>OY728140.1:31140111-32527111 GCA_963277665.1 Viscum album | reverse complement strand
AGTGGAGGTCCTCCCAAATATCGTATTCAACATGAATATCCTCCTCTTTCCACCACTATATGTCACAATAGAGGTCATCCCTATGTTCATGATTGTAAATTTGGAGGTTTCCCCTTATTTTATGTCATCAATGTGAATTTCCTCCTCGCATAATCACCGGATCAATCGGGGGACCTCCCTGTGGCAGAACTAACATTAGAGATGGTCCTTCTCACCCTACACTCATCAACATAGAGTTCCTCCCCATGTTATATTCGACATTTTTTTGGGTGCCCTCTCTCACCATAGCTCATACAAGCGGGAGTCCACTGCACTTTACCACTAACCCTCATGAAGGTCCTCCCTATGTCAAAGCTCATCCCTGCCCTGAAGAACCATATTGGTACAGGAGGGAGGGTCATCACCACAAAATCAAGAACCCTAAGAAACCACAAATCATAGTCAAACCCATCTTCTTTTCATACTTTAAAGTGGATTGCGACGTGATGTTGGAGCAATCACCATTATCCTCTATATGGGGGTATGGGGCTGGAGTTTGACATATCATCGTCGTCCACCCAAAAAGTGAGATGCA
The DNA here is from genome assembly GCA_963277665.1 of Viscum album. Taxonomy (NCBI): domain Eukaryota; kingdom Viridiplantae; phylum Streptophyta; class Magnoliopsida; order Santalales; family Viscaceae; genus Viscum; species Viscum album. The sequence continues at coordinate 32,526,537 of OY728140.1, read as the reverse complement.
CTGGAACCCTAAATCCATTTGTAGATACATACATGAGGGGGATGATTTGGATCCTTTATAGGGTCTTTATATGCAATCATTTATTTCCACACAAGGATCACTCTCTAATTCAACAAGATATCACATATAATTGTTATGGGGACCAAACGATGACAAGAACCATCCTGATCCACCAACAATGACTGCCCCACCTATGCCGAGAGTAATGGTTAGTACCATGTCATAAAGAGATGTGGTGATATAGTTAGTGAATTCTCCAGAAGTTATCCCAAGATGCGGAGATTTTTCAGCTCACACACCGTAATCTCCACCCACCAGTCTACTGCTAAAATGGTCTACATCAGTGCCATTACACTCCCCCTACCCACCCCAATCGATGAATGGAGAAACCAAGGGATGAATCCCAAGTCTGATTCAAGAATTCTGTGGGACATTCTCGTAGTGTACCATCTCTTCGAGATGTTTTGGGCAATCAAAACAACAAGCTTCAACATTATAAAGTCCCTCACCCAGGATGAGGTTGTGTGCTTCTATCGAACCTTATAGGAAACTCATTTCCATCTCCATCACCGATGGTTAGCTTACCCCAAGAGCTTGGAACACTTTGATGACATTGTCCAGAAGTACCACTTGGTTGAGTTGGCTACACTCCATATTTATCAGCACCCTTCATCACCCGGTAATCATCAGACTATCCAAAAACAATGCATACAGAAATTTACTGTTCTTCAAAGAGTTATTAAGGAGGCTTCTCCACATGTCTTGTTCTATGGAAATGGGGTAGTATGTTGTTCTAAATTTCATCCCTATACTGCACCAACTGGGTTCACCCGGTGATATTGAGGATATTCCTTCCTGGGTTTCCATAATATACCTGGCCTTTTTTGAGATATACCTAGAAGGGGGAATCAACATAGGGCCTAGAGAGGATGAATAACCCACTGGGGAATCCAAACATGTAGTAGAACCTTCAGGTGTCCATACACTCCAAAAACCATAAATGCTTTTCCTTCTGGAACCTTTCGAGTCATTACCTCTCAGTCGAGATCCTTGGAATGGTAAAGCACACTCCAGGATAGTCAAGCCATATGATGCATATAATTCATTGTAGAAGATGGAAGTGAATATGGAAAAGGCCATGCTACACTAACATCTCATAGAACAAAGAAGGTTCGTTGAATATCTCCTCATTGATCATGCCGTGGAATAGTTTCCAGATTATGGAGATCCCCGTTATGATCCAAACTATCCTCCACCAGGGTAGTAAGGGTAGGTAAAACACCCCCTCAGTAAATTTTCCCCAGGTGATCTTGACAACCCTTCCCATTTTATATAGGGAAGAGGTTGGTATTTATGGAAAAATACCCCAGTATGAGTCACTTAATCTACACGATCTATGTTACAACCTTCATCACAACTCGGCTAAGGTTCCACAGGCTTCTCCGTAGGTTCCACCAGCTGCTCTGCAGGTTCCTCTATTGGACCCTTAGGTCATTTCATGAAATTCTCCCTAAGTCAACCAGCCAACGTTCCATATTAAAGAACATGCCAATGCACTGTTATTCACCAATATAGAAATTGTCATCAAGATGATCAAATGGATGCTCTCATCACTTGGCTCAAGGATCTTGAAACCTGATAGGTGGGGATCTCTCCTGATGGCGAGAAATATCTAGCTTGGGTGTATGATATTCCAGCACCCCTAGGCTTTGGAAATCCTAACTTATCCACCTTTAATGGTATGGGTGATCCGTTGAAACATATGGACCACTTCATTTCAAGATGTTGACCCTTGATGGGAACTCCAACGTAATATGAAGCCTCTAAGCACCTGTGTTTTTACAGACACTAGAAGGGCCCATGTTAATTTTGTACAACTAGTTACCCAATGAGTCAATATCTGGTTGGGAGGATCTTCATCGGTAGTTTATGTATCAATTTATTTCCACTACCCTCATGAAAAGTATTTACAAATAAAAAAGCCGAATGAATGAGTCACAGACTTTCTCACTAGGTGGAAGGGCTTCACATACTCACTCAATATGACACTAACGTTGGAACAACATCTAAAGATGTGAATAGGGAATGTGAAGACCGAATTGGTTACTTCTATTATCACTTAGAACATACTAGGTGGATTTTGGGATTTCTATAAAAAGGATCAAAATTTTGTGGAATCCTTGAAATAGGCCAAGCAGGCAAGCATGTTTCCTCCCATAGCTCCCACAAGAAGATATTACAAGTCCAATACCATTGTTTTTATATAGGTAGATTCCCCTAGAAAGTTGGAATTGTTACTAGAAGATCCACATATAAATCATCACTGAGGGTCACCACATCAGGCTCAACCTTTGGCTCAGAATTTCCCGCCGCAGAATTCGAAGGCTCCACCTCTTAACACACCACCGCCACCTAAGTGAGATAACTAGATTCCACCTTCTCAATATACACCAGGCCCTCATTAGGGCTAGGCTAACATAGTCTCTTTCCTAGATCCATGAAATCAGAACAACTCATTAAATTATGCTTAGAACCCTGGCTACTTCTAGAGTGCCTTGGACTAGGGAATCCTACGATTTCCAAATTATAGGAGGTTCGGAGAGGTAGATCTCACTGATCATCCCAATTAATACCCAAATAATCAGTTCTTTGGGTACACTCTCATGCAGTGTTATGTGTTAAAAGACTAGCTCCAGGACAATGTCAATAAAAATATAGTCAGATTGGGTCTAGCCCCTGCATTGGTGACATGTGTGTTTGTAGTGCTTGATAATGACAGCGTAGGTTAATGGAAACTTTTCTATTTCCACGGGTCTCAAAAGTATGATGACCAGATAGTACTTCAGAAAATTTCATGGCCCCATGGTAGTATCTATTCCCATATGAATCAACCAGATCCATAAAAATTATCTATGCTACCTCCAGTTACTACTTCAACATTAACATTTCAGCCTTCCACCTATCGAAAAGGTAGGCACCAACAGTGAAAGGTAGATAAAATCCCTCCATCATTACAAATTACACTACATACTATCAACAAAGTCATGCCCTAGAAATAGTGATTTCTCATAGGATCCATCTAGTAATGGAGTATTACTCAGGCAATGATCAATAGTAGGCCTTAGTGAACACCGTCAAACTGGTGGACCCATAAATGGTTCCCAAAGATGAGGAGTTCCAAAAAAACCCTCCTAATATCCCTAGATGATGCCAGTGTCGACTAAACCATGGATATGTGAACCATCAAAGTGTGCTAGCCCATTCTTCCACCCAAGACGTTCATGCGACTAATAATATAAAATAGGCTCAGCGCAAGACTCATCATGCACATTCCTCTCACCCTATTTCATCAGATCCACATTCCTCACCATTTGTATTAAACGACCAGGTAGATCCGTTGTTACAGTGTGCACCTGAGACCAGAGAATAGTCATTCTACCATTAAACGATAGTTATTTTTCATGGTTTGACATGTGAGGAATGAGATATCTCTAGAACAAGTCAAAATCCTCTGGTCCATTCTGCAGCATCAGACACACCTCCTATCACAGAGCAACCTATTCTTAGAATAAGTGTGAACCTCACACAGAATTATGATGTAATTATTCACCATGGCATAATTCCAAAAGGATCTTGATCCTAGAGGCTCTCTTATTATCTATAGACTTGTGTGAAGCCCACATGAAGGATTTAAGAAGAATCCTCCAGTTTGAAAGAGAGGTAGCAGCTACAAAATCCTTCCATGCTGAGGAAGTTGAGAATGAAAAATGTCAGGTCATCATTTCATTATCTGGATAAAATGAAGGGTCCCCCATATAGGGGAGGATCTTACCATTTTACATAACTAGCTTGTTTAATGGCATAGAAGTCCGCCACTATCTTCCTGACCCATGTTTTGGGATCAATCTTATCCCGACCTCGATGATTCACAAGAGGAGACTATCCAAAGAATAGTTGGATCCCTATGAATTAAAGATTCAAGGTTATGATAAGACAGAGTAGATTAATATTGGAAAAATCAAGTAAAGTCCCATTCCAGTGTCCTGATTTCTAGAACAAAGTTTATGTTTCTCACAAAGGCCAGTACCTACAATGCACTGATGGGTTGAACCAAGAACTATTTTCACACAGCAGTGCCCTCATCGTATCACCAATGCCTCATGTACTCCCTTGATTATTGATTGGCCATGATAGAAGGTTATGGGTCTCCCTTTACCTCATACAAATCCCACTAACTGGATGTTGACTACTATAAGAGAAAGGAAAAATAGGTTCACTTCCATGAGTTTGATAATCCTACTGTTGTGGCGAACCCATGGGTAGACATGGATGATTCCTATATCCTACCAATTCGTTGATTGGAGGCAAAATTTCAGACATGGGACACTATTTTTTCATCTCTAGGAAAAAGGGAAAGCATGTTCCCAGTTGCATGGGGGAAAATAACATCACTTCGTACTCTTACAAAAATTAGGCTCAACTGATCCTAGAATTCCTTACCCCTATAAGGTTTGGGATGTTCACCTATGGAAAAAAATACTCCATACTTTTCTATTTCTCCCTGATGGGTTGAACCAGCTCAAGCTGACAAGACACTATTGATTTGATAATATCATGTGTGGACCATTTGTGTTAAATTCCTATTGGAGTCAAATCGACAGCTTTCATCTCTATGATTTCATCAGTATAGGATTCCCCCATTAAAGATTACACTATCACTCAAGTCGGAAATAAAATTCCCTTAGATTTAGATAAAATAGAAGGATTTAAAACTTTTGATGATCATATCTATGTGGGTAATATAGAGGATTTGGAGGATTCTCCTCCTAAATTTGATGAAGGTTATATCACAATTAATGAGTTAGTACAGATGAACCTTGGCAATGAGGCATATCAGATACCAACATTGGTCAGCACAACCATGTATGTAGAGGAGAAACAACAGTATGTAGTGTAAGGTACACACGTTTTGATATTAAATCTTTAATGTACTTTGTTCAATTATTGTTCTATGCTCTACTTTATTTTATCGACATTGTCAAAGCACATTGAATCAATCCCCAAGCTGTTAAAAGTAGAGTTATCATTCATGAGTTTTAAAGAGATTATCCTAGTATTAAAAATGTATAGAAACCCCAGTATTAACATTGGAGTGTAAAATCCAATTGAATTTCTATTAGTAATCCTCAAAGTGTAATTATGCACTGTAGTAGGGATGGACTAGTTCTCAAAGTAAAATGACAAGATAAACTGAAGAAGTAAGGAAATTTCATTAGTATTTAATAGACAACCTAAAATTATTTTTAAAGGTGATATATATCAAACTAATATCTAAAGAGAAGAACATATCATAGTCATATTTATGGAGTTGATCAGTGGAGAGAGAGAGATGTAAATGGATGTAAAATGATAGCGAATGTCCCAATAGTTCAGAAATACATTGAGGTATTTCTGAAAGAGTCACCTTGAACTCCCCCAGAAAGAGTGGTAGAGTTTTCCATTGAAATTATACCGAGATCCAAGAAGATATAAAAGAAACCTTATAGAATGATAAACGAGGAGATAGAGGAATGAAAAAATAACTGCAATATATTTTGGTGAATGGAATTATCTTACCATGTGTGTCTCCTTAGAGAGAACCTGTTATCATTGTGAAGAAGAAGGATGTATCAATGTGGTAATAAATTAATTATAATGAACTTAATATAATCACAGTAAAGGACAAGTACCCATTCTAAAAAAGTTATTATTTATTTGATTAGATTTTCATGGATCAATTCATCTCTAATATTGAACTTAGGTTTGGGTATCATCAATTGAGGGTGAAGAAAGAAGATATTCCATTGACTACCTTCTAAGCAAGATAAGGTAATTCTGAGTTTGTTTTTATTCCATTCAACTTGACTAATTGTTGCTCTATTTTTATGGATCCGATGAATAAATTATTTAAGGGGTACCTTGATAATTTTAGGGTATTTTATATTGATTATATGTTTATATATTTCAAAATTCTCAAGGGTCTAGAGGATCATCTACGGGTTATATTAAAATATATTCAGAATGATATGTTTTTTTGTAAAATTAATAAAATGTGAATTCTTGTTACAAAAAGATTAATTCTTGGAGAACATTGTAACAAATAAAGGAATCTCAGTTGAACCTAGGGAGAAAAAGGCTATAGAGATTGTCTACATTCTATAACAGTAAGTAATATTCATAGTTTCTTTAGTTTAGAAGGATATTGTATGAGTTGTTTTTTAAGAAAACATTCATTATTTTTAATCCACTAACCAAGTAAACTATAAAATGGGAAAATTTCATCTAGATAAAGGAGTGTAGGGAATGTTTTTGTGAATTAACGAAGAGTTTGGTTACTACACCTACGATAATAATCCCCATTTTAGAGAATCATTTTTTATTTATAGTGATGATTCTCTAAAAGGTCTTGGGTTTTTCCTCATGAATATTACATGTTAATTGATTATTCATATTGATTCTTAAATACCCACGAGAGTAATTATCATACGCATTACATGGATTAATCTGTTGTTATTTTTTCTCTAAAATTATGGAGGAACTATCTTTATGGGGAGACCTAGGATATATACATAGACTACCAATGATTAAAGTATATATTCCGAAAAATAAATTGAATATGAGACAAAGGAGATGGTTGGAACTTCTTAGAGTTAATGAATGTAAATTTTATTGTCACAATAAAAGAGAAAATAAAGTCACTGATGAATTAATTTGGTAATAACCTATTGTTATGGAAATGATGATGACTTAATGATATCGATTGATCAAGGTCCTAGTAATTTTGGACGTGGGAGTCGTGGGGGAAGGGAAATTTTTAATTCTATCCCAAATGATTTACAAACCATCATTACTAGAGAATATCAAGATATCTCAAAGAGAAGATCTGTTGATATAAACTAATTTGGAAGATTTGAATAATGGAATGTTTCTTAAGGAAAATATTGATCTACAATGTGTACTATAATTTTGTACAAGGATATGCGTAAAATTTATCCTAGAGATAAAGAAGGATTTGATGGATGAAGCTAATAGATCAATATTAAATATACATCCTTGAAGAAATAAAATCTATAGGGACCTTAGCAATCATTATTGGTTGGATGATATGAAAAGGGAGATTTTAGAATGCATCGAAAGGTTGTTGGTGTGTTAGTAAGTGAATGAAGAGAAACAAATTTCTAAAGGGGTATTGCAACCACTAACCAGACCAACATGGTAGTGGTACAATATCACTATGTACTTCACCACTTTCTCTAAAGAACATACTAAATACATAATACAATATGGGTTATCATAGAAAGACTAACCAAGACATCCCATTTCATCACTATTCATTATGAGTTCTCTCTTGAACAAATTTACATGATATATGCAAAGTAAGTGGCGAGGATGTATGGTGAACCAATATTACCATTTTAGATCATGAAACAAGGATAACACCTTAGATATAGAGAATTATTCAATACACTATGAATACTGAATTGAATTTCAGTTTGGCCTATCATCCCTAAACTGTTGAACAATCTTAAAGGACTATTAAAACACTGGAAAAACATTCTTACAACATTTTCAAAGGAATTTGAAGGTGTATGGGATCAAAACCTTTCATTATTTTAGTTATAACAAAAATAACATCCAATGGAATATTAAAATGTAAAACTATGAAGATCTATATGGAATGTTATGTTTAACTCCTTGTTGGGATGAAGTTAGTGATAAAAAGCTACTTATGCATGATATAATAACAGAGATTAAAAAAAGTTTCATGCAATCCAAAAATATATAGAGGCTTCTCAGAGTCATTAAAAATGATATACTGACAGTTATTTAAGGGACTTTGAGTTTTATGTTTTAGAAAAAAATATTCTTTTAATATCACCATGGATGCGATTCATGGATTCTTGGAAGAAAGGGATTCTTATACATAGGTACATTAGAACCTTTGAAAGCCTTGATCACATAGGAGATGTGGACTGTCGACTAACACATCCCCCCCAAATCCGAACCATCTTCATGATATATTAAACATATATCTCTTAGGGAAGTGCATAGCTAATCCATCACATGTGCTAAATATGGAGGTGGTACAACTAGAACATGACCTATCTTATGAGAAGCCTCTGGTGGAGATCATAGACCATATAGAAAATACTATATGGAATAATAATACCAACTTGTCAATGTTTTATAGATGAATGATACATATGAAGATGTGACGTGGGAATAATAAGAGTTAATGGGGCATAAGTATCCTCAACTTTTCATATTAGAGGTATTATGTTTTAATTTCAGGGATGAAATTTATTAAGGAAAAATAATGTAATGGCCCAAGATTTATCGATGATATTTGTTTCCTGAATAAATGTTTGAAATATATTATATAATATTATACACATATACAGTATAGATAAACCATAAAAATTTTACCTCATTAATAATGATCATCACATTAGTTAGTTGTGAAAAAAATTTAAAATTACAAATATTACATCTAGGAAAAAATATAAAGTAGAATAGCTAAAATGGAAAACATGGATTGCCCCAATATACTAGGTTCATCACCCCCATGATATAAAATATAGAAATTAAGAAATATATCATCACACCAATAATCATATTAATAAATTAATATATAAACTTAGGAGGAATTTTAGTGAATATTGAGTGAAAGAATGAATAGGTGTTTATATGATATAGTATTAAATGAGACCATTGGGAGTCCCCCATTATGTGAAAATTAGTAAGATATATACACTAGTACATATAACCATTTTATAATTTTACCATTTGAAACTATACCAGTGGGTTATAATTGTGCAATTCTAATTAGTGTTTATTAGTAGCAATGACAAAGGATAGTTGAAGTATAAAGGAGAAACAATGAACCCAACTAGTAGAGTCATACTGTTTGAATCCCATTTGTTAGACCCTGGGATGGAGGTATAATCACTTGTGTTTGTCGTTGAACAAACACAATTTGAACTTTAACATGTTATGATTGAATGAAATCACCAACATGTGAAGATCATTTTTTGTATAGATTACCACCCAATATATGTTAGTTGATCCACCCCATGAACCTACCACTATCAAACACCTTAGTCATAGCACATACGTGAGTGTTTTAAGGGGTTACAAGTTCGGGACATTCTTACATGAAGTGGAATTTATTTTTATGAACAAAATTTCTATTCAACAAATTATATTTTAAGAATAGTTATTAATAATAAAATATATATTTAATTTAGAATAATTTGATAAAATGATTTCTGGAAACAAATAAAACCTAATTGTATTATTCGAAAATATATACATTTAAAAATAAAAAATGTATTATAAATATTATTTTTAAATTAAATTTTATTTTCAAACATTTTTATTAAAATATTAATGATATTATATTTTTATAATGTCATAGGAAATCATTATAATTGTATAAAATTTGACCATTCTTTAAAAAACTACTAATTTTTAATAAATAATTATTTTTACATTAAGAAAATAAAATTATAAAATATAGGGAACTATTTTGATAAAATAAACATTATATTTTAAATCGGAATATCGAATATAGGTTAGGTTAAATTTTTGGGAATTGTCTAATTAACATTATTTTTTTATTAATAGTAAAATATAGTTTTGAGTTTTTATTATGTTTTATGACATCATGTTTATGCCATAATGATTAAATAATTAATTAAAAATATTCTATAATAGCTTCTGTTATTTTATTAATATTATGTATATTAATGGATTTTTATCAATTTCTAAACAATTAAGTGATTTTCCAATGTCTAAAATGGAATAAATTTTTAAAGAATTATTTTATATTATTTTTAGGTTTCATGTCCAATGGTGTACTAAAAATAATGGTATTATGCTCAAATGAATAGTTACTCCACTTTTTCTATAAATACCAACCCCTTTCATCATTACCATTTAGTCCAAGTCCTTACTCCATGAATTTCTAGTGATATTTTATCTCATGTAGTCCCAAATGGTGTCCTTAACCCACCAAGGTTCCATACATATGTTTTAGGAATAAATATTAATGTAAGGTAAATCTCTACTTCTCTTTTCCATTCATGATCCGTCTTTTCATATATCTTATACAGGGAAAACTAATTTATTTTTTTCCACATTATATTATCCCATTTCTATAAGAATATTAAATTATGAATGGGAGAATTTGTTGCATTTCATTTCCCTTTATTTAATCCATGTTTAATACACATCGTTCATATGGATTTATTTCTCTCTTTTACTTTATAAACTATCATTTATTTTCTTTTTGTGAAGACCAGACATATTCTTTTTCCAATGTTATTTACCTTGATGTAAAATCATTTATTTATTTTGGAATTTAAATATATGTAACCCACATTAAATTTTCATGGTTTAAGAATGATGTAATGATAATTCATTTATGAACTTTTATACACCCTAATTTTGATAAGAAACCCATTATATATATTCCATGAGTTATTAATGAGATTCATTATTATAATCCATGTGGATGGCACCAAATTAATTCATATGATGGGTATTGTCTGATAGATCTCCAATGCATTGGGTAAATAATTTATTCCATTGAGATGAAATTTAATATGATATGTTGGGCCATCATCTCTATAAGTTTCATTTATGAATCCTTGGGGATAAACCACTGTGATATACTTATGAATAATTCATTTTTATATTTTGGACACACACCCATGTTATGATTTGTGTTCTTATTATTTTGATATTCCATTTATTTCATGCCTTATTTTTATGCTTCATGTTATTATTGATATGTCTCATGGTCATATGCTATATTTCTCTCTTTCTTATTCCCTTACAGATATTCATGCACAAAAATTTCTTATGTCTAATGTTCTCAAGACATAAGATCAATTAAAAGTAGACTAGGGTAAAACCAAAAAGATTTAATTCAATTGGATTATAATAATGTTTTATTTTTTCATTTATTATATATCTAATTTCCAAGATATTAAACTATAAAAAGATCCCCTATTTTGTTCCACAGAATGGATTATTTATTTAATAAGTAGGCATGATTACATATGCCTGGTTTTATGCCACTGAAGAGTCAATCAACCTTACATTTATGTTAAATGATTATACCAGAAGCGTACCTCAAAATACTAGTAAAATTTCCATCAAAGGTTCCAATAGATTCACTATCCTTCTATTTTATCTCAAGGAATTATTTCCTCATTCTTTTTAAAGAATACACGTAACGTACATACTGAAAAATAAGATCTTAATCTTATCCAACTTCATAGACCAATTTTTTTTCCTATTTCCTCATATTTCTGAGAAGATACACTATTTATTATCCTCACCTTCCAAATAATATCAATACAAAACGACTTTTTTTCATGATCCAAACATCAGATAATAGAAAATATATTTTCATTGTTACTTATCCATTTCTTGGAAACTATTAGATCAGTAGAACCACTAAAATTTGGTTTAAATTTACTCACTAAGTACTCAATATGACATGGTTTCATACTTTTATAATTTTTAATTTAATCATGATTCATATATTGAGAAATTTGTGTGACCATAGTAATAAAAATTTTAATTCCATATACAATAATATATGGTTGCTTCATAGGAAAATAATGGCATGGTACAATGAACTCAAAAATTATTATGGTTCCTTCATATTCACATAATTTAATAAAAGTAAAAATAATTGTGTAAAAACAATAATCATAATTTGGAATTATATAGTCGTAAATAATCATTTATATGTTGTCCAAATCAAGTCACAATCTTAAAAATATATGACATATTATGTTTCACTTAGGTAATCCATGATCATCCCCTATTCATATCCTTAATGATGGTTCATAAAAAAAATTTCATTAACCAAAGTATATCCCTAGGAGTTTAAAACAAGGTGCATTGTAAGGCCCTTTACATGTACTTGGAAATTTTGAAGTCATGATTGATTTTCCCTTTTCAGAGTTATAAACCATAGATTTATCTATTCCAAAACCACATCAAATTTTAGTATCCAGATAGGGAAATATTTATAAATAAACTATATAAAATATTTCCTTCCCAAACATTAGGATGTTATAATATAATAAGTTTTATCCTAAGGGATCTCACTAATAGTTTTTCATAGTATTTTTGAGAGGATAACTAAAAAAATTTCTTAATACCATCTATAATGACCAAATATTTTCATAAATAAATATCTCACAGTTTTGGATTAATATTCTATAAATTTCCTAAATACATTCCCAAGGACAACGATGGTTTAATATATATTTATAATAGTTAAAAATTATTCTTATATAATAAAATATCTTTAGAAATTCCCCGAATGATCTTCCCCTTTTTTATTCACTATAAACATACCCTTATTAGAATTATTTTTCAGATCCTAGGGAAAGGAAACAAAAGAGATGATGTTCCCTAATTCTCATAAAGGGTAAAAATGGAAGATATAATTCAACGATCAATTAATATAATAATATAGTAATGAGGGGATGTGATCATCAAAATAATCTACAAAGTTCATACCCAAACTATCATTGATCAAAAATACTATTCATAGAATAGATAATTATCATTCCAAAAGTCATGATTCACTAGAGAGTGAAATCATCATAAATAATGAACCATAAAATCATTTCATAATAGTGTGGTACCAAAATAGGCATACCAACCATTTCATTTATCATATTTGACTACAAAGAGCATATAATATACTGAATTAGGCCCTATAAACTATATCCCATTATAGATCAAGCTCATATACGTTTTTTTCAATTGTTTTCTCATGATATACAATGCTTTAACCAATTCATTAGAGGGAGATATAGGTCCCACTAATCAAAAAATAAATACATCTATGTTCCAAAATACCATAAAAAATTCACTATAAAATAAACCATATAAAAGATACATGTTTCGTAAAAATTTAATCATAGCATGACCAATATAAATGAGATGGGTTTTATGAACATTTTATCATTGCAAAACCCATAGAAAGTAAATGGGTTTCCTGAACGTCTCATAAATTCATTATATCATAACCCATATACAAGGAAAAAGTTTAAAAAACATCTCTTCATCATAATCATAAAACATATATAGAAAAATAATGATATATAAGTGGATCATATCCCAATAAAAACATAAGAAATAATAAATGACATTGTCGTTTATAAATAGATATTCTATAAGAGATAATTAAAACATTATTGAGGAAAATATCATTTATATTTTGAAAGAAAATCTTTAAAATATATAATATTCCAATTTATTAAATTCAAAATGATTATTTTAAGATATCATTTAAAATATGAAAAAGAATAATTAAATTAATGACTGGTTATTATGATGGTAAATATCAACCATGTTGTTCATATTAAAACAAATATACATTTAAAACTATCAGAAAATATAAAAGGGTATTCTATCGAAAATGAAAAAAAGACTCCTTTAAAAAAAATTAAAAAATTAAAAATGGAAAAAATATTCCCAAAACAATCATTTTACAATAGTAAAAAATTTATTTAAAACATTTTTTGAAATAATGGATTTGTATGAAAAAGTGTTCTTGACTGAAGAGATAAATAAAGCTGATTTTTATTAAAAATGTTCTTCAGGTCTCTTAAGTACATAGAGGGAGTAAAGTGAAATAAAAAAACATTCATTTTAAATAAAGAAATATAGAATAATATAATTCATTAGTTTCTTGATAGGTAGATTATATGACCTCATTTTTGGATGTATATCAAAAACAGTCTCGATAAACAATTAGATTTTGTCATTAAACTGTTAATGCTTTGTTATATTTTGAATATTAAGTCCCATGAAATTAATAAAATTTGATGGATATGTATATCCCATTATTATTAGGAAAATTATCATAAATTACATCCATGTTCCAAACATACACCACACTAAATAATTAAGTGGTTTATAGAGCATGTGACCCATATAAATAAAAATGAGTCAAAAACACATTACATTAAGTATCAAATTATTTTATACACAATAAAACGTACAATATAATAAATATTAATTTTTTATAAATATATTATAAAACCAAAATTATTTGTTTCATATCATACATGATTTAATTTTTTCATTTTAATTTTTATTTGATTACAATTACTTGTTGAAATAACATTTTAGGTATTAAAAAATTTGATTTTTGTGTATGTTTTGGTTTTTCATTTTCATTCATTATATACATAATTGATCTTAAATATAAATAATTATAATAATTACATATATATCTTTAGAGTAATTATATATTTATTTTTTTAATCCATAAAAGTGATAGATTGGAAATTAATTAAACCATTCGTGGAAACTATATGTTTTATGTATACATTGAAATTGTTTCCATTTTCTTGAAGGATGAAAATAATAAATGGAAATAATATAGTGAAATTAAATAATAATTTTTATTTCTTATATATCACATATTTTGGTTAAACATATCTCTATTACTTTCAATGTAAAGCATAATGGAAGAATGAATCACATCATTTGCGAGGTAGTGGTCCAAATTACACACGGGGGGGGGGGGGGGGGATTATCATATTTTTACAAAATGTAATGTAAGAAGTTATGAATAATATTATAACTATATAAGTATAATTAAATCATAAATATATTATATATAAGTTAAATCCATAAATAAATCCATCCATGAGTGGTGGTGATGGAAAATGAATTACACCAGTTTGGGAGGTGGTAGTTTGTCATATAACAAATCAACAATTATGTTTCACATTTGATGAAAGGGGTGATGTATTTGGGTTATAAAATTAACATGATAATATCTATATTTATGTGAGACTGATTTTATTATATCATTGTGTTTTAATAATATTTGAATGGGTTATTGGAATAAATAAAATGAAATCACATAGTTCAAGACTAAATATCTTCTTTAGAAAACCTCTTTAAGTTTACACATAAATTCTTTATATGAGGGTTTCCTAAAAACACTAATACTCTAGGGTGTGGGGAGGTACATAAGAAAATTAATTTGGATTGTAATATCTGGGAATTTGTTTTTGGATCTGTGAATTGTAGAGGTGAGTGTATTCCCTGTAATAATTGGGGAAAGGAAACAACATGAAAACTACTATGAAAATTTCCAAAATAATCCCAAATGATAAATTCATTACAAAGAAAAATGATTAAAAATTAACACTTATTAGAAAATGGGATATTATAATGTGGATACATGGAAACAAAAATGTATTTATACTAGTTTCTCTATGGAAAACACACCCTTATCTTTTTAGTTTAACCCCTCGGTTAACCCATTTTAATGATAATAGTTGTAATAAATTCTCACCATTTTACTATTCATATCTACAAAAAATTAAGTTGACCTTATTATGAAATATTAATTATTATAATTAAAAACATGGAATTAATTTTTCAAAATTCCATTTACATAATTGTAAAAATTTCATTTAAAATTAGACGTACAAATGTAAAAGAAAAAACTGTTTTCCATAGAAGAAGATCGCTTATGTTTAAAAACATATTTTATTATAATTAAACATGAAAGTGATTCCAATGATATAAATTGGATGAATCGTAATTTAATTGAAAATTTATTATTCTAAAACCATCTTAAAAATATTTATATGTTTTTAAATCATTAAATATAAAAGAGATTCTTAATAAAAACTGATATATTTCACAAATCAATCAAACATTTATCTGTTCAAAAACCTCTAAAAACACAAATCTTTGACAATTTTTAAATTATTATTTTCATAATTTATTTAATCTTTTCAAATAAAGTTTCAAAATTTTGAAATTTTTTATTTTAAAATATGTGCCCAAAAGGTAAAAGGACAAATTTTAGAAAAACACAGTTTTAATCATTAAATTGGATTTATTCTTTTATCATACCTATAATACACATAAGATTAATGTTAATAATTATGATTGAATATAAAACATAAATTTAATTTAAAACATTACAAAAAGTTATTTATTTAATTTATTGTAATATAACATATTTGTGTGCATAAAAATAGATTTTTTAGAAAACATATTTCATTTATTTTCAAATGGTTTTATATATTAATTTATAAATAATTGGAAACAAAATAATTTATTTTATATATGTGTGTGCTCAATAATATATTTTCATCATTTATTTATTCTTATTTATACCCACCATTCCATTATAAGGGGGATAACAATCATATTAAATAATAATATGTTAATAAAATGTCACATTCCTTTTAAACTCAGTGTTTCATGTAACATAAAAAATCAATGAAATAAAATTTATTTTAAAAACATATTTTATAAAATCGTGGGATGTTACACCACTATTACCTAAAATAATCTATTTATGGGAACATTAGGGTACCGATTTGTAATATCTTCCTTTATGATTCCGATAAATATCCTTACATACTACAAAATGGATGTAGAATAATCAACTATAATTAACAATACAAATATTTCTTCCCATAATGGAATGAAAATAACCATTATAAATAAATAGAGTGACCGTGATTAAGGTTTTTTGTTTTACATTAATTAAATTAATGTAAAAACTTTGTAATTTGAGAGTTACTATGTTTTTTTTGTCAGATGATAAAGATCCTCTAATCACATTCCTCTCCTTTAAATATTATGTAATATCTATTTAAGAACATACAATGATATAGAAGGAGATACCCATGCATCCCATGTGGATCAATATAATCCCAAGGAATATCTAAATATACATAAAGATTGATATATATTTTATCTATATATCCAGGGAACTTTGATTGGATGGGTATTAATACTGTAAGACAAACATGGATATTGGGAACTACTGATAAAATCTACAGGGTCTTTGTTTCACTAGATAAAAATATGTGATCTCAAAGAAAATATTAATTCCCATATTTTATCTCATAGTTCTCAAGGTGAATGTCCTTTCTCATCTCTTAAAAATCGTGACGGAGAAGATGAATAAATAAAGTATAATTCTATAGTGTTTGATGAAGGTGTCTCAACCACCGTTGATGTACTTGGATAGGTGAATATAGTTATATAAGAAGATATAAAACCCCTAGTGATTAATTTCTATATAAATCATAAAGAACATGAGATATACATCTTATAAATTAAACAACACAAAGATGGATTTATCTGAAATTACAAGGAAATTCGTGAGATGGATCCTTGGGTAGTTACTCATCATTTGGGCTTTCTAGATAATAACTTCATCTAAAAATAAGTGTAAGGGATAATTAATATGAACCATGATGCTAAATTTGAATCCAAAGATAATAATATAATCAAATACAAATTCATCTGGTATGTTCATTAAATATATAATAATTACAATTTTTTCCCATTTTGAACCTTAATTAGAAAATAAAAATCTAATATTATTTAATAGATTTGAGCCACAATTATCCAAAATAATATTTACCAATCCCTATTATAGAACATATGATTTATTTAATGTCTATATTTCCAGTCTTACCAATTAAGGATGAATATTTTAAACATAACGTTATTAGAATTAATCTAAAGGATGAGGAGGCAAACACCATTTGGGAATC
Organism: Viscum album; assembly: GCA_963277665.1. NCBI lineage: Eukaryota > Viridiplantae > Streptophyta > Magnoliopsida > Santalales > Viscaceae > Viscum > Viscum album. Next base: position 32,508,916 of record OY728140.1, on the reverse strand, counting down.
CCAAGGAAAGTACTATTATCATGTAATTACAATTATATTAAATAATGATGAAGCTACCTATAAATGTGTCAGGCCCCATGTTTTATTTTCTCTCTAGAGAAGACCATATAAAACATTGTGGATTATTTGGTTGATAAAATTATGTTCTCTCTTGAGTGTACTATTATAATGTAATTCTCATTACATTAAATAATGATGACGTTACCTACAAATGTTCTAGGCCCCATGTTTTTATGTTCTAAAAAGGGAAGACCATATAATACAATATGGATGATTCAGTCATTAAATTTAAACAATGCTGCAATCACCTTGTGAATTTTGAGTTAGTTGTTTTTGTAAATTATATCAATTTTTTGTAGATAAATGCAATAATATTTATATTTAATGTATTATATTTAAAATAATATAGATTTGTGTTATGTCATTGAAACAACTAGTTTAACCTTTAAAAGACCAATTTAGTACACGATATTACTCTATAAAATCATAAACAAATAAGAGAACTATAGGGTATCCTTTATTATATAAGATTATTAATAGAAATCGTATCTCAAAATCGTTTCTTCTTCACAAAATGGATGAAGAAATGTTTAAATTATCATAAGAATAAGGATTGTCTTAGATCCTTGGATAATCTCAAAAAATATTTTCTTTATTCACTGTTATTAATTCCCCCCATAAGAGGAAGATATGAATATTTTATTTGGAAATCAGGGAATGATCCCATAGTTCCATCCCTGCTTAAAAAAGTCACTCATATATAGACAATTTGTTCAATATCAATCGGATAATATTTAATGTTGACACATGATATTCTGATGTCTATATGAACTTCCATTCATTTTTTTCATAGAGAAACTCAAAGAATATATTTCTATCCTCACGAGGTTCCCCATGTAACTTGTGTTGATCTACTTAAATATATCGTTAGTTTTTATAATGTTAAATAGGCAGATATAGTTATAGAAATTTAATTGGATCCTAGTTGTAATTCCATTAATATCTCAAAATATGATATAGGGGAAATAATTGCCTTATTTACATATGGTTTCCATTCCCATATAAGCCCTTAGATGACATTGATTACCCTAACTGGAAGATATTTCCATTCATGAAACTTCCCTAACATTGGAAATTTATTTTGATGGTTCTTTTAGAAGTCTATCATAAAGGAGAGAATAACTAAGGCATTACTAGTGCATCATGGTGAATGTGTTCATATCTTGAATGAACATAGTGGTACCAAATTACTTTTATCTATTAGAGGGATATAACAGCAATTAGGATAACTACCAAGTCATCATCACAATTGCGTAAATACACCTGTAAAGACCACTTACTTAATTAACATTTAGGTTGATTCATATTTTGGTGATAAATAAAATAAATATTGATTATTCCATCATGATAGAAGATTTGATTTTCCTTTTTTGATTATGTGTAGTGTTTTTTGAATGAATTCCCCTCAAATTGAAAATCATCTCACATTCTGTATTCTTAAATTAACCGTGATGATGCACTAGTTAATGGAGATATAGGCCTAGAATATATTGATAATGATGCTTTGAGAATTAAAATCACACATCCCGGAGTTCTCTGACCATTTTCATAAGTTATGTTAAAAAACCGAAGAAATTATTACCACCTACAACCAAATTATATTATTTCATTTTCTACATAATTTCAATGTTGGATGGATTTATAATATAGTATAGTAAAATAAAAACAAGATTCTCCCACTAGTTCAAGAAAAGAAGAAACATATCTGTTGGCATGAAGAAAATTTTATCCTTTACAATGTCCAGAATTATATGAAAATATTTCAAAAACAAGGCTTTGATAGATTACTTATTAGGATTATTAATGTTAGAGAGATCATAAATATTATATAGTAATACCATTCTATTTCCTATGTTTCTTACCACTTATGAGACAAAAACTTTCAGTAAGTTACAATACATGGATACTTATATCCATCAAAGATATAAGGCTTCACAAAAAACATAAAGAGATTACATAGATACAAAATAAATTACAATATCAATTATAAATCCAAACGTTGATGGTAAATAAGTAAATACTATTAAAAAATTTCAATATGGGGATAGATATCTTGGGTCTTTACCCTCTAGTTACAACCAGGCAGTTCCAGTTCAATCTTACTAAAATCTTCTCAATATGGGATCAAAAAATGCCCCTTAAAGATGTTGGAATGGAATATAAGATCAATTTCATGAAGTAAAATAGTATTACTATGTTGGGATTTCCTTGCACTATATTTATGAAAAAAAACAACAATTTTTGTGATTTAGAATTAGAGAGTTTGTATTAGCAGTAAAATATTTAGTCTAACCATTAATCCCACTACATGAAGAAGAAACAATATGGATAAAAACGTTCAATAAAAAATTATACAATACATTTCAGATGATGGATGATAAATACATGACATCATGGCTAGATAATATTTGTGCAATTATCACACCATTACCCGTAAAACAACATATGAAACCCCACACTCACTATTATAGGGGACATAGTTAGTCCAACACAATAATGATTAGTTACAATCACTTTAAATTTCCATTTTCCATAAAATACCTGAAGATTTTAAAACTTATATATGACTTAATGAAATGGAGAAACTGAGTGAGAAAAGGATAAACATGCCACACATCTTTTCGATTCAATAAAATATTTTCACACAACTATTCATTAAAAAGTTCCACCTCTTCTAAATTATATAAGGAGAACTATAAATTGATATGAGAACTCCTATGATAGCTAGGAATAACCCTCCAAAGGATATGAATAGATGGGATGGACCATGCATTAAATAACAGGTTTAATCTAACAAATCACACTATATGATTAAAATAATTGGATATAATATCATAATTACCACCAACATATGATTTACTAGGATATTATTTTTATATATTCATGATCCATTTATAATTTTTCATTTCATTTAATTTTAAATTTCATGGAGATAGTCATATTCATGTTACTGTAACATGGAAGACATGAAGGTTTTTAATATCTTTCAGAAAACTGCATTAAACAAGATTCATTTTCACCTTTTGTTATTATGATCAATATATAGTGCACCCCACATGGGCATTACAATTATTTAAGTTGACCATTTTGTATCAAATATTTCCTTAAATATGAGAAAAATATAAGTAAAATTCACCAGTGTATGGCTCTATATCCACAAAGATATGATAGTGAAAATTCCATTATTTCTATGAATTGTGTCCTAATGTCATTGTCTTATTAACTCATGTCAAGATTTTCCTTCTATATATTGACGCTAGGAATATATTATAATATCTTTCAAATACACATGAACCATACTTTTATATAAGATACTTTTAAGAACTATTTGTGGCTTGATTTTTGTTTCTTTTTCGGGTACATAGTGCTACTTAATGTTTTTTAACTAGGTCTTTCTATGAATCGTACATATTGAAATCATATTATTTATAAAAGTGTTAAATCTTTTTATAGATTGATATTATTATTTCTCTATCATAAAAATATTTAGATATAGTTATTCTTCATATCCATTTCATATGATCATGATCTGTATAGGGTTATTTTGTAAACACAATGCATAACTTGATTTGCGTTCTCATGGAATACATAGTGATGTTTAGATCACTTATCTTAGACCCAATAATAAATTTTACATTCAAAAAAACTCTCATAGAGTATGGTCTCCACAACCATGTTAGGTTTCTATATTCTCCGTAGACTAGGACACATTATATGGAAACATGTATATTCTATTATATGTACATATATGATGGGTTTTTTGTTATAATCCTACTTTTGAATGAATATTCACCTAATAAAAATTACATATGTCTTGATTCCTAAAAATTTTAGATATGTATTGGGATATAGATTATTCATTTCTGAATAAACTTAAAATTTTCTCCTTTCAAATCTTAGTCTCGCCTTATGTTTGCTCCTTCACTTTATCAATGTGATATATTCTCTTATACAATAATTATGATAGAACTATTTCATTGTATCTTGGTTTTGATACTTCATTCTTGTTTGGTTTTCTTTCTTATAACGCAGGGATAATCATCTATCTAAATACCATATCCCCTATACATGAGTTAGATCTATGTAGACACTATCTTAGAAATATGTGGGGATTTATTCCTAATACTTAAAGCTATATAGTGATATTTATTTCTCCCACCATTACCCCTAAAATATTTATATTTCAATTATATTTTTCCTACCACCATAAGATTTGGGACTCAACATTTATTTTGGTTCATACCTCATTAACGGATTTTCAAAATATTAAATTGCCATTATTATTTTTAAGACATTATGTGGATTGATTTATATTACATTAAAATATATAGTGAAACCCAGAGGGCTTGACCCATGTCTTATTGTAAATTGAAACCACTTCAATCTTATTTATCATAGTATTTAGGAACTCTCATTTCTAGAGTAGAGGGTGTGGTCACCTTTTAAATGTCCTATTCCAACATGCCACACTTTTCTATCATATATTCTTTAATAATCCCAAAACATTTATGGATTTGGGTAATAAGTATATATAATTACAAAATGAACTGTCTTCACGGTGAAATAATATACACCACAAATCAATTATTCTTATAATCAATGAGAGGTATATTTTCATCTTGAGGAGAGGTACCTATTACCAAATTTACCTTCAATAGTACTAAAATGGAAACCCTTAATAAAATTTGGACAACGACCATCCACATTTTACTATATACATTTCATTAAAAATCCATTCAAATTAATCAAGTAAAGAATAATTCTATTATAATTTTTTTCAAAGATGTTTATTCACTCGTAGATATGAATACCCATTTTATTTTTCACACCACTCCTCACTTTGGTGAATAAAAAAATGAAGAAAACAATATGCACCATATCCAAATATTTTATGAATTAATTTTTAAACTAAATCATTCATATTATATAGATATCACATCAATTTTTGGAATCATACATCTCCCTTCATCAACTTAATTGTCATGTAAAATACGATTAAAAACTCTATTCACCTCTTCTAGAGGAATTATAGACTTATATTGTCCATAACTCATGAATGGTGTGTTGTCACATTTCCCTGTTCAAAAAGTGGGATGCATAGATTTTGGTGTTAGATATGTTTGACCAAAAAAAATTCATATGTTTGTTGGATCATTATGATAGTAAAATAAGTTCATATTCACCTTTTAAGAGTTATTGAAGTATGATAAGGTCAAAAAATTCATGTCAGGTTAAATTTGGCTATATCAAAGACCAAAAACCTCACTCCCCCTTTGTAGAAATGTATGTAAAATTAAACCCCCAATAAATTTGATGAAATTTACATGAAATTAAACCCTAAAAATATTAGGCCTAAATCTATTCGACCTTAAACAAAATCTTTATTTTTCGAGTTTCTATGATGATTTACTTGTTTAGGAATGAAATAGAATACTCTCCATTTTGAAAAACCATAAAGGGAATATCGAGGAATATTTGGTTCAACACTCACTTTTCTTACACCTCACATAGAATAGGTAGAATATTGATAATTTTAAAAGAAAGGAAATTTTGAAAATAATGTTAGGTAGAAAACCTAAGAAATGATACTTAAAGAAAAGTTGAGATGTTTCTTTCTAATCCTCTCCCCTTAATAAACTTTAGAAAAAATAGGGATAAAATGAAATGAAATAAATATTGTAGGAGAAACCTTTTAGAACTTGAAAAAGTTAATTTGTGTTTAGTAGGTCCATCAAACCATGAAAAATTTATAATTCATTTTCTCTAATATGTTTGATTATATTATTTTTATTTAATATTGAAAATTTAATTTTAAATTAATTGAGCCCATATAATCATTAGAACTATGATTGTAAAAATATAAAAAATTTCATTTTATTGAGTCATACACTATCTTATATCCAAATAGACTAACATTTAATTATATGGATGGTAAATGAATAACCTATCTAGATTTTCTATATCTATCTAGGAGTATATGTTTAGGAGGAAATGAAACCTTCCAATATTTTTGGCTTATAGACCAGATCTTAATTGTAGTAATGGTATATTTGTTTTCTGTGCAACTAGAATAGTTTCATCTGAGGACAAATTCCTTGAGTATAATGGTTTTATTTATTTATTCATCATCAAATCAGGTATTCATATTTTTTTTATTTTCAGAATCCATTTCCACTAAATATTCATATGAATTCAATTAGTGTGATGTTACTATATGTGATTTTCATAGATTATCATGAATTTATAGTTAATATAATATAATTTTTCTAGATATCGAAAGTAATTTTACCAAATTTCTTTATCATAAATTTAATTTATATAGATAATCACAAGATATAGTGTCCTTTCATTGTGTTTTACAAAAATATAACTTGTGAGTATTACATTTAAAAAAGGAGACTCTAAAACATGTATTATATCAAATCTTGAATTAACATCATTGATTAAGATGGATCATCAATATCTAGAGTTATTTTATGAATATTTATAACATACACATCCTTTTATGGTAGTATCTTATGATCTCTGAGATAAGAATTATACCTTGAATTTTAAGTCTCCCCAATACGCCTCTCATGATCTCTTATATCCTATTTGACTTCATCTAGCTGGTGGTGGAGGTAGTTTTCTAGGTCAACACCCTTAGTAATAATTCATCACTACCTAACCACCATTTTTGAATATTAAAAAAGATCTTGAAGCTTAATTGACTGTTATTTAGAAGAAAAAAATTTAAATATGAACACTTGAAAGATCATTTTTATGTTCTAATTTTTTTTCTCATCATTTTTATATTATGGTGGAAATGTATTTGTATTTGAACCTAGAAAACACTACAATGATGAATATGTGTAAGATCATTTTTAATTTCTATTCTAGTGAAAAAATGAGAATCTAGTAGATTAATAAAATAGATCCTTCTACAAAAACTCCCTCATGGACTACTGGACTTCGATAACCCAGTAGGTTGAACTAGAACCCACAAGAGAGAATAGAATAAATTCCAAAATTGATTCGATTTATGTGAGGAAGATATTTCCATCTACCATTACTTTTGATACATCCAATGATTACGACACATGTTTTATATCTTAGATTATTCAACACATTTTTTGTATTAATGTTGTTGTTTTCAATGATAAATGGAAATAAATTAATCTTCTGAATTTTATGAAATAAAAATTCCCCCACTACTAAAACTCCCTAGGATGGATAAATGGGAACCCCAAATATCATTTTTATCCTCACTATCTACTTCACTATCTTAGTCAAGTGTATAATCCCACCAACTAAAAACATCTCATCAACTGATGTGATCAGTGAGTCATCTATGAGAAGTCCTTCCTTGAAGCTATTTTTACTTTTTTCTAGAAATTATAGAAGGAATGAAAAATATTCTTGGGTTTTCATCATGAAAATATTTTTTATTCCTTATTTAATATACTTGAGTATTTTATCTCCAGAATGAGTTATGATTAAAATATGGTATGAATCATGAAAATAAAATAACATATATATTTTAGTGGATGTTACAAAAAGGATAGTCTTCTAGTTTCCAGAAGTGTTGGCTAGAGTTGTACCTAATATATCTCAACATCAAGAGAAGTCTGCACATAATCCCAATGAAAATGATCATTTGTTATAGAATGAACACCATGGAGTTACATGAAATATATCCTTTAACTTAAGAAATAAATCCCTAAATAATGTAGATTTGATACGTCATAGTGTTTTTCATCCTATTAATAATCTACACTTAATAGTAGGGAATTGAATTCAGTGTAGAAAACAATAATTTTCTAATGAGAAATATATTAAACTACATTATCATGGTTGGGGATTTTGTTTATTAGAGAAGGGTTGATTACCTAATGCAATATTTTCTACTATTTTTTTATCCATGAATTTCTAATAGGGAACTTTCTTAGAGAAATCAAATTATGGGATTTAAATGGATAATATATTAATATCCAAATGATAAGGAAATGTTTAAATATAATGACTAAATTCTTTTATTGATTTAAATATGTGTTGCCTATATGGTAGTTGTTTTTTTTGTTTCCTAATAAAAAATGGAGGGTTATCTTAACTGGTATCTAGGTAAACTATTTACAAGACCCAAAAGGAATATAACTATTCATATCCCTCTTCCTTGAATATTATCTACTATTCAGGTCTTTATTCTTCTTCATCTTTAGTGTTTGATACCTCTATACATCTAAATTAGGGAATACATTTAACATACAGGGTATACTATTCGTAACTATTAACCCCTTTCTGTTATAAGAAGAAAAATGTTTAAAATATCATATGGAATATATAATTTCATACAATATTTCCATAAAAGGCATTTTTTATGTCATCTATGATAAAACCGATATTCCTTTAACATTTCGGTAAAAATTCAGAAGTACTACATTCATAGAAACACAATAATATTACTTTTAAACAATTTTTAAAATTTAGACGTGGGTAGAAAACGGATTAAAAAATCATAGATTAATTTTAAAAATATTATTGAGAAGGTAATATTGAAAACATGGTCACAAAAGAACAATATTCTTGATCCAAGAGGAAATGAATTCAGTTTTTCATAAAAATATTTCCTGAATAATTTTAGTACAAAAGACTATATACTGGTACTATTAATTGAAATGTCTTGAAATGGCTATTGGATAATAAAATTAATGATTTATCTATAGTTATATCGTGAAATTTCATCAACAAAAACAAAATAATAAAAAATCAATGTAAGCCATGTGATTTTAACATAAATGTCTTATCACATTATTGAATTTCGAATCAAACTCTCATGAATGATAGAACCTTATATAGATATGAAATTACCAATTATATTCAGGAGAATAATAACAACATAAAATAATGGTTAGTGTATTAACAACATAAAATAAACAAGTCTTGAATATGACATTTGTCTCATATAAATAATCGTTGATGAAAATACCTTACCTCATGTTTGACTTTATTTGAAAGTGACCTAACCTCACATATAATAAATCTAAATTTATTAAAATTATATAATAAATTCATTTCCATACAGTTGATATCATATATGATCCTCTTAAAATATTATATAACTTGTTTATTACTAATTATTTATTAAATCATCATTTCTCGGTGTTAACTATTTTGTTTTTTGTGAGTGTTTTAGTTAATAAGTTTTGGTCGTTAAACTTTTATCATTGTTCAATAATATCAAAAACAATATTCAAGATATAAACATAATATAAATTTACATTTTACATTTTTATTTTTATCCTTATGAAATAGATATATATAAATGTTTTATATCATTCATCGATATGGTAGGTCGTGCATACCCATGAACACTATTTTTGTTTTATAAAGAAAATAACGAAATAAAGATATATTCTATTTATTCATTATATAACCAATGTTGTATCATTAATAATTTATATATTTATTAAACTTGATCATATTAACTTTAATTTAATATGTTACTAAAAAACAAATCACATCGCTTCATAGACGTGGTAGTGAAAATGTACACACAAGAGACATTATCATTTTCTAGAAGATGGTTTGGAAAGATGGTGGATATGATAATATAATTTGAGAATCATGATTATTCCATAATTTTCAAATTTATTCATCATACCCATCATAATGATTACCCACAATATTCGGTAATGGAGAATGAATTGTATTGTTATGTGGAGGTGGTAGTTCACAAGTAAGCACGAGTGATAACTTCACTTCCAATTTCATAGAAAAGAAGGTGAATAAAACTTATTCCATAGTCATAATAAAATTTTAATATATTTTTTATATTGAAGATATTATTTTATAATCAATAAGAAAAATTTAGAGGAGGAAGATGATTAAATAAATTGAAATATGTAGGGTAAGATGATTACCTCTTTATAGGTTGGCCTCCAATAGATCCCTTCTTAAGAGCCATGGAATGGTCTTTCAAAAAAAAAATAGCACCAAAAATTCTTTTCTAATAAATGTTATCAGACAATTGGGAACTTTTTTTATACTATTTGTATTAAATTGATTTATATAATAGAAATGAGTCATGTCCTTTTATTTTTGGATGAGATTACACACATGGAATTAAATAAATAATTAAAATATAATAATGTGATACTCCTGAAAAATAATTTTAAATGATCATATATTTGATAGTATGATAAAATGAGTTCAAACTATGACAAAAAAATAGGATTTAGGATAGTTTAATTATCCAATATACCTTTATATCTTATTTTAACACATGTAGTAAAATCCTTTTAACATTAACCATGGTAATGAATTATTACTATTTATTCTGACAAAAACATTAGTCGATAATATAATATAATATTAAATATTCTGATTAAAAACCTGAAATTAATTTTATCAAACTCAATTCTAATAAGTGGGATAATTTAATATCAAATTAAACCTGCAAAACGTTATGGTAATTAATTTTACATAAAAATTGTTTTATTAAATATAAATGGTTCTGATGCAAAAATGAAATATAAAATTGATTCTAATTTTCTTAAATGGATTAATAATATATATATATATATATACTAATTTGATATTGAAATAATTTTTAAATAAAATTTATCTTTGAAAATTATTTAAATGAAAATTATGTTTTTAATAAAATTATCATTCACAATTCATTGAAAAGTAAATATGTTCAGAAAATCCTCAAACATTCACTCTAATCTATTTTTCACAAGATAATTTCAAAAAATAAGTTCATTTTTTATAATACATTTTCTATAAATGATGAAAATTAATTATATTATTCTTTTCATAAAATGAAGTAAAATTCTTTTTTTGTAGAGAAATTTTTTTACACATATACAGAATTTACTAAAAAGTGATTTCATATCTATCAGTTTTTTCGTTATCTAAAAACATTAAAAATAATTTTAAACATATTGTTATTTCAATTCATATTAATAATTTTATTAATAGGTTATAATTGTATAATTTATAAAGTATGAGTTGATGGTGACTGGGATCAACATCTTCTTCAAGGAAGATGTTGATCCCCACCACATGATGGCCTTTATTTATTTTGGGGAGTCATAAAATAAAATTCATGGTGATGTTTTCCAACTTCCATTAAAGTTTTTATAATGGTCATAATGTACACTTAGAATTATGTCCCTCATATTACATTTAATGAAATACCAATAACCAAGATATATACTCTAAAATATCTATCTTCAGTTTGTACCACTAGAAATATTCATTCATATCTATACACATAGTTATAACTATAGGATGAATAATTAATGATGAACATCAAGATTTATCCAATTTCTCCTCCAAATTTGGGATGGATGGTACACATACACAATTCCTAAAACTTATCATTCCAAAATAATTAAGGCTGGAATTTGGAAAATTTCATTATATATTTTCCAACTATTCACCTTCCATTCGTGCCTATTTAATATTTACTTGGATAAATAGATGAAGGCACATTTTATAAATACACCATTCCCCCCATCCTTCAATATTTTTATATCATTTTTTTGAAAGTATTGAAATATTGGATATATTTTTATCCTCATCATAAATAATCATACATGATCCTTTCGACTCAGAGCATCATCCACATTGTTCTCTTTCCTAAGTGGTAATTGATTTATATTTCATAATCTTCAATTAATTTTAACACTATTCTCATTCAACACATTTTGAGTGAATATATATTTTAATTTTTTTTGACTAGTATATAGGTGAAACCTTTTTCCAAATATGATTCCTCCACATATTTTATGAAACAAATTTCATAGCTAACTCCAAATAATGAGTTGGGTAACATTTCAAATGAAATATCAATTCTCATGAGGAATAATCTGCAGTATATCATTCATCATGACAATCCATTCCAATCCCTTCATTGATGAATCACTAAATACTATAAGCCATTAACAACTACAGGTTTGTTTAAGAATATGTGGAATGACTATGATTTCATTAGTTCATTGATAATTTCATAACATTCCACTATCTATAGTAACATGGATCCCTTCCATGATACCTTCATGAGTTGAGTATATAGTGATGATAAATTCTTCACAAAACATTAATAATAACCAAGAACACCAAAATAGATATGGATCTTAGTCCAACTGGTTGGTAGGGAAAACAATGAATAACATATATATTTGATGGATCCAGTGATATACCATCTATTGAGATTATATGACCCAAAAAATTAATTATTCTTTAGAGAATAGTTAAAAATGGAAAATTTTTCATACAACTTATCCTTTCATAATGTCATTAGTTCAATACTGATGTTATCTTTATTCTCCTCATTTTATTTTGAATATATAATAATATCATTCATAATGAATTATATAAACTGATAATGGTAATCTATAAAAACTCTATTGTGTAAATCTATAATGATACAGGGTGAATTAGTAATATAATATGGAAATTCAAAGTGTTCATACATTGAACAATAGGCTCTCTTGGGGGTGTATTATATTTTTAGCATCAACTAAAACTATACCTATCAAAGATAAATAATGTAAAAATATTATTCTCCTAGAAATGGATTGAATAAATCATCAATATGGTATATGGGATACTTAATCATGATTGTGATCTAGCTTATGTCCTCTCAATCAATGTAGAGATGCATTGATCCGTATAGATTATAAAAAAGAACTAGTGCACCCCATAATGATGAAAATGGATGAATTAATACCTCATAAATATTCAACTTGAGTTGGTTATTTAATTCATAGAAATCAATCAGGACTATCCAATATAGATTCCTTGAATTATGGGTTTTTCATGATTTGACTCATATCGGGGATTGATCCACAACTACCCTAAGACCGCCTCCATAGGCTAGGGGTTAGTGACAAGCGCCGAAGGAATGAAAATCTCAGGGAGGACTTTTCTTATGTACTTGTATATAAATACGCAACCAAATCAATGAAAATGTGAAGAGTAAAATGGAAAATATACAACATAGCTATATATAAACCCCGAACATGGATCAACCACTAAATAGTACATGTTCAATAGTGTAAATTGAATGGGAAAAAGGATAAAATACACACCTAGACAGAAAATGGACACAACCCATATACAAGTGGAAAAGTGAAATTGCCGAGAATTCCCCACTCTTATATCCCAATCCATGACCACTGAATGTGGTAAAACATCCTCATATCTATAAACTCCTCTGATGTCAAAATCAACCTAACTATCTTCTGTAAGGGAACACCAACTACAGGAAAAACCCAACTAGGAGTGAGTATAAAAATACGCAGTAGGATGTCCCAATGGCTCAAGGGAGGAGAAAAGGAAATACTAAATAGGGGAGAAGTAGATAGAACAAGGTAGAGTAAAAGGAGTGCATCACAACCCAAAAAGAGAGTGAAGTAACCTCATCCGAACACAAGGAGATAGAAATAGTGAGAAAATAAACTTCACATCTATTCTTTTCTCCCTATAATAGGAGATTAGACTCATCCAACAATGAGAAGCTCAACATGGAAAGAACATTGCATACCCCGCACATCTTCTCCTCTACTGGAAATAGAGTAGCTTATGCCCAAGGAGTGGGAACTGGAAATAGAATAAATACACACACACACACAAATATATAGATATATATAAATATATATATGATAATTCAAGAAACCCAAAAAAGAGAGTAAGGGGATATGTATCTCACAGTTCATCCCAAGAAAGTGAGTAGCCAGCAATCCCAAAAATAACCATCGTCGATGACCAACATCCCACATGTCTTCCCTGAACTACATATCAAATGGACTAAATAGCTGCACCATGATACTATCCATGTCGGGTGTAAAATTCTTTCCATCATGGTTTTCGGTCATGTCTTGGTGGAAAAAACATCCCTCTTCTTTGAGAGTCTAAGGGTACCTCAGACCATGCCTCATCACTATGTGACACTATCAAAGGATTGTGTATCAAGATTGAGGACCCATGCCCAGCCTAACTGAAGGGTTCCACTCTAATTGTCATTTTAGAGGACCCACCCCCAGATTTTTCAGGCATATTCCCCACTTGTTTATTTAGGACCCTCTTCATAGTGCATCAAAGGGATTCCACTAGGAATTATCTGAGAGAGGACCCACACCCATGCTGATGGTTGGTTCCACTCTTATTGTCGTAAAGGTAGCACACCCTGATACATCCGGGGGATTCCACTATTGTAGTAGTCGGAGGGGACCCCCACCAATGCCAATTGTGAGATTCCACTTAGGATCATCGAGGACCAACACATTACCCATTAGGGGGGTTCCTCTTAGAAGGTATCGAGGAACAACACTGGGAATCCCTTCTAGATGGTACCTCTCAGTAAGAAGGCCACTACAGTCATCGAGTGCCACCCCAGAACATCTCACATCATATCGTAGAATTCACTGAGGGAACCATTTCATTATACATGGAAGAACAGTCAAGATAAGCTACTCATGATCCATAATTAGATTCCAAAAGAAAGAGATATGAGAGATAGATTATTTGTAAAGTGGTACACAATGTGTGTGGGGCCAACACAATGTGTGAACCTACCTAAATGCCTGGCCATGTAACTACTCATTCTCAGGAACTAAATTATGACCATGTATCCCTAGGCATGTAAGTGAACTCCCAAAGTACATGTAATAACTATCCAAAAGTATAATAAGAAGGTGACACTTGTCATTAATCTGGAGGGCCAAAAATACATAATTTTTCCGACACACCTGTTCAAATCGCCAAGAACATTTGACCGTATCTCTTCATACATCTTATACACTCTCACAAGAGTCAATGCTGAGCTAAGCAGTGGGTTCAATTCAAAAACATGATAAGGATATTCCACTAATATTACTTTCATGTTTCCACATTTAATGAGATCACAAAAAATGATCCATACATCCAAACGGATCCCACCATTGCGATCCTTGTGAAAAAGCATGCAAGATCGACTACTTAATCACCCCCATAGACCTCTAGTGTAAAAGTCGTAATTCACCAAACTTCAATTCAAAGTAATCACAGGTGTCCCACGCCTTGATCATGAAAAAATTATACCGGTCGTGCCATTTTGTTCCTCACAAAAAAACAAATGACATGGCCCAGTCATTCATCCAAAACTGATAACCGTTGAAAAAGCAGCATTTCACAGCAACACCTGTGAACCAGGCCTTATAGGGATTGCACCTTGACTTTACTTTAAAAACCTGAAAGAAGTCATGACAATTACACTAAAAGATTGGGGTCACACCACTATGTATGACACATATATAGGACATCCCATTTATAAGATAGGTATGATACAATATTTCAGAATAATAACAATTATTTTATTATATTTAAACATAGGTGTTTAATTCAACTAACCAATGAAATGAAAACATTAAATCCCTAGATGTGCACAAATAGATTATTCTCGAAGAGAGGGACTCGTGGTCGTTGAAAAAACATCGAAAAGTTTCTTGGCACAATAGATACAACTTTCTAAATCTATACATGCTCGATTTGCACTGGTCCGACCCATTCTGGCATGACCCATCTGCATAGGCCAGCCTACTCCAGCCAGACTAGTCTTATTTCACTGGCCTGGTGCCTGCGTGCCACCAGCTCGACCCACACGTTCCCCAACCTAGCCAGGTGGACTTCCACTTCGGGACGCTGGGTGTCCCCTTGTCAACACCAGGACTCACGTTGTTCATGTGGTTTCCATCCCTTAGTTCCTTCTCCCGATCTCGATGCTTGCAGCTCCATTTGCATGACAACCCCGCCAACCCACTACACCGACCGCCCGGCTAGCACCCAACCATGCTCCATGCTTTGGTGCACCGCCGACCCTCACTCTCTACACCGGCATCACACCCTGCTCACTGCACCAATTCAAGACCATGCTTCTGCCTTCCCTACAACACATCCTTCCATGGTTGCTCAACTATGCCACTCTTTGTGGCCACCGCGAGCCATCGCCGCTTGCTTCCACCAGCCATCCTATCTAATGGTCCCTTCCACGGACCACCAGGATGACAATGATCACCCGAGAATTACTCTGAGGCTATTTTTGGAATCCTCAGAATGGGGTCTTCATAGCTCCATCATATGTTTGATGATCCATTCATGGTTGGATGTATCCAAAAATTAGTGATGATTATCCTTGTGAAAAATACGAAGAATGGGTAAAAAGGGGATTTGAAATGGAGATCAGATAATCTCCATGTTCATTCGGCCATCCCCATGATGTTCAATGTAATGAAATTTATGACCAATTGAAGAAGGACTTATAAATATAAATCGAACGTGTGAAAATTAACAAGAATCCTACCTTAACTCATTCGTCATTGAAGAACGAACTCACCAGCACTTCAGCTGCGATCTACAGAAGCTTTGTTCTTGTTTCTTCCTCTTTCCACTGAAAAATAAGAGAGATATTGGGGAGAGAGGCTCTGTAGAGAGTGAGAGAGAGAGAATGAATTAGAGGATAACCCTTATTCTAATTCCCTAATATTCTATTTATGGTTACACACTCTGTTTGGAATCAGATACCTCTACACTCTATCATTTTATGTCTAACTACAGAAAATAAACCATTTCGAAGTCAACAATGGTATTAAATTTGGAATCCAATACCCCGACTAAAAGTTATTTGTTTTGGTGTTCGAGATAAAATTATTAAGTTTAATTATTTTATTTAAAAATTTTCCCATGGGTCAGTTTTCTCACATAAGTCCCATGATGAAAAACATTATGCCTCATCTAGATAAACATCATGTTCTAGACTCAAATGTGGCCTCAGATTTATAATTTGAACTAATGTTTAATAGATATCCTATTTTGACTCATACATTGTACAAAAATATACTTATTATTTTGTATAATTTATTTCGGGAACACCGGGAATTGTAAATGTATGGTGATTCAGTACCAAAAAATGGAAATATATGTAGAAATATAAAAAATTCTTTCAAGGAAAAAATGGAGTTTGTATATCATTAAATTCTTCATGATTTTTTCCCCAAAAAGAAAAAATAGTGAAACAACTCGAGATACTGAGATCACACCGAGATCTCCCACTACTAGGAAAACCTATACGTTTCCTTATTGGAATAGCACATGAAAAAATGGATGGTCCACCTCATATGGCCTTCATTTAAAGATGATGTTCATGAGAACATGCATCATGCACC
Organism: Viscum album; assembly: GCA_963277665.1. NCBI lineage: Eukaryota > Viridiplantae > Streptophyta > Magnoliopsida > Santalales > Viscaceae > Viscum > Viscum album. Next base: position 32,491,667 of record OY728140.1, on the reverse strand, counting down.
CACTGTAGCTATTGGGGGTTGGGAAAGCTGGTAGGAAACCTCACCATTTATTTTCATGGTCCCAGATGACCCAAAAAAACTCAGGGATATGGGTTTCCTTTCATGAGGAACCTATATATCCCACATTGAGACCAGAATCACTTTTCGTCACTTAAATAGGGTCTCGTGATTCCCTCCTTTAGAATATCCATCTGGTAAAAAAACCAATGATATCTGGTCACACAATATTTCATAGTTTATTTTTCACCAATGAGACTCTCTTAAGCTCTATAGAAGTGAAGGTGTCAACACCATTGAATAAAGACAAACTATACCCTCCTGCTCCACTATGGTTAGCTATAGGGAAGCTAACTGCCCCAAACGTTCTCCACTAAGAGGGTCTTGTACTTATTTCATTGGAATTATTCTACAGTTTTTCTCTTTCCCATTATATATACTAACTATAATTTGTAATCATGAATGAATTTAAATTAGCACCACCACATCAGATTCAAGTCTCTCTGGGTGAAGACATACCCGAGACTTGGGTGGTATGAATGAACTACAAAGCGCACTTCCAGAAGACATCATCTCCATATTCTCAGGTTGAAGACTACTACTGACATCACTAGATAGTGTGTTTTATCATTCTATTCATGGGTCTCCATCACCTCAACATGTACTTGAAAACTATAGTATCAAGGCTTGATGTCGTTCACGCAAGGTACCAATGAATAGTGAATTTGAGTAAACTCATCAAACTATAAGAGTAATGAAACATAAAGAATGTGGCATACCCCCCAAGTCATTTCACCTCTTGTAAGAAGAGTAATCCCAAAATTGGTACTCTACTACACCCACTAGTGGAATTCCATAAAAAAAATAGGTTAAGCAGAAAACTCCCCCGGTAATGCAAGGACATTCTCCGACACTCCATCGAAAAACCTATCCCTATACACAAATGTTAGAGGGACTCATCCACCAATACTTGAAACTATCCAATTTGGATGGAACTAACCCGCCCTAATGACTTTTCTCACGAAATAAAAACACGTCTTGTTGGGGGGAAAGATACCACTTCCTTGTGAATTCAATGCTACATTGAACAAAAATGGAATAGTGTTTCACAGCCACCTTACATCACCCTATTTAACACTCAAAAATTTATCAAGGAGGAAAGAGTACCTCACATATTGTCTAACATGTTATACTTAAAAATTTATAAAATGGATCATAGCGTACCTATTATCATCCAATTCTCTACATGATCATAGACACCAAAAGCATGCAACTATCTGGGGCCCCAGCTGCTAGCTTCTGGAGCCTGACATTGGTAGCCTAGAAGGGGTGCAATGACCTCATAAAGTCAACCCCCACCTCCAGCTTCTCTACTAGTGACAACTCCTTGGGGACCACCATGATCCCAATGTTGTCTCTACTATGGGGGTCAACCTCCTTTCTACCTAGTATTACGAGAATGTCAGGTTGAGCAGTCTCATGACATGTGACCTCTCCCATCATAAGCATAACAACAGCCCTCCCCAGGCTGTCCCTGAACTCTATAATGCATCATACCCATTCAACTATGTTCCCAAGACCAATCATGGGAAGGCCTAACACATAAAGATCTTGTTGATTGGCATCTCTAATCTATAGCAGATGTCTCAGCTCTGTTGCACTTACTGCTACAACCAACTGCATGGCGTGACATGAAGCTCTATGTAACTTGTGTCTGCTCCAACGTACTAGAATAGGTGGGGATTCAAAATGTATACTATGATAGAACCGATATCTCTATGAAGACCCTACTCAAAATTATGTGCTCAGAAGTAGTCGTCAATGATCATGTCCTGAGAGTAGCATTCATGGTTTGTGATCATAGTCATGTACTTAGAGTCTGTTATCCCTCCCTAATGAAAATGAAGGATATCAAGATGTTTAAGGGAATAGAAGAAGGATGGGTAGTACTCCTCATTAAAAAACCACTGGAAGTCATACCACTATAGTTCTAACTCATCATGCATCTGAGTTACCATGCTACACCAATTCCCAGCTACTCTGTGGAAAAGGTTGTCTTCCAAATCCACCATATGATATGTCAGTGTCCATACAAGCCTTAAGAGGTGGACCACTGACTCTAGAAAACTTCTACTGTCTGAGGGTATATCTCACCACGGAACCTCAATAGTATTTAGTGCTAGAACTCACAATGTGTTCTTTTCCAATGCACATCCTCATCCTACTCTGCTGGGGATATCTACTACTGAACAACCAGAGGTGCTGCTACCTACTAACATGGAGAAAGGGGATCACCTGATGGGTCCTGGACTGAGGCCTCTTTTCTCACAGGGTGTTGATCATGAACAAGAGCTAGTATCCTAACTAGATATCATCCTAAAGAAATCCTGAATGTTATCAAGGATTAATGCGATCCAATGAGGATATATATATATATATACATTTATATCAAAAAAATAATGAAGATATAACTCAAGAGGGACAATCAAAGACTAAATCCTATATAATGCATGTACCATTGTTCCCAGCGATAAGTGTCTATGGATTTCGAGTTAACAAGTGGATAATAAGGGTCATGGGGAATTGATACATTGACCATCTACACCAACACTGCACTCCCAAGCATGAGAGGTGCTAAGGATACACTTTTACACTGTTACCCTAAACCAAACCAAGACCTTTTTAGGGAAATGTTCAAAGAAAATCCCAAGGGTCAAACAAATTATTATACCACTATATCATGTCCTGGCCAATATTTGGGCTCGATTCGCAACTACCCCAACCTCACCTCCATAGGACAAGGGCTAGCGACCTGCTCCAAAGGCATAACAAACTTGGGGAGGCCTTTTCCAAAGTACGTGTACACACACAAACAACCAGCTCAATGCCAAAGTGTAGAAGAAAATGAAAAAAAACCAAAATGATATATATAAACCCTGAACATACATTGACCTCTAAACAATAGAAATATAGTAGAGTAAATTGAAAGGGAAAAGGGGCCAAATACACACCCAATGAGAAAATTTCCGCAACCAAGCAGAATGAGGAATTATAAAACTATTGAGAGGGTCCTGCCCTTGGATCCCAAACTACGACAACCGCATGCGGTCTAAGAACCATGTGTCCCTAATCTCCTCTAATGTCATGGTCAACCTATCCGTCATCTGCAAGGGAACACCAAGTGTGATAAAATCCCAAGAATAGTGGAGTATAAAAATACCCACTAGGATGCCTCAAAGAATCAAGGTATAAGAAAAAGATTTACTGAAGATGGTAGAAGTAGATAGAAAAAGGTACATTAAATGGAGTGTAGCTCAACCCAACAAGATAGTAAAGTAAGATCAACTAAAAACAAAGACATTGAAATGGTGAGAATCTAAACATATCTTCGAGTCGTCACTACCCATAGTTGGAGAGTATAATTGTCCAACCATGATAAAATAGGCATGGAAAGCACATCCCATACCCCACCCCTCTTTGCCTCTCCTAGAAGGAGAGTATCCAAATCCCAATGAGTGGGAACTGGAAATAATATATATATATATATATATATATATATATATATATATTCTCGGTCAAAAAACCCAAATGAGGGAGTTAAAGGATCTCCATCTCATAGGTTATCCCAAGAAAGTGAGTATCCAACTATAACAGAAGTAACCATAATTGATGATTAAAATCCCACACATCTGCCATGAACTATAAGTCAAAGGGACTAAATCACCGCACCTTGATACTAACTTCTTTAGGTGGAATTTCCCCACCGTCATGGTTTTAGATTGCATCAAAAGGACGGGAAATAGGGAGAAAATTGCTCTTAATTATTGAGAGTCCAAAGGTACATAAAAATCACTCCTCTTTACTATATCACACAATCTAGAGATTATTTCTCAAGGTCGAGGACCCATGTCCAGCCTTGCTGAAGTGTTCCACTATAATTTTCGTCGTAGAGTACCCACACCATGATGGATAGTGGGGATTCTACTCTTTCTTATTGAGGGCCCTCTCCCTTATAAATTGGGTGGATTCCACTAGGAAGTAGCTGATAGAGTACTCATTCCCATTACAATGGGGGATTTCACTCTTATTGTCATAGATGAGCCACACCCTGGTATGTAAGGGGGATTCGACTCTCATAGTAATCACAGAAGACCCACACCCATGCCGATGTGGGATTATAATCTTGGTCATCCAGAATCCCAGGTCTAACCCTATAGAGGGGATCATATCACTAGGTATCGAGGAACTACATTGGACATCCATGCTGGATGGTACGTCTCAGTAATAATGCCACTATAGTCATTGGGTTCCAACCTGGAACATCTCACATGGTATCTGAGTAGCCACTATAAAGGGAACCATCACATTTCACGCAGAAGAACACCGAGGATATGCAAATCACAAGCTAGAATCCAAGTCCAGAATAAGGATATATGAGAGTTAAATGATTCTTAAAGTGGTACATGGTGTGTGTGGGGACCACACAATATGTGACCCCGCCTCAACACATGACCATGTACTTAACCTTTCGCAGGTACTAAATTGAGATCAATTACTCCTAGGCAAGTGAGTTCACTCCTAGAGTACACGACATGACTAGCCAAAATTCTAATGAGAAAGTGCTGCTCGTTGTTAATCCGGAGGGCTAAAAAACATAATTTTGCTGACACACCTCCTATAACATCCCATAACATTTGACATCATATCTTCATACATCATCTCTTTTTTCATATGATTTGAAGATGACCTAAACGGTGGGTTCTCTTCAAACACAAGAGAAAAATCTTCCACCGACATTCCTTTCTTGTTTCCACATTTAATGAGGTAAAAAACAAGGCTTCGTACATCCAAAAAAATGACGCCTTTTAATCCGAGCGAAAAAACACACAAGATCCAACATTTAATCCCCCCAAACTGAAATTCAATGGAAAATTAGTATGTCGCCACATTTTTCTTGAAATGTTTCATTTAGGACCCACAACATGATCTTGAAACAAAATATAGGGTCTGCACCATTATGATCCCCTCGAAAAAAGACACGTGATGGACTACTCATTTGTCCAAAATGGATAACCAATGGAAGAGAAACCTTTCACCGCAACATGTGAAAACAAGGAATCATTGGACCCACTCCTTCACTTTGGATTAAAAACATGAAAGTAGTGTTGAAAAGTATGCATGACAACCTTATTCGCACCGCCGTTGATGGTGCGTCAAAGGGATGTCCCTTTTAAAAGTTATGTCCAATACGAGATTTTTGAATAATAATAAATAAAATTATATTATTAAACATAGTCATTTCATGAATACAAGCAACAAAATGAAGACATAAAAGTCCTGAGCTAGTGTAAAAAGATCATCCTCTAAGGGAGTGACTCATGGCACGATGCTTCAAACCAACACCTAATGTAAAAGATAAGACTTTTTAATGTGGTATGAGCTCAATTTGGACTTTTTCGGCCCAATCTTTCCATACCCCATCCACTTGGGCCGACCTGATGTAGTTAGCCCGGTCCTATTTCATGGGACCATGGCCTAACTTCCACCAACCCAACCCATGCACTCCCCGACCTGGCCAGGTATCCCTCTTCCTTGGGACCCCATGTGTCCCATTTTCAACACCTTGTTCTGCACCACGCAGGTCACTGCCAACCCTTGGGTCCTCCGCATGACCCCACCACCTACAGCTCCATTAGTCTTCTGAACTCACCGCCCCACTATGTTGAATGAACACCTCTCACCTAGAAGCACCATGTGCTATAGTGCACCACCGACCCCAACTCGCTGCACCAACGTTGAATCCTGGTTAGCACACCAGCGCCAGGCCCCGTTTCGGCCTCACCAGCTATGTGAACTACCACAATTGCTCCTTCATGTCACACTCTGTGGCCGCTTCATGACACTTCCACCAGCTGGCCTCTCTAGTTGCCCGTTCCATAGACCACAACAACCACACAGATCACCCAAAATTATTACGAGATCAGTTTTGGGATCCTTCGGTTGAGATATTTAGAGCTCCATCTTCTGATCATAATCCCTTGATGTTTGTAAGAGTCCAATAATAGGCAAAGAATATTCACATAGAAAGGATAAAGAATGGTTAAAATGGGGATTCAAAATTGAGACGGATGATGGAATTTTTCATTCGATCATCGCCATGTTGTTCAAAGTAATGAAATTGATTATGTATTGAAGAAATACATATAAATTCAAACTAGTGGGGAAACAATTAACAAGAATGCTACATTGATTCATTTGTCATGGAAGAATGCACCCACTAGAACTTCTAGTGTGATCCTCTAAATATTAATTCATGATTATTCCTGGATATGCCAAAGAATGAAGAGAGAGAGAGGGAGGGATATGGGAGAGGGGATTTTTAAAGAGAGAGAATTATGGACTAACCCTAATTATAATTCCCCAAGCTTCTATTCATAGGATCCTCAATTGGTATAGACTTTGAAACCACTACACCCTCTCATTTTATGTCACATTTATGAAAACCACCCCATTTCAAGCTCAACAATGGTCTCATATTTCCAATACATGACCCTGATCAAAAGTTATTTGATTCAGTGTTCGAGATAAAATAATTACATTTTTTTATTTTATTTATGATTTTTCCCTAGATAATGTTTCTCACAAAACTTCTAGGTTAACAAATTTTATGCCCCGAATAGGGTAAACGCCACATTGCAGACTCAACCATGGCCTCCCATTTCTTATCTGAGATACCTTTAAAGATATATCACATTTCAGTCACATGCATAGAAAAAAATATACTTAATATTTTTTATAATTAATTATGGTCACACTAGGCATTGGAATTGAATTCCATTTCAGTGCCTAGCTCTGGAAATATATTTAGAAATATTCCAAAGTCATTACAGGAAGCAACCGGGTCTCTATAGTGTCACACGAGATATGGATTCTACTCAAAACCCAGTTTCATGATTCTATGGAATACTAATAAACTATAACAGAATGATATAAAAAATCTCCCATACAATCGGTATATCATGGATTTTTTTGTTTTCCCCCACCATTAGGGTCAAATCACCCTTTTAAATATGAATAATGAACCACATAATAGATATAATTTTTATTAGATGTTAAAATTTATCTCTACACCGACTGAGTATCATAGGTTGGTTTGGAATATTATATATGACTAACCTTCCCTGGAAATTGATATGACAATTATAAAATGAATTCCAATCCATGCCAAAAAACATTAAATTCAAATGGAGGGAAAACAATGATTTACAGGAAGATAATTCCCACAAACCAAAATCCATGAATAGAAATATCCTTAATATGTGATTATCACACACTTAAGATTTTTCACAATGAATTCAAAATGTAATCATTAAGGCAGTGCTGTGATACCATTAAAAATTTATTCAAATATAAAATATTTTTTTAGATTCAGATTTAAATAAGAAAAATGTCGTTCTAGAGTGGATGGTAAGTGTGCCTTTTACGAATTCATTATTGTACCCCACACAGACAATAATGATCATGTGATTCTTTCTTTTAAATATTTTCTTAAGAGGTTTCTAATGTTGATCATCTTTATTGACCTTAAAATTTTAGAATCTGTTAGATTAATTTTTATACTCTTTACATTTTAAACTCTAGAGTGTGGGTGTTTCATTTTATTCTACATCATCTCTATTATTAAATAAATTATTATTCCCATTTATTCATCATTTAATTTATTTATGACCTTCCTTTCCACAAAAAAAAATTCCAGTCTTATTGAACAAATTTTATCGACGATTCCTTTTAAACTTCTCGTATAATTTGAATCTCATATTCTTCTCTCTGTTTTTTTATTAATATAATTTTCTTTTAGTTCTATATTTTTTCTTATCTGAACTATGAAATTGATGGAAAATTCTAATCTATATTTCCCCAATTATAGAAATTAAAATGATTTATTCAATGTTTCAAAAGTTTATTTTGGATAACACCCCCTAGAGACTTTGGATTTAATCTATTTAAGAATAAATAAATATTACATTTATGTAAGATGATAATACGAAAATCTTAAATAAAAAATCTTCTAAAAGATTCCTCATAAGTACAAATTGAGTCTTTATCCTTGTTATTTAGAAAAATTAATTCCTTTTTTATTTTCATATAAAGACTATAAGGAAATTAATTATTAAAATATATTCTCCCAAACACATCCGACACTAAGGAGTCAATTTATACTTATTGCCTCATTGTATTGATAAGATTCCACCACTGAACCGCTTCACCATCCAAATAATAGAATGTTAAAATAAAATTTTCATTTTTAAAATCATTGGAGAATAAATTTTTTTAGTGGTACTAAACCTTTTTTCATTAACTAGTGGATTAACAGACCAACTAAAGGATGATGGATGTTTCCTCATTAAGAAATCAGTGGAACACTTTTTTTTTCATTTTATCATTTGGAATCTTATTTTGTTTCATACCATTATATTGTTATATAAGAATAATTATAATGTTTTTCGTTAAGTATTATAATAAATTTGGTTTCCCAGGAGGGAAATTATTTTATTTTCCATCATAATCATCATTAACACGGTTTCTTCATGTTCAATCCATTGGATAAACTCAAAAATAAGAGTATTAGAATTAATAATCATAGTAGGAAACCCCATAATCATGAAAAATAATTTATATGATATAAAAATCATTAATCCATATTTTGATTACATGAAACCATAGGTTTAACGAAGTTTATTCAATGTAACCATCTATTCAAATCATTCCTAATGGTTTATACAGAAAATATGATCTTATTGAAGTATATCCTCCAAGAGTGTTAAACCAGATATGAAGTACATTCACACTCATAACACACCATAATGATGGAAAAAATATACCCAACCATCTATTTTCAAGGTTATTACCACAAGAAGAATATATTCCAAAATCACTTCCACATATAGTGTCCAAATAGTGATTTATTGTCAGTAAAACCACAAAATCTATACCCTACCAAATCATTAGGATGTCATCATACACTTAATGTTGTCCATAGTGTTTCATGGATTTACTTTAATCCAAATCACTAAATATTTACTAATATATCCTCTTAAACCAACTATATTGACCCATACATTACATATGTAGATATTACATACTAAAAAATTATTATTCAAAATATATTAAAAATACAAGATCAAGGGCTATAAAGGGTATCTATATTTGGAGAGTAGACACACAATATTATCATTTCATTAAATATATTCAACATCTCAAGTAAAGATATTCCAAATATTACTATTCATAGACACACCATACTCCAATCCATTATTTATAACCTCAGGAAAGGAAACATACAAAAGTGTCTTCTTAAATGCTCAGTGGCGGTAAATAAGGGAGATATCGAGGAACAATTATTCCTAACATGAAAATAAGTGTATAAAAACATGAGATTAAATATTTCGAATACAATCCCAAATATCATAGATCATAATTGTGATTTATCACATAAATATCGACAGTTCATAAAATATGAATACAAAATTGATGAAAGAACATGATCCATAAGAGAATAACATTGGCATACAACATAATATTTTGGAATATACAGGAACAAAAATAATCCTTTCCTTAGTCAAGGCACATTACCAATACTATCTTAGTGGATTGGGTTTACTTCTGATTCCATAATATCCTATGTCATGGTTCACTTCCAACACTATTATAGTGGAAAGAGTCCCTTACTGAACTAGGTTGACTCCCCACTCTCATCCATAATATTTTGTTAGATACCCATCATTAAAAAATGAATTGGATGGATATATAATATCAATCCCACCCATCACATAATCATAATAAATTCATATGTTTTCTAAAAGATCATAAATTATTTATTATATATCGAAACAAGCTGATAGTAAATGAGTTTCATAGACATTTTAATATTTCATCATAACATAACATTTGGAAAATAAATGGGTTTTAGAAATATCTGATCAAAATATTCATAAACTATCTAAATAAAGAATAAGGGAGTTATCATTAGATAATATTTTCAATAAATCTTAAGAAAAAACAAAGGATGTTATATGAAATGAAAATTTACATTAAAATAACACTTGGAATGTTTTATGATGAAAAGACTCTTTATATTTTGAAATAACTTATCTAAAATAAAAAAATTAACAAAATATCAAGGGAAATTTTTTTACTGAAAAATTCCTTGTAATCATTCAATTGAAGATTCAAATAATTGAGTATTCATGAAGGTGATAAACATTCCTGGTATATTTAAATAAATACATCATTCATATTAACATAAAAAGAGAAAAATACGAATTTAGTTAAACGAAAAGAATAATAATTTAAAACCATTTTGTTAAAAGAAAAAAATGGGTAAAAATTACATTAAACATTTATAGGAGAATCTTAAAAATATTTTGTAATATATTTAAAATAAAACATGGACGTGGAAGAAAAATATTCCAAACCAATGAGGAAATAATTAATGTTTTTATTAAAACAAGTTTCTGAATAATTTGAGGATACAATGAGATGAATATGATAATATTACTTGTAAAAAAAGTGAATAATAATAGTACAACTAAATTCATAGGATTTTTAAGTGGTAGATTGTGAAATTTAATCATGAGAAACATAGTCATAAATGATCCGGATAAAGAAAGAGGCTATAACTGAAAACCATACCACAACAGTTATTATCAAATCAAAACACAATGAAAGATATAAAATTTTACGGATATATAAATTATCATAATTTTCATGAAAATCATCATAAAATTCATTTAGGGGAATTATTTAGACCATGTAAATGATTTGTTTTTGATTATTTCTTGTGTCTCATAGTAAAAAATCTCAGACAAAATACCCTACCTCAAGTTTAAATTGCTTTTAAATATCTATAAAATACAGTACAATAAATTTAAATTTATCATAATTCTATAAAAAAATCTTTTAAATATTTATAATATAATATGTGATATACTTATAACATTTTAATGCATGTTTATTAATAGTTTCTTACTAAAATCATGATCTGTAAGTGATAACTATTTCATTTTTCATGAGTGTTTTAGTTAATCTGTTATGATACTTATACATTGATCATGGTTCAATAATCCATAAAATATTAATCGTTAACTAAATATAATGTATATTCACTATATTATATATCCATTATAATTATAGATCAAAACATTATTTACACTGTTCATAGAGAAGGTAGGTCGTAGGTACGCATGAACGCCGTGTTCATTTTCTAATTAAAAGAATGAAAGAAAGAAATATAATATTTAATAAATCTAGTTGCATAATTTTATCACTAATAAAATATATATACATAAATTTATACATATTACAATGAATGTAATGAAAAAAATAATGAACCACATTGCTTCATTGAGGTGGTAGTAAACAAGTACACAAAATTGGTACTATCATATTCCAACAAACAGGAATGTAAGAAGTTTGATATGAATTTGTAATTAAAAAGTATAATTACTTCATAAATAAAATATGCAAAAATTTAAACCGTCATTATAAAAATTTATAAAAAATGGTGATAGAAAATGAATTGTATCGCTATGTGGAGTCATCGGTCCACCCATATGCATTCTTGACACATTCACATCCCATTTGATGGAAAATAGGGTGAATAAAGGACGTTTCATCATCATAATATAATTTTATTATATTTAAGATATTTATGTTTTTTTTGATATATTAAAAAAATATAGTGTGCAGAAGAAGAAATAAATTAAAAGAGGTCTAGTAAGATGAATATTATTTTTTATTTTAAGCTCCATTAGATCCCTTCCTAAGGATCCATATAACATATTTTTAAGAATAAAATTATCTAATTGAAATATAAAAAATTTTAGAAGATAATTGGTCTAGTTTCGGATAATCTATATTGATCAATGTGGTGTAAATAAGAGAACTTCGGGGTTTCCATTTTATAAGTTAGGGAGATGACACATTTGAAAATTATTAAATTATTAAAATATAATAATGATTTACATAAGAGAAATTATTCTAGGTTTTCATATAATTGAATATATCCTTGGATGATGTAGATATATTCTCAGAAAATATTTTTTAGAGAAGTGTTATTGGAATACATACCGTAATCTCTTGGTTTAAACACATGTAAACTTATTTTATTCATAACCACAATAATGATTTTTACAGCATGTACTATTAATTATGACCAAAACATAAGTTGAAAATAAAATATAATATTAATTATTCTGATTCAAAATACATAATATGTATTATTAAATTCAATTCACATATGTGTAAGAATTTAATTTAAAATTAAATTTGCAAAACATGTTGAAAATTGGTTTTCTAAAAAATTATTTTATTAAGTATTAGAATATTTTATAATAAAATCCAGTATAAAACTTATTTCAATGAACATAATTTGATTATTTATAATTTTAAATAAATTATTTTACTTTGAAATTATTTTTTTAAAAAATAAATATTGGTAAATTCATGGAAAAGATAGTTTTCTATAAAAGGCAATATTTATAACTGTAAAATGAAAAATCAATCTTTTTAGAAGATTCTAAAAATTTATCTTAGACAAAATTGTTTTACGATTATTTAAAAATTTATTTTTTAAATAACTTTTTATTAAGTTGTAAGAATAATTATAGTTTTTTCTTAAAAAATGCTATAAATACCAATGTTGAGGAAAAATATATTTTTTAAGTATATAAATAATTTACTAAAAATTGAGTAATTATATATACATTTATTTACATTATATAAAAACATTATATATAATTTTTATGATGTGGTTAATCATACTAAAATCTAAATTTTTATTACTATGTTATAATAGTATACTATATTATGATTCATTAAGGCTCATACTTTCATTCATCACAATCAATCAATGAAATTAATATTATATAAAGAGAAATATATAAAAAATAATTAGGGTGCTACGTAATACTAGTAGGATATTTTATGTTAACTATTTATGCAATTAATAAATCCCCTAGTATAGAAACTCATTGGTCATTATATGTTTCTGTAGTAAACCATCTACAATAGAAATGTAAGGTAAAAATATACATTCAATTCGGGGAGAAAATTTCAGGCCCCTTAATCATTACCTATTTTTTAGATCGTGATCTTATTTCTAGGCACTGCCTTTCAGTTTTAACATTATTTACTCATTCTAAACTCAATTAGTGTTAGTTATTAAATCATAAGATGTTTTGAGAACTATGATCATTTTAGTTTGAAATGATCAAATGCCTACACCTTAACCACTCCTTTTTAGGATTCCCTATTTAACAATTATTCTTGTCAATATATTTTGGTTCACTAGAATTATAAATACTCATCAATAGCATATTTCAGGGATATTATTAGATAAATTCCGGAACATACCTTAACATTAACCTGATGCTAGAATCTGGGGAGAGTATGTTGATTATAATATGGATTTCTTTCTTGATATTCATTTACTATAACTTCCTAAACACCATTAGTTGTTTCTCAAACATAATATCCATGAGTAGTGTTATAACCCATAACTTCATACACATGAATTATAAGAAAATTGATATGGTGTGTATAGCTTTCTGGTAATGTCATAGTTATTCAGCGATTATAAAAATCCATAGAAAAAATAAATCATGTATGAAATCTTTTCAAAACCTCTATGCACAAAAACTATAACCATCTTGAATGGTATGTTTCTTTATGGGGTGAAATTGAACTCAGACTACATTTCTAGTGTCCTAATGATTATCAAATTCTACATCAATAGTTTCAAATTTCTAATGATGGCCTTAATGTAGTCCTTTAATACAAACCTTAGAATCAAAAGTGTGTTGTAAAATTTATAATCCTTTAAATGAACTTCTATATAACAACACAAAACATTAAATAGTATAGAAATATAAAAATGGATTTATCCATGGATGAAATTAAGAAAAATATGTATATCCTTTCCAACACTAGACCAACTAAAATGATTCACATAGTCTTCTCATCCTAAAAACAGAATAATAATATAAAGGTTCTGGGTCTCATGTATGTGTTTTAATCAAAGATTTATTGAATATACCCATAATTTCATATAGATTATAAGCCATGGGTTTTATGATTAGATTAACTCAATAACACCATAGTCTATACAAACCTCACTCCTTTTCAAGACAATATGTATTCAGGGTTCCCCTCTATTCATAGAAATACATTCCATTATTTATTAATATTTTAATCTATCCCCATTTTTTGTATTGCTCTCAAATTTTATATTAGTATGAGGAATATGGTCATTCATTGAAATTTTATCAGATTCCTTCAATAAAAACATTGAAAATAGTGATGTATGTTTTAAAACTCCCTAGAGATCCTTGGTGGTGGGAATTAAATGTATATATCTCAATTAATTAGTGTCCTAGAATTATTCTGTATATCTTTGAACATAATTCCTACATCATTCCAGATTGAAGGTGTTCATCTGAGTGATCAACCAATTCAGAAGTTCTGATATTTGGTCTATATTTCCGTAGATGTATGTTTTTTAAAACCAAAAAAACTCATATATTATTATTTCATTAATATCACTCTTAAAATAAACATATGTTTTCTAGAGCTAGTATTTTCAAATCCACTCAGGTTTGGATCTTCATGAAGCATGAAGTTTCCATCCATTATTACATCTATTGAATTCATCATTAGCTACATGAAAATTAATAAATAGATAATAATGTGTCTAATGTTTTGGATGGAGTTTTTGAATATAGAAGTCACCTTCATATACCACATGATATATGATTTTCCACAGATTCATGAATAATAAATGAAGCATGCATTACAATATTTTACCACTCTAGAATTGAGTAATGAGTAAACTACCATGATATTATGATGTGGTTTAGGTGAGTAATATTAGTGTCACTTAGTATCCCAAATAAAAATTAAGGAAAAAGAAGACATTGGAATGTATTTATAATAATTGGTATAATTTTTAAATAGCTATCACATAGGATAAAATAATTTTTTGTTTTATGACACAATGATTTCAACAATTTCTTCAAGGTGGGAAGCTGCAACCTCACCAATAACTTTGTTTGAAGACTTACCTATTTTTAGAAGAATTTTGAAAAATATAGATTCATTATCATAATGAAAGGTACATGAAAATGTATGTAAGGAAATTAGTAAGGGACATGGTAGGATAATAAGAGAGTGAATATTTCCCTAAGTATGAAAATTTCCCCAACTCATCATGCCTATATTACGATGCTAAATGAATTGTTCTTAGTGGGCCAGTATTGATAATCCCTTTTTTACATGGGGGTGAATATATTTAGAGGAAAAGTCCTCATGTGTGTAGAGGATAAATGGGAGTATGAGGACTCAACTAGGTAAACCTATGTTGACCCCACCTATGTGCCAAGAGGCCCACACAAACTTCACCTTGGCGAACCAACATAAGTAGAGAATACCTACATAAGGAACATGTATGAGAAACCTATGCTATTGGAATGCACTAATGGTCTCCTTCAAGCGATGTCCTATGTTTTTCCTTTATGTAGGACCTTTGAGATACCTATTTGACATTAATGAAAGAAAAGGAGATCCCATGAATCTTTCCTTTCCCTTAACACTCTCCAAATTCCAAAAAACATTTAGGGAGTGACCTAGTACTAAAAAAGAATTTGGAATGGGTAATGGTAAATAGATTGAGGTCCCCCAAATTCTAGAATATCAATATCCTTGAGATGAATGATTCCTCCCAAGTCCGAAACACTAGGGTAAAGGGTTTTTCCATTTCTCAAAACATGAACACCATTAATCTAAGGACACCATTAGAGACCCTTAGAGACAAAATCAATTCCGAGCCCATGTGTTATTTACCAAGCATTCCATCATCCAAAGGGAATATCTATCTCACCTAGGACTCCTATATTTTTACCACCTTTAGTTGTACCCGGTACACCCTATGTGAATCACCTATAGCTCTCCCAGGTCCACCATGTGCAAAGACACTCTAGCTCTACCAGGTCCACCCTAGGAGAGGCCCTCTTGAGCTCTCCCAAGCCTCAATTTGCAGATCCAACCATTGATCCCTCTTTAATACAACCAATGGTAAGGAAAATATTTCTATAGATCCATCATCCATGGGGGACCAAGCTAATACCTCACCCTAAATCTCTCAGATGTTAATGATTTGATCAAAGGGAACACCAATATGTTTGTTGAATTATACATTCCCATGGTAGAATAAGTACATCAATTATGATAACTAGTAGGTTGGATCACCATAATGTTCTCAATTATACATTCATTGTATAATGAAGATCCTAAAAGTAGGTATAGTGAAGAGTGTTTGGGGTTTCAATACAAGATAAGAGATGAGAACATACAAGAAATTTATCCCTTGATGACTGCCCCACCATGACTTCATCCTCATATACTAGTATAAGATAATAAAATTCCACCTTTGAGAGTCACTCATTGAGTAAGGCCTTAGTATTTCATATGGGTCATTCCCGAACCATCTATATCTCTAGCTTCATCACCTAGAAAACAAAAGATATTCTATATATTTATGGATCATACACATCATCTTATTTCTCACATCGATAATGACTCACATGGACATACCTATTAGTAGAGATAATTTCCTCAGTATGCTCAAATACGCACTTGGGGATTCTATTAGGAGTAAGCCCCCAAAAAATCATATCACCACCTCAAAAGGCCATATTCCCAATGATGCAACCATGTGACTCATCCTTAGGTGTGTTTTTGGAACCATTATAAACTACATGGGATATGATTCATATCCAAATAGGATACCTATTATCCTACTTATGGTTCAAACCCAACACCCAAAACCCTTTCAAACTACATGGAATTTGATTCATGTCCAAAAAGTATATGCAGTAATCCTCCATGTGGGTAAAACCCAACACCCCAAACTATATTGTTCTATAGGATATATTATCAATAGTTTCATATCAAACCCAAGTGGGTAAAACACTTCCATCTTCCCTAGTCCATTGTGATGTAAGTCCCACACCAACCTTGACTGGGAACCTTCAACATATCTGACATTGCTGCATCATGTTAAACAACACAGTAGAGTACTAATCACATGTCCTCAAAAGGTATGTTGTGTCCTTTTAATTATTATTAATCAATTTGGATTTTGATTATTTTTATAAGTATATGTAGGAATACATTATCATGGTCCTGATCCCAATATCAAATAAATTCACATCTTTCTAGATGCAGATAAATTCTAGAGTGCCCAAATATGTGGCTAAAACAAATCATCATGATTAAAAATGAAATAAAAATCTGTAATCTATACAAAAATAATGCAATTGATGGAGAACCTCAGATACATATCAATATCTCTATTGATGAAGAACTTCAGATACATACAGATGATTATAAATCCAATAATTTATATTGATTGATTGTTATTATAATTGTGACCCATGTAATATTTGAGATTTAGTGAAGGATTAAAAAATAAGTTACAGATATATAAGAAAGTCCCAAAGTAGGCAATAATTCACCCCAAAAGGTTTGATGAGCCTCACCTCCCATCTTATTGACTAGTGTGAGTCACTTTGTGTTGTTGGAAGCATTTTTCTATGACCACATAAATTTGGAAAGAAAGTTCACGAGACATAGTAAATAAAGGAACAATTGGATGTTTTTATTCCCATGAGAAAACCTATTGGAAATGGATCAAAAAGGAATAAAATTGAAGAGAGTGTTTTTTACATGAATAATCTCTTCGCCACTACCAAAAAATAACTTAAAACCTCAATTTATTTCATAAATGAAACATATAATTTTCCTTAAGAAATAAAAAACTATGAACTTGACCGGAATCCTTAAAAAAATGATTGTGTCTCATCTATTTTAATCCCCTTTCACACTCTCATAAAAGAAAAGAGGGAAAAAAATGGAGCAAACAATTTATTATTGATGTGTCTATTTATTGATAATCTTTATAGAATATTATTTCTTTTTGAGTATGTTGTGTATATTCATTAACCTTTAATAATAAATTTCTTCAATCTAGTGGTGTCTTTCCAGTTAACCCAATCATATGAATCAACTTATACACAATATAGGTCCCCAACTAACCCAAGGTCATCATTTCCAACCCAACATCTTTAAAACTGGGGTTTGAATAATCATATTCATGACTTTAACATTAATTTTAATGTACTGGACTTGTAGGATGCTCGAAAAACCCTCCAGAACATGGACCCCCACCATCCATCCACATAAATATGGATGGAATCTATGAAACTTGTATCACCCATTTCCAACTTAAATCATTTTGGGAGCCTTTTACTAGAACATATTGAGAGGTTCCTCCTTTACCTTTGGGATGCAGACTAGGGATCCGTAAACAGACTGATCTCAATGAAACATGATTCACAACACAAAGATCATTACATAAAAAATTTCTACAAATTCAATGAAGCATCCAGTTCTCATCATGATGAGGATATCTTACTATAGGATCCATCTAAGGTTAACAAGTCCTAACCATCCAGGACAGACAACCAATGGTGGGCACCAAACAACCGGGGAACATGCTCACATTCTAGATCCAACTAAATAATTCCACCCATAAGATGATACAAAAACCAAAAATCATTTCAATATACCTACTCAGGCACAACAATTAATCTAATAAAATTTGAAAGAAACCATTGAAACCTTCCAGAACTCCATGATTCAAAATAGGGGGCACACCCATGTCTCTTCCCCATAAAATATGATGGTCACTATATCCAAACAATGAATGGAGGAAATGAGAAGAGTAACATCCCTTGTTCAACCATATAATGATAATAGATTCTTATTATATCTTATATGTCACCCAACATATCCTTACAATGATGGAAGAGAAGGATTCTCTCCCTGCTCACATTATAGAAACATTCCAGAAGATAATCATTTCAGCTACCATGCTTAGGAGTTGGGTATACAAATCTACCTTTACAAGTGGAGTGGACAATAAATATAATGAGAAGTTCAATAATGAGAAGAAAATTATTCCTTCTACTATCTAGGTGATTCATATGAAAAATTTTCAAATGAAAAGAAGATCGGATTGGGAACACATCCCTGTTCCAACTAGAGGCCATCCGTGCATTTTAATGGTCATTCTAGGGTATGTATATATCCCTATTGAAACCATAGAGGTCTATTGACATGATCCGATAGTAATAAGGGATTCCCATAGACCCACACCCATACATGGAATTTACTATCCATAGCTTTTTATTTCATTTTTATGGGGGAGAACATTAGGGAAGAAATATCACCTTGGGTAGTTTGAAATTTTGTAGAAGGCTCAAAACCCTTCTCAACTAAAAGACGGTTTTCCTGAGGAAATATAACTCCTATCAATGGTAGAATGAGATCCTATTATTCTATTGAAAAATTAAATATATAGTATATATAGTTGAAAAGGTTCTCTTTAAAACATTACTATGAGAAACTCAAGAGTTACTCCCAAAAATATTTCAACAATTTGACCCATTTATTCACAAGGTGATTGATCATAAGATCTTATATATAACTAAAAATAATGAAAAAAATATCAAGGTATTAAAATAAAATAGAAATAAATTCCTCCCCTTTCTATCATCTACTCGGAAGGCCCAACCTAGGGTAATGTTTCATTTCAACAATGAGGTCATCCCCTTATAGAATCAATTATGAGAAATCACTCATATTATGAGGAACATGGGAAGATAGGGACAATAATTCTTTATTCACTATTATTGACAACTACAATAATTTCTTATAAAGAGGATTTTTAGAGAAAATAATCATCCAATAAACCACCTTTGGATTGAGTTAATTCCCCCAATGGTGAACAAGATCCCTATTAACCCCACTATTCTAAAAATACCAGTCCAGAAATACCCACATATGGTCGAATCAAGTAGAGGAATATCTAGAAAAATAGAAGGATAATATGTTACTTATGAGAAGGTGGTTGGCCAATGATAATATAACCATAATGTTTTTATACACATCAACTTCTCTCTTTGACATTCTAGAGGTACTATCAAAATATTGCATACATGACATCAATATAAACCTCTAGAAAACACTTTATCACTTCAAAATTATGTTCTTGTCTTCTGAATAGTATGAATTCCATGTTAATGTAATAGATAAACTTCATTACATAATTATCTTGGTGTCCCTTCTAGCTATATGAATCCCAAAATCATAAAAACAATGGAAGGAAATTCAACTTTCATGACGAAATTGATTTCATAAATTATGTTGGCCTATTTTCAATGTCCCATTCATTTTATATATTAGGGGATGGGGAAAAGACATAGATTTTCGTTTCAACTAACTTTATGATCTTCTAAATCAATGAAAAGTTACATAGTGTACTATTGTAGCTCTAATTTAGATATTTCATGAAATAACTTATCAAAAAAGATGGTGTGCTTAGTAAGAATCATCCATTAACAGGTATTAGATATATTAGTCCTAATGAGATTGAGTTATCGAAAGACTCATGCTCTAGGTGTATGAGAACATCGAGCAAGATTATCTCTTAAGGTTGGAAAATATTTGCACACAATGATGCCCCCAAAACCAAGTGTCTCATGTATAGATCACATATTGAAACTAGATCATGATCGAATAAGGATGTATAATATCATGATAATAGTTGTGGGAGAATTAAACTTTATGATATTGGGGCATCCTCAACCCATAGGGCTGGGGGAATTATTAATACAATATATCCCTTCATGGAAGTCTTTTTGGACAATATAATGAGAGCACTGGAATAAGAGAAACTCCATCTCATAGGGAGGATGAGATTTTCATTTCAATATTCTCTCCAATTTAAATTAGTCTCTTTCCTTTTTGGGAGGAGCATAAAACAATTAATTCTCCCAGTTCATCCCATCCCCTGACCTGGTTCCCTCTTTAGAATCCCACATGATGATGTTTTGTGTTAGTTCTCTTAAATCCACTCTTTCCCAAGAAGCTTTAAAATAATTATATAATGGAAGGAATGAGATCAGTTATATTTGAAAATGGAAGTGACTTATTTTGCGTGAAACTTACCATGGAGATCACAGTGCCTTCAGTACCTATCCTAGGGCCGATCAACCTTCCTATCATTCTACTTTAGATACAACACCTGCCATTAATTATGAGTTGGTTAATGTTATCATAAATACTTTGATAGATTTCATAAAATATTACACCGATGTTGAGTAGTGGGAAGAGGATATTTCCATTTAGAACAAGGTCCACACAAAGTTAAATGAATAAGGTGGTCATATCAGAGTCATAATCTCACAAAAAATGTAATAAATTCTAATAATGTACCCCAACCAACCCCTTGATAAACCTCTAATATTGAAAAGGGTAAGGGAATGACTATGTCCCATAATTTATGAAAAGGGTCAAATCACTCATGATTGAAGAGTGGTTCACATAATATGGGAAGGACATAAAAGAGATGAGGAAATTAAATGTAGAAATACAAAGAATAAATATTCCATTTGGGTATATTCATGAGGAGGAGCCTCATATCACCCTCTAGGATGTTACCGTTCAACAATAAAGGATACTCATTTCAATAAGGTCATATCCAGAACACCCACTCATCCCAAGGACCATAAAACCCATTAATTTTGACCCAATCACATTAAGTTATTAAATTTCCTTCCATTTGAGGAAATATTAGAGCCCAAATAGGCATACCTTCAGTGGTTAGCCCACTATAGGTGTCTTCCACATGTATTGGCAGAGATGGCACATCAAGCCATACCTGTTGCTACCACTTGCCAAGATTCTGGTCATCCAAATACCCCCCATGGTACTTATCTACAATATTGATTCTTTAGAGCCTTATTATATGTTTTAGAGGATTAGAGCATACGAGTACAGGTGGAATGAAAGCCTTAACATGAATGGTCGGATTTGAACTTTCCCAATCGGAACATTGGAACCCCTATGTTTCAAATATTTAATGGCTCGAGGGACCCGAAGAAGCATATGATGCATTTTGTGTCCCATTATGACCCCATTATATGAATCCCTATTCTACAAGAATCATTGAAAATTAAATGATTCATAAAAACATATGCTGATATATCCTTTATATGGTATAACTGTTTTCTGGCTCAGTCAATCATAGGATGGGATGCTCTATGTCGACAATTTCTAATTCAATTCATGTGATATCATAGAATTAAAAAACACAGACCTCTCCAAATAAAAATAGATAGATAATGATGGGGTCTAATATTTTATTACTAGGTAGAAGGGGTCAAATTACTCCCTAAATGTATATCTTCCCAAAAAATATTATTTGTACCTCTGTATAGAGAATCGTTACCATGGATTGCCAATATTTCTCATCCCAATTAAACATGTAGGATGGTTTCATGATCTTTATATAAATTCTTAGATATTGTAAGATATTATTTTAAAAACCATGGCTATTTCCAAACTAATTTCATCAGCTCAGAGTAAGAGAACAAGGATAGTGTAGGGTTCCATTATCACACTTAAGCTTTCCCCTATGCCATCAGTAGCTCAAAATCCCACACCATATCACATGTCATCCCATTCTGAGCATTATCAAGAACACCCTATTTATTAGGATAAGTGGAAGGGATATAGGAAAAATCTGTTTGAGTAATAAGTCAATAAATATTATTCATTCTAAGATGAAAAAGTCCATTTATACTTAAAATAATATTTAGAGAATAATTTACTCAACTGTCCAAATCCCAAGTGGTCAGATCAGGTTGATATAGATGGTTTCCCTAAAAATATCCCCTTTAAAATGACAATGGTGAACACTAATTAAGAATTAATTGTTTTCAAAGAAACCATTAAAAATATGGTGGAATCTATGAAATTGATGTTGGGGAAACAACAAGTGCAAGTGGCATGTCTTTCTTCTACTTTCCTAGTGGAAGAGGGAGGTTATTAATAAATTTATAGAAAATGTGTCCATAACTAAAATGATTTAATGGAAAATAATGACAAAAATTGAAATCATGTTATCCTTTTTTGGTATTTGAATGAACCAAATGTGCACCACGTCTCTCATTATGCATCACGACCAACCTAATTGGTGTCATATTCCTCTAAGAACTGCTCCTATATAAAGTGGATCAATCAACGAAGATAAGGTAATATAAAGAAATACTAGCCTATAAGGATGCCAAAACCATCTATAGCTCAGTTTGATTTTACGCATCCATCTAAAAAGTCGTAAAAACTATCCAACCTAATGGTACGATAAGAGTTAACCCGTATGACTAAATACTTATCATATAATGAATTAATCATTGGTTCTACTAATTCCATTTAGTTAATGAACCAATTATTTAATTACATTTATAAAATGTACAAGATCTCCCATCACCCAATTAGGGAATCAGATTAAGAGGATATAGGAGTTTATGGTATAAGGGAAGGCAGAGTTGCAGAAGAACTCAATATTCTATCCATTTACCTACTAGGATGATGTAGGACTCCAAAAATCGTGGAAGATCCCTCAGTGGAACAAAAACAATGATAGATGTTACACTGCATATTCCAAGAGTTACAGTAATCTGATAATACTGGTAGATCAAAAAATGGGCATGTTCTTGTCTAATAAAATTCAGTGAGCAGGTATACCTATTCATTATAACATACTATGGAATGGTCAACCTATATATCTTGTTCTAAGGGATGATCTTAATTCCAAAAGAACATTATCCCCAAAAGTTCTTATTATAGGGATGCCACATGTTGGAATGCACATATGTTTATCCTATAATTATGGAATCATAAAGTAATTGACACTTATTCTAACTAGGTATCCACTCTAGGATGATTTATGTTTATTGAGAGGCTTTTAAGAAGAACTAATAGTTGTTTTACTAAGACCTCAAGAGTTTGAATATAAGTTCATAGTCCCTCAATTATATCATGTGGAGAATGATCCTATATAATTACACATGATTCTATATTTCATGGAGTGAGACAAAGATGTTAAAAAAAGGAAACATCCACCCCTGTATTTGTATAGAAGGATCAATTATTTAGATATCTGATGGTATTCCATTGATGATGGATCTGGATCTATCTATATCACAGTCTATACACATTGGTGATTAGAATATAGTGAGGCCCACCTATCTTCTTCCATTCTCACACATCAATATAATGAAAAGGGGAGAAAAATCCCCTTGGGAGAATTAAATTTAGAGCTTAGTTTGGGGACAACATACCTGACTCATAATATGTAGTTGTTTTGGAAATATACGACCTCCATTAATCATATAGGAAGGAATTTGGGGCATCAACATGTGTAGGTACCCTCATCAGACCACCAATTCTTCAAGTACTACACTAATAGGAAAATTATCACATTACATGGTGATAAATACCTATTTAAATATTATGGATCATAATATATGGACACATTATTATACTAAAAGGAATAGAAATATAATATTATTGATGATGTGTGTTCGGTCACTGCCCTATATAGTCTAGAAATTACCCCGACCAATCCATTCAAATATCTCGGTGAATAATTCGTAATTCCAATCAATCAGATTAAACATATGAGACCAAGTTAGGGTACATACTTAAAAAACATCCTTATATCAGTCATTAAGGATGAGTCTGGAGTAATTTAAAAGTACATTAACACATTAAACAGTGGGAAAAGTGTTGGTGAAAATTACCCCATTACAACCCATGAGATTCAACATATCCTTTCCTCATTAGGTGAATAATAAAAAATCATACATTTCAGTATGGGTGATTGTAGATAATTCTTATCTACCATTTTTATCCCTATATTGATTTAAATAAACCCCATCTAATTATCCGGGTCAAAAAAAACTACTTTGTCTTCATGAAATCAAAATTCTGATACCTTTCATAACTATGAAAAATAACATTCATCACCTACTTCCCCTAAGAGTGAGGTGTAAGAGGAAGATGAAGAGGAATAGGAAGAGAAAGGGGAAGATAAAGATGAATTGGAGAATGAAATAAAGGATTCCCCTACATAATTCATGGATGATATCTCTACTACTATCTATGAACTCATAACAATAAACCTAGGTTTAGAGGAGGACCCACAAACCACTTCGATTCGCATGTCCAGGTATTCTAAAGAATAAGAGGTATATACATAATGTATAAAGTGACATAAAAATGTTTTTACAGTATATACACATGAATTTTATGGCTCAATCTTGTTGTGGTGAATCACCCCTAGTATTTCTAGAAAACCACTAGGATTACAAACATGCAGCAAGAAGGAAACACCTAAATCATGCTAAAAAAATTAATGAAAAATTTGATAATATCATCTGAGATAATGTCATTTGGTAATTCCATTATCCAAAATATATATCAAATATAGTCTCGTAATTAATTAGAATTGGGATATCAAAGTTTTTATTGACATCAGAAATATTAACTAGGATTCTCTAAAAGATGATTTCCCAATTATGATCATAGAAGTAAAGATTAATTCTATGATAGGATAATGGGACGTTCACTTCATAGATGGATATTCATGGCACACCAAATATAGATGACCCCTGAATATAAAGAAAACTCCACTTTCAGATCACCCCAAGGTGTGTATTCTTTTCAGAAATGTTCTTTGGTTTAAATAATGCTAACACTACATATAAAAATTCCATGAATCACATCATCAAATTCTTTTTGGGGAGGTATGTCTAATGTTTTGTCACCGAACTAATAGTTAAATAATAATAATTTTAAAACCACCTTGAATAACATGAGATAATATTCAATAAATGGTGACAACCTAGATGGAAAATGTCCCCCTTGAACTATTATTTTATATTTCTCTAAAGAATTTTTTTGGATTCATTTTATGCCATCATGGAATTAAATTTTATCCCGTAATGAAAACATATATCCTCAATATGTAACCTCTTATAAAACTCAAATATTTTATGGGATTAAATGGATTACTGTATAATATTTCGTGATTTATTGTAAACCTCATAGGCATGTGTTTTATCTTCACTAGTATGACGAATAAGGGGTTCATATTTTAGTGGGTTGATGAATGTTAAGAAGCATTTGAATGTATCATGAAATATATTTTGAGTCTACCGAAGCACTTATTTAGGGAAGGAATCTCATTTTGTATGTGACTTTATTGTAATGATCAATAGGTGCTATCCCTATACAAAATAATGGTTCTCGGAACAAAAAATAGCATTTACTATCTTAGTTGAACCATGTTAAATACCGAGAATTGTTATTTAGATGTCAAGAAGATATTTCTTGTAATAATATTTTCTATTTATAAGATCAGTCACTATGTACAACACCATGAAATGATCTTGGTCTCTCTTAATAACTAGATCAAAAAAAGCCTTAAATATCATATATTTACTAGATGATTGACACGATGGTAGGTCATCTTGTTGCAGTTTGACATTCATTTTGTGCCTCAAAATATCATTAAGAGTTAGGTATTAGTAAAAATACTTATAGGACATCCC
Organism: Viscum album; assembly: GCA_963277665.1. Lineage (NCBI taxonomy): Eukaryota > Viridiplantae > Streptophyta > Magnoliopsida > Santalales > Viscaceae > Viscum > Viscum album. The sequence goes on along the minus strand of OY728140.1, from coordinate 32,465,094 downwards.
TTAATACAAATAACATCATTTAATACTAAATTTTCATAATGAAGACAACTTATGTATTCAAGAGGTTGCACAATTATAGAAGATATTTATTGATGGAATATCCAGAAGTTCAACAGAGAAGAGAGTAGATAACCCCAATATCAATAAAGATAGGTTTGGGGTTATTCTCATCTCCCCATAAATGGTAGTCTTACATTACTCTTTCATATTACCAGAAGAATTCCTAAATAATAAGTTAGAGTTTTAGGACATCATCATTGAGATAGAATTGGATCATAAAATTCTAATGGAAAATATCATGGTATAATGAAATTAAAAATTGACAATGAACCATATTAACAGTGATTATTCCAACAAAAAGGGAGAGATAATCCCATGATTGACTATGGCTGAGGACTAATGGAGGAAATTTCCTAGGAGATAGAATTAAATAACATTTCATGATCAAAGAATACCCAGTACGATTCATTGAAAAATTTTTCTATGGAATTGGAAGATCTCTACCAGGACAGAATAGAAAATAGCATTGTGCATCATTGAATCATGAAGCCTTTTGTTCATGTCATTTTGGAATAAATCCACAATGATAATTCCATCCATGAAAAAAAATCACCCTATAAATAGATAGATGATTCCCAGTGTGGATTACCTTCAAAAACAAGTAGTACCATTGTATAAATATGGGATAGAGAAAACCAAAACACAAGAGACCAAAATTTAATTTTTTTGACAGCCCCACTCACCAAATATTATCATATAAACACGGCTTTTATGGGGTCATTCTCATGTGAATTTATTGAGAAAAGACTATTTCTATCATGAAATAATTATATACAAGGGATATGGTTCCCACCAGTTAAGGATCAAGATTTCCCATCAAATATCGAGTCTTGGATACTTATAGGCTACAGTAATATAGTATTATAAAAAATCACTAAAATGGGTAATTCATTCATAGTTCATGTCGAATTTATCCATCAAACTTCAGAGATGATACACACTTCCATATACACAAAGTAATATTTTTTTAGGGAATGGATTTTTTCAGGCCGTATTCTCCTACTATAGCCATGAAGTTCAAGTTTATTTTCCCTACCAATGATTTTTTCATGGGGAGATCCAAAGCAGTACCCCTATAAGAATTTAGGGGAATAAATACCTCCATCTCTGTGAGATATAATACCATTACTATATTTAGTTTCCTTCATAGAATAATGATGAAAAATGGAACAATTTTTTTTAATTAGACAGACTATATCTGGAGTATAATGTCAAGTCCAACCATTCAAATTTATATCATGTGGTGGATAATGAAAATATAGAGGCCTTTAAAAATACCTTATCAAACATACTGTTTATGATGGTGGATAAATATAAAAATGATGGTACTTAAATTCTTGTTCATTGATTATGGGATTAGTAGAGTATAAACTACACCTCTATTTGGATATATCACATTCCATGGCATGTTGGTAGAAAATAGTCCTACCCATTTTGTCCAATGTGAATCACTTGGTATTTCTATCTAACCTCGGTTATTCATATACAATCAATACTAAAAACAAATAGATGAATATGAGAGATGTGATGAGAAAAGACTACATACCTTTAATCACATGGATTTCTACCTAAATAGGAGAACATTGGATTTTAAAAAGGTAGTTTTCCCATTCTCATTTCTCCGAGTATAACCGGTACTGGTTAAAGAAAATCAAGTAATACTAGATATGAATCCTCCAAAGCATGAAACAAAGTGAGTGGGGCCTTATGATGTACATTAAATCCAATAAAAAGTATTTGATTACTTAATCTTAATGGATATATATCCTTTTATTTCTCCTATAAATTCAGTGATTCTCAAGAAATACTTTGTGTAATTGTTATTTATGGTCTTCATCACTTCAACTTAAAATTCATGAATTATGGTCTGAGTCATATGATATAAATATACAATAAACCCCAGTTAGATCTGTATGACTCCGAACTATGTATCCAAATTTTCTATTCAAATCATGTTAAACTATATGGAAATTTCCATGAAACATAATATAAAAAAATAGTTAATTCTAAGATTACCTAACATAAAAATGAGTAATAATTCAGTTCGTACTTCTATAGACCAAAATTTATGGTGTTGGTCTTATATTAAACAAATAACCTATCCTTATTAAAAAAACTGTGTGTATTGATTCTCATTTTAATGGGATACAGAATAAAAAATTGAAACTATGTATAGGGCCTAGTATTAAAATAATGAAAAATGTACCCTCTTTTGCATACAGACAAAATCGATGTTGGGGACTGCGACATGAGTCCTTTGATTTGTAGGACAATTTTTGGTAAAATTACCTATATATTTACATGAATAATATCTATATAGGAATAATTTTTAGAACTAATTGTGGCTTAATTATTATACTGATATATATTTATAAATTCCTAGGGCCTCTTCCTTAGGTCCATCCCCAAATCCAGCACTTGACAAGATAATTTTATCCATCCTTTGATCCATGAGGCCTCAATTCATTTTGGTTGTGTCACTTGTTGGACATAGAGGAAATATTTTAACCCTCATATTGGTCAATGATTTATGACCTTAAAAAATATAAAACACATCATCCTATTCATATTAACCAAGATTGTAAGAAAAAATTCTTTTATACCGCACATAGATAAATTTTATAGAGAGGTCATTATCACAAGACCATAACAATATTGAACCATAAATAATTAATATATGACATTGAAACATAGTCTTACCATGTGAAAAATTCATAAGAATCCATAGGAATCCAGTTCCAAAAGCCTGATGTCACAAATATTATATTCCACTCATGAGATTATTTACCTAATGATTTTACAATGCTTATGGGACTTCAATAATTTTATTCCCTATTGTATAAACTTTATGCATACCACATTTCATTAAAATAAATGGTTAACATAACACTCATTCGATGTGAGGAGTCTCCTAGAAATATAAATGACTTGATTCTAACACCTATAAGATAAGTGAAAATAGTCAGATCATATGTCCTCGTATAGACACCACATGAAAAATATAACCATTTCCTTACATTTTAAATTCCTATGTGTTGTGAATGAAACAATTACAATGACTTATTTGTCACACCGATGATAGATCGCTTAGATTAAGGAATTCTGGTATGGACTTTCCTTCTTGATCGAGATGTATTAGTTAACATCGAGTTTAGCATGTTCATAGATATAATACCCTAAAAGGAACATGAAAAATCATTACCACATGATGATAAATTAAATGTATAATTTTTTTTCATGACATAAAACTACTCATTTCTATGTCTCATTTAAAATAGGACTGGTCTCGCCAAAATTGACACATGTTTTTAGGGTTAAGCGGTCGCTTGTAGTGTAGCTTGGGTTGTCGAATCCATAGAGACCTAAAAATAATCCTATAGACACACACATTCTAAAGACTATTTTGGGATATGAAGTGGAAAACATGGATTTATTTTGGATGGGTTTAAGTGAATTCAAAGAGAGTTAAGTGAATTAAATTTAAAATAATGAGTTGATCTTAGGTTATCACTTAGGGTGGATTTGATGAAATTCTTTTTCAACTATTTAAATTTCTTATATTTGAGATGGGTTCATTTAAGAAGATAAAACAACATCCTCACTTACTGGTTTAATAACTAAAAGCTTTAATACTAATCACATATAAACTTTAAGGATCAATGTTTTGAGCACTTCAAGGTAAAGGTTCATATTAGCACTTGAAGTGTGTGGCCTTAAATTCAACAAGGACGGTGGAGTTTAGAAATTATAAAACAAAAATCTAAATTAAAATAAGTGATTAGACATTAATTGGGTGATAAATAAAATCCAATACAGCCCCTTTCTACTCCCTTGGATCAACCTATAAGTGGGTTATCCATCCGTTGATGCTATGGTTTCAATGGATGCAGGAAGTAGACTCATGAGGGGGGAATTGATGATGTAAAGAAAACAATAAAAAGAAAATGATCACTCCACCATTGTGTGAATAATTTCACCCGGTTTAGTTTGAATAAATTCACAACTTGAGTCAATGGTATCAAAGTGAGATGGAGATGAACATAATAATATTAGAAGAAGAACTTTTATTAAGAACCTAGGATGAATTAAAACAACTTACATGTGAAAGACAAACTTGAGACAACAAAATCGCATCATAACATTATAATGAAATAAATCTCAAAAGATGCTCAAATACTATACCACCACTACCTTAAATAAGAATTTTTATGCCTTCAGTAGAGCCTAAAATAGTGTAAGTCACCTAAATTAATGGTGGTGGGCCTAGGTGGGTGGCAAGTTAAGGGAGAGTAGACTTTTCCACCCTTGACCCAAGGTGGAAGCTAACTTGCATCCACATAACAGAAGCACCAAAATGAGATTCTAGATGGATGAATTAGAGTAGTACATAGAAGAATAAAATTAATATCCTTATGTCCCTTAATCCTATGTAATGGTTCAGCCAAAAAGAGATTATTTTTTATGAGATATGTGTAAAATGGTGGATGCTTTTTCTAGGCCGCAGAATCTGGTCCAGAATTTTATCTTCAACTTGGCCCACCTATAACTCCATTTAAACATCTGAATTTACTTTTCCCAATATTTAATTAAATATTCCCTATGATGGCCTATATCTTACGTTACATTTTTAGAATCATTGGGCTTGTATCTTGGCCGCTATAATGTCTTTATTGGGATGCTGTACAGTTTACATTTCCCAGAATGTGTTGGCATGAAATCCCATTTTGGTGGTCTTTCTATGTGATTATTTTGATACTTAGAAAGCATGAATTGTTCCTTTTAGAAAGAGAGGTCCGAAAAAAATATATTAAAATAAAATAAATACAATTTTTTATTTTATTATTTGTTCAAAATTATACCTTGTAATGGTTCATTTTAAGAGGGAATTACAATCATAATGTGAAATGATGTTCAAAGTGTAAAATGCACTAAAATGGTGTTTGTGAATAATAAAGCACATGAATATTATAATATTAAACAATGAATATTATCCTCTTTCTATGGATAATCACACCCCAACTTGAGTTTTTCTAGTCCTAACCAAAACATATCTCAAAAATATAAAATTCAAATTCCCCTTTCTAAAAACATTTTAATACACAATGATCACCAAAAACCCTTATACAAAACAACCATGAAACCCATAAAAATAATTTAATAAAATATAGTTTCATAAGCAGATACCAATCCCAATCCCATTCTTTTGTTCAAATTAATCACCATATTTCATGCAATATCAATTAAGTATGAGGATGTGTTGTGTATCACAATAGACATGGGGTTCATATTTATTCAAGGGAGAAATTATGGAAGAGATGGTTGGAATAAAATTATAATATTAAGATGAGTATTCAATAATGTTTTTATTTTTATTTATTTATTTTTTTTGTAATTTTTCCATAGTAATTTAAATTGCACTCAAAAGAGTCAACCCATGTAGCGAGACTTTACTGATGACTCCCAGGATCAAAGACCATAAGGAACCAAGTGAAGCCCACATACTCAAGAAATTATATTGAGTTAATTCAGTCAAAAAAATTCAAATTACAACAAATAGAGATAAAATTACTAACTCTGTGCTCCAACACTATAGAGCCACAATCCCCAAGTGCCGCAAGAAACACATTTGGTAACTTCATTTCTCTATATGAAAATTTATTTATTTTTGATATTTTTTGATTTTTGGAATAGTCATATTAAAAATAAAATGATCGCCAAACCTATGATATTTTTTTGGGGACCCCATGAAGTCAAACTAGTACCCCACTATCCAAAGGACGTGTGTTGTGATCACTTTTTTCTATTTGAATGAAAATATAAACGATGAAATTTTACATTAGACAACGACAGTTTCCAAAATATGTTCTCATAAATTTATTAATGGATTAAAATTAGAATTAGGTCATGATAAACTATTTTATATTATGTTTCAATGTGTAAAATTTCTATTATCACGTTCAATGTTAAAGAAATTTTCCATCCACTCATTTTTTTATGCACAAAAAATTAATGATTTTTTTTCATTCTTTTCACCCACAATATAGAATAACACTAGTCCCAGGGTTTAAAAATAATGAAATTCAGAAGGGGGGTAGTGGTAGAGGAGTGGATTTCTAAAAGGAATTTGAAATAATAAACATGGAATAACGTCACCTGGTTGTTGAAGTTGAAGTTCATGATGATCCAATTTAGTCCTTCGATATCCATGTAACTCACAAAGTTCCCTAGTAGAAAAAGGGAAATATATATATATATATATAATAAAAATTAAAATATAAGTATATATATAAAATTTATATAATAAGGAAGAACAATAAGTTTTAGGTCAGTGGTCATCACACGCCCCTTTCTCCATTTAGTCCCGGGTTCGAGCCCCCACAACTTCGACGTTTCGGAAGGGGTTTGCCACACGACCTATGATGTGTCATTTTAATTTTTCATTTTTCATTTTTTTGTATTTTTATTTTAACCTACAAACACATAAAAGTAAAATGAAATAATGATACATTGTATTCTTTTTAAATTTCTAGGTAAGGTATTACTCAAGGATCACACAACGTAACACGGATGAATATGGCACTCCCCTTTTATACCCATCCATACTCATAAGTGAAAAATAGGTCAAAAACCTATATTTTTTATATTTATATATATTTTAAAATATAAAAATTATTAATTAATCCTATTTGAAAAATAAAAATGAGTAAAAAATATTGGAAACAACAAAACCACGGGTTTCCTCCAATGCATTTCTTTTGTTTAACGTCACTAACTCGACTTTAACCCCATACATTACCCAATAACAACTGTTAAAATTTTAATGACCACATGTTTCACCTCTTCTACTAGGTTTAGAATGATTCTATGTTTATTATTTTTTTCATGCACAATCTTATTTTCTAAAATGACCGGGTAAATCAAAGGAATTTTAGAAATGGTGGATCTAGTTGCTTCTCTAGTCTAACATAAGACATCATGGATCATTCCTATTTTATTTGTACCAAGAGAAGAAACAATTAAAACATGAAGGTTTGGGATATTTCCAATGAATACATTTTTTTGGGAGGATGCAAAGGACATATGTTTAAGTTCAGGTAGGCTAACACTTTCAAACATATGATGGAACCATGAATTGAACTCAATTTTATTTTCAAAATTTTTTAATAGAATTGGTTACTTTGGAATAGAAGATTCAACCACAAAATTGGAATGATAAGTGTTAGGATTGGTTATGGACTCAATGTTTGTGATTTCTCAAAATGGTTCAGTGATTGGTGTTTTTGAAAAATCATCAACAAAGTTATATTCATGAGTCTCAATCAATGAGGTTAAATTCTCCTCTTTTGAATCCAAAAAATAAATTTCCTCTTGATTTAATGACCCTTCAATAATTCCTATATCTTAATCATCTATCCCAAATCCAAAGTATGGTTCTTCAATTAATTCATGAGATTCATGGGGTAGAAAATATTCTTCCATCAATGTTGAGGTGGGGAAAACATGAGTGGGATTGGGTTCCATAAATATTTCAAAGCATTGTAGTCCAACTCTCAAGTGTGAAACATTCAAAGTAATTTTATCCAATTTATCACAAAAAGATTCCAGAATTTGTTGGGTATTATTATGAAAAGGAGTTTGGATATCTTGTAATTCCCTAGGACTGATCTCTTCAATCATTCTTGAGAGGTATATAAATTGATCTTCGAAATGTTTATCCTCACAGAGATTGTACATGTCACCGGGTGAGGGGTAATCATACCAGGTTTGTTCTGAGAAATTCCCAAGGTTCATGGATTCCAAATTTTGACTTTTCATTTGATTAAAACATGGGTTTATAAAGGGATATTATTGATGATACTCCATTGTATGTATTTGTAAATGAGGCTTTGAGATTCTTTAGAGAGACACAAATAGAAAGGGGAAGAGAGAAGAGAAATGGGGTGAGAAAAGAGAATTTGGGTGAGAATATAAGGTGAGTGACTAGGATAACTTACTTGGGTACCCATAAATGGTGCCAATATTTGGTCTCTCCAAAATTTACCCAAGTTTTCAGGGTTAAGCGGTTTCTTTTAATGTATCTTGGGTTGTTGAATTCTCAAAGACCTAAGTAGAAACCTAGAGACACACACATTCTAAGGACTATTTTTTTCTATGAAGTGGCCAAAATGGGTTTATTTTATATGGGTTTAAGTTAATTATAAAAGAATTAATTTAATCAATTTAAAATAATGAGTTGATCCTAGGTCATCACTTGGGGTGTATTGGATGAAATTATTTTTCAACTATTTCAATTTCATATAATTGAGATGAGTTCATTTAAGAAGGTCAAACAACATCCTGACTTATTGAATTAATACATACACACTTTAATACTGATCACCTAAACACTTGAAGGATCAATTGTTTGAGAACTTATTGGTAAAGTTTCTTATTAGAACTTGAAGTGTGTGGCCTTAAATTTAACAAGGACAATAATGTTTTGAAATCATCAAATAAAAATATCTATTAATAGAAGTGACTAGACATTAATGGGGTTATAAATAACATAAAATAAAACCCCTTGATACTCCCTTAGATCAACCCATGAGTGGGTTATCCCTCCATTTATGTAATGGTTTCAATTGAATCGTGCATTAGACTAATGTGGGAGAAATTATAGAAGTAAAGAAAAAACAAATAAAAAGAAAACGATCACTCCAACATTGTGTAAATAATTTCAAAAGGTTTAGTGTGAATAAATTAACACCTTGATTTAATGGTATCAAAGTGACATGTAGAGGAAATTAATAATAGTTAAATAATAATGTTTATTGAGAACCTAGGATGAATTAAACCAACATACATGTGAAAGAAAAACTTGAGATAACAAAATCACATAATAACATTACAATGGAAAAAAGCTCAAAAGATGCTCAAATCCTCTTCCAAAACTGCCTTAAATAAGAAATTTAGAAGCCTTCGGTCGATCCTACAATAGTTTAAGTCACCTCAATTAATGGTGGTGGGCCTATTTGGGTGGAATGTTAAGGGAGAGTAGACGTTTCCACCCCTGACCCAAGGTGGAAACCACCTTGCATCCACCGAACAAAAGCACCAAAATGAGCTTCTAGATGGCCAAATTAAAGTGGGAAATAGTATAATACAATGAAGCTCCAGATGTCCCCTATCCATCTGTAACGTTTCAGCCCAAGAGAGATTATGATTTACGAGATATGTGTAAAATGGGGGGCTGTTATTTTGGGCCGCAGAATCTGGCCCAGAATATTATCTTCAACTTGGACCCCTGTAACTCCATTTAACCATCTGAATTAGCTTTTCCCACTATTTAATGAAATGATATCTATGATGTCCCCTATATTAATTTAACGTCTGAGAATCATTGGGTTTGTATATTGGCCAATACAGTGTCTTTTTTGGGCTGTTGTCCAGTTTACTATTCCCAGAATGTGTTCACATGAAAGCACATTTTGGTGGTCTTCCAATGTGAATCTTTAGATACTTAAAAATTATAAACTTTTCTTTGTATCATGAGTGATCAGAAAATAAAATACAAAAATAAAATAAATTCCATTTTTTATTTTATGAGGTGTTCAAAATTGTACTATATAATAGTGAATTTTAATGGGGAATTACAATCATAATATGAAATGATGTTGAAAGTGTATAATTCACTAAAATAGTGTTTGTGAATAATAAAGCACATGAATATTATAATATTAAACAATGAATATTATCCTCTTTCAGTAACGAATCAAGGTCCGCTATACTTGGTTATTTTATCCCATGAAAAATATATTTATGAACTATGTATGACTTGATTCTCACCCTAATGGGATACATAGTTACACCCAGATACCTTTTCATAGTCCATCCAAAATACAAAAACAAAATCCCCCTCACCACATTATATTTTGATTAGAGTTGAGAATATAACAAAAAAATAAGGGTGTCTTGATTCCCACATTGAAGATATATGTTGAAATTTATAGATTCTATGTCCTGGAATAAATAAAATTCAAAAAAACCCACTCACATTGTATGGATCAGACCCACAATTGAAAAATTTTACCCAATATATTATATTTTAGCATAAAACGCCCCTTCAAAACCCACAAACATTCATTACAAATACCAATATATATGTCTAGAAAATATGTTTCTTCATGATCATTCCATGACAGTTGGTAGTAGAATGTTTGTTTCCTAAGAACACCTTTGTTTGAATATGAAAAAATATTCCCCTGTATTACTTTAAATATGTATCCCATTATAGGGCCTTTCAACTAGAGGCACCATAATCCTCATTAGAAACTTCTTATATCTCCATCCATACTAACAAGATCATACTATAAATCAAATTTAAAAAATTCTCCATGGTCATTACATGCGTTCTTGTCCCTTATAAATTTTTTAGATTCAGAATCTCATAGATTTTAGAAGTGATCATTCCCTTTTCATACTTTATGGATGATGTAACATTCATAGTTAGATCATTGTGAGAGGGTAAATAACTAATCTTATATAAAGGATAAACAACCATAAATTTTATCCCTCAAAATCCTTATCAAATTTCATTAAACATAATGATACTATTATTGATCACTTGACCTTAAAATAATATTTCTTTAACCCTCTTTTAAGAGTAGCCTTTATTATATTGTTGATAATCCACTGAATAAAACTGAAGAACTGAATATGAATTGATTCTCATTTTATTATGATATATAGTGACACATGGATCCCTCGTCCTAGGATTAGACATAGACCATGTAAAATTACCCTCTTCACATTCGAGTCAGATCAGTGTTCATACCTGGTTACAAGAACCACATATGCCTTGATTCTCATTTCAATGAGATATGTTTTAATGGCTCGATCCTCTATTCTAGGAATAGACACAAATATTTTGAAAACCTGTTTTTTCATACATTCATAGAAACAACCTCGAATCAGTAATGATGATCAAAATTTATTTCAAGACCCCTCTATTATGATATCATTGTCCAAATAGTGTATTCCCTCCATTACATACAAATCAAAATTTTGTGTGTGTGGGGGTGGGGGTTCTCAGCCATGGTTAGTGATGACCTAGATGATTTTCCTATTCTCATATACATTCCTTTCACAATACAAAATCTATGGTCTAGGGAAATTTTTATCATCATAACCCTTGTTTTTCCATCAATGAGAGAGTCATCTGAATCTAAGGGAAACATTTTTTTAACTATGCATAATACACTGCAGGTTGGATTTTCATAAGTTTTCCCTAGTTGGACCTTCAAACTAGATAAACCACCATCATTAGGAAAAGAAATATTAATCTCTATACTCCTCAACAAAATCATTATAGGACCTATTTTCAAGCATGGCGTACATTTATTCCCTATGTACTTATCCCATATCATTTCTTCAGATCCGTGAATTATAAGATTGTGACATAAAACATCCCACTGCATACCTAATGAATGAAAAAAAATTCATTTTTAGAAATCCAGGATGGAGCATTTACTCCCATAAATCATGGTCAAATATATTCAAACTAAAACACCAGTAAAATTAGCCCATCTTTCAACACATAGAACTACCATTAGAAAGAGATGTAATGAAAACCATGCTTAAAACCTATAATGGGAACCCTACGTAAAATTTGAGTTCAAGATCACTAGACATGCACTCCGCATGATTTAGAAAGATAGATCTATTTAAATTAAAGGAGGAATAAAATCTTTTAGGTTGAAAACCCATAATGGGATGCCTAGAAAGAAGATATGTCTTTCTCACTAAGCATTCTTCATATCAGAGATAGGAAAAAATTAAGGCAGTGTTTAAAAATTCCAAAAAAATTGGATCCATTATAATATTCTAAAAATAACCAAACTACCCTCATTAGGAAAAGGATATATGAAAAAATTAGAGTATCCTCATATTAATATAATTGAGATTACAACACATTGACACAACGAGGTTTATTCAAATTATTCAACTTCAGTGTTATTATATATTTAGAATGAGGACATGACCATATAAATAGATTATTGAAAATAAAATCGATTTCATTTATAGATCAAAATTCATATAAGACCATAAGTTGAAGTATTTCTCTCCTATTTAAATGTTTTCCCTCAATATAATCATTGATATATTGAACAATCACTTGTTCCTTGCATGCCATTTTTTGAAGCCAAGTTACATTTGTGGAAATGGAATCATCTATATGATGAAGGATATATTTTTTATATAAAAAAATTACTTTCCCTAAACAATCGCCCTCTTTAAGGTCCGGTTGAGTTGGAAAATATCTCCCTTGAAAAATACAACTCTTTGTGAAGGAGTATGATTTGAAGAGATTTCTATTTGACATGGAATCAACACTCATATAAATCATTGGCTTGATTATTTACCAGTAGAGATACATCAGCTTAAAGGTTGTCACATTGGACATTTAGTTTCATATAAACTTATCTTAAACTCTCTTCTTTCTCTTAGTTTGGGAAAATCTCCAGCATAGTATAATGGATTTATCAGTATTCAAATAATATATATGCCCAAGAGGTAAACATTGTATGATGTTAGTGAAATATTGAGGGATTTTATTTATGAGGAATTTATGAAACCAACCTATATATGTCCTGCTATATGAAATTAAGTGAGATGAAAAAATTATCCTGGACCTTTTGGTTGATCTTAAATCCCCTATTATAGGAGGATATGTGCCTAAAAATAAAATATCTTATGGAAGTATCATTTGTTTTTAATAAAAGAGTAGTGTATCGTTCACCTTTAACCATCAACTGATTTGGGATGGTGGTAACCTTTTCATGTTTGACCATAGGATTTTATAGAAAAAAATATAAATGAACTAGTATCCTGTATTAAGTGATAGAAAATAGAGAAGATAAAATGAGAAAAAAGTAGTTGATGGATCTCCAATTCATGAATTATTTTATAGGTTTTATTCATACCTAAAAATAATAATAAAAATGGTCTTATTAAGGATTTAATGATGATGAAATCCTCCTAATATTTTTTTAGAAACCATGATGGAAGGATCAAAATAATATCCCATTTCAAGACCCTCATCTACTGTTCACTAAGTAAAGAGAGCTAGATGAACCCTGGAACCCCAGTGACACATCAACAAGGAATTGTTTTTCAGGTAGAAATATTCACTAATCAAGTAGTCCTGATTAAAATATTAGGAATAAATTTTTTCTTTGCGAAAATAAGGGTAGACATCAATTTAAATCCTTATTGAATTACTTAAACTCTTCTAAAGAGAGTGGTATATTATTAAGTTAAATAAATTCTTCAAATTTCATATAATGAGATATCATTTAATTAATACATTACCCAGGAAGATCATAATCCTAAAATATTAGGGAATTTAAGACATTATGCTTCAGATCTAGTATAACACCCTCGTCTAATGACCTAATACACTAATCATTGTCTACCAGGATAATGGTGGGGTCAAAGAAATTCATTATAGGGTCTTTCAAGAATTTTTGCATGACTAAGATATTATGAAAAAGGAATGTAATTCACTATTATACATCATATCTATATGAGTATTCAAAATTACTAGGATATTATTCTCATACCATAGAGAAAATAATAGATGATGTTTTTTTCAATGACACCTCATCCTATGAGGGTTAAGGCATTTTAGTACGAGTTCATACCCCATGTAGGGTGTCTTCTTAAACTCCTCATGGATTATCACTCATCCCATTGAAGGAGGAAATTTAATTATATCCTACAATGGGAAATCCTAGTCATATTGTTATATTAAGAGAGTTATAGGAATGAATGACATTTTCAATAGTTACCATGGAGAATAAGTTTTTACAACATCTTTTACCATTTATATTTATTTATCTGATATGGTGAGGGGTCACCTTCAGCTTCTCTAATATAAAAATTGGATGTTCAAAGGTTTCCCACTTATGTCTCCTCTCCATTAATATTTTACCGAGAGATTACTACCAAGGATCATGTGAAGATCCCTAAACCTTGATCGGGATGATCATTGAAGTGTATATTGGGAGGCTAGGTTTGGTGATGACTCCTTTTGTAAATCAAAGTAATCACTTAATGGTAATTCATATACTCATAAACATTTTAATGTATTAAAAGTAAAGGGTAAGATTATAACATTACCAACAATGATGAATTATTCTAATCATCCATGGGATTAGATAGAAAATCCCTCTATATAATTGAGATATAACATACTGGTAACCCGCATTTTGGCCATGATCTGGTCAACAATCACAAATACTATAATCTTCAACTCCTGATCAAACTGCACCACATCATCAAAATTGATGTTAGGGTGAATTTCATAGTGTGCTAGAATATTGAAAAGATAAAGGATACCTATACCAAATTGACGAAATATGTATAAATATATGATGTTACAGGTTATGACTTTCTAGGAATGGACCACCATAGGCAAAACATAACCTGAAGTTGATATGAATAGTTACGAGGAAGACCTAAAATTAGTCGACTTTCATAACCTTCCATGCCTCTTTACTCTGGGAAGAGGCTAGTTGACTGATGGTTGGGTCTCCTCCTAGTGATGAAGACTACAATGGCTCACCTCATAATATGTGGACCCTTGAACACTAGCATACTCTATGGTATATGTACAAAATCATATAGCATGTTTTAGAGCAACAGTGTCATCACCCCAACAATGATCTTTCCGACCATGATTTTCACATATAGTAATTATCCCGGCCTCAACATGAGGAATTTTTTTAATCCCCTTGAGAGTAGGAGTAAATATAGGCATCTTAATACCTAGTGTTGAAAAAATGGATTATTTTGGTAGAGTTATATTAATCGACACCCAGGTCACCTCTATGACCAAGTTGATTTTGAATTTTTGGGCCCAAATTTGAGTTTTCTGTAAAAAAACTTGTGGGGGTATATATTTGTCTATTTAGAGACTTGAAATGATTGAAAAATACATTTGGAGAATTTTATTCACATATGAATTCATTATCAATATATGATTTCGATAGATTTTACCCAAATTCAATCATGTATAACCTCAGATCATCATTACCCTGTCCATTTTAATTGAATCCTCCTATAGGTAGATCATCATATAGGATGAAGTTAAACACACCATGTACATTCAGATTATTCAGAGCTACACTATACATTAGAGATAAGGGATGAATTCCAGATTAAACATGAAGGAATGGATTAAACTGACCTTTAGGGACAGTAACTCCACTCATAATTTCATAACAATAAACGTGTTCCGTAATAGACACCCAAAATACATGGAATGGCCCTAAAATATTTTATTAGGCCTTCCCTTTGTATTCATGAAATAATAAATTGTAAATTTATAAAAAATATGGGCATCCCACCCTATTTTCTCCCATTCTGTTATTTTCACACCTATAAATCACCCCTGAACTAAGATTGTCATTATATTCACATTGTAGAATCATATACGAACTCAACCACACAGCTAGGAAGACATCTAGGAGAGTTCTCGTAGGGATGTTATACTTGACTGTATAACCCCTACAATCATACTATCCTTTCTCGATTTAAGGCCATAATTTAATAGGAATTATTTAATTTTAATTATATGGGCATCCTTAGGGGTTCTAGAAATAGGGACCCTATCCCATTTTGTATAATAAGGTCTTCATCCATGACTCATAATTATTATCACCCTTGGGAGAGGGTTTAATTTATTCAACTTTTAGGAAAAAAATTAATAGCTGATATGATGAAGATCAAATCCTTTCAATGTAATCCTGCGTCAGTTTTTGTGGGCTAAATTTGTAATACATTTATATGAGAATATTCACTCTTGAGATATTGATGGATTACCATTAACTAACTCCAACAACACCATGTTTTAAATGATAATTATTTCTATGAGGGCTCCATTGGTTCATGATCTCAGGGAAAATATCCAAACTCTTGTAGGCATATGTTTGGGGCTCCAAATACCTTTATAAATATAACCTGATTTCTTCTCATTTTTATGTTTTTCAGAATTTTTTCATACCTAGTAGGACCGAATATAGTCAAGCTTGGATCCTTCAGAAGAAAATTCCAAACCCTCCTTCATACTTTTTGATTGATCAATCATTTAATAATGGAAGAGCCAATGATAAAAATGGGGATTTGACTCTTAGGTGTGGGGTATTGGATATAGGGAACATAGACTATGATTTGTGATTAACATAGAAGGCAATGTTCCCACATTTATTAATACCCATATAAAAGAGATATTCGATGTGGGAAAATTGGTGTACTCGAAGAACTATGAATTTGATAAACAATTGTGCATATTTGAAATAAATGCATATTTTAAAACACTATGGTCATAATGAGGCAACGTGTTACTTAATGGGAACTCACACTAGCACCTATTCTAGTATTTTTCTAAAACATGAACTGTACATTCCCTCATAGCATAATAATTTGGCCCAACGACAAAGATGATTTTCTTAACACATGAAGTAGATTGCTCATTAGGGATCCTTTGAGTTTTCATTGGATACCCACAGAGAGAAAATGAAGATATTTATTACTTACAAGTATTTAGTTTTGAGAACATTTTAATGAGATAAATTTAACAAATAAGTGGCCTCACATATGTCGCTCGATTAAGTTTCCTTATAGGGGCCATTCGAACAAGTGGACTCACAAAGGCTACTCAGTAATGTTTCATCACATAGGTCACTTAGTCATATGGACTTGGATAGGTTACTCACTCAAGTGTTTAGTGTACGTATCATAGGTACATGAAAGGATAATAATGAATGAGAAACAGGAGGTGACTGCACAAAATACTAGTTCAATGAGAGAATATAAGTGATTTTGATATTATGAGGAATATTTTAGAATAATGAACCTATTTATTGATGTATATATTATCTACGTAGAATTCATATATAGATAACCTGAACAGTTATCCTACGTGGTGGAAATATATACCTGATTTTCCATTTCCATCTATCACATAAGAAGCTGCGATGATCAAAGAGAACCTGTGGGTACAAGAGAACATAGGAATCAGTGAGTGAAAGATTCATAATAATCTATTTTCCTGTCTTCCATGGGATCAAATAATATTCTCCATATTAGAGCCAATCCTATGGGTGGTGAAACAATCATTCTGAATGCATCATTTTTAGTATTTTCTTAGTGATTTTTAAGGGTGTTTATTGAATAATCCCATAGAATCCATTGTTTTTGTAAAGTGTGTGAAATTATAAAGGCATAAATTCAAAGATTTTAATTGAATAATTTTTTAGGAATTTGAAATTTAGAATTTAATTTAACATTATATTGAAGTTATATTAGGGGATTATCATTGTTGAACATTTTTTATGGAAAAAATGCCATTGTTTTATATCCATCAACCGTGGCTAGCAGCCACTTATCCAGAACTGAGTTGGCATGACCATCCAATCATATAATAAGGGAGGGCCAACACAAGATGATAGGATACTGTAGCATAGGAAGGAATGTGATCAAAGGGAGATCTAGTATTATAATCAATAGAGCCTAAGATTGTGGGAGACAAGTGGTGTGATCAGGCCCGTGTGTGTCCAATGTAACATGGATACCATCCCTATATAATTCTTCTGATCTGGGGATGAAACTAATTTGCATTAAAATTATTAAATATCTGGTTATCCAATCCCATGTGGGAAAAGTTATTAAGGAATATAATTTATATTGACCAATATGATGCCGCTTTTCTTATCCTCATAGAACCATAATGCTAAAACACCACCTGGAAATATACTTCATATCTCTATTAATTATTTCTCTACCACCACCATCTATGATCACCAAGATACCAACTTTAATTAAAATAGGTAAAATCAATATCAATCTAATCACCACTTCCAAGACTTCACACATTCTTTGATCCCTCACTCCACCTTGGATGACCACCATGATCACATTTGAAAGCTCCCTCATTCAATTGTGAAGACCAAATGATTAGAGAAAGACCAATAAAATGACTTATTACTTATTCACCACTATACCACTACCCCTAGTTCCACCATGATCTCTCCTTTTATAAGAACAATGATTTTCTCTCTCATGAAGTCCACCTTTTCCACGGTGACACGCCCAAGTCTCATTCCACCACAACTTCCCCATTTTTTCATTGCTTCAATTGATGTAGGAGGGGGTGATACCATGATAATACCACCACCATTGATCCATTATTTAATTTTGTAGGGAAGGTGTGATACCATACATAAATACATTAATGAAGGGTCGATTCCTTCACTGAGAAGGATCTTCTACCATTGTTCTAGCAATGAATGTGATACAACATTGTTCCAATCGTATATGTGTTATACCATTGAGATAAAGATGGGTTTTTTCAAATATTTTACTTGTGGTGGATGTAATCTACCATTGAAAAAATTGGTGCATATTGAGGATTCATTCAATTATTCAATGCACTGTTTAGGATGCTACACCACTACTCGATGTCTGTTCACCACTGATCACCACTATGTCACTGGAGAACCTCTCTATAAGCTCTAATAGAGATTTTTATTACTACTAAAGTTCACCATTCTCGCTAGAATAGTGGTACTTAATCATTTTCACATAAATAGAGATTATACATTCCCAATTCCATGAACAATTCTCATATTGTGCCACGTATGATTCCAAGCATGATCAACCAGAGGAGAACTCTCAATGGTACATCCAGTGATACTGCATTTCCACTGAAGCCCATGAGAAGTCCCCATTTCATCAACTAATAATATATCCATGTTTTTATATTTCATGTTTAGGGGAATCCCAATCTGTTCTACTGCCACTCTTTCCAAGGACTTACCACTAAAGCTATGGATAACCTCACCATTAGGGATGGATGAAGGAGATAGTATATTTTTGGATAAATTAAGAAATGTTTAATGTTTTTTTCTATAGATGGTAGATAATAATCACCATTGGATCAATGGTGTATGTTATAAACTATTGAGACAATGGTATATGTGATATTCTATTAGGAAAATGGTTTATCTAGAGAAAGTAGCCCTAAAAAAACACAATGAAATACAAAACACCATCAAGAATGATGAGGTAATGAATTAATTATGACTAAAATTGGTAATATTTTAATAATGGATCATGTGAATGACCAATGGCTTATACTTCCACCATCATTATGGAAATACATCTTAACACTACAAATTTGAAATACCATAGAATTTAGAAGATTGAAAAAATTTATTTAAAATATACAATCAATAATCATGGATATTTTTCATGATTAAGATGAGTGATATAAAGAGGATAACTACCTCAATAAATACATGGATTTTGTGCCAAAGAAAATTTTCGGAGGATCTGGTGAGAATAACTGCTGCTTCTAGACATTCTGTTTTTACTATTTTTACTTATTTTCAAAAATATTATGTTATCTTCCCATTATACCTAAATTATTTCTATTTTAATAGAGTTTTATAACCTTCTTATGGCTGGGTATAAGAGATGTGACCTTAGGAAATTCTATATTCATAATGATTGTCAAATTATCTTATTATTTTTTTATTTTTTAAAATGGATTTCAATTCATGAATTCGGAATCTTAATGGGATACAGTTGATTTTTAATTTCACATCACAATATTATATGTTTCATTTATTAATAAATTTTTTCTCCATCTTATTGGTTTTATATCACACTTATTGGGGGATCTAGGGTCAATGGTAGAAGTGGTTGGTGAGTACTACACATGTACATAAGCAAAAGTGGACAAATTTGGACACCTGAGAAACTCAATAAACAATTTGGTATTTTCTAGGTGATAAAAACAAAAACCAATGTGACATTAAATCATTGGAAGGAAAATAGTCCAACAAAGGAAATTGTGTGGAATATTTTATATTTTCAATCAATATAAATCAATGGTGAAAAAGGATAAATTATAGTGACCCAATATGTTCTTACATAATAATTACATTAATTTAACGATAAACAACATAATAATGTTAAAAATATAGGATAAAATGATTTACTATTCTAAAAAAATTATGCTTATACATAACATTTTTGTAGTAAAAAATAAACATTACATAACTCTTTCTCTAGATTCTTGGTTTCCCTCATGCAATCCTTAGTAAAAGTAATGACCTAAGGATATACATCATTGAATGGGGTGAGCTAAACATCTAGTAAGAGGATAAATAATAACATGAATACATTTAACAAGACTGAGAATTATAATGATAACATAACTATATTATAATCGTCATAATAACGAGATAAATAATTAAATACATGCATGGATTCTGGAAGTGCATAATAATGAAACATCATGTCTTAGTGGGTAAGTAAGAAACATAGTTGTGAACAAATATAGCATAATGTTCTCAAATAACATATGTGAATAATCATAAAAATATCATTGTTAAAAAATCTAGCATCATCTTCATGAATATTGTACATTATCCCATGTGATATATCACATTATCCTATAAAATGAAGAGATATATAAATCTGGGCACACCCACCATATCATAACATTTACATAATCATACAAGCCACATTGAGCATATAAAAATTTTCTCCATAAACAAACCAAATAAAGGAAATGGGTTTATTTAAAATTTCATAAACTATACTTAATTAAATAAATTGGTTCCCAAGAATTTAAGGGAAAAATATAATTGGTATAAGAATCGTCAATCTTGGGTGAAAAAGAAACAATCTCAAGAGAAGTAAAAGATGTTTTTTTTAGAGTGAAGAGTTATTTTGAAAAAAATAATTTCATTTATCAAAAAATTTGATTCAAATCATATATATCCCAAAAATGGAAAGGGGCAGACAATAATATTATATTTTAGTAATTTTAAAATAACATCAACAGTAGAATTTGGAATGAAAGATTAATAACCAAGTAAAAGGAAATTGGATTGAGAATACCCTTACCTTTTGTCCAAATGATATATTCAATTTAATAACCTATATAATCAAATTAACTTCATAAATTAATTAGTAAATAACCATTTATTCTAGTATTTTATTCATTATTATTTTACTAAGATAATTTAAAACCATTATAGTGAGTTATGGAATTCAATTTCATTGCTCTGAAGTGTTCATTTTAATGGGTTTCATGTTCAGTTCACTGGAATAGATGTATGGAAGATCATGTAGATTGAGTGTAATTTATAAAATTTAAATTATATGGTACTAATTAACCTTCAAATGATTAAATTGTCCCATATTTTTTTTGAGATATCCGGATGAATCATTAGATAAAACATCAATGATAACCATTTAGATTATTTTGGAGATTCTTCGATCATCACATAAGAGTTTTGTTTTGTAATTTAATATTATGTAGATAGGTTAGTTACCAAACATAAAAAAGTTAGAAAATTCACTTTAACAGTCTTTTTAAACCATTATAATTGTATTATGACCATCCTTGATGGTGGTAATGGAAAATGAAAACTTTCATCCTCAATGGTAATAAATAAACACCTCATAGATGATGTTTCCATTCTTAGAATAAAAGGGAGAGGTGAAAGGGTTTTGTAAGGACCCGGCCCCAGTTACCCGAAGTTAGTGCCTTATTTGGTGACATTGACATATAAACAAGTAATATTATTCCCAAAGGACCATGCGGTTTATTATTATTGGAAATAAGCTACATAAATAAGTTCAATATTACAACTTGAGAGTAAAACAACACTAATTTATTCCATTAGAAATATCCATGAATCCAAGATTATGCTAGAAAGTAATTAATAATTAACTTCTTAAAAACTAGAGAAAATGAAACAAAAGAAATTAGTGAGCACAAAATCTTAGTAAGAGTAAGAAATACAACATAAGATAACATAAACATCAGAGAAGGTGAATAATTGAAAACACTTTCCTTTTAAAAAAACAATCTTTAATATAATATGGCAGTAATATGAGCTGAGTAAATATTTAAATTGGTATTATACTAGTAGAATAACCACATTAACCATTAATAATATTTTTATAATAAGGGAATGAATAATTCAATACAACATAACTATATCGTCACAGCCTCGTACCAAGACAAAAAATAATCATTTTGTCAAGGCCTTGTGCCAAGACCATAGTTTATCTCATGAGACCTACCGATGCACCGAGGGGCAATAGCAGGCCCCAACCAACACATAATATTTCCAAATCATTCTACATATGAATGGGGATAAACATAAACAACATTTACATATATATTGAAACTAATAAATGAATGTTAAATAACTTTCCCCGAACATTAAGTATAAACACTAACCCCGTGGAGTAAATTGGTGAATGGTTTTAAGATATCATGTCTATATAAAAACTAATCATAAACCGTTAAATTAAATATGGTATATGATTCAATGAAATATTAATCCCAATAATACCTAATAGTCAACAATAGAGATAAAATAGATGAAGATACTCTTATAAAATATTTGAGTAATTCTTGAGATATAAACCCTTTTACTTTGAGAAGAAGAGTTCTTTAGGAAAAATATTTGTATAATCCCAGAAGTTAAGTATGAAATTATTTTCATAAAAAAATTATGTATTTTATAATATTAATGGTTTCAAAAAATATATTATAGGTTTCCCTTGAAAATGGGTTAGGATTTGAGAAATTCCATTGAATCAGGCTTGTCTTTCAGAAAGAATTTTCCAACTTCATTTTAAAACGTGTAACTATCCATAAAATAAAGAAGGAATCAAGTTCAGGTACATATATAGAATACTAAAACAAAATTTATGAGTAGTACATAGTAAATCATAAGATTTTCATTGTGGTTATTAGATAATGAAAGTAACCCGAATGAAAATGGAAGTTTGGGTGGAAAACCCTTAACTTAAGTCTGAATGTGTTCCACTCTTGAAATTAAGGTCCTAAAATATGAAGTTAGACTTATTAATAACTTATTCCAGAACCTATTGGACATTTATTTAGTTTATCATAATTATTTTTAGTTCATTTATACCTCATTTATATGTTATTATGTTGAATTTCATCGTTCCGAAGTGTTTGTTTTCCTTATTTTCATAATCGCTTCACTTGTTCTTATGTAATGGAGTAGAATTGATGTAAATCTACAGAATTGAAATTAAATATATCTTATGAACATAAAAATATGTTAATGGTCATTTCTATTATTTGTTTACATGTAATTTGGATGAATCATTAGATGAAATATTTATGACGTTCACTTAGATTATTTAGCGATATTTAGATTATTAAGAACTAGTTTGGTCATACGATTTAATAATATGTATGTATAATGGTTCATTAATATTAATTAGGTTATAATAAATATATTAGAGTCTGGTTAAACCATTAAAATGTTTTCATTACTACTAATGAAGGAGAATTTGATGAACAAAACATTGTTGTCCATCAAGGTTAAAAATTGGAACCTCATGGACGTTGATTTCGTTTGTAAAATCAAAGGGAGAGAAGAAATATTGATGATGTTTTTTCCATTAACATGATATAATTCTAGTATATAGATGATACGAGATCTCTCACGGTCATTTGGACAGAGGAGGTAAGGATATTATTTCAAAATAAAAGAACATTACATGAAATTAAATGAAAAAGAAAGGCACTTTACCTCTTGATATAACCTCCTTGGGAACCTCCTAATTGGAAGGATATCTGGTCATTTGGAAAGCCCAAGAGCTTCCTGGACGTGTGGAGTTACTAGGTAGGGATATTTGGGTAGAACATTGAGGATCTTCACGGCTTAGATGAGTGAAGAGAAGAGGGAGTGGTGGGGGTGTTTATAGTGGAGGAGAGGAATGAATTTCGAATATTTAATTCATTATTTTATTATTTCCCTCAAGACAACCAATAGAGTTGTTTAATGTTACCCATAATAGTAATAAGTGCATGTGAGTTTGAACCAACTACCCTTACATCACTTATGACATCATAAATAGTGTATTTAATTGATAATTTTTATATATGGTATTTTACCATATTTCACAATTCATAAAAAATTCAAGAATTTCTGAAAAATTGAAAAAATCCACCCCCACCATTTTTCAACGTTTAGAATTCAAAAATAAGCTCCATTTTTCAAAAATAGTTTTCTAAATATTATTAATTTAATTTTTTTTAAAAATATTAGTTAATATGAAAAATAACAATTTTAAAGGTTATAAATCGTTTTACGTGAGATTGAAAAATTAATTATGATCTCATAATTTTATTACCTTAGGAAAATAAAATATTATCATTATTTAATATTCATAAGGGTTGTATTATTATTCATATTACTATTCATAAGGGTATGTCACTATTCACCAAAAATCAAGTTGGTCCTATTAGACTCCAAATGACTTACGGATCACAACTCTAGATTACCGTTTTCAAAATTCAAAACATAAAAGTGAAAAAAATGTGTTTAATGTCTAGATTATAAGATGAATTGATTTTAAGAACTGTGGGGTGTTACAAGTTTGATGGTGGATAATTAAATTAACATAATAAAATTACAGTATATATAAGATACTATTGTTATCATTCCAATTGAATGTGGGGAGAGGAGGAGTGAATAAGAAAAGAAAAGAACATGAAAATAAATTAAAAGAAAATAGAAGAGCATTTTACCTTTTGATCTTCATTTCCTTGAAACCCTCTTTAGGGGGATTGGTTTTGGAATTTTTTTTGAGACCAAAGGCTCCTCATAGTGGGGGATGTTATTTGTGAGAGTCTTGGATATAATTTGGAGATGGTTATGATCCATATAGTCATGAGGAGAGGAGTTAGTGAGGGGTGCTATTTACACGGGAGAAGAGGGGGTTTTTTATTTTATTCATTAGTGTGGTAATTTTGATGAAGACTATGAAAATTATTAATATTATAAAATATATATTAAAATTATAAAGAATAGTATTATATTATGGAGCTTTAAAAATTCATGCCTCAAATATGACTAAAAATTCATCTATTTAACTTATAATTATATCTACTGTAAATTATCATATTTCACCATTCATGAAAAATTCTTCTATTTATGAAAAATACAAAAAAAAATTATCCTAAACATTTTTTTATTTTTAAAATTAAAAAATGAACACCATTTTATGAAACTAATTTAATAAATATAGATAAATTTAATTTTTAATTAAAATCATCATTTATTCAAGAATTACCATTTCTTAATTATAATTGATTTGTTGAATCTTTGAAAAATTACTTAAGGTCTCATAAATTTTTTTAATAATCATTAGAAAACAAAATATTAATTTATGGTGATATTTTATGAAAATAAATTTTATATTGAATCATTAAATTAAATATTTTATTTAAATAAAAAATTAGGTTTTATAAAAATACAAACACTTAAATTATCATTTTTAAAACATTAATTTAATTATACTATAATATAACTATATCTTATTTTCAATTATCAGAGGGATAAATTTTATTTATAATTTTATGTGTGAGGTTACTATCCTATTTTCTACATTACTATTCTTAATGGTCATGCTACTATTCCAAGGGTCAAGTTACTATATTATCGGTATAGGTTATTTAATTTCTTTAAATATCCCTTATTTTAAACATAATTTATGAGAATAAAGTTATAATGGATCTACCTATGCTATTTATTTGTTTTAAATAATATAAAATAATTATTAGAAGTGAAATTATATAGATAAAAATTTGCGTCATTACATTCTTCCCCCTTTTGAAATTCCACCCTCGAAATTTCGTTTCACATTAATAGGTTAGGGTATTTCTCATTCCTTGCATCCTCTAGTTCCCGAGTCACTTCTTTGTACTAATGCATATTTAATAACACATTGACAAAGTGTTTTTTCAATTCACATATATCCTTATATCTTAGATCGATAATCCTTAAAGGGTACTCTTCATAAGAGAGATACTCTTCCAGCTGTGAAACTTCTGAGTTCAGTACATGTGAGGGATCTGGTATATACTTCCTTAGGAGGGACACATGGAACATGTCATGAATTTGGACCATAATTAGTTATAGATAATGATAATAATCCATTTTTCCTATACAATCATGGATCTCAAAGGGGACAACGTACAATTGGCTAATAATCCCTTTCCTTTCAAACCATAGGACTCTCTTCCATGGTGATATTCCTAGGATGAATTTATCTCTAACTTCAAAATCTAATTCCCTTAAACGATTATCCACATAGCTATTTTGTTGAATCAGAAAAGATTTGATATATTGTGGGATAACTTGAACCTTATTTGTCATCTATTTTACATGATCATGTCCATGTAACATTCATTCAGAAACTTAATCTCAATAGGGTTGAATTATATATCACCTTTAGTATTAGATCTTCATATGGAGCCATCTGAATACTTGAGTAGAAGATATTGTTGTATGAGAACTCAACCAATGGAAGATACAGATCCCATCCACTGTTAAAATCAATTGATCTAGCTCATAGTATTACATCGTGTTTCAGAATAGTCCTTTCATATTATATTTCATTTTTGGGGTGATAGTCCATGTTAAAATTCTATCCAATACTCAATATATGTTGGAGACTTCTCCATAATTTATATGTGAACCTTGGATCATGATTTGAGATGATTGAAAGTGGAACCCCCTACAACCTTACCACTTCCTTTACATATATCAGACATTGATTTTTAATATCGAGATCTTCCTAAATAGTAATAATGTGGGAAGTCTTTGTGAGTTAGTCAACAACAACCCATATCACATTGATTACATTTGATGTCTTTGAGAGTCTAATGTGAAGCCCATGGTGATATTGTCTATTCTCCAAATGGGTATAGGAAGTGGTTTCATCATCCCTTTGGAATTATGTATAATTTATTTATCAAATTAAAAAATTAAGAACCTTGAGATATAATTCGAAATCTACTTCGTTATATTATTCAATCTAAAGTGTTCTTAAAGAACACAACACATATTGGAACTTTTGGGATGGATAGATAATGTTAAGATATGTTCAATATTCAATAAGTAATTCATTATCTTTATTAATTAAGGCACCCAAACCCTCATTCCAAATATAACCACACCATCGTCACTGATATGTAACTCTTGAATCTTCCCTTTCCTTACTAAACATACCTTCTTTTGAAGCTCTAGGTCATGCATGTGTTCCTTTTTAATATTCCATTAGATAGATGGTTGGAAAATAATCTGGGCATGGTAGGATGTATTCCCAGAAATTAGTATTTCCAAATCCATATTTTTCATTTAAATGGGGATATGATCTTTCTCAATCCGCATCATATATAGTATAATAGATTCATTTATGCTAAGATCATTATCTACATTTTTTTCTTCCCAAGATGATAGTGAATAGAGAAATTGTGGTCCTTTATTAAATATAACCATATCCTTTGATAAATGATGAGATCCTTCTGTGTGCATATATACATTATGATCTTTTAATCACTATATAAAAGTCTCACTTTTGACCATATAGATAGTGTCCCTAGATTTTCATAGGAAAAATCCCATCTGCTAGCTCCAGATCTGGCATCGGGTTCTCCTGCTCTTGGATCTTGAACTATTGGTTGGTGTTGGATATAGATTTATCATTTTTCCTGATTAAATAACCCAATCTGTTATTTTAATGGTCTCTTTATGTCAAAAAACATTCTACAATTCTTGGTAATGTGAGTATATGTGAAGTGACTGGCCTCTTAAATTTATCCTTGAATAATTCCTCACATTATTTTTTACAGACATATATTACCCCTTTCCTTGTTAACATAGTTTTTAGGCCAGACAATCATGTTGCATTTATCATAAAATATAGGTAGTACACTACTAAGCAATGAAAACAACATATTTCCATGAAAATAGTGGTTCTGGGCATTCCACAATTTCTATTTTCGTGGAAGGGTCCAAATATATTCCATCACTTGTGATCACGTGTCCCATGAATGTGACATGATTTATGAAAAAGAAACACTTGCAGAACTTGTAATAAAAATTCTCCTCTATTAATATATATAGATCCCTTTGGTGTTCTATATATTCATCCATTAATGTGGAGTAGATGAGATTATCATTGGTAAAATGTAAAACAAATTTTCTATGTTTATGTTTAAATACTATTTTCATAAAATCAATGAATATTTTTGGTTCATCAATAAGTTTAAATGGTATCCAAAATACTGATAGTACACGAATCTTGTATTAAAAGAAGTTTTCTAAATATATTCCTTATTAACCTTTAGATGATGATATATAGAGAAAATATCCACCTTTGAGAATTATTTATCTTATCATAACTGATCAAAGACGTCATGAATCCTTGGAAGAGGATACTTGTTCTTTATAGTGATCTTGTTGAGCTCCCTGAAAACAATACATAGCTGAATTGATCTATCATTTGTGTTGAAAATGATTATTGGTTCAACCAAAGGGGATTCACTTGGTAATATAATTTTTTTTAAAATTGTATTGCATATGATTCCATAAATATTCATGTTTGAATAGGGTTATCCTATAAAGAAAATTTGAGAAATGAGTAAATCAAGGTATGAGTTCTATTGATAACTCTACCTCACAATCTAGGGGTAGTCAAGGAAAATCTTTGGGAAATACATGACATTTTTCCCTCAATATGGAAATTTTATCCATGTTCATAACTTCATCTAACTCAAACATTTCAGTGAGGCATTCCTTTTCAAAGGGAATCAACACCCACACCATTGAAGGACTTTAGAAAAATAGATTCATTATCTTCCTTGAATTTATAGAGGACTATAGGATGGTTCATAATTTGAAAAGATATTTCCTTTTCCAGTTAGTTAATGTGTGATCTATATAATGATATCCAATCCATTTCAATAATAGAATCTAATTTCACCAAGGGAAGAATAACGAGATTTTTTGGGAAAATATTTCCTAATACTCCATCTGGCGAAGATCCAAATACTTTGGATAAAATAATTCTACCACTGTGTGTATTTATGGATATATCCACTTCAATGTTTTGGGGACTTGATTCAATAGTTCTGAAA
Source organism: Viscum album (assembly GCA_963277665.1). Lineage (NCBI taxonomy): Eukaryota > Viridiplantae > Streptophyta > Magnoliopsida > Santalales > Viscaceae > Viscum > Viscum album. Next base: position 32,435,999 of record OY728140.1, on the reverse strand, counting down.
TACATGCAGGATATAAATGAATTTATAGAAATAGAATCAAATTATACTTTTTAAATTATTAAGGAAACATGAAGTGTACTTTTCTCAACATTATTTTCATTATCCACTTCTGTAGTAGTGATGACATAAGAGTTCCCTCAGTCATTTGGATTCCATAGCTGATGACACTGATTTCCCTCTAGTACTCAAGGTTTAGTTCACTAGATTGCATATTTATATTTCTACATACATTTTAAGCATTGGACCATGGGTGGTTCTCTCATTCTCTACAGTATATTGGATAGATTATTCATGTATCTATGAAATTCATGAGTTGTGTTTCCTTCTCTCCCACATTTGATGAATTTCCTTTTCGCTTTGAGTAAATTCCCTTGATTCTTCTTCCCACATTTTTGACATGTTAGAGGTTGGATTTATTTCGAATTATTCATGAAATTCTCTATTTTGAAACTCCATATATTGTATATTATCACCATAGATATGGGACCATTCTCAAAATATCATATCCAATTTGAGAGCACATTGAAGCACTTATTCATAACTCCCAAATTCATGAATTGTTAGAGACTTCTGATGGTGTGGTTTTAAACCAATAATGAATTTATATATTTTACTATAATTTTTGATAAAAAACATGAGGCATACCGTTTAATCCATGTGAAGCTTGCCTTGTAAATAAAGATAGTTTCACCTTTATTTTTTCTTCTTCTCTTTTAATTAGTTGTCTATTATTTCAAAATATTTCTTGGAAAATACTTATTTAGAAATATTTTCTTAAAGTCTTCCGACTCCATATGTTTTTATTTCACTTCATCATGGTGTTCTCAATAAATATCCACCATAGATCAACCCCTCCATATAAATGATATATGGGTAGATTCACCATACCCATATCAGAGTAGGGATTTACAACAATGATCTTATCCAATGATTTGAACAAATTTTCTGTGACAACTCGATTAGAATATCCACAGAATGTTGGTGGATGTTTCTGCATAGTAGAATGTATTTCTAGTTTCTCTTTCATATGTGAAGGTTGATGTTCCATATTATTTAGGTTATTTTTTATATCCTGAGACAGTTGAGTATGAATATTCATGAAATTTTTAACCCCACTCCCCAAGTCATTTGAGATGTCATTCAAGCATCCATTGTATTATCACTCAAATGGGTTATTGGATTGGTTTGCCCTATTTCCAACCATTTTATTAAATAGAAATGGTTATAACAAAACATAATTCAATGGATTATGAATAAATAATATATTCCATTTTGAAATTAACTCCAATGGAATATGTTGTATAATTTCAATGTAAATTTTTTTTACAAAACAAAACTTCTTGGAGTTATATATATACTTATTCTCATAATATGTTTTTTCACTAATGTTCTTTAATCGTAATTCAAAAATTAACTAAAATGTTCCTTGATACCAAATATAGTGACCATATATTTTCTTATATAACTATTACATCATTTTAAATATAAACAACATAATAGTGTTACAAAACAAGGATCAAATGATTTAGTGTATTGGGTTAATTAGTCATGTAAATTTATTTTACATAATAAAACATAAAAATTAATTAATTCCTTCTTATATAGATTCTTATTTTAAATCATTTTATCCTTAGTAAAAGTAATAACCTGATTATATACATCAAATAAATCGGTGATCTAAAAACCCAGTAAGAGGATAGAAAATAACATGAATCAATATAACATGACTGAGCGTAATCATCATCAAATAATCATGGGATCATCATCACAATACTGAGTGTAAGTATTAGATATAAGCATGCAATATGGAAATTCATAATAATGAAACATCATGTTTTAGTGGTCAAATACAACACACACTTGTGAATAAATCTAGCTTTATGTTCACACATAATATTTTTTAATAATCATAACATAATCAATGTGAACAAAGATAGAATCATGTTTATAAATATTTCACATTATCAAAACAGATTGAGCATATTACCCAATTCACAGGATTACTATATAATTATGGGACCACTGGCCACATCATAACATTTACATAATCATAAATTCCATATAGAATGTATAATAATATTTTCAATAAAATAACCTCAGGAAAGGAAATATTTTTCATGAAAAACTAACATAAAATATATCCATGAATAAAAAAGTGGATCCCAAAATAAAAAAAGTAATAACATACATGTTATAAGAATCATCAATATTGGGTGAAGAAGAATCAATGTCCAGAGAAGTAATAGATTTGTTATCTAAAAATAAGAGTTCATTTAAAAAAATATTTTTATTTATCATAAAATTATTTTGGAATAATGTATATACTAAAAAAGAAAAGGAATGGACACATAAAATATCTTTTAATAATATCTGAAGAAAATTAATATTGAATTTTGGCATTATTTATGAATAACCTAATGAATGGAAATTGGGTTCAGAATCACCTTAACTTATGTAGAATTTTTTTATTCACATTAATATCTGGGATAAACAAACTAAATTCATGAATTAATAAATCCATATCCTATTATACATGTATTTTATTAATAATAATTTAATTATATGCATTTATGGCCATTATGGTGAGTTATAGAGTTAAATTTCAACATTTAGTAATGTTCGTTTTCATGGTTTTCTTGATCGTTTCACTTGTATACATGTATGGAAGATCTTGAAAAATGAGAAAAATTATCTAAATTGAAATTATATGTTATTAATTAAAATATAAATGTTAAAATGGAATTTTATATTTTTTAGATTTGAAGATGATTTATTTGATAAAACATTAAGGATAATTGTATCGATTAATTTGGTGTTTTTTAGTTATCACGAACTAGTTTTTTATTTTAATTTCATATTTTGTATATAATATAGTTAAATATGACATAATAGGAAAAACAATTAAATTTTAAAATCTATTTTAATCATTATAATGGTTTTAGGATTAGCCATGAATGCAATAATGTAAAATAACAACTTCTTTTCCTTGAAGCTAATAAATCAACACCTGACAGACTATGTTTTAATTTTTAGAATAAATGTGAGAGGATAAGGGGTTCAAAGATTTAATATTCCATTAAAAAAATAAAATTATAGTGTATATAAGATAAAATAGGTATCATTTCACATATATTATATGATATGAGGAGAGAATAATAAAAGGAAAGTACTTGAAAAGATATTAAAAAGAAAAATGGAAGAGGATTTTACATCTTCAACTTATTCTCCTTGAGAAATAAATTAGAAATATTTGTTTTGGTCTTTTGATGAGCCCAATAGATTACAGACGTGGGGGAGAGTCTTAGGAAGAGTATTGGGTTGAATTTTTAAATTCATTAGAGCTTTGGAGATGTGAGGATAAGAGGTGGTGAAGGGTGATCTTTTTAGGGAAAAAGATGGGTGGTTTTTTTATTATAATTGTCATTAGTTTATTATTTTGTCTCATTAATATTAATAGTTTTAACCTTATTACTATATATATTATAATAATTAAGCATAGTTAGATATTATGGTTCTCATATTAGCCATACCTTAGACATAAATAAAATATTTATTTATTTAACTTATAATGTTGTATACCATAAATTACTGTATTTCATTATTTACTAAAAATACAACTATTTTAGAAAAATCCAAAAAATTTACCCTACCATCTTTTTAAAATTTTGAATTCAAAAATGAACACCATTTTACGAAAATTAATTTTATAAATTTTATAAATTTAATTTTTAATTAAAGTCATCATTTATTCAAAAAATACTGGTTTTAAAATTATAAATGATTTTATGAAAATTTGAAAAATTTATTAGGATCTCAGAAAATTATATTATAATGATAAGAAAATAAAATATTAATTTTTTAATATAATTGATAAAAATAAATTTCCAATTAAGTCATTGTATTAAGTATACAAACATTAGATAAGAATTTATGTTTTATAAAAATTACAACACATACTTTATAATTTATCAAATATTTATTTAATTATACATTGATATAATTATATCATATTTTAATTTATAAGATGGATAAATTGTATTTATAATTTCATGGGAGTGGTTACAATTATATTGGTCAAATGACTATTCCTAGTTGTCATGTTACTATTCTAAGGGTGAAGTTACCATTCCATCGGTACATGTTACTTAATTTCTTTAAATGTCAATTATTTCATTCTACATTTTTTATAATAAGTTTTTTATTTGGATTCCTTAGATATGTATGTGTTTTATAGAATATAACATAATTATAAGAAGGTACTTTCAATTGATAACTGTTTGTGTATTTTATTATTCCCCCTCTTGAAATTTGACCCCCATAATTTAATTTTATATAAATAGGTGATAGTATTTCTCCTTCATTACATCCTATGGGTCCCAAGTCACTTCCTCATACTGATGGGTCTTTAAAAAATATTTTACAAGGTGGGTTGTCTTGTTACATGGAACCTTAACTCTCTAATACAAAATATCTATCTTCTTATCATTTTAAGAGAGATAATATTCCAGATATACCACCATTGACTTCAGTACATGTGGTGGATTTTGTATGTACTTCCTAAGGAGGGATACGTGGAATAAATCATGAATTTACGATATAATTGGTGGAAGTTTAATATGAAATTCCACTACTCCTATAAGATCATGTATCTTAAATGTACTAATGTGCCCTGGTATAAGATTCCTTTTCTTTCCAAACGACATGAATCAATTCCATGGTTATATTCAAATGAATATATTTTCTCTAACGTCGAACTACAAGTCCCTTGAATGGTTTTCAACAAAGTTATTATTCAACTCTAAGTATCTTTGATATGTTGGAAGATGGAACGAACCTTTTCTGTCATCTCTTGCCTAAGATCAGGTCTAAGTAACATTCATTAACCAACTTCATCCCAATTGGTTAGATATATAAATATCTTTCTAAATAGATCTTTATAGGGATCCTTCTGAATACTTGAGGGTAAGATATTTTTATATGATAACTCAGGCAATGAGATATCTTGAACCAATAAAACATTTAATTTCATTGACCAGGCACATAACATGTCTTTGAACATCTAACTAGTCCTTTTAGATCAGCCATCTGTTTGGGGGTGATAGTTCATGATAAAATTCAATTCTATAATCAATTAATGTTGGATATGTCTCCATAAGTTTTATGTGAAGCATGGATCATGATAAAATATGATCGAAAGTGAAACCCCATGCAGACTTACTACTTCCTTCAGATATATATTATCACATTTTTCAAGATATAGATGTTACAGAAAAGAAATAAAGTGTAATGTCTTGATGATTCAGTTCAACACAACACATATCACAATTTTTTCATTTAGATTTAATTATTAGACTAGTGATGAACTCCATTATGATATTCTCCCTCTTCCATGTGGGTATTTGTAGTGGTTATGTCACCATTTTAGACTTCTATATTTCTACGTTAACATGATAAAATATTAAGAACCTTCAGATATATCCTATAATCCCCTTTTTCAGTTCATCCATCCAAAAGTGTCTCGAAGATCATGGTACATATTGGTACTTTTGAGATTGATAGAGAATGTAGAGCTAAATGAATTATTCAATATATCTTTTTTTTATCTCTAGTGATGAAGGAACATATAGCCTTGTACCAAACAACCAAACTATTATCATCGATTTGGAAACTTACACCTTGTCTTCCATTACTGAACCCACATTCTTTTGATGCTCTAGATCACCCCTTTATGCATCTTTAATATTCACATAGATAGATGATTGGGAAATTATTTTGGTATGGTAGGATCTATTCCCTATTGTTATGATTCACAAATCCATCCGTTGCATATCCCTAAAAACAGAGTCTTTATCATTCAACATCATAGAAGTAATAGAATATACTTTTCTTCAAATATATCAAGATACCTTTTTCCATACCAAGATGATAGTGAATTATGAAATCGTATTCCTTGATTATCTTTAATCATATCATTTTATGCATGTTTATTTCCTTCTGTGTGAATGTATACTTTGAGCTCTTATGATTATTATATATGTCACAATTTTCACCATATAGATAGTGCTACAATATTTTCATGGAAAAATCATAGATTCTTGCTCCAAATCATGTTTTCAGTAGTTATGATCATGGATATTCAACTATCATGAAGATTATTCTCTCAGGTTTTCATTTTTCAAGATTACACAATCTAAGCCTTTCTTTGAAGCATCATTGTATATAAAAAACCATTATCCAAATATTCTTAAAGTGAGTAAAATTGTAGATAATATCATATTATTGAGACCCTAAAATTTTAACTCATATTCTTCTATCCATTTGTACTTTATGCCTTTTTTTATTAACATAGTTAGAAGGCTAGACAATCTTGAGAAGTTTCTCAAAAAAGTTTAGTAGTACTCGACTAATCCATAAAACTATGGGTTTCTGTGAAACTAGTTAGTCTGAGACATTCTTATATTTACTTTGTTTTGGAAGGATCTACAAATATTCTCTCACATATGATCACATGTTCCAATAATGTGACTTGTTTCATCAAAGGGTCAGAATTTCTAAACATGGCATACAATGTATTTTTTTCATAATGTCACCATCAAAATATGTTGGGGTTAATTATGTTCCTCCTTACTCTTGGAGTATATGATAATATCATTAGTAAACAATTCCACAAAAGTTTGAATTTAATTTTTCAAGACTATATTCATAAAACCATGAAGATTTAATATACATTAGTAAATCTAAAGGGTATCACTAGAAACCTATAGTAACCAAACCTTTTATGGAATATAGTCTATAGAATATATTCCTTATTCACCTTTAGTTGAAGATATAAAAAATCCACACTTGAGATGTGAATATTTCCATTTAACTAAAAAAACAAATCATAAAAACTTGGAAGAAGATGTGTATTCTTTATAGTGATCTTGTTGAGGTTCTGATAATAAACACACATCCACATTGATCTATCCCTATTTTTTGACAAAGAGAAATGGTTCACCATAAGATGGTGAACTAGGGCATATAAACCTTATGTCTAAATATTGTTGTAGATTCTTATAAAACTATTCCATTTAGGTCAAGGCCATAATATTAGGTAATTTTTAAATAGGAGTATCTCTAGGAATGAGTTCTATTGATAACTCTACCTCGGGATATGGGTGTAGTCTGAGATACTCATTGGGAAATACATAATTAAATTCCATCACTGTGGTAATTGCCTCCAGTTTGATACATTCCTCTAACTCAACCATTTGAGATAGGTATTCTTCTCCATTGGTCATCAATACCCACACCATTGAAGGATTTTCCAAAGAAGATTCATGATACTCCTTTCATTTTTAAGGGATCATGGAATAGTTTAGAATTCAAAAATATATTTCATTTTACTAACAATTGATGATTACTATAAATGAATAGATCCAATACATTATCATTATAGTGTGAAATTACAACATTGGAAGTGAAATTATATTCTCAAGAATAATCTTCCCACATACCTAATAGGATAAGAGTGTAACACACGAGTTACAATGATTTCACAAGTATGTGTTTTTATATATATCTCTACTTCAAGGTTTCAGGGCTTCAATTCAATATTTTTAGAAAACATGCAAGAAATAAATGAATGTGTAGAGATATTATCAAATTAAACAATTTCCACTCTTTATAGATTAAGATGATTTCCTTTTATGAGTTAATTTTCTTTCTCCACTTCTGTAGGGCAATAGAATAGGCCTTCCCTATCTCTTTTGGATTTGGTGGCAAAAGACGTTGATTACCCTCAAGGACTTGATTCTAGTCCACTTTCATTCATAGTGATCCTAGAATTAGACCATGGGTGGTACTATCCTTTACTCTATAATACTGGAATGATTTTTCATGTCTCTCTGACATTCATGTGCATGTTGTCCTTCTCTACAATATTTGAACCCTTTTCTAATAACTTTGAGGAAATTCACATGATACCGCGTCCCATATTTTTGACATGTGAAGGGTTGAGATTTATTTAAACCATTTAAATTAGATCCTCCACATTTAATATTTATATTTATTTTCTTATCACCATGGCCATGAGACCATTATCCAAACACCATCTCAGCATTCTGATTGCATAAAAAATTTCTTAATAACTCCAAAAGTCTAGAAATTATAGAGCCTTTGAATATCTATTTTTAAACCACTAAGGAAGATATCGAATTTTAAATCATTATTGATAAAAAAAACCCAAGTCATACCTTGATATACTTGTGATGTTTTCCTCGTAAACCATGATATATTCACCATCACTTGGATTCAATTCTATGAATTCTCTCTGCATATTTTCCTAAGAGTTTGGGTGAAATAGTTATTAATAAATATTTTCAAAATGTATTCTCACTCTATCTATTATATTTCATCGTTTGAATTGGTGTTCTAAATAAATTACACCCATTGATCACCCCAATTTTTTTTTATATATTTATAGATTTACTTTCCCCATCTCAAAAACAGTGAAGTACAGAAAATATATTCTCTATTGATATGGACCATTATTCTAAAACTATTGGATAAGGAGATCCACTAAATGCCAATGATTGTTTCCATATAAAAGACTCAATATTTAATTTCTCCATATTAGGTGAAGGTGGACGTTTCAAATTATTCGGATAATTGTTCATATCCATAGACAATTGGGTAACCTTCCCCATGAAAAGTTTAACTCTGCCTCTTAGGGAATTGGGGATCTAGTTCAGGTATTCACTACATATTCCCTCAAATAGGTTTTGGCCTGGTTTATCTTGATTGACACCATTTTGAAAAATATAAAATTTTTGAAAAAAATAATTTTACTCATAATGAATAAATAATTTATTCCATAGTGTAATTAATTATAAAGGCACATATTTTGGGATCTATATGTTTGAAATTTTCCTAAAAAAACTTCTTGGGTAATTATATGTACTTAGTCTCATAGAAAGGTATTTTAATAATTATTTATAATCATAATTACCAAATTTATTAAACAATTCTATAATACTATATATAACAACCCTAAATTTTCTTACATAACTATTACTTCATTTTAAAGATAAATAACATAATAGTGTTACAATTCCATGATCAAAACATTATTATCATTGGTTAATTTCGATTTTACATAAAATTTATATAATAAAAAATTATAATTTTTTAATTTATTATTCTCTTGCTTTTTACTGGACCTCATCTACTCTTTAGTAAATGTAATCACATAAGGATATACATCAAAGAAATGAGTGATCTAAAATCTCTGTAAAAGGATAGATAAGAATATGCATCAATATAAGAGGACTGAGCATAATTATCATAACATAAGAATGGTATATTCATCATAATAAGGAGAAGAAACATTAGATAAATGAATAGAATATGGAAATGCATAAAAAATGAAACATCATGTCTTAGTTTTCAAATACCACACATAGTATTTAACAAAGATAGTCGCATGTTCACGCATAACATATATGATTTATGGTAACATCAACATTATGAAAATATGATGCATCATGTTTACACATATTTCACATTTTTTCCATGAGATAAATCACATTAACCAATTCATTGGTGTACTATATAATTCTCGGTGCACCTGTCACATCATAACATTTACAGAATCATGCATGGCCCAAAAAATGTATTACAATATTTTCAATAAAGTATCGCATTGAAATGAATGGGGTTTTATGATAATTTCATAAAGTATAATTTCCTGAATAAAAAATTTGGTCATCCGAATAAAAATTTAAAAACACACTAGGTATAATAATAAAAATTCTGGATTGAAGAATAAACAATCTGAAGAGAAGTAAAAAAATTTATATAGGGGAGTTTTTTTTTTGGAAAAACATTGTATTTATAAAAATAATAAGATTGAAATCATTTCTATCAAACTAAAGAAAAATTATGGATAATAAGATTTTAATTTTGGAATATGAAAGTAATATTCACACTAAAATTTTCAATGAAATATTAATAACCCAATGAAAGTAAATTGGGAGGATAATTCCCTCACCTTATTCCTAAATGCTTTCTTCAAATTAATATCTTGGAAAAAAAATAAAAAATAATAATTAATTAATAAACAAACTTTTATACATTTATTTGATTCATTATAATTTCATTAATTTTTTATGGAAATTATGGTTAGTTATAGAGTTCAATTTCCTTATTAAAGAGTTATTCATTTTTATGGGTTTCCGGATCAGTTCACTTGTAAACATGTATGTAAGATCATGTAAAATAAGAATAATTGTATTGAATTAAATATATATTGTTATTAATTAACCAAAATAAGATTAAATGGTATTATATATTAATTTTATATAGATATTACTATGATTAATTAGATTAAAAAATGATAATCGTTTAGAATAGTTTGGTCATTTTTAGATCATCATGAAATAGTTTTATTTTATTATATAAAAATATATATATACATTAGTTATAGAATATAAAAAGGTTATAAAATTAATTTTCAAAATCTTTTTGTACCATTATAATGGTTTTATGACCATTCTTGATGGTTTTAATGGATAATGAATACTTGTTGTCCTCAAAGGTGATAAATCAACCCCTTAAAGAGGATGTATTTATTTTTAGAAATAAAGGGAGAGAAGAACTGGTGTGATGGTGGATTATTACATTAACATAATAAAATTAAAATTTATATAGGATAATGGAGATATCATTTAACTTTTACAATGGGACCAGAGGAGATAGTATGAAAAGAATATAACATGAAAAGATATTTAAAATAACAAAAGTGGATTTTACATCCAAATCTTCTTCTACTTGAGAGCCTCATCAGTGGAATTGGTTTTGGTATTTTGTTGATTCCAAATGGTCTTGGAAATTGGGTATGGGCTTTATAAGTTTCTTGGGATGAATTTGAACAAAATTCATAGATTTTTGAGCTGTGATGACGAGAGGTGGAAAGAGGTGGTATTTATTGGGGGAGAGGGTTGTTTTTTAGATTATTTTATTCAATACGTTATTATTTAAAACCATGAATATAAATATTGTAAATTTTATCACTATTGAAACTAAAATAGTTAATTATATTTTGATATTATGGTACTTACATAATCAATAAATCATACATGACAAAAAGTTAAGGTATTTATCTTATAATGTCATATCCTGTAAATTACCATATTTCACTATTTACTAAAAATACAACTATTTTAGAAGAAATTAAAAAGCTTCACATACCCAATTTTCAAAGGGTAAAATTTTAAAATTAAATACATTTTTTGAAAAATAATTTTTAATTTTTGAGAGATTTAATTTTTAATTAGTATATTTTTTCATTTGACAGATGTCATTTTCTTAAATTAAAATCGTTTTTTGACACTTTCAAAAAATATGTATGGTCTCTTAAAATTATCTTATAATCATAAGAAACGATATATTAATTTATAAATTTATTTAATGAAAATTGGTTTTCTTTTACAACATTATTTTAATTATAAAACTATAAGTGACATTTTATGTTTTATAAAAATAAAAACACATCCTTTTTCATTTTCAAAACATTTGTTTACTTATAATATGATATAATTATATCATATTTTCATTTATAAGATGGATAATTTTTTTTATAATTTAATAGGTTATGTTAGTATTCTAATTTCCATATTACTATTCAAAATGGTAATATTACCATTCTATGAGTAAAATTAATATTCCATATGTACAGGTTCTTTAATTTATTTATAAATCACGTATTTCAGTCATTATTTATTAAAATAAATATTTATTGGTACCTCTATGCTATGTATGTGTTTTATAGAATATAACATAATTATAGTAATGGAAATTCTATTGATTATTGTTTAGGTCCTTACATAAATTATTAATAATCCATTCGTTAATCTAATTAATAAAGAAAAAATATTAAATTTCAAATGACCATGACAACATTATAGAAAGTGATCCAAGCCTGAACCTAATTAATTTTCACTAATATGATTTGAAAAAACTATGTTCTTTGTTTACTATTAACTGAATTATTCTTCGTTATATTTCTTTCTCACTCATGTCAACATGATTGAAAACACTACTAGCTTGAGACAAATTTAGCCACAATTACTACAACATCATTAAGGGAGAAATAATATGTTCTTCCCACAGATAACGACCAGTGTTTATCAAAACATGGCATAATTTTCAGGGAATATGTGTTCAATTAATCCCATAACATGCATGAGTAGGACCTCTAATAAAAAAATATTTTCTATTGACCCTAAGATAGAGATAAAATTTTTAAACAAGGATCAAGACACTTAATATTGAAGAAAACGTTTAACAAATAAAATTAGAGGAATTGAGAGAAATATCAAGTGTTTAATTAGATCTAAGGAATAAGGCCCATAAAAAACCAAACCCTAAGGTACCTGTGTGCCCAATAATTATCTTAACAAAAATAATCAATTAATTATTCCTTTAAAACATTATGAATTTTAACAATGAGTCAATATGATTTCTATATTTCCCATGTTTTAGGGCCATATAGTAGTATACTATAAATGAGACATTAATGAGTTAAAATATGTTTTTTAAGGATTCAATCATAGAGGAGTGGATGGTATGAAAGTCAATTTGAGGGTATTCCCTTTTTTACTTGATTGAGCTTCCAAAGAGTGGTTGTACATCGTATAACATCGATAAATCCATGACCGTGATGATTTCCAGATATGTTTCTTATAAAGATTCTTCTCATCCTCCCAGAGCCCTGAAATAAGGAATAAGATATTAACTATTTGAAAATAGACTAGATAAACCCTCTATAAATATTACAAATGAATGAAAAAGGTGTGTGCAAGATATCCTAACCAATCTATGAAAGATAACAACTTTCTAGTCATCTTATACCGATGGCTGCTGGATAATGAGAGAAACCTCTTAGATTCGTCATCTAGATGACCATTGACTAATAATTCACCCATGGAATCTATAATACTAATTAAGAAGATTGAATATAATTCAAAATCATTCAGAATAAGACGTATAAGTACTAGAGGCATTTATGAGTGAGTAAATTATGACTCATCACCCTTAATTTATTTAAACATAAATATTTGACAAACCTATAAATACATATGGCTGTAAGATAAGTGAATGAATAACCATTCCTGCCTCAAGTATGTTTTTTCTCCTCACCCAATCACTTCACTGACCAGTGTGCTAAGGTATAGGTTTTGGAGTGTTTTTCAGCCACATTCCAGGCCCTGGAAATTTCAATAAAACCAACCATATTGATATAGGAAACCCCAAAACGGATTTGGAGGTTAATAAATTCAAAATTGACCCCCGTTACACCAACAATTCCAAAACCCACCGTGTTTCCAACAACCATACAAGAAACAATACTAATATAAAGCCACTAAACCACATTCTTTTCAACAAAGATCATACAGATAACCCTCATATAGTGAAACAATTGTCAAATGAAGGAAAGTAATAGAGTTGGAGGAGCTAGAAAATACCATGAATTATTTGTAAAATAAATTAGAGATTCTCATGGACATGATATCCACAAACCTAGGAAATCTTGAAGACCAGACAATTATGAACCCCAAAGAAATTATTATTAGGATGACAATAATGAGTGGAAAAGAGATCAATTCACTATAACACTAGAATTTTATGATGAACGTGAAGAAGGTGAGTCTAGGAATTATGGAAAATCTGGTAAGATTATAAAAGATAGAACCACTCAATAGAAGTCTCGAGCCATAATCTATACGTAATATTGAGTTATATGTTAATAATCCATTCTATTACATTTGAGGATATTTTTAGTTATAGAGTTTTAGGTAATAAGTCTATAAATCAGATATAACAAAACAATAAATTTAAAAGTGGATAGTTCATTAATATATGTTTTTCCTATAATATGAATCTTTCAAAATAATAAAAGATATTTTTTCATGGAAAATCCACAAAATTGTAAACAAATATTTTTTACCCGTCATTAAAGCTTGATAAATTCAATAAAAGACATGGGATGAGTAAAAATATCTTAGTAATAGATAAAAAAGAAGGTTAATCTTTAGTCAAGTGAATACATCAAAACTCAAATAAACTTTACCTTTTTGTTAAATTTTATTTGAAGATATGAATTAAAAATATTACTCTTGAGGAAAAAAAATTGATAAAATAAAATAATTAATAAACATAATAAATAATTTAAAAAGTATTTTAGTGACTTAGAAAATCATATATATAGAACCCTTTCAAACCCTTTTAAATGAAATAACCAATTGTCTGAAGACAATATAATCTTTACACAATTTAGTAGCGAAATATATGGGGAAATTATTATTTAATATATAATAGCCTCACATGGACCTATCTGGGACACCCAATGTCTATACCGTAATAGGATTAAATAGTGTTATCTGGTCCACCTCATTTTTATATTATAGTAGGATTACTTTGTACTATTTTGGCCACCCAATGAGTAAGGTGTAACATGCTCACATGAAACTATATGGGTCCACCAATTTCTCATTTATAATATTAAAGAACATATAATTAATAAAAAATATTAATGATTACTATTTTTAATTTTAAAAAATTTGAAAGAATCTTATAAACTTGTATACATATCACTTTTGAATCTCTATAAATTATTTTCTTTTAAAAATACATTTTCAATTGCACAATACCCTTTTCATTTAAAAAATAATGTTTCAATATGAAAAGAACCAAAAAATGGTTTTCTTTCAATAAAATATTAATACCTGAAATAGAATATAGAAATGAAAATAATGGTTGAATACATTAAAAGGATTAGAGAAATGAAAAAAATGGCTAGGGGGGAAAAGTCATTATATCCATGAATGTTATGAATAGAACATTCATTTTTCCATTTGTCCAAAAATTTCGTATAAATCACATAAAAATATTCTTTTTAAATAAAATTAAATAAAGTACAATAAATACTAAAAATAGTTCAAAAATTATTTATGTAAATATAGAAAGTTTCATAAAATCATTTTAAATACATGGACATTGAAAAGGTTGAGTTGGTAGGATAACATTAAAAATTATTTTGTTTCTTTAAATAACAATCCCATTATCACTTTGTAAATATTTTTGTCAGAAGCCCCATGATAGGATAATATTTAAGAACACACCTAATATCATGATAATAGAGATATTCATGATATAGAATTTAAATGGGGCTGTGTATTCACTTTATAACAGAATATAGGTGCATAATATCAAAACAATCCCTCAATGAAAGAAAATTGAGATGAACTCCCTTACATTGAGTCTGACTCATCACATGTGTCTTTATCTTCTGGAATAAAATAATTAGGTTAATTATTTACATGATTGATAAAATTTTTAATGTTTAAAATTAATTTTATTTGTCTTGTTTACATTTTATATACAATTACATAACCAATTATGTTTGTGTTATATTTTTTTATCACATTTAGTTTATATGTCAAAAATGACTTTGGTAGGTCTAATATAGTCTAGGAAGACATAGTGTAAACCTCTCTGGAATAATAATCATAAAATATTAGTCACATTTATTCATCGATTCTTCTTTAAAAATAATCATGGATGATTTTTATGAAAAATCAACTAATGTTGTGATCATGGAGAATATTGGTCACAAAAAAAAAGAGTAACGTTTCCATTTTTCAACGATCGTTATGGAAAGAAGGTATGTAATGTTTTATTTTTCTAGAATGATAATTATATCATAAATAAAATTATACTTAATTATACATACTTATATATCATTCTTGGGCTACAGTGATTGAAAAATGAAGAATCATGCCACTTTGAGGAGGTGGCAGCCCCCACATCCACGAATGATGTTGTCAATTTTTTGTGTGTGTGAAATGGTAAAAATAAAATGATATATTATATTTATAGAAATATAATTATTTCATAAATATCATAATTATGTTTTTTATATAAAAAATATTCATTATTGATATCCTTATTACCTTATATGAAACACATTAGTGAGAAATGATTCACATTGCTTCATGAGGGAATAGTTGACCGTACACACGGGCGAGGTTATTGTATCCCATATGGTATGGATTGTAAAAAGTATGTATATGAATAACTGAATAAAAATATATATTTATTTTATAAATATCATATATATAATGTATTAACATTATTTCCATCATTATTACCAACCATGACAGGTGGTAATGGAAAAATGAACGACAATGTTTCGAAAGGCCATAGTCCGCCGTACTCACAAATATTGATTTAACAACCAAATTTATTTGAGTGTGTGTTTAAATGTAATAATAATAAAAAACATATTTTTATATTTATTATACTTATGTTATTAAATATTCATTGTATAAAAATAATGTTAGGTGTGAGTAAATAAATAAATCAAAAATGCACTTTGAAGAATGTTACATTTTCATTCGGTAACTCCTTTTGGTTTTCACCACGGGACTTACATGGATACATTTATAAAAAACTTGAGTACTGTAGGATGAGTTTAGGGAAGTGGAGAAGTTATTTTGGATGGTATTTTCTGGGAAAAAAGGCATGAGAGGATTTAGGATAAGAGGACGGAGGGAGGCATTTTTTAATTGGGCTCAGTGGAATAATTGAAAATATCAGAAATATAATATTCAAATTACGTTTTATTCATGTTACCAGGACCCAATAATGCAGAAAACATGATAATAAAATAAATAATGTTGATATATGACCATAAAATGGGTTGTTTACATGTTTCTAGTTCATTTTATCCCTAAAGTTTAAATGTTTAACTACTATGTAATCTAATTATACCTTAATAATTATGATCAATTTAAATTATTATCAGTAATCACATTGTAAAAAAATAATTTGACAATATTAGAAATCATATATTATGATGATACCGAATATAGAATCAATTTTTTATATTAAATTTACATAAGTGGAAAAACAATTTTTAATATTAACCTTGCAGTCGAAGAGAGAAAACATGTTTTTAAGAAGAGTGTTTTTTAGAAAATGATGATTCTATATTAATTATATGACTAAAAATATTCAATGTATAAAAATGAAATAAAATGTATTGATATATATTCCATAAATTTAATTTAAAATATTCCCCATTAGTTATTATTTTATTTAACTAAAAATATAAAACATTACATATTTTAAAACAGTTATTAGAAAAACCCTTCATTTACCCAATCAAAACCTATACTAAAAACCAAATTCAAGATGATAAAACTATAATTTAGTGGATTAAATATTTCTAAATATTTCATTATTTGATTCATAACATAATAAAAACAAATTAGAGAATATAAACTACTTAATTTATTTAAAACAAAACGTTTTTCATAAAAATAGGTATTTTCAACATTCATAGAAAAATCAATATTTTGCTAAAAAATCAATAAATTTCACGGAAATAAATTTTTATATTATTTTTTAATAAATGATAATAATTTTATACAAATTAAATTCTAAAATTTAGAAATTAATATTTAAAATAAAACATTAAAAGAAATGTGTTTAATTAAAATAATCTTGTATTTGATTGACAATTAATAATCTTATTTTTGATTAAAAATTATATAAAAGTTTTATAACAATTATAACTATCTAATTCATATTAGTAAATATTAATCTTAGTTATTCTATAATTACTTGTGTTGTTACATCCTTTTCCCTTTTAGAATTACATCCGAACTATTTTATTTTGTTATTAATTAAATGGGGATAACTTCCCCCCATAGAATTTTCATATTCCCATGTTTCCCAGTCAAACATATAGTTTTTACAAAAAACCATAACTTAGAGAACAACCTTATTCCAAATAAAATTCATTGTGAATTCCGGAACAAAAAATTTTAGTTTCTTATAAGAAATTTTCTCTTTAATTAAACTAATTTGGGGTTTGAAACATGAGATGAATCTAGTATATATTTCCTTCACATTGAAGGGGAATGAAACATGAGATGAATCTCGTATATATTTCCATAAAATTAAACTATGAAATACATTATGCACCTATGATAAACTCAAAGGTAAGGCCGATCAGTTGGAAACAAATCCAACATTCTTCGAAATTTCATATTGTCTAATGGACCATGGACTCATATTACCCTTATTACTAAAAATAATCAAAATATTCCATGAATAAACATTGAGAAAGACATTATCACCTACCTTGAAATAAAGATACTTCCTCATGTTAACTTCATATAATTTCTATCTGCTATGATATTTCATCATGTGTCAGTAAATCAATTAAACATTCCTTAATGTTTCCTCTAACAAATATGGTAGCATAAACATACTTTCTTCAATATCAACCCAAAATTATAGTTTTCATTACTTATTTCCATATACTGTGACAAATGGTTACATTTGTATTCTGTAATTAAAAGTGTTCGAATAAGAAAACTAAACCAAAGAAATATGTTCATCTCAAAATCACTGGTAATCCATTGTCAAGGAATGAGTCATATCTTCCATGGTCTAAATCATCCAATCAGACCACCCATTCATTGGAGGATGAAAAGTTTTAATGGAATTTAATTTAGTACCCAAAATAATCTGATCTTATTTTAAATAATTTGATGTGAACCTAGGATCATGGTTTGATACAATATAGAGAGGCCCTCCATGTTTCCTTCATATCTTCCTTATGTAATATTGAAAATATTTATATAATGTAATTGTATCTTTAATTGGATGGAAATGTATAGATTTAGTTAGTCAATCAAAATTTTTCCAAATCACATTATTACCTTGAGATTTCTTCGGAAATCCTATAAAAAACCCTTTGATATATTCTCCTATTTCTACAATGGAACTTGAAAATGGTTGAATCATTCCCTTCAGTAACTATTGTTCTTTTTTAACCTAATGACCAGTCAAAAAATGTATAGTAAATTCAAAAATATATCTCCTCATTCCATCCCACCGGTAATACTCTTGAATGTATTTTTACATGTTGGTACTTCCAAGATGAACATAAAATGTATAACTATGATATTAAATTGATAACTCTTTACTTAAATGGTAATCATGGTGCCCACATAATATTTATCCTAGTAATAAAATTGTTTTTTCATCAATATTAAAATCCTGAAACATACACTTATTAATGAATTATACATTTTCCTTCAATTATTGATCCTCCTTTTGAGCTCTCTTAATTCTTTTTATAAAATTAGACTATACTAAGACCTAAATCAACATAGAGGTTGTCCCTACATGCAAAAGTTCTAGGAAAAGTTCATCGAATAGTTAACCAAAGGGACACATTAAAAATGTAACTTTGTTAATGTGGAATCAAATTTATTACACAATGATTTACCCACATTGTTTTCTTTTCTAGGATGAAAATTAATCATGAAATCATAATCCATTATTAGTTCAAAAAATCCCTTTTATCTCATGTTCAACTATTTCTAACTGAATATCAACATATAATTTATGTATTCAAAATATATTTCAAACTTTACTCCATATAAACTATGCATCAAATTTATAACTAAATTTTTTTATTTAATTTATAATCAGGTATAGTGTAATTTAAATAAGAAGGATTAAATATTCATGAAGCATAAACAATATGATAATAATTATTAATTATACACAACAATGTCATTTCAACAATTAATCACTATAGAAATAAAAATCACCATTTTTAAATGGATGGTATAGAACTGTACCATTAACTAATATTTTTTCAATTCCTAAAATAAATCATCACATTCATTTATTCGGATGATCATAACTCCTTCTCGAGTTAACATAGTTAATGGGATACAAGTCTAAGAAAATTTTTCAACAAACTGTCAGAAGTAAACCACTAACCTAGGAATGTTTGTGGGTCCTTCACACTCTTTAATAATGTTTTTAGTATGTTCAAAAATTATACCGTCCTTAGAAACAATATTTCCATGGAATGAATTTTTTTTCAACCATTATTCGTACTTTATAAATTTCCTAAACAATAAATTTTCTTTTAATTATTGGAAAATAATCATTATTTTCCTTTCGTGTTCCTATTGACTATTATAATATACCAAAATTTCATAATAGACATAACCACCAACTTGTCCACAAACTTTTGAAAAATTCTATTAATTAGGTCCACAAATATAGAACGTTCATTAGATAACCTAAATTTAATAACTCTAATTAATAGTTCCCATATCTTGTTCAAAATTAAATATTTAGAAAGACCTCTTCATTTAATTTCAACTAACCACAGTTCAATATTCAAAAAATATTGAGATACCTCGAGATCATAAACAAATAATCGATATGAGGAAATGGATACATGTTTTTTATAATGACGTTATTCAAGTCTCTATAATAAATGAAAAATATCATTGATAAATATTTCTACTTAACAAATAATGTAGGATATGGAAATGTTTTAGTGGTTGGATGAAGGAAAACTCTATCTAAAAACTCACATTACTTCTTTTTTTAATTATAAAAGTTCTACTTGAGAAATTAGATAAGATGGTTTGGAAATATTTTTAGAATTAGGTACTATAAAAAGAGTATACAAAACCTATTGATTAGGAATAACACCAGAAAAGTAAAGTACAAAAACATCCATGTATTTATTTACTACTGGAACACCACTAATTTGTCCAGCTTCCTTATTTTTAACAATATGATCCAGGTAACATTCTCTGTTATCTCTATTCAATTTCATGTCTTTAGGGTAAGTTATTAATATCACTAAATCATTGAACTAAACATTTTTTGAACTGAAATAGATCTTATCAAGATAAAATAAAATATAATGCACACAAAGATTAATATCAAACTCTACTATGGTGAATTCAATTTATTTATATATAAAAATATCCCAAAGATAAAATTATAAATAATACTATAAATTATAGTTGATTTAATACTCCTAGAAAAAGTTTTACCAAGAAGTTATGTCTTAAATTCATAAGGTGATATTTAAAATTTACATGAAATGTTCTCAGAAAAGAATGATTATTAATATTCAGAGTCACATATTTTATTGGCATAATTATAATACAAAGGTAGCATACTTATAACAACATAATTTGATGAACTAATATGAAATATAGTAGAAGAAAACGACATTGATTCATCTTTCCATTTCTGATCGAGATGATTTATTCCCTATGAAAATAACTTCACAATGAATTAACATAATGTCCCAACTCATTGTAAAAAAAAATTTCACTTTTGGAATACTATTGGTTACCCCATTATTTGGTTGTTCATGGATATTTTCTTTACAGTTACAAATACTATGACCAAAATAACTATAAAAAATCACTTCATATATCCTTTCAATGTTTTTAAAAAATTTCATTTTCCACACATGAAACATTTTTTTAGACTTACCTCTATTCTTTTTAGTGGTTTGTTTCTCTATTTCCCACGACTTTGAACATTTCTTAAATTTTTTAGTATCACGGAACATACATGTCATCAAACTCCATCCCAACTTTCTCAGCACAGAAAACCACTTTATCTTAAATTTTTTAATATCATGCACCCAATTATCTTTGTAAGCATGGTTTAGACCATGATAAAAACATTATAAAACCACATTAAACATTCTCTTAGTGTCCCGAAAAAAATCAGACACATACCTGGAAAGAAATTTGATGTTTTCTTTATATATAGATACATAATATTCATATTTATGCCTCAATTTCAAGATTTGTTTTCCATTCCAAGTAAAACAGCCGTGGGGAAATATTTATAATTGGAAATATCCTAGAAATTTTTCTATACATGGAATCAAGTTCGTATTTCTCAATGGTATTCTTAACCATAGACAATTGTAGGTCAACTTCACCTTCAAAATGATTAATGAAAAGGATTACCTTTTTATGTTTTCAATATCCAATGACATCAAATATCTTTTCCATGGCATTGATCTATCATTAGTCTACTGTTAGGGTAGATGATCTACTAATTTATTGTGGATATTTATTTATGAAAATATTCATAATGTCCATGTTTCTTTGTAGTAGGTTGGGTTACCCTCTAGTATGGATTCCAAAAAAATTTATCACTTATTTCATTTGATCCATAACTACCAAAAATTACTCTATTATTATTACAACCATATGAATATGTACATATAGAAGGATATTTTCCTCTTGGTTCCTTCAGACTTCAACTTTTTTATTTCTTCTATGAAAAAACACGTTGAAAAAATATAGTTTAGATGAAGCCACATGATAATATTTGAATTCTATATCATTTTAACTTGACCCTATTGTAAAATTATTCAATTTAAAGTTATTAACATTATTTTTAACTGTAAAGTTATCTAAGCCTCTATTGATACCAACTTAAAAGCAGCAAGTGAAAAAATTATATAACCTTTAGTTTTAACTCATGAATTAATTCTATTATATTTTAGGATCTTTTATGGTTTATAATTTTAGATAAATTTTCCACAAATCATATATAAAAACCCTGAAAATATAAAGTGGAAACTTTTAAATAGTTTCCATTTTTCCAATAATATATATATTATATAAATAATCATTTATTTTCCAAGAAAATCCCCATGAATTTTAAATTTAATTCATCCTTTATCATCTAGAATGGCCTCAAGGCCTTCATTTTTATTGATTTTTGATAATCCACCTTTCAAGGGGTGAGGCAGAACCCTTACAAGGCTCGTAGGCATTAGTATTACATGGCTCGTAGTCCTTAGAGGAATTCATTTTCAGTAGGCTTCAAACATTAGATACAACCCAGACTAACTACTTTGAACTGCTCCTCCCCAGCATATTCATCGTGAAATCAGCTCTCCACCTTCGCATGACTTTTCAGATAGAATTTCCCGTGCATGGATAGGTTTTTCCCGATGGTAGGTGCCATGCCCTATCATTATTGTAATCCGTTTAGCTTCTTCTAGGGTGAAAGCACCTTTCTCATCCTCCTTCTTAAGCTTGTTCCTTATAGGTTATCTGGTCTACATCTTCACTTACGGTGGACCAATGTCCTTGAGGTGGCCTGAAGGCCTTACTGAACTAAAGGCCTGGGTGGCCCGAATTCCATAAAGGACTCATGGAGCAAATCGGTGGCCCAAAGGCCCAAACAAAGGAATATTTCCTACTGCTATAGTGCCAAATAGTTCCTGCTACAGTTCCCACTATAGTACCTACTATAGTATTGCACAGATCTTGTTACAGTACTGCTACAATACCCCAAAAATTAGCCTCTGCCTGAATTTGATCCTGTGTTTCTTGGATTCACTTAAGGATTCCTCACCAATTGGGTTGAGGCTCATGTGCTACTTCATCCTTTATCATTCCTATCATTAAATACTATTAAAAAACATAAAAGAACGTATGAGAAAAAAATTATCAGCATGGGATAAAAAAATAAGGAAACTCATTAGTCAAGTGAACACATGAAAATACATATAACATTTACCTCTATCATTAAAGATCATCTAACATAAAAAATAAAACATTTTCACATGAAAAAAACACACATGTTTCTCAACTAAAATCATTGATACCAATATAAATCAATTAAAAAACTATTTTTGTGACTCAGATAAAAAATATAAAAACCCCTTTCAAAAACTTTTAAATGGAATGACCAGAAATCAAACATCCAAAATTATCATTACCAAATGCATTGAAGAACTGTCTAGGTCCACCATTCATTTAAGATATTTTCAGCTCAACCGATTCAATCTAGGACACCTCAGGGTTAATCTATAATTTTCAACCTATTAATATCTCTTCCACCCCATGTTTATGCTGTAACAGGTTTAGCTAATGTTTTATGGGATACCCATATTTAATCTATAATGGTCTAAACTAACACTATTCGGCCTCACCCATTTCTCATGTATATTTATAAACTACTATATAATTAATAAAACATTTTTATACTATCATTTTTCCATTGTAAAACATTTTAGAAATAACTTTAATTTCGTAAACAAATAACCTTTAGACAAAAAATATCATTTTCTTTCAAAAATCCATTTAAAAAAAAACCATTTTCTTTTGAAAAAAACATTTTCAACACCAGAATACCCTAATAAATAAATAAGGGTTTTTTTAATAAATAATTTAAAAAAATAAAAGGAATATAGAAATCAATTAAATGTCACAGTAGTGGAAATGTAATTGTTATTGTGTATATTATGAATAGAAAGTCTCTTTTGTAATTTTTCAAAACATTTCATATAAACCACATAAATGATTCTTTTTTATACCAATTAAATAGTGTAAAAGAGAAAAAAAATAATTTATAAATCCCTTATGTCTATATAAAAACATTAATAAAATAATTTTGTAAGCATGAACATGCAGTTGGAATATTTGGAAGGAAAACATTAAATAATATTTTTTAATTAAAAGTCTTTTTTTCAACTTGTAAATATTTTAATCATAATCCCCATTAAAAGATAACATTAAAAAAAAGCATAAAACATAACGGGAATAGATAAATTAAGTATACAAAATTTAAAAGGGTCTTAATATATACCTTATAATATAATACATGTGTATAACAAAAAACGATTCAATAAACGGAAATTAAGACGAAGTACCTTACATTGGGTTGGGTTGATCATGTGTGTATTTATATTAAAAAATAATAAATTTATGTTAATTACTAACATGAATGAAAACCTTTTTCATGTCTTTTACTACATTTATCTCACGTATTATTAAGTTATATACAATTAATTAATAATTTATTTTTAAGTCCAATGTTTTGACCATATTAGGTTTATGTGTCAAAAATGACTGTGGTATGGTTGACTAATGTCAAATATGTCATTATTTAAACATTTATAGAATAATAATACTCAAATAATAATCATATTTATTCATAAATTATTATTTTAATACCAACCATGTAATATTCTTATGAAAAGTGAATTAACATTATGATCATGGAGATAGTAGGTCATATATATACATGACTAACATTTCCATTTTTCAATGATCATTATGGAAGGAAGGTATGTAATATATTATTATTATTGAATTATAATTATATGAAAACAAAAAATATATATTTTTTATATTTACTTATATATTTCATTCATGTGATGTTGTGATAAAAAAACAGAATCACATAACTTTGAGGAGGCGGTAGTGCACACATCCACAAACAACGTTATCACTTTTAAGTGCATGAAATAATAAGAATAAAATGATATATTATATTTAAAGAATGATAATTATGTCACTAATATCATTATTATGTCATTTTCATCATATATATTCATTATAGTCACCCCTATAATCTTTTATGTAACATATTAGTGAAAATTTGGCACATCACTTCATGAGATGGTTGTCTGATGTACACATGAGCAATGTTATAATATCACCTATGATATGAAATATAAAATGGTTTAATTTGATATAATTAACTAAAAAGTATAGTTATGTTATAAATACCATAAATACCATAAATATAATTAATTTCAATCATTAATCCCAACTATGATGGGTGGTAGTTGAAAACCATATGGTATAGTTTTGTGAGGTGATAGTCTATCATAAAAACCAATAATGATTTCATAACCCATTTGATGAAAGTGTGTGTGTTAGTAGGTCATAAAATTAAAATAAAAACATCTCAATATATTTATGTTATACATGATATTCTATAATCATTTTATAATTATAATTTGAGGGGATAGAGAAAAAAATAAAACAAAAATGGATGTTGGTGAACGTTAACTATTATTCAGGTAACTCCTTTTGGTTTTCACCAAAGGAATTAAATAATTGGTTCTATTACCAATGTAAGAATTCTGAGATTATATTTGGGAATTAGATAAGTGTTTTTGGTTGTTCTTGACCAATAAAAATGGAATGATTAGTGTGAATGGAGAGGTAAATAGGAGACCTTTTATAAGATCGGTGAGTGGAAAACTTGTAAATTTTTCAAATATGGAATTTAGACAACATTTTTTTCATGCCACCAGAACCCATTAGTGAATTAAAATTGATAATATATTGTATAAGGTTGCAATATTTCCATAAAATGGGTTCTTGGAAAGTTTCTAGGTAATTTGGCCTCTTAGGTTTATGGTTTAACCCCTAAGTAAATATGTTCATACCATAATCGCTATTATTAATTTGATTTATTTTCACTAATCAATTTTTTTATAAAATTATGCTGAAATTAATTCTAATCACATAGTCACGGTGAGATAGTGTGTCTTTTATTAACATGATTTTTTATAATACTAAAATTTTATGTTACCTCTTTTAATAATAATAATAATTTTATAAAATCCAATTAACATTTGATTTTATAAATTTTATAAATTTCATTTCAAACATTCACCATTAGGCCTTATTTTATATAATTAAAATGAGAAAAACATATGTGTTTTAAAAAAAATTATAATAACTCATCTTCTAATAGAAAACAATAATTAATTAAACCCGAATATATTGTTGTTTAAAAATTATTAAATGGATTAAATATAACTAAATAATACATAGGTTATATTAAAATATATTCAAAAGATATCGGGACTCAAAAATACTTAATTTATTAAGAATCAAATGCTATTTATAAAAATATGTATGTTTCACTATTCATTGAAAATCAATATTTTCTGAAAAAACAATAAATTTGAGAAAAAGTAAATTTCAATATTTTGACTCAAAAAATTATATTAATATTACAAAATTAAAAGTTTAAATTTTATAAATTAATCATTTATATAAGTATTTAAAAGATTTGAATTTAATTAAAAAAATTCCTTTTTGATTAAAATTTACATAATATTTTTATAACTCATATAACAATCTATTTCATTTTAATAAATATAAAAGTGATTTATTATTATATTATCTAGGTGGTTATAGTCACCCTAGATGAGAATACCAAAATGGGTGAGGAAGAATCCAAGACAATACTTAAGAGAGAAAGACCAAAAACTCAGTTGTAATGACAAAAAGGGAGAATAAATACATTCCCCTTCCATTCCATTCAAGGTTTACAAAATCAAAGAAAATATAGGAATAGAAACATCCTTAAGATATTATAGATACATTTCAAAGGGAATAAAATCGAAATACCCCTCTTTGAAGATCTCCGTAAAATTCCTAAACAAGATAAATTACTAAAATTGATTTCGACTAAGAGGGAGATGGTGGATGAGTTTAAAATAATCATCCTTGGAAGGAATGTCAAAGCCATTATTACACAAATATTTCCCAAAAAAATTCAAGACCCATAGATTCTCTATTAACTACACTATTAGTTCATTGATGTTTTCTGATGTATTTTTTGATCATGGTTCTTACATAAATATGATGTCTACCTCTGTGTATTAATCATGGAAATAGGTAATTTTAACCACACAAACGTGTTATTATAACATGGAAATAGATTCACTATCATTCCATCTACTATTTTGGAGGGCGTTCTGGTAGGATTTAAATGAATGATTTTTCTTGAATACTTTTCTTTACCCAGAATGGAGGAAGAAAGGGCACCACACCAGTCACCCATTATTTTGGAAAATATATTACTGAAGACATCCAATATGACCATTAATGTACATGAATAAACCCTCACCATAGAGTTGGGAGACAACAAGTTGTACTTAAATATACTTGACTCCAAGAATAACCCTTGAAACAATTATTCACTCTCTCTAATTTCCTATTAAGAAGCTTTATACCCTTAAAGACATAGGTAAGATTATAGAATTTATATCTTTTTAAAATCATCATTTTTTTTGAAAACACCATGTAACAAATGATTAGAAAATTTTAATTCCAGGTTATCTCAATAAAACCCCTAAATTATTTTTTAATTTTAAAGAATAAACTAATATAATAGTCTTTACTAAAGATACAAAAAATTTGGAAGTATGAAAATTTAATTATTTGTTATCTATGGAACAACCCCAAAATCAGGAACTAAAACTTCTCCCATGTGACTAAAAATATGTGTCTCTTATGTAAGGTGATGAATAAACCGTGGCCATAGCTAGCCACCCATCCCAATACTAAGGGAAAATGTTAATAAATCTTTTGAATTGAAATAATCAATCCATAGGGTGGAGCCTTGGAAACATACCTAGAAATGAAACCATGGTATGTTACAATAAGAGTTTTCTATAGGGTGAATCTATGCCTACTGGGAAACCCAAGAAAAGTTTTAACCACACCATCAAGGAAGTTGTTAAAAACCAAATTGGAAATTTTTTCAATTGCTGACATAATATACAAAATTTCTGACTCGTAGTGGGTCTAACACATCTATGTGGTTCCTAAGAGAACTAAACAAACAATAATGACAAATGAGAATGATGAATTAATTCCAATTTTTGTCTATAATAGTTGTATGGAATGAATTAACTATATAAATGTGAAATAAGTCATCGATAAATCTCATTTACCAATACCATTTATTGATAATATGATGGAAAGGATTGTAGGAATGAAATATTAATGCTTCTTGGATAGTATTATGGATATTCTCAACTACCCATTTCCCTAGAATTCTAAGAGAATACAACATTGACCTATCCTTTCAGGTCCTTTTCCTACAATTGCATACCTTTGGGATTACACAATGCACTAAGTAGGTCTTAACAGTACATAGTAAGAATTTTCTCTGATCACTTAGATAACTGTTTAGAGTTATTTATCAATGAATTTACCAATTTTGGAAACCCCTTAGATTATTTCCTATTGAAAATAATAAATGTTTTCAAATCATTAATAAGGAATCATATTTTCCTGAACATTCAAAAGTGTGACTTTGTGGTAGAAAATGGATAGTCTTGGGTCATATCTTTTAACAAAAATGCATTGAGGTGGATAAGTCTAAAGTTAAATCAATGTATTCTTTACCATATCTCACCTATGATAGAACTATTAGGTCATTTTCATGCTATGTGACATGTTAAAAAATATTAATCAAGGACTTAAGTATGATTCGTTTTCCTCTTTGAAGATTAATTTTAAAAAAGTTGACATTATTTACAATGATTGTTGTAGGATGGAATTTGAGGAGCTAAAAGAAATGTTTTTTACCCCAAAAAGTATGAAACCCCAAAATCGGGAGTACCTAATTGAGTTTCTTTGTGATGAATCCTACCAGGATGTAGAATAAATACATTCCCAATAAATTTATGGTTTACCAAAAGTCATAATATATGTGTTAAAAGAAATTGGATGAAGCATATCTTAATTAAAGTAATTTTGAAAAGAAAATTATTTTCTATTTTTTAATTGGAAGAATTTAGAAAATATGTATTGGAAACAACAATAGTTTTATATTTATATTAGTTAGTAGTTAGGTAATTTATTAAGAAATATGATGACAAACTAAGGATGGTGAGATGGATACTATCCTTGAAAGAGTTAAACCTTGAGATCAATGACAAGAAGAGATATATAAAGAAGGTGAAAATCCCCTTAGTAGACTCCCAAACACAATTGAAAAAGACTTTAAAAAACTTATCCCACCCAATTATCACATACCTGGAGGGTAACACCACACAGTTGAAGGTGAATTTCCACAGTATGATGATTTATTAAACTATTTCCCCCCTATTAGGTAACTTCTCACTATAACTACCACCCACACTAACAAAATTAAGGATAAATTCATATTAATGTTTTTGGAATATATATTTCTTTGAAAAATATGTAATGATCAATTTATAAGGTGGATGTTACCGAAAATGGAAATAGAATTTTTATATTAATTTTTTCATATATTTTCTTATGGAGGCCATTTTGGTCCTGAAAGAAAGGACAAAAAAGTGTAGCAATCTAGAATTTATTTTTCAAACATATTTAAGGATTCTCATGAATATTTTAAAGATATGTATCCAGATTCTTGAAATATTTTGTAAAGGAAACATATTCCACAAATACCCGTCATTTTCTCAAAGAAATATTTATATTATGTGGACATGATTTTACGGGAACCCTTCACATGTCTATAGGAAATTATTATATTTTAATTCTTGAAGAATATGTCTCAAAATGGGTAAAATATAACGCCACCAACAATGATAATGCCAAATTTTATGTTCTTTTTTTCATGAATAACATATTTTTTATGTTCATAGTGCCACAATTCATCATTAGTGACCATAAAACAACTTTTTTCAATATAAAGATGGATGTTATGCCTCAAAATTGTGGGGTTCACTATATAATATCAACACCTTAACATCCCCAAAAGAATTTCCAAGAGGAAGTTTCCAATAATTAAATTTATGTAATTTTGGAGAATACTTTTATGCCAAGATATAAGTATTATACCCAAAGGATTACATACATCATCACTGGTCAAGGATACAATAGGTCATACGTACGCATGAACGCTACTTTCATTTCATTTTCATATTAAAGGAATTAAAAACTAAATGATACATAGGTATGTTATCATTCCAGAATACTTTCTATGTTATATTTGTTATATAATTTTATTAATTCCATACTTTATACATTCTATGTATGTCACGAACGAGTTATATCACATTTAGGGGGTGTTAGCCCGCACATCCTCAAATGAAATTATCATATTTACACATTAGGGAAAGAATAAAGATATGATATAGATAAAAAATATAGAAGTAAATATACAATATAAATATAATATAGCTCATATATAAATATATTATAATAATAATGGCCACCATGAGAGGTAGTAGGAAAAAATTTAACAATCGTCATTTCGCGAGGCAGTAGTTCACCGTACACAGACACAGTATGTTCGTATCCATTAGAAGGAGGTGTGTGGTTATGCGTAGTTCAAATAATTATCATTAAAACATACAAGTATATTGAGGATACTTGTTTTTTATGTAATGAAATAATAATAACATAATTTGGAGTGGATAAGGAAGATAAAGGAAAGGAACTTGATAGAAGACTTTACCTTTAAACGGGGTGACTTATTTGGATTTAATCCAAAAGGATTTCTTGAATAGCCTTCTTCCAAAGTTAAATATTTTAGGAGGAAATTAGGGATCATTGGAGATTATATGAGCATAATTTGGATGATCCAAGGGGATTTTTAGGTGGGAGTTTTGAGGGTAGAGATGGTGACATTTTATAAGAGGGAAGTGGGGCACATTAGGAATGTCTTGAAATATTGATTTATTATAAATCCAATTTCAATTAAAAATGGTTCAAAAGTCATGTAACTATAATATATGATGCTTTTGGTTTGAGTACCCATAATAAAATAATTTTTAGACAAGTTTTGAATATCTTTTATTCTTATCTTTTTGGTTTAACCCTTATTTTACCCTTTTTTAATATTACAGTTATATCATGTCAGTTACATATTATGGGTTAATATAATTACTATATCATATCAAATGACACACAAGAATGTCATTTATTCTATATTGTTATTTACCTGAACTATTTATCTAAATTTTATACTTTTAGGAATTTAATATCATTTAATAAACTATTGTATATTTTAAGTTATTAATTATGTAAATATTGGACACTATTCATACTTGACTTTTATAAAAACTCATAAAAAAGTGATTATTTAAATAATAAAACATTTAATCAATACTATTATGTCATAGTCACTGATAAAATTCAGTTATGACATATATTATGTCAAATAATATTTATTTTCATATTTATAATATAATTTATTTGAATCCTTTATGAATAAGGTCATCACAACATCATCATTGTGTTATAAATAAATTTATTTATATAATGTATGAAAATGAAAAATAATATACCATGATGTAAGAATTTTTTTTAGATTTATAATTATTATTTATAGTCTAACATATTAGTTATATAACACTACAATAAATTTTTTTTGTAACATATACATGTTTATGTTATATATCTTTTTACATAAAATTAATTCTTATAACATGTCATTATCACAGCCATGTGGCTCCATGGTGTCCCAAAATTGACCCAAGGATTTCCATGGTCGGTAATATCTCATAAAATAGGATTAGGATATGTGTTAGGGTTGTTTTATATTATTTTTTACCCTTATTTACAGGTTTAACCATTTACCATGGTAACTCAAAATAATTACTAAAGTTACTATTCATAATGTCAAAAAATAAAAGTCATGTTTTTAAACAATTTAGATCTTTTTATTACAAATATAGAAACTATATTTATAAATTCAAAACAACTAATTTGAAGAAATTAATTTAAAATTAATTCCTATTGTCAAAAAAAGCAGGGTTTTAAGAAGTAAAAACTATCAAAATATTGACATGTGTTTTTTTCCAATTAAAAAGTGAAATTACTTCCAATGACTATAATTGGTTTAAATGATAAAACAAATCCAATTAATCTTTAAAACCAATTAAAAGGACAATCTTACTATATAAATAAACTAGTTCAAAATGAATTGTTTAGTTAAAATGCAGTATTTTTTCACTATTCAATAAAATATGAATCTCATCAGAAAAATACCAAAATTTCAACCAAAGTAAATTTTTATGTTCATATTCTAAAGAAAAATATTATTTTGTTAAATATAACATATAAAAGTAATAAAAACTATATTTAAAAATGGTTTTCCATTAAAAAGCGGTAAAATGACCTTTTAAGAATATTAGAGTATTTAACGCGTATAATTTGATTCATATTCAGTCTACTACTCTAAAATTTATTGGATAAATTTAAAAATATTTAACAAACACATATAATAATATATGTTTTACATATGTTCATTACCTCTAATATAATGGCTATGAATTAACAAACATTAAAATAATATTAATATTATTATATTATTTTTTAGTATAACTCAATGTTGTGTGCAATGTATGATTTTAGAGAAACCCGTTTTTGTATGCCAAGTTTGCTATCAGACAAAGCATACCCTTCACTATAAAAATAATTTATTATTCATAAATACTAATAGAAATGAAATGGTATTATTCTTTAAATACATAGGATCATACATCACTCCCCCTTTTGGAAATTTCATCCCCACAATTGTATTTATGTATCAAATAATTGGAGGTATTTATCCATCATAGAAGTTTCAGATTCTCATTTCGCCTTTTCAACTATATAGTTTTCCACAAAAACATTACCGGATAAATTAACTTATTTTACAACACTTTCTCTCTGCGGTCATGAATTTGGACTGACTATTCTTCATAAGAATGATTCTCTTCCAACTGAACTACCTCTGGACTCTAAACATGAGATAGATCTAATAAATAATTTCACAACATTGATACATAAAAAACATTGTGTACCTAGGATAAACATGGAGGTAGAGCCACTCTATGGGAAACTGATCCAACTTTCTCCAGGATTTCATAGGTTCCAATGAACCTTAGACTTAACTTTCTATTTTTACCAAAACAGATCACAGTTTTCCTCTAAGAAACATTGAGAACACAATTTCTCCTACCTCGAAAGAAATATCCCTCCTCCGGTTTTCCACATATATTTTCTACATACACTGGGTTGTTATCATGTGCTTCTAAATCTACTAAACTTTTTTCTACAATCTCTTCTACCAATTGTTGTCCCACAAACATCATTTGACCTATATCATCCTGAAAATATTGAGTTCGACACCGATTTTCATATAATGATTTAAATGGTTCCATTTTTATATTAGAATGAAAATTTTTATTATAATAAAACTCAACCAATGAAATATACTGGCCCCAACATTCCTAGTAATCCATTGAACAAGAAAATAACATATCTTTCAATGTATGAATAATATGTTCGGACTTCCCATCTGATTGTGAGTGAAAATCTATACTAAAAGTTAAGTTAGTACCCATTGACTTCTGAAGGCCCTTCCAAATGTTAGAAGTAAACCCATGATCACAATCAGATTCAATGGAGAGTGGAAATCCATGTAACCTATCTATATATATAATATAATATCAAGAAAGTAGATCTAGAGATTGAGTGTCCCGAAAATAATGAAAATGAGTAGATTTAGTGAATCGATCAACAATATCCTAGATTACATTATTACCATGAGAAGTCATTGGTAATCCCACTATGAAATCCATGGAAATATTTTTCCCATTTCCACTCTAGAATTGAAAAAGGATAAAGCATCCCTATCGGTAACTTCCATTCTGTATTAGCCTTTTGAAAATTCCCAAATCTCAGGGTAAAGTCTGAAATATCTATTTTCATTCCATCCAACTAGGAATACATACAAAGATACCTTTACATCTTAGTACTGCCAGGATGATCTAAAAACAGAGAAATATAAGCTTCCCATGATAACTATTTCTTCAACTATGAATTACAAGGAACACATATTCTATTTTCAAAACCTCAAAACACACTCTTTATCAATGTTAAATTCTAGTAACTTTCCCTTATAAACCAATTCTACCATGTACTGCACCTCACTATCTTCTTTCTGTGCATTCTTAATTCTTTCTGATATAGATGATTTCACTGCCACTTGAAATGAAATAGGGGAATTTATTACACCAAAAACTTCCAATAAAAAAGTAATTAATTCAATAACCTATATATCTCATTCCAAATTCATCATGTTTAATATATAATTACTCTTTCGAATCAAAGCATGAGCCACTTTATTTTCCATTATAGGATTTAAATGAATCCTACAATCATAATCATTGATTAATTCCAGCCATCTCCTCTATTTCATGTTTAATTAATTCATAGTGAATATATACATCAAACTTTTTTGGTCAATATATATTTCACAATTCACACCATACAGATGATGCCTCCAATTTATTATTGGAAAACCAAACAACTGATAATTCCAATTCTTGTGTAGGGTAATTTACCTCAGGAGTTTTTAACTGATGTGAAGCCTAAGAAATTACCTGATCATTCTACATTAGGATGAAACCTAGTCCTTTCAACAAAGAATCATTATAGCTAACAAATTTACCATTCTTGGAAGGTAGTTCCAAAACTAAAGCATTCACTAATCATTTTTTCAATTCCAAAAAATAATCATCATATTATTTTCTCCAGATGAACTTAAAACCTTTTCAAGTTAACTTAGTTGGTGGGAAAGATAGCCATGAAATTGTTTCAAAAAACATATAGTAATAACCTGCAAAACTAATAAAACTATGAAGCTCGGTTATATTAGTGAGACTTGACCATTCTTCAACAACTTTATTTTTATAGGGATCATAATTTTTTCCATATTTAGAAACAATGTGACTCCAAAATGAAATTTTTTGTAACCAAAATTCAAATATTCAAAATTTACCAATCAATTTTGTTTTATTTAGGGGTGAATGACAACCCTTAAATGACTTTCATGCTCCACATTACATTTAGAATATACCTAAATATCATCAATAAACAAAACCACCAAATTATCAAAGAACTCTTGGAAAATTCTATTCATAAGATGAAAGAATATTGTAGGTGCATTGGTTATCCCAAAAGGTATAACTACAAACTCATAATTTCCATATCTAGAATAAAACATGATCATTATAATTTATTCTTCCTTTATTTTCAACTGATGGTACCATGACCTCAAGTCAATCTTCATAAAATGTCGAGGTCCTGTGAGTTAATGAAACAACTCATTGATATGAGGAAAATAATACTTTCTTTTAATAGTGATGTTATTCCAGGCTCTATAATAAATGAGAAGTCTCACTGAACAATCGTTATTTTTAACAAACAAAATTGGAGCACCCCATGGGGATATCCTTGGTCAAATTAAACCTTTATCTAATAACTCCTAAAATTTATTCTTTAACTCTAAAAGTTAAATTTGAGTCATTTGATAAGGGTGTCTTGAAATTGGATTAGCATCAGGAACTAAGTCAATAGTAAATTCATCTTCCTGATTAGGTTTTTTATTAGGAAACTCATCAAAAAAACATCAAGATACTCATTGACCACTAGTACATCATTAATCTGAACAGTTCTTTTTTTTCAACAATTTGTGCAAGGTAACATTAATTTCAATATTTTAATTGATTCTATTCATCCTGATATATTACAAATAGTGAGGGTTTATTATTGTATACAAACTGAAATTATTTCTGAAAATAAACCGCTTTAGCTATGTAGTCAATCATAGTATGATAAATAAAACACCAATCCATACCCAAAATAACATCAAACTCTACTAGAGACCAAACAATAAGGTTTTTAGGCTGATTCTTTCCACACACAAGGACATGATGGTTCTTATCATTTAATTTTGTCTTAAAATTTACTCTAGCTATTTTGAATACAAGTTCAAGATTCATATCTTGAGATGGAATTCCCAATTTAATTGAAATGTTTTCAGAATTGAATGAATGTGCAGACCCGGAATCAAACAACACATTGGAACAATCTAAATAAACAAACAATGTACCTGATAATACTTCATTTTATGGCCCAACTTATACTGAAGTAGTTGAAAAGGATTTCAACACCTCTTTCTATTTTTAGTTTGGATTCTTTCCATTATTCTTGTTCTTCATCGACACTAATTTTCATAATGCCTTATTTCATTGCACTTAAAACAATTTACTAACTGTAAATCAGATTTTATCTTACCACAACCTCGATCTTTTTCAGTGCAATTATGAGCCTTACGTCCTAGTTTACCACATTAGAAGCACATACCAGAATTCAAAAGGCATTCCCTAGTGTGATTTTTAACAATTTTTTTCACCAAAAGTAAACATCTATTTTTTAAATTTATACTTTTATTTATATTTATTATCTTTCATCTGCCACCATGACCACTTATTCTATTTTTTTCAAACCCATGATCACTAAAAAAATCCATTTCCACCTTCTCTACATATGGAAATACTTTTTCATAACTTTTGAACTCACGAGAAGAAAATTCCATTTGATACATTGGATTTAAACCTAAGTAAAAATGATTTATATTACCTTCAAGATCCTATATGATATTTGAAGCATACCTTCCCATTCGTGTCTATTTTCTTCATAATAAACCACTGAGTTAACCTCCTTCCTCAATTACAGGAATTATTTTTCTATCCTAAGTCAAACTACCATAGAATAATATTTCTCAAGAAACATAACTTTTAATGTATCCCAATCAAGAGAATTATTCTTTTCCCTATACGTGATATTTTTATCTATCAACCACCACTAATCGGATTCCTCTTAAAAATGGTAAACATTAAGACTAACGTTTTTATGTTCTGAGCACCCCATGACATTAAAAATCTGTTCTAGTTCATTAATCCACCCTTCATCTATAATAGGGTTAGATAAACCTTTGAATGATGGGGGATGATTCCTAATGAAATTATCCAATACCAACATTTTCATTTGTGGTTTATCTGGATGATCTCATGCATAGATACAACCACCATTTATAGCTGGATTCAACTAGGCCATCACTACAACAAACTATACTGTTCCAATTCTGACCATTTCTAGTTGCTGATTTGGTATGTTTTTTCCTCTTGATTTCATCCCATCATAGCTACCCTATTCCCTCTGTAGAAAAAAATTATGAACAAATACATATCTAATATGAAGCAACATGGTAATCTTCAAATGCTATATAATTTCAATATTACCATAAAATAAAAAAGAAATTATGGATATTCATTTAAAAATTTCATATTTCTTAAAGTTATAAAAACAAGCCTCTGATACCAACTATAGGGCCCAGCCCAAAACATTACTTAATCTTGAGGTAAGTCAAAAATTGAATTTATTTCACTCCAAGAATCTTTTTAGTTTTAGATTTTTAGATAATTTGGCCATAACAATTACATTACATCTCAAAAATTACAAAGTAGATGCTCTACTCTATCCATTTTTTTCAAAATAAAAAAACTCATTAAATAAGACTAGAATTACTTTCATGATTAAAATATTATTAAATTCTTCCTTCCTCTTACCCTTACATATACCCATTGAAAAACATTTCCGTAACTTGGTATGATCATAAAAATATCAATAAGGGATATAAAATAAGGAAAGAAAGCATTAGTCAATGAATACATTCAAATATATGAAATCATACTTTTTTCTCATAATACATAAGATCTTTAACACACCTCAATAAATCATAAGATTTTGGAATAATGCATAGAATTCATTAATCATAAATTTAAATTGTGGAATTGATAACATACTTACATTGTAGCTTTCATAATAACATAGGGACTAACCTTCCTGGTTATGTTTAGAATATACATCACAATATATTCCATAAATATATATTGAGAAACCTTATCATTCACCTACCTTTTATTACCCAATGCATCGGAGAGCTATCTTGGGCTCACCTGCCCACAATTTATCACAGAACCACCCATATACGTAAACAATTCCCAAGAACCATAACATAATCATAACACATAAAACAAGCATAAAGGAAAGATAATATTTCCATATTGCAATCACAATATATCATTTCATGATATTGACATAATAATTTTTTTTCTAAAAAACATTTTCAATGCCAAAATACATAAAAAGGGTCTATTGTAAATATTTTCCATGTAAAAACATTACGTCTTATTAAGGAATCCAAATATCAAATAATGCTCGCGACGGTGCAAATTCTGTTGTAATCGTGTACGTTAAAAATAAACATTCTATTTTTCATTTACTAAAATTATTAGTAAAAATATAGTCACATTGAATGAAATTAAAATTAAAATGAGTTTATAAACCGTATAAAATAAGGTGACATATAACATAAAAAGTGGCTTAGTGAATTGATATTGAGTCGAAGTCCCTTACCTTGAGACCGACTTGTCTCGTTTGTTCTTTATATTGATGAATTAGAAATTTTGGTTAATTTATACTTTATTGGGATCCTTTTTTATGTTTATTATTAATTTTAATTACTTATCATCATGTTATAAAAAATTACATAATTATTTATGTTCATATTGGTTGTTTTATTGATATTCAGTACATGAGTAAAAAATGAACTTGTTATAATTACAAATTGTCCATGTGGTCAACTCCAGAATATTATTCACGATTTGAATATCATATATATCTAGTATATAGAAATATGTATTTATAATATTCCATTACATTTGGAGATAAGAAATGAAATGCACCGTTCATGGATATTGTAGGTCGTACATACGCATGAATGCTGCATTCATTACTTTATTATACTAAAAGAATGAAAAATAAATGATACATATGTATGTTATAATTTTAGAATAATGTAAATGTTATTTATGTTATATATTCTCATTAATGCCATCCTTTATACATTCCATGGATGGAATGAACAAGTCGTATCACATTGAGGGGCAGTAGTCCACACCTCCTCAATTGAAGTCATCACATTTACACATTACATGAATCATAATGATATGATGTAAATAAAAAACAGAAAGTCTTATATATAATGTAAATATAATATCTATCACATATAAATATGGTACCATCATAATTTCCACCATTAGTGGTTGTATAATAAAATTGAACAATCATCATTTCATGAGGCACAATTTTGTCATACATAGAAGTAATATGTTTGTATACATTTGATGGAGGTGTGTGTAAGTGTAGTTAGAATAATTATCATAACAAAATCATAGTATATTAAGGGTTATGTTGTTTTTATGTAATCAAAGAATAATAATATAATAGAGAGTGGATAAGAAAGATAAATGAATGGAAGTTGAGAGAAGACGTTACTTATAAATATTGTAACTTCTTTTGATTTAAGCCAAAGGATTTCACGAATTGCATTATACGAAATGTAAGGCTTCAAGGAAGAAATGAGGGATATTGGGATATTATTTGGGAATATTATGGAAGATAAAATGGGCTTGAGAGGTGTAATAAATGTGGGTAGATGTGGCGGACTTTTATAAGAGAGAGGACACTACTTTAGGAAAGTCTTGAAATATTAATTTATTATAAATTTAGTTTCGATTAAAAGTTGTCTAAAACTCATTTAATTACAATATATGATGATTTTGGTTTGAATAATCATAATAAAATAATTGTTAGAAATTTTTTTAATATTATTTTATCCTTATTTATTTGGTTTATCCCTTATTTTACTCTTTTTAATCCTATAATGATATCATGTTATTTACATATTTTGGGTTAATGTAATTAACATATTATGTAAAAAGACACAAAATAAATCAATTAATGATATATTTGGAAATATCTTAACAATTATTCCGAATCTTAGATTTTTATAATTTTAAAACCATTTAATAAATTATTTTATATTTTATGTTATGAATTATATCAATTTTGGATAGTATTCGTACTCGACTTTTTTAAAAATTCATAAGAAAGTGATTGTTTAGAAAAAAACATTTAATCATTCATAAAATGTAATATTATCCTAGAACATTCAAGGATGACATAAATTATGTCAAAGAATATTTATTCTAGTTTTTATAATATCATATATTTCAATCCTTTAATAGTTAGGTAATCACTGCATCATCATTGTGTCATATATAAATGTATTTTTTTAATGTAAAAAAAATTATTAATAAAATAAAATGATGTAGGAAATAATTTTTTTATATTTACTATTTTTATTCTAAGAGATATGTTTTATAACCCTATATTATATTTTTTTAGTAAAATATACATATTTATGTTATATTTCTCTTTACATTATATTAATACTTATAACATGTCATTATCACACCCATGTGGCTCCATGAGGTCCAAAAATAGACCCCAAGATGGCCCGTAGTTAGAAATAACTCATTAAATTGGATTAAGACATGAATTAGGGTAGTTTAAATATTATTTTTTTACCAATGTTTAAATGATTTACCCTTTAACAATCTTAAATAAAAATAATTAGTGAAGTTATTATTCATAATGAAAAAAATAAAAGGCACATAGTTTGAAAATTTGGACCTTCTGATTCCAAATACAAAATCCATTTTTAAAAATTCAAAACATAGGATTTTCCGAAATTAATTTCAAATTAATTCCCGTTATCAAAACCAAAAACTGGGTTTTTAAGAAGTTAAAACTATGAAAATATTAACAGGTGTTTACATCCAATTTAAATGTAAAATTACTTCGAATGACCATTATAGGATTAAATAATTAAAGCAAAATCCAATTACACCTTAAAACCAAAATAAAAGTATAATCTTACTATATAAATAAATTAGATGAAAATGCAGTTTTGACATAAAATGTGGTATTTTCACTGTTCTTTAAAACATAAATCTTATCAGAAAAATACCAAAACATCATCCAAAGTAAATTTTTATGTTCCTATCATAAAGAAAAAGTTTATTTTGTTATTCAAAACATATAATGTGACAAAAAACAGAGTTAAAAAGGGTTCTCCATCAAAAGGAAGTAAAATAGACTTTTAAAAATATTAGAGTATTTGATTATTAAATTTTGATTCATTATCAATTTAAGCCTCTAAAATTTATTGGATAAATGTAAATAAATTTCAAAAACTTGTATAATCATATTTTAGTTAGTTCTATTTTTTCCTTCTAATAAAATGGCTTGGCATTAACTACCATATAAAATAATAATAATAATAATAATAATAATATATTTTTTTGTTGGTATAACTCAATGTTATGTGCTACGTAAGATTTTGGAGAAACCCGCGGTTGCGTGTCGATTACTCTATCCAGAAAAGAGTCCCCATTAATGTAAAAATAATTTATTATTCATAAATTTTAATAAAAATGAAAAATTATTATTCTATAAATACCTGGGATCCAACAACATTGGTCTAGGTTCCTTGTGGGATACCGACCGACACTATCTACTTCTTCCTAAGACACAATACGTCTGAGAACATAGAATTAAATATTAATATATTTATGGAGGACTTCCAAGGTGTAAAATAAATGTTTCCATGTTTTAATAATGTTAATATGAGGTTTGGTAAATACTCATGGCCTTTAATTCTATTAAGGAAATAGAACTTGGTCTCTATGTGTATAAAGCATATACCGAATACCAATATGTATTTTAGATTAGGAAACTATTCAATTAATTTAATTCATTAGAAAATTTATCCCATCCATGTAATTCTATAAGGGGAACTCAAGTTTCACTCCAAGTGTGCATTAAACTGATCACCCTATGAGAATATCCATGGAATTGCTCGTGGGAACCCCAGTGTCACCCCAGGAAAGGAATATTGGAAGTTCCATCAGTTACCATACTTGTAATCGTTATAGTGAACCCATGTATCAATCATAGAATGGTTTAAAATGAACTTCACTCTGGGTATGTCCTAATAATTCAACATAGTTAACACAAGTGTCCCTCATGGCCTAAAATAATTCCACTCTCTAGGTGAGCCCATCTATGGAATCCCATATAGAATCTTATGTATCACGGCCAACATGATGTAATTCATTTATAAACCATTTTTTTATTCTCACTTACCTCATCCAAGGTGATCAAATTTGGAACCCTTGTACCACCCTAAGCATCCCATGAAGGGCAGTCATGGGATCTCATTTAACCCATGCCATTAATAAAATCACTTAATTCGTTTTTATTAAACAATTCATATGGATAACTAAAGCATTAAAAACAAGAAGAGAGGGAAATGAACATGACCAAACATTCTTCAAGGGATATATTTAAATTATGTTTCATTCACTAGAAAAAAACTAAAAACACACTAAATTGATGTTTAATATCTTGATAAAGAATAATGATCTAGGGCCTTTAAAGGAAACACACCCTATTTTGTGGCTTATGTTGAGGCAGAAATCATTTTTATATGAACAAGGTTTTTAAGGCTAACATAAGTATGAAAATATTCGCACAATTAATTTATGTAATATTTAGAATGTGTCAAATGGAATTTATGACCTATGAAAAGATGATGCATAGTTTAAACATCATTAATATATAGAAAAATATGCTCTACTTCTTACCATTTCTTGGTAGATGAGTCGTCATATGGTATTAACATCAGATTCAAGATATAATAAGAGAAACTTGAGAGAAAGAAAAATACATTAAAAATATGGTATATTAACTTGCACAAATTTATCATTCCATACAATGAAAGAATAAAAAAATAAATGTATAGGAATGAAGAGATTACTGATACTGATCCAACATGATGAATAGTGAGTGATTCCAACATCGCAAGAGGTAAGATGCTCAATGTATAGAATATAGAGAAGGGGGACCTCCAATAAGAAGTTACTACTCAAAATGGAAAATTGATAATGAGATATAATAATTTAAGAGGAAGGTTGGAAAAAAGATTAAATTCACAAACTTTTTTATGGGGGAAGGGTTTTGCCACACCATTTGACATACCATTTGATAACTGTGCTCCAAAACTATCCCATGGAACAGAACACTTGCGCTACCTACGAAAAATTAGAATAACCCAATACAGACCACTTATATTAACTCTTCAACACATTTGAACTAAATTTAATGGCCATGAGGCCTAGGGTTCATAGGTTTCCAAACCATGCGACACTGTTTGCGCCCATCACTATTTAGGTTCATGGTTTTCATTAATTGTGTGGTAACCATGTTGTTCACATATATCGCCCAAGAACTAGTGCTCAAGGATCCATTCAGGCCCAGGACACCAAAAAATATTTCATAAAACACTTCCAAACTATTATAAGAGTAAATAAATAGGTTAAAAAATATTTAAAGGGTTCACACCCCACCAAATATCAAGGGTGATACAACCTACCCTCCATAAGATAAATAATCCCCATGTTTCCCTAAGGATGGTGGATCATCATCAATGAACAATTTCATCCATGATGTATTTAGGTCAACCTCTTGATGTTCGGTCTTGTCCTATATATAACTGTTCACCAAACAACACATACTACAGGAATGGTCCAACCTCCAAGAGCTTTCATGTTATGATCAATGATTTGAAATATACACACGTCAAAATTAGAACCAACCTCCAAATAAAATTCCTTAGGATCAGGAATAATTAGATTTTTTGAAATGATAACTGCAAATCTAAGATATATGGAAGGCATTAGGAATTCAGTTGTAATGGTTTTGGAATTTATAAGAAATAATCTAATGTTCAAACCCTTTAAAAACTCAGGAGGTTAGATGTATAGATGTGAAATATTACCCCACATTTGAATTCATCTATTCCTAAATCTATGTGAAACACATAAGAAGATTCACTCAATGACCTTGAGCTTCATATTTCATCGATGTTGATTGGAAGAAGATATTTAACTTTTATAGAGCTCTAGCCATATGCCTCTTGATAAACATTACTTTTTCTAAGGTCTCTTGAATGATTCATGGTTTTATTAGTGATTCATGATCAGCCTCTAACCATATAATGGGTAAAAAACAAAGCCTACTATATATGTCCTCTTAAGGATCCATCTGTATAGTCTCCTAGAATCTTTAATTATAAAATCATGTAATAATGATTTAAATATTTCTCCTAGGGTCCTCTAAAATAAATTATTAATTGTTGTATCATATACTATAACATCTATATCATATGCTTGAAATTCCTATTGGTGAATGGGAGATAGGATGTGATCATAAGCATATATATACCAAAAGCCTTCTACAAATACTACCAGAATTGTGATGTAAACTAATAATCCCTATTAATGATGATGGTACAAGGAACTCCAAGAAGTACAATAATCTCCATAATATATAGCCTTCATAGCTCTTCTAATTAAATGGTCTCTCTAATAAAAAAAATTGGTTAACCATTGTCAGCATGTAAATTATAACTCACACTGCATGACATCCCTATTGGTACCAAGGTAAACCCATAAAAAACATTCATAACATCATCCCATTTTCACTTTGAAATGGGAAATGTATGTAAAATAACTTTATTTCACCATTGTTATT
The DNA here is from genome assembly GCA_963277665.1 of Viscum album. Classification (NCBI taxonomy): domain Eukaryota; kingdom Viridiplantae; phylum Streptophyta; class Magnoliopsida; order Santalales; family Viscaceae; genus Viscum; species Viscum album. The sequence goes on along the minus strand of OY728140.1, from coordinate 32,391,213 downwards.
CGTTCAACAACTAAAATGTGAAACACCAAGTAATAGATCCCACTATCACCTTTTTCATCACCTACAACCAATACTTGTGTTATATGTCTTGGTATTTCTTGGTAAGAATAGGATGTAATGACCTAGATGAGTCATGATATTCTCACAGTATCTACTCTCACAAATTAGAAAAAACCTAGATATTTCCGTGAATTTTAAAGATCTCAACCCCATTAATAGCCCAACGGGGAGGTGGGTCATTGCCTGAAAAATTAACCCATAGGAAAGAGAAATTAGGATGAGTAATATAGATCATATTCACTACCTAAAAAAGTGAAGAGGTCACTGATAATAGTGAAGCTATATGTTTCTTGAGATGGTCTTGCACCTCTATGTTCATCTCGTCAAACAAGTCCATAAACTGCCACTTTCCACTAGCCTCCTAAATTGTCATTATTTGAGCCTTTATTCTCATTGAGTCTTCCACGTCATTTCCTTTTCCATGATTAGAGGGAATCTAAAATTGGAAAACTTTATTTAAAATAATCAATGTTTTCTGGGATTGAATTCATATAGGTTAAATATTTATTTAAGGATCTTTATGTATGTAAATAACCAAAATTTCTCTCATAACATGTAATGCCTCCAACAACATTAGGCATATACCACCACTACTAAGCCAAGATCATACATAAATTAATTGTTATTAGGAGAAAGGCGATAAAGATGATTATCATAGTCATGAGTTGTCTTTATTTTTCAAATATGTTTATGAAAAAAAATCGCAAAACCTTGTAAAAGTGGGTGATAATATTCACAAAAATATTCCAGATATCTTAAATATAATTCTTAAAATGCACACCATATTTTGATAGTGTTTTATAAAATAAAATTTTTATCATACTCACCATATAAAATTAATGTATGGAGGATCATAATAAGTATGGGAGCGAAATTCTGCATGGATCTTATGTAAATATTATTATGTGTTTCTATTTTGTATTTCTGAGATATCATAAGTAAGTTGTAAAACATACGGTAAATACTTAATAAAATAAATGGGATAACATATGCGACCAATCATATTCTGTCCCAATTTATTCAAGATTAGTAGGATAGAATGGTTTTAATTGAAGAATGTGAAGTTATAATACATTACATTATATGTCATATGATATAAATTTTATAATCAATGCAATCAACTTCATAGATAAATTAATGGTTATAAGATAATGTGTTTTGGAAATGGAATATTGATGAAGTAAATTATTTCCGGTGTTAGATCATCAGATTTAGATTTGTTTAATGGATGGTAATGTTTTTGGAAAATGAGAAAAAATGAAGGTTCTGGTCTTCAGTCATACCAAAAGAAAAAATATTTAAATCTCTGGAGAAAGAAGTTGATGATAATCATAATCAAGAAACAGAAATATGTTGAGTATGGATAATCAATTGTATTGTATTTGGAAAAGAAATTTTTTTATAATGTTAAAGTTGTTGATATTGTTCCATCATATTCAGTATGCAATCATATTCATCATAGGTGAAATTGTTTTTATTGGGAGTTTATGGAACCATTGAAAAGTAAAACAATTTGGAGGCCAATAAAAAATGAATGTTAGATATATATATATACAATGTATCCAATAATTTCCATAAAGATGAATTGGTGGCTGTATTTCTTAACATGTTGGGAAAGAGAAAGAAAAACACTTATTTTACTTCAAGTATTTTTTATACACATCTTGGTCAAGATCGATCATATTAAATAATCCATTGTTTTTATTATAGTTAAGAAATCAGAAGGATAATATTGGTTTTCCAATTTTGTGAGAGCAATGTAATGAGTTATCATCATTTATGATTTATTAATAAGTGGGTGAAGAGAATCATAGTTAAAAAATTCCCTCATAATAATTAAGAAAACATAATTAAAATTTGAATTGGAATTAAAAGTATGTATTCAATGAAAATTTGAGTTGTATATTTCCTCATATATGCATGTGGTACAGAGAATCATAATGATGAAATATTACTGGGAAATTGGAATGGAGAATAAGATTCAGACTGATGATTTGTTATAAATTTTGATTCATATATGATGTCAAAGAGAGTTATGAAATTTAGGGGATATTAAAGGCACTGAAAAAGTAAATAAAAGATCTATGATTTAAGGAAGACTGAAGATTTGAGAAATTTGGTAAAGAAGGATGACCTTTTCAGAATCATTAATAAACAAATTTGGAATGCCTATAAAAGTAGGAAAATAGTTTTTGTATTCCATAACTTGAAACCCTTACAAAAGAGGACAGATAATCTAGAGAATTCTTTTATGAAGTGGTTTCCAGATTGTTTTTTCCTAAAGAAGTTAGACTAATAGAGTATCAAGTAAGAGGAATATCATATTTAATGTTTCCAAACCGAATGGGGAAATTAGACTAGGATTACCAGACTAAATAAGAAGATGTCCTAACTCATTAAAGTGGTATTCTGAAAAATTTATATTACCATATTTAGAAAATCAGTCATGTGAATCAGAATGGGAAATTGAAATGAGTATCATTACAAATTTCATGATTTTCTTAATGTCTTGTTGGTAAGAGAGTGAATAATTTTCTTGAAATATTATATTTGTGTAATTTGATCAAGAATCACCCAAACATGTTTTTTATAAAAATATTGTGTTATATCTTCATGCTACTTGAATCACATGACCTATTGTATTGAAAATAATGCTACATTAGTGTAAGAGAATATCCTACTCATTTTATTCCACACAAAAAGATTGTTTTATAGTTCATTGTGGGGAATTTCATTGTTTCCAAACCATGCCAAGGATATACCGACTCTTACTGAGTAGTGACCCATATAAATTATTATCTTCCAGTTAATGTGCGTCTATATGTTTTTAGTAGAGAATGAAATATTTAATAGAATGAGAAGGTAGTTTAAAAAGAAAGGAAACATAAAAGAAAAATATTTCACTAATTGAACCCCTACCTCACTCAGTGATACATCTATCTGAACTGGGAAATTATAAGTTCGTTTAGAGTGAAAATTCCATTCATTTAATATTTTCAAAAATTTTGATGATTATTTTTTATGTAGAATTTTAATTGTGTGAAGAGTAAGGGTATTACTATGTTTTATCATAATAACTATCATATATAGAAAGATATAATTTTTTTGTCACGTTCACTTGGGTATAATGTTATTAAAGATACAATAGTAGTATTTTATCCTATTAATGTCAAGGTTCCTCTTACCAACATGGATAAAAAGAATCAACATAATTATGGAAGAAGAAAAATGATTTACATTCATAACTTTCTAAAAGATAGGTCTTAAGATATAAATGTCTTTCCACTACCAAAGGTATTTCTGATAATTTTAAAAACATTTATGAAGGAAATATAAAAATAAAGAAGTCAAGGTTTAAAATATAGAGGATTATTTATAAAGATATCAATATGGGTGATTAAAAATCTGTAATTGAATTCATTACTAGGTTATTGGATGATTTAATGAAATATCTAGAAAATAATGTATTCATTATGTAATTATGGAAGTAAAATTGAAGGAAAAAAATAATATTTGGATCTTATACAAAACAAAATTCTCAAACTGAACCGAGAGGTGCTTGTTTTAAAACATATATCTTTGAAGTTGGTGAATGTTCTCATATGGAGGAACATAAGAAGGATAAAAAAATTCACCTTCAAAGGATTAGAAGAAATTTGGTGTTGTTTCTGAGAAGATGAAATATAATATTATTATGTATGTGGAAAAGATGAAAAGAGTTGATAAGTCATAAGTTACTAAAAACATTGAGTCTAAATATTTTAAATGACATTATGAGACTGAAATAATTTATATTAATTATGATTTTGACAAATCATAAAAGAAAACCAAGATATAAAAGTAGATATCCATTGATAATAGAATGAATGGTGAGAAAAAAATTCTAACAATTAGGGGAAGAACGTTTTTGAGAAACATGTTCACAACCATGGTCAGTGTAGATGTTCTATAGGAAAATAATATTTTTATGAATACTACTGGTATTTTGGAGGATTCAGACATATGGAAAAAATTGGTTCATTCCAAAAATTTATAACTATTCTACAAATTCTAGAAGGAAAATTTTGATAGGGATTCCATCTCTTCAATGGAACATGTTTGAGAAGGATTTTCGTAAGAAACCTGAGAAGGTTGGTGTGAAAATTTAAAATAGATTCCAACCTATGAACACTATTTGAGAATGGTTTAAACAACATGGAAATCTTGAAAAAGGATGCCATATTTTGTTACCATCAAAATATAATTTTTTGTTAATTCTTATAGGGTGGAGAAGAATAATGAAAACGGGATAGAAAAAGATCTTATTGCAGAAACTATTATAGAAGCTACTAAAGGAGAAATACATTGTATTCATGATTGTGGGTGTTCTTATCATAATAATGGAGACTTAAAATTGTTAAATAATTTGACTTTATTAAAATGAGTAATGAAATTATTTGATGATGAATATTTTAGAATCAACGGTGTTGGATCAGACATTATTAGGAATCAAAAGTTTAAATCTAATAGATATTTTTATGTTTATGGGACAAAAAACAATAGTAAGTGTTTGAAAAACTTTTTAATTAGGGTAACAATGTTATATTCAGAAAAAATGTATTTTTTTGTGAAAATTTAGGAAGATAGAATGATAGTTACCAGAGGACAACACAAAATGGGAAACTTATTTCATATTGGTGAAATATAAACCTCCTTTTACTGGGTATGGTGGAAGAGAATCAGTTATGGAATAAATGTATAGGGAATATGTGTCGAAGAAACCTGATCATGTTATCAAACCTAGATATTTTTCATGTTATTCCAAAAATGTCATGAAGAAGATATTTGTGTTGCACTATTTGTTAGAAATGAATAATTATAAATTCAATGCATAAGATAGTTAAAATTGGTTTAAAACCCCTAAAACTATAAAATTATAATATATGTGTTCCAATGTGAAAAAAATTAATTAATTTAGACAAGTACTTCATCACATTAACTGTTGAAATTACTCACATTACATGTTTTTTATATTTGAAACATATTTCAAATCCTCTAAAATGTTTAATTATTATTAGAGTAATGATGAGAAGGAATATGAGTGTTTCATGAATATGTTGGAAATTGATAATGGTGGTGAGTAAAAAAAATATAATTTGAAAGTAATTTTGATAAGCATGGAATTCATAATGTGTGCAGCTCCCAATAGATTCCATTGAAAAATGGGTTTAATTAAAGGAAGAATAGATGTTTGGTGGATGTTTGGACAACTATGTTACTTGAACAAGGTCTTTCTAATTACATTTAGAGGAAATTCATGAGAACTTCTATATATATCCAATTCCAATGTTTCTATATTTCATGTTCATATATGAATCCATATGATCTATTTTGTGATAAAAATTAAATTTCGAAACAATTATGAGTTTTTAGGAGTCCATGCATCATAAAGACGAAATGTGGAAACTTTGTAATGTTTGATCAGAGAGTTGAAGATGGATGTTTTCTTGGTTATGATCTTGAGGAAAGAGGATAAAATCATTTTATCAAATATATATGACAAATTATTGATCATGCTAATTCGAATGTTTTGGAAAAGGATAAGGGAAAAAAGAAACTTATGCTGATAAAGAGGTTCAGAAGGATAAGGGAAATTTGCTTAATAATTTTTATAAGGATATAGATAGTATTAATTCTAATCATAAAAAAGAATTTGGCTCACCTATTTCATGTGATGAGGATAAGACCAAAAAATCTCATCCGAGGATAAAGAGGCATATGGAGGATCAAAACATTACTGGTGATCAACAAAAAAGGTTAAAAAGTGTATAACATAAAAAATTGTTACTTACACAACTTTTTATTAAAAAGTATAGAAGTAATATGTGAATAAGGCTATTGAGCATCCAGAATGGGTTTATTTTATGAATGAATAGCTTGATCAGATAGACAAACACAATACTTTGAAACTCACACCCAATACCAATAAGAAGATATTATTGGTAGAAAATGTGTTTTCTAGAACATGTTGAATGAAGAGGTCAAAGTGATAATAAATAAATAAATACTAGTATGCTATGGTCACTCACAAATTTAAGGTGTTAATATTGATGAATGTTTTGTTTTGGTGAAAAGGTTAGAAATAATCAGATTCTTTTTTACTATTATCTCACAAAAAAGTTACAACATTTTGAAAATGGATATGAAATAGGAATTTTAAAATGGTGATCTTGGTGAGAATGTTTATGTTAAACAAACATGTGGCTTTTTTGGAAAGGATGAAAGTCATGTGTGTAAGTTGAAGAAATTATTTTATGGGCGATAATAAAATCCATGATCATGATATTCAAAATTGTATACTTTCTTGATGAAGATTAATTTTAAGAAAGAATTGTTGATAAAAATAATTATAACATGTAAAGTCAAGAGTCTTCCCTCATAGTAATTGTTTGTGTTGAATACATTATCTTTTTTGGTAATAATTAATGAACTGGTGAATTATTTTATGCACTGATGATTTTTTTGGGATATTATTGTTAGGGAAAATAAAATACATTATTGGGTTACAAATTTTATATAATAATAGAAACATTATTATTTATCAAGAAATGTATGATAATGAACTTCTTAATAAGTTCTTCATGGAATATTCAAAACTAGTTTAATGATAATTTCAGTGGGAACCAATTTTTTCAAATATATATAAGTAAATGATGTTGATTAGAAAGCATTTAAAAAGGTAATAACAAGTTTTTTATATTTGACCACGTCAAAACCTGTAATTGTTTATTGTATTACCTTATGTGAAAAAATTCATATTTCTCCTATGGAATCACATTCAATTAGTAAGAAAATAATTCTCAGATATATCAAAGGAACCAAAAATTTAAAATCAGATATGATAGCTTAAAAAGTATTGAATTGTTTCAATATTCAGAAACTTATTGGGTACAAAATATTGAGGAAAGACGATCCACAGAGTTTTTTTGGGTTAATCTATGATAGATGTAATAAAAAAACAAAATCACGTAACTCTTAGTATGACTCATGAAGAGAATGGTTTTTCCACTTTAGCCACTAGAAAACTCATTTTGATGAAGGCTTAGTTAGAAAATTTACATATTGAAGTTATTTTACCCTTTCTCTTGGGTTGTGATAATCAAAGTGAAATACATCTTGTGAGTAATCTCATCAAAAATTCTCATTCAAAACATTTTGATATCAAATTTCATTTTATTTAATAGTATATGGAGAAGAATGAGTTGAAGTTCGAGTATGTTCCAATTTCAGAACAAATTATTTACATTATCACAAAACCATTATAAGTTTTGTTTCATGAACTAATGTTGAATATGGGCGTCCAACCTATTTATCATCATGAATGAGGTATGTGTTTTTTACCATCAGTCATCTTAACTTTGTTTATTATTTTCAAGGGGGAGAATTGTTTCATAAATATATCATTTTAGAAGCATGAATATAATAGTAGTTCTGGGAAATATGTGAATCTAGTATATATGTGTGTGACATACTGAAATAGTTTGTTGGATTGGTTGAATGAATATAAATGTTTTGGTAAACAATAATGTTAGATAAGTTAGAAATAAATGTTTTGTCACTATAAATGTTAAATAAGATAGGAATTTTGTGAAGGAAAGTGGAGGATGTTTCATGATCTCTAATTTCAGACATCATTAATTTTACTATAAACAATTATTGTTTCCTAAAATATGTGAGGTCACATAGGCTTATAATTGATGATATGTAATCCATATCTTGAGGAAAAAATTCAATTTATTTATGAATCTTTTTTGTCAAAGAAATCAAAATGGGGATATTATTAGGACAAAGCTGACAAGGAAGATTATCATATTCCTTATTTTTCTTTAATTTTAAATGAATTTAAGGAACAAAGGAAATATAAATAACTCTGTAGAAGTGGTTAATTATATTCAAAATATTATTTAGGAAATTCGACTCACAATTAATTTCAATTATATCATATTGGGAATTTTTTTCTAGAAGAAAAGGGTTCTCAAACTGAAATTGGGTCTACAGTGTAAGGAAGATTGCAATAAGGAAGGGAACCATATTATTCATATATTAGGTGTAAGTCTGATGATTATTTTATATTTAATATTTCTAAAAAATAATAAATCGTAAAACCTATGATGAAATCGTTATAAAATAAGGGTGGGAATGATAGGTGTGACATATTTTATTCAGGCTGAGTGGGAAAGAAAAGTGTTTCTAGAAGAGTTGGATGATACCATACCTTCAATTATATGTTTGACTATTTTAAAAATGATATTTTAAAAAATAAAATTCATAAAATAATTCCAATTTATAATAAATGTTTTTAATAATAATGGAGATTTTTGGAGTTAAAGATTTTCAGTCCTAAATAATCGGATTCATATTATTTTGAAGGATGGTATAGTTTCTGGACAATGTGAGAAACCGAAGGTGATTATTTTTAGTCAGACCAAAAGGAATAATATTTAAATATTACAAAAAACATTTTTATGAAAATTAGAATTATAAATGGGAAATAATTTCAGTGTAGAAATATCATTGGTATTGTATTCAGAAAAGACAAAAGTTTCTGAAGTAGAAACTACAACTACAGGTCCATCAGATTATGTATTCCATCCAATTAATTCACGGAAATAATGTTTTCATTAGGAGTTTATGGGATCAGTGAAAATTAAAAATATTGTTTTTTCATGTCAAAAATGGAAGGTGAAAAATCAATAAACAATGTAGTCAAACATTTCTATCAAATGAATTTTTGGTTGTCTTCCATAACTAGTGGGTCAAGAGAAAGAATAACTATAATTTGAATTCATGTAGTTTCTTTACATGTGTGGGAAAAAAACATCATATTAAATATATTTTTGTCTCCATCATAGTGAAGAAATAAAAATTAGTATAATGGATTTCTAATTCGTGTAGGGAAACATAATGAGATGTATTAGTTTTAGATTTATTTATAAGTGGTGAAGAAAATTATCGTGACCAAATTCCTTCATCATAATGAAATAATCATAATATAAAATTAGAATAGGAGTCATAATAAATTTTTATAAGAATATTTAATCTATAATGTTTTTCTTATATTCAAGTGTATGAATCATCATAATAAATAAACCATATTAGAAAATTATAATAGAGAATCATATTTGAATGATTTATTATAAATTCAGAAGCATAGAATAAGTCAAAGAGATATCTGAAATTGAATGGAAATTAAAGTAAATCATCAAGTCAAATAAAGATATGAGATTAAGGAAGATTGAATATATGAGAAAAATTTTAAAGAAGGTAAAACGTTTCATAATCCCATAAAAAACATTTTGGGGTGTATAAAAGAAGGTAAATAATTTATTTATTCCATGGAATTCATTACTCATGAGAGGGGAAAAAGAATCTCTGCATTTATAGAATAATACATTTTTTGCATTATGCTCACTCAAAGACTTTAGCTGGATAAAAGAAGAATAAGAAGGGGAAAGATCAAATTCAATGTTTCCAGACCATATTGGGAAATATGACTAGGATTTCCAGACTAAAGAAGAAGAAACCAATAATTTTTCAAGTGGAATTCTAAAAGAGTTATATTTATGTATTGAAAAAATAAAACTTGGGAATCAGACTACGAAATTGGTCTAAGTATCATTATGAAGTCCAAGATGTTCTTACCACTTTATCGGTACGAGAGTGAAGAATGTTTTTGAAAGATTTTATTTTTAAATATTGATCTAGAATCACCGTAACTTGTTTTTTTTAAACCACAATATTATAACTTGTTTACTACTTGAAGCACATGAACTATTAGATTGAACATAGTTCTACATGATGTAATGGAATATATTACTTGATATATTCTACCCAAAATGATTGTTTTTAGTGAGTTTTATGGTAATAGATTATATTTAAACCCCTACTAAAGACATAATTACTCATACTAAGTTGTCAACCTTGTAAATTATTGTTTTCCAAAGGAGGTGTGTTTGTGTGGTTTTTAGTAGAGAAATAAATCATTAACATGATGTGAAGGATACATCAAAATTATGGAAAAAAAGTAAAATGATATCATTGATTCTCCCCTACATCTCTCAGTGATTCAACTATCTTGATTGGGAAATTACAATTACACTTTTGAGGTATCAACAGACAAGAACAATACTCCACAACCCAGTCTCCCAACGTTAATTTTTCTTATTATGGAAATCACTTTTAAGGGGATGTTGGAACCCTCTCAACTAAATAGTTTTAGTACCAAAGTATTCGACGAATCTCCAAAAACACCGCATAGAAAATAATTTCATGAGAAACTCCCAATAAACCACAGATCTCACCATGTCTAGGTTAATAGATACTCTGCATATGAGATAATGTGAAAAAGAATTGGTCCTTACTCTTCCAGAACTAAATATTTTGTGATATTGGAATAAAAATAATTCACTCTATGTGCACCTAGAATAGTGTAATGGAGTTATGAATGATCATTTCATGTATGGAAGTAATCCAACTCTTCATCCTTGAAATTGTCTGAAAATTGAATCTAGATATGGGTGGAATACAAGATTCATCAAATCCATGAAAATATATAGTTCATTCTTGTAATCGAAAAAAATTAAAAAAATCATACTAACCATATCTACTAATGAATACTATATATGTTATTTCTGAAGGACTTGCATGTACCTAATAGTATCCTAATACCAAATTATTCTTTGAGAAGACCCAATCTCTTTAGTGATGAAAAAATGGTCTCATATACAATGTTGTGGATATTAATTGATGAATGTAAGATAACTCAAATGTTTTCAATCCATGAATATCCCGAGGATCTAATCTATATTACTACAAACAATAATTGTTGAACCACATTGTTAATAACCAATTCATAAAAACCAATCGTATTTTAAATCCCCTAGGTACTTCTTGAGCTCTGGAAACTCAATAAAATAAATAATGTTAGTATGAATAAATATTAGAGATGCTCTTATAATTAGTTCAATTGTAAAATAAACTTCCCCCTCTAATGGAATCTTAGAAAAGTCACTAGAAAATATGTCCCTATAATTATCCACTATAGGTGGGAAACCGTTATGTCGCATTCCCTGATTGTCTAAACGAAGGCTAGAAATATAAAGCTTTCAATACTCCTAGCCCATGATGATACTATCCATCTCAAATAACCTAGAAATCCCATTTACCCAAATTAATATAATTATTTATCTCTAGTGATATAAAGGATAAACATATATCATGGAATTAAATATGGAAAAGAATGGGTATTAATTAATAAATACAAAGAATTACATCAAAGCGTGTTTTATCAAGAAAAAAAGGATCTATACTAGTTGGTATCTCCCTATCTCAAGGGGGAATTTATTTTATTTTCACTCTATTATCAGTTCAATATTGGTTTTTAAATCATCATTACTTCATAAAAATATTTATTTTCAATAGAAATTATATATTCAATTTCATAGATATAAAATAATTTAAAGGGACACTGTCTAATAATAAAGAATCTAAAGTAGAGGCTACTATGTTTATATCTTATATTGTAGAAGGTCCAACACTCTAATACTATGGTATAAAATATATTACTAGTATCTGGATAGATCTATGACCCTATGCAACATCCTAGCTACCTTAATAAGACCTTCAATACTGGTATTGTCTCTCAAAATATTAACTTCCATAGCCACATCCACATCCTTACACTTATTGGTCAGTTGTAGTCCAACTATATGCCTGTCAATGAGATGCTAATTCTGATCCTAAATGTGCTGTCTGTTTTATTCAAATATCCCTAGGAAAGGGTTGAAATTTCATATTAAAACATTTTATATGACCTATTTTTTGATAAGCTCAACTGTCGATTGGGACCTTGGTGCACTAGGGACTCTAATAGACCAATCTCTAACATTAGTGACATGCAACATAATAGTTAGTGTGTTTTGTCTATCTACCAATAACCCATACGTATAATCGAGGAAAAACATCATGGAACTAGATGTACCACCTCCCAATATCATAACTAAACAACCATAACCCATACCATAAGCTTCCCTGAGATCCCACTTAGTGATAAGTGTCTGGATCACTGTTTAAAAATGGTATGAAACAAAGAATATTAATACAAGATCAGATGGAATACATGAACCCATCCTAAAAAACTCTCATTTTCATCATATCATAAGTATAAATTTTCAGTGATAGATTTTGGGGCCCAATGGAGTGAGATGAATAATCCATCATCAAAATAGCCCCTGCTATTGGAGCATAAAATATCGAGTGTCATCTATTATTATCATCTGCTGAAATTTTCAAGCAGAAAAGACTGTATGGAATTCCATGTATAATATATCCTAATTAAGATCTAAATGATTTTTAATATCCAACGAATTTTTGGAAGAATCCACTAGAATAAAGTTCTTGAGATTCACCCACTCTCTATATGAGTCTCTAAATTCTTGAAGAATGATAACAAGGCCTCTATACAGATCATAGCATCTTGAGGAACACCTTCCCCCAAACAAGTAAGAGGGTTGTACTTCTATAATTCATGTTTTAAAACTTCTATAGTAGGTGATGGTTGAGGGTTTCCCCTTATTGACTGTACTAGTCCCATGAAACCCTCATAGAACTAATAATCCATACCAACATCTAAAATATAATGTGGTTCCACAGGAGGCACTATAAGGGGAAATAAAAGTGGATCAGGGTACACCACCTTTGTAGAATTCTCATAACCACAATCCAATCATACATAATGAGAAATTCATGGTCTAATATTTTTACATTTCCAAGATAATTCTTCAGAACATAATTTATATGAAACATTATCATAGGGAAAAAGAAAAGGATATGTTCATATCTATCCTATATGAGAGTCAACATCATATGGCTACTTGTAAATCTATGTATCAGTGGAAACATGGTCATTCAAATCATAATATAGAGGTCATTTTTCCACTAATATGGTCATGTAGGGGACAATGTCTCATATCTCATACCAAAAGTTCTAATATAAGTATTGTCAATTTCAGGGTATAGAGAAAAAAATACATTACTTAGAAATTTTCATCCCTATTTAACGAAAAAAATATTTTATAATTTAAATTAATTCACATTCTCCCTCTTTTAGAGGTGTATATGTCATGCCCAAGTAATATGAATCACTACTCCCTTATTATAAAGTAATAATCTTTATAAGTTTCAATTGAAATTTCATGTAACTTCATCCTGACCCATACATCCGATTTTCTGATTTAACTAGTCATATAAAACGGGTTGATTAGATAAAACACCAATACTAATTTATAGATCTAAATTATTCATAAATTATAATATTGTTTCATTAAATCAAAATAAACTAATGATTTTTCTTATTTTTCTAGTGATCTAGTGTTCACACATGGAATAATTGGTTAATTAACTTACCACCATCAAGATATATAGGAAAATGATATTTAGGTTAATTCAGACACTTTAGGAAATCCAATTACTATATCCTTACTCGAATAATTACCATATTTTAGAATATAAGAATAATGGAACCTGAAATATGTGCTATGAAATGCATGTAGAAATATAAATGTGGCATGAAATATGCATGACAGTAAATCCATTGGTGAATATAATAATGCATTATCAAACCCCCTTTAAATTCTGGACAAGGGAAAAAAATCAAGAATAGAAATAAATTATCTTAATCATGTGAATTACCTAATGGTGAAATAAACATAACATTAATTAATATAATCCAGAAAAAAGTCTCATCCTAGGAAATTTTATTTTTCCCATGTATGTAGTTTCATTACTCCAAGCCATATACTCATTACCAAATTTTGAAAAGTTCCATGTCTCTTTTTCAATAATCCCAATAGTAATAAAAAAAGGAGAAAATATTCTCTGATACCAATTTTTAACGTCCCTAAAATAGTTCACAAAAAAGTAATAAGACCTCGTGAGTGACTGCGTTTTCATGACATGTCAAATTGGTTATGATTTAAAGGTAAATTTATAGTCTATGAAAGAACCTAGGTCATCTCTCATGGAGATTTGATAGTTTTAGAGAATGTGTTTTGAATAAGTAGTACTAAAAGAGGGGGGGGGGGGGGGGGGTTATGAAAACAGATTTAAGTAAATTACATAATTAAAGAATTAAATAATTGATAAATAATGGTGGTGTATTTATAATTATGAGAGAAGAAGATAATTTCATGTTCACTACACATCTTTTATAGTTCATTGTTCTCAAAATTTAACATTTTTAAGTTTAATTCTTTGGTTGAAGGATGTCAAGAACTTGACTCCCCTCTTTCCTCTGCAAATGATGCTTAAAGAACCACCACTTGAAACAACAATCATGTTGAGAAAATTTGGTTATAAATCAAAGAATAAATGTTCTACCAAATCATATTTAAATCTTATGTATGTGTAAGACAAATAATATTGTTGTGTTGTCCAATCGGAGTATCCCAAGGTTCCCACTTGAAATATCAACCCAGACGGTGTTGAAATAAAATGTGTTCCACTTAATTATATGAAATGAAATGTAATCATGGGAGAAGAATGTAAAGATAAATGATAATTGAAATATTCAACACAAAAATTATACAAAATTAGTAGAAGAACATGTGCTGGAACTCCCTCCAAAGTTTATTTAGGTCCCTCAAAATGATCGTTCGCCATTTAGCTCGCCATCAAGAGGAGGAGGAGGATCAGGTGGAAATACTTCTTCATCCATGCCCCCCTATGAGGTTAGGGGACTCCAAAACTTCTAATATGTTGAAGAGAATCATCTAGAACTCACAAATGGAAGAGCATCGCTCCTAGTTCGAACTCCTCAAATGATATACCTGTGGTGCTCTTTTATAGAAAAAATGGGAAGTGGTTTTGGGCACATAGATTCTGTAAAACCACTTGTCACATTGTTTTTGGCCTCTAGAAAGTATTAAATTACTTTTGACAAAACCATAAAGTTTTCTCCACACATCGTGGCTATCTATACCAAACATTTGGCTTATTTTGGAAACGTACAATGCTTGATATGGACAACACACAACACACAACTTTTTACTCCATGCAGATTCGGTGGCCTAGATAGATCACTTCAGTTGGGCCCCTTAATGGCCAAATGGGTCTTGGTTGTATTCATATGAGTTGTAGAATACCGAATTTTGGGCCAACCCACAAATCCTTAGCCCATTTGGAAATATGGAGTTTACATAAACTTCCCAACAGTGGATAGGTGTTCATGGAACCCAACGAATTTCGGCCCATTTGTCTTCTAGATCATCTCTGCGGCCTCTAAATCACCTCCTCTTACAATGGTATTATCAAAACAAGTAACATTGACCTTTAAAAAGTGATAAATAAGAAATAAATGATTTTGAAATGGAATTATTATTTTTATTATTTTAATAATTTTCAATATAAAACAAGTTTATCATAGTGGTGTAAGGGTGAAAATGAATCAGTGAATCGTGTGGCGATCACACCCCATACTTAAACATTTTCTCTCCTAGGGAAAGTCACATATCCAAAAAAATGATACTTGAATATATTACCAACATCACTAAGATTTAACATTTGAGGAAATTTTAATTTATTAATTTAATGTGATCAATGCAGGAAGCACACAAACGAGTTCTTCCAAGTGAATATGGAAACAAATGTCTCATAAATCATATCACAATGAAATTACAAGAGATTAATGACACCAAATTGAGCATGGAATTCAAAATTCAATCATTCCAATAACTCTCCAGGAGTGTGATTGAAAACCATTCCATTCCATTCTTTCCACTTTATGTCCAATAAATATAGGTTTTTTTAAAAGTATTCTGGTTTAATTGAATTTTCACCGAACCTTACCTACACCATTTGCAATCATATTTCATTACCCACACACTTGAGCTTTCCCAAAAGTCAAACTATAAGCTCCCAACCTAGATATCCCCATATTTTTTACATTTCATCACTCCCCTAATTTGTTATTTATGTTCAATTTTTTTCAGATGTTGCATTTGGAAAAAATCTCCTCACGATTCAATGTTTCATTTTCACCCTTAAACCACTACGCTAAACTTTTTTTTTGTATTGAAAATTATAAAAGTAATAACAAATTACATTTAATTTTTCAATAATTTATTTTTTTAACTGTTTAAAGGTTCAATATTACTTGTTTTTATGATTAAACTACGAGAGGAGGTGATTTGGAGGCCCTAGGGATAATCCAGAAGGGAAATGGGCTAAAACTGCATGAGTTCCATGAATAACTGTCCACTGTTGGGTATATTCTAAAAACTACGTGCATCCAAATTATCTTCAATTTTTTGGGCTGGTCCAAAATTCAATTTTTCTACAACTCCTAGGGAGATAACCAATCCCCATTCATCCATTAAGGGTCCCAACTGAAGTGATCTGTTCAGTCCACCGAATCTGCATGGAGTCAAAAGTTGTGTGTAGTGTGCTGTCCATATTTAGAGTTGTGCGTTTCCAAAAGAAGACAACCATTCAGTGGAGATAGCAAAGAAGTATGGAAAAAACTCTCTACTTTTTTCAAAAGCGATTAAAGACTGTTTAGAGGTTGAAAACAATGGGACAATTGGGTTTATACAATCTATGTGCCTAAAAGCACTTCCCATTTGGACTATAAAAGAGAACCATGTGTACCTCATTTGAGTAGTTTGAACTAGGAGCCAAGATATTCCATTTGGGAGTTCTATAAGATTCTTTTCATCATCCTAAAAGTTCTAGAGGCCTCTATCCTCATAGGGGGTTCAAGGATGAAGAAGGAGTTCCACCCGAGCGTCCTCTACCTCCTGATGATGAGCTAAACAATGGAAGATCATTTAGAGGGAGCTACAAAAACATGGGAGGGAGTTCCAACACATGTTCTTCTAATGGTTTTGTAAAATTTATGTGTTGAATATTTCACTTATTTTGTATCTTTACATGCTTCTACCCTGATTAAATTTTATTTTTATATAATTAAGTGGAACACTTATTATTTCAACACCGATTGGGTTGAGATTTCAATTGGGAACCATGTGTTGTTCCGATAGGAGAACCCAATAATCCTATTTGTCTCACACATAAATAAGAATTAAGTATGATTTGGTATACCTTTTATTCTATGATTGATAACCAAATATTTGCAATATTATTCTAGTGTCAGGGGGTGGTTCTTCAAGCATCATTCGAAGAGGGAAGAGGGGATTCAAGAACATGAAAGCCTTCAACAAAAGAATTAAAGAAAACTATGTTAAATTTTCATAACATTGAACAATCCAAGATGTGTAGTGAACATGAAGTTTTCTTATTATGTCATAATTATTAATACACCACCTTTATTTATCAACTATTTAACTCTTTAATTACGTAATTTACATAAATATATTTTCAAAACCACTCCCCTCTTTTAGTGCTTCTTATTAAAAATACATTCTCTAAAACTATCAATCCTCCTTGAGATATGACATAGTTTCTTCCCTAGAATATAAATTTATCTTTAAATTATAACCAATTTGAGGTGTCATGTCAATGTTGCCAAATTTTTGTGCCGTTACTGGGGGAACTTTGGTTTTAGTGCGTGTTTTTTATAATGTTTTTTATAAGTTTTGTGAAAGTTTTATTTTTTTATCGTCTACCTGAAACAATTATTTTTCTTTGCTAATTTATTTATTGTGTAGGTTCTGTGTATGATGAATTATAATAAGGGAGACTTACAAACTTTTGAACAATAACTGGATAGGATCTTACATCAACAACCCTAAGATACACAAGACGAACTTGTGAAGGAGGACACACAAAAAATCAACACTCATCTTGATCCTTCCTCTTCTTCTTTGGAAAACCACATTAAAACTGAAATGAATGTGAATAACATGAATGAAATCAATCGAACCCTGAAAGAACTGACCTGGCCTGATGTTGATATCCAACCCACATATATTCAATTAGAAGCTGAGGCACCCAACAAAAAACTAAAATCATGTTTAATTCATCTATTACCAAGATTCCATGGACTTCCTGGAGAGGATCCACACAAGAATTTAAAAGAATTTCATACTATGTGTTCTACATTAAAACCTGCAATAGTGGATGATGAACAAGTAAATCTTAGATAATTACCATTTTCTTTAAAAGATACAACAAAAAATTGGTTTTATTATGGCTGGTTAGACTTGAAACACCTTTTTATTGAAATATATTTCTCATCCTCTCGAACTGCAATAATAAGGAATGAAATTTGTGGGATAAGACAATCTCAAGGGATAACATTACATGAATATTGGTAACGCTTTAACAGGTTATGTTCAATTTTCCCAAACCACCAAATACGTGATCCACTTCTAATTAAATGTTTTTAGGAAGGTTTAATACCTATTTCTTGAAATATGATCAATGTTGTTGTAGGTGGTGCGCTAGTTGATAAGACCCCAATTGCTGCAAGAACCCTAATTGAGAACATGGAACAAAACACTTGGTTCAATGTCCAATGTACCAATTCGAGGTGACCATGAGGTGACAATAATGACTATGAGAATAAGGTGGACATAATGTTCGAAGAGGAAAGTAACATTATTTGAAAACTTGCTATTTTCCAAGTGAAATACCAATCTCCTCCTCCCATCCCCTATGGTATATGTTCTTCTAACACCCACTACTTTGATTAATGTCCTTAATTGAGGGAAAAATCTGAGATTTGTGAGTTAATATTTCTAGGTTGCCCCTATAACTAACCCTTTAGGCAAGAACCTTACTATCCATCCAACCCTGGGTGGAAGGTGAACCAAGCCTATAGGTAAGAAGGGTATTCAAACCAACCTCAACAATAATGTAGCCAACGGGGCAGTGTATTCATCCACCACCACCACCCAGAAATCCTAAACCACCCTAAAGGCATTTCCAGAAAACCCATAAAAAAACCAAGCCTAGCCTAGAAGATATGATGAAACAAATGGCTTCCGAAAATATCCAATTCCAAAAAACCACTCAGGAGGCCATACAAGACTTCAAAACTGAATTATTCCAACTAGCTAACTCAGTAGGTGAAATTCAAAGTCATGGTTCTGTAAACTTCCCTCTCAACCAGTAGTTAACCATAAGGATAAAGTAAATTTTAGTGATATCACCCTTATGAGTGGAAAACAAAACTAGAATGTAAAATGAATCCTCCATTAGAGTCATCCCCTCCTGAAGAAACCTCCATCCCAACCATTAAAAAGGTTCCAAATATTGATGAACATGGCATGAGAGAAGCCCTTTCAAAGGAAAGTGCGTGTATATTGATGATTCAACTAGCCCAACCATTCCTCTTCCATTTTCTCAAAGATCTACCCAACCATGAAAAGAAAAATAAAACTGAACGTGATAAGGAAATATTCGAAATTGTTAAGAAAGTGTAGGTTAACATCCCATTGATTGATGATGTGAAGAAAATTCCACCGTACGACAAATTTAGAAAAGAGCTATGTATACACAGAAGCCGACTTCAAGGTGTTGAGAAAGTGAGCTGGGGGAAGAATGTTTTAGCATTGATAGAGTCATCACTTCCCACCTGGTGCAATGATCCTGGAACATTATCAATTTATTCCCCATAGGGGAGTATTAGTTTTCCAATGTCATGCTTGATTTCGGTGACTCTATAAATGTAATGCCTTAGTCCATATACTCTACATTGTATGTAGGGTAACTAAAGCACATTGGAATTGTTGTTCAAATGGCCAATAAGAGTACTGCACACCCCTCTGGTGTGTTACAAGATGTTCTTATGAGGATTAAAAATTTAATTTTTTCCTTTAGAATTTCATGTTCTAAAAATGGAGGATGATAGAATAAACGAACATGCCACACTTATATTGGAGAGTCCCTTCTTGAAAATCGAAAAAATCATAATTAATGTCTATAATGGTACATTGTATATAGAGTTTAGTGGCGACATTGTCTACTTCAACATCCTGGATTCCATGAAACACCCCTCAAAAGAACATTCCTCTCTCTCTGTTAATTCAATAGATGTACATCCTTCCCCTGAAAAACAACATTTCTTTCCCTATATCCCATTTATAAGTTTTTTCATTGATTGAAATTCTATGTAATGAATCATGCATTGATTTTTGTAGTAGTCTAGAAAAGTTTCATGTATGTTTATTAATTGAAAATTTCGGGAACACCAAGGATCAAATGACTATCGATGATATTTCTAATCTTGTAAAAGATCATTCCTTATTTGAGGATGGTACCATTGAGCATTTATATGATATCAGAGACCTCTCACATTCACACATAATATCATTATTAAAAAATCCAAATGAATTTGAATTGAATCAACTGCCCTAAGATTTAAAATATATGCAACTTGATAATGGAAACAAGTTTCCCATCATCATGGCTAGTTCACTCCTCCCTAAGCATGAAATGTGACTAATTGAACTATTAATGGGGTATAAACATGGTTTGGGATGGACACGTGCTGAAATTCTTGGAATTAGACCATCAATTTATACACATCATATTTTTTTAAATGATGAGGCTAAATCAGTGAGGTAGGCACAACGTCGACTTAACCCAAACCACTTAGAAGTTGTGAAAAAGGAGGTAACAAAATTATTGGATATTGGAAACATTTACCCAATCTCTGACAGCCAATGGGTCAGTCATGTACATGTAGTTAAAAAAAATGGCGTTCCAGTAATAAAAAATGAAAACAATGAATTGGTTCCCACTCGTGTGTAGAATAGTTGGCATGGCTGTATAGACTATCAGCGACTAAACAAACACACTAGGAATGACCATATCCATTTTTCATTAATTGACCAAATTCTAGAAAGGATGTTGTGTAAATACCACTACTGTTTCATTGATGGGTATTCTAGATACTTTCCGATCCATATTTCCCCTGAGGATTAGGAAATGACAACCTTAACTTGCACCTTTGGCACATTTTTCTATAGAAGGATGCCATTTGGTGTGCGCAATGCTCCGATTACTTTTCAATGACGCATGATTAGTATTTTTTTAGATTAATTGTAGAATTGAATGGAAGTATTCATTGATGATTTCAAAATTTATGGATCCTCTTTTGATGAATGTTTGAGTAGTCTTGCTTCAGTCCTATGTCAGTATATTGAAAATAATCTCATAATAACTTATGATAAATTCCATTTCATGGTGGGACAATGTATAGTTTAGGGGGATGTCATTTCTGGAGCTGGTGTCGAAGTAGATAAATCAAAAGTGGTTGTCATTTCTTCCTTAACATTCCCAAAAAATGTATGAGATGTGCAATATTTCTTAGGTCATGCTGGATTTTACCATCAGTTCATTCGTTACTTTAGTAAAATTGAACTCCCCCTCTCCCGATTACTCCAAAAAGAAAAGGAATTTGTTTTTTATAAAGAATTGAGGATGCTTTTAATAAGTTAAAATGGATTCTCACGTCACCCCCGGTAATCCAACCACCACATTAGGATTTACCATTTGAGCTCATTTGTGATGCCTCTAACTATGCAGTTGGGGAAGTCTTGTCCCAAAGCGTCAATCGAGCTCCACATATCATTGCCTATACCTCATTTACATTAGACCCTTCCCAAGAAAAAACCACCATAACTGAAAATAATTCATTGACATTTTATTTCCCTTGGACAAATTCAAGTCATACCTTATGTGGTCCA
Source organism: Viscum album (assembly GCA_963277665.1). Taxonomy (NCBI): domain Eukaryota; kingdom Viridiplantae; phylum Streptophyta; class Magnoliopsida; order Santalales; family Viscaceae; genus Viscum; species Viscum album. The sequence continues at coordinate 32,369,464 of OY728140.1, read as the reverse complement.
AAGTCATTGTGTTCTCAGACCATGAAACCCTCCAGTATCTCCTTATGAAATCAGAAGCCAAGCCATTCCTCATTCGCTGGATGCTCCTCCATCAAAAATTTACTACAGAAATTGGAGATAGAAAAAAGGATAAAATAATGTGGTGGCTGACCATATCAGTAGGATTCCACCATCCTAATGCATTGAATCCTCCCTCTGTATTCCTATAAATGATATGTTTCCCACTGAGCAATTGTACAGAGTGCAGGATTCTATTCCTCGGTATGCTGAAACTAAAAATTATTTGGTAGCATCTTTCATTCCTAATGATTTTAATAAAAACCAGGCTAGTCTTCTAAAAAATGAGTCTCGTTAGTAAATTTGGGATGACCTCTACATCTGAAACATATGTTGTGATCATGTCCATAGGCGTTGTGTTCCCGATAGTGAGTTTCAGTCTATCTTTAGATTATGTCACACATATTCTTTTGGGGACCACATTGGTCCCCAATGGACTGATCGCAAGGTCCTTGAATCTAAGGTCTTCTGGCCAACACTTTTTTGGGATTCCCATGATTTTTGACAATCACGTACTTATTATAAAAGAATGGGGAATGTCTCTAAAAGAAATAAAATTCCAAAACAATAGTAGCTCTTTGATGAAGTTTTTGATGTTTTTGGAATTGAATTTATGGGTCCATTTTCCAATTAATTTGAAATCATGTACATTATTCTACCGGTTGATCACATTTCAAAATGGGTAGAGGCAAGAGCTACAAGGACTAATGATTCTAAGGTAGTTGTAGAATTTTTGAGAACCCAATTCTTCTATAAGATTGGCTTACCTAGGTTTATCATTAGTTACTAGGGTTCTCATTTCTGCAACTAAACAATGAAATCACTTTTGTATCAGCATGGGGTCGGTCATAGAGTGTCTAATGCATATCATCCACAGACCAATGTCCAAGACGAGGTGTCAAATATAGTGGTAAAATAGATTCTTGAAAAAATAGTTCATCCCAATAGAAAAGATTGGATTCTTCGACTTGATTATTCATTATGGGCCTACCGTGCTTTCAAATCTCCCATTGAATGTCACCATTCCGTCCTATGTTTGTAAAGAGTTGTCACATGCCTGATGAGATTGAGTATAGGGCCTACTGGGCCATCAAAAAATGGAATTATAATCTGTATGGTGTAGGATCTCAAAGGAAGGTTCATATTTATGAGTTGGAAGAAATTAGAAGAGATGAATATGAAAACTCCAGGATTTATAAAGAGAAAACCAAGGTCATGCATGACCATCTTATACTTCATCGTCAGTTCCACATTAGGCATAAGGTCCTACTTAATAATGCAATGCTGAAGTTGCATCCAAGTAAACTTCGTTCCCTCTATTTTGGCCCATAAACTATTATTAATGTATCTCTATTTGGTGTTGTTGAGGTTCAAAATGAAGAAACTAGGAAAACCTTCACTATCAATGGCCAGCGACTGAAGCACTTCCACAAAGCCCTTTTAGAGTTCCCGATGGAGGAACTCCATGTCAAGAAGCAACATACAAGTGAAACACACCAGGTTTTATCCTTCCTTCTCACATTCCCAATTATTACACTGAGTACACTGCACATTCGGGGTGTGGTTGATGGGTAATTTTCTAGGTTAGATAGGGATTTTATTTTCTTTCTTATTTCCTATCTTTTTCACCTTTTTATTGTATTTTCACTTTTCCTTATCTTGTTGAGTTCATTAATATTTCCATTGTATTTCTTCTTTATTCTATTTTTTACCTTCTTTATGGTATTTTCTTTTCCCCCATCAAGGACCTTGCGAGCAGTCCATTGGAAACTAAAGTGCCTCCCATAAGTAAGTGTGTGACAAAATCTAAGGATAGACTAAAACTCGCTATCGGGAACACAATGATTGAGGACCTGATCACTACATGTGTTCTAGAGATAGGGTCATCCTAAATGTTCCATTGAGACTCATGTTTTAAATGACTAGCATGGTTTTTATTGAAATCGGTAGGAATTCATGATGCTACCATATAATTTACAACTTCAGCATACCAAGGAATAAGAACTTACACTCATTACAATTACTCGTTCAGAAACATATCATTTGAAGGAATACAGGGAGATGATCCAATGTCCGATGATGGTGGAATCCTATTGATATGGTCAACCACCACAATCTCTGCACCATTTAATCTTTAATTTCTAGATTAAATTATTAAAAGAGGAGCATCCATTGAATGAGACATGGCTTGGATTATGGTTTCGTAAGGAGATACTGGAGGGTTGGATGGTTTAAAAACACAATGACTTTGGACCCCAGAAGGTATGACTTGAATTTGTCCAAGGAAAATACAATGGCGAGGAATTATTTTTCAGCTGTGGTGTAGTATTCTTGGGCAGGATCCAAAGTACCTGAGGCATATGCAATGACATGTGGAGCTCAATTGACACTTTGTGACAAGAATACCCCAACTACATAGTTAGAAGCATCACACATGAGATCAAATGGTAAATCCCTCTGAGGTGGTTGGATTACCAGGGGTGATGTGAGACTCCATTTTAATATATTAAAATCTTCCACACATTATTTATCAAAAACATTCCTTTTATTTTTGGAGTAATTGGTAGAGGGGGTCACAATTTTTCTAAAGTCATGAATGAAACAATGGTAAAATACAACATGACCAATGAAGGACCACACATCCCATACATTTTTGGGGAATGGTACGAAAGAAATGAAATCCAATTTTGATTTATCAACTTGGATACCATCCCCAGAAATGACATTCCCCAAAACTATACCTTGTCTCACCATGAAATGGAATTTCCCATAATTTAATACGAAATTATTTTCAATACAGCAACATAGGACTAAAGAAAGACTACTCAAACTTTCATCAAAAGAGGATCCCTAAAAAGTGAAATTATCCACGAATACTTCCATGTAATTCTCCAAGTAATCAAAAAAAATACTAACCATGCATTGTTGTAATGTACCTGGAGCATTTCATAGATCAAATGTAATCCTTATATAGGAAAATGTGCCAAAGGGGAAAGTGAAAGATGTATTTTGCTGATCCTCAGGGGAAATATGGATCTGAATGTATCTCGAATTCCCATCAAGGAAACAGTAGTGGGACATACCTGCTAGCCTCTCAAGAATTTGGTCATTGAATGGAAAAAGGAAATGTTTCTTTTTAATGTATTGGTTTAGTCGGTGATAGTCTATAGAGACATACCAACCATTTTACATAGAATTTGGAACCAATTCATTATTTTCATTTTTGATTACCGTTAGGCTAGTTGTTTTAGGAACTATATGAATAGGACTGACCCATTGGCTGTTATAGATGGGGTAAAATATTCTAGAAGCCAATAATTTTGTTACCTCCTTTTTCACAACTTCTGGGAGGTTTGGGTTCAGTCGACATTGTGTGTGCCTCACTGGTTTAGTGTCATAATTTAACAAAGTATGATGTGTAAGATTGATGGACTAATACCAAGAATTTCAGAAAGTTTCCATCCCAAAGCTTGTTTATACTCCCTCAATAGTTCAAGGAGTTGTAATTCATTCCCTAGATGGGTGAACTAGTAGTGATGATGGGAAACTTGTTTCCATTCTCAAGATATAAATATTTTAAATCTTGAGGTAGTTATTTTAGTTCCAATGCATGTAGATTTTGGATTGATGGTGGTGTGTGTGAAAGTGAGAGGTCACTGATCTCATATAATTTCTCAATGATATCATCCTCATATGTGGAATGAGCTTTTACATGCTTAGAAGTGTAATCAATGGTCATTGGATCCTCAGAGTTCAAGAAATTATCAATTAATAAACATGCATGACACTTTTCTAGATCACTACAAGAATCAATGGATGATTCATTACCTAGAATATCAATCAATGAAGAAAACTGAAAAGGGGGATACGTGGAAAGAAATGTTGTTTTTTCAGGGGAAGGAAGTACGTCAATTGAATTAACAGAGAGAGAGAGGGATGTTTTTTGAGGGGTTATTCATGGTATCAAGGATGTTGAAGTGGACGATTTCACCACCAAACTCCATAGATAATGCACCATTAAAGACATTAACTATGGATTGGGTGATTTTCAAGAAGGGATTCACTAGTATAATCGGGACATGTCCATTCATCCAACCATTCTACATTTTAAGAACATAAATGTCAGCGGGAAAAATTAAATTTTGATCCATCACATGAACATCCTATAATACCCTAGAGGGTTGTGAGGTACTCTATTTGGCAAGTTGAAAAACAATTCTAGTGGTCTTCAGTTCCCCGACCTGAAATTTATAGTAAATGGAGTGAGGCATCACATTCATATAGGCACCTAAATCAAGCATAACATTAGAAAAAGAATACTCCTCTATGGTTTACAGAATTGAGAATGTTCTAGGATCATTGCATTTGGTGGGAAGTGATGGATCTATCAATACTGAAACATTCCTCCCCAAGATCACTTTCTCATCAACTAGAAGTCACCTTCTATGTGTACACATGTCCTTTTGAAACATGGAATACCGTGAAATTTGCTTCACCGCAACAACCAATGAGATATTAACGTGCACTTTCATGAAAATTTCCAATATTTCTTTATCAAGTTCAGTTTCCTTTTTTTTCATGGTTGGGTGGCCCTTTGACGAAATGGAAGTGGAATGGTTGGGATTGGTGACACATCAATATAAAAACCATTTCCTTTTGAATGGATTCTATCAGGACAAGGCTCTTCAAAATTTGGAACATTTTTGGTTTGGATGGAGGTTTCCTTAGGAGGGTATGACTCTAATAGAGGATTGATTTTAATTTCTATTTGTTTTCCAATTTTATGGGTGATGGCACAAAAATTTCATTTATCCCTTGGGTCAACTAATGGTTCAAAGGGAAGTTTACCAGACCCATGACTTTGAATTTCACCCACTGAGTTAGCTACTTGGCCTAATTGGGTTTTGAGGTCTTGTATGGCTGTCTGAGTGGTTTTTTGGAATTGGAAATTTTTGGTAGCCATTTGTTTCATTATATCCTCTCGGTTGGGCTCGGGTTTTGGAGGGGTTTTTTGGAAAGGCCTTCGGGGTGGTTAAAGATTTCTGGGTGGTGGTGGTGGATGACTACTCTACCCCAGTTGGTTGAATTGTTGTTGGCGTTGGTTTGAAAACCCCTTGCCTATAGGCTTGGCTCTCATTCCACCAGGGTTAGATGGATAGTAAGGTTCTTTCCTAAAGGGTTGTTTATAGGGGAGGCCTGGAAATATTTCCTCACAACTCTCAGATATTTCCATCAATTTAGTATATTGGTCAGAGTAGTGGGTGTTAGAAAAACATATAACACAATGGATGGGAGGAGGAAATTGGAGTTTATATTGGGAAGGAGAATGTTTTCAATGAAGGGTACTTACCTCTTCAAACATTGTGTCCAACATTTTATAGAATTCAGAAATTTACACCTCATGGACACCTTGAATAAGTACAATAGGCCTTGAACCAAATTGTTGTGTCTTTTGAGCCATCTTCTCAATTAGTTTTCTTACATCAATTTGGATCTTATCAACTAGCACACCAACTATAACATCATTGATCATATTTAGATCAATAGGGATAAACCTTTATAAAAATATTGAATTAAAATTTTATCACTTATTTGGTGGTGTGGGAAACTTGAACATAACATTTTAAAGAATTCCCAATATTCATGTTATGTTTTCCCTTGATATTGTATTATCCCTCAAATTTCATTCCTTATTGTTACAGTTTGAGAGTCTGAGAAATATTTTTCAAGGAAAAGGTGTTTCATGTCCCCCAACATCTTATTGTTGAATTAACATAATATAACCAATATTTTGCTATATATTCTTAAGAAAAGTGGAATGCTCTAATATTTACTTTTTCTTCATCAACATTTGTATGTTTTAATATAGAACACACAATATAAAATTATTTTAAATTCTTGTGTGGATCCTCTCCAAGAATTCCATGGAATCTTGGTAATAGATGAATTAAACTGGATTTTAGTTCAAAGATGGGTGCCTCGCCTTATAATTTAACATAGGTGGGTCAAATATCAACATCTGGTGAGGTTAGTTATTTTAGTGTTTGACTATTTTCATCCATGTTATTCAAGTTAATATTTGTTTTAATGCAGGATTCCAAAGAATAAAATGAAGGATCAAGATGAGTGTTGATGTTTTGTAAATCCTCCTTCAAGTGTTCCTCTTGTGTATCTCATGGTCACTGATGTAGGATCCTCTCTAGTTGAGGTTAGAATGTTTGTATGTGTACTGGAGTAGAACACAATATAAACAGAACCCACTCAAGAAATTAAATAGCACACAGAAAGAAATTAAAAGGCATAAGATAAAACAAACAAACATTCACAAAATTTACAAACAAATAATCAAAAACACGCACTAAGTCCAAAGCACTCCACGAAAATGGCGCCAAAATTTTACCATGTTGTCATGACATGTCAAATTGGTTATGATTTGAAGATATATATATAGTCTAGAGAAGAACCCAGGCCGTCTCTCAAGAAGAATTGATAGTTTTAGATAATATAATTTTAATAAGAGGTACAAAAGGTAGGGGGGTTGAAAATAGATTTAAGTAAATTACTTAATTAAAGAGTTAAATAGTTGTTAAATAAAGGTCATGTATTAATAATTATGAGAGAATAAGATCATTTCAAGTTCACAACAGATCTTGGATAGTTCATTGTTCTTAAAAGTTAACATGATTTTGTTAAATTATATGGTTGATGGTTGTAAAGATCATGCCTCCCCTCTTTCCTCTTCAAATGATGCATACATAACCACCCCATGACACAGCAATAGTGTTTCCATGATTTGGTTATCAATATTAGAATAAAAGGTCTACGAAATATTACTTAAATCTTATTTATGTGTGAGAAAAATAGGATTATTGTGTTTTCCAATCAGAACAACCAAAGGTTCCCACTTGAAATCTCAACCCAATTGGTGTTGAAATAAAAAGTGTTTAACTTAGTTATATAAAATGTAATGTAATCAGGGGATAAGCATGTAAAGATACAAAATATGTAAAATATTCAACACAAAAATTATAAAAAACTTGTATAATAACATGTGATGGAACACCCTCCCAATTTTTTGTATCTCCCTCAAAATGATAGTCCACCTTTTAGCTAGTCATCAAGAGGAAGATGGGGCTTGGGTGGAACTCTATATTTATCCTTGATCCCCCTTTGAGGAAAAGGGCCTCCAGAACTTCTATGATGATGAAGATAGTCCTATATAACTCCAAAATTTCAGAGCATGGATTCTGGTTCAAACTCCACAAATGAGGTACCCATGGTGGTCTTTTATAATAAAAATGGGAAGTGGTTTTGGGCACACAGATTGTGTAAAACCACGTGTCAGATTGTTTTTGGCCTCTAGATAGTCTCCAATGACTTTTTAATGATCTATAATGTTTTTTCCACACATATTGGCTTTCTTCAATGAAAGTGTGGATTTTTTTGGACATGTAAAACTCTAGATATGGAAAACATAGAACCCACATCATTTTACTCCATTTAGATTCGGTGGCCTGGATATATCACTTCTTTTGGGCCCTGTAATGGCCGAATGGTGATTTGTTGTCTTCATAAGAGATGTAGAAAATTGAAATTAGGACCTGTAAACAAAAGAAAAGGCCATTTAGATGCAAGGATATTTCATACTATACCCAATAGTGGAAAGGAGTTAATTGAACCCATGCATTTTTGGCCCATTTTTCTTCTGGATCATCTCTAGGGCCTCCAAATCACCTCCTCCTGCAATGGAATCATCAAAAAAAGTAACATTGAACCTATAAACAATGATAAATAGAAAATAAATTATTAAAACATGGAAATAAAATTGTTATTATTTTTATAATTTTCGATATAAAAAACATTTAGCATAATGGTGTAAGGGTGAAAAAGAAACAGTGAATCGTGGTGCGATCAATGAGCTACATGGCCTTAGGCAAGACTCCCCATATGTTATAGATAGCCAACTAGCAGTGAGGGTCTATTATGGTATGGTGGGAAGACTATGACATCATAATTAGACTATACAATAATGGTATAGATTCACAATAATCCATAAAAATTAAATTGAATGAAATATAGAAGTTTATGTCATATATATATAATAAATAGGTAGAAGAATGGACTATTTTTATTTTTAAAATAATGTATTCTCTATATGCTATAAGAAATTAAAATTCAAATAAGCGTAAAATAAGTAATATAAAACATATTATAAATAATTAATAAAATATTAAAATTATATCTTCAATAGAATCACAAGAATAAAACTAGTGCTCTTCTCAATTACTATATCCTTGTATAGATACTCAATAATCATAATATGGATACTTTCCCATGTTCCTACCTACATCCATGAAGTATATCTGGGAACTTATAATCATACTAAATATGGTGTGATATAAACACAGTACACTTCCACCAATAGTCTCAAGAATTTCATAATCTATGAATACACTCTGAATAGTGTGTATGAAATAATAAGATAAAATTAGTAAATAATATAAACCACATCTAGTTGTATTACTCATGGGATACATGATAAAAATATCATGTGTTAGCCTAATTATAATGAATATAAGAGGACATAATTATAATTTTAAATCTATAATTATGGAATGAAAAGAGTAAGGCCAAGGAATCCAAGTAAATACGATTTTTATATAAGTTTCTATAAATTATGTCAACAATTAATTCTAAGAAGGACGTACAACTAGGTCACTATGTTTGTAAATCAAAAATTAAATGAAAGTATGTGTTTTGACATTATAGACTTGGAAATTAATTTAATATATTTTTATATAGAAACCATTTATGTCATTCCATAAAGGGAAACCAAGCATCACTCTATGCATTATTTGAACCCATCACCATTTGATCCCATCAATGGAATTCATCTTGGGAAACATGTTATATCCCAGACATCCTATAATTGCATTTCCCTCTAAGTGTGACCTTGGAATTTCATGTACGGAACACATGTATCACTCATAGAATTATATGATGTTCACATCCCTATGATCAAATTGTAACAATTCTATATAGGGAACCAAAGAGTAACTCATTTCACAAAATAAGTTCACTCAGCAGGTAATCCCATCTAAGGCATCCCAAATAGGAATCCATTTCTCACCCATAGTATAATTAAATTTTTTTACAACCACTTTAATTTAGTTTTCTACAATGGGAAAATATAAGGAATCTAGATTTGGAACCCTCATATTTCCCTCGACATGGAATAAATGATGTTCTTAAGCTCTCATTTAACAAATACCTCAAAAAGAGTAACATAATTTATTTTTTCCAAATAATTTGTAAGGATAACTAAAGAAAACAAATCAAGAATGGGAATATTCATATGTCTAACCATTCTTCCATGGTTTAATTAAAATTAAATTTCATTCACAGGGGTTAAGTCAACACACATATATTGGTGGTTCGATTCCTTTCTTAGGAATGAGGCTTATGTGAAATTAATAAAGTCACACCCTATGGGTTGGATATAATTAATGTAGACATCCTCTGATGAGAAAATTAATTTTCTAGGATGAACCTAATAAAGGAAATATTTAACAATTTAATTCATTTGATATATTGGAGGTTTCACATGGATATTTTGTCATAGAACACAACGTTTCATAGTATAAATATCATTAAATTAGGGGAAAAGAAGATAAACTACATAAATTATCTTGGTAGATGGATACTCACCATTTATCAGCATTAGATTTAATCTATAATTGGAAAAATCAGATAAATCTATATATACCATGAAAATATTGTCTGTAATCCTGCATGGATTTAGCATTCCATATAATGAAAGAAAAACAATTAAATGATAGAAGATGAATGAATAGCTTACCAATGCTAATCCAAAGTGAATAATGATGAGGGATTAATATGTAATAATATGGTAAAGGCTCAATTTCTATAAGATAAAGAAGATTTAGCTCCAACAAGAATAGTTTCCTTGAGATGAAGAAGAAAAAATGAGAAATTTAAATTTAATAGGAAGGACAGAAAAAAGTGAAATTCACCATATTTTTTAGGGGTAGGGTGTTTGGCTACACAAATTTCGAGCCTTTTCACCAACTGTTTGCTATCATTGTCCCATGGAACACAAACCTTACACAATTTTCCAAAAATTAGTAAAACCAAGGTCACATAATGTCTATAACCTATGAAATCTATATATATTAATTTTCATGGCCATATTTCCAAGGATGAACAAATTGAAAACAATGTGAAACCCTTTAGGGCCTTCCCAGTCAACATTCACAGTTATAAATTATTGTGTTCTAACAATGAGCCTCACTTGTGCCTCTAAAAAATAAGACCTATGAGTGCAAAACTTTCCAAAAAACACCACCAAAATCTTCCTTAAAATCATAGGCACTTTTATAAATGAAAAAAGATGTTAAAAAATAAATATAATGGCTTCATGACTTACTAAAAGTTTGTGGTGTTACACAACCTTAGATAAAGTCTATAGTGAAGGATGATTTTAATCAATGAGAAAATAATAGTGGTCTATTACTCAATCACCTAGGAAATTTCCAATTTGGATTTGGTGCTCCGGAGAAAACTGGAAACAAATCACTACACTCATATATGTACCAACACTCACAAGACACTCCACCACTAAACATAGCACAACACATTGTTTATAAATTAAAAGAAGTGAGTGAAATTTGTTATGATCAAATAAGATAGTACTAAATGAACATAAAAATTTATTATAAAAAAATTACATGATGAGTAAAATACTTCCATTAAAAACTGAAATTAATTAATAGAATAATTAATTAAATTTATTTATGTTCTACACTTAAGAATTATAATTAGTGACCATTCCCTTCCCTAATCAGCCAACTATTTTACCCATAAATCATGTGTTAAAATTATTTTCCAAAAAAATAAAAAATAAAATAATAAGAATAAAATAGAGAAGGAAAACACTTTTAGTGGTAACATGCTTCAAATTTTCACCATAATGTGTAAAATAAATTTTATATAGGAAGTGACATTAGGGATGATCTTTCAACAAGGATCGAAAATCCTAGGGAAACCATTCAAACATTCATGGCTTGTTAAATATAGATATTCCTATAAGGGTAAAAACAATAGAATATTTGGTTGAAATCTCCCCATGATCATCAAAAAATTCAATTTTTCTTCTTTCAATTTTCTTCCATGTGTTAAAAAATGGATTTTAATTTTTTTTAAATAAAAAGGGTTGATGGGGTGCATACTGCACTACATTATCTCTTATTTTTTAAAACATGTGAGAAAAAATAATTACACAACATATATCGTTTGAAATGAACGTTTATTTTAAATCCATAAAAACCCATATGCAACTTCATGGATAATTCATCTTTCTAGTAATGTAAATATAGAGTACATAGATAATGTTATAAATAATGATTTCAATATTAATTATTATGACTGAATTAATGAATACAGATTAGAGTAATTATGTATTTTAATTTTTAAAATAATTTCCCAGAGTTTTTTTCATTTCACAAAAATCAATTTGTTCCAAAAGTATTAATGTCTTATTAATTTAGTATGAATTATAACACCTTATGACTTTTAAGAATTATTTTTTTCAAAATAAGTCAATATTTATGATATTTTGTTTTATATGTCACACTTAATTTATATATTGTTACATTTAATACTGATTTTAACTTCTATTACACATAACACAATGTGTAAAAGAATTCTAACATATCATTAAAATAATATTATTTTATATTACATTTATCACCTATAAATTTAAATTTTGGGTGTGAATTGTATTAACCAAATAATGATAATATATTTTTTAAACATTATTCTAAAATAAATTCTTTGGTGAACTTTTATTTAATAATTAAAACAATTGCAATACTTTTCTGAGAAATGATTTTTATGAAAAAAAATTATTTCACCTGAATAAATGAAATAAAATTTGATGAAAAATTTAATTAAATATTTAAATTATACATTCAATCATCTAATTAAATTTCATATAATATTTTTTTTCAAAATAAGAGATAATAATAAATAAGTTTTACGCATAGAAATTTTATTTTTCAATAATGTAGTTTTATCACCATTTTGGTACACTTATTTTTAAAAATAATTTTCGAAAATCATTGTAATTTTATTGGAAAACAAACTATATATTTAAGAAAATAATATCAAAATTATCTTATGAATTGTTGATACATTTAATAAAATATTTAATTTATAATTAATATTGAAAATACTGAATTTTATTTAAAAACATCCTTTTCATTAAAAGTATCTATATAGTTAAATTATATTTTAAATTTCATTTAATGTAACATTAATTTGATTATATATCTATTAATACAATTTCATTAATTGCAATAATTTTCATATTGATGATTTATATAAAAACATTGTATACTATTGAACATTTTCTCTTTGAAAAACCACCTTTCTAGTCACATATGCATGATTAATTTTAAAATAAAATATTCCACTTTTGTGAATGGAATTTGGAAATATTTATTTTATATTTTAAATATTAATAATTTATATTATCAAAAAACTTCAACATATTTTTTTTTCTAAAATGAAAAGTGAAAATCTTAAATTATGTAACATGGTTATGTTCAAAATGGTTTTACTAGGGATTAAACAAAAAAGCTAATGTTTAAAAATAACCCAAAAATAGTCCAACACCCATTTTATGGACACTTATAGAAAATATCCGTTATTTTACATATCATTTTACATTATTAGATCATTTTTGGTAGGTCAAAACGTGGTTACACCTAAATAATTTCAAAATATTACAAGTGTGTCAATCACCCACAAGTATATAAACCTTTTTTACATCTATCTTTAATCCTTTTAAATTTTTTAAGTGATGTTATTTTGAGCGACGTTAAAAATATGATTTTTTATGTGAGTTATTTAAAAAACGACATTAGAAATGGGGTTTCAGGGTTTTTAACGTCAGTTTTTCAAAATTTGACGTGAAAGACCATCTGAAAATGATATTAAAAACAATTTTTTACATCGGTTATTAAAAAAACACCGTTAAAAATCATTTTACGTTGGTTTTTTAAAAACCGAACCTAAAACTCATTTTTAACATCTTTTTTAAATAACCGTCATAAAAATTGTTTACCATATTGTAGATAATTTCTATGCTTTTATTTGATAGGTCACAGAGCTCAAACATTATTATGAATCAGAAGTTATGATCATGAGAAGTTTGATATTTTTTTTTGAGGCAATATCGGATATGCCAACTATGACATCGTCTTAGACATAATTTTAGAATCCGAAGGAGGATTTTTAGTTTTACTATGTTATAAAGAGTTATCCATCATTATAAAAAACTAAGTATCATTAAATGGTATGTCAATTAAGAAAACTACTCATAATTAATATAAATCATGGAAGGATAATTACAAATACCTTGTAGATATCATGGAAAAAAGAAATCGTAGATTCACAAGGTAGATCAAACAATTTGAGTTAGTGAAACGATGACGGATGAAATAAAAGATAATTAAATGGTATATAAATTAATAAAAAATTCAGAAAATCCTAAATAATGGAAAAATAATTACAAATACCTTGATAAGATTGTGGAAAAGATAAATAATTGATTTATGTTGATGGTCAAACGAGTCGAGTTGGGGGAACGATGAGGATTGAAAGAAAATATTTCAAAATTAGGATATGTGTATAATAAAAAAATTAATCAAAGTGATACAAGAAATCATACTATTAAAAATTTATACAGAAATTAGAAATTTCAATGCTGTGATGTAAAAATATTGATATTTCGCATTTGCGGGATATTAGAATTATCTTTCACATTGGTTTTTTGATAAACTCAATGAAAATATATGAGATTTGTTTTTTAATTTTTCACATCATTTATATATGAACTGATGTAAAAAATCAACATCCATCAATGTTTCATGTTGGTTATTAAATAACTGACGTAAATAAAAAAATTTCATGTCTTTTTCACATTGGTTATTTAATAACTGATGTTCAATGGTATTTTTTCACATCAGATATTTTATAAATTAATGGAATTTTTTTAAAAAATATGTAATCCATTTCCCAAGATTAAATTTTATAGGTCAAAGAGCTTAGACGGAGTTACAGATCAAAAGTTAAGGCCTTTAGAAATTTCCCTTCCCTATGACTTCGTATAGAGATGATCAACTTCCGATGACCATAACTTTCGATTTGTAACTCCGTTTGAGCTCAAAGACCTATAAAATAGAATATTAGGATATGAAATACATGTTTTTAAACATTTATCATGTTGGTTATTTAACATAATACATCAAAAATACCCTTTAATAGAAGTTATTTAGAATCGATGTGGCAAAGCCTAGAAAATAGAGCCTTTCATGTTGGTTATTATGTAACCGACGTATAAAATCAGAGAAAATGGAATTTTCACATTGGTTCTTATATAAAAGATGTGAGAAAACCTAAAAATGATGTTTCACATCGTTTATATAATAATCGACGTGAAAAATCATTTTTCATAGATTTTCACCTTGGTTCTAAAAAACTGACATGAAAAAATCTATCATTAAAAATAGTTTTTATACTTGTGACCTCACTTATAAAATGACACACCACATCCTCTCCTATTCAAACCATAAAAAAACTTTTATATTTTAAATTTCCGGAAAAAATAACATATCAAATTACCTCCTCAAATAATTCAATTCTTATTTTATACCAACTTCTATCCTAGTAATGCTTTTGATGAAAAACTAATAAGGATACTCGAAGAAGAGGCAACGTTCACTAATGAGCATTTTTGTTTTATTTATTCTTCAACCTCATTAAATTATTATTATAACATGATGATATAATAACCTAATTATATTAAATATACCGGTATAATGTTATTTAGGTTTATTTTAGATAATAATCTCCACTTCAATCGAACGGGTTATGAAATCATGGTTACTGTGCAAGATATACTATCGCCTCGCAAACTGATGTCATTGAATTTTCAATTATCTTATCTCATAGATAGGTATGATGATGAATGTAATGTGTATATATGATATTTATAAAATAATTACACATATTTAATCATTATTTCAAATATATATTTTTAAATTCTATTCCCTATGGGATATGATAACATCATTCGTGTATATAGAAGACTACCTCATCGGGATGTAATGTGATTGGGTTTCACTAACTCTTTACATAGAAGATAATAAGGATATATTTATGTGAAATATATGATATAGTTATGATTTTAATGAAATATTTATCATTTTTAAAAGATAAAATATCATCATATTTCATTTTTACACTCAATTAAATATGATAACATCATTCGTGTACGTGTGGACTACCGCCTTCATGAAGCTATGACTCTCACTTTTCTTCTGCCCAAAAAATGAATGATATGTATAATTACATTTAAGTAACTAATATGTTACTTATGATATTATTATAATTATTTAAAGATAATTAATAGTTTACCCACCTTCTATAATTTTCATTATAAAATGGAAACATTACTCATGCATACGTATAACCGACCCTCTCCAGGATCGTAACATGCATCATTTCTCAAAACCCAATTTAATGATTGATATTGAAAATATTTTTTTTTATAATATGATAATTATTTTATTATTATTATTATGGATTTTAGGGATCCATGATCAACATGATAGGATAAAAAATCAAAACATACATGAAAAACACAAGAGTTATTATCTAGAATAAGATTTTATCAAGAAATTATTAATAAATGGGTAATAAAAGGTATTATGTAAATTATATATGGAATTATATAAATAAGTATAATTATTTAATAGATAAATTTTAAATTTATATTTATTATATAGGTGTATCTAATGTGTACGAAGGATTTCAAGACATAAGGTAAAGGATTTGCGTCTCTCTTTTTACGTTTCCGAGACACATATTGCTTTCAACACATATTTTTTTGAAGTGTATAAAATTATAGAAATTTTATTCTAATATTTTTATGAATAAAATTAATTGGTATTGAAATAACTATTGTTGTATCTCTCTATCATGGGGTTTAAGATTCAATAGTTACCATAGTGTTATAGGATTCTTGTCTCAATGTTCCATGTTTGGGACATATGTTACGTTCTACACCAATATTTATTTATGTGGTGTATATAATTCTTCATTTAAATGTTATATAATTAATATCCTTATTTTAATTATAATTTATGTTTCATTTAATGAAATTATTTTATGAAAATTATGATTCAGAAGGTAACAATGTGGTATTATTTTTATACAACAATATCACCATTTTGGAGTGTTTAAGATTATGTTTCAAATAATGAATTATTATAATAAATCACTCAATATATAATAAATTTTCTTCTAATATGTCTATAAATGTTATTTTAATGTGATTTTACCCTTATAAACTCTATGATAGATATGATTATTGAGAAACTCTTTTTAATAAAATCTCAATGTATTTCTCTCTTTGGTTGGAAATATTTTTTCGTCCAAAAATAATTTTTACTGAAAATGTTTACAAATATTTTTTATTTATATTATATTAATTTAAAAAATTCATTTTATCCTTGTTTTATATCTTACATTTTAAAAAAAAACTAAAATTAATTAATCTTTTAAAATAATTACAATATGGATTTTCCAAAATTGTGAATGTAATGTTCATTTTAATGAGTGCGAAATGAATAGAATTTACTCCCTTAAAGGATTTTTTTTAAATTTAAGTCTTAGTTTATATAATTTAAATATTCTATTAATATAATATTATATTCAAAATGTTTTATGACTTGTAATTTTTGTTCCATAGAGGAAAGTATATTTTCTATAAGAAATGAATTAGTTTATTTTTAATACTTCTTTTATATTTTTTGATTTTTATATTCAAAAAAATATATTTTTGAAAAAATTATTCTCTAAAATTTTATTTTAAAAGAAAATTATTCTTCTCCATGAAAAATTCATGTTTATTTATCTTTCAAAATTATTTTACATATATGGTGACATAATTTAATATAAATTACGCATTAATAAGGGTATGAACCAAGGAGATCATTATAAATCTTTGATTCCATCATTTATGATGAAAAAATGTTTATGAATCCCAATTCCCTTCTATGGTTTATACCGTGAAAAAATTCATGTGAATATTAATTCTTTTATCCATGGGTTATGCCTTGATGAGGTGATGAAATAATTATGAATTCGGTCTCTTTTCCAAAGGTTATGATATGATCAAATGTTTATGAATCCTATTTCATTTCATTGGATTTGATATAATTAATATTTTTTGATCATATAGAACACATAAATGAGGTTTTAAATATGAGATTAATGGGACATATATATCCCTTAAATTCCATGGGTAAATAGTTATATCTCATGACATCGATAGGAATTAAATAGGGAGTGAACCCTATTTAATAATGGACTTTGTCCGCTATGATGGTCTTGGGAGTCATCCTTTACAACTACGATGCACTGTGGAGTGAAACCATCCAACTATGATTAAAAGGATACCACATGGTATTATGGTGTGTCATGGCTAGGAGTTGTAGTTGCATATGGAGTTCCTTGATATATTTTAGGAATGATCCCTGACTACAAGGGAAATTATTTTTTATTCTAATGTGCATATCAAAAACTTCTGTTTTATTCAAATGTTATGCTCTCACAGCTCATGTTATTTGATTTCCATATGATTAATGTATTATGAAATTACAATATTTATTCCATGACTCAAGATTACTGTCTTTGATATGAAGGGTATTGTATTCAAATTTTATTATCATGTTCCTATACCCTTATGCTCATTTCGTGCTTACATATCTCTCTCGTTTACTGGTACTATGAATCAGAGCTCTCCCTTTAATATTTTTCATTTCCCTAAGTTATTAAAAAAGGTTTCTATTTAGGTCTAATATTGGGTGAAGATAATTATTTGTGACATTTAATATCTTTCATGATTTAAGAATATTATGTTCCATGTTTCTAAAAGAAATAAACTATTAAGGTCCTTAGGTGTGTGTTTGTGTATTGTAATAAATATCCATCTAAAAATATATAATATCCATGTATGTGAATCCTAGATCATGATAGTTTGTATTATAGTATAGGTTTAGTTAAATCTGGAAACTGGGATGATAAAACCTTTGTGAGATTTTTATAGAAATATTTAAGGATATATATAAGGATGACTCAAAGTATAGGAAAATAATCATTAATTTTTCTAATGGATAGTGCGAGTTGATTCAAAGGATTGAAATCCTAGTATGGATATAAAATTTGAAATAGCCCTTGAAAATATCTACCTATGGGTAATAAATAATAAAAGTTTGCATTAAGATGGACTCAGTCATCACCTAGTGCATGACAACAAGGCCTTATGCACTCCAGGTTGGAAACACCTTAGGGACATGCTTTGGAAATTCCCAAACTCTTTACAAACCATAAAGAAGAATTTAAATAGTTTATGACTATGAATAACATATGATAAATATTTATTTTTATACAATAAAAATAACGTTTCATGATTTTGACATCCAATAAGTGATTTTAATGATTGTTTGGTTTCCCATTATGATTTTCATTGCTCACACTATACTATTTAGTTGTAGTTAATGGTAGGAAACATAAGAAATCGTGTTAACATTGAATGTGATGTAAAATTAATTATAATGACTGGGGTGAAGGATAGTATGATTATTATTAATTAGTAATCATGGAACATGATTAAATGTGTTAACCCTAACCAACTGTAGGACTAACCAAAGAAGAGAAAGATGGATTTGAATGAATGTTTTTGAATTGGAGGATATTATGGATATAATTTAAAATTAAATATATATATATAATGTTGGAAGAGGAAATAAAGGGAATATATTAGAGGGAAAATAATATGTTTTCAGTATGTAAAAGAATAACTCAAATAAAATAATCATTGAATATAGATGAATTGAGCAGTTAATGCAATTTATGTGAATATATGCCTCTATTAGGTATAATTGGATATGATAAGTCTAAATATGGAATGTATGGTAATTAATCAAATCTATGTTTTACAAGGAAAGCTCAGGAAGAGAATCAGATAGGTATTATGAGTAGTGGTTATATTTCTGATGATGATGAGACTATGAATGGAATATGAATTGAAAGAGGTAATATGAAATTATAATATGAAGCATAGTGAATAGTTTGAGAAGGAAAAGATATGAATGAAGTGTTTATGTATTATAAATAAATAAAAATGAATAATATAAGGATTATTCAGTATAAGTTTTCCATTAATGATTTTAAATAATATGTTAAATGATGTTGATGACCTAGAAAAGTGATTAAATTGAAATGTGATATTTTTGGAAAAAATGATTATTGGAATAGTAACCATTAATATTTTTCTAATTTAAATATAATGATTTTTGGATATAGATATTACTTATTTGGAAAAAGTATATTTGATAGTACTGATTTCCGTAGAATTGATTAATGTTTTATTAAGAAAGTGGTTTTATGCTATCCCTGATGGAGTGTACATCAAAATTTGATTTACAGAATGTATTCAATAATATGTGGTTTTTTTTCAAGGAGTAAGGAAGAATTAATGTTTTCAATAAGTATTAATGTTAATTCAGTTTATTAATTTTTTTTAAAAGAATACATGATGAAGATATTATAAGTTTTGGTATTTGATAATCAAGAGATACTTTATAATATTCTAGGGATAATGTTATGTTGATTTTGAGAAATTTAGTGACCATATTTGTAAATATTGAATTTTATAAGGGTTACAAGGTTATCCATATATGAATGGTTTGTGTTGATCTATGTATAATTCTTTAGTGATTAACGTATTACATTAGAATATAATGATTTATTCATATAGGATAACATGTGCTAACCATTTTATTATGTTGATAACTAAATATGTTTAAAATGACTAAAATTGTATTCATGGATCATATTATTCAGTAGTATATCAAGGAATAAAAAATCAACCTTAATTTCATGGAGTAAGAAAATAAGTGGAAATTGATCAAGACATAACCAAAGGGTAAGATTACCCTTAACAAATAGAATAAAATCTAGTATGTATATATTCCAATGAAATAAAATGTTATCCTATTAAGAAAAATTCTTATGATATCAATTAATGTTTTATCACCACTTTGGTATATTTTCGTGTGTGTTCATCAACCTTCTCTGGATGAAAAAATTTATTGTGGACAATGATATCCATAACTATCCAAAATTTTTTACATTATTCTACCATATCCAAACGGTCACTTCTCACTTAAGTTATATTATGTTGAAACATAGTTATGAGTCAATTTACGTACACTTTATATTTCAAAAAATCCACTCTATTGGATTTTATATTATTAAATTTTATGATTTGGGAATCTATAAATTTTTTAAATGTTGAACATTTGAGAATGAAGATGAAATTCAGTAGTAAAATTTATTTTAGGGGGGATTGAATGTAACACCATCATATTATATATATATATATCCAGTAAATTTAATCTTTTAGATATTTTATGATACATATAACACAGATTTTAGCTTCTTTTATGCGTTACAATATATTTATCTTGTGTTACACACATCACTCAGTTTAAACAAAACGTGACAAATCATTAAAATATTATTATTTAATATGATAGTTTTCACCTAGCCATTGCACTTTTTGGTATAAATAGTGAAAATAAAATAATGAAATATATTGTTAGAAGATTTATATATATTGAATTATTTTGTGAACTTTTATATATTAATAAAAATAAACAAATTCCTTTTTCGATAAAATATTTTTACAAAAAATAAAGTGTTTCACATAAATAAAATTTTAAGAAAAGATATTTTGATGATTTAATTGAATAGAATTTATATATTATATATAAAAATAAATTTATAACCTTTAATGTTATGTATTTTTAGAAAATTTATATGAATAAATAATCTTTTACTTTAAAAAAAATCCTTTTTCTAAAAATTAGTTTTGATGATTTTTTGGCATAATTATTTCTAATAAAAATTACTAAATATTTCAGAAAGTTTATTTTAAATAATAAATATCATATTTTAGATCACAATATCAGTATTATATTACGGTAATTTTTTAAGAATTCTCTAAAAATATTAGTTTTATGATAAATATTCAACATATTGAATTTTAGTTGAAAGCATTCATTTCATTTAAATTACTTATAAAATAAAATTATATTTTAAATAGATTTTAAAATAGAATTATTTAAAAAATATAGATATTAATCCAATTTCATTCATTAGAATTATTTTCATTTTTAATTTCGATATAAGATCATTGTAAACTATTGAGCAATTTTCCTTTGAAAAATATGCTTTCTCATCACGTCTATGAGATTAATTATAAATTCAATCCTTACACATATGTGAATGGAATTTGAGAAAATTTACTGAATATTTTTAATTATAATAATTGATATTATCTAATATTTTAAACATATTGTTTTCCTAAACCAATATAGTAAGTCGTAAAATTAGTTACCATGTTTAAGGTAAAAATGGTTTTTATGAGGGTTAACCTAAAATTATATGGGTTAAAATTATTAAATATCATTTCCAAAAACCCATTTTAGGGATGTATTTAGGACTAATTATCTATATTATCTATCATGGTCCATTATTTATTCCTTTTTGTTAGATAAAACATGGGTACAACTAACTTATTTCAAAAAACTACATGTGTGCCACTCACCTCACTTATAAAAGGACACCACCTATACCCTCATCATAAAACTATAAACCACTTTTGGATAAAAAAGTTCTACCCAAATATACTTAAATATTTCCTCCTCTTATCCTATATCCCCTATTATTTATTTAATTACAACCTGGGAAGTATTTTGGTGAAAACCTATGTAGGATACCCAAAGAAGAGGTAACGTTCATCAATAAGAATTTTTTTATTTTTGTATAAAAATCATTCAATTATTATTATACCATGATGATATAATAAAAAAATTGTAATCCATATAAATATATTCTATTATTTTATGTTAATTATCTAAAATAATATCCACTTCTATGAAATGGGTTAGGAAATCATCATTTGTGTGTGCGACGAACAACCTCCCCTTGAACCGACATAATTTGTTTTTCCAATACCAAATATCATAGTTGTGTATTATGATGAATATAACATGGATATATGATATCTATATTATAATTATACTTCTATAGTAATTATATCATATATACCTTTTTAATTTCTTTTTCATAGAGTATATGATAATGTCATTCGTCTATATGATAGATTACCTTCTAGTGAAGCAATGTGATTAATTGTCACTAACATGTGAGATGGAAGATAATAAAAAAATTATGTGATTTAAATGAAATTACCATGATATTAATTGCATATTTATAATTTGTAAAATATAATATTTATTTTTATTTCTTATTTGTTCACCCACTAAAATATTATATGGTCGTTCATGTAAGTGTGGAATATTGCCTCCACGAAGCGATGTTTCACTCCCTTTTAATCACGTTCCCACATGAATGATATATATAATAAAAATTAAGTAATTGATATTTTATTTATGAAATTATTATTATTATTTGGATATAATATATCACTTAACTCCTTTCCATAATGATCATGAGAAAATGGAAACATTATAAATGTGTATCTATGACCTACCATATCTATGATCATAACATACACGGAAAACATAGAAGTTATTACACAAAACATGATTTTAGTAAGAAGTGGTTAATAAATTCTAATAAAAGGTCATATATAAGTAATATATATAATTATATAAAAAATATGGTTATTCATTAGATGTATAATAAAATTATATTTATTATATAGGATGTTCTAATGTGTTTTAATTATTCCAAGACATTAGGAATGGGATGTTCATCTTACCTTGAACATCTATGAGAAACCTATCATATTCACAACATATTTTGTTTGTAAGGAATATAAACCCCATGAATGTATTCTATAATTATTATCCTTAAAATTTAATTGGATTTAAAAAAATTTATGATCTATATTTTATGTGGTTTAAGGTTAAATGTTAACAATGTGGTATTGGATTTTGGTCTGAATTTTTTATAATTGAGATATATCTGATGTTATGAACCTTTATAATATTATGTGGTCTATATTAAACCTAGTTGAAATGTTATATTATGAATCTCATTATTTTCATGATATTTTATGTTTCATTTTATTTTATTATTTCATTGGTATTATGATTCAAAAGATACAAATGTGGTATGAGTTTTATGGAATAATGTTATTGTTATTAAGATTGTTTATGATTATATTTCTAACGATGAAATCCATTAATCTATCTCTGAACATAATAAATAATATTTTTTCTAATGTGGTTATTCATTAAATATTCAATTAATATTATTATTTCATCCCATACTGGTACTAAAAATAATTCAGATGAAATTTCTAATAAAATATTACATTATTCCTCTCATAGATTAGAAATATATTTTCATCCAGAACTATGTCTTCTAGAAATGATTTCAAAAAAATAACTAAATACTCTCTGATGATTTATCATAAAAATATATTTTGAAAATGTATGAAATTTATCGAATTGTTTTTAAAAGTAATCTTTATATCCCTTTCCAAATGGTTCATGTTTGTATTTTACCAAAATCGTTAAAGGAATCACTATTTTATAATGTAAAATAAGAACATAACTTCCCTCTATTGTGACCATTATTTTCGTTGAATTTTACTTTATTTGTTTTCAGTGGTAATTTCAAAGAAATAAATTTTCAAAAAAATTATTATTTAAAATTATTTTTTCAATGTTGAAAGGATATGTCCCTCAAGAAATGTTTAATTTAATATTAAATCTATCATTATATGTTTAAGGAATATTTTAAAAGAAAATGATATAAAAAATGATTTAATTTTTAAAAATTTATTTTCAAATAGAAGTTATCTTCCTCAAGAAATGTTCCATGTGATTTATCTTTCAAAATAATATTTCATCTTATATGATATGCTTTGATGTATATTTTAATTTACTAGGGATCTGAACCAAGGATACCAATTTAATTATCTCTCTAAATGGTTTATAATGATAAGATATTTGTGAAACCCATTTCTATTCCATGGGTTATACCATATTAAAATTTATATGAATCCCATTTTTTCATTGAGTTATGATTTGATGAGACAATTCAGTGATTATGAAACCATTCACTTTTATATAGGTTATGATTTGATGATATTTTTATGAAACCCATTTCATTTCAAGGGTTATGATATTATTAATATTTTATGATCCTGTAGAACACAAAAATATGGTTTTCATTTTTGAGATGGGTTGGACCTATATCTTACTAAAATGAATTGAGTGATGATTTATATCTCATTATATATATAAGAATAGAACAAGGAGTCTTCCTTGTTCAATAAGGGTCTTTTTCTATTATTATGGTCTTCTGAGTTAACCTTGTCTACTATAATAGTTTTAGGAGTGGTTGTATTCCACTATGAGGAAGGGGATACCACTAGGGATAGTGGTGGGTCTCAACTAGGAGGTGTCTCTATATATGGAGTACCCTGATTAATTTTGGAAATAACCCTTGACTACAAGGGAAATGATTATATATAATTATGTGTATTATACAAATATATGTCATATGAATATATTGTTCTCTCATATAACCTATTTTATGACATTCTTATGAATTATGTCTTATTAATTTCCCATATTTATTCTATTACTCAAGATTAAGATTTAGGATATTTAGGGTGTGGTTTTCAAATGCTATGCTTATGTTATGATACCCTAATGCTCATGTTATGCTTATTTATCTCTTTTTTTTCACCCTTACTAGGCATCTGAGCCAGCCTTTTATTATGATTCCCTTCCCAAGAGTTTTAATAAAGGTTTTTAAGTGTGAATACTAATGGAAAATATATTTATGTGAGAAATTGAATATTCTTCATTAATTAAGAATATTGTGTTATAAGTTTCCAAAGGCACTAAATTATTGCGATCCACAGTCATGTGTTTATGTAATATAGTGAATATTAATAAACAAATTCAATACCAATGTGTGAGAAGCCTATGTTTCTATAAGAACATCATTTCATAAGTTGTCTTTGATTCTATGGATTTTTCTTTTATGAAAATTTAAAATCATACAAAAATTCATCAAAACTATAAAAAAACATTATTGGAAAATTTGATGAAATACTAGAGAGAACACATATAATATTTCAATTACTTTTCAAAAAAAAAAGTTTTTTAATTCCTAAAAATAAACTCAATGCATTAGGATGTTCAAAGAGTATTAATAAATCTATCTAAAATACCTCATGAATTTTGGAATGTATTAAAAATTTTACAACGTCCTAAAAATACTAATAGAGTTATTATATACTTCAATAAAAGTAATACAAAATGTGGATTATCCATTTTTGAGCTCTAACCACCAATTTTTTCAAATTTAGCTCGATGTATTTCAATGTTGTGTACCCTCATGAAATTTATGATTTTTAACTTTACCTCTATGATTTCGTATAAATTTTAAATTATTTCAAAAAAAATCAATACATATTTCAACTACATGAATCATCTCAATAAACATTCTCATAACTAATTCAATAATCTCCACAATTAAACATGTCATGATAGAAATTATTTTAAAACTATTTATGAATAGTGAATTTGTCGATTTTTTTAATGAATCACAAACTATTCTTGAAATCAAATAATGATGTAATTTTACTTTAATTAGTGAAATAACATTGATTAATTAATTAAAATTAAAAAAAATAATTAAAAAATGTGCTCTATCATTTCCCCCAAATATCTACCTCAGAATATGTATCAAGTAATCATAAAAAATATTACTATATAAAGATTCAAAACACTATCCAATAGAAGACCCCATTTTAATATCCAAGGCATCCAATATTTTCATGACTCCTCAATTTACTTAATTCCAATGCCACCATGTATTGCATGAAATTAATTTTTGGGTTTTCAATTATTTCATCCTCATTTCCATCTTTATTGTTGGAAGTATGTAATTCATCACAAAAAGTGAGAATTTAATGAAAATATTTCTAATTTATAGCTTATATAAGGGTAACTATAGTCTTGAGATAATTATTTACCTCCACACAATTAGTCAAGTATTTCTATAAATCGTAATGAATTTTCATATTTTTTCTATATAAAAGGGATGGTTGATTTAGATATAAGGATTTCATGGAAAAATACTACACGTTTTTCTCTATTTGAATGATAAATTATGATTTGTAGTGTGAATTAAGGAATGGTTTTTAATTAACTCTTATTTGAAATAAATTTTCTCTAAAAAATTATTATTCTCTAAGGATTCGTACACATTAAAAAATAATTTTATATCAAATTTTATCCTTCTTTTTCTCATTTTATCCGTATTATTTTCCACTTTTCAAATATTTTATTTTTTAGAATTATAATTTAGAAGAAAGAGATGTTTTACTTTTTCTTAAAATAGTATCATGACTGCCAATATAGTTTGAATGATACTTTTTCTATCATTTGATAATTCTGATAACAATTTCCTACAAAAATTGTAGTGGAAATGATGTAGCAGATCAATTTTTTCATATAAAGACGCAAAATTATCATACAAAAATATGATATCTTTGTATATGATTATTCATTTCATTATAGAAATAAATTCTTAAGGACCTTATTTGTTTATTATATTTTGACACTAGATACACTATCTTATTATTTAATGATTGATCTTCAATGTATCCCAAAAATAACACACTATTATGCACTATTAATATAAATACCTTCCATAAAACCATTATTCATATCATGGGGAAAGGAAAATAGAAGAAATAATGATATTAAATTATTAGTAAGTGTAATCAATAAAAAAAATATTATGTAAGGATGAGGCTATGAAACCATGATCATAACATATGAACACCAACCATGCATATCATAGATCAAAATATTGAGTCATGTCATATAGGTGAGCAGTTCATAAGACCTGAATCATAAGGAAATGTAAGAAAATGATCCATGAGTTCATAAAATTTACATAATACAAGTTATTGTGGTAGAAAAAATATACATAAAAACTAAGTTACTTAGTAGTCAAGGATTATTTTCAGGGTTGTCATAAAATAATTGAATCACTCCCCAAACCATCTTTGTAGTACTCGTTTACTCCCAAGACTATCATATCAGAAGATACCCTTATAAATCATAGTTCACTTCCCATTACAGTCCTATATATCTCATTATATATAAATAATTACCCAATTCATTGGAGAGATATATAGGTATGAACTATATGTGGTCCTAAAATAAGCAGCATACTAGGTTATATCCTAACCACCATCCTTTGTTATAATGTAACCACATAATCCTAATGAAAACCATATATAAGTGTCCCCCAATATTACAATTAATTAATTATATATGAATAAATTAAATAAATAGGTCTCAAAAACATTTTATAATTTTATAAAATCTGTAAAATAATTTTTTTCATAATTATTTCACTATTTCATCAATACATAAATTGTGGAAAAATAAGTGGGTTTCATAAGCATTTTAACATTGTATAACCTGTCGAAGGAAATTGGGTTCTATAAAAATCTATTTCATCATAAATATAAACCATTTAGAGAAATAACAATAATTATATCCTTGGATCATATCCACAACAAAGAATATTTGACATTAGAGGATGCAATCATAGATGGAAAATAATTTTGAATGATCACTTGAATCATTTTTTGACTAAAATAGAAATTGTACTTAAAAAAACTTTTTAAAACCTAAAATATAATAGAAATAATTTAATTTCAAATTATAATTAGAAAAATTTAATGGGAGATTTAAAATTATGTTTTGGTCAGGAAGGTGGAAAAAATTATCATGTTGTACATGTTAAAAAAAGATTTAATCAGTATCTTCGGTAAAATCCAAAATTTCATTTCTCAGAAAGAATAACATAAGATTACTATAATTTTATTTAATTTTTTTTAAAAAGGGTATAAAAAAATAATTAATGTCTTACATCGATCATGTTAAACATATTATTTTGATTTTTTTTAAAAAATGGTTTTGGAAGAAAAAGGGTTTTTCAAACAATGAGAGAAAAAAAGTCAATTTAATTTAAAAATATGCTGTTTTATATTGAGTACATAAATAGAAAAATATTAATGGAACACATGTATTCTCTTGAAATAAATGATGGAAAAAAATATTCTAGGTTGCTTGAGGGATATATCAAAATATTTCAGCATTGGAATCGTAATTATAACCAATCTTGATAAATAATGAGATTATAAAATAATACTCTTACCACTTTGGTAACATGAATCATAATCCTCATGAAAGAATAAAAATAAATAAAACATAAAATATATTTAAAATAAGGTGATTAATGAAATAATATGTCAATATTTTCGTATATACACCATAGAAAAGATATTATTGGTGAATTTGTATATGTATCCTAGAAATATGAGAGAGACTTAAAAATCACTCACATTAACACTCGATTTCTTTTATATATGTTCAAAAATTCTGTATAATAAATGTAATATTATTATAAATAAATTATTTACAAATAAATACACACACATATATATATATAATACCATATGTTATTGTCTTCTTTTCTTTTATCACCCCTTTATTAAAAATTTCATGAAAAAGTCTGGTTTTTGGTAATAAATCCTTTTTTCATGTATGTTTTTATTTTTTTTATTTTGAGTCCTCTTACTTTTACCATGATTCCAAATTCTAGTAAATGTTAGAATTTATATAAATATCATATATATTCTTATATATGTATTTATACAAATCCATAAATGTTAGAAAAAGAAAATGATATACATTATTCCTGCAGATGGTAGGCCATATGTACATATGAACGTTATTACCTTTCTCAATGGATGAAATGAAATAATGTTATATAATATATGAAATTTATAAAACCGTTTTTATTTCATTTTTATAATATTTATTTATTTAAAACTATTCTTATTACATTTCAAGTAATGTGTTTGTGAATAAATAATCGCATCGCTTCGCGGGCTAGTAGTCCTCCGTTCATAAGAATAAATTTATCATATTCCTAGAAAATTTAATTTATGAATACATATGTGATATAATTAATCTATATGAATAATAATATCATAAATATAACATATGGACAACAAATCCATCATTATATCTATCTATGATATCTAGTTACGGAAAAAAATCATTTATTCACGAGGCGGTAATCCTCCATACACATGAATGGGGATTTCAGAACCCCTTATATGGATAAGAAGAGTGATTTATGTTATGAAAAATTCATAATATATATATATATATATATATATATAATTTACAGAGGTTATCAAATCTTCATGTTGGAATAATAATTCACGGAGGTGTAGGAACAAATAAAAAAAATACTTGATTAGAGATATTACCTATTCTTTGGACCACTTCTTTTCATTTTCACCAAAGGATTCATAGGTTATATTTATGAACCAAATTAGGATTATAGGATTAGTGGAGTTAATTATTGAAGATAATTTATTAGTACTTTTCCAAACCAAATATTTTGGTACAAGTGAAGAGGAGATGAGAGGGGATTTCCTGGTATAGGTTAGGTGAGGAGAACACTTATATATTTTAAAAATAGAAAGTTGTACCCACGTTTTCAACATGAAAAAAAGATCCCAAATAGTTCATTTTAGAAGCTAAAAGAGATATGGTCGAAATAAGCCCTCCTATTTGTGTTGGAAAAGTTTTTTTCTCATTTTTAACACTTATAGTTTTAGTTTAATCCTTGGTAAACCCATTTGTTTCCTTTACAATCGTATATAATATTTAGTATTTTTTAAATTAATTAATAGAATAAAATAAGTTGAAATTATAATATAATATTTACCGATATTTTAAAAAATTTATAATCCTTTTTTAAAATAAAACCCAGTTTAGTGGCATAATTTTATTTTAACATAATCTCACAAATGTGATAAGAATGAAGGTTTTGAAAGGGAATATTTTCACACGGGGAAAAGATTTTCATAACAAAATTCAATATTAATTTGATAAAAATGAACAAAATTTTAATAATATATATATAAATAATCTAATTTAACATTTAAACCTATCTTAAACAAACTTTTCAGTATAAATGATTAAATAGAAATTAAATTTCTTAATAAAAAACTATTATTTTTTGGTATTCATCAAGAAAATTATCGATTTAGGAAATTAGTAATAATTTAGCATAAAATAATTTTAAATTTTATATTTAATAATATAATTTAATTTTATTAAATAATTTTTCTAAAATTAAAAAAATGAAAATAATTATGCAAAATGTGACAAAACTGTTTTTAAGAAAATATCATTTTAAGTGTTAAATTGGATTTATTATTTTTTTAAAAATGAAAATAATATTAATGATGAAACAATTTATTGACTATATAAAAAATTAATTCTATATATATCATTAAATAAAATTTATTTGTTTACTTTATTTAGGTAAATTATGTTTGGGTTCATAAAAATAGATTTTACAAAAAGCATTCCATCATTTTAAAATTATATTTATTTTTATTTCTAATTAATTAGTTACTAAGTATGCAATTTTATATATGCATTTAAACCACATATTTTTATAATTTAGTTAATACTATTCATATACACCATTCCAATGTATAGTTGATAACTATCATATTAAATAATAATATTTTAATAATATTTCATGTATCTTTTAATTTACGTTTTTCATGAAATAGATTATAAAATAAGTGTTGCATGTAAAAAAGATAAAATAAGTGATTTATGTAATGAAATTTAAATTTGGTGTTTCATGTAATAAAAAATATCGAAAAAATTAAATTTATTTGAAAAAATATTTCAAAAAAATATTTTAGTGTTATATTCTACCAACATTAAATAAACTACATCCTTGGGATTTTAACCCATGCTCAGTAAAAATTGGTTGGACATTTTAAAATCCATAAATTGGAATCCCACATTGTAAAAAGAAATAATAAAACTTATTCTTGAAAATAAAAAAGGGATGTTAAATGATCATGTGGAATAACACCAACTTGGTTTTCAAATAGGAGAACATAGGTGGGGAGTAAATATTTGGACATTGAAGAAATACATAATATCCAGATAAGGATGGAGAGTAAAATAGATTATTTTTTTAAAAAAAATTATCATTTTAAAATTAATAACCACAAAACCGTGAACCAAAAAATTATGAAAAATGTAATTGATATCATTAAAAATGATGGTAAGTGGAAACTTTTTATTTCAAGATCCTTTTTTAAAAAGATTAGTATTTTTCATGAGAAGAAATATATACTTGAATTAATTTCATTTTACAAGAACAATATCAACCTTTGATTGTGCCTTGATTAATTTCGACTTCATATCATTCACTAAGAGATACATTTTCATTTAGGAATCACTAATAGATAACAATATTCATTAAATAATGATAATTTAATCATTTTATCTGATTTTATTATAAAAAAGGGTTAAAACATGATATGTATAATTAATTATATGGAGAAACAATAAATTAGTCTCTAAAACCATATGCAATTTTCAACATAAACCATTCTATAAATTGGTAATTGTATAATCCTTCCAAAACTCAAATTTAAAATTAATTTCAATAAATTTCTCAAAATCATGATATCATAAATCCATAAAGTAACATAAAGTATCTCTTTATTTTCATATACCAAATATTTTAATATATAAGTCATATATTTTATTAAAACATGGTAATTACCAAAATTACCATAATACCCTAATGAAAACATAGATACATACGTATTCCATAATTAAAACAAAATATTATTAAATATATATTATATAAATCCAAAGAATTATGAAAAATCCATATATGATAACATAATTGTTTTTCAATAAATCATTAATCAGTTCTAGGGTCATCAATAGTATTTTGGTTAAATTATATATATCAATCATCTATTAATCCAAACACCATTTTATCAAAAATTGATACATATTATGTTTTATATTCCGTTAATCTTGTGTTTTCCATAAAATATCTCATTTTCATTAAATCACATTTATAGGTTTTCAGAACCATTAAATATATTCATGAAATTTTTTAATGAAA
Organism: Viscum album; assembly: GCA_963277665.1. Taxonomy (NCBI): domain Eukaryota; kingdom Viridiplantae; phylum Streptophyta; class Magnoliopsida; order Santalales; family Viscaceae; genus Viscum; species Viscum album. Next base: position 32,337,205 of record OY728140.1, on the reverse strand, counting down.
AAATTAAACCAAATAATTCTTATATGTGTCATGATTCAAATAAAAAGAATTCTTGAATTCCCAAACATTTAAACTTTAATCATTTCACTTAATTATGAAAACATTGACTATAATTAATAATATTATTCCTTAATACCTATATCTTGTAAGATTAAATATGTATCACGACTTGACATTCATCAAAATCAATCAAATCTTGATTCCTATATTAAACAGAAACACTACTATTAGAAAAAACAGTAGTATTCCTTTATTATTTAAGGATTCATAATCATTATAAAAACAACCATTAATAATACCACCATATTGATTTACATCATGAGGTTTTCCTTAGAAATTCGATCTCTATAATTCTCATTTTTTCACATTTATAACAACCAACCATTAATGATGACTTATGGAAACCATTATTCTCATACTTTATGTTAACGAAACAATTTAATTTTCCTTTGAAATTTATTATGATTTTTCATTCTTCTCTACATAGAAAATAAGTTCTTGTTCCTTTGAGAAAATCCCCAGAGTGCTTTGTCCAACATTCTTGATATATAAGAAACTGAATATTATTTCTTATATAGTATCAACCACCTAAATTCTCAATGAACTATATCTTTACCTTAATATGTGATTCTGGGATTTGGTTACGATGCATGTTGTTAATCATATACAATTATAAATGATTATAAATAATCAAAATATATTTATATATAGTCATTATCCAATTTCGATTCTCATATTCACAAAATTATCCACCACATTTATTGTAGAAATATTTCCTCCTACTTTAAAAATTTGACTAAAACCACATATCATAGTGTGAGAAACACTAATAATAGTTGGAAAAAACAAATAATACATAAAAATACCCTATATGATATCTTAATCGTCACACGTTATTTTTAATCTATGAAACCTTAAATTTATACTACTTCATTGATAGATATAATTTATTTAAATCATTGATGATGGTTGAAAAAGTGTTTGTGAATTTTAAAAGGATATTTATTCTAAGTGTCATATCAGGTGTGCACCAAGTCCCGTAGTCATGCACCTGGCAGTGATTGAGTCCAGCCCAATGCACCCTTTTCAGTTTTATTATACCTATGTATCTCTATTATAGATCCACATATACTCATTATATCTTGATAATGATGAACTTTCTATGAAACCACTCACTCTATCCTTTAAAAAAATTTCATGTCATTTTCATACACATTAACTCATCCTTAGAATTATCCATAGATGTATACCTAGTCATATAATTATAAATAACCCTAGGGATTTTAGTATTTTTTTCAAATCATATATTCTAAAGTTAAACTAAACAATTCTTCTGATACTAAATGAAGATAACCAAACCTATCATACAACAATATTACATATTTTTATATAAATAATTATTAAATTACAAAAATAAATGCCTGAGTACCATATAACATTAGTTTCTTTAGAGTCTAGATACACTATATTTTGTATTTAATAAAATTTTTTTCAATGTATCCCACAATGATCTTCCCATTATGTTATCTTCATAGACATACCCTATTTAAAACCGGTCAACATAACTTAGGTGGAAAAATTATAAAAGGGTAGCTCTGATGCTCAGTAATGGAAAGAAAGGGAAATAAATTAACATAACATGATAATAAGGTTTTGAGAACATTATCATAAAATGTGAAAACTACAACATACATAACAAAAATCATAATCTTGAGTCATGGAATAAATATTGGATGATCATTAGATAAGAATAATAATGAAACAATTGAACACAGTCCACAGGAACATAAAATTTACATAATACATGGAATTGTGGCATACAAATCATCATAAAAAATCATTTAATTATTAGTCAAGGATAATTTATAAGGCTATTATAGTGTAATGATTTCATTCCCCAGAAAATTATAATATTCAAGGTTTACTCAAAAGACAATCAAATTGGAAACATTTCCTTACTAAACTATGTTGATTCCTCATTCTAGGCATATTTATCTCATAAGTTATAAATCATTACCCAATGAATTATAGGGAGATATAGGTCTCATACATATTAGTTTATAACATAGACACCACCCTTGGTTATATCATAACCACAATCCTTGGTTATAATGTAACCAATGTACCATATAAAAGACATATATAAGTGTTCCATAAGATCATAAAACATTCATTATATCAGAGCCCATTAAGAGTAATCAGTTTCATCGAAATTTCATCATAACATAACTGGTGGAAATGAAAGGGTTTTATAATCATTTCATCCATGAATTAAGGAATAACCAATGAAAAAAAGAATACTTTATATTCATTTTATCATTGAATAAACCCTGGAAGATATAAAACCCTGATATTTTTATGAAATAGTTTCTTTAAATAATTGTTTCTTATATATATTACTTTTCCCACAATAATGAGTTTAAAGGAACCGTGATACATCCTTATTATAAAATAATAGGTATAGAATATCCATTAGGTTAGTCGTAATAATTATACCTAACTGATGAAAATGCATTGTGAATTCATTGGCTATCAATTAATTAAAAAAGTATATAAACCAATTAAACATTTTTACTTAAGGAGTGAATTAGATTTGATAATTAAATTAATGATATATATATGTGTGTGTTTGTGTGTTATATACTTAATAAAATGTTTTTGACATTCATTCAATGGAAGTTTTTTTCACAGGGTATGAATAAAACTCAATTTGATGTATGATGACCTATTTTTTAAAAAAATTTATTTTACAGCATTGAATGTAGAACCCTTTTTAAATTTATATTTTGATACATTAATAATTTGTATATGACAATATAAATATTTTATTTTGAACCGGGATATAAAATTTTACATTGTATTAATTTCCAATATTTTTCTTATTACATTCATGTTTTTATGAATAGTTTAAATACGCTATGTTTTAATTGAAAATAAATTTTTTCATTGAAATAATTTATATGGATAAATTATAATATTGAATGATTTAAAAGTATAAATAGAATATATTTTTATCATTCAATATAATTAATTTCATTACCATTTAATTTTTATTGAATCCACTTGTAAAAACATTTTAACAATTTTCAACATTTTAACATAAAAAACCGCATTCTCTCATTCCGACAATGGGATTGATTTTAAATTAATTACATTAACTTTTATTTTTTGAATTTTGTAAAATGGACTCTATATTTGGAATTATTAGGTTCAAATTATATTTAGAGGCTAAGTTTATTTCTGGGATTTATGAATAGTGACTTTGGTAATTATTTTTATTGCCATGGTTAAAGGTAAATCATGTAATTAAAGGTAAAAATAATATTATAAAATTACCTTAACACCTGTAAAAATCCCATTGAATGAATAAATTCTACACTTATCATAGATTTTTTTTGGAATGGAATCACTTTATTGACATTTATATATGAATATGACATGAATGTAATAAAAACCAATGAATGTGACAAAATATCACGATCTCATTTTATATAAGTATATTAATTTTAATATATATATAACTAGGTGATAATATTTAATATATAGTGTATCTAGAAAGATAAAATAATTAACTACATCATTAAAATTGATTTATAATTTTTATAGATTAAATTATTAACAATAATGATGGCAAAATACTGATCTATAAATTACTTTTTTAATTGAGATATCAACCAAATGTTATTAAAAATATTAAAATAAATATAATATGAACTAATTAATGTGGTCCATGAATTTTCTTGGTGAAAATTACATTTTAGGATTATATTAAATATTTTAGTTCTAATTTATCTTCTTTTTGAATTTTTTGTAATGTCAAATAGATGAACGATGTCAAAATTTACTCTATTGATATTTTTTAAAAATAACATTTTATTAAATTATTTAAAAATAATAAAAATATTTAAAAATTACAAAGTGATAATTATAAGATCTAAAATGTAATAAAATATCCTTTTATTTTAAATTAACACCATATAAGAAAATATTTATAACAGTTAAATTTTTAGAATGTTATTACCATAATTAAAATTAGATAGAATAACTAAGTGTCAATTAAAATGATTTGGTTTAAATTGACAACATAAATTTTACAGAATTTATTGGTTGATGATATTACAACCATATCTCATCCCAAAATTAGAATTGGTGTATTTTTTTAATATTTTGGGAAGGTTTTTATTTTATTATAAATTATTATTTATGGAGTTTCTAATAGTGCCCCTCACTTCAATTATAAAAGGGCACATCCTCTCTCACCTCTTCATTCAATTTTGTGCCTTCATGATCAGAAAACCCATTCCCTATTTCCTTTTAAACTTTACTATCTTCATTCTAGAGGTTCTGGTCATCTTAAAAGAACAAATCTTGGGCTCTATGAAGAGATTTAGAGGAAGCATGTCAAGGAAGAAGTAATCTCTTCTACCGATTCTTTCAAACTTTTCTCTTCTTCTACTTCCTCTTCATTAGTTGTTTCCTTATAAATTACTAACATATGTATAACTAATATAATGATATGTTTTTATGAATATGAAGAAATCATAATTCACCTTCTATCCATCATACAAAAAAATGAAATCAGCATACATGCGTACGTACAACTTACCGTCTCCACATCGTGGTGCAATATAATTTTCACCACCACGTTATATGGCAGGGTATAATGATGGAAAAAAATAAAAATATATTATTATTATAACATTATACCAATTTGTAAATTTCATAAATCATCCACTTAAATACCATTCAATAATTTTGGGAATGATATAATCGTTTGTGCGTATGTACGACCTACTGTCTCAACAATGTGATATAATTAATTCTACATGATATTCATTGAACCATGATTATATTGATGAATTTAATGAATACATTGGATATATATATATATATAATAATAGAAATTTCATTTTTTAAATTATATAACTATAACCTAAAAAGGGGAATACAGACTTATCCGACAAAACATGCATAAGAACATAAAGCATTCATTACTCGAATAACGAGTAACAATGAAATGTTATTAAAAAAGAATGAAAATATGTTCATACATATTATCATAAAAATTATTATTATTCAGGAATAAATTATAAAAATTATTTAAATCATTAGATATGAGTTTTGGATACATTTGAAGGATATCAGACATTTGGTAAGTGATAACTTTTCAAATCTCATTTTTATTTGAGATTGTTTATTCGTAAGTATTTAATGGGGTATATTTATCATCCATGTCCATGTTTCATAAATATGTATTTTAAAATATTCTTTATCTCCTTCTATAATTTTTTAATGTAATTTGCCAATTTTTAAATTTTTAAAAAATGGTATGAATGAAATCCTTTGTCATTTTCAGTATGAGGTAACTTTTGACATTTTAGAAAAAAGTACAAGAAGAATGTTTTTTTCATGTAAGAATTGAAAAAAAATTATCCTTTCATAATGTCTTATTTCTTTAATAATTTCCCTAAAATTATAAAATTTTATTTTCACATTAATTTTTTTGTTTAAAATTTTGTTGAATTTTGAGGAAGGAAAATGATTTTGAAAAAGAAAGGATATTTTCCTCTGGAATCAATTTCATGTGTTTTCCCAAAATTATTTTCCTTTTAATATTAAACTCATTAAATAGGGTTATATTTCTATACCTTTTATTACTATTATTTGATTTTTTATAATGTAATGTTAATTAGGAAATCCATTTTTATATCAATTATGATGGAATAATGTTTTAGAAATGCATTTAATTTCATTGGGTATGATATGGTGAATATCTTTTGTTTTTGTGGCACACATAAGAATGGTTTCATTATTAGATGGGTGAGACCTATATTTCCCACTAATTAATTTGGTAAATATTTATATCTCATGACATAGACATGAATGGGAAGACAAGTAAATACAGTTTAGTAATATTTGGCTAGAACAAGGAGTGAACTTGGTTCAGTAATGGACTCTGTCTGATATGATGGTCTTGGCAATGAGTCATGTCTAATATGGAACAATTTTCTATGCTTATGTGTGTATGCCATGAAATATCATATCATAGGTTATGACTATTGGGATTACATTTCACTTTTATTATTTATCCCATGATATAATATTTTGATCTTTTATATGTAGGATAAGATTTTCAAATGCTTTGTTCTTAGGATTATTATATGACTGATATTTCCCTTATTTTACATTTATGTGCAATTGAGCTCACCCTTTAACTTGGTTCTTTTCCCTTGTTTAGGAAGCAGTGTATTAAGAACTATATTTAAAAAATTATTCTAGTTATTAGTAAATAAGTTAGAGATGATGTGGATGTTTTATAAATTAGTTGTTTATGTTTCATAGTTTCTAAAGACACTAAACCTATACAGTAACACCCCGAGATTTTATTGGATATATATTCTTTTTAATTTATTTTATGTATTCTATTTTACGCTACACCATGATTAGCTTGTGATATACGCAACACCGTATTACCATACAATATACAAAAACACCATTCTAGGATTGAGTTGCACGCCAGAGCAACCTTCCTCGATAGAGTGTGTTGTACGCAGTACCGAGTTTTACTAAATGAGATATTATTATAATATTGTTATGAACTAAATGTTATGGATAGTAATACCCACTTTTTGAAATTTTATAATTTTTATCTTTCAAAATGGACTTCTTTTTTGGATTTGGAATATCGAAACTATCCTAGGGTGAATTTTTTGTAATTTTTGAAAACATTCAATTTTTTATGAATAGTGGAAACACTAGGTTACTATTTAAAACCCGAATTTTTATTTAAATAATTATTTATTTTATTTAAATTTATTTTAGGTCAAAATAGATACACAATACCTATATAAGTTCAATGTAAATCATTAAATCCATTTTATAATAATATAGATATATAAAAAGTTTATTAAACTTTTTACCGTCTTTTACCCACCACATAGGAGCATTTTCAATTGTACATAAAACATAATTTTACTTCTTCTATGATTTGAATTTCGAAAATTCGAGAGACACGGTTAATATCAAGGAGTAAAATGTGGTTCAATAAGATAATTTTTTTTTGAACAACAACCTTTTTCTTTTATTTACCACGGTTAAAAGTAAATAGAGTAATTAAGGGTAGAAATGATATTTTTATTACCCTAACACATGTCCTAATTCTGTTGGATAAGTGAAATTCGTCCAAAAACAATCTTAGGAATGAAATATTACCCTTTAGGTCCACTTGGATTAGATTATGACACTTATTATTATTTTATTTAAAGTAGAGTTAAAAGAGTTAACATCAATGTTTAATAACTAAATCATTTTTAATATAGGGTTATACATAATATAAATTCGACTATAAATATTTATTAGAAAGATAAAACAATTTCCTACATAATGGTATTACATTTATAATTTTGAGACTTTAAATAATTTAATTTATTTATGTGATAATGACGATGTGGTAATTACCTTATTAATGAAATATTAACATAATTGATGTTATAAATACCCAAATAAATGTAACTTTAGACTTTTTATGAATTAAACTAATTTTATAGGTTCATATGACATGTTATTAGTGATTAAATTAATCTTTTTCAAACTAAACAAGCTGTTATGAGTTTCACAAAAATCAATTACCAAATAATGTCAAAATTGGCATAAAATAGTTTTTGAAACAAATATTACATTATTAACTGTTATTATATTCCTAAAAATCTAAATTTTGGCCAAATGACTTAGATACGGTTATATATATTAATAATGAACCACTTGGGTTTCGTTTGACTTGTTATAGTATGTTTATAAACCATATAGTATAAGAAAACAAGAAGACACGTTTAAAGTTAAATTATATAACTTATAGTTAAATCTCTATGATAAGGTTAAAATAGTAACCTAAACTTGTCTAAAATATATTGGTTTAGAGTATTTAGACCTATCCCCACTTTAGATTCTAAATAAATCAATTTAGAGCCATTATAAACCGAATATGACTTTATTATAAATTAATATTTTACGTTTTTTCCTAAAGTGCCCCTCACCCCTCTTATAAAAGGGAACTCTATTGTCTCTCAACTTCACTCCTCCCAAGCCATTTTTCTCGGCCAATTACTTCCCATTTCAAATATCCACATCTCTAGTTATATCATTGAGGTTAGGGGCTTCTCAAAAGACCAACTATAGTGACCTAATAAGAAGTATAAAAGAGACACGTCAAGGAAAAGGTAATCTCTTCTATCGATTCTTTCATGTTTCTTTCTTCTTCTACTTCATCTTATTTATTTGATTAATTCTAAAGTAATAAAATCAGTATCACTCATGTAGAGACCCGTAGCTAGACGTACATGGACATTACATTACTTTTGCGGAATACTTAGTACATAACAAAAACACACACACAAGGATCGTAATAGTTTAGTATCTTTGGAAACTCGGAATAAAATCTTCTAATCATGGTGAAAGATCTTCAACATATCCCATAAAGATCTTCTTTTTTTTACCTAAAACCTTTCTTTATATCCTGGGGAAAATAAAACATAAAAGGGTGAGCTCAAATGCTCAGTAAGGGTAAACAAAAGAAATATCAATCACATCGTATTCATAAGAACATAACATTTTGGAAATCATAACCTGCAAAAGAGAGCATAATTTCATAACATGGGATAAATCATGGTAATGAAATGTAATAACAATAATCATAACTTAAAACATGAAAATTTGTGGCATTCACACATAATCATAGAGAATAATTTCTTGTTAGTCAAGACTCATTGCCAAGATTATCTTAGTGGACAAAGTCCCTTTCTGAATCGAGTAACCCTCGTTTCAGTCCTGTTTCACTGAACCGGTATAACCTACCATTACAGCCATGTCTATCTCATGAGATATAAAATCTTTACCCAATGCATTGGAGGGAGATATAGGTCCCACCCATCTTATAATGAATCCTTTCTTATGTGTGCCACATAATCATAAACCATACATCATAGCGTAACCCATGTAATAAAAATGGGATTCTTAAACAACATGACATCATAAAAAAATTCATATAAGATAAAGGAATTCATAAAAATATTTCCATCACAACATAATCAAATCCATGTAATAATAGGGATAAAAACAGAACCCTTTTATTATCTTAGATGGAAAATAATTTTGATAAAATACTTGAACTTCATTCTTGAGGAAAATATCATTTCTACTTCAAAAACACTTTTACTTTATTAACATGTCATACAATTTTAAACTAAAAGGGGTTGATTAAAAATAAACTTGAATACTTGTAAAGGAATCTTCTTGGAAATAATGTTTTAGAAATCCATTCATGCCGTATAAGTTAAAAAAAACATACTTCGTACTTTTGTCGGAAAAGTCAAAAAGTACCTCGTACGAAAAAAACGACAAAATATTCCTTTCATATTCTTTACTAAAAACTCACCGAAGGGTAAAATCGGATTTAAACTAGTGTAAGTGGATGGAAACAATATTACATATTGATGGAACATGGATGTGGATGATAAAATACACCCCAATAAATACTTACGAATAAACAATCTCGGATAAAAATGAGATTGTGATATTTCCCTTACCTTAGGTCCAATTTTCTTTGTACGTGTCTGAAGCTCCTGTATAATGGTTTAAATAATTTTATTGACTTATTCCAGAATCATACATATTGATTTGATATCATATATGGTCAAATTCTTAGCTTCTTGATAGTAATATATCATTGTTACTTGTTACTCGGGTCTTTATTGCCTTTTGTTCTTATGCGTGTTTTGCCGAATACATTCTTATTCTTATTTTAAAGTTATAGATACCTTATATCCAGAATGGTATTAGTGTAACATATATCATATTTATTCATTCAATTTATATAATTACTATGTAATGATGATCATGTAGAACGAGTCGCTTCACATCGTGGGGACGATATTCCGTACGTACGCACGAGTGATGATATCGTTCCTATGATCGTGGAACTATATTGGAGTATATATATATTATTTCAGTATAAATATTACTTTATAATAATCATAAATAGTTACTCATTACACCATTATACCCATCCTTGTAAAGTGATGGTGGAAAAATAGATTACACCACGGCGTGGAGACGGTATTCCGTACGTACGCACGCGTGGTGATTTATTTTTCCGTAGGATGGATAGATGGTGAAATAGGGTTATTTCATACTTATAATAACATATCAGTATATGAGTGATACTGATGTTATTACTTCATAATGAAACAACCTAAGAAGAAGAAGTGGAAGAAGAAATAAAGATGAAAGAATTGGTAACGGTAATTACCTCTTCTTTGAAGCGCCTCTTTGAGACCTCCTCTTAGGGCACTAAAATTGGTCTTTGAGGAATACCAGAACCTCTAGGATGTTTCTAGGGAAGTGGAGAAGAGATTTTGGAAGGGGTTGTCCGAGCTTGAGTGCTCAAAGTGGTGTGAGGAGGAGGGGGAGGAGGTGTCCTTTTATAAGGGAGGAGAGGGGCACCTTAGGAATACCTCAAAATATTATTTTATATTAATGTCAAAATCGGTTTATAATGGTTACAAAGGGTCTTATTTCTAAGCTCAAGTGTGTATGGGTCTAAATCCTATCAACCAATAGGATTTAGACAAGTTTGGGGTATTATTTTAACCTTATCAATTAGATTTAACTCTAAGTTAAATAATTTAACTTTTACCGTGTCTTTTTGTTTTCTTTCACTATATGGTTAATACACTTACTATAACATGCCAAAAGAACCCCAAATTGTATATTATTAATAAATATATCCTTATCTAAGTCATTTGGCCGAACCGTAGATTTTTAGGAATAAAATAACAATTAATAATATAATATTTGATTTAAAAACTATTTTGTGTCAATTTTGACACTATTTGATATATGATTTTTGTGAAAGTGATAACAGAATTATATGTTCGACCCAAGTTGATTAAATCAACACTAATATATCATAGTAACCTAAAAAATTAGTGGAATTCATAAAAAGTCTCAAATTACATTCATTTGAGCATTTATAACATCAATTATGTTAATATTTCCTTAAAAGAGTAATTACTGCATCATCGTTGTGTCATAAATAATTTAATTTATTTAAAGTCTAAAAATTATAAATAAAATATCATTATGTAGGTAATATTCTTAGCTTTCTAATGAATATTTATAGTCGAATTTATCTTATGTATAACCCCATATTAAAAATGTTTTAGTTATTAAACTTTGATTTTAACTATTTTAACTATTCATTAAATAAAATAATATTAAATGTCATAATCTAATCCAAGTGGACCTAAATGGTCATATTATATTCATAAGGTTGTTTCTGGTCGAATTACACTTATCCAATAGAATTAGGACATGTGTTAGGGTAATAGTCATATCATATTTACCCTTAGTTACCCTATTTACTATTAACCGTGGTAAAAAAAAGTAAAAAGTTACTATTCACCAAAAATTATTTTCATCTCATTGAACCACATTTTAGTCTTTGATATTAACCGTGTCTATCGGATTTTCGAAATTCCATTCACAGAAGCGGTAAAATTATGTTTTATGCAAAATTCAGTTTTTAACCTACCACTTAGTGGTTTCACTATTCATCAAAAATTGAAAGTTTTCAGAAAAATACCAAAATTTAATCCTAAGCTATATTTGATATTCCAAATTCAAAAATGAAGTCTATTTTACCAAATTCATAACATAGAAATTGCATTAATTAATTTTATAATTAAATCCCGCTGTTAAAACAAATAGCGTGTTTTTAAGAAACAATATATATCAAAAGATTGACACTTGATTATGTCTGGTTTAAATGTGAAATTACATCCAATGACCAACATTGTATTAAATTGTAAAAATATATTCTAAATATACTTTAAAACCACTCAAATTAATGATTTATCACTATTAATTATTTCGATTAAAAAAGTTGTTTTTAATTATAATTTAGTAATTTTTACTATTCATCAGAATATGAAAGTTATCCAGAAAGTACCAAAATTTCACCTTAGGCTAAATTCGATACTCCGAATCTATAAATGAAGTCCATTTTGAGAGCTAAAATTTCTAAAATTTAAAAAGTGGTTATTACTATTCATAACGGCTAAATTTAATAATATTTTAATAGCATATCGTTGTTTCGTGAAACTCAGTATTGCGTACTACACACGCTATCGAGGAAGGTTGCGATTGCGTGTAATGCAAGGAAAGTCAAGGATGCGTGTTGTGCAAGCTCCTTTTTGTGTTGCGTACAACACAAGACATTAGTGAAATTAAAAAGAATATTTTTCATAAAATCTCGGGCTGTTACATTCTACCCCCCTTAAAATGAATTTCGCCCTCGAAATTCGTCTGGGTTATAAATGGTTTACTATTCGAAAGTTTCTTTAATAGAAACCCACATCGTAAAAAGGAATACCAAAACCAATATTAAAAAAAAAAGGTATGAAACGTAATGGTTACCCCAAATAAACTAATAACTGGGTTTCCACATAGGTGAAAATATGGATATGGAAGAGAAATCTAACCATCATGTTCTGATGGAGAGTGGTAGAGAACATGGCTATGGAAAAGCCAGCAATCACAAAGCCATAAATTTGTGACGATCTAAGGTACCATCTGATTCATCAGATATAAGATCACTAGGACAACATTTTTGGTTTTCAAGATCGTTTCCCTAAAGTTAAAGAATTTGAATTAGAATAAATACTTACTTTATTTTGGTACAATCTCACTGTTGTTCGTGCCTTTAACAATTTCCACTTCATCTATTAAATAAATGAAGTTGAATTTGTTATTCGTGAAGTGTTAGAAGAACATGTGATAGAATGACGGGTCATTCCATCTGTCTCAAACAAAAGGTTATCAAAAAATTATATACATAAGTCGATCTATAGTGAGATTAATCATATATGGTTCCTAAAATGGACTTATACATCATATGTCATATAGCTTAATATAATAAAACTAGTTTCTACTAAACAGGGACTTCCTGTAGGCCAGTGGTAGGCGATAAAGTCCAGTCACACTTCGGTTGTGGGTTCGATTTCCACAGCCTTGTCCGACGCGATGGGCTGTCGCCCGTCCTGCATGTTGTCCTTTTTCTAAAACTATATTACTATAACATCCCATCAATAATATCGAGAAAACTTCTATCCTTAAACAATACTAACTTATGTCCAACATAATCCATTCCAATATTTAGGCTTATCCATAATACTGCAGTCCACTCTCATAACATAGTGAAAACGATTACCAGAGATTTAACACCATCATCGATCCCCATATATCATAAGATATGTTTTTTTGGTCACATTCCAAACATTCAAAGTCCTTAATAATGTATTCTCTTGAATACCCATTGAACCATAGTGAAAACTTGAATGCAGTTAAAAGTTAACTCTTTCCACATACCAAAATCCAAAAATTATATATACTCAAACCATGATATCACTTAGTCTTTATATCAATCATGAGCTCATGAATACACTCAAACATCTCATTATCTTCTTATTCCATCATTATGCTCATATCATCTGTTTACCAAAAATGTCTCAATCACTTTTCATGGTTACCGGTTCCATAAAATTATTGAAAAGCACAATAGACCAAAACATAAATATTTCAGTACACCATAAAAGTACCTCAACAACATTATTCTTGAATACCAATACATAAACACTTCAGTCCATCCACTTCAATGATTGTCCTGGAATAAGTCCTTCCTTGATTTAGAAGTAACTTTTTAGGTCAGGGCATTGAGTTGGGTAATGCCCATGTTCTCCACAAATAAGACATTAAACTCCATAACAATCTGTCACTCTATGACCCTTTTCTCCACACAGATAACATCGGTCCCTCCATTTGAAGTATTCCTCAAGGTTCTTCTTCCCTTCTTTAGAAATCTCAATCTTCCTTTCTTTATGCTCCTCAACATGCGAACATGCATAATAGTTTATCTTCCTCTTATTTGATGAATTAGTCATACCACTAAATTTCACCTTGTTAATCATATATCGCGATGACTGATTCAGCATAATCACAATATCTTTATCTCTAGGTATTACAAAATTTTGTTGCTCATAGTCACCAATTTGTCCATTGGATTCAATGTTAACCGAATTCCTTCTGGTTCCCTCCATTAACTAAAACACAAAAAGAATTTTGTGAGAGGCGAAATCATGCTATGGAAGACAACATAGTAAAGGGACAGAACCCTCAATATCTAACATCTTAGGTTAAATTCTAAGATCGTTAGCGCAATTCTAGGACTATAACCTATACATATACTTAACCTTAGAGACATCCCTAGACATACCTTAGAAATATCTCTAGGTATCTCACTAAAGTTCTCGCATCCTAGTTTCCAAAGGTTGACTAAACCTTTCCTCTGATACCAACTGTAGAGACCCGTAGCTAGATGTACATGGACATTACATTACTTTTGCGGAATACTTAATAAATAACAAAAACACACACACAAGGATCGTAATAGTTTAGTGTCTTTGGAAACTCGGAATAAAATCTTCTAATCGTGGTGAAAGATCTTCAACATCTCCCATAAATATCTTCTTTTTTTTTACCTAAAACCATTCTTTATATACTGGGGAAAAGAAAACATAAAAGGGTGAGCTCAAATGCTCAGTAAGGGTAAACAAAAGAAATATCAATCACATCGTATTCATAAGAACATAACATTTTGGAAATCATAACCTGCAAAAGAGAGCATAATTTCATAACATGGGATAAATCATGGTAATGAAATGTAATCACAATAATCATAACTTAAAACATGAAACTTTGTGGCATTCACACATAATCATAGAGAATCATTTCTTGTTAGTCAAGACTCATTGCCAAGATTATCTTAGTGGACAAAGTCCCTTTCTGAATCGAGTAACCCTCGTTTCAGTCCTGTTTCACTGAACCAGTATAACCTACCATTCCAGCCATGTCTATCTCATGAGATATAAAATCTTTACCCAATGCATTGGAGGGAGATATAGGTCCCACCCATCGTATAATGGATCCTTTCTTATGTGTGTCACATAATCATAAACCATACATCATAGCGTAACCCATGTAATAAAAATGGGATTCTTAAACAACATGACATCATAAAACAATTCATATAAGATAAAGGAATTCATAAAAATATTTCCATCACAACATAATCAAATCCATGTAATAATAGGGATAAAAACAGAACCCTTTTATTATCTTAGATGGAAAATAATTTTGATAAAATACTTGAACTTCATTCTTGAGGAAAATATCCTTTCTACTTCAAAAACACTTTTACTTTCTTAACATGTCATACAATTTTAAACTAAAAGAGGTTGATTAAAAATAAACTTGAATACTTGTAAAGGAAGCTTCTTGGAAATAATGTTTTAGAAATCCATTCATGCCGTATAAGTTAAAAAAAACATACTTCGTACTTTTGTCGGAAAAGTCAAAAAGTACCTCGTACGAAAAAAACGACAAAAGATTCCTTTCATATTCTTTACTAAAAACTCACCGAAGGGTAAAATTGGATTTAAACTAGTGTAAGTGGATGGAAACAATATTACATATTTATGGAACATGGATGTGGATGATAAAATACACCCCAATAAATACTTACGAATAAACAATCTCGGATAAAAATGAGATTGTGATATTTCCATTACCTTAGGTCCAATTTGCTTTGTACGTGTCCGAAGCTCCTGTATAATGGTTTTAATAATGTTATTGACTTATTCCAGAATCATACATATTGATATGATATCATATATGGTCATATTCTTAGCTTCTTGATAGTAATATTTCATTGTTACTTGTTACTCGGGTCTTTATTGCCTTTTGTTCTTATGCGTGTTTTGCCAAATACATTCTTATTCTTCTTTTAAGGTTATAGATACCTTATATCCAGAATGGTATTAGTGTAACATATATCATATTTATTCATTCAATTTATATAATTACTATGTAATGATGATCATGTAGAAGGAGTCGCTTCACATCGTGGAGACGGTATTCCGTACGTACGCACGAGTGATGACATCGTTCCTATGATCGTGGAACTGTATTGGAGTATATATATATTATTTCAGTATCAATATTACTTTATAATAATCATAAATAGTTACTCATTACACCATTATACCCATCCTTGTAAAGTGATGGTGGAAAAATACATTACACCACGGCGTGGAGACGGTATTCCGTACGTACGCACGCGCGGTGATTTCTTTTTCCGTAGGATGGATAGATGGTGAAATACGGTTGTTTCATACATATAATAACATATCAGTATATGAGTGATACTTATGTTATTACTTCATAATGAAACAACCTAAGAAGAAGAAGTGGAAGAAGAAATAAAGATGAAAGAATTGGTAACGGTAATTACCTCTTCTTTGAAGCACCTCTTTGAGACCTCCTCTTAGGGAACTAAAATTGGTCTTTGAGGAATACCAGAACCTCTAGGATGTTTCTAGGGAAGTGGAGAAGAGATTTTGGCAGGGGTTGGCCGAGCTTGAGTTCTCAAATTGGTGTGAGGAGGAGGGGGAGGAGATGTCCTTTTATAAGGGAGGAGAGGGGCACCTTAGGAATACCTCAAAATATTATTTTATATTAATGTCAAAATCGGTTTATAATGGTTACAAAGGGTCTTATTTCGAAGCTAAAGTGGGGATGGGTAGAAATCATATCAACCAATAGGATTTAGACAAGTTTGGGGTATTATTTTAACCTTATCAATTAGATTTAACTCTAAGTTAAATAATTTAACTTTTACCGTGTCTTTTTGTTTTCTTTCACTATATGGTTAATACACTTACTATAACATGCCAAACGAACCCCAAATTGTATATTATTAAAACATATATTCTTATCTAAGTCATTTGGCCGAACCTTAGATTTTTAGGAATAAAATAACAATTAATAATATAATATTTGATTTAAAAACTATTTTGTGTCAATTTTGACACTATTTGATATATGATTTTTGTGAAAGTCATAACAGAATTATATGTTCAAACCAAGTTGATTAAATCAGCACTAATATATCATAGTAACCTAGAAAATTAGTGTAATTCATAAAAAGTATCAAATTACATTCATTTGAGCATTTATAACATCAATTATGTTAATATTTCCTTAAAAGAGTAATTACTGCATCATCGTTGTGTCATAAATAAATTAATTTATTTAAAGTCTAAAAATTATAAATAAAAAATCATTATGTAGGAAATCTTTTTATCTTTATAATGAATATTTATAGTCGAATTTATCTTATGTATAACCCCATATTAAAAATGTATTAGTTATTAAACTTTGATTTTAACTATTTTAACTATTCATTAAATAAAATAATATTAAATGTCATAATCTAATCCAAGTGGACCTAAATGGTCATATTATATTCATAAGGTTGTTTTTGGTCGAATTAAACTTATCCAATAGAATTAGGACATGTGTTAGGGTAATAGTAATATCATATTTACCCTTAGTTACCCTATTTACTATTAACCGTGGTAAAAAAAAGTAAAAAGTTACTATTCACCAAAAATTATTTTCATCTCATTGAACCACATTTTAGTCCTTGATATTAACCGTGTCTGTCGGATTTTCGAAATTCCATTCACAGAAGCGGTAAAATTAAGTTTTATGCAAAATTCAGTTTTTAACCTACCACTTAGTGGTTTCACTATTCATCAAAAATTGAAAGTTTTCAGAAAAATACCAAAATTTCATCCTAAGCTATATTTGATATCCCGAATTCAAAAATGAAGTCTATTTTACCAAATTCATAACATAGAAATTGCATTAATTAATTTTATAATTAAATCCCGCTGTTAAAACAAATAGCGTGTTTTTAAGAAACAATATATATCAAAAGATTGACACTTGATTATGTCTGGTTTAAATGTGAAATTACATCCAATGACCAACATTGTATTAAATTGTAAAAATATATTCTAAATATACTTTAAAACCACTCAAATTAATGATTTATCACTATTAATTATTTCGATTAAAAAAGTTGTTTTTAATTATAATTTAGTAATTTTCACTATTCATCAGAATATGAAAGTTATCCGAAAAGTACCAAAATTTCACCTTAGGCTAAATTCGATACTCCGAATCCATAAATGAAGTCCATTTTGAGAGCTAAAATTTCTAAAATTTAAAAAGTGGTTATTACTATTCATAACGGCTAAATTTAATAATATTTTAATAGCATATCGTTGTTTCGTGAAACTCAGTATTGCGTACTACACACGCTATCGAGGAAGGTTGCGATTGCGTGTAATGCAAGGAAAGTCAAGGATGCGTGTTGTGCAAGCTCCTTTTTGTGTTGCGTACAACACAAGACATTAGTGAAATTAAATAGAATATTTTTCATAAAATCCCGGGCTGTTACAACTCATATATTGATATGTTAGTATAAATATGAAACAAACCTATTTCACTTTCTATCCATCCTATGGAAAACAAAATCACCGCACGTGAATAGGTACGGAATACCGTCTCCACGCCGTGGTGTAATCTATTTTCCACCACCACCTTACTTGGATGGGTATAATGGTGTAAAGAATAACTATATATGATCATTATAACATGATAATTATTCTAAGATATTATATAATCAACTCTCATTCCATTAATATACTTATGGGAATGATATCTTCGCTCGTGCATATGTACGGACTACTGTCTCCACGACGCGATGAGATTTGTTATCCATATTAACCATTAAAAAATGATTATAAAGTATATATAATGAATAATAATGATATATATGACATAATAATGCTAATGGATTTATCTATATATATATATATATGTTATCTACTTTCTTCCATTCAAGTCTATAAGGAAAGGAAAACAGTGTTCATGTATACGTACGACCTACCGTCTCCATGAAAGGTGTGTTTCATTTCATTTATGTATTTATTATATATATATATATTGAATATATATGATATATAAATCATGTTTTAAATTATTTAATTAAGTAAAACAAGATATAAGTAATAATAATATCATGAACAATATGTCCAAACACGTATGATAAATGAAACGATTTTACCCAAAACGCTGTTTTAACATGGAATTAACAAAAGAACTGGTGATATAAATTCATAAGTGAATAATATATGATATAATAAATATTATTATGGTTCTTTTATAAGTTAATAATATTTTTAAACCCACTATACAGGAGTTTCAGACATGTACAGAAATAATTGGACCTAAGGTAAGGGATAACTATTCCAATCTCGCTCTTAGCCGAGATTGTTTATTCGTAAGTATTTACTGGGGTTATATTTATCATCCAAGTACCTGTTTTCTAAAAATAGTTTCATTTATGTTTAAAGTTATTTTTACCCATTTTTTTACTTTTACTTCATGGTATGTAATAAATCTTTCTTTTATTTACCATACGAGGTACTTTTTTACTTTTTCGGCAAAAGTACGAGGAGAATGTTTTTTTAACTTATATGACATGAACAGATTTTTACGATTTCATAACGTCTTATTTTCATGAAGATCCCTACATAAGACTTCATGAATATTTTCAACAAAATCCTTTTCTTTTAAAATAGCATTCCATTGTGTGAAAAGAAAAAGATTTTAAAGAAGAAATGATATTTTTCTCAAGAATTCATTTGAAGTGTTTTATCAAAACCATTTTCCATCTAAGATGACATTATTTCATATGTTTATGTTTAAAGTATAATGCCTCTATGATTTACGTGGTTTCACTTTTCTTACGTTGATATGATATCCATTTGTTTTATATGGATTATGTTATGATGGGATGATGTTTATGAAACCCATTTTATTCTTTGGGTTATGATGAATTATTTATCTTTATTTTATGGCACAAGTAATATGGATTTCATTATGAGATGGGTGGGACCTATATCTGTCCCGACCCGACCCTACCTGGGCTCGGGCCGCAACTACCCCAAGCCCACCTCCATAGGCCTGGGGTTGGCGCCCAGCACCAAAGGCACAACAACTCGTGGAGGCCTTTTCCTAAGTACCTGTACACACACACGCTGTACACTCAATGAAAAAGTGTATAGTAAAAGAATGCAAAAGCAGAGAAAAAAGGAAAATTATATATATATATATATATATATATATATATATATATATATAAACCACAGATGTGCATCAACCTCTAAACAGTACTAAGTACAAGCTGAAGGTAAACTGAAAAGAAATGGGGCAAAACACGTGCCCAACCAAAAAGTACCACAACCCAGCAACAGGTAAAACAACAGTAAACAGATGGGAGGGTCCCACACCTAGAACCCGACAATGACCACCGCACGCGATCAAAGCTCCCGACTCCTACGCTCTACTGAAGTCACGACCAACCTGTCCATCGTCTGCAAGGGAACACCATGTACGGGCAAATACCAAGCGGGGGTGAGTATAAAAATACTCAGTAGGATACCCCGAAGGCTTGAGGGAGAAAAACAAGAGGTACCGAAGGGTGAGAAGTAGAGAGAACAGGAAAAGTAAAGGAGTACAACCAAGAATGCAGTAAAGAGTAATAGTAGAGAGTCCAGCTCAACCCAACAAAAGAAAGGAGGTAGACTCGTCTAGACACAAGGAGCTGGAAATGGTGAGAAGGTGAACTTCTCATCAATATTTCGCTACCTATAGCAGGAGAGTAGACTCGTCCAACCATGAGGAGCTAGACACATAAAGCATGTGGCATACCCCGCGCGTCTTCGCCTCTCCTGGAAGTAGCGTATCCAAACCCAAGAAGTGGGTACTGGAACAAGGTATATACAAATACATATGCTCAATAAGAAGACCGAACAAGGTCGTAAGGTGATCTCCATCCCATAGCTCAGCCTAAGAAAAGTAAGTCGCCAACAGTCCTAGAAGAAAACACCATCGATGCCCAGAATCCCGCACGTCTTCCCCGAACTACAAGTCAATGGGCTCAAACCACCGCACCTCGACACTATCCTCTTTGGTCAGCACTGACTCACCCGCACGGTTTTAGGTCGAGTCATTAGGACACGTATCGGTGGGGGAAAGTGCTCTGCGTACTTGAGAGTTCTGGGGGAACGTCAAACCACAACTCGTCACTACCCCGCAGTCGAGACGTCTCCTCAAAGTCGACAGGCGACCCCATGCCCAGCCCCGCTGGAGGGTCCCTGAAAGTCAACGGGTTCCCACTATAGGGAGACCCAGCAAGAGTCGATGGGTGCCACACTACCGAGTCCCGTAACTGGGTAATCCACTGGAGGGAGACCCTGCTAAAGTAAGCGACGAGACCATTGTCCAGCCCAACTGGAGGTAACCCGGCATCGGGGACCACTGCCCAGCCCAGTTGGAGGTAAGACCGGCATTGGGGACCACTGCCCAGCCCCACTGGAGGTAATCCCGACAATGGGAACCAGTGCCCATCCCCGCTAGAGGTAAACCCGGAACAGCTCTGGCCATCCCTGTTGGATGGTACTGCTCTGTGAACACTGCTATACTGGCCATCCCTGCTGGATGGTACACTAGCGAGCCCTGTTCGAAACAACCTCAGCCATGCTGGTAACAACCTCAGCCCTCCTGGAAACAACCACAGCCCTACTGGAAACAACATAATCTCTGCTAAAAACAACCTCGTGGGTAGAGGATCGGTGCCCGCATAAAGTGTTGGTCACACCGAATCCACAAGAACTCTACCAGGGAACACAGAGTGACGGAAGAAACCCCCCTTGCCTCTTAGGGCGTTCATTCTCTAATCCGCTGAGTCACTGTCGAAGAGTACTGAAATAACTCTTCCCAGAATGTGGGAAAACACCCACGCAGTACGAGCAAACGTAGTCGCAAACGGTGCCGCAGTCCGATGAAAGGGCACTGTACTGAAACCTCTCACAAATGAAGAAACAGAGGAACAAACCATCTCTGTCGGCCAAACTAGAACAGGACCAGGGTAAAAATCATCCCTGCTGGTCAACAAATGGGAACAAATGGATCCTCTACGTCACGACTGGTCAAAAGTACGTAAAGCAGAGCATGGCACACACATGGGGCCACACAATGTGTGGCCCCAAGTCAAACCCAACTGAGCGCACAAACGTTCTCAGGTACCAACATCCACATGTACCTCCCAGTGCTCCCATATACTCCTAGAGTATACCACGTCTCCAGCCCAAAGGCTAATGTGCACCCGACACCCAACGTCAACGCGAAGGCGTAACGTAACAACTCCAACCTACCACCTCAACGGCTGAGGCACAGTCAGCGAAATCTCGTTAATCACCATCCTCACTCTCCACGGAGTGCATGCGATCACACGCCAAAGTTCCGCTACAAACACGATAGAAGATCAGCCACCAGGTCACTTTTCACATTTCCACATTTAATAAGATCACGCAAGAGGCTCCACACAGCCAAACGGATCGTACAATTGTAATCCTTGTGGAAAAACATGAGAGATAGACTACTTACTCGCATCAAATGGATATCCGATGGAAAAGTCATCATCACCGCCTCACGCCCGAACGACGTCCCATGATCCCGAGCCTCAGCCCCAAAAACAGTCGGGCGCATCGCACCATTGCGATCCCCTCGGGAAAATACGTCAGAAAGGCTGCTCACTTGTGCACAACGAATATCTGGAGAAAAAGATGCATTCCGGTGCACCGCACACGAGCGGTGCTACGTGGGAACCACATCCCGGTATAGAAACACAACGAACAGATCGCATCATTGCGATCCTCTCGAAAAAGTACATGAGATGGACTATTCACTTGTCCAAAACGGTCTCTCGGTGATAGGGATGGAAAATCACCGTCAACGCCCAAACTGCTCTTGTGGGGCCCACACCATTGTTCCGAATTAGAGAGGGTGGATTTCACTATTGCATTCCCCTCGGAAGAACATCTAGAATCAACTGCTCGCACACCCCAAACGGACGCCCGATGAGAAAGTTGTTAAACGCTGCTCGCAGCTCGAAAGACGGGTTGTGGGTCCTGGGCCTCAACTTCGGCCTCAATGCTAGAAACCACCTTGGAAAGATCTGCCTCTGTGCCAGGGTTCCAATGCCACTGATGGCACTCAAAATGGATGTCGGATGCGTCCGCGCCATCAAAAACAAGACCCCCGAAAAAATGGCAATTCACTTAAAGCATGCATCACACCACCGAGGCCCCTCGTTTCAGGAATTAGAAATTCCCGAAACCATTTCAAAACGTCCGTATCGTTTCAAGGAGTGTGTCATCACTGACAGAACATGAATCTGACACCCGGATTGCGAGTAATGATGTTTTTGACATCATAGGACGAAGACGAGGGGGGGGGGGGGTGGCTGGGCCGGCCCACCCACTCCAAGCCGGCGGTCCGCGGCTGGGTTGCCCGGAGTGCCCGGTCCGCCACGACTCGCGGTTCACCGAACGGGCCACACCGCGTCAACACAGACCGGCTCAGCCGGTCCGCGTTTGCTCCACGAGACCCGCGGGATGCGGGTCTCTGTCGGCTGTATGGGGTCGCGCCGACCCCAGGGCTTCGCGCGTGCTGCTGACTGGCGAAGCCGGCCAGCCCGGCTCCCCGCATCGCCCCGCGGACACCGCCGAAGCGTGGTCCCCCGCTCGCACCGATGCCCACAGCCACCTGCTAAGGAACCGACCGACCACCATGAAGCCAGCTTCGTCGACACCCTCACCCCCGCCCATCCGCCACTTGCAAAGTTCGGACCACCCGCGGGAAACACCAACAACCTCCAATTCCCGCAAACTTCGGCGAAGGTTTGCGAGCACCTCGAAACTTAGATTTTAAATCCGAAAGATGCATTGGAAAGGTAATAAAATCTAAAATGCATTAATTTGTGTTTTTGAATATCCAACAACAATTAAATGTGATTAATCGAGCTCAAAGTAGGTGCGGAGAAAAAGAAATGGAAACGACAAATCATACCTCGATGGCTTCGCCTGAAGCTTCGCCGCGATACGTCGGAGCCGTGCCTCGCTGGAGCTGTCTCGCTGGAGTGTAGGAGGAGAGGGAGAGGAGAGGTTTCACTAGGGGGTGGAAATGAGGGAGATGGGAGGGTTTGGTTTATGTAGAGAATAAAAATTAATTTAATTAATTTTTATTAATTACCCCGAAAGGACCCACCTCCGAAACACTCGATGAGGTCAAGGTTAAACCTATTATAAGATAAAAACCACCTCTCGAGAACAAATGGAGGTCTCAAAATTTTGTTCTGAGGCCCCGTTCAAAAGTTATAAAACTGAACGCCCAAAGCCGCCAAATTACGAAAATGCCCCTAGGGCCATTTTTCACAGACAGGTCGCGCCCGCAAAACATACATCCCTCCTAGGGTAAACGAGACGCTCCAAACTCAACGGTGCCATCAGTTTCCCAATCTGAGCCACCATTTAAGAGATACGTGATTTTAACCATTAAACGCATAAATTAATTATTTAATTTATCTGTTTAACGTTCCGGAAGCGAGCGAGGGGTCCAAACGTCCCGTGTCGACACGTTTTATGTCGTTACTAGGGTAAACACCCCATTCCGGACCCATCCGTACACTCAGATCTCTGCTCTGGATCACCAATTAGGAGTTATCCCATTTATGTGGCGTTTCCAGTGTGAACGCACTGAAAATTTAATTCCGGCCACTCCAGGGCTCGGAATCGCACGCCGTATGAAGGAGCTGCTCTGGAATAACATCAGGAATATTCCAAAGTCCTTTATAGCCAAAACAAGGTTCTTATATCATTCCCTTTATCATTCTTTTCATCCCTAAAAATAAAAACCAGGGAACAACTCAGGGTACTAAGCCCACACCTGGCTCCCCCGTACCCAGAAGAATGCTTGCACAGGTATGCGCCACCGCACACAGTCCAAAGGATTTGATCTGTTCACACGAGGTCTGCCCTTGCCGATGACATGCATGGGTGCACACACACTTCTTCTCAGGTGAGTCACATGGGAGATGCTATGCACCCAAACCAACCTTTGGGGTTAGGGAAAAGCAGTAGGGAACCTTTCCATCCCTCTGCACGGTCTCAAATGGTCCGAAGAACCTAGGGGGTAGCTCACATCCCCGACCAAACCTTCACGTCGCACGCCACGACTAGAATCACCGCCCGCACCTGGAAAAAGGCCTGGATATTTCCTCCTTCAGAATATCCATATGGTGAAACCACCGAGGATATCTGGTCACGAAAGATTTCACAGTCGATGTATCATAACCAAGACTCTCTTACAAGCTCGGAAAGTGATGGATTCGACACCATCGCCTAAAGAAAAAGGTCCCATGCCTTTTACACTACCAACATAGGGTTACACCCTATGCCCTGCATCACCCTGGTAACACCTCAAACAAGGAGCAGAGAGAAAATCATTCCACACACAGATTCTATCAATTCTACTACAAAAAGTAGAAGAGCTATAGAGCGTACCTCTTATCACCTCCTGCTCTGCAGGATCATAGACATCCAAAGCTCGCGGCTATCCACAGTCCCAACTGTCAGCTCCTGGAGCCTGACGTGGACCACCTAGTGGTGATGGAAAGACCTCGTAAAGCCGTCCCCCACTACTAGCTCCTCATGATCCTCTACTAGCACCACCTCTCTGGGTACTACTATGATCATGGCGCTGCCTCTGTCGTGGTGGTTCACGTGCTGCCTGCCCGATGCTCTCGGCATGCCTGGTCGGGCAGTCTCGTGTTAGGTTACCTCACCCATCGCAAGCATAGAACCTACTCTCTCTGGGCCGCACTAGTTCCCTCTGGAGCCACTGTGGTGTACGGCCATTCTCCTGAGTCCGGTTATTGGAAATCCACCTACGTCGAGGTCCTGCTTGCTGACACCCGCTAGCTGCGGCAGACGTCTCGGCTCCAACATGCCTGCTGCCACCACCAACTCTAGAAAGTGACAGGAAGCTCTCTATCACCAGCGCCTGCTCTAGCACCTCGGCATATGTGGAAATGTCCAAGGGTACTATGACAGCACGAATCTCTCGGCGGAGACTCTGCTCAAACTTTCGTGCTCGGATGTCGTCGTCATAGACCAAGTCCGAGTAAAAGCGTGCACAGTCTGAAAATCTAGCCGCGTACTCGGCCACCGTCATCCCTCCCTGCTGAAATTTCATGAGATCCTAAATCCGAATGGAGCATAAGCAGGAGTGGAAACAATCCTCATGAAACAACAACCAGAAGTCACCCCAAGAAAGCGACGACTCGTCAAGAAACTGAGTCACCAGACTCCACCAAGGCCAAGCTGCTCCACAAAAATGATTGTCTTCCAAAGCAACTCTCTGATCTGCCGGCATCTGCCCAAGACTGAAAAGGAGAACCACTGCCTCTAGCCAAACCTCTCCTTCCTGAGGGTCTGGCTCACCACTAAACCTCAGCGGCCTCTGCCGCTGGAACTCACAAAGAGCGCTCAACCTGCGCTCAAGCTCATCCTGCTCTGCTGAAACTGCCTGCTGCTCAACAGGTGGGGGTGCTGCTATCGGTCCACACGGAGAAAGGGGCTCACATGATGGGTCCTAGACTATGGCCTCGTAGCTCAAAGGGTCGTCGTCATGAACCAAAGCTGGTATCCTGGCTGGATGTCTTCGTGGAGACATCTTCAAAATTATCAAGGAGTGTCGTGGTCAGATGAGCATATATGTATAAACTAATAACAACAACGATGGGGAGCTGACTCAAGAAGGACAATCAAGGACTTAATTCTATGTGATGCACAAACCAATTTCCCTACAACAAGTGTCTCAGCATGCCGAGTCGACAAGCGGGTTATCAGGGTCCTGGTGAATGGATATGTTGGCCGCCGCACCATCACTGGACTCCCTGGCCTAAGAGCCGCTCTCAAGACACGTTAACACTGTTACCGTAAATCCCAACCAATTCCTCTTTTAGGGACGTCCGAACAACATCTAAAGGAACGAAACACTTCTGATACCACTTTGTCACGACCTGACCCTACCCGGGCTTCGTCCACAACTACCCCAATCCCGACTCCATAGGCCAGGGGTTGGCGACCAACGCCGAAAGCACAATAACTTGGGGAGGCCTTTTCCAAAGTACATGTACACACACACGCAGCACACTGAATGAAAAAGTACATAGTAAATGAAAGGAAAAGCAGAGAAAAAGGGCAACTGCTATATATATATATATATAAACCACAGATATGCATCGACCTCTAAATAGTACTAAGTACAAGCTGAAGGTAAACTAAAAAGAAAAGGGGAAAAACATGTGCCCAACCAAAAAGTTCCATAACCCGACAATAGGTAAAACAACAGTAAAAAGTTGGGAGGGTCCCACACCTGGAACCCGACAATGACCACCGCACATGGTCTAAGCTCCCGGCTCTTATGCTGTACTGATGTCACGACCAACCAGTCCGTCATCTGGAAGGGCACACCATGTGCGGGCAAAGCCCAAGTAGGGGTGAGTATAAAAATACTCAGTAGGATACCCTGAAGGGTCGAGGGAGCAAAAAATGAGGTATCGAAGGGTGAGAAGTAGAGAGAATATGAAAAGTAAAGGAGTACAACCGAGAGGGTAGTAAAGAGTAACAATAGAGAGTCTAGCTCAACCCAAAAAGCGAAAGAAGGTAGACTTGTCCAGACACAAGGAGCTGGAAATGGTGAGAAGATGAAATTCTCGTCGAGTATTCGCTACCTATAGCAGGAGAGTAGACTTGTCCAACCATGAGGAGATAGACACGGAAATCACATGGCATAACACGCGCGTCTTCGCCCCTCCTAGAAGGAGAGTATCCAAACCCAATAAGTGGGTACTGGAAGAAGGTATATACAAATACATATGCTCGTTAAGAATCCAGAACAAGGTTTTAAGGGGATCTACATCCCATAGCTCAACCCAAGAAAAGAGAGTCGCCAATAGTCCTAAAAGAAAACACCATCGATGCCCAATATCCTGCACGTCTGCCCCGAACTACAGGTCAAGGGGCTCAAACCACCACACCTCGACACTATCCGCTTTGGACGACACTGACTCGCCCGCACGGTTTTAGGTCACCTCACAAGGACGCGTCTCGGTGGGGGAAATTGCTCCTCGTACTTGAGAGTTCTGGTGGAATGTCAAACCACAACTCATCACTACCCCGTAGTCGAGAGGTCTCCTCAAAGTCGACAGGCAACCCCCTAGCCATTCCCACTGGAGGTTCCCTAGAAGTGAACTGGTTCCCACTAAAGGGAGACCCTGAAAGAGTCGATGGGTGCCACACTGCTCAGTACTGTAATAGGGTAATCCACTGGAGGGCGACCCGGCTAAAGTCGATGATGAGACCACTGCCCAGCCCAGCTAGAGGTAACTCGGCATCGGGGACCACTGCCCAGCCCAGCTAGAGGTAAGCCCGGCATCGGGGACCACTGCCAGCCTTGCTAGAGGTATGCCCAACATCGAGGACCACTGCCCAGCCTCGCTAGAGGTAAACCCGGAACTACTCTGGCCATCCATGCTGGATGGTACTGCTTGGTGAATACCACTATACTGGCCATCCCTGCTGGATGGTACACTAGCGAGCCCTGCTTAAAAAAACTTCAGCCATGCTGGTAATAACCTCATCCCAGCTGGAAACAACTACAGCCCTGATGGAAACAACCTTAGCCCTGTTGGAAACAACCTTCTGGGTAGAGGATAGGTGCCCGCGTAATGTGTTGGTCACAGCGAATCCACAAGAACTCTTCCAGGGAACACGGACTGACGGATGAAACTCCCCTGGACTCTCAGGGTGATTACGCTCCAATCCGCTGAGTCACTGTCGAAGCGGACTGAGACAACTCATCCCAGAAAGTGTGAAAACACCCACGCAGTACAAGTACACGTAGTCGCAAATGGTGCCGCAGCCCGGTGAAAGGGCACGGTACTGAAACCCCTCACAGCTGAAGAAATAGAGGAACAAACCATCTCTGTCTGCCAAACGAGAACATGACCAGGGGAAAACTCAACCCTGTTGGTCAACAAACAAGAAAAAAGGGACCCTCTACATCACAAGAGGTCAAAAGTACATAAACTAGAGTATGAAACGCTCATGGGTCCCACATGACATGTGGCCCCAAGTCAACCCCAACTGAGCGCACAAATGTTCTCAGGTACCAACATCCACACGTACCTCCCAGCGCTCCCGTATACTCCCAGAGTATACCACATCTCTAGCCCAAAGGCTATCGTGCACCTGACACCCAACGTCAACGCGAAGGCATGACGTAACAACTCTGACCTACCACCTCAATGGCTGAGGCACAGTAAACCACATATCTTTAATCACCAACCTCACTCTCCCCGGAGTGCACGCGATCTCACACCAAAGGTCCGCTACAAACACGGTAGAAGAACCACCACCGGGGCACCTTTCACATTTCCTCATGTAATAAGACCGTGAAAGTGGCTTGAAACAGCCAAACGGATCATTCCATTATAATCATCGCAGAAAAAAATGCGAGATAGACTACTTACATGCCTTAAACAGATATCTGACGGAAAAGTCACCAACACCGCCTCACGCTCGAATGACGTCCCATGATTTTGAGCCTCAGCCTTGAAAATAGTCAGGCACATCTCACCATTACGATCCCCTTGGGAAAAGAGGTCAAAGAGACTGCTCACTTGATCACAACAGATATCCAGAGAAAAAGATTCATTCCGGCGCACCGCATACGAGAGGTGCTACGTGGGACCCACATCACGGTCTTGAAACACAACGAACGGATCACACCATTGCCATCCTCCCG
Organism: Viscum album; assembly: GCA_963277665.1. Classification (NCBI taxonomy): domain Eukaryota; kingdom Viridiplantae; phylum Streptophyta; class Magnoliopsida; order Santalales; family Viscaceae; genus Viscum; species Viscum album. Next base: position 32,307,466 of record OY728140.1, on the reverse strand, counting down.
AAAGAGTACATGATATATAATATTCAGTTGTCCAAAATGGTCGCCTGGTGATAGAGATGGAAAATCACCGTCCACACCCAAATAGCCCTCATGGGGCCCGTACCATCATACCGAATTAGAGCGGGTGGATTTCACTATTGCAATCCCCTCGGAAGAACATCCATAATCGACTGCTCGCATTCCCCGAATGGATGCCCGATGGGAAAGTTGCTAAATGCTACTCGCAGCTCGAAAGACGGGTCGTGGGTCCCGTGCCTCAACATCATCCTCAATGCCTGAAATCACCCTGGAAAGCTCCACCTTGGTGCCAGGGTTCCAACTCCACTGACGGCGCTCAAAACAGACATCGGACGCATCCGCGCCGTCCGAAACAAGACCCCCGGAAAAATGCCAATTCACTTAAAGCACGCGTCGCACCACCGAGGCCCCTCATTTCGTGATTAAAAATTCCCGAAACCCACTCAAAACGTCTGTCTCATTTCAGGGAGCGCATCGCTGCTGACAGAACGTGAATCCGACACTCCGATTGCGAGTTATGGTGTTTTTGACACCGTGAGACGAAGACGGGGGGGGGGGGGGGGGGGGGTTAGGCCGGCCCACCCCCTCCAAGCTGGCGGTCTGCGGCAGGGTTGCCCAGACTGCCCTATCCACCGTGGCCCATGGTTCATCGCACGGGCCGAACCGTGTCAACTTGGACCATCTTGGCCAGTTCGAGTTTGCTCCACGAGACCCACGGGGTGCGGGTCTCTGTTGGCTGGTCGGGGTCGCGACGACCCCGGGTCTTCGTGCGTGCCACTGACCGGCGAAGCAGGCAAGCTCGGCTCCCCGCGTCGCCCCTCGTACGCCGACGAAGCACAACCCCCCACTCACACCGATGCCTACTACCACCTACTGAGGAACTGACCGACCAACCTAAAGCCAGCCTCACCGACGCCCTCGCCCCCAGCCATCCGCCGCCTGCGAAGTCCGGACCAGCCTCCAGAAACACTAACAACTTCCAATTCCCGCAAACTTCGGTGAAGGATTGCGAGCTCCTAGAAACTCAGATTTCAAATCTAAAAGATGTGTTGGAGAGGGAATAAATTCTACTACGCATTCATGGGTTTTGTTCGAAAATCCAACAGCGATTAGATGTGATTAATCGGGGTCAATCTAGGTGCAGGGAAAAAGAAATGGAAACGACAAATCCTACCTCGATGGGCTTCGCCCAAAGCTTCGTCGCGATCCGCCGGAGCCGCACCTCGCCGGAGCTATCTTGCCAGAGTGGAGGAGGATAGGGAGAGGAGAGGTTTCACCAGGGGATGGAAATGAGGGATAGGGGAGGATTTGGTTTAAGAAGAGAATAAAAATTAATTTAAATAATTTTTATTAATTACCCACGAAAGGACCCACATCTGAAACATTCTCTGGGGTCGAGGTTAAGCCTCCCCTAGGGTAAACACCACCTCCCGAGCACAATGGAGGGCTCGAAAGTTCGATCTGAGGCCCCGTTCAAAAGTTATAAAATTGAACGCCCAAAGCTACCATATTACGAAAACACCCCTAGGGCCATTTTTCACAGATGGGCCGCACCCGCAAAACTTACACCCCTCCTAGGGTAAACGGAACGCTCCAAACTCAAAGGTGCCATCTTTTTTCCAATCCAAGCCACCGTTTAAGAGATACTTGAGTTTAACCATTAAATGTATAAATTAATTATTTAATTTAACCGTTTAACGTTCCGGAAGTGAGCGAGGGGTCCAAACATCCCGCGCCGACATGTTTTATGTCGTTCCTAGGGTAAAAACCCCATTCCGAACCCATACGTAAAGTCGGATCTCTGATCCGGATCACCTTTTAGGAGTTATCCTATTTATTTGGCGTTTCTAGTGTGAACGCACTGAAAATTTAATTCCTGCCACTCTGGGGATCGGAATCGCACGCTGTCTGAAGGCGCTGCTCTGCAATAACATCAAGAATATTACAAATTCTTTTATAGCCAAAAAAGGGTTATTAAAATATCTCCCTCCAATTAATTGCGTAATGATTTATATCTCATGAGATATACATGGCTGGAACAGTATGTTAATCTGGTTCAGCGATACTGGACTGGAACGAGGAGTGAACTCGATTCAGAAAGGGACTTTGTCCAATAAGATGGTCTTGGTAGCAATTCCTTGGCTACTATGGAAATCAAATCATGTGCTTAATGGTTTTCCAAAAATTACCTATTTTATTTCCATTCTATTTTATAATGATTTATGTTCTTTTATTATCTATGCCTTATGTACTGCTAAGATTTATTCCATGTTCATGTTTTTACATTCAAATGTGTATGGGTTGTTTATGTTCTCCATGTTTAACCTTAATGAGCATTTGTGCTCACCCTTTTTATGTTTTATTTTCCACAGGATATAAAGAAAGGTTTTAGGTATGAAAAAAGGGAAGATCTTTATGGTAGATGTTGAAGATCGTTCACCAAGATTAGAATATTATATTCCGTGTTTCCAAAGACACTCAACTATTACGGTTCTTTGGTGTCTATTTTTGTTATGTATTAGGTATTACACAAAAGTAATGTATTGTGCATTTATGTGATTATTGGGTCTCTATAGTTGGTATCAGAGGAATGGTTTAGTAATCTTTTGGAAACTTGGATGCAAAAACTTTAATGAGATCCCTTTCTAAGGTATGTCTAGGGATGTCCCTATGGTTACGTATATGTATAGGTTATAGTCCTGGAATAATGGTAAAAATCTTATAATTTAACCAATTATGTTAGATATTGAAGGTACACCCCCCTTGATTATGTTTTTTTCCTCTCACATTATTATTTTTGGGTTTTAGAAAATGGCTGGAAATAGGAAGATTCACGATTGTGGAGGATATGATGGACACTGGAATGATATTCTTCATGAGAAACCAAATGAAATTGGATCTGGATGTCCACATATCGTTATTATTCCTAATCATCAATCTCATAATATGATCTATAATCTCAACATTGGTATGTTTCCCGACTCAGCTAATAAGATAAAGATGGAGTTTCATGATGATCATAGAGGAAAGAAAGCTCAATTTCCCTATTGTAAATCATGTGGGAAGAGGCATCAAGGATAATGTTTCAATGGAACTTGAAGATGCTTTGGGTGTGGAAAAGAAGGACACAAAGCTAGTCAGTGAAAAGGATAATGTTTAGTTAACACCATTGACAAGGATAATTGTATGTCTACAACATCAACATCGATTAAATGTTTTAAATGTAGAATGTATGTGCATTATGGAAACCAATGCCCTAAGGGAATGTCTCATGAAGAGAATCATCATGGTCATATGGGTAGTATTTATATTGATGATGATGAAGAGACTAAAAATGATATATGAAATGAAAGAATTGTTGAAGATTGTTCAATGGTTTAAGATGGTAGTGGAATGATTTATGTTTATCAAGAGTTATGTTGTATAGGTAATTTAATGTTACAATGGAATAAAGAAACATCTAAGGATTGTTACACTATTGTTTTACCTAAAGTATTTGAAATTATATGTTAAATGGTACCAGTAACCATGAAAGGTTATTCAGATATTTTTGGGAAGTAGATGATATGCGCATAATGAAGGGATAAGGAGATAATGAAATGTTTGATAGTATTAATGATCTCATGACTGGTATAAGGACAATGTAATATAATGGTTTGAGTATATAGAAATTTTGGGATTTTGGTATGTGGAAAGAGTTATCTTTTGAAAGAATTCATGTTTTCACTAAGGTTCTATGGTAATTTATCTTTCAAGAGAATACATGATTAAGGTATTCACATGTTTGAAATGAGATCAAAAAGATATATCTTATGATATATAGGGTATAAATTATGGTATTCACGTTCTTGTTATGCGACATTTCCAGTAATCATTTTCTTTATACTCTTAGATTAGACATATGTATTTTGGATAAGTTTAAAGATCGGAATGGATTATTTTGGACTTCATATAGTATTTTTTAAGTCTAGAAATTTTTTCGATATTATTTCTGTAATGTTATAATAGTGTAGTTTTAGAAAAAGGGACAACCTCTAGGACGAGTGACAACCCATCGCATCAGACAAGGCTGTGGGAATCGAACCCTCAACCGAAGTGAGACATGCCTTTATCACCTACCACTGTCTATAGGAAGTCCCTGGTTAGTATAAATTAGATTTAATTTATTAAGTGGTATGATATATGAATTATAACTCCATTTTAGGAACCATATACGATTAATCTCACTATAGATAGATTTATGTATATATAATAACATTTCTAACATTTTGTTTGAGATAGATAGAATGATCTATCATTCTATCACATGATATGCTAAAACATTGCAAAAGAAAAATTCATCTTCATTTCTTTAAGAGATGAAGTGGAAATTGTTCGAGGCATGAGCAATGGTGAGATTATACCAAAATAAAGTTAGTAATTCTTCTAATTCAAATTCTTCAACTTTATGGAAATGATCTTGAAAACCAAAAGTGTTGTCCTAGTGTCCTCATATATGATGAATCAGATGATACCTTAGATCATCACAAATTTATGGCTTTTTGATTATAGGTTTTTTCATAGCCATGTTCTCTACCACTCTCCATCAGAACATGATAGTTAGATTTCTCTTCCATATCCATATTTTCAACTATGTTCTCCTGTGTGGAAACCCAGTGATTAGTTAATTTGTGTAACCGTTATGTTTCATAGTTTAGTTTTTAAAGTTCTGGTTTGGTATTCCTCTTTACGATGTGGGTTTCAGTTAAAGAAACATTCAAGTAGTAAACCATTTATAACCTCGACGAATTTCGAGGGCGAAATTCATTTTAAGGGGGGTAGAATGTAACACCCCTAGATTTTATGAGATATATTCCTTTTAATTTCTTTGATGTATTCTATTATATGTTACACCAAGATTATATTGCACTATACACAACACCATATTAGCTTACAGTATAAAAAAACTATTCCAGGATTGTGTTGCATGCTAGAGCAACCTTCCTCGATAGCGTGTGTTGTACGCAATACCGAGTTTCACTAAAAATGATATTATTATAATAATATTATGAACGAGCCATTATGAATTCTAATGCCCACTTTTTGAAATTTTATAAATTTTAAATTTCAAAATGGACTTCATTTTTGGATTCAGAATATCAAAATTAGCCTAGGATGAATTTTTGGTATTTTTCTGAAAACATACAATTTTTGATGAATAGTGAAAACACTGGGTTACTATTTAAAAAACGACTTTTTATTTAAATAATTATTTATATTATTTAAATTTATTTTAGGTCAAAATAGATACATAATACCTATGTAAGTTTAGTGTAATTCATTAGATTCATTTTATAATAATATAGATATATAAAAATTTTGTTGAACTTTTTACCGTCTTTTACCCACCTTCTAAGACCATTTGTAATTGTACATAAAACATAATTTTATCACTTCTGTGAGTTGAATTTCGAACCTCCGAGAGACACGGTTAATATTAAGGAGTAAAATGTCGTTCAATAAGATAAAAATAATTTTTGGTGAATAGTAACTTTTTTACTTTTATTGACCATAGTTAAAACTAAATTGGGAAATTAAGGGTAAAAATGATATTATTATTACCCTAACTCATGTATTAATTCTATTGGATAAGTGTAATTTGACCGAAAAAAATCTTATGATTTAAATATTACCCTTTAGGTCCACTTGGATTAGATTATGACACTTATTATAATTTTATTTAATGAAGAGTTAAAAGAGTTAAAATCAAAGTTTAATAACTAAAACATTTTTAATATAGGGTTATACATATGATAAATTCAACTAAAAATTTTAATTAGAAAGATAAAACTATTTCCTACATAATTGTATTTTATTTATAATTTTTAGACTCTAAATAAATCAATTTATTTATGACACAATGATGATGTAGTAATTTCCTTATTAATGAAATATTAACATAATTGATGTTATAAATACCCTAATAAATGTAATTTTAGACTTTTTATGATTTTTACTAATTTTATAGTTTAATATGACATGTTAGTTTTGATGAAAGTAACTGTTTTTTGACTAATCGTGCTGTTTGGATTTTCACAAAAATCAATTACCAAATAGTGTCAAAATTTACATAAAATAGTTTTTAAAACAAATATTATATTATTAACAGTTATTCTATTACTAAAAATATAAGTATCAGACAAATGACTTATATAAAGTTATATATATTAATAATGAACCACTTTGGGTTCTTTTGGCTTGTTATAGTAAGTTTATTAACCATATTGTGTAAGAAAACAAGAATCCCAATAAAAGTTAAATTATTTAACATAGAGTTAAATCTAAACGATAAGGTTAAAATAGTAACCTAAACTTGTCTAAAATATATATTTTGAGATGATTTCGTCCCATCCCCACTTTAGTTTTGAAATAAATCAATTTGGTTCCATTATAAACCGAATATGACTTTATTAAACAAAAAATATTTTATGTTTTTTCCTAAAGTACCGCACACACCTCTTATAAAAGGGAACTCCCTATTTTTTCAACATCACTCCTCCCAAGCCATTTGGATCAGAAAAACCCTGCCCATTTCTATTCTCAAAATCTATAGTTATATCATAGAGGTTCTGGTATTCTCAAAAGACCAACTCTAGTGCCCTAAGAGGAAGTATAAAAGAGACACGTCAAGGAAGAGGTAATCTCTTCTACCGATTCTTTCAAGTTTCTTTCTTCTTCTACTTACTCTTATTTATTTTTTTCATTATGAAGTAATAAAATCAGTATAAATAATATTATGATATGTTATTATAAATATTAAACAACCCTATTTCACCTTCTATCCATCCTACGGAAAACGAAATCACCGCACATGTGTACGTACAGAATACCGTCTCCACACTGTGGTGTAATCTGTTTTCCACCACCACCTTACTTGGATGGGTATAATGGAGTAAATAATAACTATATATAATCATTATAACATGATACTTATTCTGATATATTATATCATCCACTCCAATTGCATTCAAATAATTATGGGAACGATATCATCTCTCGTGCGTACGTACGAACTACCGTCTCCACGACGCAATGAGATTCATTATCCATATTAACCATTAAAGAATGATTATAAAGTATATATAATGAATAATAATGATATATATGACATAATAATTCTACTATAATTATGTATATATATATATATATATATGTTATCTACTTACTTCCATTCAAGTCAATAAGGAGAGAAAAACAATGTTCATGCGTCAGTACGACCTACCGTCTCCATGAATGGTGTGTTTAATTTAATTAATCTATCTATTATATATATATATAATGAATATATATGATATATAAATCAGGTTTTAAATTGTTTAAGTAATTAAAGAATGATATAAGTAATAATAATATCAAGAACAATAAGCCCAAACACATACGATAAATGAAACGATTTTACCCAAAATGCTGCTTTAACATAGAATTAACAAAAGAACCAGTAATATAAAGTCATAATTGAATCATATATGATATCATAAAAATTATGATGGTCCTGTTACAAGTTAATAATATGTTTAAACCCACTATACAGGAATTTCGGACACGTACGGAAGAAGTTGGACCTAAGGTAAGGGATAACTATTCGAATCTCGCTCTTATCTGAGATTGTTTATTCATAATTATTTACTTGGGTTATATTTATCATCCCTGTCCCTATTTTATAAAAATGGTTTCATGTATGTTTAAAGTCATTTTTAACCATTTTCTACTTTTACATGGTATGTAAGGAATCTTTCTTTTGTTTACCATACTAGGTACATTTTGACTTTTCTAGAAAAAGTACGAGAAGAATGTTTTTTGAACTTATATGGCATGAACAGATGTTTACGGTTTCATAAAGCCTTTCTTCATGAATATTCCTATATAATATTTCATGACTATTTTAAACAAAATCCTTTTCTTTTAAAATTGCATGTAATTGTGTGAAAAGAAAAATATTTTAAAGTAGAAAGGATTTTTTCCTCAAGAATTCATTTCATGTGTTTTATCAAAACCATTTTCCATATAAGATGAAAATATTTCATATGTGTATGTTTAAATTATAATGTCTCTATGATTTACATGGTTTCAATTTTCTTAAGATGATATGATATCCATTTTTTTATATGGATTATGTTATGATGGGTTGATGTTTATGAAACCCATTTTATTCTTTGGGTTATGATGGATGATTTATGTTTATTTTGTGGCACAAGTAAGAATGATTTCATTATGAGATGGGTGGGACATATATCTCCCTCTAATTAATTGGTTAAAGATTTTTATCTCATGATATAGACATGGCTGGAATGGTAAGTTAATCCGGTTCAGTGATACAGGACTAGAACGAGGAGTGAAATCAATTCAGAAAGGGACTTCGTCCACTAAGATGGTCTTGGAAGTAATGAATTGGCTACTATGGAAATCATATCACGTGCATAATGGTTTTCCACAAATTAAATGTTTTATTCCCATGCTATTTTTATCATGATTGATGTTCCTTTATGATCTATGCCTTATTTACTGCGATGATTTATGTCATGTTTATGTTTTTACATTCAAATGTATATGGGTTGTTTTATGTTCTCTATGTTTACCCTTACAGATCATTTAGATCACCCTTTTTATGTTCTCTTTTCCCCAGGATATAAAGAAAAGTTTTAGGTACAAAAAAGGGGAGATATTTATGGGAGATGTTGAAGATCTTTCCCCAAGATTAGAATATTATATTTTGAGTATCCCAAGACACTAAACTATTACGGTCCTTTGGTGTCTGTTTTTGTTATGTATTAGGTATTCCACAAAAGTAATGTAATTTCCATGTATTTCAAGATTGGGTCTCTACATATACGGTCCTGGTGGGGACTTTGTTTTGTAATTTAGTAAATATTTTCAATTCTGAAGTAATATCTATATGAAAATTATGTGCCATTATAGTTGGTATTATAGAAAAGGTATATATATCCTTTGGGAACCATGATGAGAAATCCTTAGTGATATCCCTAAGGATATGTCTATGTATAGATTACAATCCTAGTGTTTTAGTAATGGCCATGAATAACCTAAGATAAAACCTAAATTTTCGGAAAATAAATTTTTTTTCTTGATTATGTGGTTTTCCTTTTATGATTAATGTTTCTCACACAATGAATCTTGGATTTAGTCAATGGATGGAACCTGGAGAAACAATGTTAATGAAAAATGCGATGTGAAATGGAATGATGGCCCCCCTAAGAAACCTAATGTTATTGGAGATGTAATGAAAAATATTGTATGATCATCAAACATTCTGAAGCTATGAATCATGTAGGACATTAACATGACAAAAGGATGGAGACAAATTATGATGAATCCTTCCTAAGGAAGCATCCACCCTCATTCAATGCGTATTCTGATCCATTAGTAGAAGAAAAATGGATCAGTACCACTAAAAACATATTTTCAGTTCTATAATTTTATGAACATGATAAATTCATCTTAGTAGTATATCGTTTGGAAGGTGAATCTGATCAATGGTGGAATCATATCAAGAATACGAGGAAAAAGATCAAATTGAGTCAATGGAATGGGATGATTTCAATAACTTATTTTTTAATAAGTACATTCCTCATATTTTTCGAACAAATATAGAGAAAATGTACCTTGAAATTAACCAGGAGTATTATGAATTTGTTGGTATATATGAAGTAAATTTTTAAAAGAATTGCAAGGTAAACATCATGAATTATTACCCCATCTGAGATTAAAATTGATCAATTCTTTAGTGGCTTAAAACTAAGTTTACAAAATGAATTATCCATATGGGAATTCAATAGATATGAGTAAATTTTTCGATGTTCCCTCACGGTTGAAATGGAGATTAGAGTAACCCATCGGTCATATGGGTTTGATAAGAAGTGTGAAATGGGATTCAATGTTAAATCTAAAGACTACACTGAAATGAAGATTAGTTTTCCATTATTCTCAATATGTGGAATGAAACATGGATGTAATTTTCATAAAGGGACTAGTAAATTGTTTTAGTGCAGAAAAGAAGATCATTGGGTAGTTGAAAGATGAAGTGATAGAAAAAATATTTTAAATGATGCGAACAAAGAAAAGCCTACACAGAATGCACCTTTTATACTTTAATGTTACAAGTGCAAGGAAGTGGGGTATTAATCCAATCAATGACCTAATACAGGGTTTATTGATAATGATCAATGTCAACAAACTCTTATGTCCAAAGACAAATGAAAGTCAAATTCAATTACTTTCGGTGACGTGGAGTATGGTAATGAAGGTGTGAAACGTACACTTACCATCCACTCTAATGTAGAAAACGTTTTATTTGATTCTGTATCAACACACACTTTTATTTCTAAATAATTTTCTTAGGGTAGAACCATAGTACCACGGCAATTAAATGTTGAGTCATCTGGGACAACTCCTAAGGGAAGAACAGTCATATAAAAATATATAATTCTTATCCACTTGAAGTTTATGGGAAATTGATTCCTAAAATCTTGTGATCCTTCCTATAGTGTAATTTCATGTGTTTTTTATCATGAATTAGCTTTCTCTATATATATATAATATCAAATTCCAAGGTAGGGAAGTCACATTTCATTATAAAAATCTATCTATGATCATCTATTGATGCGAGGATGAAGAAAACCTTCTAGTAAACTTTATTCTTTCTTATAGGTCTTGATTCCTATAAATGAAGGTTACATATCTCAAATGGTTGGGTAAAATTTCATTATTAAGAACATTCTGATTGTATGGTAGTTTGATGATGTCTTTCTAGAAGAATTTCCATGTCTTCCACCAAATCATGAAGTTGATTTTTCAATATCACTCATACAGGGTGCTATACCTATTTCAAATACACCTTATAGAGTGGCCCCAATTGAGTTGTAGGGATTGAAAAAGAAACTCCAAGATAATATTGATAAGGGATTCATACACCCTAGTGCATCATCTTGGGGAAAAATGTTCTATTTGTTAGGAAGAAAGATGGATCAATGAGACTCTACATTGATTTTAGAGAACATAACAAGATCACTATCAAGAACAAATATCCTCTTCCCCTCATTGATCACTTATTTGACCAAATACATGGAGGTTAATACTTTTCCAAGATGGATCTTCATCTAGGATATCGTCAATTATTGGTAAAAATGAGGATATACTAGACATGACATTCCATACAAGGTATGTTCACTATGAATTTATAGTGATGCCTTTTGGTCTTACTAATGCCCCTACCATCTTCATGTATATAATGAATAGAGTCTTTAGAGACTATCTTAATTAGTTTTAGGTAGTCTTTATAGATGATATTCTTTTCAATATAATGAGTAAGGAAGAACAAGAAGAAAACTTGAGAATTGCGTTGTAGTCACTAAAAGGAAAAGGTTTATACCAAATTTACCAAGACATAATTTTTTCATTAGAATAATTCATTTTTGGGTCATATAATCTCATGAGAGGAGATATCTATGGATCCCGAAAAAATCAGAGGTTATTAAAAGATGGTCAGGACCAACAATGGTAGATCCGATGTTTCCTTGGTTTGGAAGGATTTTATCGATGTTTTGTGAGAGATTTCTCATGATTATAAAATACACTCACGAATTTTACTCAGAAAGGAGTTTAGTTCATTTAGAAAAAATAATTTCAATAGAATTTAAAATATCTAAAAAGAATGTTATCCATTACACCTATGCTCACACTGCCTTATAGTTGAGAAAGGTTTGTGATCTATAGTGATGCATCCAAGAAGTGGTTGGGATGTGTTCTCATGAAAATGATATGGTGATATCTTATGACTCACAGAAGTTGAAAATACATGAGAAAAATTATCCAACTCATGATTGGGAGTTAGGTGGGGTAATATTTGCATTAATGATATAGAGGCATTATATTTATGTTGAAATGTGTGATATTAATACAAATAATAAAGTTTAAATGTATATTTTCACACAAAATGAGCTGAATATGTGCTAAAGAAGATGGTTGGAGTTGATTAAAGATTATAAATGATCAGTAAATTACCCTCCTGAGAAAGTGAACAAGGAGTTAGATGATTTGATTCAAAAATACCATGCTAGATTATCCCTGATGAGGATCATGAAAGTCCCAATATTTATATATTTTCAAAGGATGGATCTGGAAATTTTAGTGGAAGGATAGAAATATTATCTTTATAAAATTAATGATAGACCATATATACAGGTGGAGATTAAGGAGGCCTAGAAGAAAGATGTTGAGTTATAAAGCAAAGTGAGAAATGTTCCTGAATTCAAACTTGATTGTGACGCAATTATGAGGTTCAGGAACCAGATTTTTATTCCTCCCATACTAGAATTAAAGATAAAGCTATGGGATGAGGATTATAGTTCTTCATTATCTATTCACCCTAGAATCAGTATGTTGTATGGGGACTTGAAAGAGTACTTCTAGTGGGATAAAACGATAAGTGATGTCACTGAATATACCTCTTGATACTTGATTTGTCCATACGTTAAGGCTAAGAGATATAAGTCTAAGGGTATGTTAAAATAATTATCCCTACCAGAATGTAAATGGGAAAACATCACTACAGACTTTTTCATCGTACATCCAAAAACATCCAAAGGAAACAATGCTATATGGGTTATAGTTGATCACCTAAAAAAGTTATAACACTTAATTCCTATTATATATTATTTCTATCTTGATCATCTTGACAAGATATATTTAAAGTAAGTAGAAAGATTTCATGGAGTACTATATTCTATTATATCCAATTGGGATCCGAGGATTACCTCAATGTTCTAGAAAATTCTTCAGAACGGTCTGGATACAGAGTTAAGTTTCTGTACTTCTTATAATCCTCATACAGACAGTCAGTCTAAGAGAACAATTCAAAATCTAGAAGACATGTTGAGAGATTGATCTATTGATCTAAAATGTGGTTAGGATCAACACCTACCATTGGTGGAACATTATTACAATAACAACTTTAACTCCAGTTTTCAAATGTCTCCTTATGAATACCTCTATCAAAATAATAGTATAATTCCCATTTGATGAGATGAAGTTGGGGAAAAAAGCTATTAGGACCTGATTTTGTTGATAAACTGGAAGAAAATGTAAGATCTATTCAAAAACACATAAGGGTATCTCAGAGATGAAAACATGTTTTGCTTACGACTGAAGAAGAGACCTAGAGTTTGAATTTGGGGATAAGTTTTTATTACAAATATCTCTTTGGAAGTGATTAACGAGATTTGGAAACAAGGGAAAGATGATCCATAGGTATATGGTTACTTTTGAAATTTTGGATCATGTTGTGAAGGATGCATAGTTATTGTCGCTTCCACTGAATCAATCTCAAGTTCATGATGTGTTCTACGTATCTCTCCTGAAAAATTACGTACCAACTACTTAACATGTACTAAGCTCATAAGTTGTACCGCTTGTGAAATATTTTTCTTATAAAGAACAATCGATAGATATTCTCAATCATAAGGAAAAATCTCTACAAAACAATACCACTAGCCTGTTTAAAGTATTATGAAGGAACCCCCAATTTTAAAAATATACATAGTAACTTAATGATATTTTGAGGGATAGGTATCCTCTTCTACTTCATTCCATGTGATGAATTTTTAAGGCAAAATCCAGTTTAATGGGGGTAGAATGTAACACCCATGTGTTTTTATGAAATATTTTCCTTAAATAATTTTTATTCTTCAATAGATTTATTTTCAAGAAATGACAGGTTTAAATGAACCGTTAGACACCCTTATTATAAAATTACCATTATAACCTAGCCGTTAGGTAATCTGCAATAATTATAACCAACTCACAAAAATTCATTGTGAATTCATTGACAATAAATTAATTATGAGTAATTATAAATCATTATATATTTGTGAATTTTGAGTGATTGAATTTGGTAATTAAATTAATGAGATATATATGTGTAATATACTTAAAAATAATAATTTTTATATTCATAAAATGAATAATTTAGTCATGGAGTATGAATAAAACCCTATTTGAGGTATAAAAATAGATTGTCTTATGTTTAATTTTACACCTTTGAATGGTGAACCCCATTTAAATTATAATTTTGACACATTAATATTTTTTATATGAAATCATAAACATGTTATTTTAAATTGGGATAAAATAATTTACTTTTCATGAATTTTTGATATTTTTTTGATAACTTTCATGTTATGATGAATAATAAAAATATGCTAAATTTTAAATGAAAATAAAATTTTTCATTAAAATAATTTATATTTTTAAATTATAATATCGAATGGTTTTAAAGTATATGTTTAGTATATTTTATTTATTTAATATAATTTAGTTAATTATCAGTAACATTATACATAATAAAAAGGTAAAACCATTTCAATCCTTTGCAATGTTTTTTCTTTTAAAAAAACATGTTCTCTCATTCTGACAACTAGATGGATTTTAAATTAATTACTAAAACTTCTGTGTTTTGAATTTTGAAAAATAGATTCCAAATATAGAAATAGTAGGTCCAAATTATGTTAATTGGAAACTTTTATTTTTTTTATTTATGAATTGTGACCGGTAATTATTTTAATTACCATGGTTAAAGGTTAATTGGGTAATTAAATGTGAATGTAAAATTATAAAATTATCTTAAAACCTATAAAAATCAAATTGGATTACTGAATTATACCATTATTATTTATTATTCTAAATTTAATCACTTGATCACCACTTACATAAGAATGTGACCTGAATGTAATAAAAACTAATGAATGTGACAAAATGCCACAATATCATTTTATATATGTATAATAATATTAATATATAGATAAATAGGAGAAAATATAGACTATAGATAGTTAATGGAAATCTAAAATAATTACCTAAATTATAGAAATTAATTTCAAATTTTTATAGATTAAATAATTACAATTAAATATGATACAATAGTGATGTACAAATTATTTTATTAATATAAATATCAAAAAAAGCTTTTAAAAATATTAAAATAAATATCATTTGAACAAATTAATGTGATCCAAAATTTTTATAGAAGACTACGACATGTTAATATTGTATTAAATATTCTGGTTTGAATTTATCTTCTTTTTAGATTTTTTTAAAATTCAAATAAATAAATGGTGTCCAAATTGACACTATTTATATTTTATAAAAATAACATTTTATTATATTATTTTAAAATCATAAAAATATTTAAGAGTTACAAATTGATTATTATAAGATCTAAAATGTCAAAATACATCCATTTATTGTCAATTAATAACATATAAGTAAATATTTATAACCATTAACATTTTAAATTGTTATTAACATAATTAAAATTAAACAAAATAAGTAAGTGTAAAATAAACCGATATGGTAGAAATTGACAAAATAACATGTCCCAAATTTATTGTATAATGATATTAATACCATATCTGATCTCATATTTGTAATTGAATCATTTAGTAGGTTTTTTCCAAGGGTTTTATTTTATTATAAATTATTATTTATGGAGTTTCCAAAAGTACCCGTCACCTCAATTATAAACGGGAACCTCAACCATCACCTATCTACTCAATTTTGAGATTCAATCTAGGAAATAATCTTCCCTTTTATCCTTCTCAACTTACCTATTTCCATTCTATAGTTTATTTTCATCTATAATGACCAACTCTAATCCTCTAAGAAGTGATTTAGAGGAAGCACGTTAAGGATGAGATAATCTCTTCTACCGATTATTTCATAATTATTTCTTCTTCTATTTCCTATTCATTTGTTGTTTAATTATATTGTAATAACACCTATATAAATAATATAATAATATGGTATTAAAAAAATTAACTTACTTTATTTCACCTTCAATCCATCCTACATAAAATGAAATCACAACTCGTGCATACGTACTACTAACTGTCTCCACGGTGTGGTGTAATCTGTTTTCACCACCACCATACATGGATGGGTATAATGATGGAAATAAAAACTCTATATAATTATTATAACATTATAATAAAAATTAAATATCATAAAACATCCACTTAATTACTGTTAAATAGTTTTGGAAATGATATCATTGCTCGTGCGTACATACGACATACCGTCTCCACGATGTGATGTGATTAATTCTACACGTTTTTTGTTAAAACAAGATAATATACATGAATTGAATGAATAAATTTGATATATATTATAATAATATCATTATTTAAATTATATAACTATAAAATAAAAATATTAATATAAAACTATTTGACAAAACATGAATAAGAATATAAAGCCATTAATACACAAATAACGAGTAACAATGAAATATTACTAACGAAGAGATGAAAATATGATCATAAATGTTATCATAAAATAACTATTATTAAGGAATAAATAAGTATCATTATATGAATAATTATACAATATTTTTGGACACATATTATGGATACCAGACCTAAGTTAATGGATAAATTTTCAAATCTTATTGTTATCCGAGATTGTTTATTCCTAAGTATTTAATGGGGTATTTTTATAATCTATGTCCATGTTTCCTAAATATATATTTCAAAATATTATTTATATACTTTTATAATTTTTAAAATATATTTTTACCCGTCGCTAAATTTTTACTAAATATTGTGAATAGAATCTTTTGTCATTTTCGATACGAGGTACTTGTTGACTTTTCCAGCAAAACTACGAGAAAATTGTTTTTTATCTTGTGAAATTATTTTTATACTTTCATAATTATATATTTTTATTAAGATTACAGTACAATATTACAATTTTATTTTCATATAAAATTATATTTCAAAATTTAGTGGCATTTTGAAGAGGGAAGTTGTTTTTAAAAAATAATGGTTATTTTCCTCAAGAAATAATTTCAAGTGTTTTCTCAAAAACAAATTCCATATAAGAATATACTTTTGAAATAGGGATATATTTCTACCCATGTCATTAAATTTATTTTATTTTGTTATTATGGAATTTCATTTAGTAGATCCATTTTTTTTATATCAATTATGATAGAATGATGTTTAAGAAATCCATTTTATTTCATTGGTTATTCCCTGGTGAATGTTTTTATGTTTTTGTGGGACACAAAATAATAGTTTCATTATAAGATTAGTGGGACCTATATCTCCCTCCAATATATTGGATAAGGATTTATATATCATTAGATATATACATTACAAGAACAAAAAGCAAATTTGGTTCTGTAATATAGGCATAGAACGAGGAGTGAACACAGTTCAGTAATGGAGTTTATCTACTGTGATTGTCTTGGAAATGTGCCTTGAAAAATATAAAATTATATTCTATTATTATGTTGGTATTAAACAAAATTTCATTTCTTATGTTACGAATATTGGGACTATATTTCACTTTTATGATTTATTTCATGATATGATATTTTGATCTTTTTCATGCTACATTATATTTCTAATGGTTTTGTTCTTATAATTGTGATTTGATTGATATTTCCCTTATTTACACTTAATGAGAATTTGAGGTCACCCATTAATATGATTCTTTTCCAAAGGTCGTAAAGTAGGTTATTAAGTAAGATATGTGAAAATAGAGTCTAGTTATGAAAAAATAAGTGGGAGATAATGTGGATGTTTTATAAATCAGTTATTTATGTCTCTCAGTTTCTAATGACCCTAAACCTATAAGGTCTTTGTGGGAGTTTTGTTATGTTATGTAATAAATATTCTTCAATGATGAGGTAATATCTATATGTAAAGTTTGTTCCATTCTAGAAGATCAATGAGTTCTATAAAGAGATTTTCATCATAAACATGAACCATTTAGATAAAATATAATAGTGGTATCATTGGATCACATCCCTTGTGTAACATAAGAAACATCGTAGGTTTTCATATTAGATGGTAAATTGTTTTGAATGATCACTAGGAACATTCCATGAAAAAAATAATGTTTTCAATTAAGAACAATTATTAAAATAGAAAAAATTTTCAAAATACTTATCTTTTAATTAGAAAATGGAAAAATATAATTTAATATTTAAAATAATGAGTTATTCATGATGGATTAATATATTATTCATTCAGCGGATGTTAAACAATTATTCATTTCAGATTTTTAGGAAAATAAAAAAATGGATTGTTTTGAAAAAAACATGATGATTCTTTAAATTTTTTTTAAAATTAAAAAATTAATAACATTATTTATTAATAAATAATTTTTAGTATGATTAAATAACTTTTTATAAAACATTTTTGAAAAAATTGTTTCGGAAGAAAAACTAATTTTTGAACGAACAGAAAAGAAATCATGTTTACTTAAAAAAACATTATTCTTGAATCATGAATACATAAACAGATAAAAATTTAGGGAAAAATGTATTATCATAAAATGAATATATAAAATTTATTAGTTTCTTGAAGTATATATAATAATATTCCATCATTGGAAGCATAATCATGAACAATCCTGATAAATGATGAGATTGTAACATAAAACTCTTACCACTTCAGTAACATGAATCATAGGCCCCATGAATGAATAAAATTAAATAAAATTTAAAATGTCATGAATTTATTTTTATTCCTTATATATCATTTCAATGGTGTAGTATATACACCAAATAATTAATGAGTTGTAAATATGCACACATCTCATAAAATAAAAGAGTGACTAGAAATCCCTTACCTTAAGTCTTGGCTTCCTTCCTACAAGTTCAATCCTTATGTAAAAAAAATATACATTTATTTTAAATATATTAAAGAATCATAATTAAATATATCATACCATATATGATTTACTTATGACCTTTTGTTTCCCATTTTTTAAAAATTCCCTGTTATAGTCTTGTTTTCGGCTATAAATTGTTTTTCCATGTATGTTTTGATATGTATTTATAGACCCTCTTTATTTTATCATGGTTCAATTAGATTAAATTTTTTAATAACAATATAAATTAAATTTACAATCATTATATATTTATTTGTATTATTTCTTGAAAATTATATATTGAAAATGAAATACATAGTTAATGGAGACAGTATGTTATATGTATGTGCGAATACTATTTCCATTTTATCAATGGATGAATTAAAATAATGGTAAATAATATATTACCTTAAGAGAATAATTTTTATATAAAATATATCATATGTTTTTATTTAAACCTATCACTATTACCTTCCATGTAATTCATATATAAATAATGAATAACATCACTACGGGAGGTGGTGACCCACCATACACACGAATGACATTATCATATTCCCATAGAATGGAAAATAAGAAGGATTATGCCATATAGTGATTAAAAAATCATAATAATATAATAAGTACTTTATATAGACACAAATACATAATTATATTCATCAGTGAGACGTGGTGATGGAAAATCACTAACATCGATTCATGAGGAGGTTGTCCACAGTCCATATGAATGATGATTTAATAATCTTTTAGATAGAAGAGGAGAATGATTCCGGTAATTAAATTAACAAAATAAAATACCATTATATTTAATATAGTTTTGTTATTATATCATCACGTTCGATTAGAATATATCTTGGTGGAATAAGAAATAAAATAAAATGATCGATTAGGGGCAACACCTCACCTTTTGGAATGCTTCTTTTTGTTTGCACCAAAAGGCTTTATAGGATGTATTCATAGAGATAATAATAAATATAGTATTTGAAGACAAAATTATAGAAGGTATTTTTGTGGGTATTGGATAACTCAAATTTATTAGGATGTGTGAAAAGGATATGGGTGGGGTGACCTTTTATAAGTTAGTTGGGTGGCACACATGTAATTTTTGAAAAGAAAATTGTTTACCCATGTTAATGATAAAATGAGAACATTATAAAACCTAGAAGATATATGGAATAAATATGTTCATTAAATGGGAGTTGGAAATATTTCAGTCATTTTCTATCCTTACCATTTTAGTTTAACACTAGGTAAACCATTTTTTACAATAACAGTGGTAAATAAATTTTAGTATTTTCACTATTCATTATTTTCAATAATTAATTGGAAATTATTAGATAATATAGACTATTGTGATTAAAAATGTATAATCAATTTTCTAATATTTAACTCTCATACATTGTAAAATTTAGTTTAAAATTAAAACTCTAGATGTGATGAGAAATCAGGGATTTAAATAGAACATTTTCAAAAATAGAGAATATTTTAATATCACAAGTAAACAATAAATTGATTACAATAACAAAAATATAATAATAGATATATAATAAAATAAATTTTACTTTTTTTTGGTTTTTGAATGCTTCAATAAAAAATAAAATTCTTAATAATAACCAATATTCTTTAGTATACATGAAATACAAATTAATTTTTGGAAAATTAAACAAATATAACAATAATATAATTTTGAAATTTGTATTTTAAAATTATATATTTTTAACTACATTTTCTAAAATTGGAGCAAATAAATTTAAATATACGTACAAAAAATGTGAAAAACTATTTTTTTAAAATATACTATTTCAAAAGTAAACAGGACATATTTTCATCTCTTGTATAGAATGAGAATAAGATAAATGATAAAAATTTTAAAAAATATATATATAATAAATTTAATTAAAATAAATAATTAAAAGTAATTTTTTAAATTTATTGATTAAATTTTTTTTGTTCTCATATAATAGTTCTTCCCCAATAATATTTAATTTATTTTCAAATATTATTTGTTTTAATTTATTAGTTTCCAAATAATTAAATTTCAATAAATTTATAATATATATAATTTTTTAATCTATTTAATCTTATTCATACAATCCTTTATGACATCTAGTCTATAAGTGTCATATTAATGAATAAAATTTGTATACCATGTAACATGTTTTTAATCATTGGGTTATGTATTACAGAAGATAAACTCAGTGTTGCAAGTAAAGATTTCCAAAAACTGTGTTGAGTGCAATGAAAGATAAAAGAAATGTCTTGTGAAATGAAAATCATTAAAAATGTTAAATTTATTTTAAAAAAATATTTCACAAAATCCATAGGTGTTAAATTTAATCTCAATAATATCCATGAAGATAGTTTGATAGAACTCATATTCTCCCTCACCCATAGTTTAGTTAAACAATGATCATGTATTTACATTAGGAGTATATTGGGAATTGATCTAAAGTTCTATAATATGCATACCTAAGAAGGTTACTAATTTTTACCAAGGGTTATAAGAGTAAAATAACATGGTAAGACAAAAATAGTACATCATTATAAAATAAACGTTTTCATTCAAAATATTTCCTCACTCATTTATAATAACAATCCAATGTTTTTTGTAAATTACTCAGTATGTTTTGGTTATTCAATCTCAAATTGATTTTCTCTTAAAATGATTGAATTTTAAGAAGATGTGAATTTTTTTAGATTCCTCTTAGGTAATTGATTTTGACATAAGATCATATGTCATGGATTATGTTTTAAAAACATATTCTATTTTTGACTAATTTAATGGATGCTAAATTTGAGAACATATTCATTTCAACATTCATTTAAGGTGAGTTAATGTTAAAATTACTTTGTCATATTTATAATATGATTACTATTGGAATTTTAATTATATTAAATCTCAATAGGTTTGATGAAAGACATAAAATTAAAAATCAAAAATCAAAAATTAAACAATAAATATAAAAAAATTAAAAATACCATGACTAAATTGGTTCACTTACCCTAACACTTTAATGATGGAATGTTATAATTGCATTATAATAAATATAACATTTTTGTAATATATTAAATATTATTTTAAATATGAATCATCTTCTAAAGATAGGTACAACATATTTATTATATTGAAAAATAAGTCATCATGGTTTTATATCCTCTATTAGTGTTCAGAGATGATTTCCATTGTGCATCTTTAGCACATATCCATTATCAGTTAATGGATTATTTCCTCCGTCATTAATGATCTTCATGACTCCAAAAGCATATAAACTAGTGACACTTAAACTATCTTCCCAACAAGAATAAAACTTACATTGAATATGGGTAATCCCTAAAGTGTAATGCAACACAAATTCCCCCTTAGGGAAGAAATCCTTCAAAAGTGGGTTATAATGGGCCACTCATTTAAGTACTAACCAATTATTCATTATTCTCGATCTAGCTTAATACATTTAACAACCAATTATTCATTATTCTGTATATCCATATTTATATACTAATACATACCTAAAATCAATATATAAGGGATAATTCTAGAATTATTTTTTATAAGCTCTCATGTATGAACATATGGTTTCTTAAAGAATTTAGTTCAAATATTTTTAATTTTCATTCTTTGTTTTTTATAGGATTCACTTAATATATTTGTTTGAGAAATAATATTTACCATAATTTTTGGAATAGTAGGGGGTTTATGAATTGTGGAAAATGATATACTTTATCATAAATACCTTAATGATCCTAAATAAAAAATTAGTTCTTTTATCATCTATGATTGGTCATTCAGAACCAAATGTATAAATTTTCTTTCATAAAAAAATGAAAAAAATAGTAGCATAATTGATTTTGGTTGATTTAGCTTCAAACCAGTTTAAAACATAGTCAATATATAACAATATATAAGTTTTTATAGATGACATAGTAAAGGTTCCAATGAAATCTACACTATAAATATAATATTTTTTACAAAATCGTAATTTTTTATTCATTTCATTTCTTTTTGAGATGTTACAAATGAATTATCAATCAGAAATGTTTAAAAATTTATGGGAATCATTTTAAAAAGTGGAATATTATATATCAAATATATTACATTTTCAATAATATTTTAAGGTTTATAGTTTCCTCTATAATCAAGAATATGAAAAAAATTCATGGGCAAGTTATACCTCACTGTATGTTAAACATTTCATAATAATTTTATTATTTCATATTTCCATAATATATCGATCAACCAAAATATAAAAATTAGATTCATATTTGAGTCTATGGTTTTTTATAGGTTTATGTGATGTTGGTATTGAGAAGTTACTACAAACTTCACTATATATTCATACTAGGTAAACTCTCCTTTAATTAATTACAAAATGTGCATCGGAATAAATTCATTAATGACTAGTTTTCTAAAATAAAAATATTGGTTGTATGGGAAATGATTACTTTATGATAACAATATTTCTTATCAAAAAACTTACTATCCTTTATCTATAGATTAAATTCTTAGAGAAGAAACATCCAACTTTCCACCATCTTTTTATCTTCTTCTATTTTTATATAGATTTGGTATTGAAATTAATTTATCCCTTAAATTTTGGACTTAACCATCTTAATTACTTTTTGTGAAATAATGGGACATAGAACAATTGTTCTTTAAACTATGAAATGAAACCATTCAAAATTTAGTACAAGGTTTATTTAATATAGGTTTTCATAATTTTACACATGTTTTACAAAGAATTATAAATGGAACAACCAAATATAGTAAAATAATCAAAACATACTTATAGGTCGTATTATATATGTTTCGATAAAAACATTTCCTTTAATATTTATAATATTCATAAGGAATTTTAATTCTTAAATGGAATTAAAATATATAAAAAAGTGCCAATGTGTCTTGTAAAGGATGTCTTCTCTTTGTTTTTTGGTTTAAAAAGAATCAGAATGAATGTTGAAAATAATTTAGGGATAATATAATGATATTTCCATAAATATCTCTCTAAAATATGGTTAATGAATGGAATAAGAAAATGATATTTCATAGTAAACTGGTTTAAAATTTTATTATCTACGAACAATCTCCATCAATTTGGAGTTCTAATAAGTACTAATTAATTTTATTCATTTTCCACAATGTTCAACTTAGTTTTCATTGAAACTATTTATTCAAATCTGATCCATTGTATGTCAAACATGGGTTCTATTAACCAACATCTAACAATTTTTATATATCCTTATTTTCTTTATCTATCAGGGTTTGGTTATGACTTCTCTTAGGATCTTTAACTAGTCTATAACATTTCTCATGGAAAAATCTATACAAACATGTTTTTGGGACATATTCCTAGAATATATCATATATATTACAGGTTTAACCCTAAAAGTTATATTGACATTTTGTAACAGTTTAGGGGTTGGTTTTCATAGAGAAATAATCATATATTTCCCAAACCATAAAGTCCATAGAATTCAGCTCAGTGGGTAATGCCTTTTATTCTAGTTTTGGGGTTTTTTTAAAGATAGAATTATATTTGGGTCTTTTACCTCCAAAGAATGAAATTTTGGAATACCGAATGAAATAGAAAATTATTCCACATTTATAAAATAATCAAATACTTAAATGATTTCATAAGTTTCCTATTATTCTAGGTTATACATGTTTTCACAATTCATAATGTTTCTCCACGTAAAACATTTTTCTGACAAACATAATTCTTTAGAGTTATCCAATTTATAAATGTATGATAAGGTGAATATTGAATGATCGTTCGTGGTGTATTTCACTAAAACAATTATTTTTATATCGATATCCTTCTCACTAAAAACCATTATGAGAGTTCCTTAACACACACTAATAATAATTTGGTCTACTATTATGATTGTTCTACCTTGAATGATTGGTGATTGTTATGGGGATCCTATACTCTTCCATGGTTATCAGATAAAATTTAGATGGAAAGATAATATTTTATACTCTTATAATGATAAATTAACAAACTTGTAATAGAATGTATGTAGGTTTTTATTCAATTCGAACAACCACTCTTATGGGATTCAGTTCTCCAATAAAAAAATAAGTTAAAAATAGAATGTTTCATTATATTTATATAATAATTCGGATCCCATATAACATCTATAAATGTTATAGAGCCAATTGTAAATGGTATATAAAATATCACAAGATTTGGGAAAAATTTGGAAGGTATGGGATGATCAAGGCTTGAAAACTTCTTTAGAAATTTATGAATTAATCTCATTATAGTATTATATTTTTATTTCATAGTAATCTTAGGTTCTTGGAATATTTTTGAATTTACATTAGGTATTTACTGATAGGGATTTTGATCTATAATTTTTACAATGTTTCAATAATTTCCTTTTGAATTTAGTCTTATTACTATTTCTTGGGTAGAATCATTTTAGAATGGAATTAATGTGTATGTTACTATTCTCTATTTTTATTGATGTAAAGGTATTTCTAGAATTTTTTAAGATATTATAGGTTTTTACTTCACTATATTTTCACTTGATTTCTTGGATTGGTTATATAGTTTGTTTTCAAATATAATTTCTTGGTCTTCTTTAGACATGGGTTGTGTTTTCATTTAATAAGGGGGAATTATTTACCACTTCTAGTGACAACTATAATTCTATTACTTTTAGGGGTTGTAATTGGTATATATGTTAAATTTCTTATGTTTTTATATAATAAATCAAATGATCTATAACTGATTCATCAATTTGATATTTTCATTCATCTAGTCATGATCATTTTAACTTTAATATTTTTATAATTTTATTTGAGGGATGATTGGGGGCTTCTCATAGATAATCATTTGATGGAAAGGGGGATATTGATACCATAGATTGTTGTAATTAAGATTAAATTATTTTGACTACGGTAAGGATTTTTAGCATTACTTAAGGAATGTTTTTTTGGTTTGTTTTTATCAATTACCATTTCTACATTAGTGTTTAGAATCATCTACAAATCCATGATAATGCTACTGAAATTGTATTTTTTGGAATGATTCTCTAAAAATCTATGTTCCTCATACTTCATTTAATTTTTTTGTGAAATGATTATGAGATGATAAAAACTAAAATACCTTAATTGGTTATTGAAATTCAATTGATTATTAAAAATACATCCGTCTAAATAATGTGGTTAGTTACTATAGATTCAATTTTGTTAAGGGGTTGTGTAAGAAGATCATACCTTATGTAGTCGTATGGTGCTACTACCTCTTGTACCAAATTTTTTGAAAATTTGGTATATCTTATATATCAATCCCCTTACCTATACTATCTTCAAATGTGGATTTACCATCAAGGATTCTATCAATATAGATAAATCCTTAATAAAAAAACACTAGGATGTTATTGTATTCAATATATTATTGTGGGAATCATGAAAAGTTATTATTGAACCACTCATAGTACACATATATAGTCTCTCTTGATGATTTTTATGCCATATATGTCAATCATGGTTTATATTCTCCTTTAGGTGTATACAAATCTTTGGAATAATGTCCAATATAGAAAATGTGAGTCATTGAGTTCTTGTAGCTACAAACTGTATAATAATAATTTTATTTCCACATCCAATGTGGTTAGGAAAGCTCTGAACATTATATCCTCTTAGGTCACTCCACTAAATTATTGTTTAGAGTAAACCAAAGCAGACTCTTGTATGTAATTTTCAGTTACCTCACCATAAAGTCCCTTAAATATACGAAAAGAATCAAATAAACTATTATTTAGTTCAAAGTCAATTTTTTGGAAGACATCAAAAATCAAAAAGTTTGGTTGAAGAAATTTCATTCAAAAATGTCGCTAAAGTTCTTGTTAGGATTCAATAAATTTGAATAGGATCAAAATTATCCCTTAATATTTTTATAGAGTTTGATTAGTAAATTTATAAGAAAATTATGTTTGTAATTTTAAATTTTTCATTTTCCATTAATGGTATATCAATTTCATGGTCATGTGAGAAAAGTTCTTTACTAGATGATCTGGTTAAGCAATTCAATAATTTGTTTTTTAACACCACACTGATGATAATTGTTCTATTTTTTAACACATTACAGAGGGTGGTGTAAATTTTTTTAATCTTTATTTAATTATTTAATCTAATTGAAACCTTGGGTTTCCTCTAGAGAGGGATGCACTAGAATCAGTTTCACTATTT
This sequence comes from Viscum album, assembly GCA_963277665.1. Classification (NCBI taxonomy): domain Eukaryota; kingdom Viridiplantae; phylum Streptophyta; class Magnoliopsida; order Santalales; family Viscaceae; genus Viscum; species Viscum album. The sequence continues at coordinate 32,280,546 of OY728140.1, read as the reverse complement.
TATTAAAAAAACAGGAGTGAATTTTGTGAGTTTATTTTTTAATATGAATAAAATTAAATTGAAATAAAAAGTTAAAATCCAGAAGTTGATAGGTTATGGGTTAGGATTTGGATATCTCATTGATATGATATCATAGATTTTAAATAGTTTTCATTTATTCATATTAACTGATAATTGAAATATAACTCATTAAATTAATCAAACACCCATGTTGAAGTATATGGTGAAAGATAAGAAAATAATGACCATTTTATAATAAATAATACATCAAATTTGAGTGATGTATTTACTAATGATACCAAAACAATGGACTTTTTATCTAAAAAGTAGGAAAGTCCCTATTGGGATTTTGTTCGTATGAGAAACCATGAAAGAACTCACTACCTTAACACGAATTTCAAAATTTTATAAATGCCTCATAACTCAACCTACTATATTCAATAGTTTAGAGATTAATATAAGTTGTGAGATCTTTGTTATTATCAAATAAAAAAGTTTGAAATGAGTAAAATAATATATTTAAACAAGATAGAATTCATATATTAAAAAACCACAACATAGTTATATCTTATATAAAATTAAATAATATTATTCATTGAAATTATGAAAACAAGATATTGATTTTGGAATAATTCTTTGAAAAAATAATTTCATTTTTTACCCCTTTATTAAGGGATTAAAGTAGTGGTAAAGAAATAAAATAATATTTTAGAATTATATAACATAAATTAATAATTAAAACAATAAATTTATTAACATTAGTTGAATCCTTGTCATAATGGAGAAAAGAAACATTTTTATATGTAACAATATTATTTGTTGTATTTTATCAAGGTTTGAAGAGCGTAGGGATACCTTCCACACATTCATGGATTGGTCTAGTAGTATATTCTCTTGTGATTAGTTGATTTAAAATAATTATTTAATTATACCTTTGATCCTAAAAATTTACATTCTTATTCTTCATTGAATTCGAGTTGACATTTCTAGACAAGGATTTAGAATGTATTTTATATATCCAAAAATTTCATGTTATATGATATGAGACTCAGAAATTATTTTTATTCTCTTACATTGTAATATATTTAACTATTTTATAAATACATTAAAATTTCAGTGGTTTTAAAATCAATAAAAAACCCAAATATATATTTAGAGACTGATAATTTTTCCCATTTTTTGAAGGAAGATTTCATATATCTGAGCTAAAATTATTATAAAACCAAGAAAATATAATTATTAAATTAGTGATGGAAACTTTAACTATCATCTTATTTAATTTTATAAATAATTTATTTGAGTTTTTTAAAATTATATTAATCTATCATGTTTTCAAACTATTAAAATATTTAAAATTTAGTAGGCAACTCAGTTCATACGGTTGTTAAATTTTTATTGTTTTTCATTTAAAAAAACAAAATACTATTTTAAATATGATTCAATGTATTAAAAAGCTTAACTGATAAATGAAACAAAATCCCATGTAGATTTCATATAGGATTTCCCTTTTTCAAAAACTATTGTCTATGATGTCTTTTAGACATTCTCAAAGAGTTGTATGTTCAAATATTGTTTAATAAAATCAACCAAATGTTTTACAAAAATTTGAAAAAATTTAAAAATCAATGTTGAATGTCTTACAAATAGTCTTCCAAGGCTAATAGAATGAGACTTAACGTTTTTTCATTATTTTTAACCAATGTATTATATAATAAACATAATGATATAAAAAGATAAATACGCTCAAGGAACATACCATTATCAGTATCACATATAGAATTTCATATCCTATTAAAATCATTCTAGAAATTCTTAAACACATATCAGGGATGCAATAATCATCTCTAAAACATTCTCAAACATTTTATAGAAATATTAACTTATTAAAACATGGCTTGGTATAAAAATAATTAAAAAAATTAAATCTATTTTTTTTCCATTTTCACAATGAGTTCCCAATTATTCTTCTAACCTCAGAATGAAGTAATTTACATTGAATTACAATTCTTATTTAATTAATTAAATTTAAGAATAATAGACATTGAAATATGATCTCTCTAACTCATGTTCCATGTCTTCCAAATGTCCAACAATGACTACCCAAAAAGTTACTATATATTTTCCTTAAGAAATTATAATATTAACAGTATATTATACATAAAGAAAAAAACTAAAATGATCTAATACAAACTATATAAAAAAATATAAAAATAACCAAAGCTATTATAGATAAAAATCTAGTAATAAATTTAAAATACATGAAAAATAATATTATAAACATTTTATATTTTAAATAGTAATTTATTCAATAAATGAGATTTTCCTTATATAATCTATATTAATTTAAATTATAATTTTTGAAATATGAAAATTTTATTTTTTTTATAAATGAAATACATTTTTAGACTTGACATTATTAAATTATATTAGTGGATATTTCTGATATTTGTCTTATTTGACTAACTATTTGGTAAATACTAATAATACATATTTTTTCTAAAAAATGTCACATTTTAAATGTTATCATAAAATATGAATGCATTAAAATATTTTTATGCTTCCCATGATCAGCTATATGGAATCCCTCTTTTTTATAACATAACTTTTAATTACATTTTATATAAAGAGGATCATTAAAGTCTAGTGTCTTTGAAATCAGGATCATAATACATGAAAACAGAATTAAACATTCTTCTAATAAACTTATAATGCTTGATCATAGGTTAAACCTAAGTACAATTACTACAACTCATAACCTGGATACATACATCCAGGGAAAGGGTGAGCAGAAGGCCCAAAAAGGAAAACAAGGGAATCAATTTACTTGTGAATTCAAAGAACATGATAAATACATAAGGACATGATAAATGGACGTAGACAAATTTTTAATGAAAATAACTTGTACCATAACATGAATATGTGGCAATGAAATTTAATTTTGAAATTCATGAACATATCACCAAGGTTCATCCCTAAGGATTCATAAATATTACTAAGGTTATTCACCAAGGTATCGTGAAACTTGGCATCTCTAGAGATTAATTCTTTACCCAATGAATTGGATCTCTATTAGGGCGTACCATTAATATGTCATTATTTTCATGTTATCCACATAGATAATAATCAAAAATTTCATTACTTACCCACCGAGAATAAAAGAAATGGGTTTCATTTCAATATTTGGACATTTTAAGAGTGCTTAAAAATAAGATCATTATGTCACTTATAACCCATGGAAAGGGATTTAGGGTGAAATTTATGTAAATAACATAATAAAATAGATGAATTTTATATATTTATTAATACCCCTAGAAATGAAAATAAATTTTGGTATTCACATAAATAAAACAAGAGAATATTTGAGAAAAAGAGATATAGGTTTTTAGACGAAACTTCTACAGCATAACAGATACACAACATGGTTTTAGAAAACATTGAAAAGAGTGGAGACAAAGGCGAACCACCCATAAAAAATTCCTAACACAATATGGGTACAGAATAAGATCATTTCATGTATATTTTAATGACATACCACAAGAAAATGAATCATTAAAAAAAAGAGAATATGCACTTTCTTTTACGAAACATTCGACAGCCTAACGACGTCACAAAAAAATTAAGAGAATTAATTGATGAGAGTGGAAAGGGTATATCATCATTTGAACATGAAATTTATAGTATTAAGACATATAAGAACACGAAATCAGATAATAAAATGGAACTATAATACATAACATAAAGGAAGTCATGACCGAAAAGAGGAGGGGGAAAGGTTTATTTATCTTGAAGAGAAACTCCAAAAGCATGACGTTCCGGACCTTGGGAGGACTCCTTTTGAGGTAGAAATACGAGAGAATCATTGAGGAAGATTTTTGAATGAAAACAATGTGGTAATGGCTTGGTATTTAAAGGCAAAGTGAGGGAATACATTATTAATTTACTAGGGACACCTCATCAGTGGTATTTGTAAAACTATGGGATTTCCGATGGTATTGGACCCTGGTATTGGCCCATGGTATTGGCCTAATGGGACAAAACATAACATATAACACTATTAACAATTTAAACAGACTATTTAAATTATGATTACATCATCAATGATGTCATTAAACACCCGAAACTCCAAATTGTATTTTTATTATTCACCGAAAAATCAAATGTTTTAGAAATATCCCAAATATTCACTCTATTGTAATATCAATGCTATGAATTCAAAAATGAAATCCATTTTATGAAAATAATTTTTTAAATATTTTTAATTGAATTTTTGTATAATATCATTATTTTTTCCAAAAGTACAACTTTAAAACTATAACTCATTTTGTTACACCTTAAGAAAGTAATAAAGGTCACATAAAATTGTTGTATAAAATAAGACAATAATGTAACAATTTATGATTAAATTTAATGAAAATATATTTACATTTTAAATTATTAAATTAATTATAAAATATAAATAAAATATTTATTCCATACAAAAATACCAAAACTTAAACTATGCTCCTTTTTTCACTTTTAATATGTCTAAAATGTATTTATATATTCATGGGTGAAGTTTCAATTTTTTTAGTCGATTTAATATTCATTACTAGTAATTACTATTCATACAGGTATGTTAGCATTCATAATTTACTATTCACTAATAATTTAGTTGATCTTTTTAGACTCTAAATTTCCAACTGAACACAACTGTAGAACACCATTTTTTGAAAATCAATTCACATTATTTATTATTTAAAGAATACATAAATATTTTAAAATACCCATTTTTTTTTCAAAATTCACCAATAATATAGAACTTCTATAAATCCATCATATATTTATCCATAAAATTTAAATTCACAAATTTTACAATTATAAGAAGTAAAAATTTTTTATTTAAACAAATGGAATACAGAAAGTAACTAAGGATTCATTATATAGCCCCTTATAACACCTGCATAGGACCTACGTGTAAGGTGTGATATGGTGTTAGAATCTTGGGGTGACCCAGACAATATTGCCCGAGGAGTGGTTTCTATCTGCTTGAACTTATCCCTTAGGCGATTTCATTCAAGCTTCACATGTTGAAGTTTGACTTGGGCTAGGTCTAGAGAAAATCCTAGTGATGCTACCTCCTTCCCAAGCTCCGACATATGGGCTTTATATGGCCTGAGTCTACTAGATGATTCCATTAACTATTCTTTATTTATTAATTAAACAAGATAATTTTAATTTATATATAATAATTTTAACCTTATGAATTTATTTTCTAATGGTCACATTGACGAACGGTCATATAACAGTCGCATTTGTGGTTGTACCAAATTTTTTTGAAGTATAATGAACTTACATGTCTATAAGAAATATATATTTAATTATCAATGTAAATAAATTTTTAAGTATTTTTTTTATTTTAGAAAATAGATGTTTAACATTTTGTTAAATCATGTAACATTTCACACTAAGAACACTTTCAATCAACATACATTAAAAATTATATCTTATCATTTTTCTAAATAGAATTGAAAATAATTATTCTAAAATTTTAGAGAAAATTGTTTTTTTATTTAATTAGATTAATTTCATTTTTATTCATATAAATATGTTTTATAGGATTAAAGTAAATTTCTAGGATAATGGTATCCAATTATTTTCAATGAATTGCTTTATTAACATTGTTCAATTTTTATGGAATGAAACAAATTATTTCATCAATAAAATGACATAAAATAAAATTTAAATCTATATTGAAATAAATTATACTTACTTCTCTTAGTAAAAAATATTAATATGATTAAAAATCCTTAATAGAGAATACACCTTTGTCTTCTAAACTGTTTTTCTACAAAAATGTTTTCCAATTTAAAATTTAATTTTCTGTTATTTTGAAATTAAAATATATGAAACTGTGATTATATTTAGGTATAGAAAAACTAAATATTATATTTTTGGATATTTTATATTTTTACTAAAAAATAGGTTACTAGTTAATAATTATTAATGTCGATAAAAAATGGAAAAAGTGAAAATTTAATGGTAAATGATTTCTAAAATGTATAAAACATGTGCGGAAGTACTTGGATGAGACTTTATAAACCGAATATATTATCCTAAAAATAATTATTTATTACTTCTGGAGTCATTATCAAATGAATATTATAATTATATCAATGTAATTTAAAGGGTATTAAAAAAATCTACATTTTCTTCACAAACAAAAGGGATCATTTACACCACATAAAAGTTACAATTTTGCATTAAATTATTCTTGAAATTCATCCCAAGATCCCTATTATATAAATTCATTCCATTAAATAAATCCTAGAAACAATATATGTTATACCAAGTCCATCAACTTCATGTACTTCATCATGTGGAAGTTCAAGGTCTCAACATAAGTATTACAAACTATGTACCTTTTCTTTATAATATTTAGATTAAAAAAATTTATTATAATAGTAATATAATTAATTCATAATAATTAGAATAATTATTTTATCATATTAATAAAAGAACCCAACTAAATTAAATATCATCCACTTTGAAAAACAAAACAATATTGATCATGTGTTGTGTGGACTGTGGCCTCAAAAAAGCGATACCTTCCTTTTTTCACCACCACATATTTTTGTGGGTAACTAGGATGGAATTGAAGAATAAATTTTACTTATATAACATAATTATGAATATTAAGACATAATTAATAATCCTCCTTTATTTAGAAAAATTCTAATAGAAATTAAATTGTTAATCGTGCATTGTGTGGACTACCACCTCAATGAAGTAACACTTTTCATTTTTCATCTTTATTTTTATTATTTATAAAATCAACATAAAATATGATTGAAACATTAAAAAATGTAAATAATATCATTATTGTTCTTTTATAATGATATTATGTGAAAAATAAATATCTTCTTTACCACACTCACCCATCTAATTATGGAATATTCAGGTTTGGGTTTTTCTAACCATGTACTTGAGAAATCCTATAAAACTATAATGTGGATAAATTTGTGAATATAAACAATTAAATTACTATAAAGGAAATATCATTTTCTGTATTGAATTTAGTATTAAATTATAATATGTGATCAATACAATTATTAGAATAAGTGATTACCAATTTCCTTTTCAAAATAACATAAAAAGAAACTACATATTACATAAAAATAATATAATGAAAAATTGTACTTATAAAATCTGATATATATGAATAAGGTTCATATGAATGTAACTGATAAGAATTTATTTTTATTTAGGATATTAGGTAGGTGGAAAAAAGATATCCTGGCCAAAATAATGGTTTTATGGTCTAAATTTTCACCCCACGAGACATATTTCTCATTATACACCGTGTTTTATTTTGAATTAAATAGATAATAAAAATTTAATATTTTTTATCATAATTTAATTATTTTTTTGGATATTTGATTTTCATTTACATATTATTTCTCTCTATGGTCTTTGACTTAAAAATTAATTTTTTTTGAAAGGGGTTATAATCTAAATTTCCACAACTTGAGACATATTTCTAAATATAAACCATGTTCTCATTATAATGGTGTATCTATGGACCATTTAATATTTTCTATCTTGAATATCTTATATTTCATGATATTCAATTTTCAATTCCACATTCTTTCTCTAAAGGGTTTCTGATTAAAAATGTACAAGAGAAGTAATAGTTTCTTATCATAAATTTATTCCCTTAAGTCATATATCATAGTATAAAACATGTTTTATTTATAGTGGTCTATATATTTTTTATTCAATAATTTGACTAATTATTCTATAAATATAATATTGGGACTAATCTTATAGAAAATGAGTTTTTTTAAATGTTGTCTTTTTTTTTCAAGAATGATGAATATGGAATATGAAAGGGAAATCCCCTCACATTGTTTAGGTCGGAAATCATATTGATGGTGGTTTTTAGTATAATTCCACCATTTTATCATCTTATCAATAAGAATATATTTTTAAGAAGCAGTTCTAATAAGACACACCATGGGTACAAAATGAGAGAATATTATAATGAGGTATTGATTTTCCTCATATTGACTTTGGATCGATATGAAAGAGGAGATTTTTTAAATAAAGTATTAGAGTCTGCATAACTACAATAAAATTAAATATGATGATTTTTTACTGATTTGTACTTCAAAAAAATCAAATGTTGGTTGATGAAATCATGATGAAATATTAAGGGATGAAAAGGTAAATGAAGTATTCCTAATCATAACAAGATTTATCATATCTGGGTGGATGTGAAGAAAGATAAGATTCCAATTGAAATGAAATAGTATCCAGAATTATCGTTTCTAGGTGAAAGGAAATAAATATGGTGCTGAATATCATACCCCAAAAAGATCTTATTCTATAAAATCATACTCAGGCCCAAGAAGAAAAAAATAACATTCTAAATGATTTTATCCAGAATGATCTTACCATGAAATTATCATATACAGGACAATAATACATAGGATGATTGTATCTAGTCCAATTGTATTAAAAAAAAGACCATACTCGAGATGAGTGTAAAAGAATGAAGTTGTAATTAATAGAAAATATATGATACATCCCAATTTATGTGGGATAATGCTAATGCTATTCTCAAATAAATTTAATGTCATGAATGATGTAATGATATAAGCACATGTTTGTGAATGAAGGTAGTTGGTAAAGATAACATCTAATTTTTTTCAAAATTAATCATCATGTGAGTCAATATTTGAATCACTTTGTTTACATTTACAGAGAATTATCATGTGATTCAAGAGAAATAAATAAAAGAGATGGTTTTTATTTCTAGTTGGGCCAAGAGCCATTGTATAAGAGATTATTTTTTTTATATTTCCAACCAGGTAAAGAGAATAAGTAAAGAAATAAAAGTGGTTTAAAAGTAGATATTTCAAAATGTGTTTTCGAAGGGATGTTTATCATTCAAAATAATTATTGTATTTAGAATTAATCTTGGAATCCATTTATTCCTTTATTTATATTCAATTGATACAAAACATTGTTTTGAAGAAACAAAATTCATAAAATCAGAGTCATGAATTTAAATCAGAATTCAAATTGAAGTAAAAGTGTAAAGAAGAGGTAAATATTGTAGAAGAATATATATGCTTCGAGAAGAGTAGAAAAATTCATATTACAACTGATATTTTATGTGTAATTTAAATTTGGATGAATTTTTTTATGCTTGGAAGTTTTTTTTCCAAATCATTCCAGGGTCTCTTATAAAATGTGAAAATTAAATTGTACTTTTTTATGACGCATGTACAATTAACCGCATAATAGAGAGAATCTCTATATTTAAGAGCGAATAATAAGTTTCCATATTCACTTTTATTGAAGAATTATTGAAGTGTTGAAGGGAGAGAGAAGAGACAAGATCACAGTGTTGAATTCATCAAACTATTTTACATAGTGAATATCGTAAGTAGTTGATTACCATATTAGTATTATTAATCATATTCAGCTGATTATTATTTAAGGAAAGATTAATCGAATCAAGTATTTCTATATAGGGATTTTCAGACTAAGGAATAAGATTTTTTGAATTTTCACAATAAGACTTAGCTAATGTAATATATTTCATATTGAGAAACTATACCAAGAAGAATCAGTATGAGGGAATCATACCGTGATGAATTAAATCAGGTAGAATCATACTTATATGGATAGGAATTTAAAAAATATGCCGTGAAAATTGAGCTGATTTTCCTTATCAATGTCTAGGAAGTTTTTACCATCTTCTGGGAAAGAAAATAAATAATTATTTTCAATTTAATATTTTTTGGAATAGAAAATAAGATATAGTAACATCAGTTGTTATATAAGAATTGAATTACCATATTTTCCCTTAGAGTGTGCCCACACACTATTGGAATTTTTTATGTAGTTACACTCGAATTAAATGGTATATCACTCTCATAGTAATAGGGATTAATTTCTAATAGATTTTATGATATTGGATCATTTATATACCATACTAAAGACATATATATATTAATATTTAATAGTAGACCTTGAAAATACATGTGTTCCTTTGGATGTGTTCTTGAATTTTTTTCAACAAGGAATTAAATCATTAATAGGAGGACTAAGAATGTTATATTATCATCACATTATAAAAGTTAATTCTTAATAGTTAAAAGATGATTCCACATTAAAAGGTATATCAGATAAATCGAAAAACATATATGAGGGAAATTCAGAAGTATATAAAGATAAGATACAAATATTGTGATTGACATATGAATATTTGAAGATGGTTGAGCAAGAATCTATTGGGAACTTATTTTCTAATGATAATGATATTTTGATTACTATGATATATCTTTGATAAAATTTGGATGAATATACATTTGTTAAAATGATCTTGATAATCCATTATGACATGTGTGATACAAAATTTTATTCACTAGAATAAAAATATCCCTAAACATTATCTCTCAATGATTTACATAGTACTTTCATCACTTGTGAAATGAGAAGCGATAAATCTATGAAAATAAAAACAAAAGGTAATATATAAAGTTATTTCAAGGCTATAAAGAATAAAATTTCAAAGAATGATCATATGGAAGATTACACTATTCAATTTTATTTTAAATATTATTTATGTAAAAATCATGACAAATATTTCATCAATATTTTATAAAATTGTGAAAAGAGTTCTCATGAAATATAAAGGTAAAATTCCCTGGAAATGTTTTGGATATGGATCCATTTAGCACATTGATGAATATTTTCCTCAAATAAATATATAATAGGATAGTAAATAATAATAAATAAATCCAATAAAATCATTGTATTAATATAGTGAAAATGATAATTTTATTCCATATGGAAAGAAGGGAAATTAATCAATTCAGAAAGAACAAATTTCTTGTCTAAAGATGTTGAATAAAAATGTAGCGATGTTAAATCCGAAAAACAAATTTAGTACAGTATTGAAAAAACATTTATTGTAATTTTGAATGTGAATAATTCATAAGCAGTAGTTCTAAAGATGATGAAACTCTACTAGAACATCATTTGAAAGAAGATGTGAAATAATTTATGAGAAAGGTAATAATTATTGAAAAATAAAATGAAAAATATTAAAGATTAATGTTCTCAAACAATAAATAAAGAATGTTTTTCGGATGAAAAATTTAAGCTGGTAAAAGATATTGATGATTTGAAGAACTACATCAAGGAATAAAATTATCATAATGATAATCTTGAGGAAAAGGAGATGGTAAAAGAATAATAGTCAGAACATATCCAACAAAATCAGTCAAAAAATGAATATAGAAATATAAGTTTCAAAAACTATATTTCTTATGTTGGTGAAAGATATCAAAAGAAGAAACCTGATAAAGATTAATAAAATATAACTTCAATGGTTGAAAATAAATATGGAATTGTTTTTGAAAATAATAATGTTGGGAATGTCATGTATGTATCTAAAACCCAAAAAGTTGGAAATTTAGAAGTCTTAAGGAACCGTGAGTCGGAAAATGTTTTGAAACAATATGGATCCATAAAATATTTTAGATCTTCTAATTATGATTAAGCTAAAATGAGAAGGAAGATACTAACTGACCACAGAAATGTTGGTTTCTCAAAAAAGGAAGAGAAGAAGGTGGAGGAGAGATTTATTCACAATTCCAAACAATGTATATGTTTTAGAGGAAAATACTAATTCTATGGCTGTTGTAAGTATTGCAGTGGAATCGTACAAATTTAAAATATGTGTTGGTTCGACTAACAAAATTATTATTATTCCACAGGTTATAAAAGGAAATGATTGAGGAGGAGATAATTCCTTCTAAAGAAGATGACAAATAAGAATATTTTAAATATTCCTGAATAGGTTGGAGTAGCTGTTGAAAATAATTTCCATCCTCTAGAAACTATTTGTGAAAGATGTGAAAAAACTAGACATATTTAAAAACTATGTCTTGTTTTATTACCAGTACAAAAAAAGATTCTTAGTAACCCTCATAAGATGAATATGAAGAATGAAAAGTCAAAATAAAATCATATTTTTGTTAAAAATGAATTGAACGATAAAAAAGGACAAAAACCATGGATCAATGATAGTGGATTTTCATCTCATATGACATGAGTTTTTATATTTTTGTAGAATGTGAAGTATTTTAAATAAGGCATGGTCACATTTCTAAATGATAAATCCCTGAGAATCTAATGTTTTCGATCAGCTATCATGGGAAAAGAAAATTGAGATCCAATAATGCTTTATTGATATATGGGATGAAAACCCATTTTTAAGTGTTTAATATTTGTGTAATGAGTTTAACCATGTTTTATTTAGAAAAATGGGTTTGTTTTGAAAAGTAAAGAATATGGAAGGATTTTTACAAGAGGCCAATGTAAAAAATAATTTTTTTTCAAGTTAGGGAAATAGAATTCTCTTACTACCTGTGTGTGGTGGAGGAGAATAAATTGTGGAATAAAAGCAATAAACTCATTTTTCAATGAAACATGATCAAGTTATCTAGAAGAGATAGTCTTTAAGAAATTCCAGACATTCCTAGAAAAAGATATTGGTGTTATAGTTGTTTTCATAAATGAATGATTAAAAAAGTTGTGCATAATAAAGTTGAGATTCAATCAAGACAACCCATAGAGATGATTCATTCTAATATTTTTTAGGAGATGCGAAAATAATCAACAAATATAGATATGTATAACATAAATTTCATTAATTATTTTACTCACATTACTTGTGTAATGTATATGAAACATATATTTGAAGGGTAAAAAATGTTTAAAAGTTTTAGAAGGGATTCTGAGAAACAATTTGAGTATTCAGTGAAGAAGTTGTGAAAAGACAATGGTGGTTAATATACAACTAAAAATTTTGAATTTTATCTTAAGAAACATTGAAGTTGGCATGAGTATAGTTCCCTATAAACTCCTCAACAAAATGGATTCATAGAAATACTGAATACAAGTTTTGTGGAAATGGGAAGAACCTTGTTACTTGAATATGGACTTTGTCATTAATTTTGAAGGAAATTCAAGAGTGTTTTTTATCATATTTAGATCCATTTTTTCTATAGTTTTCATTCATATATGAATCATTTTATGGAAAAAATGTGACATTGAATCATTTTAAAGTGTTCGTAAGTCCATGCATTATAATGAAGAAAGGAGGAAACCATGGATGGATAAGAAAGAAAGGTGAATAGGTAATATTTCTTGGCTATTCTCTAGAAGGAAGGGGATTTAGATGATTCAAAAAAGAAACAAAAAAGAATTTTTTATTCTGCTAATTTGAAAGTAATTGAATGAAGTGAGAAAGAAAAACATATTTACATAGGAAAGGAAGTTGTGAAAGACAAAGGAAATAATTATGATAATGATATAAAAAATGGTATTCCTACTCAAGAAGAAGAAAGAGACTCATCCATATCCATTGATGAAGAAGAAACTCGAAAATCACATCCAGGGATCAAGATTTAAGTGGAAACTCAGAATATAAGTGGTGATAAACATTATAAGGTTCAAATGATAAGAAAAATAAGTGCTATTACACATACTTATTTAAATTCAAATGTGGAACCTAATGATGTAAAATAATCTTATGAGTATCCATAATGGGTTCAGGACATTAATAATGAATTTAATATGATTGAATAGAAAGATAAATTGAAAATCATACCCATAACTAAAAACAAAAAAATAATAGAAAATGGTGGGTTTTTTGAAACATGTTGAATGAAGAAGGTGATGTGAAAAGAATCAACATATTATTTTTTTAAAATTGTATTAAAAAAATTCAAGTATTAATTTTTATGAAACATTTTCTATGGTGGAATGATTAAAAATAATCAGAATTTTTCTTTATATTACTATACAATGAGGATACAATATATTTCAAATGGATACCGAATCCACATTCAGGAATATTGATATTGAAGAATAAGTTTTTATTGAACAACCATGGGTCTTTGTAGTTGGTGAGGATTAATGTTATGTGTAATGACTAAAAAAATTGTTGTATGGCCTAATACAAGATCTAAGGGCATGGTATTCCAAATTGGATACATAATTAAGAAAGATGGATTTTAAAAAGGAAGAGTTTATACCAATCTCTATATAAGGGAAAATGAATAGTATTACCTCATCATAATTGTTTTCGTTGTTGTTATTATCTTTTCTGGTAATGATGAATAATGTTGTGAAGGATTTTCTAAAGAAATAAAAAGGCATTCCAGATTTCCATGCTGGGGGAAATGAAATACTTTCTTATGTTAAAAATACAACAAATTAAGGAACACATTTGTCTTTCTCAAGAAAATTATGATAAGAAACATCTTAAGACATCATAATAAAAAACTCAAAACCTATTTCCACCCAAATATCATTGGGAAAAATGTTTTCTAATAATGAAGAAGGAAAATAAGTATAAAAAAAGAATTTCAAAATTTGATTGGATGTTTATTATTTTTGTCTTCCACAACAACCAATATTGTTTATGTTTTTACCTTAAGTTAAGATTCTATTTTGATACACAAGAATCAAATTTATTTGATGGGAAAATAATTCTTAGATACATGAAAGGAATAATTGATTTCTGAATCTGGTCTGACAGATCATATAGTATTTAATTGTTAGAGTATTCAGATGTGGATTGGGAATGAAATTTTGATGATATATTATCCACATATATTAGGAGATTCTTTTTTGGGAAAGAATTGATTTAGTTTTCATTCATTGATATATAATTTAGTAACTATTCTAATGGTTGAATCTGAGTATTTTTCTTCCACTAAATCAACTACTCAACTTAAAGGGATGAAAAATCAATGGGAAGAATTACTTATTTATGTGAAGCTAACAACACTATTGGGTTTGATAATTAGCGTACAATCACTCTCAACAAGAATCTATTTCAAAATTCTTGTTCAAAAAATATTGATATAAAGTATCATTTCATCAAATAAAATGTGGAGAAGAATGAATTAAATCTGGATAATGTTCCAAAATTCGACTAAGTTGCTGAGATACCCATAAGAACGTTACCGATAGAATTGTCTTATAATTTGAGGTTAAACATGGATGTCCAACTTATTTCTCATCGTGGTTGAGGTATGTGTTTCTATCACCTCACCCATATTAGATTTGGATAGTGTTTTCATGGGGGAGAATTAATTGTTTCATAAATCTATCCATTTGATGAATGTAAATAGGGGGAGTTGTGCTTACGATGTGAGCTAAAAAATTCAGATAACAATTATAAATAATTGTTGGATTGGTTATAGAAATAAAATTTGTTTTGTATTCTATGGGTAATAATGAAAAGATGATGTTTAAGAGTTTTTGAGGAATTAAAACGAAAGAGGAAGTCATTATCACTAATTTTTGATAGTTTATTTTTGTTTCCAATTATTCTTGTTTCCTAAAAGGAGTTATCACAAATAGGATTTTAATTATAGTTAAGTAATCCATTAATTTTGGATAAAATGTTCAGTGATTTAGTATTTTTTTAAGAAAAATTCAAAAGGTAGAGAATGTGGAGACTAAGCTTATAAGGAAGAAGGTTTTTTTTTCAAATATTGTCTTTCGTTGTCAAGAAATATAAAGTTGGAAAATGAAAGGTAAATCACCTCAACTTGTATTTATCGAAGGTTGATGGATGAAAAGGGAATGGAAGTGTTCTTAAACATCCCAATATTTTTCATATCTGGGTGTAATATAAGAAAGATATACCGCTGATCGAAAAGAAATTGTACCCAGATTTATCGCATCTGAATTTATGTAAAAAAATAAGGTGCTGATGATCGTACCCAGAAAAGATCATATTCCATAAAATCATACTCATGATTTGGAAGAAAATGATCACAAACAATATTATAGTATCGTGAATGACCATACCCATAAACAATCGTATCTAGACCAATCATACTCTTGATGATCATATCTAGGAAAATCATTAAAAAAACTATTCTCAAATAGAGAGGAAATAAAAGAAGCTATAATGAATGTAAAGTTACAATACATTCCAATTGAAGTATGATGACTCTAAAGATTTTCTAAAATGAATTTAATGTCTTGACAGAAGCACATGTTTTTGAATAAAGGTAGTTGGTGATGATGAACTCTGATTTTTTTTCAAATGCCTACAATAAGTAAGTAAATAGTTGAACCAATTTGTTTTCTTTTAAACTAATGATTTTTATTGAGTCATGAGAATGAAATTAAAGATATTATATGTATTTCAATTGGGTTATGATCCATTTTATCATGGTTGAACTATTTTATACTTCCTAGTGGGTTATGATAAGAATTGAATAAGATAAAGTGTTTTGAAAGCACGGATTTGTGAATAAATTTTAAAAGGGAATCATGACACACAGAAGAATGATTATATTCAAAATTTATTATGGTAACCATTTATTCATTAATATCAATTCAATTGATACAGATCATTGTTTTGATGTAATCAAATTCTGAAAACTGGACTCATGAATTGAAATTGAACTGGCAATTGAAATTAATTTCTGAATATGATATAAATATTTTATGAGGATCTACAGTCATTGAGAATTATTGATGAAGTAAAAATAAACCTGATATTTTTAGAGAAATTTAAATATGTGTGAATTTTTATAAGAATGAAATAATTTTGGAATTCTAAAACAAATTCTTGGGAAACATATAAAAGGAAAAAAGTAAATTGTACCTTTATAATGACTTATATACTATTGACCACAAAAAAAAAATAGAGAAGCTCCAAGTATTAGAGAGAATAATAAGTATCTACTATCACTTGTATTTGAATAGGTTTTGACGAATTAAAGTAAAATAAAATAGATAAGATCATAATTATTTATTTAGATGATCATTGTACTCAATAATTATCATACTGAGGTGATTACCAAATTCAGCATGCCAATCTTATTTGGTTGATCATCGTATCACAATGGATTAATTGAAGCAAGGATTTCCATATTAGTATTTTCAGAATAAGGAAAAAGAATATTTACATTGTCTTAACCATATGACTCTAATTTTATAATATTCATATTGATAAATCATACTTGGAAGTATAAAACAAATTTAGTCTTACTAAAGAGAATTGTATTGGGTAGAATCGTACAGAGAGGAATAATATTGTGAAAAATCAAAATGGGAAAATTAGAAATAGTTTTCCTTATCAATATCCATCATGTTCATAATATATTTTGGGAAATAAATTGAATAATTTTTTTCAATTGAATACATTTTTGTAATTGAATAGAATAACATGTAACATGAGTTTTTAAATAAACATTGTATTACCCTATTTGTGATCAGAGGGTGTACAAACACTATTTAAATTGTTAATATAGTGCAACATGAGTTAAAGAGTAAATGATACTCGTTGAAGTCCTAAGATTCATTTATAGTGGATTGTGTGGTATTAGGTCATTTCCAAACCATACTAAGGATGTAGCTATTCTTATTTAATAGTGTAATTTTTAAATACTTGTGTTCATTTAGATATGTGGTTGAATTTTTTATTAGGGAATAGAAAATATTACAAGATATGGAGGTTGTTTCAAGGTAAAATATAAGAAAAAGTATCACTGATTCACCCCTCCCCCTCTTAGTGATACAACCCTCCTAAAATACTACTTTTATATTCATGGTATTGAATTTTTTACTTGAAATCGTATCCATTAATAGTATTTAATTAAAATCATTCTAGTAGTATAATTTTTTTATAATCTAATTTTTTCAAACATTGGGTTATAGTATTTCTTACATGATTATAATTTCCCTGATTTATTTGATCATGAAATCCCCCATTTAGTTATAATTACTTATTTTTTCTCTAAGATAATTAATTATCAATATTAATAACCACTTCTTTGATAATATATATATTTTAAAATAAATGTAAATTATTTGTAAAAATAAGTCTCTTTATTATAAAATAATATTTTATTCCATGTCCATAATTTTATTCCCACTGATGTTCTAATTTATTTAATAGAATTAATATACTAATTAATTCATGTTTTCCAATTACATATCATAATCACATTATAAATGAATACTTTATAACCTATTTATGTTGTGGGGTTTTAATAAAATTAGTCACAAAATATTTAAAAGTTTTATATATCTGTATATATTTCTTGTCTTCTGCTCGATGTTTTCTTCGTTAAACCATCACACCTAATGAGAGATTTCATTTTTGAAGATTAATTAAACAATGATATTTTTATACATCTAAAATGATTTATTTACCACCATTTTTAATGTTTATTTGTAAATATAACAAGTGACATTGTAAATTAGTCATTCATTCTATGAATATGAAAAGAAATATTTATTAAAAAAATTTCTTAGCCTGGGAATTTTTTTGAATAATCATTCCATTTATTCATGGTTTTAAAAATTAAATTGTTTTATCAATATTAAATGAATTTAAATGAATTTTGTTTTCAAGGGAAAAGAATCACTTTTTTCCTGATTGCAAAATAAAAATATATTATTATACTAAAATTATTCTTCATCATCTGTTCTAATATTTATATATGTTTTCAGGAAATATAAATTTTGAATATCTATAATATAAACTCCCATCAATAACTTATATTTTTATACTAATATTTGGTGTATAGACCTAATATTTACTATTACTCCTTTATTCAATTTATACCATATTTTTCACTTCTTTGATTAAAGGGTATTCTCCTCGATGTCCGAAATTTATTTACTGGGGGAATATCTCATAAAATGTAATTTTTTTATCTATATAGTGTAAATATAATATTTTTTATTATATTTATTGAATGATATTAACCTATGATGTTAAATTATATAATTGGATACCATTTTTTTCATGTGTTTATTATGCTAATATTATTGAACGAATTATAAATGATTTCATTATAGTAATTCATTTTAAAATGAATTAAAGGGTCGAAAAAATTTGGTTTATTCCCAATGTTTTTATATTATTATATTTGGGACATAGTTTTATATGTATCCTTACAAGTATATTATTATCCTAGGGATCGCGTTTAAAAACTCATGTCTCTACAACTATCTTGATTCAATTCTTATGTTATGTCACGTAATATTCATGGAATCATGTTTTAGGATATAAGGTTTATTGGGACTGGTGTTCTTATATATGTTAATTATACCAATATTCTCATTTTATTCTGACGTATGGCCTTTTTTATGGTTTATAATTACATTTTGGAGCATATGAGATCATCCCTATCTTATGTTTATTTTTTCCAATATTAGAAAGATAAATATTACCGATGACGTGTCTAGAAGAGTAGCTTATTTGGAGATTTTTGTGAAATATCGATTACTTTTCTGAACTAAAAAGAACATTGTATAGAAGAAAAAATATAGGTTAGTTGAAAATGAAGTGGGGTTTTTAGGTAATGTTTTTCCCAATTATATAAAACTCTAATCCTAAAAGGTATTTGGAATGCGTTTTAGTTAAATATTTTCATTATGTATTCTAATTTGGATTTTTATGTCTGTGGGGTGTTATATATTGTGTAAGAGTTGGATTTAGATATCATTGATTATTTGGATGTTATTATTTTAGGATAATGTTTTGATCAAAACATCAATGTTATAGAAAATACTTTTGAATATTAGAGGTAAAATTGAATATTTTATGATTTTGGATAAGAAACTGCTTCTGAAAACCGTAAGGATAAATCTATTGGACATGTATATGTATTATATAACATAAAAATGTTTTAGTATGTAGATATTGTATGGTTCTATAAATTATGTCCCTAACTGGATAATGAAATGTGAATGCAGCTATTGAATATATGAAAATTGGGGTATTCACCCAAGAAAGGTTGGTTGAGTATCAGTTAAATGTTTACTCTGGTTCATGGTTAGTGGGTCTATAGCTTTATAAATTTCATGAAATTCAACGGGGGGTATAATTTATTTAATAAAAATTTTCTTATAGGATGTTATTAAGGATTTATTAATTAATTAATTTCTGGGATATTGTTTAGAATTATTATATAATACAATATTAAGTATCCTAGGATAAACCAATAGAGTTATGAGGTGGACCAAATGTGATATAGACTAAAAACATAGTATAGGTAAAAATTAATGTGTTACTAGATAATAAATAATAGGATTGAGTTTTCATATTCATATGATCATTTACTCATATTTTACTAGACCCCATATTAACATTTTTTTGGTATTTGGTTGGAAACATGCTAATGAAAATATGGCTATAAAAGGTTTTCCCTAAGAGCTCCTATAAAGGAAATTTGGGATTAATAGTTTATTAGTCTTACCAAGAATAGTGAATTATATGTCATAGTGTAATATATATCTTTAGTTTCATTTTCATCCCTTAGATTCTTTTTTACTGAAAGATTATTCAATTTACGAAGTTGCAATTTATTTATTGGGGAGAATGTAATGACCTAAAACCAAACTTTTTTCCTTATGTAAATATAATTTTAATAAATTATTCTACATGAAACAAAAAAATTAAAAAATACAATCAAAATTAGATTTGAAATTTAAACAAATAATAATAAAATTATAGTTACAAATATTTTAATCTTCTAGAAACACATACAATATATTATTAAAAACACCTCATGTTTTAAAAGTAATTTTTTTCTTTTCAATATTTTTTTGTTTATATATTATATTTAAATATAAAGAATAAATTTAAAAAAAAAATAATTTTAAAAAATTATTATAATATTTAGATTATAAATTTTTAAGAAATGGTTAAATTTTTGATTTTTTATTAAATATTTTCCTTTTTTGTGAATATGGAACATGCCAATTTTTCCAAAAAAAAAATTACTTTTACAAAATTATATTATCAAAAGAATAACATAAATTTTGATGAAACTATATTTATATAAAAAATATATATTTAATGAGTAATTTAAATCATTTGGAAACACTATATAGAATTTATGAAACAAATGCTAAACATTTTTGAAACTCAAGTAATATTACACTCAAATAAATATTTTCAAGTGCTTATATTAAAATATAGATTTTTATCACTTTTAGAAATTAAATTTTAGAAAATAGATTTAATATTTTTGGTCAAGAGGTTGAAATTATTTAATAAGGTAAATTATAATTTTTTATCATAGAAACAAAATTATGAGGAATAAAATAATCTACTTTAATAATGATAGAATTGTTATATTTTATTATTTATTTTATTAACAATGAACAATTTTTATCTAATAAAATATATTAATATATTATAACAAATGGATTTTATATAATTTTAAATAATATATTTAAATATATTATCATTCTTTAAAATAGAAGTGAATACTAAATAATACTAAGAACAGTTAATAGAGAAAACAAATATTTTTCATCAAAAATAATTTTCAATATAAAAGATATTTTTATTTGAAATATTATTTTATAGCATTTAAATATTTAATTATATTAAATTTAGATTACAATTAGGTTCATACCAAATTTTTTAGATATATTAATATAAATATTGTAAAAGATAAGTTACATTCACAAAAATAAATTACCGCAATAAAATAAAAATAATGTAAAAGTAACATTATATGGGTAAATGGGTTCAAATATGTTTAGATCATGTTTATAATTAATTGTGTGGTGATATAATTACCATTAATCACCAAAAACACAATTATATCTATCATATTGAGTCATTAACTATTTAACAGTTTAATAATATGATTGAAAACTAAATGGCATTCACAGTAGTGCCTTATTCATCTACTATAAAAGGAGATCGTTACCACCAATAAATTTCCCCCAATCCCATAAACATATCCTTGACCCACTATGAAATATTAGTATATTATATGTTTCTTTCACACCCTAATACCCCTGGTCATTACAATATATCTTATGTCCTTTGCTTCAAATGTGTTCTTGTAGTGAAAGTTCACAGTCTCAACGTAAATATTACATTGTAAAAACCTTTTATTCTAAATACTTATCTTAAAAGGATTAAATAAAATGGTAATATAATTAAATATTTATAAATATAATACTTATGTGATGTTATATTAATAGAATAACCCATATTTATTTCTTCCCATCCACAAATAGATACAAAATAATGTTGACCGGGTGTTGTGCTAACTACTACATCCATGAAGCAACATCATAAATATTTGAGAACCACATAAATTCATATGTTATAAAGATGTAATTTAAAAATCAATGTGACATATATAATATAATTTTGAAAATTAAGATATGAGTTATAATTTTCCTTTATTTTATATTCTTCTTTAAGAGAGATGAATGATAACTATGGGTTTGTGGACTACCACCTTCATAACGTAAAATTTTTCATTTTTCATGTTAATTATAAATCATTATAAAAGAAGAATATAATATTAATAAAAAACATACAAGATCCCAAAAATTCTTATAATTCAGTTTTATTAATATATTTTCCAAATAATCTACTTATAAATCATACTCACCAATCAAATTACAGTATATTCATATTGGGGTTGATCAAGATACCTACCAGAACAATGATATAAAGCACTATCATGGTTGACTATAAAAAACATAAATACTAACATTTTTATAAGTTTATTATAAAATAATTATATTTTTATTGTTTTTAAATTGTCTTATTGAGTATTTAACTTAATATTAAAAATAATATTTGTTCACTAATATTACTAAATTAAGCCGACACTGATTCTATTTTCACAAAAACAAAAAAAAACTATATAATAAATAAATAGAATATAAAATTAAATAAAAAAATATTTAAATTACCATAGATGAAGAAGGTTCCTAATAAGGTACCTAAAAAATTTATTTTATTATTTAATAATTTAGGCATGTCCGTAGGACAAATCATGTCACTAATAAATGTTTTTAATCTCAATTTTCATCCCATGATAAATATATTTTTTATCTATAACATTTTAATTGGAATAATTTATATACTAACTTGTTTTTTTCAATATTCTTTTATATTTAATAATATTCAATCTTTAATTTCTTAGTCATACTCTTTTGGGGGGTTTACTCTAAAATTATAAAATCTTTTATGGTTTATTGGCTAATTTTCACCCCATGAGACATAATTCATATTATAAATAATGTTTTATTTGAAATTGATTATCTATTTATCCTTTAATATATATTTTCATGATATTATTATATTTAATGAATTCAATTTTTAATTGTGTCTTCTTCATATCATGTGGTTTTGAAAAAATACATAAAAAAGCTTTAATGGGTTCTGAACTCAAATTTTTTCTCTTCGGACATATGTCTTAAAATAATTAATGTTTTATTTGGAATTATAAATTTACATACAATTATTATAAATATATTCTTATTATTCATTTAATTTTATATTTTATTTAAAATCATATCCTTCCGGAAGTTTTTGTTCTAATGTTTCTAATGTCCTAAGGTTTTCCTCAAATAAATTTATAATACATTTAGTTAATGCATGCCCTATTGTGGTAATGAAAAAATATTACTTAATAAAAATATAGTATAGTAAAATGTACATAATATCAAAAATAAAAGTTTACATGAAACTATTGCCTCTTTTATGTTGTCTCATGAAAATTATTTTTATTTTATTTGAGAAATGATAATTTTGAAAAATATTTATGGTTGATGATTTAAAACCTTTTTATGTAATAGAGATCATGATAGGAATGGTAAGACATATTTTAATTCTATCATAATTTTTGAATTGTACCAATATTCTTCTACAAGGATTATAAGATATCAATTTCATGATCAATTCATCTCTCTCTAATGACAATATTGTATTGGGTAAAATAATCCTAACTAAGATCACAAGTCGACCTAACCTCTTTCATTTGTGTATAATACTTTCAATGGGACATCCTTCTTGATTTAAGAAACCATTAATCATGTTTTCTGATTCCTATGAAATCAATAGTTCTCACCAAAACTGTACAAATGTGTTGAATATATCCAAGAACATTAACACCCAATGCAAGACTCTTCCATTATATAATTAGTAGAAGTAGGTTGGAAGACAATATGTATCATTTAATTGGGAAATTATCCTTAATTGAATCAAAAAATAAATTACATACAAATTGAAATTTTAATTTTCGAAATTAAACCTATTTTTGAAAAGAATGAAATTTTATTATTAAATTAAGTACAAGTACTCTATAATTTCAATTGGACTAGCCTCTCTTTCCGTGATCATAAAGATATTTTTCCTCTCTATTTAATGGGAAACTGAGAAGGTGGGGGAGATGTAAGGATCTTTAAAAAACTAGATAATTAGAAGAGAAAATAATAGAAGGACCATGTTTTCCTCATCGAACACTTTCCTTCTCATGGATTGAACCTTTGAATCCTCTAATGGCCTTGTATTTATAGTAATATGTCAAAATTGGGTTGGAATTGATCTTTAAAAAATGCATCAATTAATTCTTTCCATGTTAATTCTACGGGTGTTTAGGGGTTCTTGGTCAAAATATGTGACATTAATCCACTAACATAGGGATTAAAGAAGAAACAAATCACAATCATACTGATTCATGGTGTGACAGATAGTTTCATGTTGTGGAAATTTTATTTTCCTCTCCTGGTGTTGTTTTTTCTATCCAATCTTCATGTAATTATTTATTTTCGAATATATTGTCTTTAATTGTCCATTCACTATTGGAATGATGGATCTCTATGACTTTTAGATTTCTTCCCACTTGATACAAATAATATATGATTTTTAGACATTTTATGGACACCCCATGTATGTAAATTCCTTTTTTTGATGTAAATATTGTTCTGATTTTATATTTTTACTTATTACCAAACATTTAATAGATCCTATCATAAATCACATAAAAATTAAAATGAAAAATATTAATTAATTAAATAAAAAACTATGTTTTTACATCAAAATAAGCAAGAATAAAATGTTTCTATCATTGGTAATTGTATTTATTATATGAATATAATTTTAATTATTTATTTTATAATGAAATTTCCCATTTTTATATGTTATTTACTATTTATTTTAATGGTAAATTACATCTCATCGTTAATAAATACATATTTGATCTAATGATTTCAAGCATATCAGTATAAACTTTCTAAGAATAATTCCCATTCTCCCCAATGAATCTTCTCTTCAATATCAATATTTTATGTCCCACTAATGTTTTCATATATTTTTATGAAGTCTAATATGAATTAACTGATGTTATACTCATATTTATTATCATAAATAAATTAAATAGAATTTTATTTACCTATGTATGATGAGGGTATTTTTTAAATTGTATTCCAAATATTTAAAGTTTTTATGTATCATAGATATATTAATTACCATACACTCCATGTATTATCTATGAAACCATTATATTCACTTCAAGACTCCATTTTTGGGGATTTATCTCAAAAATGAATTTTAATTTATCTTTTAAAATTTAATTTTATCCTATTTCAATATGATTTTTTTTAAAAATGGGTTATGTTTTTGTTTATACATTTTTTATTAAAATATTAAAAGAAACATATTTCTAAATAATTATCACATGTAAGGATTTACCATAATTTTTAATATTATTTTCAATGTTTCATGTTTTAGGAAAGTAAATTATATA
Source organism: Viscum album (assembly GCA_963277665.1). Classification (NCBI taxonomy): domain Eukaryota; kingdom Viridiplantae; phylum Streptophyta; class Magnoliopsida; order Santalales; family Viscaceae; genus Viscum; species Viscum album. The sequence goes on along the minus strand of OY728140.1, from coordinate 32,254,936 downwards.
ATTTTTATTCTATGAATTAAATTCAAAATGGTTTTTAGGGAAACAAATCATCTTCATCATGTTTTTTAATTTAAAATTATACTATTTGTTGAAAATTATTCTTCATCTATGTATATATGATTTAAATATGTTTTCCCAAATTAGAGACATTAGATTTCTATAATATAAATTATCCATCACTGCCTTTGACATGCATAATCATCTTTGGTGTATGAAAAACAATTTTCTTAAAACCCAATTCTACTATTAATATCATAACATTCAATCCTTTTCTTAAACTGTGTTCACCTAGTTATGAAACATATATGAATGACGGAAACTGTTGAATTAAGCATATAAAATTCATCAGTATAGTGTAAATACCATGTGCTTTATTATATTGATTGATTTTTATATACATAGAAAGATACCTAATATCATTTAATACCTATTTATTCCCCATGTTTATATCATGTTATGATTATTAAAGGAATTATAAATTATTTTTTTTAATTCAATTGAAAAGTATTTGAATCCAATTTTCCTTTTATGTGTAATCAATGATTTAAGGAATGAAATCTAATTTTTTCTCATTGGATATGTATGATTTTATGAATGATTTAATTTTTATGAGGAACTCATATGTATGGATGATGTTGGGTAGGGTCCTATATCTCCCTCTAATGCATTTGTTTATGTTTTAATTCCCATGAGACAATGATGCATGCACATTTAAATATTTGTTCCCAATCTAACAGGTACCTATACTTTACATTTTCCATAATATAACTGTTGTAAATAATTGTATTTTATCTCATGTTAAAGGATGTACATACTTTTATTTGTTCACAATTCTTTCATATATGTTTTCTAATGCCACCATTTTATGCTCATCTATATGACTATGTTATGTTCTAATGGCTCATGATTAATGAATCTTATGTCAATAATCTTTTGATTCCTTTATTATATTATTCAATTTCATATTTTGTGCCTCATGTTTTATAAACCAATTTTGTGCGTGTGTGATTTTATAGGTATCTTTATTATATTAATATGATCATCTTATACCCACTGTTGATTTTTGGTTATTGTTACTAATGTTTGCCATTAATTTGATTCTGAGCTCATGACATTCATAATTTTTCATTTTCATAGTTTATGAAGAAAAAAAATGATTGATGTGTCCAGAATATATATTGTGTTGATATTTTTATGTAAAATTGAAAACATTTTATTAATTCAGTAATAATTTTATATTCATAAATTTTTATTAGTTGAAGAAATATGATTTATATAATGTATTATCCAAAATCTCTACAACTCTAAACATGAATGTTCTTGGGAATTTTCTAATGGATTTTTTAATTTATTTCATTTAATTGAGAGCATCAAAACTATGGGGAATCATTCCCACTCACTCTATCCCCTGATCTATCCTCTTTGTGACCACATCATGTAGCATTTTTAAACGAACTATAAACCATAAATGGTTACATAGAGTGATTTGGGATCCTAGATCCCATTTCCAACAGAAGGATACCCAACCCCACATCTATATAGTAGAAAGATCAGTGACATATGATTACAAACATCTGAATCCCTAAATTTCATTAATTTTTTTTATTAGGTGTTTAATAAAATATATTTAAGGTTAAAATGAAAAAAACAAGGAAATTTTTTTCCATCATTAAGTATGATCATTATAAGAGAAAACATCAACGATGTCATCATCAAGACTAGGTTATAAGACATTTCTTATGAGGCACTTCTAAGTATTCATGGTGAGAGATTTTGTACATAATTCTCTTATGAATTTACAACACATATTTTCCCTTATACGATTCATTCTCAATTACCAAGGGTCACCCAATAGTGCTCCCATTAACTTAGGCCCCTAATAAAAAGAAAAATATATTGTGAAAAACATTCCAAATATAGATCCCATATTTCACCACTAACATCAAAATCATTTTACCATAATAATAAACTAATATCCTTTTCTATGTAATTAAGAGCCCACTTGCATAGTTTAGTTATCTGTGATTCCATTCACCTTAGATAAAAACTCTTGGTTATGCCCATGTACTCAAAATTTAAGTATTATCTTGTTCTCTTACCCATGTGCCTATTTCCCTAGTATACCCTATCAGAATCCTGAATTACTAGTTTAACTAACTGGGGACCCATTTTCCCTGGTCCCCTACTCGAGGAAATGCTTATTTCATATATTTATCCGACATGACACCCACATGAATACAATTTTCTCATTATAAATTTAAATTGGGATATATAAATGTATCATATGACCCTAATGAAACTCATTATCCCAAATAAAATTGTTAGTGAGTCATATATTCCCATGATTCCTTACCCTGTCGAAGAATATTTTAAAAATTAATATATATCAGAATGGTTTACTCGTGGCTGACTTCCAAAAAAACCATTAATAATTTAATTTCACAAAGTATATAATTGTACATGATGTTAAATTTATAATAATAGGTTTTATTCCTATTAACCCAAACTATAAGATTCAATAATCCTTATTTTATGATAACAAAATCGAAGAAATCATGTTCCTGGTTGCATGACACTAAAAGGAAAATTATTGGTCTGGGTTTCATGTCCTTAAAATGTGTATAATTTTTCATGTTATCAAGACCATTAAAGGCCAATAATTTTTTCTTATCGGATAATCTTAAATACAGTGTCATTGGTAAAGACTGGATAACCTTAAAAGTAACATCATCGGTTTTTATCACATAAACCTAAAAGGGTAATCATTGGTCAATATTCATGACCCTGAAAGGAACCACATTGGTTCATTTTATATGAAAATATATGGTATAATGTTTCCCATTATATAGCACTAAACTAAATTGATTCTAATTCCCTTCATAGTAATATATAGTATATACATTTAATTTTCCAAATCCTTACTCTTTACCATATACCACCACCCTTGATATTGTTAAATTTCAAAGTATCTATTTCTATGGCTTTAAACCATACGATAAATAACCAAAAATTTAGAAAATATAGTACCACATACATGTAAATATATTAACATCAGTGCAAGGTAACAGTTGATCACCATCATGATCAATGTTACCAGTGTTTTCACTAAGAATAAATTCACGAATATGTATTAAATCAATTAGAAATTACCAAATCAGTTATTACTATCATCCTAGGATGAGTTAACTTCCCGGACTCTTAACATCGATTAATAATTTTATATTTCATTGGAATACACAATAAAAAACCTAACCATAGAATCTAGGTGGCAAACCAACTGAAAATTAGCATGAGAACACCTAGGTGAAAATTATAATCCATTTTTCATATTTATAAGTTTTTTAGCATTTTCACATTAATGTCAATATATTATTTAGATAATTTCTATGTACATAATGTATCCACATACAATCCATTTAATCATAATGAATTTAATATTTATTTTAATGTTGTGAAAATATTATAACAAAAGAATTATTGTTTTTTGATTTCCATTCTTCATTTTTTTCATTTATAAGTTTGAAAATTATATTATCCAAGAAAAATTATTGGAATTAATCTTTAATTATATTTTTTATATTAATATTTTTCCTAATGATAATTCACAATATCTAAATGTAATATTTTTATTTTAAACATATTCATATATATATACATATAATATAATTATTAGTTAAATAATAATATTTTACATAACTATTATCATTAATCAATTTCATATATATAAATTATTATCTAATATATTAAAATCTCACGCAAGTAATCATTAATAAATTAATACAACTTCATCTTATTTTCATATATAATAATTCATAACAACCAAATTAATCTAAATTGTCACTAATATATTTAATTAATAAAAATATCTTTACTGTTTTATTGGGGATTAGGTTGAGTGATATGGGTTGGATGACCTACTAGTGTTTTAGATCATTCTAGATTATTATTAATTTTAAATAATATGTAATTGTGTAGATAATTGAATTTATTTCACCACTCAGGTTGAATTTTTGAGATTTGGGGATCTTATCCCCAGATAACATAGATAGAGTAAATTGTGGTATTATTTATGAGTAGAAAAAATTAATTAATTATATATTTTTGGATGGTCTGCTTAATATATAGTGGTGTATTAACAAAATAATGTTTTCTAGGTTTGGGTAAAATATAAGTTCAGATCTATGATAGTTGATAGTTAGAAAGAAGGATATTGTAGGATGGATTTTTCATGAAAAGATGGTGTGTGATGATAATTTGACTTATTGTGTATGGAATAGAAGAGGTAAAAATTTACAGATGATTTTTTAATGAAATGGATATAATGTGAGTCACAGTAATCATAATATGAACCCAAGATAATTTTATTATAGTGTGACTCAGGTTTCCCCTAGAGAGGAAGTACATTCAGTGTGTTCTTAATGTTTGTATTTAGTTCTATTTTTATAGTAAAATATATTAAAATTATGTGTGTAGTTGAATATTAGTAAAACAATTCATGTAATTAATTTTTGAAATAGTATTGTAGCCTAAAATATTTCATAAATATGTATTCTAAATCAAAATTTACTAAAATGGAACTATCATACTTTCTCAATAATTTGGTGAAACCTGACCTAATTTTATTATCATACAAAATTGATCTTAAGTATGTAAGTACGATAATAATTAAATAATGTACTCTTTATTTTTCAACAAACTATAGATCTTCGATCACTATCATACCCAACTTTGTTTCCCTCTATGGATTGAAAATGATGTTGGTATAGGGGGACTATATGTTAAAACCCATAAAGAATATTTGGAATAATTGAAATATAAAAAGCAATGGAATCCTTATGAAACTTATAATAATTAAATCATTCTAGTTCAATCAAACAATGGATAGTTTACCATTGAAATAAAATAACTCGTATATAGTAGGGGTGGAGATAGTATCATTGGATCAATCAAAAGTTATTTGGTGCGACATCACTAGAGTAGTTATGAGTAGTGAAAGAAGAAAAATAAATGTTAGGAACAACAACTAAATCCTATCTACACTGAGTTCTATTCACTTTATTTGGGTAGATTTAAATTTTTTGTAATCTATAATGATGATATTTTATTCACAAAATCGTTTCTACTCAATTTATTCACATGGATGGAATGGACTCTCTCCTAATGCCTAACCATGTGATGTGTTACCTTGATAAAATATATTCACCATATTTTTTAGATCATTCAAATACCATTCTTTTAATTCCCACTTTCATGATTTATCCATGTAGTAAAATTGAATTGATAATTTTTTCTATGTGTGGATTCTATATGGACCATATCTGATCTCCAATGTTATGATTCTCTAGGATAACTATTGGTATAAATGATGACAAATTCTCTAACTACCAGTATTTTATGTTTGACAATTCTTCTTCACTCTTGTATTGATAATGTGGACATACTTACATATAAAGTGGTACCTAAAGTTTTACTCGTAAGTTACAATATTTAACTCTTATTCATTAAGAGTATCATCCTCATGTGATTGTTTATAATCATTAGTCATCATATGATCTATGAGAAATTTTTCATACTCACCTATATATTTTCTTTTAGGCATTTGAGAACATATGTAAATTTTAAATTTAATCATTAAATTTTCTCTTATGGTTTAAAAAACAGAAAGTTTGTTTTACATTTAGATTTTTATGCGAATATTGTTAAAGACTCTTAAAAAACACTAAAATTATTGTTACCTATTCACATAAGAATATTTTACATCAATAAATTATACACTTCTGTATTTTCTAGAACTCATCTTCTATACTCCTACAATAAAGTAGTATATTAATTTTATAGATTCACAAGATTAATTTTACCTTTAGTTTAACTCTCTTTGATATTAAATTATATCTTCCTTAAAAGTTAATGTTTTTAATATCCTTATTCATACACGACACCAAACTAAAATGAATTATGAAACATTATATACAGATAAAATGTAACAATATATTTGGATTCTAAAAATTGAGGTAACAAGATTAGGAATATTATGTATAAATAAAAAATAATTGTCCTCATTGGTACCAAGGAATTAATAAATTTCATGTAGTGAAGATATAAGTATAATTAGGACATTATATACGAATGTTTTTTCTATAATAGTTGCTGAATGTGATTAATTTTAAGAAATTTAATATATTCTAGTAAAAATATATTTTTTATATAAATAATTTATTAATAACAATTTTCTTTATAAATTATAGTAAATAATAAGAAGAAGAGTTAGAATTACAAAATTTTACCTTCCTATGAAAATGGTATTCATTCTATTTTTAAAATATTATTTTAATGATAAATTCGAAAAATTTAAAAATTTAATTTAAAATATTGAAATTTATTTTGGGATAAAGTTTAGCTAGACTATTTTAGAATATTATTTTGGTAATTTTAGAATTTAGTATATTTTTAGGTGTTTTTTTAAGAATAGAGTATTACCAAAACTAATAATTATATTTCCTCATCATTATATAAGGACGGATTAAGATTCTATAAAAAAATATAACAGATATAGTAATTATTTAATAATTATTAATATAAATTTTCAAAATTATTTATTGAATTTATAAAAACTATGAATAAAATTAGTAAGAAATAAATAAAATAATCTTTTTTGGTTATTTAGTTTAATTAAATAATTTTTTTTTGTAAAATTTAGTTTTGGATTTCTTCAAAAGATAGATAAATTCTAGTTTTTTAGAAACAAATATCAATATTAAAAATAAAAAACAATCATATTTTTATCCAGTACCTAAATTTCAAGATTAAAAATAAACTTTTTCTAGGAATGGGTATTAGTCTTTACATATAAATATGATAAAATTAATTCTTCAAATAAATTGAAATTTTATTTGGAAACAAATTTTTTCTATCTAGAATCAGAATGTAAAAAATATATAATAATACTATAACACCCTGATATTTTGTGAAATATTTTTTTGAAATATATTTACCATATTTTATATTTTACCTTATATTAAAAAATTGTTTTATCTTTAGTTTAATGAAACACTATGTTTGTTTTGAGTTATATATAATAATAATTCATTCATTCATTACTCGCAACACCGAGAGTTAACAAACTGTGAGATAATATTAAAATATTATTATTAAGTAGGATATTTATCACCTCAGTATTGGAATAGTGAGTAGGGATAGGATTAACTATTACTATATTACAAAAAACAATTGTTTACACATGTATTTTAATTGAATTATTTTGTTACTAATTAATTGTAAAATAAAATAAAAACTATTTCAAAATAAAGAAAATAATTTTATAAAAAAAATTATTTTGAAGTACACAAACATGTTTTATAATAATAAATTTTAAAAATCACTTTTTGAACTATTTTAATAAAATATATATTATATATTCAATGAAATTCATAAAATTAATCTTATATGTTTTCTAGAGAAGAGATAATAATAAAATAAAGTATACTTTTAAAAACATTATTTTTCTATAAATCAATTATGTAAACTTTTTCATACCTATTTTTTTTTTAAATTATAGAAAATTTATTACCTAAAAAAATTTATATTTTTTAATCATCATGTAAAAATTATTTTATAGAGAACATTTTTGATATTTTGAAAATATTCATTTCTTGAAAAGTAATGAAAAATAATGAATTTTATTTAAAAATTGTCTTCATTTAATTTTTTTTAATTTTTTTATATTTAAAATTGTTTTAAAAGTATAATTAGTTAATTTATATATATGCTAATCAAATTTATGTTATGGTAATCATTTTTACATTCAAATTTTTATATAAAATCTTTGTAAATTATGTAACTTTTTCTTTTTAAAACCTCATTTTTTATCTTGTCTACATGGTTGATTTTAAATTAAACATTTCAAATACATTAAGCTGAGTTATAAAAGGTGGATTCTGTAATATTACTGAAAATAATATATAAAATAAAATAATTATAACTTAAATTTTGAGTTAAATAAATATTTAACACTATAAAAGTTAATTCCCACAATTATAGTAAAAATGACTTTACTTGGGTGGTTATGCTAAAATGATATGTGTCACAATAACATAAATCATGTAGAAAATATGTATTATTTCTATAATTAAAATTTATCCTGTCAAAGGATTTATAATAATCCATTTATAATCCTTTCAAAAGGACAAAAATGTGGATACATATTTTATTTTTTAAATAATTTAACGTGTGTCACTCACCTCAGTTATAAAAGGTAACCACTATCATAACTTGTTCACATCACTGATGAAATATGGATTGAAAAAAATTCTTAAATCCCCTACAAAATCACATATTCATAAAATATAAGCCCTATTTTGGTCATAAATGCTACCTTTTAAGGATTCTGGGGAAAACTAAAGAGTATACTAGAAGAAGAGGTAATGTTCTTTAATGAGATTTTAATTTTATATAGTACTTCACCTAAATAAATTATTATTTAAATATTATTGTGACTTGCTTAGAATTGTGCAACTACTCTTTTTGATGTGGTGTACAGACTGCCCATCTGAGATCACTTTTCAATTGAAATTATATTCCATTTAAATTTCCAGATTCTCAAATCATGGATAAGAATATTGTCTAGACCATATACCATTTTACATACGATATTTATTTTGAATGTTTTATTGACTGTGGAAATATTGATGAATCTATATTCATTATTCTATATAGATAATGTAATGTCATATTTATCTTATTTTTAATCTATATATAAATAATTCTTTGGCATCGTAGTGGTAGGTGGGGCCCACTATAGCCCCTCGATGCATCCGTAGGTCTAATGTTAAAAATCAGTTGGTGAGAAACCCTTCGATTTTGTTTCCCAAAATTAGATATTTTTTTTACTCAGATAACTAAACTGTATTAACAATATTATGGTATCATGGGCCAGATACATGATATCTAATTAATAATCATTTTCTTTATTCATTATCAGTTATTACTGTCCATGAGGTTTTCACTATGATAAAATATATTTATGCAGTTTCATTTTCAGTTTATTAATGGCGTGAGTTTTTCATTTATTCACCATCCCATATTTATTATGTAAAATATTTTATAATTTTTTTATTGAATTTATGTTTCTGCTCTTTGTAACCCTTACCGAGCATTTGAGCTCACCCCTTTCATTGTTTACCTTTAACAGTTAATGAAGAGGAGATCATATATTGAGTTCATGGGGTTTCATTATTTAATTTTTTTTGTGTATTGTATTTTGTAACCTTTTCAAATGTAATTTGAGTTACATCAATGTATCTTGTTTCTTCAGAACTGCTAAACTGATCGTTCCTTCAAGATTTTCATTCCTTCTAACCATTCCAATATAATAAATAATGAATCGGCTCTAGTCTAGAGGGGTAGGGGTATTACAGTTGGTATTAAAGGAATTTTAGTAGAAAACATGGAAAATATAATAGGAAATTAATAGTAGGGAAAAAATACCTAAGGTTGTATTTGAGGATAAATATACAAGAACATCCTGATATTTTGGTAGGCAATAGATTATGTGAATAATTCTAGAAAATAAATCCTTGTATGGTTATGAGCCGGTAGAGGCGGATCTGGCACAGATGTACCTATGAGTGAAATCTCTGGCAAGAAGTTTTAGGCATGAACCGGGGTATCCTAGTACATGAAAACGGGCCTTCCTGCACTCTTTGTTAAGAAAATGCGGGGGGATATGTTTAGGATAGGTCATATTTTATTTACAATCCATTATAAAGGATTGAAATGTAAATTATTCCTCAAAGAAAACAGTTTTCTAATTATGGGATTAACCATGCATAGGATCTCAATTTATACTAAGTACTTTGTTAAGTTAAGAATATACATTATTATTAATACCCTATTCTAGTTTGTTCCTTTATTTAAAAATGGCATATAACTGAAGAAGGGGAATCAATACTAATGGGAAATGTAGGGATATTCCCACTGATCAAGTCAACACAATCAATGTTTGAGCAGATCAGACCATGACCATATTGCAAAAACATTCCCAAGTTAGAGGGAATAACAATTCAACACCTATGTTGGATCATTTCATGCGATAGATTTCCCTATACTTTAGTGGGACAACTAATTCATTTGTTTCTGAGCAAATGGATCAAGTCCCTTGAAAATATACCGATGGCATTAAGATGCAATGAAAATTAAAAGGTAGTACTGGCAGTATATTGTCTCAAGGGGGACACTGATCAATAGTGGTCCTTGATTCAGAATACCACAGAGAAAGAAGAAATAGAAGATATGGAATGGAAAACTTTTAAAGAAATATTCTTTAAAAAATATTTCCCTTGGGAGAAATAAACCTTAATGAAGAGGACATTCCTTTTCATAAAGTAAAGAGAAGTTTAGAGAGTTTCATAGTATGAGGCTACCTTCACAAGGCTAGCCAGGTAAGTTGTAGATTATGTACATGAGTCAATATAAAATATTGATCACTTATTTGAAGGTGTCAAGACAAGTCTTCGAAGGGAACTGTCTTCTCAAACATTTTCATCTTATGATGAAATTGAATCTTGTGCCATCAAAACAGGGAAGGAATTTTCTAGTTAAAATTTGTTCAAGGGAAACCAAGATAAAAATCTATACACTGATAACCAAGGGAATGGTAAAGCACCAATGAAGAACAAGGTAATGAATGAATTACCATTATACGAGAACTATTAAAAGAATCATATCACGAAATGCTTGAAAGGAATGGGAGTCTGCTATAAGTGTGGAGAAAAGGGTCATCTGTCTAATTAATGCAAGGGGAATAAAAAATTTGATGTTGTTCAATGCTAAAATTGTAGATATATGGGAAACAATGAAAATGGGTGTCCTAAGAACCAATGAAACATGCCTGAGAAAAGGCCAAGAGAGTAAGGGGGAGAAAATGCGATTACAACAACGGACCTTGAAGTTACTAATGATGTGGTGGAATGTACTTTAATTGTTTCATCAAACATATCTAACAATTTATTTGATTTTAGATCATATCATTCATTTATATCATCCCAGTTTTCAAAGAAAATTAGACGTGCCCAATTTGATTAAATAATAGATTTATCTGTTAATACTTTTAAAGGATGCATCATTGTAACAAAGACATGTCCACTAGTGCCCATCATGACACATTCACATTCTTTAGTTTCTAACCTTATCATCATACCAATGACTAAATTTCATTTAATTCCTAGTATTAATTGGATATCAAACTATGATGCAAAAATTTATTGAAAGAAAAAGGAAGTTATTTTTTTTGAAAATAGTATAGAATCCCTTATCTTTAGATCAGAAACCACACCACATAATTTAATCTAGATCCACCCCCATTTTCCCTACTGAATGAAATACATAGAGAGGTAGATAAACCAATATATATGGGAAATGAATAAATATTCCAATTGAAAACGTGTATATAGTGAAAGAATACATTGATGTATTTCCAGAGTATTTACCTTGAAATCCTCCAGAGCGGGAAGTTGAGTTCATTATTAATTTAATTCCTGGTGAAAGACCAATATCAACGAATCTATATAGAATGGATATTTTGTAATTAGTGGATATAAAGAAAAAACTAGAGTATTTTAGTGAAAAGGGATTTATTCGACAGAGTGTTTCCCTATAGGGAGCCACTGTCCTCTTTGTCAATATTAAAGAAGGATCCATGAGGCTATGCATTGATTATAGGGAAATCAATGTTATTACAATAATGAAGAAGTAACATATTCTTTAGAATAATGATTTATTTGATCAAATTCATGGAGCTCAATACGTTTCTAAGATTGACCTTATATCCGGATATCATCAACTACGTGTGATTAAGGATGATATTATTAAAAAAGCATTTCAAACGAGGTATGAGAATTATGAGTTTACAGTGATGCCTTTTGCAATGACCAATGAAACCTCTATTTTCAAGGATTTAATGAATAGAGTTTTCAAGGATTATCTTGATAACATTGTTTTGGTATTCATCGATGATATCCTGGTATACTCAAAAATCAATGAAGACCATGAGGATCACCTGTGTATTATTCTAAAAACTCTTTAAAGCAATGAATTATATGAGAATTTTAGCAAGTGAGAATTATAGCTTCAATCGGTTTATTTTTTTCATAATACTGTCTTTAAGGATGGAATATTAGTTGCTCCTATGAACACAAAGAGAATCCAAGAATTTTCCACCCCAAAAACCAAAAACCAAGGTACATTATTTTTTTCTTTCTATGTAGGTTACTATCCATGTTTCATTCCGAATTTTACCCGAATGGCTAACCCGCTAACCAAGATCACACGTAATGGGGTTAAGATTGTATGAAAAATGAATGTATATAATTATTTTAATAATTGAAAGGAAGACTGGTTAATGCTCTAATTTTGACTCTTCTACCTAGAAATGAGGGATTTGTGATATACAACGATGCATCAATGAATGAACTAGGTTTCATCCTTATGCAAAATGATAAATTTATTTCTTATGAATCAAGACAGTTGAACACTCATGAGAAAAATTACCCAACTCATGATCTTGAGTTAGCAGCCATAATATTTGCTCTGAAAATATGGATACATTATCTCTACCGAGAAAGATGTGAGATTTATACGGACCACAAGAGTTTGAAATACATTTTTACGTAAAACTAACTCAATATGTGGAAAAGAAGATGGGTATAGTTACTCAAGGATTATGATTTTTCAATACACTATCACCCTAGAAAGGAAAATAATTAGGTAGATACATTAAGTAGGAAAGATGGCGGACTACTAACCAAAATCAGGATTGAAAGTGATATTATATTCATGGATCTATTAATGATGAATATGGGAATTGTTAAGCAAGGGGAAACATCTTTACTCTTTCAAATTATTGCTAAACAATCTTTATTAGAGAAGATAATATGCTCTCAATCCAATGATGAGAATCTGTACAAGAAAATTAATTCATTCAAGGATGGGAGATTGGCAAAATTCATGTATGAAGAAAGTGTTCTAAAATTTTGGAAGAGGTTATAAGTTTCATCAGTACCTAAGGTAAAAAAGGAACTATTAGACGATTTTCAGAGCTCAAATTTATCTATACACTAGGCTAATACAAATAAGTATAGATATCTGAAGAAATATTTTTTGTGGGATAATATATAGTGGGAAATTGCTGACTACATGTCAAGTTGTCTAATTTGTCAACAATTGAATGCAGAGAGACAACATCCCAAAGGAGTGAAGTAAACTATACCAATTCCTATGTGGAAGTGGGAAAATATTGTGATGTATTTTTTCACCAGACTACTGTGGACGCCTAGAAGGAATAATGAAATATGATTAATTATTGACCGTCTCACAAAATCATCACATTTCCTTCCTATAAGTGAGGATTTACCACTTGAGCGCCTATCCAATCTTTATATTAATTAAGTTTTAAGACTTCATGGTGCACCTCTATATATTGTGTTCAATCGAGATCCCCAGTTTACTTCAAAATTATGGAAATGAATCTAAAAGGATTTGAATACTGATCTTCATATGAGTACTTCTTATCACCCCCAAACAGACGGACAATTTGAAAAGACCATTAAAACTCTATAAGACATGTTGAGATCATGCTCTCTGACTTCCAAGGTCAGTGGGATCAATACATTCCATTGGGGGAATTTCCTACAATAATAGATTCCATTCTAGTATTTAAATGGCTCCATATAAAGCATTTTAGGGAAAGATATGTCGAACTCCAACTTTTTTAGAAGAGGTTGGTGAGAAGAACCTTATTGGTCTGTAACTTATTATAGATACCAAAGAAAATATGAAGTCAATCCAAGCACATATTGAAGCTACATAATGTAGGCAAAATAGTTGTGCTGACAACCAAACAAAGGATTTCTAATTCCAAGTGGGAGATCATTTCTTTCTTTATGTATCTCTATAGAAGGGTGTCTGAAGGTTCAGTAAAAAAGGGAAACTGAGCCTGAGGTACATGAGAACATTTGAAATTATAGAAAGAATCAGAGTTTTAGCTTACCATTTAGTGATGCCTCTAAATATCTCTTATGTTCATGATGTGTTCCATGTGTCATTGTTAAAGAAATACATTCCAGACCCAATGCATGTACTCACCTATGAAGAAATAGAACTAGAACCTGATTTGTCATACTGTGAAGAGCCTATCGCTATCCTTCACATAAGGTAATAAGTATTGATAAAACGAACGACTATCCTAGTAAAGGCCCTTTCGAAAAACCATAATATGGATGAAGAAACATGGGAACCAGAGGATGTTATGAGGAATAACAACCCACATCTTTTTGGAGGGCTTTATAAATGAAAAATTTTGAGAATGAAATTTCTGAAAGAGGGAATAATGTAGCACACCAAACTTTTTATGGTATGTTTTTCTTAAATACCTTCGATTCGTAGCCTAAATTTCATAAAGAACTGATTTTCATTGAAAAAAACACTTGGTAATTTAGGAGATAGCCATAACCTAGCCATTCTAACATAAATTTTGCACTTTTGTGTTTTTAATTTTGAAAATCTGACATACACAGTTGTGTTCAGGATGATATATATAGTCTGATAGAATTAACAAAACATTTGGTGAATAGAAACCTCTCCTTATTAATAGTAACCTACCCTAATGAATAGTAACATACCCTTATGTATAGTAACATGACTCTTATAAATGGTATACATACCCATGAATGTGTAAATAAATTTTGGCACCTTTAAAGTAAAGATGAATATGTTAAGTGATTATATATTTCGAGTAAATAATGATTTTAATTAAATATTTAATTAATCATATTTAGAAAATTAACATTGCAAAATGGACTTCATTTTTCAATTCTACATGTTGAAAAATGGTTAGGTTGAATTTTTGGTATTTTTCTAAAATACATGAATTTTTTATTAATAGTGAAATACCATAATTTACAAAACAAGGTAAATACACTAATTGTAGAGTCATGTATGATGTTTTACTGATATAAGCCAAATTAAATCAAATTCACGTGTATAAAGTTCTATTCTAGGTCATGGAAGACTAAATATTCCTTGTCATGTGGAGAAATAATAAATTAATGATTATAATATAAAGAAAGCCCCTATCCCCTACACTATATAAACCACCCCTCACCCCATCTTCCTCCCACACCACTAAAGCTTCAAGACATTCCTAAATTCTAAAAAATACTCTTCCCAAGACCTTTCCCCAAGTCCAATACTTATGTTTCTCACCAAAAGGCCAAAAACAAAGGCCTTAAGGAATTTCTCAAGGAGTAGTACTCAAGAGATGAACCTCACTTCTATTTTCTTTAAAATTCAATTACTATTTTTATTATTTTTTTGATGTCTTATCACCTCACCTAATAAAAATTCCATGATAATTCCAGTACATTACATGTACTTGAATTTTTTTACTCTAATAGAATATTACATAATAATATATCTTTTCCCCCTCCTTTTATATAAAAAATGCAAACTCTGTCCGAGATGTTTTAATTTATCACACTCAAGGAAGATGGGTTTTCAATTTGCATTACTATCTTCAATAATGGTCATGAAACATTTTCAATAGTTTCTATAGATCATTATATATGTACTTTATCTTGTTTATGTTCTGTAATACTTACATACTCATAATATGGAATAATAATTTAAAATAAGTGTATTGTACAAAAAAATGCCAAGCCAAATCCAAGCATTTATTAACTCATCGAATGAGTCATCTTTATGGTATTTAAAAAAAATCATTATAAGAGAATTTTTATCTCTTTAATTTCACTAATAATTTATATTAAATGTTCTATATGTTAAACCACATTTCAAACAAACATATATTCTTGAATACAAGTAAACAGATCACGAAAACAAAGATGAAAATTCTACCAAAACAATAAAATTGAATCTCTTAATCCCATGAAAATTATATTAATGAACCTAATAAGGTTAAAAAATATCAATTAAATGTTGATGATGTTCTTTAATTATTAATTAATTAATAAAAATTTTATTATTTAGGTCATTAAGAACAATCAAGATCACCTTCAAGTATAAGGTAAGGGATCCTTTCTCTCACTTTTGTTCAAGATTCTCCCCTATGTTGCGACATTTTATTTTTAATACATAATTATGGGGTTTGTTTTTTCACCTCCACCATACTTACCCTATGATATATAAATAATGGGATACCACTTTACCTCTCATTAATCCCCCGCATGAACACTCGTTACCATGCTGAAATGTTTATAAGGGGTTTTCTCATCTCACTTTCAATTCTGTGGGATTTCCATTGTTCCCCTCTTATTTCTTATATGTGGTATAGGTGTACTATCATTTGATATATATTATTATGATTTTCTTTAATTTAATGGTATTTTGGGATTAATTTGGTGGTTATTAACTTTTTTTCATATGACTAAATTTATTACAACGTGGTAACAAGTTTTGCCTCAATTTTCACTTCATTGTGACTTGCTTAGTATTGTGAAACTACTCTTTCTTATGTGGTGAATATAATGATTAATTTATATCACTTTTAAATTGAACTTATATTCCATTTAAATTTCTATATTCTCATATCATGGATATGATTATTTTTTATATTTTATACCATTTTACAAATGATATTTATTTTGAATGCTATTTTGACTGTAGAAATATGGATGAATCCATATCCGCTATTATATACAGATAATGTAAAGGAAAATTTCACTTATGTTAGATCTATTTATAAACAATTTTTTGGACATTAATTGGTGGGTGAGGCCCGTTACATCCCCTCAATGCATCAGTATGTCTCATGAGACAAATATGTTAGTGACAAACCGATCGAGTATGTTTCCAAAAATCAGACAGTTTTCTACCCACATAACTAAACTGTGTTTATGGTATTATGGTATAATGTGCCACATACATGATTTCTATTTAATAATCATTCCTTTAATTCATTATAAGTTATTACTATCCATGAGGTTTTCACTATGACAAAATCTGTGGATGTAGTTTCATTCTCAGTTTATTAATGGCATCGGTTTTTCATTTATTCACCATGTCATATTGATTATGTCCAATTGTTTATGATTTGATTATTATTGAATTCATGATTCCACTATTTTTAACCCTTACTGAGCATTTGAGCTCACCCATTTCATTGTTTACATTAAATAGCTGATGAAGAGAAGATCATTTATTGAGTTCATGTGGTTGTAGTTTTTAGTTTTTGTTATTTATTTTATTTTATATCCTTTTCCAATGTAATTTAAGTTAATAATATGTATATAGATTCTTGAAGAATAGAAAATGGATCATTCATTTGGTTTTTTCAATCCTTTTAACCATTCTAATAAAATAAGTAATGCACCGGCTCCAGTTTAGAGGGGTCGAGGGGTTACATACTTATTCTATAATCATAACTTGTTTATTTTTTTTGTGTTTTATGTACAGACCATTTGACATGTTATATCATGAATATAATTATTTGAATTATATAAAATGTTTAATTTTATTTTAATATTTAATAGGTATTGTGATTCAAGAAATTACCAAAGTTTGAAGAGATTTTGGTCAAACTTTTACCTCTATGAGACACAAGCCATAGTCACCACCTATTAATTTATATTGTGTTTACACTACACATGAATTTATTTTATTATTATTATAAATAAATTATTGTAATTTACATATCTATTTTATGATCTCCCTTTAATGGGGTTTATGATTCAATGTTACCAAAGTTGTAAGAGTTTTATGTTACAACCTAATCGTTTACCTGGATTTCCCATGATTATAATCTTAATGAGGAAATATTATGATAAATGTGTCTTGGAACATAGTAATTTACTTATACTATAGACAATAAATTAATGTTAATGTAATAAAACCATTTTTATATTCTTAGGTACATTAAATAATTGGGGAATTTGTTTTAACTAAATCAGACATTATTTCTTCCTTTTGTCAGAAATCCATTTTAATCCAAAACAATGTTTCCTAAAAGTGATTTAAAATTGTTTTTAACATTAAAATGTTTATTTTTTAAATAAATATCTACCTTTTTACAAAAATAAATTAATTTAATATTCATTTTTTTCCAAAAAATTCACTTTTCTATTTTTCTAAATATAGGAAATGAAACATTGTTGAAATCTGTAAGACATAAATGAAATTTTCCACCATCATGACCATTATTTTATTTGATGATTCCATTATAATTTCTCAACAATTTTTTCAAGGAAAACTATTTTATAAATGTTTTATGTTTTATTAAGTATTAAACAATATGGAAATTTTATTTTACTCAACAAGTGTTATATATTATTTTGAATTATTCATGTATATGTTTAAAAAGATATTTTAAAAGAAAATTATTTTCATAATAGTCTATGTTTAAAAAAGTTTATTTAAAATTTGAAATGATATTTCACTCAAAAAATGTTTTAATGTTTTTAAATATTCCCATATATTATTAAAATTTCATTTTAAATAAAAATGATTCGAAAAATTTCCTAACTTTCAAAAAGTAATTTCCCTATTGGAAATGGTTTTTTTCATACATAAATGTTCCAACATGTATTTCTAAATATGTTTCTATCTGAGAAGAAATCATTTTATGTTAAATATTTTTTAATGGGGATATTATCCAAGCATACCATTCCTATTATTTATCTTAATGGTATGCATTTATGATGAAAATATTTTTATGAAACCCATTTTTCTTCCATGGGTTAAACCATAATAAAATTATTATGAAACCCTTTTATTTTTTCATGGTATATGTTTTGAAGAAACTAATAAATTATTATGAATCCAATTTATTATACATTTGTTATGTTATGATTAAATTTTTATAAATTAAATATCATTTCATGGTTTCTAATATGATGATTTTTTATTATCTTATGTAACTCATATGTATGATTTTAATTTTTTAAATGTGGTTATGTTATAACCCCTGATGGTCATTATATTAAAACCCATGAATGTGGTTACATTATAACCAATGATGGGTTGGAGATAAATATTCATCCAATTAATTGAGAAATGATTTAAATCCCATGAGATAAACTGTCATAGAATGGGGATTAAACCCAGTTTAGTAAGGTTCATTGTCCGTTATGATGGACATAGGAGTGAACCATGACTACTATGCTTATTTGGAGTGTGAACCCATTCCACTATAAGGAAAGGAATCACACTGAGGATGGTGGGGGGTCCCACCAAGGAGGTGAATCGACCCATGGAGTTCCTTGATATGATTTCTCAATGAACCTTTATAATTATAGAAATTATTTCCCATGTTTATCTATATGAAACAATTCTATGTCTTCATCCATTGTTAAGCTCTCATGACTCATGATCTTTAATTTTAATATGATTCAATTCTTATGAACATCCAATAATTTTGTAATGGAACATTATTTATTATTTTATATATAGGGTATATTTTTCATATGTTATTCTCATGTTATCAAACACTTCTTGTCACGTTATATTTACATATTTACCAATTTACCATTACTTATCATGTGAGATCACCCCTTATTATATTTCCTTTTATATGATATAATTAATAGTTTTATATACGGTAGGTCAATTTAGATTAATAAATGGGAATATGTTTATGGGAAACATTGAATATTTTTTTCCTGATAAGAATATTGTGTAACTAGTGTCTAAAGGAACTAACTATTGTTGTCCTCAAATGTGGGTTTGTTTAATGTATTAAAAATTCATATACTAATATGCAATATATATATATATATATCATGGGTCTCTATAGTTTGTATCAAAGGATTTAATTCCTTATCCTTTGGAAATCGGGATGAGAAAACATTAGTTATATCCATATGGATATTTATAAGGAAATGTATATGGGTGTCTCTAAGGATAAGTATAAGTATGATTAAATTTATATGAAAATATCGACATATTTTATTAAGGACAGATAATGTGGATTCCATGAAATTACACCCTTATCTAGACACTACATGTGTATGTCAATCTGGAATTGATGTATATAGGGGTAATAAGTCTAAAAATGGCACATTTAGTTGGACTTGATCATTACTTGGTGTCTGGAAATGGATCTTTAGGAACACATTGTTTTACAGTCCATGGGGATATTGTTTGGAAATTCAAAAAATATTTAAGAACCATCATGAAGAATTTAAATAGACGATGATCTGAGATGGCCTAGCTAAAACCTATGTTTTCATAAACATAAATAAAGGTGTCATCATTTATACATTCTATAGATTATTTTTTAAAATATGTGGTTTTCAAATATTATTTTCATTTATCACACTAATTTTTTTAGTTTTGGTCAATGGAGTTTAACAAAAGGTATTAGAATAATATTTAATGTGATGGAAACTTTTTGGATGAACATCCAAATGGGATGATGACATGAGTGATAAATTTTTTGACAATTCTTAATCATTTATCATAGAACCTAATTTACAGCATGAACCATAAAAAACTATCAATCTCACCAAAGGAGAGATTTATTGAGTTTGTGTAAGGTTTGGGTAGTGGAGACTATTTAGTAATGACGTTTTAGTTTCATATATGTTGAGATTGTGGGAAGAATCATTCAAATGAATTTCTTAGAGTTATGTGAAGATGTTTTTTTTCTATGATGACACAATGAAAAAAATGTATATAAAAAATAAGATGTCTTATTATCATAATGGATAAGAATAATGTCAACTCTAAGGTATCATCAAATATTGAATGTAACAAATGTTGAATATAACTGCATTTTGAAAGTAAATTTTATAAGGGGAATCCTAATGAAGAGATTTAGAATGGTTGTATGAGTAATTGTTTTTCATGGATTATGAATATACTATGGATGAAATATGAATGTAAATTGGTATTAATTAATAAAATGATGAATCCTAGTTAACATATTAATGATAAAGTGGGGTAATTAAACTGCTTATATATTGGAATTACAGAAATATTTTATATTACTATATATAAGGATTGTTTGTATAATTTTACCCATAACTATTTTAAAAAATATGTTTAATTGGTACTAATTAACTAGAAAATTTATTTAACTACAATTGGATACTTTAAATAAAACAAATTATAAAGGAAAGACAACCCTTAATATGTTGATGATATTGAAATAAAAATTGTATTTTGATTGAATGAAGTGATGGACGATAAAGAATTTTTTTTGAATATTATATTGTTAGTAAATGATATAATTTTATCAAAATATTTTATATATGTTCATTTATAATATATTTTGGATTTGATCATTGATTTTAAATTTTGATTAAAAATCAAGTTTTACCCTTTAAAATTCAGAGTAGTAATTCATACATAAATATTATTATGTGAATTATTTTAATCATAGAATTTTGAAACTATTTTCCTAATGAAATGTAAAACATACTTTATTTTGGACATATGGGACAAATATTTCTTTTGATTGGAGAAAATGGTTCATTTAATCAAAGGTGATCTCGACATGCCCTATTGGATATCACTTTGGTAGTTGGTCCATAACTTATTAATAATACATAGATTCGGCCAAAATTTGAACCAAAGATTGAGGACCCCTTTTTGATCAAATCACCATTCTATAAGGACAGATGTTTCATTATTTTTTGTTTTCAAACAGGCACAAAAAGTTAGATGAACTAATTTAGCGGAATTTCCCCATTCACTCTTGTAACCTTTTAAAATCTAGCCTCCCTTACACTCTATAAATTGGTGTTTTTGACATTAGAAGGGGTTGGGAAATTCATTATGGGATTTACGGAATATGAGAATTTGGTTCAGTCCATTTATCTAGGAATTAAAAAATGGACAGATCTTGATTATATGATACTTTCATCAGATCCTCCTCCTCATTCATCTCATGGTAATATTATTGTTATTGTAATTAAAATATTTGTTAATATTATATTTATTATATTTTTAAATATTTTTATATATTTTATTATTTGTTACTCAACCTATTTTGGTGGGAATCATGAGTATAAATGATATAGGGTTATACTCTTCCTAAACCAAATCACATGCAAAAAGATTCTATGAGGGATAAACCACCCCTGAAAGAGTAGTTATTTTTAGTAATCCATATAACTCTCACTTTATTAAGTCATTTGTTTTTGAATAAATGAGATACTATACATAACATAATATTTTCTATTAATTTTTCTTAAATTTAAATGAATATAAGAAGGAAATTTAACAACCTACACAAAACATACGAGGTTGAGAATTGTTTGAATTGTGAGAGAACAATTTTAATCAGTAATAAACAACCACATCATATAAATTTTTAGAGTTCAAATATATTACCTAAAAAAAATTAAGAGTCATTTCCAAAGTGGATATGTTCCCAAATGTACCAATAACCATAATATAGTTTTATAACACCAATCAAAGCAGGTTTCTACTATATCAACTTCCAAAGCTAGCCCAGGGTTTAATTAATTTCACATTGGTGGTTAAGTTAATTATTTTGGGGTTCATGGGTTAAAAAATTAAGCGATCATAATTAAGTTAATAGAAATTTAACATATAATTTTTAATTAGTAAATGAAGATATTTATTTATATTTGTTATGACTTTTAATAATATTTTCTAATAAAACACCTTCTCGTTGTGTCTTATTAGTTTAATTTCATTTCATAAAAAATTAAATATTCTTCCAGTATAATTATTATTATTTTTATAATTGGTAACTGCCCATTATTTTATGTAGTGTGTTTATATTATATTATATTATTTTAAAAATACATTTAATATGTTTTTTAATTACTACCTCTTTGAGAGATGATTATGATCATCCAATCTACTGAAAATATGTATCCAGAAAACCGTACATCCTTTAAAACCACCCATGAAAATGCCTTTCAAAATAATTCCATTACTAGGGGCATGTTATTATTTTAACCAATAAGATATATTTCTTTTATTTTTCATTTTATTATCTTTCCCTCTTCATTATTCCTTCTTTACACAATATGAATTTTTCTATTATTTTGTTTTCTTCTTCTTCTTTTTTGGACCATCAAATCAAAATTATCACTTTGATTTTATTATGGTACAATTTTATTATTTTAAATTTTCTTTTATTTTTGACATGAACTAATATCTAGGATTTTATTACATTGACCTTGATATTGAATATAGACTTCGAGCTCGAATCAGACAATCTCAGTCTACAGTATGTTTGAACATTCATCTAGTTGAAGAATTCTTCCATTATGGGAACACTAAAATTGAAAATACTACTAAATCAAGCGTAAAACAAGACAAAACAGCTGAACGTAAAAAAATGAATATAATTGAACCATTTGATAATTGGTTGCACCATAAATTAAATATAATCCAAATTATACTATATAACCATTTAAAAAATAAGACTATGAATTGAAATCTAGGTTAATTCGCCTTCTTCAAATGTTTCATGGCCTATATAATGAGGATAAAAAACATTTAAAATAATTTATTGTGGTTGTCTCACCCTTTAAACCAATAAAAGTTTCGGAATATCAATTAAAACAAATGGAATTCCCCTTATCACTTGATGGAACTGTAAAAGATTGGATGTCTTATTTACAACCTGAATACATAACATGTTTGAACTATTTGATGTATATTTTCCAATAGAGATATTTTCTATTATTAAATACAAATTCCATTCATATTGATATTTTAAGGACTTGGAAATAATAATTAGAGTCAATGTATTAGTATTGTGGGAGATTTAAGATGTTGTGAGCAAGCTATTCACATCATCAAACCAATGAGAATCTCCTCATCCAGTACTTCTACGAAAAACACACTTTTATAGTGAAAATCATGGGGGATGAAGTAGCTATAGGGGAATTGGTCGAAAATAACTAGTATATACACATGCATTTATTCAATGGATTTCACAGAACTCTCAAAAATTTGGTGATTGAGGTACTCCACCTGATACATGAGTACACCAGGTATGTCCAACTTCTATAGAAAGTCAATTGATTGATACTAAGTAATAAGAATTGGCCACTATAGTGAGAATGATTGATTTGGATAAAAAGAAATCCCAACGCACAACATTTAGGCCTTGTGAAATTTCCACTAAAATATACCCCCCAACGTACTGTTTCCACTAATTACAAGAGATAGAGGATTGAACAACTATATTTTTTGTGAGGCCATATCAGTAGAAACCACAATCACACCCCGAGAACAAGTTTTATTCCTCTTCACCAACATACAAACAATATTGGAAGGATCAACATGACATGAGGTATAGATCTATATAACCAAAAAAGGCTCCACTATCAAGAAAAGTTTTATGAGCCTCTGCCTTATATGTAGGGTTTCCAATAACCCCAAAATAGATTCAAAGATAATGAAAAAAAATTAATAAAAAGGGAATTATCAACCAAATATAGATTCTAATACTGATACTATTTTGAAACAAAAATTTTCATAATCCATAGAATGAGTTGAAGATTAAAGTTTCTGAGTTGAGGGAGTTGAAGACACAAATGAGGCATATTTCTACCAGCCTCCATTAATTGGAATGTCAGAAATTAGTGAATCTTCCTTCTTAACCTACTCTAAATACCTAGGGGAATGTCAGTTCTAATACATTGAGAATTTCGAAGAAAATGATTAATACATCTTCACCTATCATTACAATGGGATTCACCTCAACATCGAAGTATCCCTATTCAAGACCAGTTAATGACCAACCCAAGGATAAAGATAATGGTAAGATATAAATTTATGATGTTCCCCCTAAACCCCTTAAATTTATAAATATAGTTGTTAAAAAGAAAAATATGGTTGAATAGGTGATGAAGAAACGTCTCAAACACTTTCAATAATTTTGAGATCAACATAACTCTACTTTAAGAAAATAATCAAATCCTAAGGTACAAAAAATTCGTAAATGAACATTGATACATTCAAAGAGGGATCAAGGGAAATTAGAGGATCTATATTGGAATGAATGTTTCCACACTCATTAAAAAAACTCATGAAATGCCAATAAAGTTAAAGGATCTTGGGACATTTACCATACCAATCACCATAAGGGAGTTACGCTTTTATGATGCTTTATTTGATTTAGTATCTTCCATAACAGTGATCCAACATTATTTATTCTATTCTTTATAGGATGTCGAGTGAAATAAAACGAGATTAATGGTGTAATTGGAAAACATAACTACAACATATCTTGTGGGTGTCCTTAAATATGTACTTATTTAGGGAAGAGACAGGATATTTCTAATATATTTCTATGTGCATAAAATGAAGAATGATATAGTGAATTCTCGTGCCCCTATTATCTTAGATTTTCCATTCCTAAAAACTCTAAATACTATCATAAATATATATAAGGGTACACATTACATATATTTTGGAGATTCACTTGTGATATTTAATGTTATTGATTCCATTAAGTACCCCTTAGAGGACCATTCTATTTCTATTACTTCTAATTATTAACCACCAATTAAAAACACCCTGAAATTTTATGGTCCTATGCTCAAAGAGATTAGGAGAACAGGTTATAGTTAGATGTCTAAGAATAATCCCATGCATATTTCTAATACACAAAACCCTATTATATTTGATTTTGAAATGAATTCATATTCTGATTTTGATAATGTTAACCTTGATTATGACATGTATTTTGAGTATGATTATAGATTTTACATGTTAATATCTGACTTTGATTATGTTTATTTTGGTACTGATGTTCATTGTGCACATATTTCAGTTCCATTAATGTCTACATCCATACTTATAAACCATCATTAAAACTAAATCCATTTGCACCAAATCATGAATTATCATACTTGTTATGTGGTGATAAATTACATTTTATCATTTCTAAAAATATCCATTTTGAACATGAGGATTTTTTTTTTAATATTTTGAGGGAGAATGTCAGGGAAATCAGGTGGAACTGGGATGAAATATTAGGTATTAGCACCACTATTTTCATGAATATGATTCATTTAGGGGACATGGATAAATTGGTTAGGTTACGAAAAAGGAGATTGAATCCAATTCTTCTGGAAGTTGTGAAAAAATATGTTTAAAATTTCTCAAGGAAGAAATAATTTATCCCATTTCAGATTCCTAGTGGGTGAGTCATATTAAGTTTCTTCCTATGAAATGTATTGTAAATATTGTTAAAAATTAGAAAGATGTTTAAATTCCAATGAGGGTAAAAAATAGTTAGCATGTGTGTATTGATTATAAGAAACTAAATAAATCCACTCGCAAGGGAAATATCCCCATACCATTTAGTAATCAAATTTTTGGGAGACTAGTTGGGAAGACTAATAATTATTTATTTTATGAATTTTATGGATATATTTTGGTTTCTATAGACCTATAGAATCAGGATAATACAACATTCACTTGTCAATTCAACACATTTTCCTCCCGGAGGATTCCATTTGTACTTTGTAATGATCAAGGTACCTTCCGGAGACACATAGTGAGTATTTTGTTTCTAATTTTCTTGAGGCCATCAAGGTGGTATTTTTGGATTAGCATGGAGACTATGATTATTTATTTGATGATTTTATTTATAGTTTGGGAAAGGTTCTGATTCTTTGTATTGAGATGAATTTGGTCATGAACATTGAAAACTGTGATTTCATGGTAGATAATGGGATTGTATTATAGAATGCAATGTCAAAATGTGGGATAATGTTTGATAAATCTATGTTAGATATTATTTCATCCATACCCAATCATTAAAGAGTGGATGATGATATATCTAACCCATGGAATGCAGGACTTTACATGTGCATCATCAAATATTTTAGTTATATTTCTCTTCCTATGTCGCGATTACATCTGAAGGATTCTGATTCTAGGATTAATGATTCTTGTAGGACTTCCTTTTTTTATGTAAATAGGTGTTTTTCCACACCAATGATTTTACATCCCCACGATGGAACATTACATTTCAGCATATGTGTGACACACCCAACATTGTGGTTGGAGCTGTCTTATCACAAATGGTAGAACATTGGTCCCATGTGAATTCATATGCACTTAGGACATTGGATTAGTCCCAATAAAACTACCAAAATCCTGAAAAGAATTTATTTTATGATATATTTTTTTAAATTACATTAATTATTATTTATTGGGCACTAAATTAGTTGTTTTTTGACCATGCAGCTCTGAGGTACCTCATGAAGAAGCCAGATGCAAAGACCAGACTCATGTAATGGATGATCCTTCTTCAAGAATTTGATACTGAGATAAATTAAATGATGAAGTTAGAAAACCTGGTGGCATACCACATGAGTGGTATTACTCACACACTAGAGGATTACACCATGGACTCGGTACCACTTTGGGACACTTTCCCCAATGAGAATCTTTATGCACTCTCAGGAACAAATCCTTGGTATTCTGATATATTAAATGAGCTTTTTTTCTATGAAATTATGAAAATATCAAACAAACATAAAATAAAAAACTAATGAGATATCCTAGATTTTATGTTTGTGATGATCCCAACCTCTTGTGAATGTGTAGTGATCACGTTACTTAAATGTGTGTTCCTAATCATGATATTGAGTCTATTTTACATTTTATCCATACACTTGTTTTTTTTGGACTCATTGGACCATAATGAATATCTAGGTAAGTATTAGTCTCTATATCATATTTGCCTAGTTTATTCCATGATGTTCATGTGTCTTTTATGTTATTTTCACATTTACAACACACATGGAATATTTCTAGGATACATTAGATTCCCCAACTTCTCATATTATTCTATTAGAATTTTATGTATTGGGAATTTATTTTATAATTACATTTACTAGTTAATTTGTTTTTGTACATATTTTTATTTTTGTTGATTATGTGAGTAATTGGGTTGAGGTTAAGGCCACCAAAACTAATGAATCTCATTTTGTTGTGAATTGTTTCAATGGTAAAATATTTTGTAGGTTCAGATTACCTAAGGACATCATTTGTGAACAAGGGACACACTTTTTTAATCTAAATTTATCTTACTTCGTTCGAAATTATTGGGTGACACAAAAAACATCAACACCATACCACCCCAAAACCAATGGATATGTCAAGGTTTCAAATTTGGAGTTGATACAAATTTTGGAGAAACTTTTGATCCCAAGTATGATGTATTGGAGAAAGTGATTGGATGATGCCGTTTCGGATTATATGATAGCATACAAGGCCCCCATCAGTATGTACCCTTTTCAATTTTTTTGGGAAATATTTTCATGTGCCCATGGAAGTCAAGCATCAGGCTTATTGGCCTTTACTAAAATGAAACATGGATTTGGCCCAAGATGAAATTAAATAGAATATAAAACATTAAGAGCATGAGGAGATTTAATTTTCATCGTATCAGAACTCAACGCTCTACCAGGAAAGATAAAAATAACATCATGAGATAATGATCCAAAAAGGGAGTTTCATGTCTAAGAGAAAGTCCTTCCCTATAGTTCATGACTAATGTTGATGCTTGGTATATTTTATTCCGGAGGGTTTGGTCCCTATGTTGTGTCTAATTGTTTTATTTATATGGAAGTGTACATTACACAAGAGGACACATGAAGGAGATTTATAGCCAAGGTGCAACGTTTGAAGAAATACATTAATGAACTTCCTACCAATGTAGTTGATTTCATCACACTGCATGACCCTCTAATAACTTGATAATATCATACTATTCCCAATCCTTTCACTTTTATATTATTTGTTCTATTTATTATTCAATATTTTATGTTCACATATCATATTATGGGTTCACATTTGGAAAAATTCAATGTGTTATGTGTGGGGGAGGGGACACCATTTCAGAGTAGATATTTAGGATTCCCATTTTTGTGTTTTGTGTCTGTTTTCTGTTAAATTTTTGGATAAAATTAAGAAAAATATCATGTAATATTATCATTTACTATTGGAACATATGGAAAATAAATGTTTTGAAAACTCATAGGGGGCATGATAAGAATGAAAAAGATTTCATTTTAAGGGTTGATTTTTATTGAAGTCATCGATAATATGATTGTTTGTGTCATTATAAAAAATTATGATTTTAATCCATTGATTTTGATATTTTTTCAGTGTAAATTGTGTCATTTATTTCCCAACAAATATTTTTCTGCAGCCATGACTTTTGAAATTTTTACTACTCAATTGCAGGTAAAGAAACGTTAGGTAAACATGTCATCTTATATCAATGGTTTGTTCATATGTTTATTTATATTCTGATCAATTTAATTACTATAATGAATTTTAATATGTGTGTGTGCCTAATTTTTAACCATTTCACATCCTAAAAAAGAATCCCAAAAAACCAAAATAAAAAAATCAAAAAATAAAATTACTAATAATGAAGGGAGTGATGAAATGTGTAACATATGGGGATATCTAGGTCGGGAGATTATGGTTTGAATATTGGGAATTCTTATGTGTGTGAGTCTTGAAATTTCATATCGAAGGAATATAGAATGGGTTCAATGGATTAAACCCAGTAGAAATATGTTTTTTACTTGACTTGAATATACTGAATAAAAGGTGGAGATAATAGCATGAAATGGAAGGCGCGTGCACACACACATGTGGGGAATTAATGGCATGGTAGAGACATATGTTTTTCACTATTATTAGTGTTATGAATATCATTGGATTTTATTTTGACAAAATTTATGAGATAATGATGTTTACATTTTTTAATATTGACCCTTTATGGTATTACTACATTTCCAGTATTGGCACTATGTATTGGGAAATATGAACATGCATATCTTGTCAAAAAGTTTTCGAATACATGATATGTGGTTTTTCCTATGAGTGAAATAGAGTATGTGTGTGTGTGTGTGGGGGGGGGGTTGATAAAACAAAATTTTTTGATACTAAATGAAATAATTTACTTACATTGTGTTAAATATGATTATTTAAAAAAAAATTGGTATTAGATCATTCATTTGAAAATTTGTGGAAAATTACAGTATTCCCTTTAAAATTCACTGTTGTATTTCAGAAAAAAATTATGATAATTTTTTAAACTTAATTATTTTCAATTGTTTTCCTAAAATAATGGGTTAAATCCACTATTCATGAAATATGATCAAAATCATGCATTTTATTATAGTATATGGAAAATTAATTCAGAGGTGGGATGAACGCGACAGATTGGACATCAATTCAGAAGTTGGGCCATAACTTCTTAATATATTATTTGATTGGGTCCAAATTTGGATATAAGAAATATTAATTATTTTATATCATTATTATATAAGTACAACTGGTTCATGCCTTTTTACGGTCAAATAGGTGTAACATGTTGGGTTAATTTATTTGGATGAATTTCCCAATTCACACTTTAAACCTCTTAAAACCTATCCTCCCTCTACTATAAAAATTGTTGGTTTAATAATATTTTGGGGTTGGGACATTCATTAGGATATTTAATGTTTAATATAATTCGTTACACTACATTTATATAGGAATTTAAAAATGGATAGCTCTTGATGATCAGATCCTTTCATCAAATCCTTTTTTTTTCTTCATCACATTGTAATGTTCTTGTTATTGTAATAACCTTATTTGTTCCTATAATATTTCTTAGATATTGTTCTAGTTTAATATGATTTATTCATCTTTACTCATAATATTTTTGCTGGAATCATGAGTATATTTGAGATTGGGTTATACCCTTTTTGAACAGTCTCATATGAAAAATGTTTATACGACGACTACACTGCCCATGGAAAAGTTGTTATTTTTTGTAATCGATCTACCCCTTACCTTCATGATAAATTTATTTTCAATCAATTAGATATATTAATTCACATATATATGATATTATAAATTTATTTTTAATTTAAATGGAACTAATCAAGAAATTGAATAATTAACAAATAACACATGAAGTCTAGAATTGTGTGAATAGTGAGACTGTGATCTAAATCGGTAATACAAAACCACACATGGTAAATTTATAGAGTTCAAATATAATACCTAAACTCAATTAATACTCATTTAAAGAGTGGATATGTTCCCTAATGTACTATTGACCATATTATATCCTTTGAACATCAATCAAAGTAAGTTTGTATGATTGCATGTTCCGAAGCATGCATGGTGTTTAATTAAATTCATCTTTGTGGTCACATTAATTCTCATTGAGTTTGGGGGTTAAAACTTTAATGGATCATAATTATGTGGATATTAATTTAAATTATAATTATTAATAAGTGAATTAATAGGCAGTGTTAGATCAATGATTTCTTATGAAATTTTTTTCTATAAAACATCTTCTCATTGTGTTATATTAATAAAATTTCTTTAAAAAACTAGAAAAATGAAATCTTCTTTCAACATACTTATTCTTATTTCACAATTGATCAATTAACACTGAAATCCTATAAAGTTTTTTTTTAATATTATTTTATTTTATTTTCAAAATTCATTAATAATTTGTTTTAAATACTTACCCTTTGAGAGATGACCTTGGTCAGCCACTCTGCTACATCTAAGTACTATAAAAGCATACATCATTTGAAAGCACGAAACGATGTTCCTTTCAATGGACTAAATAGATAAGGTAAATTTTAAATTACTGATAGTATTATAAATTATTAATGATTCATTGGAAATGTGGGTTATTATATCATTTATGGAGTTTACCACATTTTTGTATTGATGTTATCATTGGAACTGAAATATGAATGCCACTGGAGTGGTTGAGGTGAAAATGACTAGTTTGAAGCTAATCAGATAAAAAATAGCTAAAAATACACCAATGTGTTTTGTATGTGAATCCCAACCCCATCATGAATTTTCAAATCTGATGATACTCCCCATCCTAGATGGGCGTGCTAAGGATTACTATTAACTCACCCTGTTGTGACATTTTGAGTCATGAAGATCTTTTCCAACGTGTGAAATATTAAAGGTTACATCATGAATGCACATCTAAAACTCACAAACCCATGCCCCTTCATGAAGCCCGTAAGACTTCATGGATACCTCTCAGAATAATGAATCCCATAACCTTTAAATACCATCTTTATTATGGTATTTGGTGGATAATTACCCAACTATTCTTCTTTTTAATTTATCCCAAATTACAACCTCCTAATCAGCTCGAAGAAACATGAAATGGATCATCCAATTTATTCAAGCATCATGAGAACCCATTCCATGTGTTCTTGAGAGCCTCCACTCTAATTGTATATGACTTTAGGTAATACCTAAACCCTTTATGAAGGAAGGTGGCCCCATAGGAAAATTAAGGATTTGCAAAGAATTCATCCATCATGAGGCAATCCTTCCATAATCGAGGAGTTCAATCTAATGCAAGGGAACCCTTTTTCTTGCAGAATGCCCCTCATTTAAGCACCTAACCATATCTATGTTCCTAATAATTGAGAATCATCACTCAGAGAGGACTGAGACTTTTTAAAACCCCTGTCATTGGTATCTTCAAGGCATCTCCCTTCCGTAGACACTCCTTCATGAAGGTTAAGTGCCCCTGACCCACACACCCATCCAAGACCAGTCCATCTGCACCTCAAGTCCCTTAGTGACCAGTGCCACTAATTCCAATGTCTTACTTCTTCACTTTAAGTGTAGATTGAGCTCACAACCTATCCTTTTATTCTCATCAGAGGTATTATAACACACTTACCTTCTCATCATAGGCATTATAACATGGGCCTTGTTACTAGAAGCTCCTACCACTGTTAGAAAATGATAGTTCCAAATCCATGCTGCTCTGATTAGTACATTAGCTATTGTCATGTAAGCACAATAGGTATTAAGTGAGACCACCCAATTTTGAGCTACATTATGTTAAAATTTCTAGTTCAATGTCCCAATCAATCATAATTAAACTGCATTACAACTTCTTTCACACATAATATTATACTATGAACTTACCATATACAATTAGTGAATGATGCTCTATGTTTTAGTGGCATGTGATGATATCCAAAAGTATTTTATATGTACCACTCACATGGATTCAGTTCCTCCTTCATAAGCTTTAACGCATAAGCCCCACCCACATCATTGTCACTCTTAGAAATACCCCAACATATGTCCACCAATGGAAAAAGTTGATTATGTGGTAATCAAATTCACTACATCATCTTGTTTCTCACATTGATGATGACTCACATGGGAGTATAGGTTATTGGAAATTAGAAATCCTTTATTATCCTAAAATATCACATTGGCCTCCTATCTAGTGGAAACCCACATATTCACTTCGCATGGGCCTCAAGTAATGTTCCAAACGATGTGGGATTTTATTCCCAGTTAACCAGTATACATATTAATCATCCATGAGGTCCAAACCCATCTAGCAATCCCAAAATTTTCTCCAAGAAACATCCTAGATAAGATCATAGCCATCACCTAGGAGACCACGTCTCCTGCAGATCCCTTAAGTAGCTTAATGTGTAATCCCCAAACCAATCCAACCTTGAGAAATCCCCAGGAAAATGGTAGCTTCTATGTATAAGCACCACACCAGCCCTTGTCGAAGCTCGATTCCCAACATGAGTTACTGTACTACAAGATGTTAAACAACATAGAGGAGACTTGTCACACAACCCTGAACTGTGAAATCAAACTATGTGTGTTTTTATCCTCGTCATCTAAAAATGTTCTATAAGAAGCCTCCATGAGGTTTAATCCCAACCATGGAAATCTCATGGTGTCCACTTCTAAGAAAACACCCCCTGGTCGACCTCAAGTTGTATACTGATCAACCATCCTAGGAGATTCTCAATGGATGTTCTAATCCATATATTGGGTTCACATCCTTGGGAAATCCCATCCATCACTAAACCTTTCATGTGTTTCATCATCCTACCTAGGGACACTCCTCCATGATTATCCTTAAGGGGAATACTGATCATCCATCCTGGGGTCATCTGAAGGGATGTTTTGTTATATATTCTTTCTTCACCTCTAAAGGGAATCCCATCCATCATAAACATTTCAGGTGTGGAATCATCCCTCATATGGAAAAAAGTACATGATCCACCATAATGGGAATCCTAATCAACCATAATAGGTCTGTATCAAGGTACATACTAATCAATCTCATGGATATCCTTCCAGGGGATGATCCCATCCATCGGTAAACCTTTATTGTGTGTAATCATACCTCATAGGGTCACACCACACTGATCCACCTCAAGGGGATCTTGATCAATCATCCTAGGTCTGTAATAATGTGTGTTATGACCCTTTTATTGGGTTCACCTCCATACAGTGTTCCCATCCATCGGTGAAACATTCAGGTGTGGAATCGTCCCTCCCAGGGACAAACATCCATGATCCACCTAAAGGGGAATCCATATCAACCACCATGTCCATAAAATATGTAAAACCAACATCCATCATGTACCCACAATACTTTAACCCTATGAACATATCTATAAGAAATTAAACTAATTATATGATTCATCTTAAGGGCATTCTAATCATGGTGTAAAATTTTACTTCCTAGGGAAACAACCTATAGACCCGCCTCTATGGGGTAATTTGTTCAATCTTTTCCCATTTACACAAGATGATAAAATCATGCACATACCCATATCAACCTGACATTCTGATCTGTATTCACAAGATGTTAAGTCATAAACTGGCTTTGAATACATACCTCATGAAAAATATTATACTCATGAGGTGAAATACATAGACGATATAAACATATAGTGTCACATACCTCTTAAAAAACATGATATTAATGAGGTAAAATCCATGGAATATATGTTAAAATGGAGAAATCTACCTCATTCAAAACATGGGATAATTGCGGTGAAAATCATGGAGGTCTTATGTCTTTGGAATCACTACCTCTTGATAGACCGATGATGAATTGGGAATCACACATAAGATTTATCAATGAGATGACATTATAAGATCAAGAATGCATGTGACCAATTCTCCCCACATTCATACATTATAGTGATGCCTAATGTGACAAATATTTTGACAGAGGGTTTCTACCCTGTCTAGAAAAAATCATAATTTCCTAACATAATCTATTTAATTAACCCATTACCAATAATATATAGAACTAGGAATGATTTTCATGAACATGAATTAACTATATGAGAGGGACCCTAATTACGAAATGAGTTCCAAGGAGGAATCAATGAAATAAGGAAAGAAACATCCAATCATCCATCTTTGATCAAGGTGATGAAATATATATTGAATGTAATAAAATCCTCAAAACTTTGGAAAGTGGGGATACAGGGTAAAAATGAAGATAGAAAGTGCAATCCAAAGAGAATATGTGTGGGAAAAACCTAGTGAATTAATTATAAAAAAGAATGTTGAACCCAATGTGATTCCCCTCAAGATGGGGACTAGAATAATTAGATAAATTATTAGATTAGCAAGTCACCGAATTTAGAAACTTTGTCATATGTCCCAAAAAAATAGTGGGACCATCATGGGAGTCCATAAAAACCTGGTCATTAAATATTGGGAATTCATAGTATATAACATTTTCAGTACATATCCTTCTCCTCTTGAGAAGATTGGATGGGCCTAGGGAATTGGACATTGATTTCATTTTTTCATTACTAACAACATAATTCAAGAACTTTACAAGAACAAAGCTATATAAAAATATCAACACAATATTCATAGGAGATGAGGAAGGAGAATCAATTATGTAACAATCTCACATAACTCTAACTCCACCACTACATTTTATGCAACTATATCTATCGGGTGACCACACCCCGTCTCACACTCAAATATCATCCGAATGAGGGTGATCGACATTATTATATATCAGTATGAGTCAGATGGGTTATTCCTAGAATGTATATGGTCCACCAAAACATGTAGGCATCATCTCTTTACTACAAATGCCACCCCATAGGGAAATATATGGATAAATCACTCCTAGTTCTGACAATGAATCACATAGGGAGTCTATCCTTAGGGTGTTCCTAAAACAATATCCCTATAGAAGGGGAGGAGGGGGATTAACAAGACAAAAAAATATAAAATACATCCCAGTAACTGCCATGGAGGGCACCCACCATGCCCCATAAGTAGTAAAACAACCGGTCCTTCATGTTGAAAAACAAGTGTACCTTTTCCCTACTCTACAAAACCAGGTCCAAACCAACTAACACCAATGTTGGGAGAAGGCCCAAGAGGTTGATAGATGAGGTCCATCATCAACATTGACATAAGTATTCCTTTCCTCCATTGGGGAATTCCAATAGATCACTATTATAGATAGCCATGGGTCCATGTTTTTGTGGTTGGGATCAAGACGTCAACAACCCCACAGACAGGCTAGGTTGACTCTGTCAATTACTGGTACTATTGACAACCATTATGGGCTAGCCCTTGATGATTAGTTTTAGTGTTGTGTCCCTTCCCTCACAATTAATAACCAAAGATGACATTCTCATCAATCTTTAAACATTTAGTATGGAATAATTATTTTATTTCCACGCCTTAACAAGGAATTCCTCCTCATTTCCATTTCAACTAGCATGAAGGTCCTCCACATTATCCAAACAAATAGTACACAAGTCCCCACTGTTATAATACCACAAAAAATTGAAGGCCATTCCCTATTATTTGACAAACAACATGGATTTCTACACCATGTTACAACTGATTATTGTAGATGTCATCCTTTCTTCACTGACAGTTAGAGTGGAGGTCCTCGATACTCCTTTAGAAGTCAAGATAGAGGCACTCCATTCTCTAATAACCATTGATACAATGGCCCTCCCAGTATCCCAACATACTAATATAGTGTTCCTCCATGTTCCAATGTCATACCCAACCCGGAAGAACTGTCCATGTGTAGAAGGGTGAACAACCAACAGAAGTGAAACACTAGCAAGCACCATGTCTTCATCGACCTCATTGATCTATCTGATTCTGAGGAAATAGAAGACTCAATAATGGCTTCTACACCCTAACATCCAGTGTTTGGGGAAAGCGATAGATAGGTTAGATTCACCATATATGATGAGGAAATACAATTCATCCTTAGATACCTGTGTAGGTGCACATAGGTGGAGGAAGTTAAGCCTCTCTTCTAGGAGCTCATCGAGAAACCATACCCATGTTCGTTAGTTTTCTTCTCTACCACTACCCAAGAGAATTGAATTCTATTATAGTCTAGGATGTCTCTTTCATATGGGGTTCTACCTAAATAACCACAAAAACTAATCACCACCCACACAAAATAGGTAGGGGAAAACCCATCGTCCAAAAGGGATGTGATTATTCAGCTAGTACAACCTCCAAGTGATGACCTAGAAAATAATGAGAATAAGACTTCTGTAATGGATCCTCTACTTACAATCCACCAAACCAGACTACATCAATTCTATCATGTTACTCTCAACCAATGTCGATCAAATCTTAGTCCAACCAACAGTAGAGACCTACCTCTATGAAAGAAGTCATATGGTAGACCTTGGCTCCCAATCAGTTATTAATGGGGTTTTGGCCAAAGAAAACTTCCAAAAATGATATCACGGAGACCCTCATTGAGTTCCAGGACACATATTTCATACAATACCTCTGAGAAATGTGTCACTTACTCCATGACCATCAGTTGGTATATCAACCAATGTAAGGAATCCACAAGGATGTCAGACATCAATTTTATAAGGTTGAGTTGGGATCACTCTCAGTGGATCATCACCCTAGATCTATCGACTGCTGGAAGACCCTACAATATAGATTCATAAAGATTGTCACAATTCTTCACATAATAATGGACTTTGTGTCTCTATATGCATAGATCAATGGACGGTGATAATATCTCAGGAGACACATTATCTTTATCCGGTGGCACCTTTACTTCCAAATCAGTGAGGAAAATTGATCCTCTAATTATACTCACAGAACATGGTTCATCATGAATTTTCCAATGATTGGGACTCTACAAGGTGAATGAATGAAGAAAATCTACCCCATGGGGTACCACATTATAAGGCAGACCCTCATACAGGTGTCTCTAATTTCCTACAAACGTAGATACATATCCTCATTTATCCCACATTGACATTTCATGATCTTTAAAACATTGCCTTGGTTAAGAACTAAATTGAACCATACAATCTAATAGAGGTCATGGAAAATAAAAAGTTCAATGCCATAGTAGTTTCCATGCTCCAACGGATCAAATACTCTAAAAGGATACTCAATTCACTTATTTCTGATCTGTTCTAGGAATACGGTGCCACCTATCAAGATCACATTTCCCTTCTGGTAGGGAAGCCAATCATTTTTGGCGAGCTATCCACAGTAGATTGTGGTAATCCCAAACATATAGGTAGTAAAAATGTAGGGGAACATGGAATGTGTATGAGAATTGAATTTTAAAACTCACCCAAGAAACACAATAATCTACTTAGAGACCCAGATTGAGCCACTCCACAAGTTTTTGACCATGATTACATATTTGATGAGCATATCAATGCCTTGGTGTTTTGGAATCATTTTCAATAGAGGGAACATCACTAGGATAATTTTATTTCCACTCTCACCACTCGCCTCGATTCACTGGAGACCTCATTTGTATTTATCCTGCCTGAGGGAATGTTTTACTGATCATGGGTGGATGAAATGTGAACACATCTTGATTTTTGGGAACACAATATTTTCCCCAATCAACGGTATGGCTAACCCTCTACAAAATGTTTCCCACATCATCTCAAGGATAATACCTACGTTAGGAACCCTATAGTATCAATAGGTCCCCAATCTCTAATGTTTCATTCAGACATTACAAGGAAATGTGTTCGTTTATTATAAAAATATACCCATATGGTCCATCACTAGATGAGATTATCTTCATATAAAGTTTATATCCAAGTTCAGCTCGACCATGTACATGAAATGTTTTGATGAACATTAAAATTGATAGGGAAAACCTGTTGACTATGTCATAGATTTAGTGTCATGGTGGAATGGCATGAAATATTCACTCAACATGTTATTGAATTAAGAGAAGCTATTAAAAATGTGCATGGGGAATGTTAATACTATGTTGTTCCTTAAAAGCTCACTTAGTACATCCCAAGAGGGTTGCAAAATTTCATTGATAAGTCCTATAATTTGAAGGGCACCTTAAATAAATCCATATAGGCACCCACATTATTTCTTCCAAATCCTTAAAAAAGTCATCGAAGCATAGATTGTTTTTCCGATGCAGCTGGAGGCCCCTGAGCTAATTTAATTGTTAGACTGTAATCTCGAAGAATAGTTCCAAGTGCAAAAACAACAATTAGAATATCCTCTCCACGTTTTGGAATAGAATTCACCTCCTCTCCTAGATCAACTACCTAGATGATAAAATGTACCTCCATCCCATAATCAAGAGTTGGCCCCTCTTCAAGGCTAGGCCCCCAGATTTCCCTTCCTATAAGTGAAGGGAATAGAAAAATTATTTCATGGATGAATAGGCCCCGAATTATTTTTATAGTTTCTTGTAGTATGGGAATCTGAATCTTCCAGAGTATAAGAGGACCCATGGACGTGGATGCACTAAATACTCCGACTATTGACCTTACCAAATTATCCTTTAATATACTATAAAGGACGGGTTTTTCATCAATGATTTTATATTAAACTATGTAGAGAATAGTTTGTTCATGTTGGGAACATTCGAAGTGAAAGTAACCCATATCTATACTGAGCATAAAAATGGTAGTGAGGGTATATGTGAATGTAAGATGGTGTGGTATCCAAATGTGGGACTCAAATGTATGACAACTGGTTATTCTATAGAGAAATGTCTTATGCCCATGGTGTCATCCATTCTTATATAGGATGGACTAAGCCTCCTAAAGTTACCTATCATTCTCCGGTAGATACTTCTTCATATATGTCACAAATCTAAAAATTTGATAAGTGTAGGAAAAGGCGGTGTAAGAAAAAAAAGGATCCCACCACCGGTGTCAAATTCGTCTCAATACCTTAGTGATTTAATTACTCTAGAGTTGAAAATCACCCACATGGTTATCCCTGCATTAGAATACCCCTTCGAGGATGATCATGTGTATGTATTTTTGAACACCATCGTGTTTTAGAATCTCTTCATGGTCCCTGTTGATGAGAATTATATGGAATCTCCCCTTGATTCCTCTGGCTAATGTCTTCAAAAGAGTGGTTGAAGACATCTATGCCACTAAAATAATCCTTCCATTGTTCTAGACCAGGTCATCCATTCCATAAAATATAGAAATTAGGTTATACATAGAGCTCAGTAGGAACATTCATTTCCCTTTCACTGTCAAATGTTCCATAACAGGTGACTATGTTAATTGATCTTTATTTCTATCCATAGTTGACCATCTTAATTGATCAAGTTGGATATCCATGACCACACCACGATTGGTCATGTCTAGACATATCCAATCCTTATCTAGCCAATATTCATATGATGGAGGTCCATGTCATGTTATTTGATCAACATTATTATATTTCCATAACCATCTAGAACCCAGTGGTTCAGTAAACAACATCAATTATTGCTCCAATAAAAAAAATCCCTTGTAGGAAGATACGTGCACCTAACATGGATGTATGATGTGTTTAATCACCTCACCATTATAAATATAAACCTCTCAACACTAGAATCCCTACAACTACTAAAGTCAATCTTGGAGTCCCTCAAAGAGTCCATGAGAATCACCCTCTAGTTTGAAACAAAGGTTGTGACCATTGAATCATACTATACAGAGGAGGTCGAGTGAGAAGAATTCAAATCTACCATGTCATTATCTAGGGAAGATGAGGGATCCCTTGTGTATGAAAAAATTTACCCATTTTATATCACATTTCAGTTCAAAAAAATGGAAATATTCCATGTCTATGTGAAAGCATTTTCTAGTAATAATCTCCTCCTGACCCTGACGCTCCACAAGATGGGACTGCCGAAAAAATATTTGTCTCCCTCTAACATGATGGTTTAGGACTATGATAAGATCAAGAATAAACCATTTGGAAGGATTCATTTGATTTCCTAGTTTTTATC
Source organism: Viscum album (assembly GCA_963277665.1). Lineage (NCBI taxonomy): Eukaryota > Viridiplantae > Streptophyta > Magnoliopsida > Santalales > Viscaceae > Viscum > Viscum album. Next base: position 32,213,877 of record OY728140.1, on the reverse strand, counting down.
ATGGAATAAAATTTTAAATTCAGGGTGGTCTCATATGATACCACCTACAACACGTTTATGGGTAGGTCATGGCTTCATCAACAAGCAGAAGTTCCATCCTCGTATCACTGATTCCTCAATTACTCTCTCAATAGTTGAGTAGGAATGAATCTAGGTGATGCGTCTCCCATTGACTCCTAAAAAACCCACTATCTGGATTCTTAATATTTCTAGATATAGGGAAACTATGTTTAGAGTAATGAGGTTTAGAAAACAACTATTACAACCAGTCCATGGATAGACATGGGTTAATTTTTTTTATCTTGATTCATCGTATGGAGTTCACGATGCCATATATGGGAATTTACATTGTTGTTTCAATGACATTGGGGACTTACATCCTTAATAATAAATAATATCCAATGATTACCCCATAATCTTACATGGGAAATGCTTAGGTAGTAGTAGAAAATCCCACTCTCATAAGATAGAGGGATGTTCAACCCATGGCCACCATTTCCTAACACTCTAATTAGTTCTACAGAGGGGGCATGAATCTATAGAATCCATCAATCCACCATTACATTGACATCAAGCAAGGACCTCACAGTTGAAGGCCCAACGACATTGGATTGAAATCTTCCATCAACGATTTTTTATTAGAGGTGGACCCCTCACCTAGGTTTTTGTATTTTCCTAAGCTAGTATCTGTGTTAAACTATATCATGTTGTCCTAGAAAAACCTCCTCCCATTGATCCTCCTACCATGGACAATTAAGAGGATTTGGAAGAAACTCCTCCTATATTTGTCGGGGGTTTCTCTAAAACTATTGATGTGATGGTACATGTGAATCAAGATAATGTGACATATTTAAGGCCAACACTGATTGATGTAGATACACGATCATATGAAGAAACACAATATGTGGATATCCTAAAGTAGCATTATGATGTTCACATGTAGCTTTGACAACATGAAAGGATTAGACCCTTAGGTCTTCATCCACTATCTAAGTCTCTTGAAAAGTATCTGTGGATTAAATAAGCCTCCCAAGAATATGGATCCCTCTCATGGAGCCATTGTCGATGCCCAAGTTGATAAGATTACCTAAGAGAAATTTTTTAGGGAAGTCCAGTACCCAAAATTTCTAGAAACATCATTTTATTATAGAAGAAGAATGGTAAAATTAGAGTCTATATTAATTTCGGGGACCTAAATTTCCATTTTTTTAAGATGAGTCTCCCCTTCTTGTGATATAGATACTAATAGATATAATAACTAGGTTCCATGATCAATCCTTCATGGATGGATATTTCAGCTACAATTATATCAACAAACTTCCTACGGATGAGTATTCCAGCACCTTTATATTATTGTAATGAACCTTATTATGTCATGTGATTCCATTCAGGATGAAGAATTTATGAGACACTTATCATCAAGAGATACACCACACCGTCAAACCAATCCATAGGATGGTATTTAAATTCTTCATGGATGACTTAGGGATCAATTCCTCCCAGCATGAAGACCATATCAGAGACCATGATAAAGTGTTAGGCTTCCTCATCTCACTACATTTGTAGATGAACCCCATGAAGTGTGCCTTGTGGGTTACCTCTATGAAATTTCTCATCTTTGTTGTAAGATAGGGAGGTATTAGGATTGACCTGAAGAATATCAAGTCCATCTACTAGTTGCCTCCCTTGAGCATCCTCCATGATATATAGGGTATCCAAGGCCACGTGACCTTAATATGAAAATTTATTAGTAATATGGGAAACATGTTTAATCCCTTTTAGATTCTCATGAAGAATGTTATCATCTACCGGTACGATAAATAGTTGAAGATCTAATTTTAGAAAATCAAGTAGTATTTTCTAAAAATTATAATTATAATTAATCTATCTTAGGGAGGCCTCTGGTCCTCTACATGATTCCCTTAAAATGGTCCCTCGGTTCTCTTTTTTCCTAATAGAATAATGAATGTAGATAGAACAATTTATAATATCTTAATCGTCTCCTCCATGACATATAGGCATAATAATCTCCTCTTTTGAAGAGCTTCCTCATACTATTTTTTAGTGATTAATTCGTAGAATTTTCTTCAAAATACTGAAATACAGTTGTTGTTTTGTGTGGACCTGATAAAGATATTATAAATCACCCTATGTTGATGGGATGACTAGCCCACTAGGTTATAATAATCCTGTATTTCGACAATAGTTTTTTTGAATAGAAAGATATCGCGGTTAAGGAATTGGATAACATTTTATCTTCTCATCTAGATCCTGAAGATTTTCATATAGATATCTATTTTTTAGACGAGTCCATCCACTTAGTGGATAAATACATTCCATACTAGTATATTAATTATAATGGTGCCTCTCAAATCCCAGAATATAGATGGATCAATGATCCCAAGATCAAAACAGTAGTCCTAAGAGTCGTCTTTATCACTCATGAAGAATCTGTCCTGGAATATTCATTCATGTTGTCTGAAGGATACACTAACAGACAGGTAGAGTATTATTCTCCCCTTACTAATCTGAATATGGACCTAAATATTAATTTCCCACACGTAAATGTGAATGGAGACTCCTTGTTACAGATAAAATATATTAACAGTGACTATGTCATCAGGAATCCAGTGATCAAGCCTCTTCTAGAGCACACTCGCTAGCTGATGACCATGTTCCCATCATAGCCAGAAGTGAATCATGTCCCCATATAAAATAATGGTAGAGATGATGTCTTGGTATGTTTGGCTTTGTCTCTTGAAGAGAAATTCTTGGATGGAATATTCATTCTCATCACACATTTTTTGGATCATCGATCCTGTAATTATTGATGATGAATAAGTGTAGCTGGTAAACCATCATACTATCATTGCTTCCACCTCAATACCTATGTGTTCCCAAAAAATATAGAAAACCTAACATTGGAATAATTATTCCATAAAGTACCTCGATCATGAAATTTACCCACAATATATAGAAATTTTTAAGAGAATATTTCATCATTCAACATAGTTTACCATTAAAATTAGGCCTAGCCTCAATAAGACATTATACAAATGTGGGTTTGATCAAATTCTATTCCATTATATTTGAGGTGAACAGATTCTGTAGGATATTCTAGAAGTTCATGCTGTGTCATGTGGTTATCATAAGGTGGGATTAAATATATCCCACCATATTTAGAGGTTGGGATACTTATTTCCCATCATATTCTATGATTGAATCATGTTTTCCAAGAAGTGTCACGCATGTCCAATCCATGCCAATTTTTTCATCGACTGTCAAATCACCTCTAATCCAACATGTTTTATCAGACCTTTGCAGTATGGGGTGTCAATGTTTTGGGACTATTCCCACCAACAACATCTCAACAATGTAGATTCATTATGAATATGAATTATTTATTCTCCAAATGGGCATAAACAGTTTACCTTAAGGAATTAAAGGTCTGATCCATTATTGAATTCATGAGATCCCACTTCATCTACTAATCTATGGTTCCACAAATCATTCTCACTAAAAACAACACAAAATTTCATGCTACTAAGTAGAAAATATTGTACTCCATGTACAACATCCTGTCCAACCATATTTCCCACTATCGTACACGGGGAAATGGATTGATTGAGGAGTTCAACAAATCCCTCTCTAAAATTCTATAGATAATGATGGTACTAAACAAGAGAATTTGGATAGATAATATTTGAAATTCTCTATGAGAATATCATAAAAATAACCAAAATTCCACCTAGGTGACATCATATTCCTTGGTGTATGGAATAGAGGTAGTCCTATTAATTGAGGTTCTGTTTCCATCACCCCAACCAGCTTTCTATGACTAGTAGATTTCATAAAAACAGTATAACTCCATCTACCTGACCTGGAATTACTCAAAGAGAATATACTCCATGCCTTTGACATTTTTGGGAAGAACCAAAACATGATATCCAGAGTTTTCAATTACAAGTTTTGATTCCAATAAATTCTCCATGTTTATAATGGGTAGGATCTTATAACTCCAATGATACCTGGAATGATGCCACCAATTCTAGACCCCATGTACGAGGGTCCATACATCATTCATAAGGTCTATTACAATGGTCAATATTTTTTGATCACCATGGACTAAGATCATATCACTGCTCCCACCCACTCTATGTTACGTAATATGTACATCACCTGAGGAGCTACCAACATCCTTGTGGCCTTACATTAAACAGAATAACCACTGTCATACTCACCATACATTATTACAATACATGTTCACTTCCTATGATCATGATGTTAAAATATTTTCCCAGTTCCTAAAATGTGATCTAAAATTGGGATTCTTTTACACACATCACGACATTAGTCTTTGTGAAATTTTATTCTTTGTATTGTATTCTATATTGTTGGGCCTCTTTTTACCTCATTCATGTAGGTCTTGTCATTCTAGTTCATGACACATATTTCTTTTGAGATACAAAATTACACTTCTTTGAACTCTATAACCTTTAATTTGGATCCCAAGTACATGAATCAAAACATTAAAAATTGTAAAATCCTTTTGGAGAAATGTGGTGTGGAACTAGCCCTCATTGGATATCCTTCATATTAGTTTGTTCACTCCTCCAAACCACATATAACCATTTTTGGGAAGCTTCTATCGCTAGGTACGGACTCAGTGACCTTATATTCAACATATAAGTCCATTAACATTGAATTTAATCCATGTGAAATATTTCTGAAGAATATAATATGTTATTTTATTTATCTTTGACCCTCATTTATGTCAGGTTTTTCATACCACTGCACCACATATCTCCACTTGAGAGAAACTATAACAACCCTTTTTTAATTACACACTAAGCCATGACTTATTACATAAAACCTTCATTTGATACAACATAGAAGATTGAGAGGTATAATGACTTTTGGTATTAGGAAAATAACATAATGACTTACTACATGAAATACAACATATTTATTGAAAACATCCCATACATGATCACAACATTCCTTCGTACATAACATCACATGGGATAAACTAAGGATATACATAAGAAAGTGGTGAGATATAAAGCCCACTAAGGGAACAAGCATTGAATAACATGATGAAAAATATATGTGTTATACAATAGGAATATCAATGTAGCATAATAGGAACACTAACATATGTCATGATAAAGAGTGGTAATCATAACATGGAGATGTGGCAATAACACTTGGTATGGTATTTGCATGATCCAAGGCTCATTATACATGGAGAATGAGTAAAAAATCATTGAACATGAAGCACTATTACACCATAGTTTCACTTGAATTATCATCAGTCGACACCCATTGCACATGAAGTATCATGATACTACACTTTACCCACTGCATTGGAGCGCTATCGGGGCACACCCTTCTTAATCATTTCATTTCATGCATAAGTGTGCCACATGGATTCATCATAATTTATTCCATGATAAAGTAAGGTGGAATAATACATGAAACTATATAATCAAAAAGTAAATGGGAATAAAGGTGAATACACTTGATAGAGAAATATGCATGGTATTCACTACACAATGCCATTTGCTTCAAAAAACGAGGTGCAATTTCTCCAGCATAATGGTGTGACATAAGAATTCATAAAAATGGTTGATGAGAGAGAAAGTGGTGTCTCATAATATGTACATGAAATGGATAGTAAGGGGTAATATATATACATGTACAAACATAAGTAATAAAATTTGGATTCATAATACAAAATAATTGCTTGAATGTAAATGGGGAGAGAGAAATTATTTATGGATTTCGGCATGGTAACGTGTGTACATGGAAGGCATTAATAGGAAATAAATGGGAATGTAATAATTAAAACATAAAGAGGGAAGTATGTGAGAGGCATGATATCATACCCCAACATTTATAATTGAAAATAAAAGGGCATAACAATAATAAGAAACATTGATAAAATGAAAAATGAAGGAATCGCTTACATAGAAGTTTGATCCCAAAGGCTTCGGAGAGGCTTCAAAGAGGCATATTGGGAGCTTGGGGAACCTTGGGAAGATTATAGAAAAATGAGTGGAGATTTGGGATGATATTATAGATCTTTTAGTGAAGATTAATGGATATCTTGGGTGGGTTTATATAGGAAAGGAGAGGAAATTCTATATTATTTAGGTTTGGGACACAACACATTAAACTAATCAAAACCACAAACCATCCCATGGTTTGTGACCATGGTTTTTGAAATAGGGGATTGTGAAACCATTTTTTATGTCCAATGGACTAACTTATTAAAATAATAGGGTTGCTTATGTGGAGGTGAGTCACACTCCCAAGGAAATAGATTTAAAAGGTAAAATTTGTTATAAGACTTGAAGGGTCCAATAAAGCAGTGTAAAATAAATCAAACAAAACTAAAATCACATTATATTAATTTTAAAACATATATTGGATGAACATTATTCTTATAGTATTTTATTACATCACTATTGGGTCATTATGATTCCATAAAAGACATTATATATTTAAACAGTATTTTATTTTTACACAAAAATTTGACTGTCTCATAAAAATATGGAAAAATTAATGTTGGATAATTTTGACATCCTGATTCCAAAAATAATATTCATTTTATTTAAATAATTTTCTAAATATGATAATTTTTAAAAAAAACTGGCATTTATCGAAAATTCATGCGTTTTGACCAAAACGACTTTCAAACCTTAATAAAAATTACAATTGTATTCCTAAAAATTATAAGATAATTTTAATTTATTAAAAATAATTTTGTAATAATATTTTATTAAAAGATTATTTAATTAAAAATTCATTAATTTATTAAAAATATAATTCATAATTTAGTATTAACTAAAAATTATATTTGTGCCTTAAAAACTATTTACAAAGTAACAACAATAATAAAAGGAATATATATTATTTATTTTATAATAAAATAATTTGCATAATAATAGTGGTAAGGTCTTGTTACATAACCCCTTATAACACCTAAATAATTCTAAAGGGTATGGTGTGCGATGGTGATAGACTCTTGGGGTGGCTCAGATAACATCGGTCGGGTGTTAATCTCTATCAACTTCCACTTCCCCCATAGGCGGTTCCATTCGAGATTGACATGTTGATGCTCTTCTTGAGATTGGTTTTGAGAAAAGTGAAAGGATACCACCTCCTTTTTGATCTCCTAGAAATGGGCTTCGTATGGGGAAAGTCAACTAGATGAGGCAATCACTTCCTTTGTTTGAGTAAATTGGATTTGTTAAAGCGCTATATTTATACTAATCATGTGATCACTATTCGAAGACTACATTATCAACATTCACAATTATTAACAATATTTTAAAATCCAAAATCATAAAACCAAATAATTTCATATTTTATTTATCCATTTCACATAAATTGAAATTTAATTGTATCATGGAGAATTTTCATTAATGAATGTTTGTGTTGTTACAATCTTCCCCCCTTAAGAAATTTCACCTCAAAATTTCTTTTTTTCTATCCAAAAATAGACGTGGGTAACTCTGATTCATCAAATCCTATGATTCCGACGTTGCCTCTTCAATATTTCGGTTGGGCCACAACACCTTGATGAGGGGAATTGACTTATTTCATAGAACGTTTTCTTTATGATCTAAGTTCTTCACTAGTTAGTCCTCGAAAGAAAGATCATCCACTAACAGTACTACCTCTGAAGAGAGTACATGTGACAATTTTGGTATGTACTTTTTTAAGATGGAGATAGGAAATACAACATGTACTTTGGCCATGATGGGTGGAAGTGCTAGTCAATAAGCCAAAACCCCGACACAATCACGAATCTTAGAGAGGACGATGTACCGAGGACTTAACAAACCTTTATTTCAAAACCACTTGAACTTCCTCCCAAGAGATATGTGTCAGAATACCATGCCTCCAACATTGAATTCAAGGTCTCATTGACAGTTATCTGCACAACTCTTCTATCGACTTTGGGCTGCCTTGATATGTTGTTGAATGGTTTTCACCTTCTCCACCATTTCATCAACCGTTTCAGGTCATAGCAGCTTATTCTCACAAAATAAATCCCAACACACCAGTGTTAGGAACGTTTTCACATAAAGGGCTTCATATGGTTCCATTCGTATGGTCAATTGGAATTTATTATTGTAGGAGAATTCATCTAGTGGAAGATGTTGGTCCCATCCTCTTTTAATGTCCATAGAAAATGATCCTAACATATCTTCCAGTGTCTAAATAGTTCTCTTATATTGGCCCTCAGTTTGAGGATGACAGGTCGTACTGAAGTTCAGTTCAGTTCTTAGAGAACATTGGATACTTTTCAAAAACATCATGGTGAATCTAGGATAACGATCGAATACAATAGATAGTGGTACTCCATACAGCCTTACAACTTCTTTGATGTAAATCCATGCTCGTTGATCGAATTAGAACTCCTCTTAAATCGCGATAATGTAAGCTATCTTCGTAAGATGATCCACAACACCCATAAAGCATTGTTTCCTTTGGATATACTTGGAAGTCCAGTGAAACATTTTCCATGGTAATTTTGTCCCACTTCCATGTCCGTGTGGGTAGTTGATGCATCACCCCCTTAGAAATTTTCCTCTCAACCTTCACTTGTTGACATACCAGGAACATGGATGTATATTCTTCAATATACATTTTCATATTGTCCCACAAAAAATTTTTCTCGGAGATCTTGATATATCATTGTGCTCCCTGGGTTAAGGGAGAAGGTTAATCTATATGTTTCATTAAGAATCTCCTTCTTTATATATGAATTCTATGGTAGACATAATCATGACCCAAATCTCACAATTCCATTCTTATCTTCCACAAAATCTAAGGATTTCCCAATTCTAATAGCTTACACCCCTTTCATAATTTTCACATCCTTTATTTTTTGCATCCTTTATTTTATCCATCAGGGACGGTTGAGAAACCATTTGAGAATGGATTGATGGTGTTCCTCCATTAATTATTCCCATGTCCATCCTATGAAAATCTAAGAATATTGGATCCTTTTCAAATCTCATTATTGATAATGAGGCATGATCCTCTAAACTTACAGCATCTGCCACCTTGTTTTTCTTTACCAGGAAAATAGTGGATTGAGAAATCATAATCCTTGATGATTTCTATATGTCATTGTTGGTTTATATTAAGCTCTTTTCGGGTGAATATATATTTTAGTCTCTTGTTATCAGTATATATCTCACACTTCTCCTGGTAGAGATAATTCCACCAAAATTTCAATGCAAAGATCATAGATACCAACTATAAATCATGCATGGGATAGTTTTTCCCATGAATTTTTAGCTTCCTTGAGGTTTAGGCTTTCACTTTATCATTTATAATCAACACACAATGCATGCCCTTCTTCGAAGAACCACTAAATACCACAAAAAGTTCTTCACTTGCGGGTAAAGTGTGCACGAGTGCAGTGATTAACCTCCTTCTAAACTCCATGAAACTCTCTTCACATTCATCACTCAAAGAAAACCATACTCCCTTCCGAGTTAGCTTGGTAAAATGGTTGGACAATCTTGAGAAATTTATCATAAATCACATAAAATATCTAGCTAACCCCAAGAAGAAACGATATCTATTACAGATGTTGGCCTCAGCCATCCTTAAATTGATGTTTTCTAGGAGGGATCTATAGATATCCCATTGATTGTGATGATATGACCAAGAAATGAGACCTCCTTCAACCATAACTCACACCTGATATACTTTTCATAGAGATTCCCCTTCTACAATGTCTCTTGTACAGTTCTTAGATTCTCCTCATGATCCTCCATGGTTTTGAAGTATATTAAAATATCATCTATAAAGACTACCACAAATTTTTCGATTTATTCTCAAAAGACTCTATTCATCAAGTCCATGACGATTTCTATATCCTTAGCGAGTCTAAAAGGAAAAACTATGAATTCATGGTTCCCATATCTTGTACAAAAATCATTTTTGGAAATATCTTCCTTCATCACCATTAATTGATAATATCCTGACTGAAAATATACCTTAGAGTATAATTGTGCTCCACACAGCTGATCAAACAAGTCATCAATTCATGGAAGAGGATTCTTATTCTTTTTCGTGATTTTGTTAATCTCACGAAAATCAATGCAAAGCCGTATTGACCCATCCTTCTTCATGATGAATAGGATTTTTTCATCCCATGGTGATGCACTTGGGAGTATAAACACTTTATCCGGATTCTCTGGTAGTTGTTTCTTCAGCTCCTCAAGCTCCACAACATCCATTCTATATAGAGTCTCATATATTTGAAACACCCCAGGTATAAGGTCAATTGATAATTCGAAATCTCTTTTATGAGGAAGACTAGGAAATTCCTTAGGAAAGACTTCCGCGAATTACCTCAAAATAAGCATGTATTCAATGATGGTTTCCTATTTAGGCTCAATCATCTGATCTAGATATGCATTCTCATAGGGCCGTAATATCCATTCTTGAGATGATGGTGTTAAATAATAATAATCTTCCTCTATGCAATTGTATAGAATCAGGGGTGGATTCTCTATGTAGAGAGTGATTTCCCTATGACATCAATTTATGTGGGTCAATATAAAAAAATACAATCCATTATGATAACTGCATAAAATTCCACTAGAGGGCATATGATGAGGTTCACTGAGAAGTTCAATCCTAAAATTATGACAGGGAAGGAGTTATATTCATGGTATAAAATGATTTCCCCATTTCTCGTACTCACCAACATATTTACTTCCATAATTTTTGGCGGTCATGGGATTGTTCTAATAAACATTCAGGATATAAAAGAATGCATAGAACTCGAAAAAAAGGCTTGTTCACTATTATTGAATGAATAACTAGCATACCTAGTACTAATTCATTGTCAGGGTTCACATAAGCAGTAGTGATGTCTAAATATCACCCTTTCTACCTTGGAGGTTGTTGGTTGCCTCCGAAAACCCTTGGATTAGGAAACTGATTTGCAAGGTGCCCTTCTCCTTTGCAGTTGAAGCAATGAGAAGTGCTTTGAGAAATGAACTGAGCATTCCTATCCTCTATCAAAGGCATAGATTTCTCTTGTTGGAAATTAATGGTTAGGTTCCCTTCTCTTCCACACCTAAATCATTTCCTTCTCCCCTTCAAGAAATTTTCCTGGGTGCTTCTTTCTACACCATTGGCAAGTGGGGTGTTGTATTTTCATAGCACCATTGGATTTATCCTTAAAACTGCCATAATTGTAGTTGAACTTACACTTCTTATCCCTATGATAAGAATGATATTCTCCGATATCCATTTCAACCTTGATGTAACATCGGAAAATTTCTTCATATCTGCTGAAGTCATGGATCGATAGGGCTATCCATAGCATAGGTTTCATCCCACCAAAGAAACGGTCAACCCTACATTCGGGGGTAACGAAAAAGTCAGAGGCATATCGTGAAAGCCTTTTTATGTTTTCAAAATACACTCTGAGGTATTAGTCACCTTTTTTATCAAGGTCAAGGAAGCCCTTTTCAGACATTAGTCTCAGGGTGCGTGGAAAAAATTTATTTAAAAACATCTTCGAAAATCCTTCAATACCAATGCCTCGATCTCCTCGTTGGGATGTGTATTTTTTTTTGTCAAAGTCCAATATTGATCAGCTTTACCCTCCATACAATAAGAATATATAAGAACCCTCTCTTGTTCGGATCATTTAAGGATGGAGAAGATCTTTTCAATGGAGTTGATCCATTTTTTGGCGATTTAATTATCAAATGATCTGTTAAAAGTATGAGGCCTTTGTCTCATGAAGCTATCGATAATGACATGTTCTTTCATAGGTGTGGTTGAATGTTCCTCTTGACCCATGTTTCTATTCATATCTTCAGTTAAATGAGGGAGTATCATGACAAAGTTTGAGATTCCTGCTCCCATCAGATTGAACATCTCATTAGAATAGTCATCACATTGGTCTTCCAATCGATTGTTAACCCGAGTCCTTCTATTACCAGCCATTGTCTAGAATAAAAGGAATTTTTGGGGTAACACATAAAGGGTAAACCAAGGAAAAAACTTATGATGTATAAATAACCTTTATTTCCTTAACCTATGAATCTATTGTATTCAATATATGTTATCCATGATCTACTTTCTATCATATATTCTTACGGGCATTTTTTTAATTCACTTAATAATGGTTCATACTAAGCTTGTGAATTTATCAAATCATATCCCATAGGATTTTTGTAACCAAGAGTGTCACAGGGACTATTTTCATGTACAAGGATACCCTGATTCAAGCCCAAATCACCTTGTCAATGTTTTCACTCCTTGGTACATATGTTCTAGAGCCGCCTCTACCTGCTCATATCCATATAGGCACGTATTTTCTTGATAAATCCCATACAAAATACTCCCCAAATTTTAGGGATGTGTTTATTACACTTAATCTTATTCCTTAGACTTCTAATAGGGTTTTCTAATCCTAATCCCAAAAATGACTAAACCTATCCTCTAATACCAACTATAACAACCCTATTTTTATTACACAATTAGTCTTGATTTATTACATAAAAATTGTACTTGATACATTATAGAAGATCAAGAGGTCTATTGCCTTTAGGGATTAGGAACATTACATAATAACATAAATCATGAAATACAACATCTTTATTGAAAAATTCTTTTATATGACAACAACATTCCTTCATACATATCATTTCATGGGATAACCTGAGGACATACATAAGAAAGGGGTGAGCTGTAAAGAACAATAATGGAATAAACATGGAATAACATGAGGAATACAATACATGTTATACAATAGAAATATCAATGGATAATGAGAGAAACATGAACATAAAGGCATGATAATGCATGATAACAAGATCACAGAGTTGTTGAAACAACACATAACATGGTATTAGCATGAGCCAAGGCTCATTGCACCTATAGCATGAGTAAACTCTCATTTCACATGAAGCATGAGTAAAAACTCATTAAAAATGAATTATCATGAGCGAACACCCATTACACATGATGTATCATAATACATTACTTTACCCAATGCATTGAAGCGCTATCGGGGCACACCCTTCTTAATCATTTCATTTCAAGCATAAGTGTGCCATTTGTATCGTAATATGTGGATTAATCATCATTTATTCCATGATAAGGGAATTCAGAATTCATAAAAGAAACTCTGTAATCAATAAATAAATGTGCATAAAGGTTAATACCTTGGATAGAGAAATATGCATGGTATTCACTACAATGACTTTGGCTTGAAAAAATGAGATGTGATTTCGGAAACATAACGGCGTGACATAAGAATTACTCAAAACTTTTGAATAGAGAGAAATGGGTGTCCCATAATATGTACATTTAATGGACAGTAAGGGGGTAATATATATAAATTTCTCAACATTAGTAATGGAATTTGAATTCATAATACAAAATAATTGCCTGAATGTAAATGAGGAGATAGAAATTCCTTATGGAATTTCGTCATGTTAATAGGTTCATATGGGAGGCATTAATGAGAGAGAAATAGGTCTCTCATCATTAAAAAATAAAGAGGGATGTATGGTGAGGTGTTAAATCCAAACACAACATTTATAATTGAAAATTAAAGGGCATAACAATATTAAGAAACTTGGATAAAATGAGACAGGAAGGAATCCCTTACATGGAAGTGTGATCCCAAAGGCATGAGAGAGGCTTCATGAGAGATTTGGGAAACTTGGGAGGATTATAGGGAGAGGAGGGAAGAGGTTGGACGAACTCTAAGGTATTTTAGTGAAGAGGAGGTAGGAGATTGGGTGATATTATATAGGAAAGGAGAGCGAATTCTTTATTATTTTGGTTTGGGACGCCTCACATTAAACTAATCAAAACCACAAACCATCCCATTGTTTCATCCCAGAGTTTTTTCTAAACTGGAGAATAAAAGAAATATTTTATATGGTCAATGGAATAACTTCTTAAAATAATTGGGTTGCTTATGTGAAGTTGAATCACACTCTCAGTGAAATCAATTTAAAAGGTAAAATGTTTTTTATGTCTGGTAGGGTCAACTAAAGCATTATAAAATAAATCCAACAAAAATAAAATCACACTATTTTAATGGAAATACATATATTTTTTAAGAATAATTTTTATAGTATTTTATTAAATCATTATTGGGTCATTAGGATTCCATAAGACAAATAATATATTTAAATGGTATTTAATTTATCCCAAAAAATTCGACTATCTCAGAAAATTATGAGAAAATCACGATTGGATAATTTTGACATTTTTATTCCCAAAAAATATATATTTTATCTAAATTATTTTCTAAATATGTTAATTTTTAATAAAACCTAACATTTATAAAAAAATCATGGGTTTTGACAAAAATGGATTTCAAACCATAATAAAAAAAACAATTGTATTCCTATAAATTATATGATCATTTATATTTGATAAAATGTAATTTAGTAATAATATTTTTTAAAATATTATTTTATTAAAAACTCAATTAATTCATAAAAATAGATTTCATAATTGAATATTAACTAGAAATACTATGTGTGCATAAAAAACTATTTACAATGAAACAACAATAATAAAATAAATGTATATTTTTTATTATATACAAAAATAATGCACAAAATCATAATTCTAAGGTCTTGTTACATAACCCCTTATAACACCCATATAAGACCAAAGGATAAGGTGTGCGATGGTGACAAACTCTTGGGGTTGCTCGGATAACATCCCTAGGGTGGTAATCTCCATCAACATCCACTTATCTCATAGGTAGTTCTATTTGAGCATAACATGTTGAAGCTCCTCTTTGTCTTTGTTAAGAGAAAAGACCAATGATGACACCTCCTTTATGAGATCCATAAAATGAGCTTCTTATGGAGAAAATCTACTATATGAGTCCTTTTCATACATTGTTTTATAAAATTGGATTTGTTAAAGCCATATATTCATACTAATCATGTGATCACTGTTCAACGACTATATTACCAAAAGTCCCAATTCTTAAAGGTATATTAAAATAAAAAATCATAAAATCAAATAATTTCACATTTTATATATCCATTTTACATAATAATACATTTAATTGGATCCAGGGTCATTTTCATTAATGAATGTTTTGGTCATTACAAAAACATTCTCCCAGATCCAAACTCTTTGACCATAAACTAAAATTATCTTTTGTATAAAAATTTTGATCCTATGCTATTCAAAGTCTCAATTTCTCTCACTGAAGAGGATTTATGATCCAGTGCTGTTATTTCCATGACTTATTGCAATAATATGTGGGATTTGATTCCCAAACTCAACGGATATGAAACGATGGCCATATTTTTCACCTCTATGACTAGCTGAAAATTCACCAACCCTTCCACCCCATACCTCAGTTAAGGTATCATAATTATGACCTTAAACTATATGTTTGTTGTATTATGCTGTGTAAACTATGTGTGGGTTTCAAAGGGCCTTATCAACATCTGGTTTTACATCTTTCTTGACAAATTTATACCCCTAAAACTAACATTCCCCATATTCCCAACAACATGACATTTAACTGTTCACTATAGTCTAAGCCATATGGACTTAATCTTTTTTCACCCACCTTCAGAACTACTAGTGGCTTGATTACCATCCTCATGGATACGTAGTGACACATAGACTTTCTATATATGGTCTTTTCCACAGTCTCACTATAAAACCATCTATTATTTAATGTAAAATCACCTCAAAAAGTCTCATGCACCTTCTACAATGTATAATACCCATATAGTATGCTTGACCCATTATGGTCGGATTCACTCATAACATGGTTGGAGGAAAAAATATCCTCGTCATATGATGTTAAAAGATATCCTTACCCTTTAATTAGTAATTATGCCTCATAGACAACTATGAAAAGTTCTATCACCCTTTTTGGAGAGGGAATCCTCCTTACTATGTTAGTCATCAACCACGTCATGTTTAAGAAAAATTTCTTGAAATATTACCATACTAATAGGATATGTACAAATTAATATACATACCCTATTTAGGACCAGTTGAAAATTCATCAAACCAGTGACCCTTTGGCCATGTCATAATTATTATGACTTTAAACTGTTTTCATTTTATATCTTGGTACTTGTGTGGTACATGAGATTCCTTTGGTTCTATTCACTCTGGGTTTCTCACCCTTCCACAGTACATATATCTGATCAAGGCACTACTCATGGTCCAAAATCTGTGAACATAAACTCAGAGCCTTTGGTTCCATAATTATGAGTATAAAAACTTTGCATATAGTCTATGTTCTACGACATTAAACACATATAACCATAGTCCATGTTTCAGTAATATAAACTGCCTAGGCCAATATGCTCAGTTCATGATGATACACTATGGTCTTAACATATATTAAAAATACAGGATGCCCCATTCGATGTAATTAGATGAACACATTACCTTGCACAGATTCAGGATGCCTCCTAATGTGAGATGATCTGATACTACCCATCCAATCAATTTAGATCCTACTTTCTGATATTCCCAAACAAAATTCTCAAATGTGATGAAGTGTGGAACATAGGGTGTTGAATACTAGGTTAAACCCCCTAATCTACGTCAAAAATTTGAGTCATTCTATATTGGGGTTTGCATCATCATTCAAATCCAAATAGGAACCCTAATAGCAATGTTGTTTGGATAAGACTCACCTAACATCATAGTAATTTAACTAATAGAACTTTGGTAAAGAATATTAGATCATGTGTCTCAGACATGGTCAAAAGATAATACCATATTTGTTCACTCAATCCATTAATGGTGTAGTTGTGGATCTAATGTTTTAAACATGCTCAACAAGGCCCCAACTCCGTCATTATACCCTTTATCCAGACCTCAAAAGTCTTTTTTTACCTCATATTTCACTTCCTTATGACGTGATGAAATTAAAAAACCCTTGGTGACACAGTTTTGTGCCTCCATTCTCATCCTGAATGCAAGTCATTCATTGGGACATTATCAACCCGACTCATTCTTTCCTCTATTATGTGCTTCCAGGTGTTAATAAATTTCCTTCATGCATCCCTATTTTTCACACCGAGCATGGATCATGTGGGATTAGGATTATTCATAAGATGTGCTTTAATGTGTTCAAGATACATAACATCCTATTCCAAGCATCGTGACATTAAATGATGTTCAAATATTATTAAGTGTATGTGGTGTGGCGGCAGTACAACTTGGACCTCCTTCATTTCGGGTTTTTCGGCACACTGCACTAGAAATATATGTTTGGAATACCCAATGTTATAGGATCTACAACAAAAAACAAAGTATAAGGACCCAAGTTAACGAGGGTGTTTTACAAAACACTAGGTCATCTCTTTGGTCCCACCATTAATGTGAGTTAATTATAATTAAATGTCATAAAAAATATTTTTGAAACACTTCCCTTTTAGTCTATGAAACATGATTTTATGTTTTTTACATGGTCTAGGAAATACGACCTTAATCTATATTTGATATCCAATTCACATTTTAGAAAACTTTTTATTACATCCCGAACACATGATGATAAACTACACGATATCCCATCCTCTCCATAAGGCATAAAAATGGATCTATATTATCATCATCACATGATGTTAATCTACAAGAAATCTAATGCTATCATCTAAGAGGTCCTCTACACTAGTGTTGTTTGTCTACCCCATTGATCATATTCATAGGTTGTCACTCAGAATCTGAGACGATGCTCCCCTTGAAGATGAGTTTGATTTTTTTACTCAGACAGATATGCATTAAAAAATGTAGTCTATTCCACAGTGGTATAATTCCATTGGTGTTGGAATCCATTGAAACATTTCATCAAATCATTTCTATGATTTGTGTATTCCATATTTATATCCACATCCTCTACTGTGTTTGAATAGACCCCCCCCCCAAGATAATGGAGTGTAGAAAAGGATCACCTTCCACCTTGGGTACATACTCTAGAATTATTTAGATGAAATTCTCTAATAAGTTACCTATTTCAAACATGGTTCATAGCTATCTTTGATTTCTATGTATCTACTTCCATGTAATGATATATGGAAACGATTTTTTGAACATGGTCAGTACTTTTCCAATATAGTGACATCACCCACATTTTGTTCCATATTTTGTGCATTATGATTCACATTCCCGATTTCCCATTTTTCTAGTACAATTAATCTCCCATATAATTATCCCATTACTTAATATAGAATATCATTATAACATGCCAGTTAGTTTGAGAAGCCCATTCTCAAACCACAACCTCTTTATTCATGAAAAATCTCATTCCATCGAGTGTTTGATGAATATCTGATAGTTTTATATGAATCAGAAGGCATATGGTCATCAATTATTTCGTAGAGAGAGAATGAATCATGTGATCTTTGAGATTGATCATTGTTTGTCTAGAAAATATAATTTAGTTGTGATAATTAGATGTAAAAAACATATTTCAACCTGATAGAATATAACAAGGAAAACTTTTAGATGTCCAAGAACCTATGGGATCATCTCCTTCAAAAAAATTCTTCAAATATCGATCTATGAAATTGAGCACTTAAGATCATCTAGCCTCTATTGACTGGCCTCCATAACCCACTATTATTCTACAAGGTTTTACTTCTCTTGTTTGTTGGACATCATTAGATTTGATCCACTAAAAGTTCTTCTTATCCCATCTATCATCCAGGAAGTATGTGACATCTTCAAACTTGTCCTTGGCATCATCTAGTTACACCAATAATCTATTAATCACTTCATCATGAGAAGTATAGAATTTTTAATATTTCTATTCCATATCTTCTAGATGAGAGATATATCACTCAATTTTTATCATTATTGGATACCTCATCATTATGTTTATTTAATTTAATTCCAAGAGTTCCTAATTTTTCACGTTCCAACTCGAAAAAGAAGCCTCAGGATAGTGCATAAGGAATGATGGAATATACCCCACTAGTACCCAAGATAACTATCTAATAGCATAGTGACCCACTAGGTTTTTTAGTTTAAATACCTATGGATGGGTGATAATGTTTTTTAGGTTCTTCCATAACTTGTGGATAACTATACGATTATCATCAATGTATTCTGAGCTAAAATACCTGAATTCATTAGATTTCACATGCTCATAAGAAATAATTAACACTAATATATTATTTATTAGATCCTTCATATTCAGTTCTTTATCCGTGATTGGTTGAAAAGTTTTCACCAGGAGAAATTCGTTTTCATCCTCTAAACATGTAGTAGAATTCCTCATATATTCTTATGGTACAGTTGGGAAAGATTCATTCGTCCAAAAATACTTGACTACCATTATTGGTGGAGAGAACATAGAATCAGATTATATACCTACCACATTTGGAAATCCTGGGGATGGATCATCCAATGTAGCCTCCCGAGTCACCTAGACACATGAAACAATTCCCACTCAATCCAATTCACTTCAACTCTAACAGTCACATATGGTGGAACTTCTATAATAGGCCTATCCACCATAGTATTCAAACCCATTAATGTTTTAAGTCCCAACTCAACCTCATCCATTGAGGTTATGGTCTTAGTGGTCCCCACCAAAATAACCTCCACAATTGAAACAATTTCCTTAATTTATATGACCATTTTCACTAGGAGAGAAGCAGTCACCATTGCCTATACCAATTCCCACGAGACTAAAAAAATCTTCTAAGGACCTCCCCATATTTTTCCCATTATTCCCATGTCCTACAGTCAAATAGTTTTAGGCTAGTTTCTAATTCCACTCTCACTGATCCTCTTGTCTATCTGAGCCCATGAACCATTGGTCCCAATACTAATTCCCTTCCTATTGGACCAGCTTTGACTCCACGACAAGAACAAACTATGACTCTACCATAGATCCACATTTGATGGGAAACCACTTCATAAACTTAGGTGGCCTCCCACCTCATCATGTACCAAGGATATGTGATCTCCCAACTAAACACATAATGCTGAGTAAAACCATATGCAGTATTTAATAGTGCCAGGTTATTCATCATCATCCCATACACCCACATAATTTTGTGTCAAATCTTCTTTATCATAGAATGGTGAAACTCCTGATGAACCTATGAGTAAACCTTCATTGTGATCTATAACAGAAACCAGAACTACAATGGAAATATATGTGTGTTGTATGGATCATAGATTGGATTACATTAAACCCTCAACACTAATAAACAACCTTTAAAGGCCCATAGGTACGTTCTATGTTCCATGTTTCATGTACCATCAACAATCATTGTTCATATTGGGGGAGAAAATTATGAATTTCTCAGCTTACCCAACCTTCTCAAATATATATATATAACTCAACATGAATGTAAAACACACTAAAATATTCAGGATTTATCACTGGAATGTTTTTATGGGATGTAAAATTGGGTTCAGGAACTCATATTCCCCCATGTGTGCGAACGAAAAGGTGTATTGGAAAAGAAGAGGCCCACACATTTGGAACACATTATTCACATCACTGATGTGTAAAAGTACCCTGTATTATCTCACAATTACTGGGAAACATGGATTGATGCACTTCCTCATCACAACATCACCACCATTATGAGGTTACTCAACTGAACCACCATGTGCACATTCCTCACTTAGATAATCCATCCATATATGACCACTTTAATTAACCGCACCAGTATGACCATAGGTTGAGAAATTTCTTGAAAATTTCCCCACAACTTCCATTGTCTTTATTATAAGATCTTCCAATATGAGGCCTTTGTGACCTATTGGTATACTTAAGGACATGTCTGTATCCCCATCAATAGTTTCTCTATAGGATCCCCTCCTTCAATTGGCATTGAAATTGATTCATTCAAAAATAATCCAAAAAACATCTTAAAATAGATATCCCTCATCCCTATCACCTCGTTTTTGGTTCCCCGCACTAGATTATGAAGGTATATAACAAAATGAAATGATTTCAATAGATCACCCCACACATTTTCTATGGGGTGGAAATCTTCATACATCAACACCAAGATATGGATCCCAATGATTTGGTGAATGTCCCTGAGGTTGAAACTGATCTCCACATGATGCAGATGGAACATCCTGCTTCTTGGTGACCATCTTCTCATTAACTCGGTCATTATCATTTAAGGGGAATATACATGGATTTTTGAATCACATCATGATTCATAGAGCAGTCGTTTCTTTTGAACTCTAGTGAATTATTATCATGATGCACATGTCGAGTAGGAACAACCCCACTCATCTATGAAGTTTCCATGCTAGAGTAGATCCCAGTTGTCATTCCATCCCTTTAGTGGATCCCCAAAGCCGCCTTGAGTATTATCTTATACAAATACATGAATGCTTCATCATCTATATGTTCCCAATTAATGTTTATTATGGGGTTGTAGCAAAGGTATTCTAAAATTTTTTAATGGTCTTTTAACAAATGTCCTATAATAGCCCTATTACACAATTATTTCCTGGGTATGCCTCTGAACTTGTATCCAACTTCATACATACTTTCCAGTAGGACAAAAACTAAATTTATAAACACAAATCCATAGAAAATAATTCTCTTAAATAGATAATATTCTTTCTATGACTCTATTAGTAATCTAATAAATTATTCATGGTTCGATATTCTTCAGACACACTCCTCGATAATGATGTTCTCAGCCAATTCCTCCCTCCGAGCAGTAGAAACATTGATTACGTGATTATCCCATTCATTTGAGAATTATATGATCACTAAAATATAGCTACTAAAATAAGTTCATGAATATCATTCATGGAGCTCATCCATGGAGTGTTGGCTCATGAATTTCATTTTGTGAAGATATGTTTTGGGGTGTCTGATTTACTGAGAAGTGTTCCTGGAGAAAATTTTCAAATGCCTGGTTTAGTTAGAGGAATTCCCAAAACATAGATCATAGAGATCATGGTCATTATAAAATGAGAAAAAAATATTTTATTTTCATGATTTCAAGTAGCTTTGAGTGGACCCACATTCACTATTTATAGGTGTTTGACCATACTGGCTTCATGATGGAATTCACGCCAAACACCATCATGCATGGACCATGCAAGAGATATTCAAAAATGAAATTCATATAATGGATATTTTTTACAAATTGTAATTGTTTCTACCTTAGAATCCAACCCTACATTTTTCAATCATTTCCCTTGCTGAGGTGTAGTAGTTTTTTGGCACCAAAATATACTTTCTACGGAAATGGATGAGGTGGAATCAACCATTTGAAGAAAATATAGAAACAAAATGGCCAAAAATACTCCATAGGGGGTCTTCTTTGTGAATCCCAACCCCTTCATGAATTTTGGAAGATCGTGAAGCTTTAGGAATATAGAATAATTTTAAAATTGTGTGATGTTTTTATGGAAACTCTTTTCTCAACAATGATTGGAGTCGCATAGTGCTTCATGAAATAAAAAATTATTGACTGTGGATTTGTGAATGTGACTATTATATATATATATCCATGCCTATCCGTGAAGACCATAATTATTATTGGAAACCTCCCAAGTTTGTGAAAACTCTTTTTTATAAATACCAACCTCATTCTAATATTTTGGGGATAGTTACTCGACCTTATAGATTCTTAGTTCCTAACAATTTGAAAACCTCTTGATCATCACAGACCAATGTGAAATGGATCATACAAGGTATTCACGATTCATGAAAAACCATTATATATGTTATTGGGAGCAACCACTCTTAGTGGAGATGACTTCTAGGAAGGAATATGACCTTCATAAAGTAATAAGGACCCATAGGGTACTTAAGGATTTGCGAAGCATTCATATTTCATGAAGAACTCATTTCTTATACAAAACGTTTATTCCATGTCATGGAAAACCAGTTTACTTAATAATAATACTTCATGAATCCCATAACCTTCACAATGTTCCTATGATTCATGAATCTCCTCTTTATGAGGTCCCAGGTATTGCAAAAACCCCTCCACATCCTCTTCAGGGAACCTCCCTTCTACAGACACTCCTTCATGGATTTTTAGTGCTCAAGAACCCCACACCCAATAAAGACTAGTCCAGATGCCCCTAAAGTCACCACGTGACATGTTACACCCATTAAAATGAAAACCCACTCCAATATTACTATGGATTAAGCTAATTAGTTATCGTTTTCTTCTCAGCATAGAAATGATAATGCATGTTCCTTCTTAGAATAGGTATACTAATGTGTACATCATGACTGGACAAATCATTGATCATTAAAATCTATAATGTCCACATACATTCACCTCCTAGTGGTCCATGAGCTATGTTCATGTAAGCCCAAGGGGTATTGAGTTAGACCACCCAACCCAGAGATTCATGGCATGAAATTTCATAGTTCAACATCATAGTCATATGATGTTAAACTACACTACAACATCCTTAACACATGATAAAAAATTATAGCCTTAACCTATGCGATGAGAATAGGATTATCTATGTATGAGTGGAATGTGATTACATAAAATAGGATGTCCTATGTACCAATCACATGTAATTAGATCCTTCTTGAGAAACTTCCATGCGTTAGCCCATCCCACAAAGGTATTCTCTTAAAAGAACCCCAACATCCATCCACCATTGGACAAAGTGGATTATATGTCCTTCAGATCCACTAATTATACTTGTTTCTCACACTGATCATGACTCACATGGGATTAGTGGTTAGTATTTATCAGGAAATCTACACAATCCCAAAACATTCACATGTTCTTCATATCTGGTGTATGACCCAACATTCACCTCACATGGGCCTCTTATTAGGTGTAAGGGCCGAATAATTCCGAACTAAATGGGATTTGATTCCCTATTAAATGAGATATATAGGAATAATTTAGTAGGTAAAAAACTAATTTCCTATCCCAAAATGTTATATATGACACGTCCCCTATCAGTTCAAGCACCTCACCTGGGAGATGATTTCTCCTCCAGGTCTTATGAGCATCTCAATGCTCTAGATCCACACCATTAACTCAAAGTGTTGTTATTTTATGATGCACAGCTTCTAATTATAATCCCCATAACACCACAATTCAAAACATCTTTCATACAATTTGTATCCTTATTGCATTATGTTAAATAGTATAAACTATTCCTATCACATGAACCTCAAGGGAGGCATCGAACTATGTGATTTTTTATCATAGTAAAGAAAAAAATGTACATAGGAGGCCTCAATGAGGTTCTATAAAAAACGTAATAAACATCTAGTTATCTTTTCTAGGAAGAAACCTCCATAATACACCTAAAGGGGTGTCCATATCAACCATATGGTGTTCGTATATGGGGAAATTCTGATCCATCTGGTAGGATTGACAGCACGGGGAGTCCCATCCATCAGTAAATATTTTAGGTGTCGAATCATCCCTCATAGGGCCACAACTCCTTAATCTTCCTCCTGGGGTGTCCAAATCAACTATAATGGGTCCATCTTTAGGGAATTTCAGATCATTCTCATATGTTCACCTCCACTGTGAAACCCATCTATTCGTAAACATTTAAAATGTTGCTTTATCCAACATTGGGAAACACCACCATGATCCTCCTCAATGGGTGTCCTGACCAACCATTTTTGGTCTTTCTCACGGGAAGTTCTAATCCATATCACTGGTTCTCTTATATTGTTCATTCTCAGATATCGGTAAACCTTTTTGGTGGGAATCACTCCCCCTAGGGATACATCTCCTTGGTGAAACTAATGTGGAACCTTTTTCAACCATCTTGGGTCCATCTCTATGGAAATTCTAATCCATCTCTTGTGTCTTCCTCTATAGGGAGTTCCCATCCAACAATAAGCCATAAATTATGGACCCATCCCTATTAAGGGAATACCTCCCTAATCTACCTCAAAAAGGTGTCCTAATCAACCACCATGTCCCAAAAATACATTAAATCTTCTCCCATCATGTCCCAACAATACATTAACCCTAGGAAAATCTCCAAAAGATTATAAAAACATTTCACGATCTGTCTTATGTTACTTTATGATCATGGGGTTTAATTTTCAATCATAGGTACACACCCATTTGATCAACCCCCATGGGGTGTTCTGATCAATTATCCCATGTGCATGAGTTTTTAAACTCATTCCCTGACCCATCTCTGTCAGACATTCTAATCCATCTCTATATGTCATTAAACTTGTGGCCTAGCTTTAAATACATACCTCATGAAAATCATGAGCTATCAGTGGTGAATTATTAGGATGATATATTACCAAGACACAGAGTTCCCCATGAAAAAAATGATATTCATTTGGTGAAATCCTAGGAAGATATGGACACACAAAATCAGATACCAGATGAAAAATATGGGATATACAAGGTGAAATAAATGGAATCCTTACACTTATGGAATCACTACCTCTTGATGAACATGGGATGCCTTGGGTTCAATGCTTAAGATACCAAATTGAGATTGCCTCCTAAGAGTTGGAATACAAGTGACCAATGATCCCATCATCTGGACATGCCACCAATTCCCAATGTGACCACTCTCTTAACTAAAGGATACCAAACTATTATAAAAAATAATAATATCAATAAAACATTAATGTTGTTAACTGAAATAAAAAAATATATGGCACTAGGAATGCGTTACACAAACCTGAGTTAACTCAATGAGGGAGACCCGAAATAGGAAATGAATTCTAAGGAAAAATCCATGGAAGGGGATCCAATATCTCATCATCCCATTTCGATCATGGAGAATAAATCGCCATTAAAAATGATAAATGATTCATGCCTTTGGACATAGGGAATGTAGGGTAACAAAACATCCATCACATGCAAGCTATATGTGGGAAATCCCCAATGAAAGTTCCTAAAAAGGGATATATTCAATATTTTCTTATTTTATTTAAGGATTAATAATTATTTTTGTATTAAATATGGTTTTATAGTAATTATGTTTATTACTATGTTCGAAGAAAATATATGACTAAGGTATTCACATATTCGATATATTGTAATAATGAGATACTTAGTGATACATGTAAAATAAATGGTTTGTTATTTTTTTTTTGAATTAATGGTCCTTATTTCATTATTTTCGAAGCGTTTCAAGGTAAACCATTTATTTAATGGCTTATGTTGATATTTGGAAGAGGTTTTAGGGTTTCATGTATTACATCACCATATTATGGATTGTGCACATTGGATAATTAGTGATAACCTTTTTAAACTAGGTATTAAAGGAATGACTTATCATTCTATTATTGATATTTTGATCGGTCATTTCACTAGGAATAATAAATTCATATTCTTCTCATAATTTAAGTGGTGAAGTGAAAATTGATATAATCATAAAAAAATATGAAACTGGGCGTATTATTGAAAGGAAATCTAAGACCTAGGTATATTGTTTCCTTTGAAATCATTGATATTATTAGGACGGTAGACTATAAATTGGTGTTTCTACTAACAATGCCTTAGGATGATGATTTGATTCTTGTATCTATCCAAAAAAAGTATATACTTGATCCAACATGTGTGTTATACTCATAGGTCCTACCACTGGATTATGATTGTCCTTATGTTAAACAACTGGTAGAAATTCTATATCAAATAGATAAATTTATATAAAACAGGACAACATTTCTAGTTAATGTTTTTCAGAAAAACTAACACCATCATGAAGAGTCATGGAACCCAAAGATGTAATGACCTAGAATTATCCTTGATAGTTTGTAGAAAATGGATGAATCTCAAGGGTGAAATTCATTTTAAAGGGGAAGATTGTATCATAATTAGATTTTTGGAAATAAATTTTTAAACAATATTTTATTATTTCAAAAATTTTAATTACAAAAAATGAGTTTATCTTGTATTAGACACAATATTGAGTGTTCGTTTCATTATATCAAATAATGAGTTTAAATTGATTTTGAAATCCTCTTAAAATAATATTATTTAATATGATTGTTATCACCTATCCCTTGGAATGGAAGGTATGGATAGGACCAAATAATTATTAAAAATATATGGTTTACACAAGTTTTGAAAATTTACTCATTGGTGACCAAATAAATACTCTTTAAAAATAATATAAATTAATATTTTTTAAAAAATATATTTTATGAAAATAAACAAATTTTTCCTTAGTAAATTTAAAAAATCACATTTGAAAGATATTCTAATAAAAATTATATATTATATATTATATAAAAATTTAATCCATCATATTATTTGTTTTCTATAAAAGAGATAATAAATAATCAAATATTATGCATAAAATTGTATTTCTCTAAAAATCAGTATTCTATATATTTGTGTAATTTTTTAATTTTTTTTAAAAACAATTATAGAATTAATTTCATAAAATAAAATTTCATTCTTAAATCTTAATATTGAAATAATATTATGATTAATATTTGTTATTTTTCTAAAAATATTCATTTTTATGACTAGTTAAAAATACATAATTTTAATAGAAACTAGTTTTTTAATTACTTATAAATTTAAAAAAAAATTAAATTGTTTATAAAATAAAATAATGTAAATAATATTTCTATTAAAAAAATTTCAGTTTTTGGAATCATGTTGATATTGAATTTATAGTGGAATACTCTGTAAATGATTGATCTTTTTCTCATTGAAAACCTGCTTTCAAATCATTTCCATGGGATTAATTTTAAATTAAAATTATCTATGATTATAATTTTAATATGGTAAAATTGATTAAATATTTTAAATAAGAATAATTTATATTATCTAATAAATTCAACTTCATGTTTTACCAAAATTAATATTGGAAGTAGTAAAAAATTATTATCACAGTTAATGTAAAAGTAGGTTTACTAAGTGATTAAACAAAACACATACATGTTAAAATTACCTAAAAACATTTCCAAAATCTATTATATGGAAATATTTAGATAATATAATGTATAACTCCCTATAATACTCAATTTTGGATAATTGTATCCTGATAGAAATATGGTTACCCATTTCTCTTTTGAAAATATTACAAGTATGCCACTCACCTCACTTATAAAAGGCCACCCAATATCCTCACTTTTTCACACCTATAAATCCATTTGGTAGGAAAAACACTATGTAAATCACATCCCAAAATCCATGATATCATCTTCGAATCATATTTTCATCATAAATCGATCCTTATAAGTCTTTGGGTGAAAACATAAGGAGGTTACCCGTTTAAGAGGTAACAATCCTCAATGAGCATTTTTATTTTATTTTTTATTCCTCCTCATCAAATATTAAAACATGTTAATATAATAACCTAAGTATACACCATATAGTACGATTTTTTTTATAATGTTAATAACATAAAACAATCTCAACATTAAATAAATGGGTTACAAAAATAAATATTGTTGTGTACAGAGATCTACCACCTCACAAACATATGCCATTTATTTTTCAGTTAAAACCACTCACGGTTAGTTTGATGATGGATATAAAGTTCATATGTTATATTTATAACATTATTTTACCTTTTTAGTGATTATATCATATATATATATATATTCCTTTTTTACATTCTATTCCATTGGGGATACAATACTGACTTTTGTGTGTTCAGTGGGCTACCACCTTGTGAAGCAATGTTATTCGTTTAACTAACAATTCACATGGAATATAAAAGGATAAATTTATTAAATATATATGAAATAATTAAATTAATATTTATATTAATGTAAAATTTATCACTATTTAGAGAAAATATATCATCTTATTTATTACCTTCACACTCACGGAAGGATGATAATGTCGTTCATGTACGTCCAGAGTACTGCTATCATGAAGTGATGTGGCTCTATATTTTCATCACCAAAACACATAGATGATATGTATAAATATATTTCGAGAAATAATATTTTATTTTATATGTTATTATAATTATTTAATGGTTAAAATATTTCTTTTTATCTTTTCCATAATGATCACTGAAGAATAGAATCATTCTCATGCGTACGTACGGCCTATTGTATCCATGAACGTAACATACCCCATTTCTCATAACCATATTTCATGATTGTTAATATAATATTACACTACTTAAAAAACTCCCTATACCCACGGTTCAAAACAGTGGGTATTTCCACCAAAACCGTGGGTATAGCCTATACCCACGGTTTTGGGAACCGTGGGCTAGAACGTCATTGGTCTAGGTCCCCAACCTATAACCAAGGTTTTCCAAAACCGTGGCTGTTGGTGTCCTACCACCGCGTCACAAAAACATAGCCAATTTCCACAGTGTCAATGGCTTTTACCCATGGTTTCAAAATCGTGGGTATAGGTCTTAAAATAATGTCGGCACTGAGTTTCGATCCCGCAACCTCTTCGTTGCAGACATCGCATCTAACCACTACCCTATAATCACCTATATGTACATATATATATATATATATATATATATATATATTGTTAAATATAGTTATAAAAACTGTGGGTATAGAGGGAAGAACCGTGGGTATAGGGTTCCCACCAAAAAAAAATTCCTTCATGCGGAAAAAAATTTCCCGCACACACAAAAGTGACCTATACCCACGGTTTTCATAACTGTGGGTACATTTATATTAGCCCAGACCTATCCCCATTGTTTTCCGCAAAACCATGGGGATAGGTACCCCTATACCCTCGGTTTTGGGAAACCGTGGGTATAGGTCACTTTTCAAGACCTATCCCCATGGTTTGGGAAAACCATGGGGATAGACCCACCTATACCCATGGTTTTGGAAAACCGTGGCCATAGGTCTTGAAAATTCATCTATACCCACGATTTTCCAAAACCGTGGGTATAGGGGGGTCAATCCCCACGGTTTTGGGGAAAACCGTGGGGATAGGTCCATTTTCCAGTAGTGTTAATTTAACTATAAATATGATAATTATTTCATGATTATTATTCTAGAGATTATGGAACCATGATAAAATTATGAGGTCAAAAAATCAAAAATCAAAACATATACCAAAAACCAAGGGGTGATTTCCCAAAACATGACATTAACATAAAATTGTAATAATATGGTAAATAAAATAAAATAAGTAAATCATATATGGTATGATATATATAATTATATTTAATTTAAATACATATTATAAAATAAATTTATTATAATTATGTTCTGAATGTGTGTGAAGAAATTCATACATAAGGTAAGATATTTTTAGTTTATTCTTTATTTTCAAAGAGGTATACCATATTCACCAGAAATTTATTTTGTGTGGTGTATCCATTAAACATGTGAAATTTAATTTCATGAAAATACTTCATTATATGATATTTAATGTTTTGTTTTATTTTATTCTGTACTGTGCATTTTTAATCAACAAATTACCAATGTGGTAAGGGATTTCTATCACACATTTACTCCTATGAGATACATTAATATTCTCCACCTATTTATTTTATATGGTGTATATATTACAAATAAATATATTTTATGATTACTATACTTAAAAGTTTTAGAATTTACATAGCCATTTCAGGATCTCCCTTTCACGGGGCTTATGAATCAAAGTTACCAATGTGGTAAAGGTTTTATATTGTAATCTCGTTGTTTGTCAGGATTGGAAAATATTGTTATTATAATGAAAATATATTCTGATACATATCTCAAATAACTCAATTATTTTCTTATACTAATTTTATTCATTTAATTATAATGTAATCTTACCATTTTATCACACTTTGTTACAAAAAATTTGTGAGGGTATTTCTTTACGAAAATTCAATATTATATGCCTCTTCACTCAAAAATCCTCTTTCATAAAAAATAATATTTTCTAATTCTTTAGTAAAAAGAGTTTTAAAATTTTAAAAAATGATTTATTAAATAAATTTTTCATTTTTTACAAAATGTTGTTAAATTAATTTTCATATCATTTTCCAAACTCTGCATTTTAATCATACTAAATATATTAAAGGAAATTTTGTTTTATCAAGTAATTAATGAACAATGTTTCCCACCTTCATGACCATTATTTGTATAAAAGATTCATTAATATATTTTAAATGGTATTTCAAAATAAAAATATTTTTAAAATGTTTAATGTTTTAAATATTATTTTTCAATAATCAATTATACTTCCCTCAAGATGTTTTTTAAATTATCATTAAATATATAAGTAAGTTTAAAAGGTTATTTTCAATGAAATGGTCTCTCAAAATGATTTATGTCTTAAAAAATATTTGTTAATGAAAAATTGATCTTTTAAACATAATATCATTAAATTTATTTTTAAAGCATAATCTATAAGATTAAAATATATTTTTAAAGTAAAAGCGTTTTTTTAAATGTTTTTTCTTTTAAAAAGTGTTTTTCCAAGTGGAAAGTACATTTTCCTTAAAAAAAATTAAAATTAAGCTTTTAAAATGATTTTTGATATTACAAGACATCATTTTATGTTACTTAATATTTATTAGGGATTTGATCCAAGGATTATATTCTTTTTCTTTCTATAAATTGTTGATGTTTTTGATCACATGATGTTTATAAAACCCATTTATCTTCTACAGGTTATACTAGGAAAAAATTCTTATGAAACACATTTTTTTCAATGTTTTATAATTATATGAAATAAATAAATGGTTATGAATCCTATTTAATTTACACAGGTTATGTTATGATAAAATGTTTATTTAACATAGTTCTTTTCATGAGTTCTTTTTTTATGAATGTTTTATGATATTATGTTGAATATATATATGATTTTCATTATGTGAGGATGATTATGTTTTAACAAAGGATATTTTATATGCTATAACCAAGGATGGAGGTTACGATATATCCAAATACTGGTGGGACATATATCTCCCCCAAATGTAATATGTAATGTTTTATGTCTAATGTGATAGATTATATTATAACAGTGGTCGAACTCGGTTCAATAATGGACTTTGTACACTAAGATGTACATGGGAGTAAAACTTGACTACATTTATGGTTTAGATAGTTAACCCATTACAATAAAATAAAAGTGTTAAAACTATTTATGGTGGCATGTCTCACATAGGAAGTGATTTTCTATGCTTATTTTTTCCATATTTATATGTATTAGGCCATTATTTTGGACTCATGACTCTTTTTTTTCATTTCATTATGATAAATTTGTTAAAAACATAAAATATTTATTTCATGAATTGTGATTTTGATCTTTTTTATGCAGGATATTGTTCTCATATGTTATGTTTAAATTCTCATACCCCAATGATCATATTATCTTTACATATTTCCCCCATTTAATATTACAAAGCCTATGAGATCACTATTTCTTATGTTTCATTTTCTAGGTTATGGGGAAATTTTTTCTATATTGTATGTAGATTTATAATACTAAATGGGAATATATTTTTTAATAAAATTCAATACCTTTTTCTTGATAATAATTTTATATACCTTTTATTAAAGACAATAAACAATTACATTCTTCATAAATGTGTTTGTGTAATTTATTTGTTATTAATACAAAAAGATACAATATTTATGTTTATGAATTATGGGTCTCTATAAATATGAATTTCATTTTTTTCATAAAAGTACGATTACCATGATTAGTGTTAGTGATCATTATAATTAAGAAAGGGTAATTTTACACAATTTTTATTAATGTTCTGTATATTTTATCAAATAAATTACATTGATATATTGTGTATAATAAATTTTTTATTAATTTTTGACAAATTTAAAAATATATTATCACTCATTTAATTTGAAACTAATGCAATATAAGACTAAGAAACATTCTGTTAAGAACAATAGTTTTATACAAAATATTTTTTGGATATATTGAATGTCTAAATTTACAATTAAAATTTAACTTATTTATAAATTGAATGAAATTATTTAGAGTATAAAATTATGTTGATAAAACAAAACATTTCTTACAAGGGTTACATTATAATAATAATAAAATGTAAATTAGTTGTTTAAGAACTAGATACCATGGTAAAACCTCAAATTCTTAAATGTAAAAGTCTAGTGGTAAATGAATTAAAACATGTTTAAAACATGTATCCAAATGAGGGAGAAGGTGTTTATTAACCATAAATTACCTAAAAATCTATTATTTGACACTATTTATACATTGATCCTTTAACAGTGTCATTCCTCCATTAATAATGTAATGGGTATTTAAAATACTTATATTCACTTCACTTATAATAGTGGATAACATCAAACATCTCACTACCCCTTATAACGAATCATATATTATTAAACACTATCATATTCTCTCATAAACATTATCCCCACATACTAGAATACCTGATATTTCATAATGACTGGGCTAATATATCATCAAATGCTTTCCCACATCTTAGATGCCTTTCTCTTTAAAAAATACCATGCTATAAAGTTATAATGTGCTACACAAAGGAGAAAATCTTGAGGGAGAGTAATGTTCCCAACCCAACCCTATTAATCAATTTACTATTATACCCCCTAAAACCAATTATATTCCATGATATTAAGGTAAAATAATTATTAGTAATATGATGAGATTTTATTATACTATGATAATTTTAATTTTCATTCTTCGTCATAAAAAATAAAAAAAAAGGATGATGTCATCATCCGTACATGCAGACTCCCACCTCCATAACAAATATGCACGATTTTTCCATTACCAATTACAATCGATAAATTTAAAAAATTTATTGAATGTGTAAAAATGGTATTAATGACCCCATTTATATTCTTTAAATATAATATTTGGTCTTTTATAATTCATATTAACAATTAACTTTTTCAATAAACATAACATCCTAAAATTAAAATGTAATATAACTCTTCTAATGTTGAGTTCATTTTGTGAAAAATGATGAATGTATATGTTCTTTATGCTAAAGAAATAAGAAAATACACTCACCCTTACATTTTTGGATATTATCAAACTATTTTAGAACACTTTTGACATTGGTAAATATAACATAGAAGATAGAGGGAAATCGACCAAACCACATCAAGTGATCACCATAAGAGAAACATATTTACTAAATAAAAATCATAAGATAATATATTGGCCCTATAAAATTTATTATACATGGTAAAAATTTATTAATATTGAAAAAAATCTTATTTTGTTTAATTTTTATGATATACACATACATAGAATGAATCAGGACCCAAGACATGTGTTATTGGATCTCAATTTTATTTCTTTGATATATGATTCATATTAATCATATTTTTTTGTGGTGTTTGTATTGAAAGTTGATATATTTTTCATTAATTTTAATGAAAATAAATACATTTAATAATCCATCACATGATCTACCTTCCCCATGTTTTAATTCTAATGATTACGACATTGTATAGTGTTATTTACTTCTAATTGAACTACTTCAGATGTATTTCATATTGTGATGCCTAATATATTAAAATAATGTTAGTAATACCTAATGAATATATCTTAACACATTATTTAAATTCATTATGTTTAATGATGCATATTATTTTATTTCATTCGATGTATTTTGGCTCCTTGGTTTCCAAATCTATAAAAGTTTCTTCTCTAATTTCATTTCCATAAAAAAATTATTTTTAGATATAATTCATATGATGAATTTGTTTTATTTTAAAAAAAATAATATTTTTTATTCACAGTGTTTTACATTTACCTTACAATTTCATTTCAACATGAATCATATCTTACTCGATGTGGTTT
This sequence comes from Viscum album, assembly GCA_963277665.1. Taxonomy (NCBI): domain Eukaryota; kingdom Viridiplantae; phylum Streptophyta; class Magnoliopsida; order Santalales; family Viscaceae; genus Viscum; species Viscum album. Next base: position 32,179,192 of record OY728140.1, on the reverse strand, counting down.
AGGTAATTGAAATCATCCCTATAACTACATTTCTATTGAGAACATTACTCTACCTTGTTTGAATTCATTGAATGCTTGCAGAGAAGAATATTATATTTTTTTAACATGGAAATTAATGAAATAAATGTATAACCTTACACCATTAGGTGTGATTTTGAGGGATACTTACACAGAATTATATTCCATTTATTTATTGGGTTGATATAGAAAATACTCTTTCTAGTTAATTTAATATGGTATTTTATTTATTTTTAAAGAACATTGTTTAGTTATTTTATATATTATTAATTCCTTCAAATGAATAATGAAGTGAGATTAATTAGTGACTGATGGGGACCATAATATCTCCTTAATGTATTGATAGGTATCATGTTGAAAATTAGATTTGGTATTTTGGTGTATGCATTATGAAATATTGTTTCCTAGACCCTTGTCCTTAATCGCGAGATAATGATGCTTCTGGTCATGATTTCATAGATTATAAAATAGAATTTACTATATCTAATTATTCGTTTTGGAATAGAGAAAAATAGTCAATGTTATATATGTATTTATTTATTGATATTTCCACCATGGATATGGTATTTTCAAAGTTTGTTTTGATTAATAAATTATTTTTTGTTCTCTATTCCTAATATATTATTTATTCCCATTATATGATAACTTCTGATATTTTATTGTTATAACTATTCAATACACTTACTAGGAAGTTTATTTCACCCCTTCTTATGTTTCCATTTCTTAAACATATTTATGAATGTATTACACAGTTCATGTATTAAAGGACAACATCATTCAAGAATATGTGGGAGTGGTTAAAGATTTATTATACATTAATTAGTTTCATAAATAAGGAAAAAATCTCCATTAGTTTATAAATACATGGGATTTTTTTATTATTATTTATACCAATTATCAATATTTACAAACCAATAAGGTTATTGTATTGTTTGTAATGAAATCATTACTATAAATCATGCATTTTTGGATGGTTATTTCTTGGCTATTATTGATGGAATCAAATCAAGTAAGTAACATTTCTATTTTTAGAACTAGATCTATATGTACTAGTCTGGTACTATAAATTTAGGTTGTGATGACACATACGTATTCAATGTATCTGAAGAACCAAACTATTATTCATTCTTTTTAGCTCCAATGATAAATTAATGCATTGAAAACAATTAGTCTCACACATTTGAATAATTTTTCATTTTCATCATCCATTATCATCTAAGTGACTCTTAGATGAGTTTACATAACTTTCATGTATCATCCTACATCTTCCCATAAATAATTTTACGTGTTAACTAATAAGATTATTCAATATCCAAGTATAAAATTAATTCTAAAAAATATGGATAAAATCAATTTATAATTTTAGTAAATTATTTAAAAAATTATGTAATTAATGAAAAGTAAAAATTATCAATCCATTTTTAAATTAACAAACAATATAATAAAAATTTAAAGTTGTGTCATTAATTAAAATTAATATATTTTTAAAGTGAATATTATATGTAGTCATAAAAATAAAATTAAAAATTTTTGCTTGATGACCCCACCAAACATGGACAAGTACTAGTCCAAATGTGAAAAAGTATCCCACTTCATCTCAATGAAAAATCATAGTGTCACTATTCCCTATAGAATATAATTTATAAGGATTTAAAGTTTAACATGGAAAGTATTCATCACTAATATCCTTTATATATCCTTTACAATATCTATACCATAAATGAAAATATATTTTTCCTATTTTTTATCCATATTTAAAATTACCCATACCATTCGATACAATTTTTTAACAAGTACTTATGATATTTTTAACATCAATTAGTTTTGAAAATAATTTATCAAATGATTACATAGAATCATAAAAATGAACCATAATAAGATAGTAGATATCTAGAAAACTATGATTAATATTAAAATCATGAAATAGAAACATGGATAACCTGATTTCCAGACAAACAAAATATTATTTTACAAAATAAATTTAAATAAATAAATACAATTATTTTTATTTTGAATAGTTATAGATTAGATCCCATCCATATTATATAATCCATTTCAAATGAACTATCCAAAATTCATTTATATATTCTCCCAAAACTTTTAATCGATAAAATTTTATAGGCTACCAAATTCCATGTTCGAAATTTTAGTTTCATCATGTTATAAATTTAATTCCACATAATCATTCTCATTAAAAATACTTTCCCCAGTTTAAAATTTTGTTTTACATTTCTGAATTCATTTTTTATTCTGCAATGAGAGTAAATCAAAATTTAAATTCATATTTTCATTTTATAAAAATTTAAAAAAAAACTAAAAGAAAATAAGTTTTTTGAAAAATTTAACGTAGAAGTTAATTTATCCCCTCCCCCACACTAATCTTAGACTATACCTTTAATGAATTTGAGAATATAATTTTGAACGAATAAATAAGATGTGAGTATCTAGACATGGGTAAATTAATGTTATGAAATTATATATTTACAGAAACCCAAAAGGGAGGAGTGTTGAATCCTACATGATTTCCCAAAAACAATCTTGATGAAATTTAATTAGTTGTATTCAAATAACCATACAGGGATTCTATAATTTAGTTCTATTAATATCAAGTTCATAAAATTGAAATTTATTAGTCACTATAAATTTCCCATTATATTTAGAATTAATATTATATGGAATATATATCTTTTGAGATCATATTATAATAATGTTATCCTTTACATGTATGTAATTTCCCTAAATGAGTCAATCATCGCTAGATATGGTCATTTAATAGTACAAAGATGAGATATTATAAGATTCTCTCTTAAAATTCCAAATCAAAACTATTTTAAAATTTAGCAACTCATAATATTTACTTATTTATAGGTTCACATACTTACTAACCCAGTATCAAAAGACTAATATTTACATAAACAATTATATGGGGAGGTATACCAAGGGGTGGTTAAATGTAGTCTTGTAAGCCTATAGTTCATCCTCCCCCATCCAACCCTATTTAAATATATTGTTATGTATTATAATATGAAGTGTTATATTTAATTCCTTTTTTGATACCTAAAAATTACCATTTTTCAATGGTTGGTAGGCATTATAAGTTTTATGATACACCCCATACCATTATAAGAGTTATTTCATAATTTATATGTAGAAGTGTGTTCCCTATTCAAGACAAATTAAATAAGGTATTCCAAACCATCATAAAATTTGTTATATGAGAAACATTATAAAAATTAATAAATATTCTTTCCCTTTAGGTAAGGTGTCAATCAATTTAGATATATATTATGTGACCAAAAAATATTTGTAAATCCAAAAGACCACAAAAATTCACCCCTGATGTGAATTACCCATACATCAAATATTTCACAATAAAAAAATGTTGTTAGAGGTATTATTATATTTCTGGAATCACTCATGGAAACTAGATATTATTAATATATATAAAAATTTTATGTGCATCCTCAAAAAATATAGGATTAAATAGTTTGACCTTAACACATTTACTAAATATATGATGAGGTCTAATGTATCCTACATAAATATGGGTGTTTTATAATTTAAGATGATATGTTACCTCTACATCATTTATTAAACTTCTAACAACTTGATCATTATATATTTTCTAAAATCATGGATGCAGAAATACATAGTATTTTGACTCAATGTTTATTTTTTATGAATTGTTTCATGGAAAATAAAGAATGTAGCTTTAAATTAACAATGTAATTTATCATGATCTCATACCATGGTACCCTACTAGTGATCCAATAGAGATTCTCACTAGAGATTTCATAATTAATACATATATCTATAGGTACACTAACCATAATTCTATGGAGAATTATCCTCATGCATTTGGAAACTAGGTTATCACATCAATTATTTTCCATGATTACCATGTTGAATTCATGTTGTACAGGAATCCATCTAACTATATTTTTTTGAATATGATTTATAATAAGTATATGAGAGGTCCATGCTCAAAAATAATATTTTAATTAATTTCCTTGGAAATATGAATAAAATGATTCAATTTAAATAAATTACATAAAAAATATTTTTTTTGTGGTTTTGTTGATAATCTATGAAAAATATAGTGTTTTTAAGCATAATCTATCACATTATAGTTACCATATATCTTTTGGGATATCACTAAATTTATTGGTCGGTTCATGTAATCACACAACACAACAAATGGTCTACTATAGATTGGCGGTATAATGAATGTGGACATGGTCATTCTCTCCTTGAGTTTGTTAAAAGAGTAATTATATTCATCATCTAATAAAAATCACTACACTTTTTAATTATATTATTTTAATGTAATTTAGGTTTAGTAAAGTATCTAATAAACATTACATGAACTCCAACCATCTCCTAGAAATCACCAAATATGGTTTACAGTGGTGGTTTCTGGTAGTGTATAGAATATATCAACAATTCCATTTTCTTCATTGATTCATTTATTTGAAATAATGTGGCCCATAAAATTAAATTTATCCAGTGTAAATTTTCATTTTTAAAAATTCATTACCAAATTCCCATCAATTCTCTTTTCAAAACATTTTAAATATTCTTAGGAAAACTCTCAAATGTTGTTCTATGTGATATAAATTCACGAAGAAATACCTTTATAAATCATCTAATAAATCCTTAAAATATTTTTACCATTAAGGGTTGGAATTTATTTATTGTATTACATAAACCAAAAGGAATCATTCGTTATAAAACAAATTACAGGTACTAGTGAATTCATTTTTATATAGATCTACTAATGTAATAGAGACCTTATTATACCCATAAAATCCATTATGAAAATAACTATTTCCTTTACCAGTTAATATCATTACCAAGAGATCTACAAAGGGTGTTTGAAACTTGTATTTTTTGGGACACATGGGTCAATTGTTTTTGCAATCAACTCCACCATATAACTGTTTTGAATTACTGTTTTCATTAATTCATTATTTCTATTCTATAAAATTGTTGTCATAGTCATTTGTGAAGTTACTAGGATAGTACATACCCATTGGTATTCTAATAAAACACATATTATTATAGATATTAAAATACATTATATTTATTTATTTTCGAATCCCATTATGGCCGGGTTTATCTTCATTTGAGGATGTTTAATTCGATTATCTTAAATTTATAGATGGATCTAGTGAATATAAAAAATGGGATTAATTCATGGAATATTTATTATTGTCATGTTGTATCCTTAATAGTTTTTGTTAAAATAGATGACACTTTTTTCATGATTAGGTTACTTGTTATTTAGATGTATCAAAGGTAGCTGATAATATTATTTATTAAGGTATATTTTTGATATGATGTCATTAATTTGAATTATGAACATGGAATTTTTTCAAGTGATGTTTCGAATTTACTACCATCTATACTTTTATCATATATTTGAAAAAGAGAGATATAAATTAAAAATTTATGTAGACTATTAAAACATTCCTAATCTAACACATCTTCTAATAAGTCATTACAGACGTTTGGTTCAAAATTCACCACAATTATAGAAAAAATACTTATCCAAAAGACATTTTTTAGTTAATGTTTCTTTAGAATTCATTATTTAATCCAATATTTTAATATCTTTATTTAAAAAGAATAGGGTTTAATGATGATAATGATTAAAAATAGAATGATCTTCCTCATATAATCTTACTGAATATATAATAGTAAAATTTAGAAAATATTCACCAAAATTGATTAAATATATTCCCTCATTAACATTATTTATGTAATTTTTTCTTTCTAGGAATATTTGCTTAAAAATAATAGGGGAATGGGGAATATGACATAACAAGACCCAAAAGGGACTTTCTTGGTCTGATGGTATTCCTAGAGTGTTATCCAAATACCACTCAAACAAGTAAGGGGAGACTAGTATGGAGTAAGAATATCCCAAAACAACGGAGGCCTTCATTTTGACCAACCAGAAATAAAAAAACCTTTAATGCATAAAATAATCATGAACACTAGTAGGTTTTTTTGAAAATAAGGATAGATAAAATTTATGTCGAAGATCAGCAGCTGTACATAAGCAGGGCCATGAAGGGAAATTGTCCAGCCAGAGCTGGTTGTCATCAAAGGGGCCTGAGGCCTCCATCTGATGGGACACATTGTTTACTTCCATTTTGGTAATGGAGAAGGTGTTTCCAGATAAGCCTTGGTGAAGCGAGCAAATTCTCCTGATGATGAAGCCAAAATACTGGAGTCCGACGTCATTGTGGTTAATAACATCGATCACAGTAAGGCAGTCAGACTCAATGATGATATCAACCCATCCACGTTTCACAGAGAGCATCATACTAGGAAGGATGGCAGAGGCCTAAGAAACTGCAGGTTCCTAGAAGGCATGATGCACACTAGTAGGTTCACTATATATAATAAACTGAATTTCATTTTCCACATGAATGAGATATTAGTCACACATACATCACCAAAAAGAAAAATTAATAAAATATATATATATATATATATTATAATACAATTAATTCGATACATTTAAGACATATTAATGTCCCTAAAATGATTCATTTAATCTATGAAAAATGTCAGGCCACAATAGTTACAACCACCATCAAGAACCATCATTTTCCCACATGCATTCTAAAGAATCACTAGTTGTCCACTCTAACTAAACCAAACATAATCCACATATACCAATTGTGTATCAAAACCAATGTATCATCTGAATAGAAAAAACACATTTATGTATAAGAAATGTTATTTGGTGTTTATAAACAACTATGGTAGGATATGATACATCCATAATTGTAAATGTAACGACCCAAACTATAATATATGAAGTTTCCCTTTGTGTTTAAATTAAAATTATTATTATGTAATATTGTTATAGAAAACAAATACACTACCTTGGTTATATCTTTGTATTTAAAAGAACATTAATAATATTACCATTGTTAATATATACATTAAAAAATTATCATATGATTAATATAAATATATGGATTTAAAAAAACCAATTAACATAAACAAATGGAGTGATGACCTCTATGAGTAGGATTCTACCTTACAAAGCTCATTTATCGGATCTTTCGAGGGTGATAACATCCCTAGGATATGACCTTGACCATGAAAAATTGGATATCCAACAACTTAATCATGATAAAAACGTTTACGGTAGAAGCTCAATCTCCTCGAGATCACAACCCAAACCATGTTCATCGAACAAAACCATGAAAGTATCACTGTCACACACTATACTCTTAGGAAATATTCCAGGGTAATAAAGTGACCTGTATCAGGGCCTTTATAATTTTTATATTTATATTGTATAGTATAATGAATTTCTGTTCTTTTTTTATTATTACATTATAAATTATTTTGATTTGTTTTCAATTAAACAAAAAGGATATTTTCAGGTTACATTCAAATTCAATTAAGGAATTTATTTTCCTAGATTAATGTATTTATAATATTAATATTATTTCAATAATATGTTATTATTAAATAACTTTAACTTATTATAAATTCTAATATAATTTTTATGAAGCGATATACACTTTATATAAGGGCTTAAAAACTATTATTATAAAAAAACATCATTTTTCAATAAATGTCAGATCATACATAAAAAGTAAAAATCCACATATCTAGAATATTATTAGAAAAAATGGATTTTAGTTTTGGAATCCGAACATCAATGTTATCAAATGATTAATTTTTCAAAATGTTTTGAGACCGTCAAATTTTTAGATAAAAATTAAATACCGTATAGAAATACATTATGTGTTATGACATCATAATGAATAAAATTGTTTAATAAATACAATAATGGGTATACTATCCAAAATATATGATTTAACTATTAAATAATGTTATTTTAAGTATAATTGATTAATTTTATTAATCTTTTGTGAATCCTACAAAACATATATTTTGTTTTATGATTTTAAATTCATTTCCTTAAAAGTCTGACTCCCCTCCACATATGTATGGGAAATATTTTAATAAGTTCAAATCTTTTAAAAAATAAAATAATTAAAAAATATTCACTTTGGGAAAAACCATGGTATTAATTTAGTTTGAAATATTGTATTCTGTAGATTCAAAAACATAAAAATTAAAGAAACCCATGTCTTTTCATATATAAAACATCCCATGTTCCCACTTTTATTCACTAAAAATACTTTTATCATGACCATAATCAACCCTATTCTCAAAAAAGTCGTCTCAACCTTCCCCCAAACTCTCAATATGTCCCTTCTATGATTTTTGTATCATACTCTTAAGGTAAAGGATTCTCTCTTTCTCTCTTTTATTCAAGTATATCTTTTATGTTATTTTTTTTTATTTTTTACCTAATGATGGTTCATGTTTTATCACATACCCAATAACACCATTATTATTTATAAATGATGATTAAACCTTTACCTCTAATAAATAACTCCCATGTACAACAGTCACCATGCTGAAATTTCATATGCATATTTTCTTTCTTCTTCTTCTTAAAGATTATTTATTATCATATGAACTATTTTTATAATTATAAATGTGTTGATTTTTAAAACCATGTCCCTACTAAAATAAACTTCATTAACAAAATATTTATATAACCATTTATCTCTCATCAATACATTTAATGAATTTATAAATGGCATTGTTATGCTGCAGGATTTTCACCATGATATTCAATTCTAAACCATTTATGTATTCAATGTCGTAACCATTTCCTTTCAAAATTGTTCAGATATTTAAATATATATCATTTTATTAGGGACTTACATGTATTTATTTTACTCACATTGATAATGGAATAAATTATTATGATGAATGAATCCATGTTTTATGGTATATCTAGCACACTTAAGCATGAGAATATAATTAATGTGATGGGTGCACCCAAAATTATTTATCAATCCAATGTATTCGGTATGTTTTAGTATCATGATATGTCATTTTGGGATATGGGTATAAATAATTAATATATGTGATTTTTTACACCATGAAGTCTTAACGGTTTATTGTTGACATGTGTTTCTGATGTAGTGTTTTTTTGTTTCCACCTTTCCTATCTTATGATTTTCATTTTATATTGGGCCATATTATTCATATTCCCTTTGGTCTCATTGATATTCCTTTTATAAAATGTATTATTATCTTCATGTTATTCCATATTTATTCAATTATTTGATTTTATGGTTCACCCTATTCTTATGAATTTCCCCAGGTTATCAAAGGCAGTTTTATTCTCAAACATAATAAATATTTTTTTCAATAAAGATGTTGTAATTCATGTTTCATGTTGTAACACAATGTAAATAATTATTAAATAAATTAGACTTATCGTCCTTTCATGTTTTATAAAGTTTAATTATATGTAATTACATCATGTAATAATTTGTAATTAACATAATGGGTTTTACAGTTTGTATCAAAGGAAAGGTTTAATTATTTTTTGAATTATGGTTAAATACTCTATATAAATCCTTATGGATGAGACAATGAATAAGAAAACATCCCTTAATTTTTGGTAGAATATATTAAGCGTTTTCTCAAGAAAATACCTCTATTTCTAGATACTACAAGTGGACGTGGTTCTAGAATAGTTGTATGTATGATTGAAAACTCTGACAGGGTGTTCATGGCCTAACTCTAGATAACATGATTCATGAAATTCGGCCTTATGGCCTACTTGGTTTGAAAATCCTGGTGGATATTAATTGTTAATTCATAAGCATATTATCAAAATTATTAAGGGAGTAAAAAATACCATAATATTATATGTTATGAAATTGATCATGGATAACATAAATTGAAGCCTAGAAATTCATATGTTATGTACATTCATGTAATTAATAATTTACCCCTATAATGTAATAGTATTATCCTTTATGTGTTTAATATTTTGAAAATAATCATCCCTAATTTATCCTTTTATTCTAGACAATGGTCAGAAATAATTGAAATTGGGTAAATAATTAAGGATAAGAGAAATTTGATGAATTCCCCAGACGAGATGCCCAACCCAATGGGAGAAAGAATCAAACATCCTGATAATAATCACTCAGCTGAATCAAGATATAAATAGTAACCTAGATGGGAAGGAGGGTAAAATCCCTTCTAAGAGAGATCAAGCCTCAATCAGAAGCTTCATTCATCAAAGTGGTCCTTCATTTAATGGGTTATCTGATCTCTTAATCGTGGAACATTGGATCAACTCCATTGAGAAAATATTTTCCATCATTTAATGATCCATGAAAGGGAATTTTCTTCTGGATGGTAATCATATAGAGGGTAAATCTAATAAATGGTGGAAATTGATCAAAAATACAAATCTTGAGGAAGATATCGAGGTGATGGGATGGAAGGATTTACAAAAAATGTTGTTTGATAAATATTTTTCCTGCAACCTCTAACGTAAAATAGAAAGGGATTTTCTATCCATGAAAAAAAATAGTGAATCTATCAGGGATTACAAGGAATAAATGACAAGCTTTTCAAAATAAGACTCTATATTTTTCATTACCCCCCGAGTTCAAGGTTGGTTGATTCTTTGGTGGGATAAAACCTACCATATGAAATGCCCTGGCGATCCATGACATTGAAAGTTGTAACGTCCCGGATCCGGGTGCCACTCAACGGGTGCCCCAAACCTAGTTGGTCACATGATCTCAAGTGAATTTCCCCAAATTCCAGAGGTTGCTGACTAGTAGTGAGGGCCTAGGTCTGATAGTGGGGAAACAATCACCTCATTTGTCGAAGGTAGCACAGTGGAAAATAAATATAAACATACAAAAGAGGAAGCAGTAAACAATGCCCAACTGCAGCGGATAACAGTACAGAAGAAAACGATAACAACAATCATTTATAGATGATGATGCAATATGTCCCTAGGTCTAATAATGCATCCAAAACAAGATACACTGCAATCTAGAATAATATGGTACAAGGTACAATTACAGCAAAGCAAAACAAAATAGTATAGTAGGAACTCATCAACATCACAAGCCTAAGCTCAGTCTCATGCTCTCCCACTCCTCTACAACAATCAAGTAACTATATAGGGACTTTTTCCCTTATCAACACCTACAAAAATATAATCTATTTGGGCCCAAGACATGACACAAACATGTTGTGAGAAATAAATCCCAGTATGCAACAACCAAAGGCTCGTTCCCAACCGTTAGTGAAAATGTGAAACAACAGTGTGCAATAATAAAATGCAGCAAACTAGGCAGTACTCAATCGTAAATATCTCTACCAGTTACATTTCCATTTTATTAATTAGTTATCAATTCAATATAATTGAATTATAAGTTTTTGAGACTCAGTCTCAGCTGAAAATCTCTTATACAGTGCCGCAGCAAAAACCACAACAGTCTATCTAACAAATAGAAGATAATAATTTACCAATCCTGTGCTTTAGCGTGGCATGTATAACATAAGAAATCACCATAGTGAATACCCAAAGTAAACTTTGTCCGTAGAAATGTAAATCCTTAACCTTAGGTAATCAGAATCAAAACCCATAGGTGAATTCCCCTAAGCATAACAAATATTTCCCTCAGGTGTACGAGATGTCGCCCACAGGTACAGAAGCTGCTGGCAATAGAAACGAGAATGGTTTCCCTCAGGCTAAATGAAACACTACCCTTAGGCTAAGAAAAACACTACCCTCAGGCTAAGCAAGTAACTAGGCTGAGCCCAACACTTAAGCAAGAAATTTGTATACATTTTCACTCAAGAAAACTCAAAGAATTCTATAATCAAGGAATACCCATGGGTATCCTGGCCAAACGTCTAAACAAGGGAAACGTACCAATGGGGTGGCCCTGGATCAAGACAATGATCCCAAAAAGACGTTTATATTTATCATTAGATAATAAATTTTTTTCTAGATATCTAAATAGTCAAGGCCTAAAACATACGACACCCCAAACATGGGTGCATAGCACAATGGTACACAAAAACACTCAATGGTTTGAATTAAACACCAGACCACCTACCTTGATCTCCTCTGATTTATATATGTGAACAACACCTCCCAAAATGTATGAGAAAAACGTAGATCTGAGAAGAATGATAGCCCATTCAAACACAAATTATATATCCTCGGGAAATAATTGAAAGGAAACACACAAGTAGAGGGAAGGGCTTAACTGAGTGGTCCTAACAGGATCATCGATGAAGGAATCAGAGTCCTCGTGTTCGGTTGGGAGATCTTCCATGGTCCATACATCTCTCCCACAACTTCATGGCATTTTATGTTTCCTCTGTTGAAAGAGGAGGCTACTATAGGTTTATAACAAAAAAACATAACTACATGGCGTGTACTTTTCATTTTTTAACTATTCCTCTGGCAGCTACTTTTCACCGCCACACTGTCCATCTGTCGACTTCATTATACAGAGTGTATTTTTGAGTACACAGTATGTACAACAATTGCATTGGGGGATACTCCCACCGCCTTAATGTTCACCTGTCGACTGATGACACGACGTTTATATACTAAGTACACAATGTGTAGTCAGTCTTTACACAATTCATTACCGAAAGGTCTGCACGCCTTGTATACTCATCATACACTGCCAAAGTACACGGCGTGTGGAAATGTACATGGAATGTACCCACAAATATTTGGATTTTTCCCATTTTCTTGATATTCACAAAAACAATTTAGGAAAAATGAAAAGAAGAAACCCGTACCTCAAGAATAAGAACCAGGTTCTTAAAAACTCCCACCTTAAATCATTTCGTCCCTGAATTTCCATTCCAAGGGGGGTGAAGATGAAGCTGAGAACAAATCTGGACACTGATCGTGTACGTCGGTCTCCTACTCCCAGGTTTTATCCTATACTTGGCCATCCTGCCATAGCACCTGTACGAGAGGAATTGACCGGCCTTGGAGAACCTTCGTGCTCCTACCAACAATACGAATCAGATGCTTCTCAAAGGATGAGTCAACCAGTAGTTCAACCTCCTCGAACTGAAAAACATGAGACCAGTCTGAGTGATAATGTTGCAGCTGAGATACGTCGAAGACATCATGCATGTTCCGGTACCTCTATGGTAATTACAACCGATAGGCAACTGTCCCAACTCTCTTTAGAATCTCAAACGGCCCCACATACCTCGATGAAAGTGTACCCTATCTCTTGATCTACCTGTGTCCCATCCTTGGTGAAACATGCAAGAAAACGTGATCCCCAACAATGAACTCCAAGTGTCATCTCCGGTGATCAGCATAAGAATTCTGACGAGACTCTACATTAGGCATTCTCTTCTATATCAACTGGAGCAGCTCTAAAGTCCCATACAGGAGACATGGTCCCAGTAAAGCTACCTCACATGAATCCAACCAGCACAAAGGTGATCAGCACGGCCTACCATATAAGGACTCAAAAGGTGCCATCTCAATAGCTTCCTGATAACTATTAGTGTAGGAAAACTAAACTAGGGGTATGTGCTTCTCCCAAGAGCCACCAAAGTCCAAAACGCATGCACGTAGCATGTCCTCTAGCACCTGTATCGTACGTTGTGACTGGCCATTGGTCTGAGGGTGGTAAGCTATGCTCAGAAGCACATGTGTACCAAGTTCCCTCTAAAATCACTTCTCGAAACAAGATGTAAAACATGCATCCCTATCTGAAACGATAGAATGAGGGACCCCATGAATATGTACTACCTTTCAGATATATAACTTCTCTAGATCATCAACACCAAAGGTCTCCTTGATCGGAAAAAAGTTCGCTACCTTCGTAAGTCTATCCACAACAAACCACATGACATAATTGACTCGAGGTGAACCCATCAACCCAGTCACGAAATCCATCGTGACATCATCCCATTTTCAATCCAGAATGGGTAATTTCTTCAAAAATTCGGCTGGCCTCTGATGCTCCACCTTCACCTGCTGACAGGTGGAACATCTCGTAACAAAACCAGTTACCACTCTTTTCTTACCCGGCCACCAATACTGACATCTCACATCATTTTACATTTTGGTAACTCTAGGATGTACAGCCCAAGATGAAGCATGAAACTCCCACATCAACTCCTCGCTTATAAACCATGAAACCCACGCTCGTCCATGGATACACAGTACCTCATCATCGCCTATTGTCCAACCAGGATGTGGGTCCTCACATGCCACCAAATCCTGTAGAACTAGGCCATCTGAATCAAATAGATGTCTCATCCTCACTCTATCCTGGAGGGTATAATTCATAGATATGGAAGTAATATAGGTTTTCCTTTGACTATCGTGCACCTAGAAATGTATCTGAGAGAACAAATCCATAAGCTACCACTCAACACTGGCATCCTACATTTCCTATATCTAAGTCTTCCTACTCAGTGCATCAGCTACTGTGATACACATACCGGGTGTATAGGAAAGCTCAAAGTCGAAGAACTGAAAGTATTCAAACCTCCTTTGCAGTCTCAAATTCAATTCATGCTGGTAAAGATGTATTTAAGACTTTTGTGGTCTGTAAACACCACAAAATGTTATCCCAATAGATAATGTCTCTAATAGCGTAACACATGTATGACTTCATCCAACTCATGATCATGAATCGGGTAATATCTCTCACGTGGCCTCAACTGCCGAGACCCGTACGCAACTACTCGATCTCCCTTCATCAACACTACTCCTTGCCCAATACCTGATGCATCACAATAAACTGTACATCTCTTCCCTTTCTCTAGAAGAATCAGGACTGGTGCTGATTTCAACCTTCCCTTTAGCTTCTGAAAGGCTGTCTCTCAAGCTTCTAACCAAATGAACATCACACCCTTCGTAGTAAAACCCATCAACAACGCTGCTTAGATGGAGAGGTCATGTTTAAAGCACCGATAGTAAACAACCATCCCCAAGAAACTATGTATTTCAAAAATGTTCTTCGGATTCTCCTAGGAATATACAACTCTCACCTTCTCTAGGTCCACTTCAACTCCTTCCTATGAGATAATATGACCTATTATGTGTATATGGTCCATCCAAAAGTGGGACTTTGAGAGCTTAGAATATAACTGATGCTCTCTCAATGTACTCAGTATGATCTCAAGATGGGTTGAATGGTCATGTTGATTGTGAGAGTACACCAAGATATCATCCACGAAGACTACCTCAAATGAATCCACATATGGATGGAACACCCGATTCATCAGACCAATGAAAACTGCTGGCGCGTTCATGAATCCGAACGACATGACCAAGTGCTCGTATAGACCATATCTGCTTCGAAAAGCTGTAAGTGGTATGTTCGATGGTCTAATACGCAAGTGATGATATTAGGATCTCAAGTCAATCTTCGAGAACACTCATTATCCTCGAAGTTGATCAAAAAGATCATCAATCCTCAGCAAGGGATATCGGTTCTTGACAGTCAACTAGTTCAACTTCCGATAATCCAGGTAGAGTCAAAGGGTACCATCCACCTTCTTCGCAAATAGAATAGGCAAACCCCTAGGAGAAGTACTAGGTTGGATGAAACCCTTTTTCTGTAACTCCTCTAACTACTTCTTGAGCTCTTGTAACTCTTGTGTAGCCATCCTATAAGGATGAATGGAAACCAGTGCCACTCTGAACAATGCTCAATAGAGAAATCCACCTCTCACTCGAGAGGTAGACCAGGAAAGTCGTCTTGGAAGACATCCCTGAAATGATCAACCACTAGAGGGAAATCATGCAGACAAGTACCTTGGTCATCTAGATATAAACTCGCAATCTAGGCTATCACTTCACCTATTCTACAATGATCGGGTCCAGTTTGGCTTGCCTGGACATCCCATTCACCTTTGTATAGAAAATCTCCACCCTTTGGTGACGTGAAACTCACCCTACGACAATAGAAATCTACAAAGGCTCGAAAGGGTACCAACCGGTCAATCCGGAGAATGAAGTCATATCTCATCATCTCTAAGACATAGAGGTCCCATAGAAAGTGACACCCAACAACCACTTGGGGGCACTCCTTAAACTGACGCACACCTTCTGTTCTAATCCCCAATTGATTATATAGCATCATAATATCATAAGAAGATGAAATATAGAGACCAAGGCTCTCCACAATGGGAATAGATATAAAGCGAGGTATATCTCCCATATATAAAATTATAGATGATAAAATAGAAACAACTAGAATCGTACCTCTGAGAGTGGAAGGTCCAGGATCCTACTCTTGTTGGGTCTGTTGCACTGCATATGTATGCCCAGTGCCATGGCCCTACGACATAGCCTGGCTACCCTGAGCTGACTCGCCCTATTGTTTTTTATATTTTAGTGTCTGTATACAACACCACGACCACCTCATCAGCCTGAAAATCCTGACGTATTCCAATTCCCTGACTGGTAAGAAGTTGCTGGCCCTGCTCTCGCATGCAGTGTTTGCACAGAACCCCTATCATTAGTCACTGGTGGAAGATCCCAACAAAATATATGCAGATGACCCAGCCTATCACAAGCTCAGCACTCCACTGTTTCATGTGGACACTGAGGTCTCTTGTGTCCCTTTTTACCACACTGGTATCAAATAACCTAGCCACCTAACGATTTATTCTGGCTAGTACAACCACTGTGATAGAAATCCATCTCTTTCTTCGTCTTACCAGTAGACATTTTACCAGAAACAGGTGTTGAACCACCCATGCGATCACTACAAGCTTCCTGCAAGTCCCGTTCAGTAATTATTGTCTGGTTCACAATAGCATGCATGGTAGGAAAATTGAAAACATTCACTAGTATATTGATTTCATATCGAAGACCATCCTAAAAGTTTCTATCCCTCAACACCTCATCATAAAATAGAACAGGTGAAAAACAATGTAGCTCAGTGAAGCGGGCAGCATAATCCATCACTAACATGGCACCCTGATGCAGATTCATGAACTCTCAAGCTCGAACTTCCCTTAGAATCTCCAGAAAGAAAATTTCATAGAAGAATGCCTGAAAATCTTCCCATTCCATGTCCGTATGATGCTCGGTCTGGGTGGTAACATCCCACTATCTCTTGCTGGAATCACACAACATGTAAGTAGCAAGCTTGACCATCCTCCCAGGAGACATCTCAAGATTCTTGAAAATAGTCTGCATAGAACCCAGCCAAGACTCTGAAGCCTATGGCCTACCATCCCCTGAAAACATAGTCAGATGCTACTTCTGGAATATACGTGATAGCTCTACCATAGATGTTTCAGCTGGCGGTGCTCCCTGGAATGTCTACATAGACCGCTTGAATCCTTCACAGAATTTTCCATTAGCACCTGTGTCCAGTATAACAGATGGCGCCACATCTGGCTTTGCTGGAGGATCCATTGGTAGCCCATGGACTACCTTCTCTGGAGTATAATCGTTGTCTCTCTCTTGGAGAACAACTCGTGGTCATCTCAGCTACATGACTCTACAAGGTCAAACACATGCCTTAGATTATGTTCCTTAAGGACCAAGAACGTACGGAGGGAACAGGGAACAAAAAACATTCGAGTTTTACAAAATAGGACTACATGGCATGTATAATAACTACATGGCATTTTCTAGTATGTCGTTCACATGGGCATGTACTTCTGTCAGAACCGGTCGTGTAACACCCCAAACACACGACGTGTTGTCCACACACATGGCATGTACTTGAATTCTCTTCACCTGCATGAGTCCTTCTTCACAGCTAAGCCACACATCTCTCATTTGAACGAGACTACACGGTGTGTATAAGGCCTACACGGTGTGTAATATATGACCCTCATCGACCCGTGTTGTTTGTGACATGACCAGGTACACAACTCACACTACACAATGTGTTCCAGATGCAAATGGTGTGTAATACTTAGATTCCAACTACTCGTGTTGTTAGTGACACGGTTGGCTACTCGGATAACACAACATGGCATTTTAAACCCCCACACGGTGTGTACACCACCCTGTTTTCCCAGCCACACGGTCAATTCCACATAGTCTCTCATTGGTAAAGACTATACAGCATCTCCCATAGGTACACGACATGTACAATAAGAGCTTTGCTAACCTGTGTTGTTCGAGACACATCCAGATACACGGCTCGCACTACACGGTGTGTTCCAGATGGACATGGTGTGTACAAGAAAGGATAAAAATGACACATTTTTGTTAGTTACACGGCCGGATTCCCAGACTAAACTACACGGTGTGTTCTTAATTGACGTGGAATCTATAAGATATTATTTCTCTGTCCATGTTTTTAGTTTCACGATGGACATTGGGTCAACACAACATGGAGTGTACAACCGGTACATGATGTGTACCCTTAGAGTTCTCCTAACCTGTGTTTCTGCCTACACGGCCTATGACATGGTCAGAAACTACACGGCATGTATATACAGATACCAACGTGTACGTAATTT
Source organism: Viscum album (assembly GCA_963277665.1). Taxonomy (NCBI): domain Eukaryota; kingdom Viridiplantae; phylum Streptophyta; class Magnoliopsida; order Santalales; family Viscaceae; genus Viscum; species Viscum album. The sequence goes on along the minus strand of OY728140.1, from coordinate 32,160,805 downwards.
TTTTTATTTCTACCCGAAGAAAATATTAAACGGTGTGTAATCAAAACTACATGGTGCGTATTCTAGGTTATTCTGGATAGAAAGCCTCAGAAACTACTCCGGAGGCCAGAAGTCCACTGAATGAACACAAAACTACCAAATTCTGATCCATGGGGGCCCATACTCCCCGCGAACCAAATCCTGACATCTTATACATGTTATAACCGAAGTAAACAAGTCAACGATCCACCAAATTCTAGTCAATGAGGGCCCATACTCCTCAAGAACCACAGATTTGCGATCATTCTACAAAACCTCACATAATAATACCCTATCAAATAGCATGTATTTTATCAAGCCACCTATCACAACATCATGCATTCACTAGCACATCATCTATCACAACAACATGCAATTTCTAATTTACCAACATGGCATGTAAACTAGGCATGACATGTGATTATAATATGTGCCTAAATGATGTATGTGATGGAATAACCTCATCTCATAGGGTTGAAACTAAATAGAACCCAAGTATGAAAATATAAAAGTACACCACAAGTGCGTCACCCAATAGTGAAATTCAAATCAACTGAAAAAGTGAAAAATCAGGAAAACAATGTAACATGAGGTAAATTGGATTTTCCCTATACACGGGTTAGCTACTCTGGGGCATAACTTATTACCAAGTACCTATTCGGCCCTATCCCTGGATATTGGCTCCAACAGTACGTCAAGAAGAAAAGAAATCCTCGGATGCCACTTTGTAACGTCCTAGATCTGGGTGCCACTCAATGGCTGCCCCAAACCCGATTGGTCACACGACCTCAAGAGCATTTCCCCAAATGCCAGCGGATGCCGACTAGTAGCGAGGGCCTAGGTATGATAGCCATGAAACTATGACCACATTTTTCAAAGTGTAGCGCAGTGGAAAATAAATATAAACATACAAAAGCAGAAGCAATAAACAATACCCAACTAAAATGGATAACAGTACAGAAGAAAAAGATGACCACAGTCATATATAGATGATGATGCAATATGTCCCTAAGTCTAAGAAAGCATCCAAAATAGGATACACTGCAGTCTATAATAATATGGTACAAGGTAAAAGTACAACAAAGAAAAACAAAACAGTGAAACAGTAACTCACCAACATCACAAGCCTATGCTCAGTCCCATGCTCTCCCACTCCTCTACAAAAAATCAATTACCTTTATAGGGAATCTTTCCCTTATCAAAACCTATAGAAATATAATCTGTTGGGGCCCATGACATGAACCAAACATGGTGTGAGAAATAAATCCCTGTAGACAACCACCAAAGGCCCATGCCCAACTGTCAGTAAAAATTTGCAACAATAGTGTGCAATAATAAAATGCAGTAAACTAGGCAGTACTCAAACGTAACTATCTCTACCAGTTACATTTACATTTTACCAATTAGTTATGAATTCAATATAATTGAATTATAAATTTTCGAGACTCAGCCTCAGCCGACAATCTCCTATACAGTGCCCCAGAAAAAACCACAACAGGATATCTAACAAATAGAAGGTAGTAAGAATACCAAGCATGTGTATAACACATGAAATCACCACAGTGAATACACAAAGTAAACGTTGTCCGCAGACATGAAAATCCTTACCCTATGGTAATCAGAATCGAAACCCATAGGTGATTTCCCCCAGGCATAAAGAATATTTCTCTCAGGCATACAAGATGTCTCCCAAAGGCACAGAAGCCACTACCCACATGCATGAGAAACGTTTCCCTCAGGCTAAACGAAGCACTGCCCTCAAGCTAAGAAAAACACTGCCCTTAGGATAAGCAAGTAACCGGGTTGAGCCCAACACATAAGAAATAAATTTATATACATTTTTTCTCAAGAAACCTCAAAGCATTCTATAATCATGGAATACCCACAGGTATCCTGGCCAAATGGCTAAATAAGGGAAACGCACCCACGGAGTGGACTTGGATCAAGAAAACGATCCCAAACTGTAGTTTATATTTATCATTATATTATTTTTGTAGTTATAGATATTTAAACATTCAAGGCCTCAGCCGTACAATAGCCCAAACATGGGATCATAGCACAATGGTAAACAAAAACACTCTACAGTTGGAATTAAACACCATGCCACCTACCTCGATCTCCTATGATCGATATACGTGAACGACGCCTCCCGAAACATCCAAAAACGAAGTAGATCTGGGAATAACGATAACCCAATAAAACCCAAATATCTTCTCCTCAGGAAATAATTGGATGGAAACACACAAGGAGTAGGAAGGGCTTTCCCGAGCGATCATAACGTGATCATCGGCAAAGGAATCAGAGTCCCGGTGTTCGATCGGGAGATCATCCAAGGTCCGGACCTTTCTCTCACGGCTTCCCACCATTCTAAGATTCCTCTATTGATATAGGATTCTACTACCTATTTATAATAAAACAAAACTACACGACATGTACTCCCAAGTACACAACCTGTAATTTTCATTTTTTTTAACTATTCCTCTAGAGGATAATTTTCACTGCCACACTGTTCATCTATGAACATGATTATATAGAGTGTATTTCTAAGTACACGGAGTGTACTATTGTTCCTCTGGCGGCAACTCCCACCACCTTACAGATCACATTCTGACTAATGACATGGCGTGTATAAACTAAACGACATGTAGTTCTTTTTAACACCCTTCATTGCTGATAAGTCTACACGCCCTGTATACTTATCCTACATGGCCAAAGTACACAATGTGTGGAAAATTACACCACATGTACCCACAAATTTTGAGATTTTCCCCATTTTACTTATTTTTTAAAAACCACGTATGTAACAACCCGAAATTTTGAATAAATCTTATTTCCTAATTTTATGTGTCATTTTATTTTAGTTTTTATACTCAACTAAAATGTTTCATTTGATAACATGATTATAATTAAAATGAGACCGTTGGGTTTTGACTGCTATATGACCATTGGTCAATATGACCGCTAGAAACTAAACGTTTCGATTATTGTCTCTAAATACAAGAAATCTTGGTTAATTATTATAGAAAGAAGATTCGATGGCCTCACCCAGTAGTCTTGGACCGATCGAAGCCCACCTAACAGAACTTGGGAAGGAGGTAGCACCACTGGGCTTTGCTCTGGACCAAACCCAAGCTAAACTTCATCGTGTGAAGCTAGAATGGAATCTCCTTTGCGAGAAGTTCAAACTAATAGAAATTACTACTCGTGCGATGTTGGCAGAGCCTCCCTCAGATTTTATCACCTTATCACACCTTACACATAGGTCCTATGCTGGTGTGATAAGGGGCTATGTAAGGAGACCATAACTGCGTTGTGTAATCCTTTGTTTTAAATAAAATTTTTGATTTCTTCTTATGAAGTTTATGAATTTTCAGATGTCCGGATAAATATAGTATGCATATTTTTGGTGAATTTTAGAGAAAGGATATTTTAAAAAATGTTTATTTAAACCTTAAATAATTAAAAATGTGTAATGATTTTCAAAAAATGGTCTTCTAAAATTATGTTCAGTATGAAATTTAGAGTCTAATAAGATCAACTTGATTTTTGATTAATAGTAAATTATGAATGGTGATTTTACGCTTAGGATTAGTAATGTGAGCAAATGGATTATTAATCTCACTTAAAAAAAAGTTTTAAAATAATCTAGACACCTTGATTAAGTAATGCGATTCAATAAAATTGTTCAATAACGGTTTCATAAATTATTATTCAAGTATTAGTTTTTTTGGGTGAATAGTTTTTTTAATTAAAAATTAAAATAAATATATAGAAAATTATTTTTATAAAATGGATTTCATTTTTGAATTCAGAGCATCGATATTATGTTATGGTAATTTTTGGGTTTTTTTCTGAAAAAATGAATTTGCAGTGAATAGTGTATTTATTTAAAAATAAAATTAAAAATATTTAGAAAATTATTTTTATAAAATGTAGTTCATTTTTGAAATCAGAGCATTGATATTTGGTTAATGTGAAATTTTGGGATTTTTCTAAGAAAGTTGAATTTCCAGTGAATAGTAAAAATACAGTTTTAGGGTTTCTGTATGTTTAGTGACATCATAACTGTGTCATGATGATATCATGAGATATTTTAAGGGATGGTCGACCAAAGGTGTTGAATTATTTTATGGGGGCCCCATGTGGCATAACATCATGGGAAATATCTTGGGAGAGCACATGGTTTTGAGAAAACCACTTTTGAGGTGTCCCTTGGCCATTAATGCCATGTCCCCTCACATTCCCTATAAATATCAAGCCCTCCTCTAATAATTTAGACTCCAAAACCATTCTAAACGAAGTTCGGGTCTCATTACCTCCCAAGGAGTCCTCCCAAGGTGCCCTCAAGCCCTCATTGTCCCAACCTTTGAGTTTTAAGAGTTACGTTTTAAGGTAAGGGATCCGATCTCTCTCTTTCTTTTCAAGAAATCTCTTTTATGTCATTCCTTTTATGCTCCATGTTCTTATGTGGGAGGATGTTCTTTTATATTCCTCTTACTGCCCTTTTCTTGTTTATATGATGAGAGATCCCATATTACTCTCATCATTTCGTTTTATGAAGTTTTAAGTGGCGCCATTAGGCTGCCGAAATTTTTGTAACGAATTCTTTCTCCCTTCTCATTTTTCAAGATATATTCTCATGTAAAGTATTTCAAGTTCCTTTTTATTATGTGGGGGTATGATCTCTAAATTTATCATACTGATATCTTATGATCATATGATGAGAGACCCCATTTTATCTCTTTAATTCAGTATTTTGACGTTTTAAGTGGCACTGTTAGGCTGCCGAATTTTTAAGTGGTTCTTCACCCTTCTCTTTTTGAAGTTCAACTTTCATGTCAATTATTTCAAGTTCCTTTTTGTTATGTTGGGGTATGATATCTATAACTATCATACTGTTATTTTATGACCATATTATTAGAGACCCCATTTGATCTCTTCAATTCAGTATTTTCATGTTTAAGTGGCGTCGTTAGGCTATTGAATTTTTAAGTGGTCCTTGCACCTTTGTTCCTTTTCAAAGTTCTAATTCCATGTCAAGTCTTGCAAGTTACTTTTTATTTTGTTGGGGTATGATCTCTATATCTATCATACTGATCATCTATGTTCATATGATGAGAGACACTATTTGATCTCATCAATCCATTTTTTGGAAGTTTTAAATGGCGCCGTTAGGCTGCCGAATTTTTAAGTGGTTCTTTCACCTTTCTCCTTTTTCAAAGTTCTAATTCCATGTCATGTCTTGAAATTTACTTTTTATTATGTTTGGGTATGATCTCTAAATCTATCATACTGATCTTTTATGTTTATATGATGAGAGACCCTATTTGATCTCATCAATTCATTTTTGATGATGTTTAAGTGGCGTCGTTAGGCTGCCGAATTTCTAACGGGATCTTTCCCCCTTCTCGTTTTCAAGATCTACTTTCATGTCAAGTATTTCAAGTTGCTTTTTTTTGTTTTTGGGTATTATCTCTATATCTATGATAAATATCATTTATGTTCATATGATGAGAGACCCTATTTGATCTTGTCAATCCATTTTTGGAATATTTAAGTGGCGTCGTTAGGCTGTCGTATTTCTAAGGGGTTCTTTCACCATTCTCATTTTCAAGATCTACTTTCATGTCAAGTTTTTCAAGTTACTTTTTATTATGTTGGGGTATGATATTTAGATCTATCATACTGAACTCTTATTTTCATATGATGAGGGACCCTATTTGATCTTTTCAATTCATTTTTGTTGAAGTTTAAGTGACGTCGTTAGGCTGCCGAATTTTCACAAGAGAAATCTAATTTTTGTCTTCTATCCATGTTTTTCTTTTCAAATAGTATGTCCTTCAAATTTCATTACCATGTTCATATATCCTTCTTATTATGTCCCTCTACTGTTTTATGGGTCATTTATGAATGTTTTACCCATGTACCCTCTCTTTTCAATGTATTCTAAAACCCGAAACATAGCCGTTATGCTGCAGAATTTTTGTCTCAAAATGCCTATCTCTTTTCTCAAAATTATTTTATGTTATAAAGTGAATACTCAAAGCTATTATTTCTACAGGGGGATTCACATATATATTAAAATTTTCTATTTTAAATTCTGGGATTTACATACATGAAACCCGCTTTCCCTTCCGTGGGTTTAAAGTGACATAATGATCATTCCATTAAAGAAGTTTTTAAAAAGTTATGATTATGAAATAAAAACCATTTATTTTATGCTATATGGGTTGTTTATGAAATGATTGATGATGATATATGTGTATCACATGATAATAAAGACATTTTAAGGGTGCACCCAGATAGCGCTCCAATGCATTGGGTAAAGACTTAATCTCTAGAGATGACTTTAAGACTGATACCTTGGTGAATAACCTTGGTAATTTATAATGACACCTTGGGGATGGACCTTGGTGAAACGAAATGATTGTCAATATTAAATGTTGCATCCACATCTTCAAGTTATGAAAAATTTTATTTTTATTATGATATGCCTCATGATTTCATTCTCATGCCTTAAAGTTCATTTCATGACCTTATTGAATTATCTCTAGTTAACATCTAAAATGTTTCTCTTGTTTTTCTTACTGGGCCTTCTGCTCACCCTTTCTTTTTATGTATGTCCCCAGGTTATGTGATGTAGTAATGAACCTAGGATGAACATGAGGAGAAGCCTTTCAAGTGTTTAGGAATAATGTTATATGTTTTCATGTTTTAAGTTCCTGGTTTCCAAGACACTAAACCTTAAAGATCCTCAGTTTTGTAAAATGTAATGAAAGTTTATGTGATAAAAAGGCGTGATGATATAGTTGGTATCAAAGGATGGTTTAGTTATTTGTGGAAATAAGGATATGAAAACTCTAGTAAGAACCCTATAGAAAAGTTTAAATATATGAAATATTCCTGGTATTTTGGTGAGTATTGAGTAAGGGGTTGCCAAGAAAATACATCCCTGTCTGGATACGAGCAGGTAGAGGTGGCTCTGGCATAGATGTATATAGGGGTAAAACCCGAAAACACCGCTTTGATCTAGACTCGAACGGGAACTGGTACATGAAAACGGGCCTTGCTGAACTCTTGGTTACGACACTCCCGGGGGATATGCTTTGGTAAAGTCATAAGCTTAGTATGAACCATTGTTAAAGGAACAAAGATAAAATAAAATAAAGATTCACATAAAAATATATGATCATGGATAACCTAGATGAGAACCTAGGGGATCACAAGTTAGGGTATACTTTTCTTCTACAAGTTATCCTTATATAATTTCAGTTCCTTTTTATGATTATTGGCTAAGTACTTAAGCCCCTAATTATGATTTCTCTTCTTAGAAAATGGTGGGAAATGGAAGAACATGTCCCAACAACAAATGTGATAGGAAATGCGATGATTGTCGTATTAATATGATAGGGATGATTAGGGGATTAAAATATGATTTTTATTTTGGAAGACGTTCACTATTTTGGGGACCCTATATGATCGAGGTAAATAGATTACTATGGTATTTTCATTGAGGAGTAAGGTTGACTTATATTTTGAAGAATCGATGAATTTATGGTGGACTTATAGTAATTTAGGTTACTTATGGGAATGATTAACCTATCTTGGGTAAAATATGTTTAGGTTAGCTACTTTTGTTATAAGATGTTAGGAGTGGTTGATGTGTTTTGGAGATGAACAATGAAGTTTATTTTGAAGACTATGTTATCAAATTCTTCTTGTATTTGGGTTTCAATCTTAGTTTGGTTTATTTTGAGGAATTTTAAGAATAGTTATTTATGGAATGGTCTATGATGAACTTTGGGTAGTACCATGGAACTTTGAAGATTTAAAAGTAGTTTCCCTTCCTATGGGATTCTTTTATTAAGAGTTGTTTTACCTTACCCTTTATGATTTTGGGGATAATGTTTAAAGATAGAAGAAATAGATAGTTAATCTTTTGTGGATTATGTGATTCTCTAGAAGATGATTCTTGTGTCTTGATGAGACCAAGTAGTTTTGAATGCTCATCATTTGGATAAAAGATTAGTTTAGGTAGAAACTTGTTAAAGGATGAAAATTTACATGAAGGTAGGTATATTTTCTTATGTTTGGTTCTATGTAGTAAATGAATTCCTTAAAATTATGAAAAGGAATGTAAAACAAAAATGTTGTTGGTTTACGTTTCCTACTAGGTAATCAAAGACCGTTTACACACATCATAAGTTTGGGATTTTCTTATGTTTGGTTCTATGTAGTAAATGAATTCCTTAAAATTATGAAAAGGAATGTAGAACAAAAATGTTGTTGGTTTACGTTTCCTACTAGGTAATCAAAGACCGTTTACACACATCATAAGTTTGGGATTTTCTTATGGTTAACTTTATCCTAATCATGTTTCTATCACTCTCCCCCAGAACATGACCCTTTGTTTTTTCTTCCATGTCCATGTTTTCCTACATGGAATCCTAGAATGGGTTAACTCGGGTGACCTTTTTACTTCCCTTTACTTCTTTTAAAGTAATAGTTTTACTGAGTCCTTTTCCGGTGTGGGACTTTCAATGAAATTTCAAAACCCAGTTTTAAAAATTGCAAGGACACAATTTCTTAAGGGGGGAAGACTGTAATGACCCGAAATTCTGAATATATCTTATTTCCATATTTTATGTGTCATTTTATTTTATTTTTTAAACTCAACTAAAATGTTTCATTTGATAACATGATTATAATTAAAATGAGACCGTTGGTTTTTGACTGTTATATTACCATTGGTCAATATGACCGCTAGAAACTAAACGTTTCGATTATTGTATCTAAATAAAAGTAATATTGGTTAATTATTATAGAAAGAAGATTCAATGGCCTCACCCAGTAGTATTGGACCGATCGAATCCCATCTAACAGAACTTGGGAAGGAGGTAGCACCACGGGGCTTTGCACTGGACCAAACCCAAGCTGAACTTCATCGTGTGAAGCTAGAACGGAATCACCTTTGCGAGAAGTTCAAACTAATAGAAATTACTACTCGTGCGATGTTGGCCGAGCCTCCCTCAGATTCTATCACCTTAGCACACCTTACACCTAGGTCCTATGCTGGTGTGATAAGGGGCTATGTATGGAGATCATAACTGCCTTGTGTAATCCTTTGTTTTAAATAAAAATTGGGATTTCTTCTTATGAAGTTTATGAATTTTCAAATGTCCGGATAAATATAGTATGCATATTTTTTGTGAATTTTAGAGAAAGGATATTTTAAAAAAAATTTATGTAAACCTTAAATAATTAAATATGTGTAATGATTTTCAAAAAATGGTCTTCTACAATTATGTTCAGCACGAAATTTAGAGTCTAATAAGATCAACTTGATTTTTGATGAATAGTAAATTATGAATACTGATTTTACGCTTAGGATTAGTAATGTGACCAAACGGATTAGTAATCTCACTTAAAGAACGTTTTAAAATAATCTAGGCACCTTGATTAAGTAATGTGATTCAATAAAATGGTTAAATAACGGTTTCATAAATTATTATTCAAGTATTAGTTTTTTTAGGTTAATAGTGTTTTTTAGTTAAAAATTAAATTAAGAATATTTAGAAAATTATTTTTATAAAATGGATTTCATTTTTGAACTCAGAGCATCGATATTATGTTATGGTAATTTTTGGGGTTTTTTCTGAAAAAAATGAATTTTTCGTGAATAGTGTATTTATTTAAAAATAAAATTAAAAATATTTAGAAAAATATTTTTATAAAATGGAGTTAATTTTTGAAATCAGAGCATTGATATTTGGTTTATGTGAAATTTTGGTATTTTTCTGAGAAAGTTGAATTTCCAGTGAATAGTAAAAATACAGTTTTAGGGTTTCGGTATGTTTAGTGACATCATAACTGTGTCATGATGATATCATGAGATATTTTAAGGTATGGTAGACCAAAGGTGATGAATTATTGTATGGGGGCCCCATGTGTCCTAACTTCATGGGAAATATCATGGGAGAGCACATGGTTTTGAGAAAACCACTTTTGAGGTGTCCCTTGGCCATTAATGCCTTGTCCCCTCACTTTCCCTATAAATATCAAGCCCTCCTCTCATTGTTTCGACTCCAAAACCATCCTCAACTATGTTCTGGTCTCATTACCTCCCAAGGATTCCTCCCAAGGTGCCCTCAAGCCCTCATGGTCCCAACCATTGAGTTTTAAGAGTTACGTTTTAAGGTAAGGGATCCGATCTCTCTCTTTATTTTCAAGAAATCTCTTTTATGTCATTCCTTTTATGCTCCATGTTATTATGTGTGAGGATGTTCTCTTACATTACTCTTAGTACCCTTTTAATGTTTATATGATGAGAGATCCCCTCTTACTCTCATCATTTCGTTTTATGAAGTTTTAAGTGGCGTCGTTAGGCTGCTGGATTTTTTGTAACGGATTCTTTCTCCCTTCTCATTTCTCAAGATATATTCTCATGTAAAGTATTTCATGTTCCTTTTTATTATGTTGGGGTATGATCTCTAAATTTATCATACTGATCTTTTATGACCATATGATGATAGACCGCATTTGATCTCTTCAATTCAGTATTTTGATGTTTAAGTGGCGTTGTTTGGCTGCTGAATTTTTAAGTGGTCCTTGCACCTTTCTTCCTTTTCAAAGTTCTAATTCCATGTCAAGTCTGGAAAGTTCCTTTTTATTATGTTTGGGTATGATCTACATATCTATCATACTGATCATCTATGTTCATATTATTAGATACCCTATTTGATCTCATCAATCCATTTTTTGGAAGTTTTAACTGGCGCCGTTAGGCTGCCGAATTTTTAAGTGGTTCTTTCACCTTTCTCCTTTTTCAAAGTTCTAATTCCATGTCATGTCTTGCATGTTACTTTCTATTATGTTGGGGTACGATCTCTAAATCTATCATACTGATCATTTATGTTCATATGATGAGAGACCATATTTGATCTCATCAATTCATTTTTATTGATGTTTAAGTGGCATCGTTAGGCTGCCGAATTTCTAAGGGGATCTTTCACCCTTCTCATTTTCAAGATCTACTTTCATGTCATGTCTTTCAAGTTACTTTTTTTTTGTTTTGGGTTATGATCTCTATATCTATCATACATATAATTTATGTTCATATGATGAGAGACCCTATTTGATCTTGTCAATCCATTTTTGGATGTTTTAAGTGGCGTCGTTAGGCTGCCGAATTTCTAAGGGGTTCTTTCACCCTTCTCGTTTTCAAGATCTACTTTCATGTAAAGTCTTTCAGGATCCTTTTTATTATGTTTGGGTATGATATCTATATCTATTGTACTAAACTCTTATGTTCATATGATAATGGACCCTATTTGATCTTTTCAATTCATTTTTGTTGAAGTTTAAGTGACGCCGTTAGGCTGCCGAATTTTCACAAGAGAAATCTAATTTTTTTCTTCCTTCCATGTTTTTCATTTAAAATGGTATGTCCTTAAAATTTCATTACCATGTTCATATATCCTTCTTATTCTGTCCCTCTACTATTTTATGGGTCATTTATGAATTTTTGACCCATGTCCCCTCTCTTTTCAATGTTTTCTAATACCCCGAAACATAGCCGTTATGCTGCAGAATTTTCGTCTCAAAATGACTCCCTATTTTCTCAAAATTATTTTATGTTATAAAGTGAATACTCAAAGATATTATTTCTACAGGGGTATTCACATATATATCAAAATTTTATATTTTAAATTCTGGGATTTACATACATGAAACCCGCTTTCCCTTTCCGTGGGTTTAAAGTGACATAATGATCATGCCATTAAAGCAGTTTTTAAAACGTTATGATTATGAAATGAAACCCATTTATTATATGCTATATGGGTTGTTTATGAAATGATTGATGGTGATATAGTTGTCTTACATGATAATAATGACATGTCATTGGTGCGCCTAGATAGAGCTCCAATGCATTGGGTAAAGACTTAATCTCTAGAGATGAATTTTAGACTGATACCTTGGTGAATAACCTTGGTAATTTTTAATGACAACTTGGGGATGGACCTTAGTGAAATGAAATGATTGTCAATATTAAATGTTGCAGCCACATCTCCAAGTTATGAAAAATGTTATTTTTATTATGATATGCCTCCTGATATCATTCTCATGCCTTAATGTTATTTTCATGGCCTTATTGAAGTATCTCAAGTTCACATCTAAAATGTTTCTCTTGTTTCCCTTACTGGGCCTTCTACTCACCCTTTCATTTGATGTATGTCCCCAGGTTATGTGATGTAGTAATGAACCTAGGATTAACATGAGGAGAAGCCTTTCAAGTGTTTAAGAAAAATGTTATATGTTTTCATGTTTTAAGTTCCTGGTTTCCAAGACACTAAACCTTAAAGATCCTTAGTTTTGTAAAATGTAATGAAATTTTATGTGATAAAAAGGCAGGATGCTATAACGTAAGAAAAAAAAGGAAAAGAAGAAACCAGTTCCTAAATAATAGGAACCGAGTTCTTACAATATCCATGACAAAACTTTTTGATATTCCCTAAAAAATTAAATGGAGATAAGTGAGTCTTAGGGGTATCATGGAGGTAATAATCTGAATTTGGATATCAATTCTAGTGATCTGATACAGAGTTCTAATATTTCGATGAAATTCGAGAACCCCCTAGTCAATGGTGTGGAAGGAAGCACCTCAATAATTTCATGAGGGGGATGATGAAATGAACTAAGTGTAGGAAGGAAGTTCACCTAGCTATATATTACCTATAGGAGAAACCTGATACTATGACAGAGAAAATGAATTATCCTATCAACCATCAGCATATTGTTCATTGCTAAAACAAAAAGGAACCCTAGAATTTTGAAAACCAATGCACTTAGACAAGGGTTTTTAGAGACAAACCGCAACCTTCAAGATAACAAGGGAGAGATTTTTTCACCACAACCACTAAGGTGAATCCTGACATTGATGTGGTGATAGGTGCACTAGTTATTCATTGAAAAATAGAGAACATTCTTTTTTATTCTTGTTATACTCATTCCTTCATCTAAAAAACATTTATTAGAACTATCGAAACACCAACTCAGATCTTGGAAGTATAGTTTTTGCTAAAAATGGAAAATGAGGAAATTATTACTTAACAAGTATATATATTCCACCCCTATCTATCTTTGTGGGATGGATTTCCTATAAAACATTTTCATACACCCTTTGGTGCAATTTGATGCAATTTAGGGAATGGATCAGAAATCCTTATATAGATCCAACATAAATTTCCATGAGAAGTAAATCACACTATGTATTTTAAATCGTCCTCAGATTCAATGAAAATGAAATCATAAGGATGAATCTTTATTAGCACCATCATATTAATCATGGATATTATTTCGATATGAAAAATCATGTATAGATCAAATAATTGCGTCCATGCAAAGAGTCACCCAAGAATACATGCCCATTATTATAGAATACACTAATGTGTTTCCTGAGGAATTGACTGGTTCTTCCCCTATTCGAGATGTTGAAATTTAAGTGAAGGTTATACATCGAGCATAACCGTTATCGAAGAATCTAAATAGACTGAAAGTTGTGGATCTTTGGTCACTATGGAAACATCTATAAGAGAATTTGGACACATTTTTCTTACACCCTTGTTCACCTCCATGGGGTGCACGAATCCTCTTCATCAAGAGGAATGATGGGTCAATGAACTTTTTCATCAATTATCCTGAGCTCAACAAGATCATGATAAAGAGAACGTATCCACTACATTATATTGACGACTCAATATATTTTCTACGTGGAGCACATTACTATTCGAAGGTGTATTTACAGTACATATATTACTAAGTTACAGTGATTAAAGTGGATATCCCCAAGACTGCTTTTCATACAGGGTACGTGCGCTATGAATTCATAGTAATGCCATTTAGACTCACTAATTTCCTAGAATTCACAATGGAATTGATGAATGGAGTCTTTAGGGATTTCCTTGATAAATTTTTGGTAGTCTTTATTGATGATAGTTTAATATACATATAAATTTAGGAGAGGAAATTTAGTACTATGCTAAATATATAGAGAAAGGAAAGTATTTATTCCAAGTACAATATATGGTAGTTCTGGTTGAAGGAAGTCTCTTTCATTGGAAATATCATCCTAAGAGATGGTATATCTATATAGCCTTTGAAAATAAAAGAAATTTATGGATGTAAAAGGCCAACATAGATGACATATTTCTTTATTTCCCTTGGGTTAGTTGGGTACTATTGTCGATTCCTGAGATATTTCTCACAATTGTCAAAGTCACTCACTAAATTAACTCAGAAGGGGTCATTATTAGATGCAATGATGATTATGAGGAAATATTCTAGGAATTGAAAAAGTGTCTTATAACTGCTCTTGTTATCACTCTATCCAAATGTGGATAGATTTTAATGGTATTCTATGATACTTCAAAGAAGGTCATGGGTAGTGTGTTGATGAAAATTAACAAAGTCATTTCTTATGCTATATGGAAGTTGATTGTTCAGGAACAGAACTACCCAATGAATGATATGGAGTTTGATGTATTAATTTTATCTTTAAAAATATTTCAGTGTTATCTATTTGTGGAGAAGTACAAAATATATATGAATTAGAAAATTCTCCAGTATATATTCAAACAAAAAGAGATAAACATTCACCAATGATGATGGTTAGATATGATCATAGACTATGACTATTGAAATCTCTACCATACCAAGAAAGAGAAAAGAAAATTTAAGATTCTCTAAGTAGTATGGATCCATCAATAATATCATCGATGAAAATTTAAAAGGATACGATCTTCTTTGATTTGTAAATGATGTACACGGGAATCCTAATGGAAGTAACATGATTAATCCTTTCACAAATGAGTGCTCAACCATCTCTTCTGGAGAGCTTCAAGGTTTCTCAAAGTGTCAATGTGGGAATTGAAAGAAACTATAGCTATAAGGAAATGTAAATCCTTCGATTTCAATGTTAATGATTATGGATTTCGGTGATTTGGGTCAGGAATATGTGTTCCATCAAATCTTGAGTTAAAGGAGATGTTGGATGATGCACATAGATCAACCTTCTCCATCCATCCAGGAAGATCCAAGATGTATCAAGATCTATAAGAACACTATTGGTGGGACAATATAAAGATGGATATTGAAGAATATACATCAATATGTCTTGTATTCCTAGAAGTTAAATCATAACGGGAGAAAATCCAAGGGGTTGATGGAACCACTACCCATACCTACATGGAAATGAGAAAAAATAACTCTAGATTGTTTCACTAATCTTACAAAGAAATCAGTATGGAATAATTATACATAGGTTGTGGCAGATCATTTTATAATGACTACACACTTCATTATGATACTATAGGAATTATCACTGGATATACTTGCATGAATTTACAACAGGTAAGTGGTCACGTAGCATGGGGTACCACTATCAATTGTATCTGATTGAGATCCAAGATTCACCTCTATATTCTGGAAGAGTATTCAATACACTCTGAATACTAATTTGAACATTAGCATGGTCTATCACCTGAAAACCGATGGCCAATCGGATTAGACTATCCACATAATTGAGTACATGTTGAAATTATGTTCAATTGACATCAAAGGAGGATGGGATCAACATCATTGTTTTGTTGAGTTATGTTACAACAATAGTTTCCCCTCGAGCATCCAAATATGACCCTATGAATCCCTTTATGGGAAGTGGTGCAGTACACCTACAAGATGGGATGAAGTTGGGTGAAAAAAGCTACAAGGTCCTAAAATGGTGGAGTAAATGGTGGAAAATGTTAAGACCATTCAGCATCATATTAATGTTTTCTATAGACAAAAAAATCACTATGATGATAATCGTCAACAATACCTTGAGTATGAGGTTGGAGAAATGGTATTCCTATACATAATACAGTGTAATAATGTGATGATATTTGGGAATATAGTAAATCTTAGTCAAAGATGCATCAGCCCCTATAAGATACTAGATATCATCATAGCGAAGGCCTATTGACTGGATCTCCCCCAACCTATCTTGAATTCATGATATATTCCATGTAACACTTTTGAGGAAATACATACATGATCCCTCACATGTACTCAATCTATAGGTCATACCATTGGAGATTGATATTTCCTATGAGGGACAACCAGTGAAGGTATTATTTTGTAGAGACAAATTTCTTCAAAATAAGACAATTCATAATGTCAAAGTGATGTGGAGAAACAAAATATCTGAAGAAGAAACATGGGATCCATAATAAGTGATGATATAGAATTAACCTCATCTGTTTAAAGTATGGGTGAAATTTAAATTTTGAGGGAGAAATTTCTCAAGTGGGGAAGATTTTAAGGACCTGAACAATTATAAATGAACATTCCCATTTGGATTTAATTAAATGTCTTATTATGTACTATGGTTATAGAAAAAACATGAAACTCCTTGGTTATATCTTACAACTAAAAAAATGTTAAGAATATTACCATTTTCAAAATAGTTAATAAACCATGATCAAAATATTCATAAAAATAGAGGGCTTTGTCAAATCCAATTGACGCATAAAAAGGATGTGATGGCCTCATCTAGTATGATTGTAACTTATGAAGCCCATTTATCAGCAATTCTGAGAGAGATAGAATCATTAGTATTTTCCCTTGAAAAATACCAATATGAGATCCGACAACTTATGAATGAGTGAAACAGTTTATGGGAGAAGTTCAAGCTCATCGATATGAAAGCCCAAACCATGTTCACTGAATGTCCACATAAATGTCTAACCATCGCACACCTTACTATTAGAGAGTACACCTATGTAATAAAGACATATGTTTCATGTCGATAATAATTTGAATATGAATATTATATTGAATAATTATTTTTTTTAATTTTACCCTATAAATGAAATTGATTTTGGTTCAATTAAACACAAATTAAATTTTCATGTAATATTCAAATTCAATTATGGGATTTATTTTATGAATTAATGAATTTTTAAAATAAATATTACTTTAATAAAATATTATTACGAATTGAATTTTCTTCATTATTAATGATCATATAATATTTAAGAAGTGAAATATAATTTTTATAAGGGCTCAAAAACTGTTCTTATAAAAAAGACTATCATTTTTGAGAAAATGACTAATATTATTTTGAAGGTAAAAATTACCATATTTAAAAATTTATTTAGATAAAATAAATATTATTTTTGGAATCAGAATATCAAAATTATCCGATAGTGATTTTTTTTATAATTTTCTGAAATAGTTGAATTCAAAGGTAAAAATTAAATACCTCATAAAAATACAATGTGTTTTATTCCATCCTAATGACAAAAAAATTATGTAATGAATATTATAATGGGTATCCTCATACAAATAAATGTTTTACCCTTAAAATAATATTATTTTCAGTTTAATTTATTATTTTTTTAATCCTTTATGAATCATCCAAAACGTATAATATATTTTATAATTGTTGATTCATTTATTTAAAAGATTGACTGAACTCCACATAAGAATGGGAATTATTTTAATTTTATAATAAATTTTCCTAATAAAATAATGAAATCATTTTCCCTTTGAAAAAAAACGAAGTTAAAAACCATGGGATAGTTTTTGTTTGAAATATTTTATATTATAGAGTCCAAAACCTAAATATTAAAGATATCCCTCTCTTTTCCAATATAAACCCATCCAATATCTCACATATCTTGACTCAAAATAATTGTATCATGAACTTACTCTGAAACTCATATATCTATAATCCTACTGAGGTTCTCCAATCTCTCAAGAAGCTAATTTAAATCTTTTGGTTCCACGCACGTATGGATAGGGACTCTCTATTTCTCTCTTTAACATAACAATCTCTGATATGATATGGCCTTTTATTTGATAAATAATTATGAGGTATGTTTTGAACCTCCTACATACTTCCTTTATTCTTTATAAATGATGATATACCCCTTTCTCCATAATTAAGTCCTCCCATGTACTCCTTTCACCATTCCAAAATTTCAAAAGCATCATTTCTTTTCTCATTTTATTCAAACTTATTTATCAACATATGCCTCATTTTTATAATTATTAATGTGTGGATTATCCTACCAAATCCCTAATAAATTCCACTTGATGTAAAAATTATGAGATATTAATTTCTCTCCCATCGTCCCATTTTATGAATTTTTAAGTGATGTCCTTATGCTGCTGAATTTTCACTGTGAATTTCATGCCAAACCATTTATGTAGAAAATATTTCATCAGTTTCCTAGCATGAGTGTTAGATTTTATTAGATTATACATTTTTTATAGACATACATGTACTTATTCAACTCTCCTTGATCATGGAAAAGTTATTATAATGGAAGAATCCATGGTTTATGATCTATGTGGCACACCTAAGCATGAGAATAAAATTAAATAGAGGGGTGATCCATGAATTATATAGTACTCCAATGCATTATGCGATGTTTAGTATAATGATACATCATGTTAGGATATAAGTGTAGATGATTACTTTTTTGGACATTTTCCACCATGAAATTGTTGATGTTTAGTCTTTACAAATGTTTATGATGCAGTGTTTTACGTTGTTTCCACATTTACCATGTTATAATTATCATGATATATTATTCCTTATTATTCTTGTTCCTTTAGGCCTTATTCATATAATTTTTCTAGAATTTATTATGATATTCATGTTATTCCCTTTTTATTCCAATACTATTATTTATGGATGTCCCCTTCCTTATGTAGTTTACTAGTTTATCCAATGCATTTTTTCCATAAGCATATTAAAGTCGTTTTCAATAAAGATGTTGTAATTATTGTTTAAAATTGTAATGAAAAATAACTAATCCCCAACTAAACTTGAATAATCAATCATTCAGGATTTATTAAGTGTAATTTTATTTTATTACATCATGTATTAATGTGTAATAAAGAGAGCGGTTGTTGTAGGAAAACATATCAAAAGTTTTTTTCAATGATTCCTCTATAAGGGATGATATCCAAGTCGAAATACAGATAGGTAATATTGATATGATTCAAAAGTAGAGTTACCAAGGATATAGAGAGGACCAAATGATCACCACTATAACCTACAATTATCTGAATCACAATTTTCTATATGGATTCACAAAGTACTAGTAATTCACATGGAATAATATTGATAGACTTTATATACATCAAATATAGAAGGAATACCAGGTTTTTTGAGGAACCAAAAGACCTAATGATATGAGAACTAATCCATGATCTATCATACAGAACACCACGCAAATCCATAAAGGGGGGACCTCCTCATCACTATGTATGAACATAAAATGATGGAATATAACACAATATAGTCTATCCCAACATTAACATATATCAATTAAATGAATGACCAATCCCATAAAACCCAAAAAAAACTTGAATGAATAGTATTTCAAGAACCTAATAATACTGGAAAATTCTCCAATCTATGGGAATAAATTTTCAGATGTAGGATCTCAACCCAAACGTTCACTTATATGGGGAAATATAGGCTATTAATATAGATGATCCTCCTAATGGGAATTTATGGGTAATTCATTTCGTTCTAATAAATTGATTCAAAGAAAAATGATCCTTCCAGACCTATAGGATGATATCAATTTGATGATTAAATTAGAATCATATCATTCGCCCAATAAAGTGGAATTTTTAATTATACTTATATTATAATAAAAAAGGGTTTAGATGGACAAATTTATATTGTTATTTATATATATAAAGAAAAATAATCTAGATACGATTTATATTTATTGAGAATATACATTATAGGAAAATTAGGAATTTCATTGTCACATATAAAAGATAATTTATATTATGGGACCCAAGGATTATAAAATATGTGGGAATTATCAATCATGTTTTGGTAATTCATATCACATCATAATTTCTAGATCATGATGTCATAGAGGGTTAACTAATCCAATATCATAATGAGAATATACACCTAAAATAAGGATGAAGATAATGATAATAATAAAAATTTTAATAAAATAAAACTTATATAAAAAGATTAAGTGGGTACTAAACACCCCTCAGTAATAATTTTTCCTATATCCTGTTTGATTTTTATTTGATTATTTATTTCTATATTTTTTAGTCTATACACCCTTACACACAAAAATATAGAGGTTACCATCTTCCCCAATCACTACAAGTGAAAATTATGGGTTACTTGTCACTTAATATCTATATGGATAAAACTCTAACATATATCATATAACCCCTTCTACTTCTAATGTCATCACACTAACCTGTCACAACACCGTAATTACTTGCACCCTACCACATTACACCGTTCATGGAGACCAAAATCTATATCACATCAGAGAACCTCACACAATATAAAATTGAGATAGGTAATCACTAAATAATCCATTGGCCAAAATAGTAGCTACCATCAACTGAAATCCTTCATTACATTGGTTTCTATAAAACCCAAATCCTTCTACGTGGATAATTGCAATAAGAATTTTGATTTTTGATTTTGTGGAAGGTTCATTTAGAGATACAGGATTAGAAATGGGTTTCGAATAGAAAAACGATCCATATATTATGGTTTAGATATATTTCAAAACTAAGTGGTATCTTGATAGTTTGGGAAGATATCAGATAATGGAAAGGTTGATAAGGCTTCTAAAAATTCTATATCAACCCATTCATGATGTGTCATAACATTAATGTTGTGAATTTATTTAGGAACAATGCTGGCTCTATAATATATGGTGATTAATGGTGTCAAAACCTATTCAAAATAGTAAAGGTGTATATTATATTTATTTTAAATGGGTTTAACCCATTTCTTCCTACTAGGATCACATGGAGAGGATCATTTTTCTATTTCCTCCCTCAATAATTGAACCTTATGACCTTTTTATTAATGAATTTTTAGACAAATTATGGTGGAAATCTGAGGTTGGTTATTCATTTAATCCCTATCTAATTACATTGATGTCAAAACTGATTTTACATTTCTTAGTTTAGTTCTTTGGTTGTGATTCCCTCGTATCATGGTGGGGTTAACTGAGATGGATGGGGATTTTTCTTAACTTGTATTGAAGAAGACCTGATATGAGTAATACACTCCATTGCTCATGTTTTATATGGAGGTATCATAAAAAATTATTTTTCCCCGGTTTTTTATTTAAATTAGGGAAATTTTCTTTTTAATTAGGTACGTTAATGAATGATTTTCATTACATTGTTTCAGGTTCATGTTATGTGTCAACAATTCCATGTTATTCAAGGTTTGGGGGAGTGGTTATAGCTCAATGAGTTTTAGGAATTTATTCCAACTAAAATTAAATTGAATTAAATATTTAAAAAAGTTATAGATATTTTGAAATATGTTTTTACATGGGTTGTAATGTGTTTGGGCCCCATGTAAGTTCACAATGGATGATCATAATTGGTTTATTTATAGAATTATTTCCATGATATGATATAAATAATAAATGAATTCATCTCAGTATTGGTGTTTCATTAAAAATTCCATTATAGTAATAATAATTTTATTATTTCATGTGATGTATAACATCACAAACAAGGACATTGACTATTGAACATAAATAAATTATTTGACTATAATTTAATTCCTATGTTTGATTTGAAAAATGTTACAAGGACATGAGGGACATAATATCTTGAATTTATTCCATGAACACTGATGGATCATGCCTTTATTTTTGAATAATTCATCGAGACACTAACACAATTAGGGTTATAAAATAAAACAACTGAAATGGGTTACACTAAGTGGTCCGAGTGTTGGATCCTATAAAAACTATTTATAGTAGAGATTGTTTTGTTTAGAATATTATCTTATGTAAGCTGTAAAAAACCGTGTTATTTTTTCAGTCCTATATGATATATATTTTTTGGTCATGGGTTCTGTATTCCTATTACTCTAACATGTGAGTACCTAGGTTGGTGTTACCTTGGTAGACTTTAAATAGAGTGGGTCCATGAGGACTGACATAGCAATGAATTCTTTATTAAGAATGGATGTATTCAATCAATTGGAATTTATTCCACTAATGAATTTATTATAAGGTTAGTGAGACCATGAAGTGGTAATGATGATGTCAAGGGAAAATATGTACATTTAGTGACGTATATTTACCAGAGAGATGAGTTTGAGAACAATGGATTCTTCAGAGGTGTCTATGTTGGGATGATACTTATGGAACCTCAGTGGTAATCCCATTAAGATTTTTACCATGGAGAAGTTGAGTATGAAAGATGTTTTCTGATGATGTCATGTTTCACATTATATCTTGAAAAAATGAAAAGGATTATATGAAATCATGTATTATTATATGTATCTCACTTGAGAGGGAGACCTCTGGTGTTTGGAAGGGTTTGCGAATATGGTTGACCCATTGAGTTGCTTTAAATGAGATTCTCATTTGGCTTCCAGGGAAATGAACCCTGGATGTATGTTTTTGGATTCAATGCCCACTAAAAAATAAATAATATGATTTCATATTCCTTATAAATTTTAATTAGAATCATAATATGTGGTTCTCTATATAGGAAACCACTCCCTTAGACAAAGATGATGTGGTATTTATCAAGGAGAGACACACCCTAATTTATGATGATGTAGTTTATGGAAGGCGTTAGGGACCCATATCTCTAGATGTTTGAATACATGGAGGGGCATTCCCTCAGGTTTCAGGTAAATTTTCTTGAGTAGGGTTATCCCGAGATATAAATGACTCATATCCTATGTGGGTAATTTTTTATTTCTTTGAGGAACTCCTTGGATCCGAATGGTTGGATATATATTCCTTTAATAAAAAAATTATGTAGTTTTGTATGAATTATACACATTACAATGATTAATATGATGTGATTTACGATATGGGTAACCATAACCCTAAACCCATATGAGGTGATATCCAGTAGGGAGAGCCACACCACCAGATATATATGAAATTCGTTTTGTTAGGGTATAAATATTCCATGGATCATGAAAATAGTACCTATTTTCATTGTAAATTGACATGACCAAACACCCCTTGCTAAAAGCTGAATTAGTTTTGGGTCAATACCATTTTCCATTCTATTACCCTTGGATAAATAATGGTTAATGGTTTAGGCATTTTCATTATATTTTCTTTTTGTTTTGTGCGTATCAAATGTGTAAACTCCATTTAAACAATTTTTGGGGGAATATATTGGCACTTCATTTTTGTGTTTTACTCTCACCCTTCTCAGGAAGCAGAGACATTCGATTACTTGACCAGCTTTTACTTTTAAAAGGACCAAGTTTGGTGGATTACCAACTAAGCTATATAATATTTTATGGCTTAGATGAGACTATAAACAGGGATTGGGTGTAACTTTTGGATAGTAGTAGATACTCATATTTTATTTCTTTAATTTATATTATATATGTTATTGTATGAATGGGATATCAATCATTATTTTTAATGATGATTAAATATGAATCGATTAATTTTTTATTGATGGTTCTATATTTTTTTATACACTAATTGATGTGTATTTTTTCTGATAAATGGAGGTTTTTTCCTATTATATTGACACATTTATATATAGATATTGTCTCCCCATATTATAACCACTAACACCCATTTCTAGTCACTGGACTCTATATATGGGGAGGCACACATGGGTGCGAGTTCCAAACACTAGTTGAAGAGCTTTAGAGTGGTCCAGGGAGGTGGTACATCAAAAATAATGGTATTCGATTTTTTAGGAGATGGATATCACAATTTTTATTTGAGTTTTTTTATCTTCATATTTGTAAATATTATAAACATGTATCACATTATTTTGTTAGATATTGTGCCAGATATTATGTTAGTGTGCCAGGAGAACACTTCCTGATATGATGTCTTAGTTACCAGTGTTATGATATTTGTATTTTTGGATTCTAATTTTATAGCTGTATGGTTTCACAACAAGAAAAACATTTATCTTTGGAATATTTTTTTATGATATTTTTTGGAATCATGTATCATTATTGAGAGGCGATTTTTCATGAATCATGTTTTGAATTTAGGATTCACATGACATTTTTAGGTCTTTGTGTGATCGATATCACTGACAATATGGTTTAATTGATTAATGATTCAATAAAATATGATCTGTTTTTTTAATATAAAAACTTTCTGTGAAATTATACATTGTTGGACTACAATGATTCTTATGATAGTAGATAATGTTGATATATTATGAGAGGATCTATGATGTTGACTATATAGTACCTTTCGGTAAGGGATGTTTAGTGAACATCGTAGGTTGGTATAGACATTTTATTCTTACTTCTGAACTCCATGTCAGTGATTGGGAAAATAGGTTTTTTTATTTAATGTGTAATATAAAACATTATAGAATTTTCCATATATCTTATTAGTCGATTCAAATAATGAGAATAATATGATTTTGTTTTTCCCAACACAAATCATCAAGGATGATTCAATTATACAGATGGGTGTTGGAGAATCTGAATGTGACCCTTAGGGGGTGGAACATATTTGATGAGGATTTTTGAGTATCCATTATATAGTGTTATTATCTATGGTTAGTTTCATATGGGGGTGAGAAATGATATTCAGAGCATGTGAGTGGGTTTCTATCATGGAGTGTGATTCCTATTGAATATGTGTACATGAGGACCCTTGAGTGGGTAGATTCTAATTTGAATTTCCATTTTATATTTGGGAAAGTAACAAAGATGACTATTCAATGTGATGTACCTTATATGAAATATATATTATGTGTCAGGCATCAGATCCTAGTATCCTTAAGAAGCATGTTTGGATTGGATAACTGATTGATATTATTGAGATAATATTTGATATATGATGCTAATATAAGAGAATGGGTAACATGGCTTGTGAGTTCCTTAGAGGCCAAAAGCATGGGAAGATACCTAATATTGAAATCGATAAACATGAGGTTCTATGATGTATCTTTTATAAGATTTTGAGACATCATATATTTTAAAATAGAGATAAATTAAATTCTTTCGGAATAAAAGTTGGGTTTTTAGGGAATGTATGGTTAATTTAATGACCATGATGAATTTATATTTCGATTAGTGGTGCATTGAGATAATGGTTATATATTTACTAATTTTTAAATAACCCTGGGTTTGCGGGTAATCTTGATATTTTATAAGTCATTTTACAGATTTTTGTGTGTGTTGAAAAATGAAATTGTTTGATTCTATTGTGATATGATTAGTGTGCCATCAGAATGTATAGTCTTTTATGAATCTGAATGAGACTACACTGGTATTCATTATTTATACATAGTTACTTTTAATTGTGAATCATTGAGTTTTCAGGTGTGGGATATTGAGAACCGAGGATGACCGATATTTTGATGAAACCATTATGAGTAGGGTTTTGGAGGTTATTATAAAAAAAGAATGTGAGAATTATAAGTATATTGGACATCAGGAATAGATTCGGTAAGTTGAATGATTGGACCTTTAATGTTCCTCAAAATTTATTTTCATTAATGTGTTGTGTTAAAAATTATATTTTATGGGAATGGATTGTTTGGAGTAAAGCATATGTGATGATATAACCTACTGAGGTTGTTCTCAATGAGTGATTTTAGTAAATCCATAGATTGGGGACTTTACCATTATTTATTGGATGGTGTGGTCATTTATATAGATGGAAGTATTATGAGTGATGAGGTTATTATTCCCATGAGTAAGGATTGAGTAATGTTTAACATATTTCCCTGATGCTCATGTATCAGTGTGACATGCAAGTATGATAATGAAATGTAATAATAGATAGATTTTGGGTATTGGAGATACAACTATGTGTTTCTACAGTCATGGGAGTGATGTGACCAATATAAATGTGGTCGATGTGGCTTTTGGATTCTAATGGCCAATATAATCTGATTAATTTAGTTCCATAGACAATTCATGATTTTTAGTTTAGATGCAATATAGGATGTAGTCATTACATTGGAATCCATATTTGGATGGTATTAACATGATATGATGGTCTGTCAGGTTGATGATGAATCAATGCTCAAATGTGATTTTCTATAGGGGTTTTGTTTGGTTGAGGACCCAACCATTGAATAACACTAATATTGGACTTCTGGTTTTGGTATGGGTATTTCAATAGTTAGGTAATGCCTCCCAAGTTTAATCACCATGAACAATTAATAGTGATATAATATCTATATGTGATAGGAATTATTTTTTGAAAATTTCAGTTAAAGGAGGTTCAAAAAATTCATTCTCATGTAATTTTATTGTAACAGCCCGAGATTTTATGAAAAATGTTCCTTTTAATTTTATTTATGTATTGTGTTGTATGCTACACCAAAAGGATCTTGCACAACACACATCCTTGACTTGCCTTGCATTACACGCAATCGCGACCTTCCTCGATAGCGTGTGTTGTACACAAAACCAAGTTTCGCTAAACAACGATATGCTATTAAGATATTATTAAAACTAACTATTGTGAATAGTAATAACCACTTTCTGAAATTTTGTAAATATTATTTTTCAAAATGGAATTCATTTTTGGATTCGGAGTACCGAATTTATCCTAAGGAGAAATTTTGGTTCTTTTCGGATAACTTTCATATTCTGATGAATAGTGAAAATTACTAAATTATAATTAAAAACAAATTTTTTAATCAAAATAATTAATAGTGATAAATCATTAATTTGAGTGGTTTTAAAGTATATTTAGAATATATTTTTACAATTTAATACAATGTTGGTCATTGGATGTAATTTCACATTTAAACCAGACATACTCAAGTGTCAATCTTTTGATAGATATTGTTTCTTAAAAACACGCTATTTGTTTTAACAGAGGGATTTAATTATTAAATTAATTAATGCAATTTCTATGTTATGAATTTGGTAAAATAGACTTCATTTTTTAATTCGGAATATGAAATATAGCTTAGGACGAAATTTTGGCATTGTTCTGAAAAACATCAATTTTTGATGAATAGTTAAACTACTAAGTGGTAGTTAAAAACTGAATTTTTCATAAAACATAATTTTAACGCTTCTGTGAATGGAATTTCAAAAATCCGAGAGACACGGTTGATGTCAGTAAGTAAAATGTGGTTCAATGAGATGAAAATAATTTTTGGTGAATAGTAACTTTTTACATTTATTTACCACGGTTAAAAGTAAATAGTGTAATTAAGGGTAAGAATGATATTATTATTACCCTAACACATGTCCTAATTCTATTGGACAAGTTTATCTCGACCAAAAACAACCTTAAGTGTAAAATATTATCATTTAGGCCCACTTGGATTAGATTATGACATTTAATATTATTTTATTTAATGAATAGTTAAAATAGTTAAAATCAAAGTTTAATAACTAAAACATTTTTAATATGGGGTTATACATAAGATAAATTCGACTATAAATATTCAATAGAAAGATAAATAGCTTTCCTACATAATGATATTTTATTTATAATTTTCAGACATAAATAAATTCATTTATTTATGACACAACGATGATGCAGTAATTACCCTTTTAAGGAAATATTAACATAATTGATGTTATAAATGCTCAAATGAATATAATTTGAGACTTTTTATGAATTCCACTAATTTTCTAGGTTACTATGATATATTAGTGTTGATTTAATAAACTTGGTTAGAACATATAATTCTGTTATGACTTTCACAAAAATCATATATCAAATAGTGTCAAAATTGACACAAAATAGTTTTTAAATCAAATATTATATTATTAATTTGTTATTTTATTCCTAAAAATCTAAGGTTCGGCCAAATGACTTAGCTAAGGATATATATATTAATAATAAACAATTTGGGGTTCGTTTGGCATGTCATAGTAAGTGTATTAACCATATAGTGAAAGGAAACAAAAAGACACGGTAAAAGTTAAATTATTTAACTTAGAGTTAAATCTAATTGATAAGGTTAAAATAATACCCTAAACTTGTCTAAATCCTATTGTATGATAGGATTTCGACCCATCCCCACTTTAGCTTCAAAATAAGACCCTTTGTAACCATTATAAACCGATTTTGACTTTAATATAAAATAATATTTTGAGATATTCCTAAGGTGCCCCTCTCCTCCCTTATAAAAGGACACCTCCTCCCCCTCCTCCTCACACCAATTTGAGCACCCAAGCTCGGCCAACCCCTGAAAAAATATCTTCTCCACTTCCCTAGAATAATCCTAGAGGTTATGGTCTTCTTCAAAGACCAATCTTAGTTCCCTAAGTGAAGGATTCAAAGAAGCATTCCAAAGAAGAGGTAATATCCATTACCGATCTTTTCAATTTCTTTCTTCTTCAACTTCTTCTTCTTTAGTTGTTTCATGATAAAGTAATAACATCAGTATTTCTTATATACTAATATGTTATTATAAATATGAAACAACTCTAATTAACCTTCTATCAATCCTACGAAATAAGGAAATCACCGCGCGTGCGTACGTACGGAGTACCGTCTCCACGCCGTGGTGTAATCTATTTTCCGCCACCACCTTAATTGGATGGGTATAAAGGTGTAATGAGTAACTATATATGATTATTTTAAATTGATATTGATACTGAAATATTATACATACACTTCAACACAATTCCACGACCATGGGAACGATATCATCGCTCGTGCGTACGTACGGACTACCGTCTCCACGACGCGATGAGATTCATTCTCAATGATTAACCATTCATGAATGATTATAAAGTATATATAATAATTACTAATGAAATATATGACCTAATAATGATACTGTAATTATTTATATTTATATGTATGTCATCTACTTAATTCCATTCAATTCAATAAGGAAACGAAAACAGCGTTCATGCGTACGTACGGACTACCGTCTCCATGAACGATGTATTTCTTTCCATTTACTGATTTATTATATATGTATATTCTGAATATATATATATAAATCATGTTTTATATTCTGGAATTAAGTAATCATGATCTAAGTAATCATATGAATAATTACAAGTTAAAAACACGAAAGACAAATGAGACGATTTTACCCAAAACGCTACATTAACATGAATTTACAAAAGAACGGGTAATATAAAGTCATAAGTGGACCATATATGATATAATAACAATGAATATGATTCTGGAATAAGTCAATAACATGATTTAAATCATTATACAGGAGGTTCGGACACTTAGAAAGAAAGTCGGACATAAGGTAAGGGAAATATCACAATCTCATTTTTATCCGAGATTGTTTATACTTTCTTATTTACTGGGGTGTATTTTATCATACACATCCATGTTTCATCAATATGTAATATTATTTCCATCCACCTACAATTGTTTAAATCCATTTTTACCCTTCGGCGAGTTTTTAGTAAAGGATATGAAAGGAATCTTTTGTCGTTTTTCATACGTGGTACTTTTTGACTTTTCCGACAAAAGTACGAGAAGAATGTTTTTTTAACTTATACGGCATGAATGGATTTTTAAAACATTATTTCCAAGAAGATTCCTTTACAAGTTTTCAAGTTTATTTTTAATCAACTTCTTTTAGTTTAGAATTGTATGAAATATTAAGAAAGGAAAAGTGTTTTTGAAGAAGAAAGGATATTTTCCTCAAGAATGGAGTTCAAGTGTTTTATCAAAATTATTTTCCATCTAAGATAATAAAAGGGTTCTGTTTTTATCCCTATTATTAAATTGATTTGATTATGTTGTGATGGAATTAGTTTTATGAATTCCTTTATCTTATATGAATTGTTTTATGATGTCATGTTGTTTAAGAATCCCATTTTAATACATGGGTTATGCAATGATGTATGATTTATGATTTTGTGGCACACATAAGAATGGTATCATTATGAGATGGGTGGGACCTATATCTCCCTCCAATGCATTGGTTAAAGATTTTATATCTCATGAGATAGACATGGCTAGAATGGTAGGTTATACCGGTTCAGTGAAACAGGACTGAAACGAGGGTTACTCAATTCAGAAAGGGACTTTTTCCACTAAGATAGTCTTGGCAATGAGTCTTGACTAACAAGAAATGATTCTCTATGATTATGTGTGAATGCCACAAAGTTTCATGTTTTAAGTTATGATTATTGTGATTACATTTCACTACCATGATTTATCCCATGTTATGAAATTATGCTCTCTTTTGCAGGTTATGATTTCCAAAATGTTATGTTCTTATGAATACGATGTGATTGATATTTCTTTTGTTTACCCTTACTGAGCATTTGAGCTCACCCTTTTATGTTTTCTCTTCCCCTGGATATAAAGAAAGGTTTTAGGTAAAAAAAAAGGGAAGATCTTCATGGGAGATTTTGAAGATCTTTCACCACGATTAGAAGATTACGTTCCGAGTTTCCAAAGACACTATACTATTACGATCCTTGTGTGTGTGTGTTTTTGTTATGTACTAAGTATTCCGAAAAAGTAATGTAAAGTCTATGTACGTCAGGCTTCGGGTCTCTACAGTTGGTATCAGAGGAAAGGTTTAGTCAACCTTTGGAAACTAGGATGCGAAAACGTTAGTGAGATCCCTAGAGAAATTTCTAAGGTATGTCTAGGGATGTCCCTAAGGTTAAGTATACGTATAGGTTATAGTACTAGAACTACGCTAACAATCATAGAATTAAACCTAAGATGTTAGATATTGAAGGTACTCCCCCTTTATTATGTTGTTTTCCCTAGCATGATTTTTTGCCTCTCACACTATTCTTTTTGGGTTTTAGACGATGGCTGGAACCCGAAGGAACCGTGTTGATCAATGCAATGGACAATGCAATGATTGTCCTCCTGAACAAACAAATGTTATGGGAGATGGAGTGCAAAATCTTATTGCTATACTTACACAAGCTATGAATCATTCTGGACTTCCAAATGAGCAGAGAAGGGAACAATATTCTATTGAGTCCTTCATGAGGCAACGTCCACCTTCTTTCAGTGGGTCTTCTGATCCACTTGTTGCTGAACAATGGATCAGTACCACTGAAAAGATATTTTCAGTTCTTCAATGTTCTGAACATGATAAAGTCATCTTAGCAGTATATCGTTTGGAAGGTGAAGCTGATCAATGGTGGAATCTTATCAAGAATACAAGGCAAAGAGATGAAATTGAGTCCATGGAATGGGACAAGTTCAAGAACTTATTTTTTAATAAGTACTTCCCTCATATTCTTAGAACAAAGATGGAGAATGAGTTTATTAAACTAAAGAAAAAGGATGATGAATCTGTTGGTATATACGAAGCGAATTTTACAAGACTTGCAAGGTATGCATCTGGCATTATCATCCAACCTAAAAGTAAAGTTGATCGATTTTTCAGTGGCTTAAAACCAAGTCTTCGAAGGGAATTAGCTATAAGAGACTCCAGTAGCTATGAAGAAATTTTGCGTTGTGCTATCAAGGTAGAAATGGAAGTTGGTGTTACATATCCATCTCATGGTTTTGACAAGAAACGAAAGATGGAGTTCAAGGGGAAATCTCAGAATAATGGTGAAAATAAGATGAATGTTTCCTTATGCACAAAGTGTGGAAAGAAGCATGGTGGAGATTGTCTTAAAGGGACTAGAAAATGTTTTAAGTGTGGAAAAGAAGGTCATCGAGAAGCTGAGTATTGAGGTAATGGAAAAAGGGTTTCTAATGATGTGAATAAAGCAAACACTGCAGAGAACGCACCACCAACACTTCAATGCTTCAAGTGCAAGGAAATGGGGCATTATGCTAATAAATGCCCTAATCCAAGGGTTAGTGATGATCAACATGAGCAACCACTGAAGGCAAAGGACAAAGGGAAGTCACATGCGATCACTATTGGCAATGTTGAATATGACAACGATGTGGTGGAATGATTAAGTGTTTATGTAATGGGATTCCAAAATAATGTTGTATCATTGAGTATTGCAATATTTATTGATGTGGTATTCAAAGTGATTGAGATATTTTTTTTGGAAATAAGATGATATGCGCATAACGAAGGGAAAACGAGAAAATGAAATGTTTAATAGTATTCATGAGCTCATGATTGATATAAGGACTAAGTGATATCATGGTTTGAGTATATAGAATTTTGAGGATTTTGGTATGTGGAAAGTGTTAACTTTAAAGTGCATTCATGTTTTCACTAAGGTATTCAAGAGAATACATGATTGAGGACTTTGAATGTTTGTAATGTGACCAACAAAACATATCTTATGATATATGGGGATCAACGATGGTATTAAATCTCTGGTAATCATTTTCACTATGTTATAAGAGTGGACTGCAGTATTATGGATAAGCCTAATGATTGAAATGGATTATGTTGGACATAAGTGAGTATTGTTTAAGGATAGAAGTTTTTTTCAATATTCTTGATGGGATGTTATAGTTTTAGAAAAAGGAAAACCTGCAGGACGGGCGACAGCCCATCGCGTCGGACAAGGCTGTGGGAATTGAACCCACAACCGAAGTGTGACTGGCCTTTATCGCCTACCACTGGCCTACAGGAAGTCCCTATTTAGTAGAAACTAGTTTTATTATATTAAGTAGTATGATATATGAAGTATAAGTCCATTTTAGGAACCATATGTGATTAATCTCACTCTAGATCAACTTATGTATATAATTTTTGCTAACCTTTTGTTTGAGACAGATGGAATGACCCGTCATTCTATCACATGATCTGCTAACACTTCACGAATAACAAATTCAACTTCATTTATTTAAGAGATGAAGTGGAAATTGTTCAAGGCACGAACAATAGTGCGATTGTACCAAAAATAAAGTAAGTATTTATTCTAATTCAAATTCTTCAACTTTAGGGAAACGATCTTGAAAACCAAAAAAATGGTGTCCTAGTGATCTTATATCTGATTAATAGGATGGTACCTTAGATCGTCACAAATTTATGGATTTGTGATTGTTGGCTTTTCCATATCCATGTTCTCTACCACTCTCCATCAGAACATGATGGTTAGATTTCTCTTCCATATCCATATTTCCACCTATGTGGAAACCCAGTGATTAGTTTATTTGGGTAATCGTTACATTTCATACTTTAGTTTTTAAAGCCAGGTTTTGGTATTTTTTTACGATGTTGGTTTCTATTAAAGAAAATTTCGAATAGTAAACCATTTATAACCCCGACGAATTTCGAGGGCGAAATTCATTTTAAGGGGGGTAGAATGTAACAGCCCGAGATTTTATGAAAAATGTTCCTTTTAATTTTATTTATGTCTTGTGTTGTACGCTACACCAAAAGGAGCTTGCACAACACACATCCTTGACTTGCCTTTCATTACACGCAATCGCGACCTTCCTCGATAGCGTGTGTTGTACGCAACACCAAGTTTCGCTAAACAACGATATGCTATTAAGATATTATTAAAACTAACTGTTGTGAATAGTAATAACCACTTTCTGAAATTTTGTAAATTTTATTTTTCAAAATGGAATTCATTTTTGGATTCGGAGTACCGAATTTAGCCTAAGGAGAAATTTTGGTACTTTTCGGATAACTTTCATATTCTGATGAATAGTGAAAATTACTAAATTATAATTAAAAACAAGTTTTTTAATCAAAATAATTAATAGTGATAAATCATTAATTTGAGTGGTTTTAAAGTATATTTAGAATATATTTTTACAATTTAATACAATGTTGGTCATTGGATGTAATTTCACATTTAAACCAGACATACTCAAGTGTCAATCTTTTGATAGATATTGTTTCTTAAAAACACGCTATTTGTTTTAACAGCGGGATTTAATTATAAAATTAATTAATGCAATTTCTATGTTATGAATTTGGTAAAATAGACTTCATTTTTGAATTCGGAATATGAAATATAGCTTTGGACGAAATTTTGGCATTGTTCTGAAAAACATCAATTTTTGATGAATAGTTAAACTACTAAGTGGTAGTTAAAAACTGAATTTTTCATAAAACATAATTTTACCGCTTCTGTGAATGGAATTTCAAAAATCCGAGACACACGGTTGATGTCAGTAAGTAAAATGTGGTTCAATGAGATGAAAATAATTTTTGGTGAATAGTAACTTTTTACTTTTATTTACCACGGTTAAAAGTAAATAGGGTAATTAAGGGTATGAATGATATTAATATTACCCTAACACATGTCCTAATTCTATTGGACAAGTTTATCTCGACCAAAAACAACCTTAAGTGTAAACTATTATCATTTAGGCCCACTTGGATTAGATTATGACATTTAATATTATTTTATTTAATGAATAGTTAAAATAGTTAAAATCAAAGTTTAATAACTAAAACATTTTTAATATGGGGTTATACATAAGATAAATTCGACTATAAATATTCATTATAAAGATAAAAAGATTTCATACATAATGATATTTTATTTATAATTTTCAGACATAAATAAATTAATTTAGTTACGACACAACGATGATGCAGTAATTACCCTTTTAAGGAAATATTAACATAATTGATGTTATAAATGCTTAAATGAATGTAATTTGAGACTTTGTATGAATTCCACTAAATTTCTCGGTTAATATGATATATTAGTGTTGATTTAATCAACTTGGTTAGAACATATAATTCTGTTATGACTTTCACAAAAATCATATATCCAATAGTGTCAAAATTGACACAAAATAGTTTTTAAATCAAATATTATATTATTAATTGTTATTTTATTCTTAAAAATCTAAGGATCGGCCAAATGACTTAGATAAGGATATATATATTAATAATAAACAATTTGGGGTTCGTTTGGCATGTTATAGTAAGTGTATTAACCATATAGTGAAAGGAAACAAAAAGACACGGTAAAAGTTAAATTATTTAACTTAGAGTTAAATCTAATTGATAAGGTTAAAATAATACCCTAAACTTGTCTAAATACTATTGGATGATAGTATTTCGACCCATACCCACTTTAGCTTCGAAATAAGACCCTTTGGAACCATTATAAACCGATTTTGACTTTAATATAAAATAATATTTTGAAATATTCCTAAGGTGCCCCTCTCCTCCCTTATAAAAGGACACCTCCTCCCCCTCCTCCTCACACCAATTTTAGCACTCAAGCTCAGCCAACCCCTGAAAAAATATTTTCTCCACTTCAGTAGAATAATCCTAGAGGTTCGGGTCTTTTTCAAAGACCAATCTTAGTTCCCTAAGTGAAGGATTCAAAGAAGCATTCCAAAGAAGAGGTAATATCCATTACCGATCTTTTGAATTTCTTTCTTTTTCAACTTCTTCTTCTTTAGTTGTTTCATGATAAAGTAATAACATCAGAATTTCTTATATACTTATATGTTATTATAAATATGAAACAACTCTAATTAACCTTCTATCCATCCTACGGAAAAAGGAAATCCCCGCGCGTGTGTACGTACGGAATACCGTCTCCACACCGTGGTGTAATCTATTTTCCGCCGCCACCTTAATTGGATGGGTATAAAGGTGTAATGAGTAACTATATATGATTATTATAAAGTGATATTGATACTGAAATAGTATACATACACTTCAACACAATTCCACGACCATGGGAACGATATCATCGCTCGTGCGTACGTACGGACTACCGTCTCCACGACGCGATGAGATTCATTCTCAATGATTAACCATTCATGAATGATTATAAAGTATATATAATAATTACTAATGAAATATATGACCTAATAATGATACTGGAATTATTTATATTTATATGTATTTCATCTACTTAATTCCATTCAATTCAATAAGGAAACGAAAATAGCGTTCATGCGTACGTACAGACTACCGTCTCCATGAACGGTGTATTTCTTTCCATTTACTGATTTATTATATATGTATATTCTGAATATATATATATATATCATGTTTTATATTCTGGAATTATGTAATCATGATCTAAGTAATCATATGAATAATTACAAGTTAAAAACACGAACGACAAATGAGACGATTTTACCCAAAACGCTACATTAACATGAAGTTACAAAAGAACGGGTAATATAAAGTCATAAGTGGACCATATATGATATAATAACAATGAATATGATTCTGGAATAAGTCAATAACATGATTTAAATCGTTATACAGGATGTTCGGACACTTACAAAGAAAGTCGGACATAAGGTAAGGGAAATATCACAATCTCATTTTTATCCGAGATTGTTTATACTTTCTTATTTACTGGGGTGTATTTTATCATCCACATCCATGTTTCATCAATATGTAATATTATTTCCATCCACCTACAATTGTTTAAATCCATTTTTACCCTTCGGCGAGTTTTTAGTAAAGGATATGAAAGGAATCTTTTGTCGTTTTTCATACGTGGTACTTTTTGACTTTTCCAACAAAAGTACGAGAAGAATGTTTTTTTAACTTATACGGCATGAATGGATTTTTAAAACATTATTTCCAAGAAGCTTCCTTTACAAGTTTTCAAGTTTATTTTTAATCAACTTCTTTTAGTTTATAATTGTATGACATATTAAGAAAGGAAAAGTGTTTTTGAAGAAGAAAGGATATTTTCCTCAAGAATGGAGTTCAAGTGTTTTATCAAAATTATTTTCCATCTTAGATAATAAATGGGTTCTATTTTTATCCCTATTATTACATTGATTTGATTATGTTGTGATGGAATTATTTTTATGAATTCCTTTATCTTATATGAATTGTTTTATGATGTCATGTTGTTTAAGAATCCCATTTTAATACATGGGTTATGCAATGATGTATGATTTATGATTTTGTGGCACACATAAGAATGGTATCATTATGAGATGGGTGGGACCTATATCTCCCTCCAATGCATTGGGTAAAGATTTTATATCTCATGAGATAGACATGGCTGGAATGGTAGGTTATACCGGTTCAGTGAAACAGGACTGAAACGAGGGTTACTCGATTCAGAAAGGGACTTTGTCCACTAAGATAGTCTTGGCAATGAGTCTTGACTAACAAGAAATGATTCTCTATGATTATGTGTGAATGCCACAAAGTTTCATGTTTTAAGTTATGATTATTGTGATTACATTTCACTACCATGATTTATCCCATGTTATGAAATTATGCCCTCTTTTGCAGGTTATGATTTCCAAAATGTTATGTTCTTATGAATACGATGTGATTGATATTTCTTTTGTTTACCCTTACCGAGCATTTGAGCTCACCCTTTTATGTTTTCTTTTCCCCAGGATATAAAGAAAGGTTTTAGGAAAAAAAAGGGAAGATCTTTATGGGAGATTTTGAAGATCTTTCACCACGATTAGAAGATTACGTTCCGAGTTTCCAAGGACACTAAACTATTACGATCCTTGTGTGTGTGTGTTTTTGTTATGTACTAAGTATTCCGCAAAAGTAATGTAAAGTCTATGTACGTCAGGCTTCGGGTCTCTACATTTATGTGTTGAGTATAAAATGATTCTGTTATGTATCTTCATGTATGATGAATATTTCTCAAGTATCAGCTAGTGATTTTTGATGATAAGGCTTCACGTATAAAATTTTATCAAGGATAATAAAATCTCATCGTATTACATTTTGAATTAGAGATGAGGAGATGTAATAGGGTCTGAGGCATCTGTTTATTTTTTGATTGGGAGTGATGAGATGAAGAAAAATACCAAGAATTTCCGTAGATTACTATAATTGTGTCTCACTAGGTTATTATAATAATCGAGAGCACCATATATCAAAATTATATAATTTGAAAAGAAGATTATGGTGGGTATCTCTATAACCTAGATGAAAGAAGGATAGGTTACATTGTGGTTTAATCAGATAAACAATTACCATGGAGTTCCATCATAGTGTTGTAGTGATGATGATATTTGGTGGCCCTATATATCATGAATATATTACCCCATGTTTGGAGATACACAAAGATTGTTCATTAAGAGTATCAGATTAGAACACTGTGAATTGATCATGAATGGACGCCAGAGTATAGTAGGATTATTGTATTAAATTCTACTAAGTCTTGTTGAGGGTGAGAAGTTCTATGGTGCTGAGGATTTCATTCCCCATACATTTTTGTGTTATGAATTTATGAGGGATACTGAAAATTTTTGGTTGTCCATTTTATGAATCAAGACATATATTTAGATTCTAATTGTTTATATGTTCATCAATTGAATTTTTGGATGTAATTTAAATATTTTGTGGTGTATTGAGTGATTTAATGATATCGGAAATGGGTTGGGATTCTGAGGCTATTGAAAATTTCAATATAAACCCATTCACGAATTGACATATAAGTCACACTGTGAAACTCTTAGGGGTAGGGGTAGGGACCAGCTGCCTAGTTAGTAGAGTATGGAAACATCTATTAACTACATGAAAAGTTTATAGTGGATTTTTTTAAAAGGATCCAAACTCCATTTTAATTTTTTAAACCAGGAATGTGTGGGGAGGTCCATTAGGCTAACACCTCACCCTCCCTTCCCCCATTCTTTCTTCATGATTAGGGGTGATTCCATATGATTTACACTATAGGTTTTAGGTATTTTCTTATATTATTTCATTTATCCTTCATTCTTTTGGTATCACTTCTATTTCATGATATGATTTGTGTTTAGTTTTGATTTTGACACTTCCAGAGAATAGTTGAATCAACTAATACTGTTGTGGATTTTCCTTGTATTTCATAGAGTTTGGACCAATATTCTGTATATATTCAATTTCTCAATATCTTTATTAAGGTGTTTTTTACTATAAATTCAAATATTGGTTTTTGAAAATTAGATGATATTTTCCAATCAAATAGGTTTGTAATTGGGAAATTTTCAAAGAATAGGCCTAGGTTCCTGTCAATGTCTACCACACCATGTAATTTTTGGATTCATTGAGAATCTATGCCAATGTATGTTTTATAAATTTATTCCAATATAAATTAAAATAATTTAAATAGTTTTAAAAAATTAAAACTGTTATAATTAAATTTTTTTTGTGATTTAGTGTGAGTTTGGGAGTTGTGTAAATTAACGATGATAGGTTGGTCTTGTATGAGAATGTGTTTAGATATAAGGATGTGAATTAAAATGAAATGACTCATATTTAATGTAGTTATTTCTTCATACACCCCTTATCATATTTTATGTTTTAATATTATTTGTTATATGAGGTCTCACCATTGAGGG
Organism: Viscum album; assembly: GCA_963277665.1. Classification (NCBI taxonomy): domain Eukaryota; kingdom Viridiplantae; phylum Streptophyta; class Magnoliopsida; order Santalales; family Viscaceae; genus Viscum; species Viscum album. The sequence continues at coordinate 32,121,650 of OY728140.1, read as the reverse complement.
TGGTTGAACATTAAAATGTAAATGGGTTTCTAAACTAAAATTAATTTCCTATATTCGAGTTAAACAAATTTCCATGGATATGAGGGTCCTCAAGATATAACATAATTTCTAAACAACCAATGGGTGAGACCTTACTTATACTATTATAACTTCATACACATAAACCTTAAGGGGTATAAATGAAGTTAAAAAGAATGGTCATGATGTAGTGGTCCAAGTGTTGGAGCCTTACGCACCACAATATAAGGGAGAGTGTGGGGTTTGGAAAATTTGATTGACCATGGTGTAGTGGGACATGAAATTTATTGAATCCTTCATGATAGTTAAGATAATAATTGGGTGATTTTTCATCACTTGTGAAGAGGTGATTACATGAGTGGATGTTCATTAGTTAGAAATTAACAAGGGTGGGTGCATGATGAATGACCAAGTGATGAAATGGAAAATGATATGGGATCCTTTCCATATTTTGGGAGTTATTACAATGAATAATATATTAGTATTCTATGTAGGTAGAGTCATAGTGATGATGAATGTTTGGGACACTACTCCCTTGTAGTGATGTGTGATGACCAGAGAGACGAGATTTAGATTGAGTGACCCTTATGAGGTGGCCAGTATGGATGTGACCTAGTTGAACTAGGTTGGTATCCTATAGTAATGTTGAGCCCAATGATGTTGTTAATGATAAGTGGTTAAGAATAAGTTTTGATTCCATCTTTGAACCAGAATAAATTTTGCTTCCTATATTGCTATATGAACATTACAGATCAAGAAGATGAGAGTCCTACCTTAAATTATTGGATGGTTTGTGGATCATTAGAAACCGATTGACATGAATTATATGATATATGGTTTTCTATTCCTTGAACACCCTCATTCTATCTATATGGTGGGATATAATGTTCACATAGATATAGATACAATGGGTTTCGATGCTTTTCACATGATCCTTGGATCCAGATGATGTGATATCTAGAAGGGGGTGCCTTACCCTTGGGATTGGATGAGGGCATATCTAATAAAGAAAACTAAACCATTTAACTTAGATAATTTTATCCCATTAAGTAGAGAGTCACACCCATAACAATAGGTTATGTATTCTTGGAAGGAAGATACCATGTGTTTCCTACAACATTTTCCTATCGGGGTTATCCCAGGATCTATATTATGTGTAGCCTATGAGCATGATTTTTGATCCCTTGGAAATGGTCCTGGGATGTTTATGGTGGGATTGGATGTATACCAAGATGTAGATATAATTTTTTTGGATTCCTTATCGATTCTTTAGGTATCCAAATGATGTGTTGTTTGGTAGGGGGAATAGCACCACTAGACCTAGATGTGGAAATATCAAATAGGGAGTTATACACCCCTATATTTAGATGTTGTTTTCCTGGTATTGTGTAACTATACCCCAAAACTAGGTCATGGTACTATTTTTTCTAATAATTGGATATTCTTTGAGACACCTCCACATTGGTGGAAGCCGTTTTAGTTCCATCTCATTAGTCATGGTAGAACCAAAGGATCAACAGTGGTTATTTTTTTAAATCTTATGTAAAATATTTTATTTATATTATAATTTTATCACATGTGTGAACTATAGTTTCGGGTTTTTACAGGACCACATTACTGATTATGTATTTATTTGAACTCACACCATGGTTAGAGAGATATGAAACCTAGCTACCTTGACCATATTCACAGTCCATAGGTCTGGGTTGGGTAGTGAATTAATGATACAAGATTGAGTGGGATAAATCGGCCAGGTGGGAGATTGTTAAGAGGTTAAGTGAGGGGATACCATTAGATACACATATTTGGTTTTATTCTTTTATATTTTATATGCGGCCAGTTCGGTGGGAAATATGCCATAATGTATAACCGGGAGTCTGTATGACGATATTCACTAATTATTGATAGTAATATTTATGTATTCCTATAGAGATTAATGTATATTTATTTATATGAATGAATTTTGGATTAATTTATCTATTATGTTTCACTATAATATGGTGTGTAGTATCTCTACTATACTACCATAGACCCCGGATGCAAGCTATAAGCAACTACCATATGTGGATGCTTGTATGAGGTCCACTGGTGACCTCTAATTAGGGATTATTCATGAGGTCATAGTATATAGGATTTAATATCATATATCTAGTGATATTAGTATATTCATTTATAGAAATAAGAGATTAGTATCATCATCCATCTACAATAGAAATGAAAAAGGACAATAGTTAAAGTAATATGAGAAAGGCTGGTGGTAGTGGGAATCCTGAAACTTAATAAAATTTCATTTTGGATTATATTAAAAAAATACAACATGCATTATTTGATAATACGAGTAATTATGGAAACTATTATATGATAGAAACCCTTAAAATATGTAAAAATAAATCTCACATAGATTTTCCTCTAGAGATCAAATTGCTATTTTTTGTCATTTATATTAAATGAATCAATACAGCTAAGAAATATTAGATCATTTAATTGGTTGAGAATATTTATTCAAACTATATATAACACACTAATATATTTTTGATATATTTATCTTTAATTTGGTTTTATATTATTTACATCTTTCTTGATAAGGAAAACTGATTTTGAAATAAACCACGATATACTATTAAAATATTACTATTAGATGTGACTGTTATAACATAAATATTTGATTTGAGAGTGTGAATATTACAAACTAAAATATGAAAATCTATTGTTTATACATTTATGAAGTTAAATAATTTTTTATCAATTGACTAGATAAGAAAATAAAATCATTTGAAGGTAAAAATATTTGTATTTTTGAAAAAAAACTATTATGAATTCAATGTATTTTAGTATTAATAAATTAAATTTACGATTACTGATGAATTATTTTTATCATATGTGAAGATAGTAATGTAAAAAAAATTAAAATTCATTTAATGGTTTTTACTAGGAATGTGATATGAAAGAAATAAGTTTTATGATTAAAATGATTTTTTTCTAATATTGTGTTTTCTCGTGTTTTGTGCACTTATTATTAAATTATTTTTTAACTAATATAGGAGTTGAATCTTTTAAATTAGTTTCTATTTTATAAATTAATTTTTTTAATTTTACTCCATAAAGATAAATTCATTTTTAGTTATAATTAATATCTACCATGGTATTAATCTTGTTATCACTATAAAGGATAAAAGAGTATTTGATGGGTTAAAATATATATATAAAGGATAAAATAAAAATAAAAAGTATTTATTCAAATTTTATGAATGGATATTTATCCTATATTATATAATCATTAAACTTGGACTCATTTGGATCCACATTCTTGGAGAGTGACTTTATTGTATTATAATATACTTAATAATTAAATGTTTTCCATTACTAACCCTTTTAAAAGGGAACCTATTTCCATCTCTTATACACACAACATGAGCCAATTATCAGGATGAAGCTTTACCCAAATACACTATAAATAGAAATTTACATTACCTTAAGGATTTTTCTTCGAAAAGTATAATCCAAGATTCATTATGATTCTTTAAAAAAATAATCCTATAAAAGAGATATTTTCTTACCGATAATATTCATGTTTCTTTCTTTTCAATCATCATCCAAATTTTATGTAACCATATTAATATGAATTAATCCATATATTTAGTACACCAATATATTTTTTTGTTTATTTTATATCCATTTTGTATCTCTTTTTTTGGAAAATTATATCATTTCACCAATGTACGTGTGGACTGCCACCTCCATTTAGTGATGTGATTCATTTTTATTTTCTCTATAAATGGATTATAATAATGATTAATTTATGAAAATAAATATTTTTAATATATAATAATTATTTTTTAATGATGAATTATTATCTACCATTCTTCCATGTTTCCATCAAAAATTTGAAACATAACTCATTCGTATGTATAGAGTCTCATCTCTACAAAATTGTGTAATTCATTTTTCATATCCACTATATATAAATGGTTATACAGGTGTATATAATGAAAAAAATATAATACTTATTATGAGGATGTATATATTATGAAACTATTAATAAAGTTTAAGGATGAGAACCATCATACCAAAACAATTAGAGAAAACATAACAGTATTCCCTTGAATGTTAGTTTTAATGAACAGTTATTAATAAAGGGATAATTGGAAATTATAAAGGAATAATAAACTGTAAATTTTGTATGAATATAGATATATAATATATTTATAATAAATATATTATTATTGAATATTGTTTTTGAATGAATACAGAGAAATATGAGACTTAAGGTATGAGTTTATGTTCAAAACCCATTTTAAATTAAAATTGATTCAAATTGAATATTATTTGGATAAATTATTTGAATATTTTTTCTTAAAACCCTTGTATATTATTATAATGTGCTTATTCCTAGAATTTTCATGTAACTTTTATAATTTTACCTCATTGTTTCATAAAATTATTGATATTTTTTTAAGAAAATCAACTATAATTACACTTCAGTCAAAGAAAATTTTCTTCCCTATCCACATTCACTAATATGTTTTAAAGAATGCTTTTTTATAGGTTGAAATGATTTTATAGGTTAACTTTCAATGATATTTTAATTAATTTAAATGTATTAAAATATATTTTTTATAATGTTTTATTATAATTTTGTATGACTTTTTATAAAGTGTGAATGGAATCTATGTTTTAACATTTATTACTTTAATGAATTTTCCCACCATCATGAATGTTATTTTATTTGAATATTCCTTTATATGTATTCCTGTATTTTTTTCGATGAAAGTATTTACCTCAATATTAGTTGCTTTTTTTTCTTAGAGATACCGAATGAAAAAAATATTTTACTTATTATCAATGAAATGTTAAATGATATTTTATTAGTATTTTCATATATGCCAACTTTTATTAAGGATTGTTATGCTTGAATCCTGATATTATCTTATGATACCATCTACTAAATTTTACTAGATGAATTATGATGATGATTATTTGAGGATAATTATATGAAAAATATTTCATTTTTCTTTATTAATTAATTTATGATGGAAACTTTTAAAACACATTTATTTTCCACATGTTATTTATTTGGGAAATATTTATAAAACATGTTTCATTGTTTGGGATATCCTATGATGAAGTGATATATTATTTTATGATCATGTGGAATATATATTTTTGGTGTTAATTATGTGATGTAGTTTCCCAATATCATATAAACCATCAATAGATTGGTTAAATATTGAAATCACAGGACATAATTTATAATAGAATAGTGAGTGAACCCAGTTTGGTATGGGGCTCTATCAAATATTATAACATTGGGAGTGAACCTTAAATGAGGAAATAGTGGAATACTTTTTTAACTCAATCCACCAGCATAGTCCCAGAAGTGATACTTCAGTAATGATATGATTTTTTATTCTTACTTGTATTCCACAAACCTATTAATTATGCTTGTGATTTGTTCTCATGGCACGAGATGGATTTTTGGGGATTCCATACTCATATGAATTATGTATTTTTGTTGTGAAAAAGCCTTATTCAATGATTCATTGACTGAGATATTTGAATAATTGTTTATGAATATCATAATTTATGATCATGTTATCATACCCTTATACATATCATATACTCAATTATAATTATTCGTACATATCTGATATGTTTATGATTACTAATCATATGACCCCATCCATACTTAGGTATATTTTCCCCTTTTTATGGAGAATGGTTTTATGTATCATACATATAGGAAGCTTAATATATGAAAAGAATATTTCAGTAGATACTAATTATATTTCATGAAATAAGATTATTACAAATTTAGTATATAAAGACACTAAAACATTAATATTCTGGTGTACGTATTTCATCAGTTTTATCAAATATTCTTGTAAAATTGTGTAATATTTACTTACAAAATGACTTCTCCACCTTATTTGGTATCCGATAAGGGTTTAATTTTCTTGGATATTATTATTGGAATATTTTAGCAAATATATTGGTATAACACAAATAATATGATATCATTTTAATGTTTTAGTAAAGTAAAGATTTTGTTGTTTATTAATAACAAAATCCAAACATGGATATTAGAAAGTTGGTTTGGTTGAGGAAACGATGTATTTAGGGGTAAATACCTTGAAAAATTATGGTTATGTATCAAAATTATCCTCAATCAGTTCATGATGAGTGGAGTAATACTACACACTTAAAAGAGACCTCGTGGGATGTGTTTTTTTTATTTCATATTCTCTTTATGAACCATTATTATGAATGAGAGGATATAACCTATGAAAAATGATTATAATACCTAATGATTTGATAAGAACCTAATGTTTCAATGGTTTATTGTTTGTATTATAATTTGGTACATCATAGTAATTATTTTACTTGTCATATAAATTTTCACTTGTATTTTAGATTTTTTATACTCTTACAATGTTTTTTGTATTATTTATTGGATCGAATGAGGATAAATCATCTGAATAATGAATGTTACAACCAATTAAATGACCTTCCTCATGAGCTACTAAATTAAATAGGGGTAGGGATGCGAATTTCATTTTGGTTATGCGTTATTTGGAAGGTAAATCTAATCGAAGGTGGAATTTTCTCAAGAATATAAGGCGAGATTATGAATGTAAATATATTCTAGGGGAAGAATTTAAGGAGGTATACTTTAAAATAAATTTTCCCCAATATCCTACCAAAAATATGGATAATAAAATTAATGAACTATATAATAAAAAATATTATTACATCAGAAAATACGAGGAAAATTTCACTTGACCTACAAGGTATGCATTAATTTTTTCCATATCTCTAGTCTATAGATATTATACAATATAAGTTTGTGGGAATTATATTCCTAAACTAATTTTTATTCACCATCTAGTTGAATTTAATGTACTTTTGGGAATGTATGGGATTTAATTATATTGATACCATATCAATTTCAAATTATGGTAAGTCTAATGTTATATTATGAATATAATTATGATCATATTTTAATGTGAATATGGATATAAAATTCTAATAGAAAATAATGTTTTTTCATGGGACATTCTACCTATTCTTGTGTGATATTTATCTTAAATATTTGGGTAGAAACAAAAAAATTGTCTATATGATTACATTTTTTAAATTTGTTGGCCTACTTCCCAAATATTTTCTTATTATTCCCTTGAATAATTTTGTTGAATTTTCAACTGAATTTATACATCGTACAACACTAATTTAAAGGACTAAAAAGATAATAGACCCAATTTATTTGAAAATTTTCAATAATTAACTCCAAGAGTATATTAATAAGGAATTTATATGACTTTATCCATAACCATGGAGTGGAACTATTATTTTTGTTATGAATAATGATGGATTGTTTTGTCTTTTAATTGAATATAAAAATGTGAAAAGATCAATATCATTAAAAAGTATCATATATTTGATATTTATGACTTTCTTGATCATTTGTGAATATATCATTACGTTTCAATGATTTACATTTATTATAGACATAAAAATCTGATTAATAAAAAGGAAGATATATAGAAGGAAATATTACTTATGAGTTATGGTCATTATGTGTTTTAAGTGAATCCATTTTGACTTAAACATATTCTTTCCATCCTGATTAATTTAATGTGATGGCGTCTTTAGATATTAACACGATTAGTTTTTGATTTTATTTAATGATTATATTCTTATATATTCCATGAAAAGGATGTACATGAAGATCATTTGAGGATTATGATACAGAACATGATGAATGAGAATATAAATTCGAAATATAGAAACTTTTAATTATATATATATAAATATTATTTATTTGGTTATATAATTTCATGTCGGATTATTATGATGGATCCTTAAAAGAAAGTTATCATTGAATAATAGTCCATATAAACCATGTTGATTAAGACACATAATTTTATAGGGTTGGATGTATACTACTTAATATTTTTGTGATAATTATCATGAAATAAAATTTACAATAATCATGTTTACTCACAAGGGACCCGTGTTCCCACAGACTATAGAAAATAATGAAAATTTCAATGAACTAAAGAAATGGTTGTTCTATGATCCTTTCCTCACAATACACTATGTTGGAGAGTATATTTTGATCTATAATGATGTATCAATGAAGTAACAAGGATGAATCCTCATATAGAATGATATAGCTATATCCTATGCCTCACACCAATTGAAATTTCAAGAAAAAAATTACCCGACACATGTTTTGGAGTTGGAAGTGGTAAAAGTTTCAATGAAAATATGGATTCTTTATCATTATGGTGGAATATTATATATATATATATATCATAAAAACTTGAAGTATATATTTTTACAAAAAGTGTCAAATATAAACCAAAATCGATGGATGTATAATTTTTTAATAATCATTAATGCTAAATTAATTACCACCCATGGGAAGAACATAATGGAAGCTCATTCTCTGAGTCAGAAATTCCATGCATGTTTTTCTATGACAAGGATAAAAATATATGGAATAATTAGGGATTCTTAAAATATAAATCAAGAAGTCATGTTTAAATGGGCTTGATCATATAATTCACAAATGAATGTTCAAGCATACAGTCATGTGAGGATTAAAGAGGTAAAGAAGGAAGATGAAGAACTGTAGATAAAGTTGATAAATGTTCCTTTGTTAAAAAATGATTGTTATGGAATGAATAGGTCTAGGAACTGAGTAAATTCCCCATCAATACAATATTTGAAGGATTTTTGGAATGAGGGTCATATTTGATCATTCTCTATTCAACATGATTTTATAATGATATAATGATATTTAAATAGTTTTTATAGTGGGACAATATAAAAAATATTAGTATGTAGTATGTATCTAGTTGTTTTGTTTTCAACAAGTTACGGCTATGTGGAAGGATTCTATTGGGATGTAACAACTATTTACCATACCCAAATCAAAAATGGGAAAACATCACTACGGATTTCCTCTTAAAACTCCCTGAAAAATATATTGTCCACAATTCTATTTGGGTTGTGGTTGATTTCATTATCAATTCATCACATTTCATTGTAATAAGTAAATATTTCTTCATTCATCATCTTTCAATTCTATACATTATAGAAGTGGTAATGTTTTAGAGATAAACACATTATTTTGTATCTAATGTGGATATAAGGATTACATTGATTATATTAAGAATTTCTCAGTAAACATTGAATACCGAGTTGAACTTTATAAATGTTTATCATCATTATAAATATGGTTAGTAAATGAAGAATCTACCCCTAGATGAAATATTCAGAGCAAAATCTATATATTTCAATGGTGGGTTGGATCAATAACTTTGTAGAGTTATGATTTCATTCAATAATAGATTCAACCCAAGAATTCATATGGGTACTTATAAATATTTATATATTATAAATTTCAAAACATTAATATGATAGGATGAAGTAATATAAGGAAAGAAATTGGGACCTGATCTAGATGAGTAAATGATAGAGAAGGTTAAAGGTCCCATTAGTCTATATTAAATTCCATAGAAAATTAACGCGGAGAATCACTGAAAATGTATTTTATTTGATGTTATTTGAATGTTATTCTAATGAATATATTTTTGTGAGTTTTTAAAAAAAAGAATGAAGGGAAATATTAACCATATATAATTGGTACCATAAAAATTCTTAATCATATTGGTATGATTTCATATCGCATGTTACTTCCACCTAGTGTCTTTTAAGTTCATGATGTGTTCCATGTATCTATCTTGCGGAAGTACATTCTGGATTCTTCAAATGATCTCAACACGAAGGCCATACCAATAGAGCACAATCACTATTAAGAGAAATAACTGATTCAGAATATGGATTAAAAATAAAATTTTTTACAAATCATACCACTCACATAGTCAAATATATTAATTAAACCCATAAAATTAGAGTAAGTCACATTAGAGAATGTTGATTTTTTGAGTAAGAAGTATCCTCAGTTGGTTGTATCAGAGTGAAAATATTTCAAGTAGTAAATTATGTTGAAGAATATAATCATATTGTTTAACATCCCATTTAATTAATTAAAAGTATTTTTAATGATTAATTGGGTTTTTAATGTATAATTTTCAAATATTTTACAAATATATTGAATTTGTTATTCATTTAATTTTGTAATGAATTTTTTTTATTCGTCGATCAATAGATATATGGGAATTTAGTCAAATTGAAGTTTTTGTTATAATGTAATCTAATCAAACTTTTTGTGAATGATTGGTTGAAATATAATGAACACAAAAATAAAATATTAAAATACCTATACTTATTGTTCAAGACTGATCATATAAGTTTAAGGAACATATTAATTTTACCATAAACATCACAAAGTAGAGTTACTTCAAGAAGAGAGTATATTTGAAGGTTTTCCCGATATTGATGAGAGTGAATCCTCTTATAACCATATTAGAATTAAATTCCCCATATAATGTCAGCTGTAATCCAAACACCACAAAATTTTGTGCTCAAGTGTTCTATAATGTGTGCTGAGATATCGATGAGACCATACAACCTACTGAGGGAAAAAAATTCCCCTCCCATGATTCACTAAGAACCAATTTTGAATGGGGGAAAGTTTTATTTAAATGTAATTATGAGGTGGTAATGTTTTTAATTTATAATCTAAGATAATCCTTTTCAGAGGACAAAATTTGGTTGTGCAGCTAGAACTTGGAATTTTTAAATTTGGTTGATGGGGATGCATGATTCAATCTAAGTAGATGATGACCAATCAGCTATGTTAGTCATATTTCTACATCGCGATTTGGTTACCTCATTAGATTCTTCTATAAGAAACGCAATTTCTACGTGGGAAGTGGAGGTTTCTGAAGACATCAAATTATGTGAACTGAAATGGCAATGTCTTTAATTAGATATGATATGAATATTCTACATAAACTCTAGTGGATATTTTGGAAGATCATATACATCATTATATTGAGCTACATGAAGTGGAATCGGCCATGTAAATTGAATTTTCAATGTATGAAAATTCATATGTGATGGTAATTGGATACATATGAAAATGGAAACGTGGGATGTTTGGATACGTCCCAAGTCAGCTATGTGGAAAATTTCATACGCGATCAATTTTATTATATTGGAAAACTAATATGTTTAGTAAATTTGACACGTAGGTGAAACTTAAATTTCAACAGTGTAGCCTTTCACTGGAATAATTTCATGAAGGCTTCAAGTGCACCTACGATGCATGTTGATAATTCTAATATGAATTTCCTTGAAAACCTAAAAAAAGATTAATCAAGAGAGGAGAGTGTGATCATTTGAAGAAAATGAAATTTATAGGTAATGAGAAACCTAAAACGGTGGTCAGGAACATCGATCCATAAATTTTGAAATCATGATATATTGGGATTATGGTTGCTACATGGCATAGAGATTCAAGTAGTTTCACATTTTGTTGGAGGTAGATTGGATTTAGTTACAAATTTTGGATGATGTACAATGACAAAAATGCCACACAGAAGCCATCGAGTTAGATATAGATCTATAATCACGATAGGCAGGCACCGATTAAGAGGAAATTGGAATATTAAAATAAGAATCACAATATTTAGAGAGAGGATCAACACACCACATCTAGATATCGGGAACTCAATGGGAAGAATATAGATCACAATGTGAGAACTAAGAGATTAGTAGATATTGATAATTGAGCATAAATAACAATAGAAAGAAGAAGATAATACCCCCCTTCCCCTATTTCATCATTTCCTTCATCATGATATATTTTGAGATAGAATATTATAATATGTTTATTAAAATCATGGTTTTTGGGTAATCACTTTTGAGTGAATATCTTGTAAAAATAAATCTATTTTCTATTTCATAAATTTCATCAATATGTTGCTTCTCTCTAATTCTCTTATGACAATCACATTATTTTAAAATATTATTTTCCATAAAATTGATCTTAATCATTATTATACTAAAATTTCTTTAATCTATGGAGTTTGTTAAAATATAAATCATGATCGTGGGAGATTCAAACATGGATTTTGACTAAAAATTTTAATTTTGTGAAAATATTATTTGTTCCACTATATTATTAGGTGATTTATGATCTTGAGAAGCTACTGGAGATATTCGTCCATATGATTAATAACAACAAATCAGGTTATCAACATAAAATCACATCCACATTTTCTAATTATAATGCATCATTGAATGAAAATTTATAAAAAATTCAGACATTCTAATTCCCCATGTTTCATCAACTAATCTACCCCAAAATTTGTGTCCTTTTATTTCCCTATTTTCCTCTTTCTATTCTTACTCTCCCACCCATGTCCAGATAAATCCTCAATATTATTATCTATTCACCACCATTCCCAGTTTAATTATCTTCTTTTCTGTTTTTATGTTATTCTTGAATTTTTTATATTATTTTTCATACACATAAATAAAAAACTATGACTACTTCACTTTGGATCACCATATTCTAATAACAATAATATTAGTAATTATAGTTATAAATAATTAATCAATAAGATTCTAATAACCATCTATCATATTTTGGCACTGTTGGTATGGTTTCTTATAAGCAAGGAAAAAAGAAAACAAACAAAAAGATAAATAAGAAATAGGTATAAAAAACTTTAAAAATTAGAATCTTTAAAAAACTATAAAATTTGTTAAATATGTTATGTTTATAAAACTAGGTCTATACACCATACCCTAAATTGAGAGGAACCATAGGAATTTTAATATGTGAAAAAAGAAAATCAAAATAGAATACAATGGAGAGGATAAGAACCAAAACATTACAAATAAACCACAGTGAAGTATGAATCCATTTGTAAATGAGATGATTGAGAGCATAGGATGAGATAATTTATGTTTAATACTATCTAATAATTTATCCCATGTTATTCTCTCAAAAAATAATATAAATTATGATATAAAATGGTCAATTGTATTCCATAAAGATGACCTTCAATATAATTACCAATAAAAACTCTCTAGTCATCATTAGTGACTTCTAGAATTGTGTTATGTAGCATCCACTGAGACACCTAGGTGACAAAGATCATAATTTTTCCATTTTTTACTAAAGGGGAATTCTCATACATTGTTCTAATAGTTAAAGGAGGAATTATTTTTCATCTAGGAACCATTATATAATTCATTCACCATGGAGTTCTACCCTAGGATATTGAAATCTGAAATTATACACAAAATCATTGGTTTTGGGAAAAATGATTGAGAACTACTCAATAAGACATAGAATAAATTCAGGTCATTACATCGATAATTTCTAAACCTCTAATTCATTCTTCAATTCAAGATTTACACATTCTTTTAGTCTCACCATTTACCAATAATCATAGATAGACCAATTTGTTAATTTGTATTTTAGTGATAGAATATTGAGGAACTAAATAAAATATTTAATAAATTAGCACTAAACCCACAAGACATATTCTCTGAGAATAACCATTATGAGTAAAGAATCCAATCAGGTCATATAAGAGGTTTCATAAGATGATGGAGTTTTCATTGAAAATAATCAAAACACTCATTTTGAGTAATTCCACCACTATGGCATGATTGGTAACTTACACCCATGACTTCCAAATTTTAATATGCCTTCCCAGGATCTCCAAAATGAAACATTGACAATCCAATTTCAAATGGGTAATCCTAGCAATGAACCTTTTTCAAAACCTTATAATATAGGGGTATATGAATAACCCCAATATTTTCTGGATTGAGTAGGGAGTTCTTAGAACTGATTTTCATTATGGTTTTAAAAAACAACATAGACAGTACTTCCAACCCCAACAAAAATCTATACCATTTGACTCATAAGGTGAATTAAGTTGTATGTTCCAAAATTTTATATGTACATTTGATGTAAATTGTCAAACATTTATTTTTATAAATTGAAAATGTAATCTATGATGTAAAATCTAGACATTAAAATGGGATGTTGTTTAGAGAAGATGGTGGTAGAGATATGGGTATCCTTCCAAAAAACACTAAAATTAACCCAAGACAAAATTATATGGATTTGAGCACTAAATGTGGCCTTAAAACCAACAAAATATATATGAATGTACCCCAAAAAATTAAGTATGAGAAATTTAATGAATCAAGAAACTACAATCTAGAAAATATTAATTCTGAAAATTTGGACAGCAATGTTAAAAAAACTCTGATTTCCCCCAACTGAAAAACAACAAGATAATAGCATTGAAAAAAATGGAAAATATGGGAGGAAATGTTTTAAAGGATAGGTTTAAGGGATGTATAAAATAATTAGGAATGTTTATATAATAATTTATTTTCCACAAAGAATTAAATATGAAAACCAAGATTCAGAACTATTTAAATTTATATAAGTTTTCAAATAACTAAAAATTGTCAATATTTACAAGAGTCAGTGATTAAAATAAAATATTTTATAAAATCACTCAAAATCATATGTTCAAACAAGAATACACAAAATTATTTTTCTACTTAAAATATCAAATATGAGTGTATCATTATATTTTAAAATAGATACCTCCAAAATTTAAGACCTAGGGGGAATTGTCATTCCTTATACCTTTTTAGATAGAGGTGAAAAGTTGAATTGTCTATGTGATCTTATGGTTAACAATATTTTCAATCCATTTTCATTTTTACAACACTGGTGATTACAAATTCCCAAAATCAACATTTTTTTGTTACAACTTCATGATCAATCCATTAGTTAATGAGTTGGTAGTGTATATTACTATCTATTGGGAGTATGAAGGATCTTTTTTGAGACATATTTTCTAATATTTTATATTGAGTGTGACCAGGACGTTCATATCATCATTGTTAAGCCCTTTATAGCCATAGGGAGAGATTTCATCAATGTCTCAAAAGAGATATTAATTTTTATCTTGGGTGAACAAAAATTGGAATTTTTTATCCCATAAAAAATTAAAGAACTCTCATGAGAACCAATATATCCTATAAATGATCTTTTATGATATGAAAAATATCTTGATGATAAAGAGGATGAGTTTTTTATAATGCTGTAATATATTATTAGTGCACCTGAGTTCCTTGTTAAAACATATATGTGAATTAGCTCTTATAAGGATAAATATCCAATTGATAAGTTTTACGGGGAGTTTTTGTAACTCCTTGATAAGTGTTCTATATAAAAATGGCTAACCCATAAATAAGAAACTAGATGTCAGAAACACATTAATAATGTTAATAGTGATGAAGGGGAATCTTTTTTCACTACCTTATTTAGGAGGCATCATGAGGGACTTGTCCCTTGCATACTCATGTATTTTCTCTCAATATAAGAACAACTAGATTTAGATTACAATACCCTTACATATCCTTTGAAATATTTAATTTTAGGTTCTTTATCCATAAAACCTATAATAATCTTATCTAAACTTGAGTAAAGTCAATATGTAAATATGTTGAGTTTCTTAAAGAAGTTTAATTGTTTTATTTTCATTTAATTTCTTTTATCAATGGTATAATTCCATATTTTTTCATTCATAAAACCCAGTAGAAACAATTAGTATAATTATATAGATGACTTAACCCAAATATGAATGACGTTTTCCCAAATAAAGTGATCAGATTTCTTGATGATAGGATATTATTTCCTATTTATGATAGTCCGTGGGTATATTCTTTCAAAGTAGTTCCCAAGAATAGTGGAGTGAATATGATAAAAAACTAATAGTATTATAAAATTCAAACAACAACTATTAGCAATTGAATATTTTATATTGGATATATGAAACCCAATTATTCCACAAGGAATGTTATCTTCTCCATGAAATGATTTTCAAAAATGATAAACATGTTCACTAGAAATGAGTATTTCTATTTTCCTGATGGATATTATAGATTCAACTAGTTTTCTATAAATCAGAAGGTTCTAGAGACCACCATCAGTTGCCTATTTGGGACATTTTCAATACCAGTGAATTCCCTTTGGCATATGTGGTGCTCCAGTAACATTTTAGAGATCCATGATGACATTTTTATTAGACATGATTTAAAGTAATATTTATGTATTCATGGTTGATTTATTAGCTGTGGGAAGTTATTTTGAATAATAGAATGAAAAATTAAAAAAAAATTGAAATATGTCAAAACAAATATTATTTTTAATATGGAAATGTGTTGCCTTATGTATACAGAAGGAATTGTGTTGGGTCAAAAGGAATATATGAAAGTAATATAAGTTGATAATTTCATAATTGAGATCATAAAAAATAATAAAACACCTAATAATATCAGTTGTATTATAATCTTTTTAGTAACTGACTAATTTTATAGGTGGTTCATTAATTTTTTTTCCAAATCACTAGCCCACTTTTCTCTAGTCTTATTAACCAGACACTATTTATGGGAAATATTTGGAGTCCCTTAACACTCTTATGGAGAAACATTCCACTTCACTAGTGTTAACTACCCATATTATATGTATCCTTTTGATGTGATGTGTGAATATAGTGATCTAGTTATATGAGCTATTTTGGGTTATGAATAGATATGGGTTGAATTTCATTTATAATGCAAGAAATCTGCTGGATGATACTCCGAATAATTATTCATCAATAGAAAAGTGTCTCTCTATTGTTATGTTTTCCATTTAAAAAATTGATATTACGTGACAGGGTCCAATGTTTTAATTTTCACTTACCATCCAACCCCATGTACTTGTTTGCTATGAAGAAATCAAACCCATGTATCAAGAGGTGGAATATTTGGTTGTTGATGTTTTATTTGGCAATTAAGAATAATATGGTGGATGAAAATATGGTTACAAACCATTTATATATGATTTTCAACACTGAAATTGAAGATGCAAGGTAGATCAACACACGTTTTCTTAGATTGACAACTTTTTTGCTGCCTCTATGAAGAAATATACTTGGTTTGGGGTTAATTGTTTATTTTTAGATATACGTGTTATACAAAATATCTTTCAAAGAAACAAGAAAAATATATACATACAAGTTGAAATAACACTCTTGGAATGACCCACTTTTTTTAAGAGATAGATTGATGTTATTTTTTGTTGGTGTGTGGATGAGGAGCAAATTTCACACATCATTGAGATCTTTCATTTATCACCTTATAGTGGAAACCATAGAGGGGAAAAGGACTACTAATAATGTTATATTCGATGGTTTCTAAGGGATAAAATAGTTCAAGGAGGATAGGTGTCTTTTCAATGGCTATGAAAAGTGCCAAATGCCTATAAATTTAGGTATAAGGTTTGAGATTCATCAAAAAGTAATACTTGCGGGGTATGTTTATGATGAATTGGGATTTGATTTCATGGGTTAATTCACATATTACCATGTAAATGAGTATTCTATTTTAAATATTGACTATGTATCCAGGTGGGTTGAGATAGTTGTTCATACCATCAATCTTGCTGTTAAAATGGTAAAATTCATCAAGTAAAACATATTTTTTTGGTTTTAAGTTCCATGAGATTTTATCATAGACAATGTAACAAAATTCAAAAATTTATTGTTTAAGAATTTAATATAAAATTGTGAATGTTCTAATGGAAAAAGTATAACCTGCCACCAAAAATCCAGTGTGTAGGATGAAGTGTCTAACAAAAAGACAAATCATATGTTAGAGAAGATGGTTTTTATCTGAATATAGGATTGGTATATTTAGTTAGTTGAGTTCGTGTGGGATTTTAAAATCTATTATAAGAAAACCATAGGGTTTTCCACATACATTTGTTTTTTTGGAATGACTTATAATCTTCCAATAGAACTACATCAGAAGTCTTTTTGGGTAGTGATGTCCTTAAACGTGGACTAAAAATATGATGCTGAGTGGAGGATGTTGGATCTGACTGATGTTGATTAAATTATAGGGGAATTTTTTGTAAACAATGAAATTTAAATATATATATATATATATATATATATAATTTTATGAATAAATAATTTAAAATAGATACTTCATGGGAGATTAAAGGGTCTTTCAATTCAATTATGGGATTATCATTTTCCTAATAAAATATAAAAGCATGTTTTTCGGACCCATTAGCATTACTAGAGTGATTGATAATGGAGATATAGTTATAGTTGGAGAGGAAAAAAATTATTCGAGGTAAATTTCTAAATAATCAAACACTTATTTTAAGGGAATACCAAGGGTTGAATATCATCTCTTTGCTTGAAATATTAATGTATCTCATGTCTAACTTAGGACTATAAACATAGAGTTTCATGGGGACTAACATATAGTCTTTCATGTATTTATTTTTCCCTTTTCGAATATAAATAACTCTTGATGTCTAATTCTCTAGTATTCTAACTCTTCAATATGCTTAAATCAAAGGGTTTGTTACATCTAAAGAGTTACGACTTCCAAAAAATTTTCAAGTGAAACCATGGGAGAGACATATTGGATCATCAGTATATAACCACATAAACTAAAACATTGGTTGAAATTTACATTAAACATTAATTTTTTATTCTTATCTGTATTTTAATTTCCTTTTATGAAAGTAAAAGGAATTACCCTATGAATTCAATGAGGGATGCAGAGGAAGAACTTTTGAATAATTTTAAATGATGAGAGATCCAAAATTTGGGGATGTATTATTTTTATTTTTCCATTTGAAGACATTGTTTATATTTCAATTCATGCTGTTGTCAACAATGTGTGTTGGAATACACCATTAATATTGTGAAAATATTGATCCAAATTTTTTTTGGTTGTTATATTTGGAATTATATTGATATGAAATTCAAGTTTAGATGCATTGTTGAACATTCTTTCACCCATTAAATTCACATTCCATTTATTACTGTTGTATAATAATGTTAGTTTGGGAATACTGATTTTTTTTTAAATTTTGTGTAATGCCCATAAAGTTATATTTTCTACAGAATTTGAAGAATATTTTTAAGTACACTATCTATAACATTATGATTCATCATTAGAGAAAATTTTGGGTTTAATTTTTTGGTTGATAGGACTTCTTTTTTCGCTATGTTGTGCTTCAATTCAAGACACATCAATACACCATTAATTTTATTGTACAAAATGATAGAAATGATTTATATTCTTTTTTAAATTAATGTTTTAGGATTAAAATTAAAAAATATTCTATATTTCCTAGAAGATAATAAATTTATAGTTTTTTAATGCTTCATTTTATTCTATTAATGGGTGTGTATAATTGATCATTGGTGTTTTATGTTATTTTTTATAGATATTAAGATTAGAAACTAAGAAAGGGGTGAGATAAGATAGATATTTTCTAAATTATTTCCATAACATGAGAAATGTGTTAATTAGAACTTGATCTTAAAGGGGTCATCTTTTGATAATAAATCACAATAGGGTTCTAACTCAATAGATAAGCATATAATTCCATTGAAATAGAAGTAAAATAAGAAATTGGGGTCCCACAGTGAAAACCATAAACTCTCAGAACTAGGTGTTTCTATATTCCCTATTTACAAATATGATAATTGATTTTTCATAGTGATACACACATACATGGAAATGTTAAATTTTAAAACACAAAAAATAATGGCAATAATAGTAAAAAATGATTTCATTAAGGTAAGGTAAATTTGAACTGAGATAAAGAAAGGGAAAACTAACTTACATGACATTAATTTTAGTTGTAAAAATAGATTTGAAATTGAGAAGTGGATTATTGAAACTTAAGTGATATGAATAATTCTGGGTTATTCCTTTTAATATATTATTTCCACATAAAACTAATTTTTTATCAATCATAGAATTGAAACTTGAATTAAAATTGATGTAAGGTGGCATGTATCTTTATATAAGAGGCATGAAATCTTTAATATTGAAATAATATATGATATATATAATTCATAATGTGTTTTTAAATGTAGTACTGACAGCATGTTCATATTCATTAAAAGTATTGACTTACCTCAGTTTTTTCAAATGTAAATAAATGTCTTAACATTGTTCATTTTGATCTAACTATGAAAAGTTCTTATTTTCTATTTTCAAAAGAATTCTCTTTTGGAATTGTTTGAAGAAAAAAACTATTTATATGTGGGGGAGTTTTATATGGTACTATTGTATCACATTTTCCAACATATTTTTTTTGTTAATTGTTTTATTTATAATACATAATTGAGGTTATAATGGAGAATTTTAGAATTTGTGAGAAATGTATAGAAGTTTTTATTTGCTTAATATTATAATGAAATGTTTCCTATTTTTTGTGACAAATTTATATATATGTCTATAGTAAATGTTAATACTTTGTTATTATGTAAAGTAATTAAACGTTTTGGTAAAATTTGTAGATATAAAATTAATAGAAAGAGAGAATGGTAAAATTGATACACTTCTTGTTGAAGATAGATTATCTATGTTTACTACACATCGGTATTTCCTCATAAATATCTAAAGTATTAGTTTCTTAAGGTGGGACTATATGTGAAGGTTCTCAATGATGTCATATTATGATAGGTTCGGTTTGGAGATGCTTGTTTCTATATCTTCTTATGAAGGGTCAACATATTCGGATGAGGTAAAATCCCCTTCAAACTATTTTGGAAAGGGGGTCCCCATAATTAGTGAGAAGCAACCTAAACACTAAAATACTCTATTCTCAAGACTTCTACAATGTGTGATTAAACACTAAATAGACCTGACCTCCCAATCTGGATGTTTATCCTCCCAGAATTAATCACTATTCAGTATTTTTTAATGTAGGAAAAGCACGATTTAAATAAAAAAAATTTGAAGGAAACTATTTTAAGTTTGAGATAAGAAGATCCTATTGAGAGGAAGCAGTCCAGTGTCTCATCTATAAACCCGTGTTTTTAATTTATCATCCAGAAATGCATAGAATATCTTGGTTAAATATGACTGATTAGCTACATGAGTCTGAATACTATATGAGGATATGGATACATCATCATTTTAAACTACATGAACATAAATGAAAATGTGGTTAAAGTTTATTTGTGAATACATCAGATACATAAATCAAAATTTAAATCTAAAAAATTAGCAACACCAAGAATCAGCTACGTAAAATCAAGTGATTACATGGAAAGACTAGATACATCTTCACATTCATCTTGGTTAAGTCCAATCAGCTATGTAAATTGAATCAACCACATAATAAATAATCAATGTGATGATAATTATCTCCATATATAAATGGATACATGGGAATATTGGATACACTAAAAATATTATTTGTAGAAAATATCGTACATCGATCAATTTTTCTACATTATAACATCATTGCATGGAGTAAATCGGCCATATAGGTGAAGTATTTACATAAATAGTGGATCATTTAACCCAAATAAATTTTTTAATACATATAGTAAACCCTTGATGCAAATTTTAAATTATACTATGAAATATCTTGAAAAAATATATAGAACCTAATCATGGGATGAGTGTATGATCATAAGAGTTAAATAAAATACAGAAAGTGGAGTTGCATGAGCCAATTATTACAACCATTCACCACTCAATGTGGAGAGAATACTGAGATAGTGGTTTTGGCATAGAACATGACCTCAATGGGGTTCACATTTTATTAGAGGGAGATTATCTTTAGCTACCAATTTAAGATGATGTACAATGAAAAGAATGACACATGGAATCCATGGATTTTTTTTATAGATCCATAACCCTAATATTGAGGTATGTATTGGCATGAAATTATAAAGTTAAAATATGAATAAAAATTTAGTGAGAGAGGATTGACACTCCCCATCTAGTTAGAGGACTGGAAATAGTGAGAATAAAGATCCCAATTAGAGAACCTAGACAATTTGAACTATTGTGACTTGAGGTGGAGTTGGGGGGGAATGAATATGATCCAACCACTATAGCCTCTATTTTTTTCTTAATTATATTCCTCATCATTTATTCAATATTATAGTCAATTAATATTTACAATAAAATAATGAATTTCTTTTTATAACTTCTAAGGTAAAAGGTTGTGCTAGTTAATCTATTTATCATTATTAATTAATTTTCCTAAAGGGTTTTTTATATATATTTCCCTTCTAGAAACCATATTATTTCAAAATATTATTTTTAGTGAAAACGGATCATGACCGTGCTTAAGGTCCAAATGTTTTCAGAATGAGAATTTCACTAAAATATAAATCATAATCATTGGGGATTTTAAACCAAGTTCAACAGAGAATTTGAAATCAGGGAAAGCATATTTACTCTTCTTGGATATCGGGTTATGTGTACATTGAGAAGTTGATGGAGATATTCATTTCTAGGTTGGATAAATAAAAAATCATGTTAGAAAGTGTAAATAAGTTCTACTTTTTGTAATTCAAAATCATGAATTTTATGAAATATATATTAAATCCATCCCACCAAATTCCTCTAATGTCATCAATAGATCTGTCACAAGAGTTTTGTGGTTTTATGGTCTCCTTTTGTCACTTTCTCTTCTTACTATCATACACACATCAAAAAAGTTTAATTATTCTAAAAATTTATTCACCATTAGTCCCACATTCATCATAATAATTTGTGTCATTTTACTTTAATATTCAAATTCTTATCTTCTTGGTCACAGACTAATATCCCAAAGTGTTATTCCTTCCCTATGAACTGAACACTTCTCATCACTATTATATTAATAAGTAGAGTTACAAATAATTAGATTTCAGGAGTAATATATCCCTATGATAAAAAATTATTATAATAGTGGTATAATTTAACAACATAATATTGTAGGATATATATCTATTTTGTTATGTTTTTTTTTGATAACCTAAACCCCATGCAACATTGAGTTTAAATGAACCGTGATATACTATTTAAATATTATTACTAAATATGACTCTTATCACAAGATTTTTGATCAGCTGGTATGAATATTAAATAATAATGAAGATATATTATTTTTTTCAAATATATTATATAAAATCATAGGTTATAAATTTGTTTAAATTGAAATTAAAATCATATTATGCTAAAAGATATGTTTTTTTATGAAACATTTACTTTAATGTGTGCAATATTATTTGAAAGTAAAAAATTTTATTAATAATTATTGATATATTATTTTAATTTAATTTTTATACAATATAACAAATAAAAACAATTTATCATATATTTAATGTTTTCACTAGGAAGAATATTAGAAAAAACTTTTGTTTTATGCGGAAAAATTAACTTTTTCGAAAAAAATATCGTTATTTGTTTTGTGGACTCATTTTGCAAGGAATTTATTCCCCTTATAAGATTTGAGTATTATAAAATGTATTAAATATTTATAATCATTTAAATTAATATTTGTTTTAATTACAGTTTTATCATTGGTCATAATTATTAGTAGCGTTTCTAAAAATCTTTTTATTGTGATAAAAGGTTAAAAGAGTAAATATGGGTTAAAAAAATATAAGTTTTGAAAAAAAAATAAAACATTACTCATCCCTATTATATGAATTTATTTCAATCTTATATTATCCCATTTTCAAAATGAGTCAAATAGTGAGCTATTTTCTCATAAGATTTACTTTTATATTTTATAATATTCTTAATAATTTTATGTGGGTCACCCTCCTCACATATATAATGATACAACTTCTTCTATATTTTCCTCACCAATTGAGACATTCGTATTAAAAAATATCATTCCAAATAGTATTACAACAACATTATCCATGAATATTTTGTTCTTATTCTCCTAGAAGATGCAACCAATGTTCTTTAATGTGCATTTCAATGGAGGGTACACAAAGATGAGGTACTCATTCTTACCAATACTTTTGAGGATTACCTTTTTAAACTTTCTTGACAAATTATATATCCATTTTTACAAGATTTATTAGTAATATTCACCATACTTAGATATTTTTATATTAATGGTACATCCATTTTGTATCTTTTTCCGATCTATAAGAAAATGATAACGTCGGTCGTGGGTATGTTTGGACTACCAACAACACGATGAAATGTGATTATATTTTCATTTCCTCTATTAAAAAATGGTCATAAGTATAAGTTCTATTAAAATAGTTATTATGTATGATATAATGTTTAATTTTTATTGGTGTGTTTTTACTTATCATCCTTCCATTCCATAAATAAAAAAGTTCAAGCATCGCTCTAGTGTATGTATGGACAACTATCTCTATGAAGTGATATAATTAATTTCTCATAACCACGTTATATTAATGGTTAAAAAATTTATATAATAAAAAAATATGAAAATTACTTAATTATTATGATAATATAGTTGATGAAACCATGGCCAAGTAGAAAGTACAAGAACCATCATACCCAAACATGATTGGATAGACCAATTTTCACCTAATTGTTCATTTTATTGAGTAGTTAATGATTTGTTAAAAAGATATTATAAATGAATGGAAAATAAAAAATTATATATGAATATTTTAATATAATATATTTATAATAAATATATATTTTTTATATAGGATTTTTTAATGCGTATGATGAATGGTGAGACATGAGTTAAGTTTATATATTTTACTCTAATTTATAAATGTGACTATTTATGGCTGAAACTATTTTGGGGGAATTATAAAATGTAAATCTATTAAATGAAATCAATTTTTATCTCTTAATGTTATAATTGGAATTTTCAATTAATATTAAAATTTTCCTCTCTTTTGTAATTAAAAATATTGAAATAAATTTTTTTATCTAAAAAGTGACCTTATTTATTATTTTGTATAAATTATTAATTCCATTTCAATTGTTTTTGAAGTGATTTAATATAATTTTATTTTCTATGGAGAAATGTATTTTCAATGTCATTTTAATATAATATTTTAAAATACTAAACTATTAAATAAGTAATATGTACAATATTGTTCAAATAGCTTATTTATGGATTTTTACCAAATGAGTGAATGCAATTTTTATCATGATTTTTAACAAAATAATAACTATTCCTTATCTCATGAATATTATTTTTAATAAATATTTAATAAAATATTCCATGTATGTAATAAAAGAAATTTTCTTCTCAATATTCATGGAATTGTTTTTAATATACTGATTGAAAAGGATAATTTCCTTACATTAAATAATGTGTTTAATTTTCCCATTTGTGTTGTTTTTCATCTCCATCAACTTACTTCAATGATAGTTATGACTCACTGGGAAATTTTATTATGATAGGATTCATCTTGTTTATATGGATGGATTAAAAATATAATGATTTATGTGTGATTATGTGAAACTTTTTTCTTTATAAATGTTTTTATTAAGTTGTTATAAAATCATTATGAAACTAGTTTATTTTCTATGATTTATTTTATGATGACATGATTAAATGTTTATGAAGCCTCTTTAATTTCTTGGGGTTATATCATGATGATATGATGGGTGTTTTTTCAACTTCTAGGAATGATATGTGAATATTTTATTATAGGATGGGTGGGATTAATATTATATATCCATCCAATGAATTGAGATGTGATTGATATATAAGGGGATATTATGCTTGGGAATGTGGAGTGAAAAATAGTTTAGTATGAGAATATGTCTAATATGATAGTTCTTTGAGTGAGAGTAAACTATAAAAATGATGGAATTGTGGGTGAATCTAATCCACTATGATAGTCATGTAAGTGATCCTTGACTACAATAATGATTTTATTTTCTTTTGGGTATGGAACAAACCTATGACTCATGATTATGATATGTCCCATCGATCATGATAGATTATTAAAAATTAATCATTTTAATACTTATTTATTTTTTATAATAAATTATTAAATCGTGAGTCCTTATTTTAGATCATTAATTACTTTCGTACGAGTTTCATAAGTTATGATAATATTATCATACTTTTATTCTAGTTGTATGCTCTCTTATGATTATTAATTGATACCTCATATGATTTATCTCAAAGATAATTTGAGATCACCATTTCTTATGATTAATTTACATATATTATGAATATCTTTTTTTTATAGGATATGTATAAGAAGTACACTATATTAGAAAACATTTTTTGGATACATTTAATATGTTTCATGAAATAATATGATTATATACCAATAATCCAAAAAATAGAAAACTTTTATGATTCCTAGTTTGTATTTTTATCTAATGTTTTGTATATTCATCCAAAATGATGTAATATTTATTTATAAAATACTTGGGTATCATCTTTATATGTTGATTTAGTTTTAAAAATAGTGTATTTTAATTTTGTTCATTTTTTCAATATTTTTTTTGATTC
Source organism: Viscum album (assembly GCA_963277665.1). Lineage (NCBI taxonomy): Eukaryota > Viridiplantae > Streptophyta > Magnoliopsida > Santalales > Viscaceae > Viscum > Viscum album. The sequence continues at coordinate 32,095,381 of OY728140.1, read as the reverse complement.
GATGTTTTCTCCACAATCAAGGGAATTTCCTACGATGGAAAGATGAATAAAAAAAATAATAAATATTAATGATATTCCAACCTTATAAAACATTTATCACTAAGGAATAACCCATCTAAATTTTGTATCATTAATAATTACACTGATAATTTATACTAATTGGTCCCATTATTTTATATGTTTTGAACTCATCAATGATCTACTCTAGAAGTTGTTCTTCATTTTCCCAAAAATCTATATGATGATATACCAAAATTCATGGTCTCCTGATCCCAAACATAGAATTTTTTCATAAGGATTATTAAATAGAAATAATTTATAGGTTAAGGGGGTTGAATTACTATTAATGGATTAATAAGTAATACTTATAACTTCCCTTATAAAATCAATTTATTCGGTTGATGATAACCAATACTCAAGAAGTTTCATAAAACTAATATTATAATTACCATTGGTTTAGACCAATTTTTGGAATTTCACAACAATAAATAATTTCACATATGAGGATTCATTATGTACGTATAAGTAATCTGAATTTTAGGTTCCTGAATAATAAATATATTTTTATAAAAAATAATTATTTCAAGTCCCTACATGGCCAAATTTCTATACTTACTTATCCCAATGGTAATCACTGGGCGTCAGGAGTAATGGAACAATTGGATAATTTGGAAAAGGTTATCCATTGACCAGAATATACTAATTAATATTTGGGAAAGTCCTTATAATCATTAACTCAAAATTTATATTAATTTCAATTAGGGAAACATTGTCTTACTATACAATACCTTTATCTTATTTCAAATTTCGGATCTATATTTTATCATGGATAATAGATCTTGTATCGATAATATTATAGCCTATATAATTACCATGGGGTATTTTATACAAAATTTTTCAAATTATACAACATATCTAGGTGGACTAAACTCTCTCACTTGTAGAAAAGTTTAAATTTAATGTGGAGTAAAATTTACTTGATCTCCAAAATCACTATCTGACATAGGGTATCTTTTATATCCAATTGTTTATAGGAATACGAAACTACTTAAAAAAGAATTTCGTATGTACTTATGGATGAATTAATATAGATACTTTAATACCTATGCTCACCCATTCATAACCATGAAATATCATATTCTTGATACACATTCCCGTGAAAAAAAATATATTTTCCAGTAAAATTATTAGTTACATCAAGAATAGGTATTTTTATCTCTACCATTATGATGGATTCAAAAACAACATTATCATGTTCATCATCATTATATTATATTGATTGAGTCATCCATTTTGGGAAGTGTGGTAGGGGTTATGGTGGATTCTCTATATTGAATTTTTCATTATCCTTCTTCAATAATTGTGTCTTATAACGTGCATCCACTTATTTTTGCATAAGTTATGTTTATTATTATATTTTTTTTAATTTTCTATGAAAAATCACCCAGTTACATTACATCATAAAATTATAATTTTCGTAATCTTATCAATGAAATATAATTGACATTAATATTTGGGACAAAAACTATTTATGAAAATAGTTTACATGAATTTATATTTACCAATGTGTTCAATGTTATGGGAATCTATCAATATTCAATTTTCTAATACTTATGTTTATAAACATATGTTTTCATGGTAGAATTATTGTTATCTTAGTACTATAACAACTTCTTTAATATTTCAATGAAAGGGGTATATTAGATATATCCTTGATTATGGAATCTTATTGATGTATCGATGGTATGATTGCTAATTTTTTTATTGAATTGGCATTAATTTAATGTTTTTGGGTACTTATCTGAAAAGGACGGGTGAGTATTCCTTAAATTATTGTTTTTTCTATTTAAAACTACCCTTTTATATGGATTCATAGATATCTATTTCATTTATATGAGTAAAACAATAGTTGATGTTCTATAATGAATGAAATAGTTATTGTATTTGAGGGGGGTGTTGATGAAGAAGTTTCATTAACATAATTTATTGATAATAGTATGAAAAGAGAGGTTATAGTTTCAATTCATGTTTTAATAAAATGAGATTTTTATGTATTTACTTCATGAACACCTAAGGAACTAATTTATATTCAAATTTTTTTACTATTATATGAAATATTCACTATCAAATATCATTCTTTGGTAAGAGATTTAATTTTTATGGATCAAATTTAAGAATCATAATATAGGTTTCAATCATTGTCCAATTTGTTTTAAAGAACACAAGGAAATGTAGATCCTTAAAAGGGTTAATGTTGGGAGCATGTATATAGTTTAATTACCCTCTGCACACAAGAATATAGAGTCTCTCTAATTCTTTTTATTATCCATAATATCCCAATATCTATTTATAGCTTCATGTATCATAAAAAAATTATAAGGGAATTACCTATAGAGAATATCCAATATACTGAATTATTTGTATAGTACTGTTTAAACCCCTTATTTGGATGACCCTTCTACGTAGAATGGGAAGGACTTCCAAGTGATTTCAGCTTCTAAAATTGATGTTTTTTTAATTTGTGTAAAGTAGTCCCAATCTATTTATAGTTATTGTTCAGGTCTTCCCCATCAAATTAATAGGACGTGAGTAAAATTTGATTATTCAATTATTAAGTTAAAAATTATTATTATTTGGTTGATACAATTTATTAATGTTAAAATTTAACTAATGATTATATATATCATTATAAAATCTATTAAATAAGGGAATAATTTTTCCACATCTTCAATATATAAAAATTATCTATTAAAAGTATAATTGGATGGGGTGAATATATGAAACAGAGATCAAAAACTACTTAACCACTTTATTAATAACTCTAATATTTTATTATCTGGCCTGCAATATCCTCTCGAAATCTTGATCAAACCTAAATAGGTTCCCTTAACATAAATATATTTCCAATAAAATAAAATCATAAAATGAAAATAGTCAAATTCTTACCACTTTGGAAATTTTTCCTAATAGATGGGTTGACTATTTTGGGACTCACAAAAAATAAACTATTAATCCATGATAAATTAAAGATAGTGAGACCCAAGATTCCTCTTCATATATAGGGCATTAAGAGTTTTATAAAAGTTACATTGTGGGATATTTTGTATTGGAAAATAGAGGATAATTGTATATGTATTCAATATAATCATTCTTGAAATAAATTTTAAAACATTTATAAAACAACATATATCCCATCACCACACCTATTAAATAACAATTAATTAAATGAAACTCAACTTTTCTACAACTAAATATCTAAAAGCTCTATCAATTTGTTTCATTTGGTGAGTTCATCTTAAACATGGAAGAGAAATTTTTACTTCTCTATGTGATCATATGTATTCAAGAAACTGGAAATCTCTGATCTCTCTTTAGCTCAACCCCACTTCCTTTTGTGGGTTATAAAATGAAGTATGTCTAGGGAGAATGAGTGTTTAATCCATAAATAACATAAGAAGTAATAGAAATAAAATTTTATTTGAAATGTTCTTACATTCTTAAAATAATAAAAAAAGTTTAATACACAAAGATTTCATTATTAAAATGAAATGATTCATATATTAGAGGGTTTTGGAAGTTTCCTTGTCTAGACTATAAGGGATATAATGTGCTATCATTGGAACAGTTATAAGGTGGGAAGAGAAAGATAGAAGTTTCAACTGAATCTTATATATAATGTGTTCCATCCACATTAATAGGGGAAAGGTGATTATTCTTGAATCTTCAATGACATGATTTACTTTAAGATCTCTAGTCGCACAACATCTAATAGTTTTCTTTCACTGTTATACCACTGGGCTAATCAATTTTATATTAAAAATACTAAATTTTATTTTATTTTGGGCTTCAAATTTGGATCAATTGTATTATTATTATTATCATAGTTAAAAATGGGTAATTTAATTTTTTGTATACTTTCCTATAGGAATTGATGATTTAGGGGATCTATATTGATTTAAAATTAATTGTTTTTATTATCATAAACCCTCTATTAAAGAGAGGGGGAACCCAACAAGACGTCACGACATAAACAACAACCGAGATCAAGAAAAAACAACTCATTCAAAACTACGAAACAAGGATCCAACCCAGCAACATGACCATGAAGACCTGCTTCCACACAGTGGATCTGGCGTCCTCACGAAATTCCTCCTCAGCTTGAATGGAATTAAACTGCAACTCATTCGTATTCTTCAGAACAGAACCTCCAAGCCAATTTTCAGGAATGTTCATAGCAGCATGCATAAACTGGGAATTATCACGATGATTTCACTGATAGATAAAATTATGAGGTGCAGATCAGTATCTCCCTGTCCATCGCATGTTCCTCCACCAAAGGCCGAACATCATACACCGAGAAACCGAAACATAGAACACCGCACAAACATCACCGAAAACAGAATCACGTAGAAAATTTTACCGATGCATGACGATCCCCTTGAATCTTGTTCACACCGTCGCCACAACGCAGAGTGAACGCAAACCCAGAATCACGAACAGGCAAATGCCAAACACAAGCCAGAGCCAGATCACGTCGCCGCCCTCTTGATCTCACCCGAAGACCACCTCAAATCGCTGCACACGATTCCAGCTGAGACAGAACCGTTGAGCTGACCCTCGGCCAGGAGAGGCTGGAACAACGACCACTGGCTTCACCGCGCCGCCAAATGAAGCCCTACCCAGCGAAAAGGGAAAGAGCGGAGATAGGGGATCTATAATGAAGTTAAAGAATTATCGGCCAAAATACATTGGAATTCAGTCACAAAAGTGGACAAAACCACACAGTTATGATATTTCATACATACAATTGGTTTTATATTTTTGTGGATGATCATAAATTTAGTGGTTAAGCACTCATCTGAAGAAAATTAAGATCCATTTTTCTATTAAGGGCCCCAAACTAGTCGATTTATCCATGAAAAATATTCTTCTTAAAGTCTAATGATTGGTTGTGTACTTTGAAAATATTGATCTCTATACATATTATTTTGATGGAAAATTTTACATGATGTTATACATAATGACTAGATAAAATAAATTTATCATTTCCATGTTGATAAAAGGCATTTTACTTTCTCAGAACCATGTGCCAAGTGGTATCTCGAAATACATGTTTCCAAACCCACATCCCATTTTCCCTATAATAGGTAATCATGGGTACCACATCGGTAAGAAGTACCAGGGCGAAAGTATCATCCATTATTGATAAAAAATAGTCCTCTCCATATCCGTTATGTTTGGAAATCCCCTATTATAATAGTTTGATAATGAATGAAGGTGAAGTTGACCCTGACCCTCCCCCTCCTCTCGAAGGTGATAAATATGTTGTGTAATCACTTTGATGGAGATACACACACATGGGAGGGAGATCCAACACTTTTTATTCTACATATAATCTGAAATTTGTATATGAAATACTTCATTGATGTTTTACCTTTACATTGTTCATCATTGAATGCATTGGTTTGGTTTAATCAAGTGAAGCTATTTTTAACCCAACACCGATTGGGTTGAAATTTCATGTGGAAATATTGGGTTTCTCTGATTAGACAACACACATATTATATTTCTCTCACACATACATGAGACATCGCCATGCCTAGGAATCCCTTACACTATGCATGAGGTACAAACCGTCAAATCACTATTTAGTTTCAAAGGGTGGTTCTTTATTCATCATTTTAAAAGTTAATAGGGGAATTAAGATATTAACTACCCTTGACCAAATAATTTTATTAAACTGTGCTTATTTTTCAGAATGATGAACTAACCAACATGTGCAGTTAACATGAAATTACCTCCTCCTCTTATAATTCTCAAAACACCACCACTGTTTATCAACTACTATTGAAACCAAATTTTGGATAGGGCCATGATTGGGATGATAAAGAACAACCAAGGAATTTTGGAGGAAAGGATAAGATTCTGTGACCTGAGAGGCAGGTGCATGCAAGATCCAGGGGTTGTGCGCCCAATGTGACATCAAATGCAGGCTTCCGCAGCAACCCACCAGAACCCACCAAAGGAATTGGCATGAAAGAGAGTGGGGTTTCATGCAACACTCCTTCTGACAAACAATATATTTCACCCCCAATGAGATGTCAAAGGGACCCTTGCACGCTGGTGTGCTCGAAAATCAGTTAAGGCCCGAGTGTGAAGGTACATGGTGGCATGCAAACCCTTTAACACCCAATGCGATTTCAAAGGAAGGATTCTATGGTGAAACCCTAGAAACCACCAAAGGAATTGGTTCACAATCATCCAGGAGTCTCACAAACCATTCTCTAGTGTACAAACCATTGAGTGTCCAATGCGATGTCAAACAGTCATTTGCGTGCAACGTACCTTGTGTGTCACCTTCAAGGATTGTGGCTATAGAATTAAGCATACCCCCCGCCCATCGGGCATGGTAATAAAAGACGAAGTTATTCTCTACTGTGTGAAAGACACCTCTTCCGCGACCGCACGAAAAACACTACAGCCTTGAGGTATTTGGATATTTCACGACATGTTCCCCAAAGGGTCCTCCTTTGGGTGGGCCCTCTTGGGCATGATCCTCATCCATTTCATTTTAACCAAAGTCATTTGTGCGCAAAATATCCCAAATTCACACTAGATCCCCCTATATTGGACCTATTTTGTGTGTAGCCTTCCTATTTTCACGCGTCCTTCTGGTTTGCGCACATCTGTCCAGTTTGTGCACAGTCGTTCCATCTTGCGTGCATCCTCTCATTTTGCACACAGACCTCCTTATGCACTCCATGTTCCGTCTATACCTTATGGAACAATTTCTGAGCCTGCCTTATGAGCAACACACCTATGTTGCACAACATTCTCTCATATGACCCTCTAGGTTTGTACGAAGTGATTTCAGAGTCTCTTGGGTGGTGCTTCCCATGGTGTTGCCTATCCTTATGCTTCTTCACATTGGAACACAGATGGATATTTCTTCTTCACATAGCCACACTAATGTGGGCCCCTCATTAGATCACTCCACGACACCCCCTCACTACAGCATTACTAATTTCGTCCCTTCCCCAAGGGTGGGCAGGTATCATTTATGTATGTCCAAGGGGTGCGGAGTGAACCCCCCTGGTCTAAGCAGCATGAATTTAAATTTCCAAGCACCATCAACCTCAAAACATGAAGTTAAACTGTAGCCTCACCTCGTGCCTTCTAAAATGGGAGCCCCATCTCATACATTCTCTACGCCCACTCGTCCCTACGGGAGTGAGATCTTCCTCACATGGAATGAGATCCTCTTTGCTGGAGAAGACCCTGTCCATGGGGAAGGGAACCCATCTTGGTGTAAGACCCCAAGATTTCATGCAGTAGGTGGTACCATTACTCCTCCTTTCTTCTTCCCTACCATGAACCAGAGGGGGGATGGGTGTAACTCCCCGACCCCAGTTACCCAGAGTCGGTGCATTGTTTTAATACATTGGCATGATTACAAAGAATCAAGTCCCAAAGGACCGATCAGTTTAGCAGTCTTGGAAAAATAGATCACATACATGAATGTTACATTTTCACTTTAAGACGTACAAAACGACATAAATAATCTTTATGAACGCCATTATTCCCTTGGAATAACCTTGCATATCAATCACATTACACTTCTTGGAATCCTATGAAAAATAAAACATAGAAAGGGGAGAGCTAAAATGCTTAGTAAGGGTAAGAAATACAGCGGAAACTTTCATAAATAAGCATAAACATTTAATTAAATGTATAAAACTAAAACAAAAACCTTTTAAACTTGAACTTCAACATAATATGGCAGAAATAAAATGAAATAATTCCATTTACTTATTGACATGGATATTCTACTAATCGAATAATAACATGAAATACCACTAACCACTTTCATAATGATGGAATGCATGATGTCGAACTTTAATTTCTGTGTCGAGGCCTCGTGCCAAGACCTAAGGGATTACTATAACTGGAACCCAACCTGGAGAGCCTCTATAACCGGACTCCATCCCGGAGTGCCTCTAATAACCGGACACCAACCCAGAGTGCCTCTAATAACCGGACACCGACCCGGAGTGCCTCTAATAACCGGACACCAACCCGAAGTGCCTCTAATAAACGAACACCAACCCGGAGGGCTTACTTTTACCAGTCCTCAACCTGGAACATACTATTCCAACACATTCATCTTAAGAAGAGGATGAAATATAACATAAACATTCGTACTAAAACTAACATACACAATGTCAAAACATTAATCATAAACCACTAATGGCATAAAATAACTCATCCATAGTAAAAAATATCACAAAACCTTAAATACAATATGGATGATTTGTATCATAATAAATCAACTTGAAACAAGTTTAAAATTTGTCAAAGGATGTTGACATAGATGAAATCAATACTATTTGAGAGAAATATCTCTTTTTTTAAAATCATTTAAAAGTCGCATAATTATAGAGAAAAACATTATTTTGAAAATATCTTTATAAGATTGTGAAGGAAGCTTAAAAGGTGTAATAACGGCGGAGAATAACTGCACCCACCGTATAAGTTAAAAAAACATTCTTACCTTGATTTTGTCAAAAAGGATAAAACGGACCTTTTTTGGAAAACAACAGAAAGAATCCTTTATAAATCTCTTATAAAAAGTCAAACAATGGTATAAATGTCTTCAACCCATATTCTTGTAAATCGTAAAAATGTTTTGAAATACATTTTTAAGAAACATGGATGTGGATGATAAATAGGTCCCAGAATATTATTATGTATAAACAACCTCGGATAATGAAGAGATTGCGAAATAAACCCTTAACAGTTTGGTAACTTACGAAACATACAACCCATGGAAGAGGTATCATACAATGAATACGTAAATACACATAAATTAAAGTGTATTACACAAAGAATACAATTATGGACAGTACATACACCACACAAAAGGTAATAGTGGCAAAATGGCATGAATCTCACGGGAATAAGGAGTGAGATGAAAACCCCCTACCTTGCACTTTCCTTTAGTCGAGGGTACGTTTAACCTCCTGTACGAAGATCATAGTATGTTATTAAATTATAACAGAACCATATTAATATTTATGATATCATACATGATTCATTTATGACTTTATATTACCCATTTAATAATAATTTCCATGTTAAGTTAACATTTCGGGTAATAATCCCTTTCTTTATCGTACGTGTTTTAACTTGTCACTCTTGGTTGTATCACATAGATCAAGATTTAAATACTTCCAGAATATAAAATATGATAAATATATCATATATAATTAGAATATAAATATGTATAATAGACATATATAAGAAATGGAAAACACCATTTATGGAGACGGTAGTCCGTACGTACGCATAAACGCTGTTTCTATTTTCATATAGTATTGAACGGAAGTAGGTGAATAAGATATATGTAAGTACATAAATCCTTATATATATATATATACATATCTCCAGTAGCATTATTATTTCATATATTACATACTTATTAGTAATATATATTTTTATAATCGTCGATGAATGGTGAACTTGGAAATTAATCTCATCACGTCGTGGAGACGGTAATCCGTACGTACGCACGAGCGAAAATATCATTCTTTTGATATTAAAATAATATATAATTGGATGATATATCATATATACAGAATCATTATCATGTTATATTTATTATTTAAATGAATTAAAAATCATTATTATATCCATCCAAATAATAATTTATTGAATAACAATTACACCACGATGTGGAGACGGTAAGCCGTACATACGCACGTATGGTGACATGTCATTCAAAGGATGGATAGAATACTGAATATAGTTGTACCATTTTTATAATAAAATTACAGTATATAAGAGATACTGGATTCATTATTTTAGAATGGTAATAACAATGAAATAAGAAGTGGAAGAAGAAAGGAACTTGAAAAAGGGTGGTGAAATGATTAGCTCTTCTTCAGGTTCTTCCTTTTGATCTGATCAAAAGGGATCCTTAGGATGGATTTCTAACTAAAGGAAGGCCTCTAGGATGAAGTGAGGAAAGTTTAGAGTGTATTTGGGCAGGGGTTGGCCGAACCAAAAGGCTTTGAATATGTGAATTAGTGAGAAGGGGGAGTGCCCTTTTATAAGAGGGGTGAGGGACTCTTTTTGAAAAAAATAAAGTATTAATTTATAATAAATTCATATTCGGTTTATAATGGCTCCAAAGTGGATTATTTAATGGTTAAGGTGGGGATGGGTTGAAAATAACTCAACCAATAGAATTTATACAGGTTTTTGTCACTATATTAACCTTATCTTTAAGTATTAACTCTTAGTTAATTAGTTTCACTTTTACAATGTCTCTTTGTATTTTTATATTATATGGTTAATAAACATACTATATGCATCCAAGCGACCCCCAAGTGGTCCATTAATGATACACCTATCATGATATAAGCCTCTTTGCCGAACCTTATATTTTTAGGAATTTAATATCAATTAATAATATAATATGTTTTTAAAAAACTCTTTTATGTCAATTTTGACACTATTCAATAATTGATTTTTGAAAAAACTCATAACAGAATGATTATTTCAAAAAAAAGTTAATTAAATTATTCCTAACATGTCATATTAACCTAGTAAATTAGTGTAATTCATAAAAAGTCTCAAATTATATTTATTTAGGTATCTACAATATCAATCATTTTAATTTTTCACTATTATGGTAATTACTGCATCACAATTGTGTCATATATAAATTAAATTATTTAATGTCTAAAAATTATAAATAAAATAGCATTATATAGTAAATCGTTTTATATTTCTAATTAATATTTATAGTCAAAAATCCAACATATATAACCCTATGTAAAAATTGTTTTTCTAAAACATATATGCTTGTGTCATTTTTGTATTCATTTTAAATTAATTAAAATAAAGTGCCCCTATCACTTACAAGTGGCTCCATGGGGTCCACAAATCGACCCCAAGATGCCCATGGTCGGACATGGTTCAACCAATAATGCTATGACACGTTTTAGGGTAATTTAGTATTATTATAATATTATTTTTTAACCCTTATTTACAATATTTACCCTTTTACCATAGTAAATAAAATATTTACCGAATGATTATTCAAAATGTCTAAAAATAAAAGTTATCTATTTACACAATTTGAACATCCTGATTCCAAATATGGAATCCATTTTTTCAAATTCGAAACACAGAATTTTCAGAAATTAATTTAAAATTAATTCCCGTTGTTAAAACAAAAAGCTTGTTTTTAAGAGATAATAACTATCAAAAGATTGACACTTGTTTATGTCCAGTTTAATTGTAATGTTATGTACAATAACTAACATTGTATTAAATGGTAAATATATATTCTAAATATACTTTAAAACCACTCAAATTCATAATTTATCACTAATAATTATTTTGATTAAAAATGTTGTTTTTAATTAAAATTTAGTAATGTTCACTAGTCATCAAAATATTAAAGTTATCTGAAAAATACCAAAATTTCACATTAGGCTAAATTCGATACTCAGAATCCAAAAAAGAAGTCCATTTTGAGAGATAAAATTTCTAAAATTTTAAAAAGTATGTATTAATATTCATAACAGATACTTTGATTGGTCGTGGTGTGTGTTAGAACTCGAAGTTGCGTACGACACATGCTACTGTATTATTCAAAGAGAAGCATACCATGGAAGCTCGGGGTGTTAAAATGGGCACCAGAACCCTCCCCTCTTCCACGACAAAACCCTTTGGTATTTTCCTCCACTCGGGCCTCCATTCTGGACTATGTCCCAATCTCCATCTCCATGGGATTCTAAATACATGTAATCCCATGTTTCCTCTTTGGGCCGCTAACCATGTGTAAGCCCTAGTTTCCTTTTTCGGAGGCTAACCACGTATAATCTCCAGTCCACTTCCCACAGACGCACCTTTCATGATGTGATGGTCAACACTTTGTTACCTCTTATTTCTCACATCGAGCATGACTCAGGTGGGCATAGAGTGAGCATTTTCCTTGGAAACACCCTGAGGCCACCCTAGAGTGTAAGCCAAAACACCATCCAGAAGTACGTGGAATTTGATCCTTGCCAAGGCAAGGTACGTTGGAAGCCTCCCTGAGGTTCAATCCCAACAACCATTAGTTCGGACCCACCTTTACGTCAGCTCACCAACACCATATGTAACTACATGTACATTGATCTTTTCCATGGTAAGGAACATTGGAAGACTCCCTGAGGTTCAATCCCAAAAACCATTGGTCCTTACCCCCCTTTATGTCGGCTCACCCACACTATCCTAAACTACGTGGACATTGATCCTTACCAAGTCAAGGTATGTAGGAAGCCTCCCTAAGGTACAAGAAAAAATCCCATCGGTCCCAAATACTTCACATCAGTCCACTCTCATCCCACATGATGTTAAACTATATGACAATTTTTGTCCTGCATGAAACTAAACGGTTTCCCAATCAGTGGTAAGATGTTGTGTTCCACAATCAGCAGTAGACCATTATACCCAAACCAATAGTAAGACATTGAGATCTCAAACCAGTTGTAAGCCATTGTGTTCTCCCTTCCAGGATAAGTCGTTACAGTCACCCTTTGTGGGGTCCCACATCTATGGTTGGCCCCTCGAGTGTCAGACTAGCCAATCTGGGCTGCTAAACACGTGTAATCCCCTGCCTGTCATTGGGTTGTTGTCCATTGTGCACACCCAGAATCCATGCCTCATCCTGAACTACATGTACCGTCATCCTTTCCATGGAATGGTACATAGGGAGCATCTATGAGGATCAATCCCATCACACATGTCTCATATTGGCCTTTCCCCAGAACCTATGTGATTCATGAGGGTCATGCCTCAACCTGAAGATTCCACTTCCTCCGGGTCCCCTTCGTACGAGTCACCTCCTTAGGATTCCCATCGCATCACCAAACTACATGAACATTGATTCCCTTCCACAAGGATACATAGGAAGTCTCTTTGAGTCTAATTCCCAATACTAATGTCACATTAAAGATAGTTCCATCTCATTTCCCCACCACCTTATTCAATTATCCATAATCCATCCAGATTATTACCCAGGACCCCACATCCCGATGTGATTATACCACTTCACCTCTTCACTACTCTTAGAAGCACTCGGGTAACTAACCACGTGTTGTCCCTAGCATCAGTGTTCCCTCTGTGGGTTTCACCCATTTGATCCACTCTAGTTAGTGTTACGATCAGTCTAATCTATCTTAGCTAGACGTTAAACTTTTCGCATACCCTCTGTCAAACATGGGATGATGAGGAAAAAATCAAAGACATGCCTATGGAATATAATTCCCCGCATTCGATGTTGGATGACTCAAGCTTCCGCTCACTCAAGAATCCCCATCATAAGGTGAAGAAACCTAGACATGCCAGTGTTCCTGCATCCAGACATGCCATTGATTTCCAATGTGACTACTCCCCGGACCAAAGGTTACTTTCCTGACCAGACCCCTTGGAATGTCCTACCAGAAGTAGTGTAATTAACTGGATTCCATGAATACATGGTACTGGGAAGTGTTTCACGAACAACGTCTTAATCTAAAAGGAAGGCTCGGACTAGGTAACGAGTTCTACGGAGAAATCCATGGAAGGAGGAACCAATATCCTATCATCCCATTTTGATAATGGAGAAAGCTTCCCTAAATAGGCAACGGATGACTCCCACCTTTAGAAAGTGGGAATACAGTGAAATTCAGGTGCGCGTCCTCCAAAAAATAAGGATGTACTCACCCCGACGAAAGCGTCGAAATCAAAAATGGTGAACCCGACGTGAACTTCTTCTCCTAAATATGGAGATTAGTAGTGTTCAAGACATCAGTGGGTTAGCATGTCACTAGATCCATGTATCAGGAACTGGGTCCCGCCAAGAAAATAGTGGGCCTGGTGTGAAACTCACTAGAATTAGAGGTAGTTAAAATTTTGGACGTCTCGATCATCAATGTTGTTCACCTGGATCCTTTTTACCAGCCATGGAATATGGAATGATGGTGGGGAATGATACATAGATTTCCTTTTTTGCAGCACAAATGATTTAATCTCTCTTCCTTTCAAGAAGCAAGATATTGTAATAATAAATAGATCACAACCTATCCACTGATGCAAGGATAGGATAAATTTCAATGTGATAGTCCTATGTAGCTCCACCGCATCTGCGATAGTCTCCAGGTCAACAACTGTTGAGTTCCCAAGACCCATGTCCCTGTCTAAATGTTTTCAGCAAAGGGTGATGAATGACCTCATCAGCCGATACATGGAGTAGGGTATCATCACAACTAGGGACATGGTTCGAAAGGAACTAGTGGCATCTTCTCATTATTTCCACTGCCATTCCCAAGGGCAGCGTAGCGAGCCACTTCTCCCCACACCGATGCACAACCGTTTCGGCAGCCTCTCCCTAGAATGCTTCAATGAATCCCCCCTACACTTATGAGGTGGGGGATATCCGGGCCAGCTAGGCTAGGATCCAGTTCCAGGGGCTACTAAGGAGGGTACCCAATAGGCCACTCTAGTACCCCCACCCATCCCCATTGGATGATGAGTAGGTAATCTATGTGCCCCAGTCTGGCTGACCTGATGCCAGCATCGAGCACAGGCCGAGGAGGACGCCCTCCATTGGGCATCAACCTCAATGACTTTCTTGGCTCGCGCCACAACCGATGTATACCATCAGCCCCTATCTATGTTGAACAGGGGAACTCATACAATTAGCCTAGATCAAGGCCCTAAACTCTCCATGGGTTGGCTGGGTTGACTTTCCTAGTTGAAAACATAGGTAGCACCCACCTTGGGCCGACCAGAGGAAACAACACCATGTACGGTGGTCATCCCCATACTTCCACCACTATGAACACGAGTTATCCATGCTTCTAATATCGACATGGAGGTCTGTTCCATGATAACATCAATCCGAACAAGGGTACTCCCCATGGTGGTGACACTCCTTATTAAAGTCTCTTCTGTACTCATTAAAGATGGTATAGAACAATTCCTCCTACCATAGGCCGCCAGTATAGAGATATTTATCATCTGGTCAATATTCAACATGGGTTCCTCCACCATGTCCATAAGATGGAAAGTGAGGGTCCTACTCATGTTCCCTTTGACATCTACCAAGGTGCTCCTCGCACCCCAGCTCACACTGGATGAAGTCCTCTCCACCCCAACACTGGTGAAGCTGAAGGTAATCCTCGCACCAGAAATATACCCTATCCTAAAGAGCCATCATGGGGCAAGAGATTAGGTCATCACCACCCTAAAAAAATTCTCAGAAGATTCAGACTGTGATTAGACATGACTCCTTCTCAAATTTTGAGGTGAAATACAAATGAAAAATGGAACACTCACATCGATCCTTAGTGTTAAGGGTCGGGGTAAGAATATGGTGAATTAGCCTCATACTTTTGGAATGAGAGGTACACTAGTTCCCTACCACCCTTGGTAGATACATTCAGAAGGGTGAGGATCTGGAGTCCCCCTAGGGTTCAGTCGTTCACCACCACCATCATCACCAGGAGCATTCTCTACCGCAACCAGAGATCATAGAGAGTTCTTCTGAAGACCTATGGAGGATGAGAAACAACATGTCCCACCACTAGCAGGAATAGTTCCCATTCCAGAAACTTCAGTCGCTGGTCTATCTTAACCCGGTTGGTGGCCATGTCCATGCACTCTTTGGAGGATAGCCCGAGATGTGGTGGCTTCTCAGCCTGCTCGCCATATTCTCCACTAGCCAGCCTACAATCTCAGCGATCTACATCCATGCCAATACTGGTTCCCCAGCCACCTCAAGTTGATGGGTGGGGTAATGAAGGTCCAGACCTCAAATCGAGGCTGAGGATATTGTGGGATATTCATGGGGTAGACCACTTCCTGAAGATGTTTTGGCCAGTCGCAACACCAAACTTCAGTGCACTGGAGTCTATCACCTAGCTGGAATTTGGAATCTTTCTCCAGACCAACTAGGTGACTAAATTCCATCTTAGTCAAGGATGAGTGGCCTACCCCATGATCGAGGCGCATTTCAATGAAATTGGACAATAATTGCGTCCGGTGGATCTGGTCGCACTCCCCATGCCCAACCCCTAAGTCACCAGGCCTCTATAGGACCCTCCAACAAAGCTTCACCGAGAGCTTTAAAGTGCTCCACAATATTATCAAGTATGCTTCCCCCATGTATAGATCTATGGCTTGGGGAAGAATACTTCCCTACACATTAGTTCTTTCCGGTGCCAGCCCGTCATTCCATAAGATATTGAGGATATGCCTCTAGGAAGAGTTGTGGATAACATAGCCGATCTATCACAGGTAGAGAGAGAAGTAGAACTACTTGGGAAAAAATAATCCCCAGGGGAGTGCCACAACTTTTGGACCCATCAGGATGTATTACACACCATCAGAAAAATCTAATGGATCTTCTTGTACCAACAGAGGCATTGGTCCTCAACCGAAATCCCAACCAGTGAAAGGAGCACCTTAGGGATGCCAAACCCTTTGACCCATCTGGATCAGTACAAAATGTGGAGGAAAATCTCGAGAAATCTGTGTTGCATAAATATCTCATGGATAATAAGAATATGGCCGACAACACCCTTGTTGAGTCTGTCTTAGAGCGACTTCTAGACTACATTGATCCTCGGTTAAGGAAGCAGGGGCAGGCACAACTTCTCCCCAGCAAATTTCCTCCAGGTGATACTAACCTTCCTTCCCATGAACATATGGTTGAGGTGGGATCATATGGAAATAGGGAGTGGAATGTGTCTCCAACTCCGCATGATCGATGCGACAACCCCCGGGATCCAGCTCAGGTACCCCCAGATACTCCGCAGGTTTCCCTACCAGCCGCTCCACGAGTAGTTGGGCCTTCTTATAATGTTGAAGAACCATCCAACACACTGGTGGTCAGGGATCCCCATTAATAAAGTAACCATCACCCATATGATCCCTTGCGGCACTCATTCCCCGCCTCAAGGAATTAGAAACGCGATAGGTGGAAATTCTGCCTGATGGTAAGATGTATCCAACATTGGTGGAACCTTATCTCCCTTTAATGAGATAGGTGACCCACTACATCATCTAGCCTATTTCATTTCAAGGTACATACCCTTATTGGGAACCCCAATGCAGAAAGAATCCGCCAAACTCCAATTCTTCATACTCACATTGTAAGGGCCTACATTTTTCTGGTACAACCAGCTACCCATCAGATCAGTAGTAGACTGGGAAGATCTTTGTAGTAAATTTCATTACTAATTTTGTTCCACCACACAGATAAAAAGTATTTAATACATCTTATAGTGAATTTAAAGGCCGAATGATGGCGTCCCGGACTTGGTCGCCCGGTAGAAAAGGCTCACCTACTCTATTGACACTCCATTAACTCCGGAGCAATTGGTGATGATGTGTGTGGGGAATGTCAAAATAGAATTGGTCCGCTCTACGATAACCCATAACTACCCCAGGGGATATTGAGACTTCTCAGATAAGGCCCAACACATATATGAGGCCTTACAGTAGGCCAGGAAGGCAGGCCAATTGCCTCCTATTATTCCCTCAAGAAGGGACGCTAAGGCTGGGCCCACTATTGTGGCACAAATAGATTCCTCTAGTCAACTAGAGTTTTTACTAGTTGAGCCACCTCCAAAGTATCACATAGGTCCTCCACATGAGGCATAGCCTCTGGCCTAGCAACAAACACCTCAGAACCTAAAGGCACCTTCACATAATGTGCCCATACCGCCCAGGCGAGATAACCATGCTCCACCTCCTCGACAGGTTCCTCCAACCCCTCGTCAGGGTCAGGATCTCAAAGACCCTTTCCTAGATAATAGAAACTAGACCTACTCATTGAGTGAGGTTCAGGTCCCCAGTTATATCCACAGTGCCATGGAAAAGGGAATTGTACACTTTCCTAAATGCAGGAGGCCATAAGAGGCTGATCTAACTAATATCCCCAAATACTGCCCCTATCACGGAATCATGGGGCACACACTCAAATAGTGATATGTTTTTAAGGACTCAATTAAAGACCGGGTCAATAATAACATATTTAGGTAGGGCCCAGCTATGACACAAGTGTCATGTGTGTTCTTGAAGACCGATATCAGTAGTGACAGTGAAGGCATGTGGCATCATGTTCCTAAAAGCGGATCCCAGAATTACGATGACTGGATGCATCATAAAATAGTTTCCCGCGCCTATGGTATTATTCGTGAATGCATGAATCGACCAGAGACATCAGAATCCGTAACTACTAATTTTGTGTCGTCATCTCAATCGACCCCTTTTAAAAATATCAAGCATTGGCGGCACAAGGGAAAATAAATTCCCCCACATATTCCATCATCATCTTGTACTCTCGGAAACATCATTCCCCCAGAGATAGCAATTACACCCAGAATTTTTCACGTAGTGGATGATTCTTCATTTGACAGTCATGGGTGAGCCTCGATTATCACTATAGAGATGGTAAACCCTTACATGATTTCTAATGGCAAGGAGTGCCAGACAGATCCTCCCAATGCTCCCAAACATTGTCATCATTGATGAAGCTACGACAATATGGGTTATCGGAGTACCTCGATCATTATTACCTACTAGGCTAGGCATGCTACCAAAACCAAGCTGTAGGCCCAACACATAGCTCAGTATGTGAAACCTTCTCATCTAGTGTCATTATACCCACCTTCCCCCTAATTGTGTTTCCTGATTTGGAAGAGACACCTCGATCGCGTCGTGATTAGCCACACTCTTCTACGGATCGATCTTAGTCGTATGTCCCTGATACGGTAGTCACTCCTCATGCTTTGACTATTGAGCATTGGGATATTCCCAGCACCAGTTTTCCGTCGGCCCAGGTGGCAGGGCCCACCATGCCTCTTTTCACAGATCGATTTTCTGTAAGCAGAAGCTCATGTCATTCATAGAAGAATGATATCCTCAAGCATCTTGCAAGAATTCTAGAATGGATACACATCCTTGAGGCCCTTATCCTATTAGTAGATATGTTTAAAGACCTTCCCGAGGCTTTAATAAGCCCCCTACAATTTGAGGTAGAGGTAGTAGCAGCAGAAGCCATCCAGGATGAGGCGGTAGAGGAAGATGAATGCAAGCCATCATCTCGTTCTATAGAGAAGATTAAGGATCCCCTATACATGGTCAAATTCTCCCATTGTACATCATTTTCACGTTTAATACCACGGAGGTTCATCACTGTCTAGTCGACACATGCTCTGGGATCAACATAATCCCAACTCGGACACTATGAAAACCAGGGTTGTTCGTGGATGATCTCAGTCCCTCTGAACTAAAAATTCATGGTTTTGATAGAATGGAAGAGACAAAAGTTAGAAATATCATCCGGAAAACCCATTTTTGTGGCCTAGTATTCAGCACTGAGTTCATGGATGTTTTGAAGGACACTACTTACAATTCATTGATTGGTAGGCCATGGATCCACCTGCATGCAGCAGTCCCTTCATCATACCACCAGTGCCTCAAGTACTCCATTAATGGTAGAGTGGGAATACATCAAGGTGAATCATATCCCTTTTCTTATTTTGAATCCCACTATCTAGATGTCGACTATTACAAGAGAAAGGACAATAATATTTTGGCTAATGAGTTTGAGCATTCTACGGCTATGACCGACCCGTGTACATATATGGATGATTCTTAAATCATTCCAATCCACTGATTAGAAGCAACATCCACGAACATGGGACATTTTGTTTTGTTTTTTGAACTAGGGGGGTCACATTTAGAAGACAATGAGATGATGCAATATCACTGTATACTCTTACATGAATCAGGATCGAATGATCCCGGAGATCCCTACCCTCATATGGTATCAGGATGTATACCCCATGGTGATGGAAATACGTCATACTTGTTCGTTTTGTTGGGATGGGATAAAAAAGATCAATCTGACACGCCACTATTGCTTTGATATCATCAAACATGGCCCCCTGGTCCAAAGACCATATGGGATTGGATCAACAAACTTTATCGCTATGGTTTCAGCAGCACAAGAGTCCCCCGAAGCAGTGTCCACTACCGTTCAGCCTAGTACCATCCTCGAATATTGATCTTTAGAGTCCGTGGATACTCCTCCCTCCGAGGATACAACCTCTATAAGGGAAGGATAGGATTTAGAGGATGTTCTCTGACCTTTTAAGAGGGTGTCTCTACCATAGTCAATGAATTGGTACAGGTGATCCTCGGTAGTGTGGAAGACCTGAAACCCACATTGATCAGTGCCGACATGCCTCTCGAGGAGTAAGAAAGTGTGTGGACTTCCATAAACAAAACCGTGATGTATTCTCTTGGATTAATGATGAGATTTCAGGACTATATCCTCAGATAGCTCTCCACCACCTCGACCTCCCTGCAAATCACTGTGGGTTTAAGCAGTCTCCCAAAAAGATGTATCCTTCTCACGATTCCATGGTCGAGTCTGAAGATGATAAACTCATAAAATCCAATTTTTTTAAGGAGGTCTAGTACCCTATATGTCTTTCCAACGTTGTGCCTGTCGAGAAGAAGAATGGATAGATCAAATTCTGTATCTAGTTCTAGGATTTCAATCATCAATGTCTGAAGGATGATTTTCCCCTTCCAGTGATAGATTTGTTGATTGATACTATATTTGGGTTCCAAGACCTCTCTTTTATCGATGGGTACTTCGGGTATAACTAAATATGAATGGATCCTGAGGATGATAATTTTACAACCTTCAAGGCACCATAAGGTACTTTCATTTACCAAGGCATTCCCTTCAATCTAAAGAATGCAGGTTCCACCTTTCAATGGGATATGTATCAAATATTTAAGCTGATCCTTGAAACATTAGTGGAATGCTACATGGATGATATGGTTTTCAAATCATGAAAGCATTAGGACCATCTCAAAGACCTTGAGAAAGTGTTCCACTTCCTCCGTTCTCACCACCTAAAGATGAATCCATTGAAGTTTCCCTTCGATGTCACCTTTGGAATGTTTCTTGGATTTGTTGTCAAATACTGGGGCATTAAAATTGACCCAGGGAAGATCAAGGCCATCAGACAGATGTCTCCCCAAAGAAACCTTTGGGAGCATCGAGGTTTCCAAGGCCACTTATTCTTCATATGCCAATTCATCGTGAATGTTGCCGGAAAGTGTAATCCATTTTCTCATATCATGAAGAAAGGAACTACCTATGAGTGGGACCAAAGAATGTCAAATATTTTTCAAGGGAATCAAGAAGTCCCTGTTACATCCTCTGGTTCTAATGACACCCATTTCTCGAAAGTCAATGGTCCTTTATGTGACCACCCTAGAATGATCCCTCAGCACCCTTCTCACCTAGAAGAAAAATGAAGGAACTGAGGATAGTTTCTAGTATCTCAAAAGCATCCTCCTTGATACAGTGACCAGATACTCCACTATTGAGAATAGATTCCTCGCACTGGTCTTCACTATATAGAAATTGTGACATTAATTAGAGCACCATGAGGTAAAGTTGGTGTCCTTGGTGGATCTGATGATGTACATCCTGAACATCCAAATATCGACAGGCTGTATAGATCGGTGGGCAGTAAATCTACCGAAGTTTGACATCAGTTTTGTTCCTCAGAAGGATATCACAGGGAAAGAATTGCCAGATTTCCTTGCTGCTCATCTAGCTCCTATGAAACAGTCCCTATACCTTGATTTTCACTATGAGGTAATCCTCTCAATAGACCAATCCATTCCATGCTGGAAAATTCAATTTGATGGTGCTTCTGGGTTCCCTACAGGAAGAAGGATCAATGATCCTATGTTCAATAGAGTAAGCCTGGGTGTCATCTTCATCACTCCAGCCCAAGACATCCTTCCATATTCATTCATGTTATTAGAAGGCTGCACCAAGAAGGAGGCTAAGTATTAGGCTCTCGTCACTAGCCTAGAGATGGTTTTCGAGATTTATTTTCCCCAATTTCATGTGAAAGGGGACTCCAAACTAATCATCAAGAAGATAAATATTGACTAGGTCTTCATAACAATAGAGCCTGTACCACTGTTGGATTGCACCCTCCAGCTGATGGCCGAGTTCCCATCTCGGACAGAAGTTACTCAAGTCCCTCGTTCCTACAATGGTCGAGAAGAAGCCTTATCCAAACTAGCTACATCACTTATGAATCCTGAATAGAATGATTTGATTATCCACAAGGAGCATCGGAGAGTCATCGATCCCGTCACTCCAGATGATTATAATAGCCTGCATGTAATCCACCTTACCGCCAGAGCCTCCACATTAGGAACGACTGGTTCCCACGATGTAGTGACTGAGGTAACGCCTAACTATAGAACCTCCTTTTTTTTAATACCCATAGAATGGTAATCTCCCTGTAGATCGATCTGAGTATGAGAAAATCTGATGTCACACATTAAAGTTTACCCCCCAATGTGTTCCTGGTCTTTTGTAGATCCTCTACAAGCACGAGTTTGATGGGATTTTCCTCCATTACATTCAAGGATCCGAGATTCCTCAAGTCATGCATGAGGTTAAAGCTGGATCTTATAGGGCTCATCAGACTGGGCTGAAACTATCACACTAGATCCAGAGGCTGGGATATTTTTTCCCTCCATGATCCGTGACTACATCATGTTTTCCAAGAGGTTCTATGCATGAAAAATTCATGAAAACTTTGTGCATCCACCTCCAAATCCTCCGAAAACTACTACGAATTCATGGAACTTTGATGTCTGGGGACTCAATGTCATGGGACCATATCCACTGGCGACAGCTCTCCAATGAAGGTCCATCCTGACCGCTATAAAATTATTTTCCAAATGGGTAGAAACGGTTCCGCTCAAGGAGTTCAAGGGTCATTATATCATCATCTTTGTGAGCTCCAATATCATTTTCCGGTTTGTAGTCCCTCACGTTGTCCTCATCAATAATAGAACAAACTATTCGGTAGCAGTGTTGATGAAATTGAATGCCAAGTACAACATCTGTTCTAACCATACCTCCGGCTACCACATGCCAACAAATGGGTAGATTGAGGTGTTCTACAAAACCCATTCTAACATTATACGAAAAATGTTTTAACTGAAGAAGGAGAGTTGGTCAGAAAATATCCCCAATGCCCTCTGGTCTTATTGGACGACGACTCCTAATTCCACACAGGTGATCCCATACTCTCTGGTGTACAGAACAGAGGCAATCCTGCCCTTCGAGATTCAGTTTCCGTCATTACACATAGCTGTCTATGATCAGCAAGCACCAGATAAAGTAGCTGAAATCCATCTGGCTGAATTGGAAACAGTTGAAGTGAATTGGATTTCTGCCCTGCACATTTAGTAAATGCATCAGAATAAGATATCTAGATCTTTTAAAAAGAATGTTTTCCTCCACTATTTCATGCAAGGTGAATTGGTGTTGGCATTGTGAACACCAATGATACATAGATGAAAACCACCCAAGTTGGAACCCAAGTAGGAAGGTCCTTACATTATTAACAAGTTTTATACAAATGGTGCATACTTCCTGGATACCATGTATGGTGAGGGTCTCACTCTTCACACAAATTCCAAGTTACTAAAGAAATACTTTTCTTGAGAAAATTAGTTCCTACATGGCCTTAAACTGTAGATGGTCCTATATGACCTTAAACTGTAGATTGTCTTACATGACCTTAAATTGTCTGGTCCTACATGACCTTAAACTGTTCGGTCCTACATGACCTTAAACATTCTGGTCCAACATTCTCTTAAACTATTTTTTCCTATATGACCTTAAACTATTATTCCCCGTATGAAATTTAACTATATGTCATCCCACAGGTCGTTGAATTGTATCTGGTCCCACACGACATTATACTATTATGTCTCACTTGACATTAAACTTTATGTCATCTGAAAAGATGTTAAACTGCAATAACTACATATGGATTGATTATCATTCATATAGGATATCTTGGAACGCTCTGACACATCGTCTTGAGTCCAGCCCCCATTTCTTCTTTTATTATCCCCCTAGGTATAGTTCTCTTAGAGGGTCTCTCAATGTGTCATGTAAGATTCTTTGGTCCCACTCATTTCAATATTATGATGAATGCCCCATGTGATCCCTCCTCATTCTTCTATTCTCCCACGTCCTCACCGCACGACGCTAAACTGCATGGCCTTCAAGAACTATGTATGGATTGATTCCCATCCTTATGGGATACATTGGAACGTCTGAACATTTTATGTATTGAGCCATCCCCAATATTAAAATATTTTCTCGGGTCGGAAAACATGGTGTGGTGCCGTCTTTTTCCCTCCCTTACGTCTAATTCTTCTTGACCTCACCATATATCCCCTTTCCTGGAAATATCCACCTCTTTCACTATCCAGATTTACTTTAAATTGCACGAGAACTTTTTTTCTCCACACACTACATTATATGGGTTTCCATAATTTATCACATCTGAAAGGTCCCTCAAATAGTATGGATACTTATCCTATGGTATGTCCTATAATTTCGGTCCAACGCCCTTGGGGACCTCAAATGGAGAGTTGATGTAAGTCTCACATTGTTAATATATTAATCGGTCGATGATCGTTGGTTGTTCCCATTTCAGGTCACATGTTATAGATTCCATGTTTCGAACCTAATCAATAGCTATCTTTTGTCATTGTCACTCTCCCATATGTCCCAAACACTGGGTGTAGTGGTTCATCCAGCCCTGCTATCTCTTAATGAATTAGTCTGGCTTGGGAAGGAGTGTGAGTCCAGCTTTCGTACCCCTATATGCTGGCAAGATCCCAGTCCTACACCTTTTTTCCCACACCAAGCATTGCTCATGTGGGCTTACGAGCTGTGGTATGGAAATTCCCGCACGAGGGGTCATATGACTACAACTGGCCAGGACTCCAAGCCTTAGGTCCCCCAACCCATTCGGCCCCCTATCCAAAGTTCTCATCTAGAATTGTGTGGTGTGGTTTGGACACATGCCCTCATTCACATCAAATTATTTTTTCACGCCACTCATATACTCTTGAGACATCACTCATTTATCTATCATCCTTTCTATGAGCACAGGACATGCCATGCTTCGTGTGCCCCATTATTGGAGTTTCCATCATCATGTCCCAAGAATATGACATTAAACTAGGAATCTATAGTCTGAGCCCTATGATCTTAAACTAAGAGGAAAATCATTCTCAGCGCAAGACATTAAACTGTAAACTGGTTGGGACTTCACATTTCAAGTCACTTGACATTTTCATCCCCTTGTCCCAAGTATTCATTTGGGATTGTATGATGTGGCATGAGCTTATTCCCTCATTCACCATAGGCTACTCATCGTGCCATACACATCCCTCATTAGGGTACCCTTCCCCTATTAGCGTCCTTGATATATTACGTTAAACTGCACAACGTCATTCCTCTGAACTATCTGTGGCTTGATTCCCATCCTTATGGGAAACGTAGGACCACCCAAACATCTTGTCTTCGAGTCTAGTGCCATCTCTTAGAAACCTCATTATCATTCCATCCTATTGTCCTAAGTTCTTTCAGGGGAGGGGTACACTGTGTGGTATGGTATTATGTCCCCATTCAGGTCGGGTTTGTAACAACCATGACACATACCTCTCTATACTATGTTCCTTCATTTATTTTCTATACACTCCTCTTTTTGAGTCGGCTGCTCTTATATTGGTTTTCTTGACCCTCTTCGGTGATTCACCAATGTGCCTAGGAGGACTGTTGTTCAGAACCTGGAGCGTCAGAATCTACCTGGACATGATTCCACCCATTTTTAAGCTTTGTGTTTCTCTTAATTTTTGATTTCATTAACATTCACATCTGAAGGGACCCCCAAAAGGCATGGATGCTTGGCCCAAGGGCTCTCCTACCATTACATGCCAATGTCCTCAAGGGTTTCAAATGAAAAATTGATATGAGTACCATGATGAGAATATGGTCAGTTGTTGACTCTCATTTTTTATTCCTATTCTATGGAACATGACATGGATACATTATTTTGAAAAGGTTCAATAATTATCACCCATCTTCATGCAAACCCCATAAATCCATAAATGTCGGTTGCATGATTCACGCCATTTCCACCCCATCATGTCCATGTGGAATTTACACACTCTTCATACTATCCCTCAGTGTGCATTTTTACATTTGGAGTACAATGTTGTGGTAACGCATCATTTGGGGATCCACACTGACTTCCCATTTACCTATATCCCATGTGTTGAAAACACATCTTCCACCCTTGTTTACCACACTAAGTTTAACTCACGTGGGCTTAGGGATCGGGTCAAGGGGTGAGCTCTATTGGAAGAGTTTTGCTTCTTCATGGTCTGAGCTCTAAGACCATAAAAATGAACTCCATATACGTCCTCCACTTATAACTACGTGTAGCTTGCTTCCAATGATCATGGGATTCATAGGAATACCCATGCATCTCGTCTATGCCTCCAAATCATGTTCTATAAATTATATCTTTTTCGTAGCCTTTTTGGCCCTGAATCTTATAGTATTGTGTGTTGTGGCATGTGTGGTCTTATGTACTCATTCACATCAGGTTTTAAATAGACTCACCATGTACCTTTCTTCTATGATCCAGTCCCTCCTACCTCCTGTCCCACATGACATTAAACTATATGTCATCCCGCATGATGTTAAACTATATACAGTCCTACATGACCTTAAACTATTTCATCCCACATGACATTAAACTGTACTCTCATAACTACATATGGATTGATTCCCATCCTCAAGGTATATGTAGGAACACATTGATGTTTCATCCGTAGGTCCATCCCCATATTGTATGACCATTACTGGCCCCTCAGCCTGAGGTTTCATCTTCGGAATCACGCATAGTGTGATGTGTACCTTGTCCTCATTCATGTAAGGTATGCTTTATCACGTCATGAACATTCCTACTATGGTATCACATGACTTTAAATAGTTGTGTCTTTATTGCACGCCATTAAAATGCAAGGTGGATCCTACCACACGACCTTAAACTATGACAACATCGTCCTAACCGCATAACGACAAACAACATTGTATCGTGGTGTCCTCACATGATAATACATCATGTTGGGTATTGGTTATCCACTATACCATTTGTTAATGCCTACACATGGCTTGATTCCTATAGAGATAACCAGATTCTCTATCTTAGGTTTATCGCTTCACAAAAAAACACACATCTCTCTGGAAGGACAATCAAGATCTATCAAATACTGTTTCTTTTGGTGTGAGGGATACACCCACAAGACCTATCCCTAGCAATGGTTCCTTACCTTTCTAAATCTAGATCTATGTATGGCTTGATTCCCATTCTCATGGGGTATGTAGGAATGCCCGAGAACTTTTTATCGGGACTAACATAACTTTCAATTTTTCTTCCTCATCCTAATAGTTTTCCTAGGTGAACATTATGGTGGTATGGACTCCTATTGTCCCAATTCACAACGGGTTTAATAATTACCTCACAATTTGTCTTCCTCCCTTAGTTCCGTCTATGGTTTGAGCTCTATGAACATAAACTAAGACCACTTCGAGTCCTTTCTGTAAGATGTTAAAAAGAACGACATCATCAAGAAATACGTATGGCATGATTCCAATCCTCATGGGATACATACGAACTCCCATGAATCTTGTGTTTGGGTCTAGCCCCATGAATCATAAATCCTACACCCTCTTTTACGGCTCCATGACCTGAAATCTTTTAGGAACATGTGTTGTTCCTAGTACCCCTGGGGTTCTTATTCACATTGGGTTTTTCAACAGCCACACTATGTAACTCCCTTGTCATTTTCCAATCTGGCCTGAGTTCTATGACCCAAAACTATGATCTCCCAGTGGGATCTACGTGATGGTTTTGGATACATTTCCACCCTATGAACAATCCATTAAATCATGTAACTCCTTAATAGTCCACATTATGACCTCATGTTGGAATCATGTGACCCCCGGACCCTTGTCATTGGAAAGGGACTCGACTCCCTATATCTGGTTTGTCTTATTGTTGTAATCAGATGCATTGGGAGAAAGTGCCCAAATTATTTAATTTTCATACGGACATTCCCTAATTCCCTTTCCAAGCATTGTGAACCCTTTATTTGGATCCACACCCTCTTCCGCGTCTAGAGGGATCCCTTTTACGGCATGGTCTCATGCCACATTTTCTAACATACAGTCTTGGGACAACGTCCCTGAGGACCTCGGACAAAATTTGCGATAGGTCTCATGTTTCAAACATGGACAACAGTTGACCCCCATATGTCTATCCCCTTTCCAGGATAACATGATATGGATGTTTTATTTTGATCATGGTAAATAGTTATCAACTTTCATCATGCCACCGTCATTTTGGTTCAGATCTCTAGCTTCATGATTCACATTTTTTCACTCCGTTATGTTCAAGTGGAATTCCAAAATTCTCATATTTACCCCTTCATGCATCTTGGTGAGTTAACGAGGAAGGATGGTATTATTGTAAAATCAATCACTTAGCACCCCATTGCCCCTAATGAGTGCCTCCCAGAGCTAGGAAAGTCCAATCACTACACTTTTTTTCCCATATCGAGCATGACTCACTTTGTCTTAGTGGTTTACGTAGGATATGTACTGGTATTGTTGATCTATACATGTCTTTAGTCCCACATGACGTTAAACTAAATTCAAAAAACTATGTGTGGATAGATTCCCATTTTCATAGGATACATAGGAACGCCCAGACAACCTGTCTTGGGCCCAACTTGGGTTTCTTCTTCAACCCCTTGACCTATATATTTTCTTGAGGTTGTGTGGTCTTGAATGGACTCTTATGGTCCTCAATCAAATCGGGTTATGTACCGCACCACACATTTCTTTTCTAGGTAGTCATGTTCTTGATGCATGACTTTAAAATACAACCCCAACCCTGACCAAGTTTAGGATGCCACATGACAATTATGGGATGGGTCATCTTCCTCGCTAGAGAGGATTCCCCCTACCAGAATTGGTCTCTAACCACATTGTGCTCATGAACTACGTTTAACATGATTCTAATCGTTATGGGATAAGTAGAGACACCCAGGTATTTCTCCTTGGGCCTATCCATAGAGTCATTAACCCTTCTTTCCCCTTTTCCCCAATCATGGTCCAATAAGTATGACTTTTAAACTGTGTGAACCATCCTCACCATACGACGTTTGAACTACATGTTTAACTTCTTTATTTGTATGATGTTGAACTAAAATTCCTTCCAAGTCCTTACAAGAGAGGCCATGTTTGGAAGTAGGTATGATCTATGATCAGACTGATGTGCCCACCTAACACGTCTTTACCATGGGGGCATAATTTCATGAGTGTTGGACTCTATTCGAACAAACCATAACTCCAACCTCCACGTTTTTCATGCCCTTTATTTGGATCACCATCTAATTTATTTCTAAAATAACCCCCTAACTGTATGGATGGTCACCCTATGGCTCTCATACTGTCTTGGAAAAAAATTCTGGATGCCTAGTGGATTAAATTTTGAGTGAGGACCTATGTTTCAAACATGGTCATCTGTTAGCCCTCATTTGTTGTCCCCATTTCAGGCTAGTGCAAAAAGGATACTCTATTTCGAAAATGATCAACAGTTACCCTTCATTAATGTGAAGCCCCTAAAATTTTCTGAATCTTTGCTATCATGATTCACACTTTCCTTTCCCTATGTTTGGATTATTTCCAATGCCCCAGGGGTTACCCCACATGTGCACTATAGTACAATGGGTATGTGATAATTCGATTGTTCTAAGAGCTTCATTCTAGTTAGGCCTTCCCCTTCCTTCTTGGGAGCCCGTATGGGTCTTTTATACTCTGGATTCCCAAAATTTCGTTATAATTCTCATAATCAAATGAAGTGATGACACAACCATCCTTTGTTTCTCACATCAGGCACAACCCAAGGGATATTTGGGATGGATTGCTAATTATTTCATGATTGTGGTTGTAATGCATTAAACTGAACAAACAAGTGAATGATCTGTTAATGAATTCAGTTCAGAACAAGTACCAGTAAAGAAAAAAACGTTTCTGAGTTCAGCCACAATAGGTACATTAACGATCAATGTTTTTTATGGATTGTTCCAGGGTCACCACCTACCAAATTGTGGCCTCCAACATTAATTCCTTCTCCCTAAGATCATTCTCTTCATCAGC
Source organism: Viscum album (assembly GCA_963277665.1). NCBI lineage: Eukaryota > Viridiplantae > Streptophyta > Magnoliopsida > Santalales > Viscaceae > Viscum > Viscum album. The sequence continues at coordinate 32,065,182 of OY728140.1, read as the reverse complement.
TACTATGGAGCGTAACTCATTATCCCTAGACTATGCCTATGATTGTTCAGTTTGTAGCTTAGTCATTTGGAGATTCGCGTCCTATTATCTTCTCATATTCATCCGCTAGTCGAGCCCTCAGTTGCTTAATGATATTGGAGAGGTTTGCAATGAACACCTCCATTTCTTTCGCTTTCTCTTACAGGAGTCAAACCTCCTACTCCACCTCCAAGAATTTTTGAGTATTATTTGACTCTTTGTAGAATGATCCAACTTCATAATGTTGGCCATTATACCATAATTTATCCTCCATTTAATAATGGATAATTATGTTAAGATGGCAAGAATATAGCCCTCCAGTATAGAGAAAGTGTTTCTTGGTGTGGAGCAACCCCATATAGCTTAGCCATTATACCTTTGTATGGATAAAAAAGTGTTTGATACACTTCCACCCCTTGCGTTGTGTCGTAGGTCACTCCTTAGTAGTGACCGAGTTGGAATCTTCTATTTCCCTGGGGTCTATAGGCCTATATTTTGGGAAAGAAGCCCGTAGTACAGTGGGAGGGTCCACTTCGAAAATTCCTTCTTCTTTAATGAAATCAACCTCATCCGACTGGAACTCCACCCCAACAGCATTTCCACCCATTATCACAACCACTGACTTATCAAGTACTGGGGAAGGGACACCTCGAACGGTTGCTTCTACAATAGCAGATGTGGTCACCAGAAGGGCTCCTGCAAATGTTTCAGACTCGATGGTCTATTGAGCCTCCAACCTTGCAATCACAGCATTGGGGATCAGTGTATTCATTACCCAAATTCCCCAAAAAAGGAATAGAACTATTGAAGATAAAATATTATGTGAGCCAAGAGTGGCAGTGTTTAGTGCTTGTGTCATAGCAGGAACCACCACAATAAGGGATCCTTCAGCACTTGTTAACTTAGATCATCTGTATCGTATCCTCCCAGACCATGGGGATAGAGGGAAGCTTGGAGGAATACATTTCATCTCATCCTTCCTGATAATCACCATTTTTACCATCCATAACTAGTTCCCCACCATGTTCGGTTTTGAGTATGGTTTCGTGAGAACATTCCATTACATCCATAGGCGTGTCTTCATCCCGTGAGGGGAAGGCTTCCGAGGCATCATTTCCCATTTGTTCCAAAAGGAACAGAGTTCCGTTAACATGATGGGATTGTGAAAAGATAAAGGCTAGTGGAGTTACTAGTTAAACTCACCTCAAGATGCTCAGCCAGTTCTATGTCAGATCCTATGATTTCTCCACTCTCTCGAGAGATTCGCTGGTGAGCAGAAGCTTCTGAAGGTCCCTCACTACCAAGGCCTTTAACGTGGCCATCCTCCTCCTCTTCATCATCTCCACCTTATTCCCTTTCTTCATCTTCTTCCCCTCATTTCTCTTCATCTTCTTCCCCCTATAAATTCAACATTATATGGAAGAATCTATGTGTTATGATCTTGGCCAAGCATCACATTCTCCAGGAGATGTGGTTCTTCATACCGCCCCCACTGGCATGCATACATATCCATATCTATTAGGTATGCGTGCCAACGATAAAATTTTACCTTATTCATCATCTAGATGTGCCCTATGTCTGTTAAATTGTTCCAGGTGCTTACCAACCACTTCCACAATTCTTCAGTGGACATAGACTTTCGCAGTTTTCTCCAAGCAGACTACAAAGAGAGGAAGATAGCATTGGTAGTCGGATTTAATAGGTAACTAAGTTTCTTTTAATGGAATATTTCTAGCTGAACCATGAGGCCACACATGGGACCACATTTCCCTGGAAGGTTGAGGCACGTTCTTGGCTTTCGATGGTCCTGCTAATGAAGTTCCAGCTTGTGCCACGCTAGCCACTCAGCCCATTCTCTGTCACACCTCTCATGTGAAACCTCATCTACCTCTCTTCTCTTCGGGCTCTCCGCTAGAGACCGTGATTTTCTAGATGTGTTTCCAATGAATCACATAGGGATATGTTTTTGGGAAATTTCGGCATACTCTTTTGACAGTCCTGCACTAACATCGATGGGGAGAAGGGTGATGATTTATATCAAGCCTTCTGTCCTAAACAGAAGCCATAGTTGGTGGAGAATACAAGGATTCCATTCTTCCTGAACCTCTATTAATACTTTATTCGGCATCTGTTTCATGCAGACGAACTACCTGGAAAACTTGGTCGGCATGTACGGTTCCTAAAACATTTTACTGTCAATATGGGATACTAGTACACTGCCCCAGATGCTTTGATGTTATTACCTCTATTCCAATGGGAACCTCCAATCATCTACCATTTGACCGACCAGGGTCCGGAATGGTTGGAAGTTGATATGGGTATGGTTGTCGATCTTGATCTCGATTCATTCTCCTCTGAGCATCAGTGGGAGGATTCTGACAATTTTCAAGAGGGATGGCCACATACCATTATCAGGGGCGAATGGAATTCAGGAAGGCATACCCACTACAATGGGCTACGGCACAAACTTGAAGAATATGGAATAGTCTGTATATCCTCAAGTGTGTACATCCCCCCGAGACATGCCCCCGAAATCTGTGCAACCTAGCCAACACTAGCCCGCCCAGGTTACCCTTGATCTTAGTTGCCACAATCCCTACCATCACTAGCATCCCTTGGCGGACCCCCATCCTTTTGTCCCTCACTGGAAACATCCACCCACTCAAGAATTCAGCATGAAACCCAGCTTATCGTAAATTTGGGTCCTGACATTCATTTATTCCAAATCCCCATGATCGGTACTCTCCTACCTCCAGGACCATCTAGTATGATCTCAATTTTCCCCTATCAGACGTGTTCGAGAATTTCTTCCCTTGATCGAGAATATTTACAGCCATGTCCTATTCTAGGAAAAGGCTTAACCATCATGAAAAAGATATTTATTTTAGAATATATTTTATTTTTATATCCTTATTATCCTGCTCCAACAAGTGCCATGACATGATGGGGGTGCGCGTCCGGTCCCCCTAGACATTCCTCATTGGGAGGAACTCTTCATACTAGTACCTCTCCGAGGGGATACCTCAAATGATGTGGACGTCCCACAGACTGATGCCAACACCCCCCCTGGTGGAGGTGGAAGGTGTTGGTGTCTCGAGACCAACGACTGAAAAAATCAGTTACCAGGTCTTGCTGTTAATAGAAGTTAAATTGGGATGCCCAAACAGCATTGAAGAGCCTGATAGATTGTACATCTGGCCCAAAATCGTTGAATTTCTAGCGTACCCAGTACGCCAATGACCATTCACTAGTGAAGGTGGCTCCAGATCTGTAATCCCATTCCTATCAACAATTCGTCTTTTCAATAATACTGCTTCTTTATGTACATGAATAATGAGCGGAGGATTCCCTAGGAATCGGATTTATCCCCACAACAGTCCTGGTTATTGGATTTAGGACATAGATTGTTATGTTGTGTGATTCCCTAGTAGGATGGATGTTGTTGGTAATATGGAACTACAGGAGACTGTCATCGTGGGTCACCCATGACTGCAGTATATCTATCTCAAAGATGGGCATAATCACCTCCTTTAGAAGGCCGATGATCTATAATGGAAGGATATCACTCAAAAGATAATCTTTTTGAGATTGCAAAATCATTCCAAAACGCATATGATTATCAGGCATAACCCTCCTCGCATGAAGAATTTTATGGTTTGTGATTATCTGAGTCCTCATTGAATCCATAGAGGCTTCCCTCTCAGCATCAATCATGTGGGCAATAATTTTTTAAATCCAAGGGGATGGGCACTAATGAATGAATATTTGGCACCCAAAATAGACTACAGAGTGAAAGTGTGTTGATCTGCACAAAAAATTTCAGGCAGCGTGCAAAACTCAGAGTCAGCCACAGAAACATACATATGAATCGAGACCGCTTTCACACATGAGAGTCAAGCGCCTATCATGCAGAAAAATACAATGTAGGGGCCAATCTTTGGGCCCTCATCCAATTTATAAGTGGAAACTCACCTTCCACACACACCAAAATCCTGTTCTTACACCCATCGAACAGGAACTTCCCCACTTTTCATTATTTCCCTCAAAATCTGACCTTCAGGTCCCCTTTCATCTCTGATTATGATGGGGTTATTTTTTGACAACAAATTTCAGTTAGGCCCAGGATTGGACTGATAAAGAATAACAAAGGTATTTGGGAGGTAAGGAGAAAATTCAGCGACCCAAGTGGCAGGTGCGCGCAAGATCCAGGTGTTACACAAAAATGTTCCTCTAGTGTGAAAACCTTTGTATGCCCAATGATACATCAATTACATGTTTCCAAAACAACCCACTAGAACCCACCAAAGGCACTCTCAAGCAAGATAGCGGGTTTATGCACAACACTCCTCCCATCACACAAAATGTTGTGCTCCCAATGCGTTGTTAAAGAGACCCTTGCGCATTGGCTTGCCAGAAAATCAATTATGACCCGAGCGTGAAGGTACCTGGTGGTTAGAATACCATTTAACACCCAATGTGACATGAATGGTAGTCTTCATTTATGATTCCCAAAAAACCGCAAATGGTGCTGGCGCACAAACGTCCGGGAGGTGCACAAACATTCCACTAGTGCGCAAACCCTTGTGCACCCAATGTGACGTTAAACAGTAATTTTCACATGGAGTACCTTGTAAACCACCTTTGAGTATTTCATCCATAAAACAAAGCATACCCCCCACCCTTCAAGGATGGTAACAGATGACAAAGTGATGCTCTGCTGCGCGAAAGACACCTCTTCCGCGACCGCGCAAAAAACACTATGCTATTAAGGTAATGGATCTTGCGTGATAGGTTCCCCAGGGGTACTTCTTTTGGTGGGAACTCTTGGGAATTACCTTCATCCATTTCCTTTTATGCCAATACATTTTTTGGGCAAAATATCCCTCTTGCACAAAAAATCACCTTGTATCGGACCTATTTCTGTGCACACTTCTGGTTTGCACACGTCCTTCCGGTTTACGTGTGTCCTTCTAGTTTGTGCATGGCTATTTTATCTTTAGTGTAGCCTCCCATATTTCACACAGCCATCTTTGTGAGATCCATGTCTCTTCCTTAACTTATGGAACCATTTCTGAGCCCCTATTATGCAGAACACACCTTTGTCGCACACCTTTCTCCCGTACGACCCTCCAGGTTTGTATGAAGTGATTTCAATGACCCTAGGGTGGTGTTTCCCGTGGAGTTTCATAGACTTATTATTCATCACATAGGTACATTAACAAATATTACTTCTTATCATAGCCACACTAACGTGGGATTCTCATTGTGTCACTCCACAACGACCCCTCACTATGGCATTGACTATGTTGTCCCTTCCCCAAGGGCGGGTGGGTACATGTTATTTATGTCCAAGGGGTGCGGAGTGAACCCCCATCATCCAAGATGTAGGATGTTAAACATCCAAGAGCCATTTTCTTTATCACATGAAATTAAACAGTGTCCTCACCCAGTACCTTCTACACGGGGTGCCCCATCTTGGACATTCTCTACGCCCACTCGTCTCCACGGGAGTGAGATCTTCTTCACATGGAATGAGATCCCCTTTGTTGAAGTAGTTCCTGTCTATGGGGAAGGAAACCATCTTGGTGTAAGAGCCCCAGCTTTCTTGTAGGAGGTAGTACCCTCACCGCTTATTGTTTCTTCCGTGCCAAGGACTAGAGGGGGGATAGGCACCGAAAACATCATCTCCTTCGTACCAAACCCTTCTGGGATTTTATGCCACCCGGGCGTCCATCCTAGAGTAAACCCCAATCTTCATCTCCCTGGGCTGATAACTACGTGTTATCCCCTATTTCCTCCTTGGGCATCTAACCATGTGTAATCCCATGTTTCCTTTTTGGGAAGCTAACCACGTTCAAGCCCCACTCCACTTCCCATAGACACACCTTTCGTGACTTGTTCGTCATGTCTTTATTGCCTCCTGTTTCTCACCCAAAGCATGAATCCTGTGGGCTTACAGTGAGCATTTACCATGGAATTCTCTTAGGGACTCCCTAGAGAGTAAGCCCTAACACCATCCTAATCTACATGTACTTTGATCCTTATAATGGAAAGGTATGTAGGAAGCCTCCCTAAGGTCCAAGACCAACAACCATTGGTCCCAACCCCCCTTTACATCATCTCACTAACACCATCCTGAACTTCATGGAATTTGATCCATGACAAGGGAAGGTACATAAGAAGCCTCCCTGAGGTTAAATCCCCACAACAATTGGCCCTGACCCCCCATTACGTCGTCTAACCAACACCATCCTTATCTATGTGGACTTTAATCTTAGCCAAGGTAATGTATGTAGGAAGCCTCCCTGAGGTTCAAGCCCTACTCCCATTGGTCGCAACTACTTCAAATCATTCCACAGACATCCCACATGACATTAAATAGTATGCCACTCTTTGTCTCACATGACACTAAATTTTTCCCCAATCAGTGGCAAGCTATTTTGATCCCCAATAATTGGTAAGTCATTGTACCCCAACCAACGGTAAGCCGTTGTGATCCCCAACCAATGGTAATCCATTGGTTTTTCCATTCCATGGTAAGCAGTTGAGGTCACCTTTTTTGGGAACCACATCTATGGTCCACTCCTCGAGCGCAAGACCAACGAATTCAGGCTGCTAACCACACATAAGACCCAATGTGTCATTGGGTCGTTTTCCTCTATGCACACCCTGATTCCCCGCCCCATCCCGAACTATGTGGAATTTGACCCTTGACAAGGAAAGGTACATAGGAAGCCTCTTTGAGGTTCAATACCATCACCCATGTCTCATCCTGGTCTTTACCTCAAGCCTTTTTGTTTTGGGAGGGTCATTCCACAACCCGGAGGTTCCACTTCGTCTGGGTCCCCTTTGTACGGGTCACCTCATTAGTTGTCACATCGCCTCACCAAACTACACAGTAAATGATTCCCTACCACGGGCTATACGTAGGAAGTCTTTTGGAGGCTCAAGCCCAATACTAACATCCCATTCATGACGGTTCCATCTCATTTCCGCACCATATTATTCAACTCTCCATCATCCATATGGATTCTTACCCGGGCCGCTACATCCCAGTGAGATCCTGACAATTCACCTCTTTACTTCACTTAGGAGCACTCTGGTAAATAACCATGTGTAATCCCTAGAATCAATGTTCCCTTTAGGGATTTCACCGATCGGATCCACTCCAATCAGTGTGATGATTAGTCAGATCTGTCTCTACTAGATGTTAAAGTCACAGCATACCCTATGTCAAACATGGGAAGCTGAGGAAAACCTTAGAGACATGGATATGGAATATAATTCCCCACATTAAACGTGGGATTCCTAGGGATTCCATGACCTCAATAAGCCCTATCATAAGGGGAAGATACCCATATGTACCAGTGTTCCAGTATCTAGACACGCCAGTGATTTCCAACGTGACTACTCTCCTAACCGAATGTTGCTTCCCTGAGCAGACCCCTTGGAATTTCCTGACAGAAGAAGTGCAATTAACCAGAATCCATGAAGACATGGCACTAGTAAGAGTTTCACAAACAACAACTTAATCTATAAGGTAGACTCATACTAAGTAACTAGTTCACATGAGGAATCAACAAAAGTAGGAACCTACATCCCATCAACCCATTTCGATCAAGGAGAAAACATCCCTGAACAGATGACTGGTACCACCCGCCTATAGAAAGAGGGAATGTAGGGAAATATAGTTGCACATCCTTCAAATCAAACTTTTTCATGCTCCCCAGTGAAAGGGTTGGAAACAACTACTAAACTCTTTCATTAATGCATTTTATTTTCCATTATGTTTTCGAAACCACCCCCATTGTTTAAAAATATTTATTATAAATAAACACATTGAACATACAATGCTCTTTAATAGATGAGCTAGGTTATTCCCTAATATATAAATCCCCTTTGAAAAATAATAAATTATATATTTCATGATAACACGGTCAAATTTTTGTGTTGTGGTCAGGGAGCTATTCAGTATTTTGTGGACATTTTTTATAAGATATTTTTCAATATTGTGAATATTTATTTGGTTTATCTTCTACATTTATTTATATTTTAGTGTTCTGATTTATTTTTTGTTTTGGTTATATGAATTTAATTTTCTAATCTTAGAGATTAACTCCATTCGATCGTAAACCAAATAGGGTCTATGTCAGAGACCCCGTGACACACATGACAACCCTTTGAAGGAGGAAAAACCAAGCCTTGAGACATTTCTAAACCTATATTCTTCTAGAACCAAAGTAGAAACTAAAGTTAATATGTATAAAAGGGATAAAGAAACCATAAAATAATATAATTAACCTCGCATGATGTTGAAATCCAATATTCATATGTTCTCATACATGAAAAAAACAAAACATTGAACTCAAATATAGTATAATTAAATTAGTACAAAGATTCCATGGGCCCTTTTGAGAAGACCCACATAATCACATAAAATAATTTAACACTATATTATAAAATTAAAACCTTAAAATTGGATTAATAATTAGTAAATAATATGGAATTAATTTTTTCATTATAAGATAGTGTTAATATTTTATTATATAATATTTTTCCAATTAGAGGCTGGGAAAAAAATGAAATTCCTTTTTAATGAAAAAATACATCTTAACCTCTAGAATAATAACTATATAAAAAAATATATGGAATATGGAAATATAATGGGGATGCACTTTGTTAATATTGGTAAACATTTAAATGGTTATGTTCAAAATCTCTAGTACACAAAATATGTGATCAAATTTTAAAAAAATATTTTTTTAATATTACATTCTGATTATTAATAAAATTATTCATGCTGGTAAAGGTTGTGTACAAGTAGAAATTAATAAACAACAATTTTTTTCTACGTCTAGTGTACCCATTAGTTTTTTCCATGATATTAATAGTTCTAAAAATAAGGTGGAAACGATGTTTGAAATGTAAGCTCCCTTCTCTAAAAACACTCTCTTTACTGAGGGAAATTCCAACCCTCATCCCATCCACATTGATATTTTTTATGATAAATCCCACAATTTGGACTAATTACCTCAACTAAGAGAATCTTTCGCGTCTTGGGAAGAAATCATCCTAGGTCACCCCTATAATCTACCCATTAGGAAAGAACCATACTATCTATCCAACCCTGGGTGGAAGGAAATTCAATCCTATATTAAATGGTAACTATAACTAACCTCAATAGTGTTAAAACCCCCAATGGATTTCTATTTAACCCCAACCACTACCCATAAATCCTCAACCTCTTCAGAGGCATTTTCAACTACCTCCTCCAAAATCCAAGCCTAGCCAAAATGACATTTGGTATAAAATGGCTTCAAATAACCTCAAATTCCAACATACAAGTAAATCATATTTTCAAAACCTATGAAATAAAGTTAGAGAATGAGAAAAAACAATGGATTAGATAAATATTCAATGTTTTGTAAAACTACCATGACAAACTATTTTTCATCCAAAAAACAAAATTTAGGTATGTACAATTAGATTTTGTAGTGGTTAAGAAGTTTATTATTAAAATGTTTCTATAAAACATGAATGTACCCAAATTGAAAACTCCATTAATCCAACAAAAAATATTTTACCAATGAAAAAAAGGGTATACAAGTTATTAATGAGGATTCCTAAGGAAAATCCATTCCTCTTCATTTCCCCCAATAACTTTGTAAATATATTGAAAATTTTGATAATGATATTGACAAATAAATAATTATTACATTTTAAAAGATAATTTTTTTAAATTAATCTATAGGATATAGTTATGAAATAATTGGAACTCCATGTTTCATATATAAATTTTCACCCATATAAGTCAAATGATGGAGAATGATAGAGTCCAACTAGGAAGGAATTACTCAGTTTTAGTACCGCCATCAATGCCAACCAATTGAGAGGATCTAGGAAATTTTACAATACCTTTCACGAAATGGGAGTCATTATTTTTTGATTAAATTATTGATATAAGTTCTTCAATTATTGTAATGCCTCACTCTATGTATTCTTCTATTTAGGATTAAGAGCTTCACTCAGTTTGAACTGTCGTGCAACTTTCCAACGGGAGCACAATAAACACATTAGGAGTGATCATGTATTTAATAAAAATATTGAAGAATATCATCTTCCCTAGAGACTTCTACATTTTTCATATGGAAGATACCCAAACCTAAGAAATTATCCTTTCATACATATAATTGCATTCTATTAAATAGTAAAAAGGATGATCAATGTTCCTAATGGTACGCGGTTCATGGAGTTTGGTGGAGAGAATTTATGTTTCAGTATCTTTGATTATATGAAACACCCCATTGAAGAGAACTCCTCCATTCATATCTAATTAAGGGATGTACCTTCTAACTACACAAAAACACAACATTATCTCCTCAACCCATACATTGATTCATTTTCGTTTTATTCTCCCTTGGGCGATTTGATTTTTTATTCATGTTAATAATGTTTTGTAGGTTTGGAAATGTGTAAATTTTATGCTTTAATTTGTGAGTGGGTTCATTTTGAGGTACACATGATTGTCAATGATTTTTTAAATCTAATTTCACTTGGTTTTCGTTTTATAGGGAATAAAGATGAGGAGAGTGGAAAATTCATTGACCCTAATCCACATAAATCCCCTTCGTAGTTCAAAAAATTCCTAGTTGTTGAGTTAAAAATAAATTTATATTATTTAAAATACATCTATAAAGAGGGTATTGAGCTATTATTGATCATTCTTTGAAACAACCTCTCCCAACATAAGAAATTTAAACCACTAGATCTTTTGAGAGAGTATAAAAATGTGATAGGATGGATAATGTATGATATTCCATGGACTGCACCAACTATTTAAATGCACAATAATTTTATTAATATGTGAAAAAACCCATATGTAATGCTCCATTCCAGTGGAATACCATGATCCTTAAATTTTTACAATTGGATTCTGGTAAAAAAATCTTCATGGATCATTTATCCCATATATGATAGTAAATGGCTCATACCAGTGAAAATTATGACTAAAAAACAAGAATGTCAGTACTGTCTAATGAATGGAATGAATTTATTCCAAAAGACGTGTAAAATAGTTGGTGAGCCTATATTTACTAGAATTGACTAAATATATCCATGAAAAATGAACACATTACTATACATTTCATTGAAAAAACAATTGAATGATTATCTGTTAAGTACCATTATTATTTCATTGATAGCTATTAAGGTTGTCTTAAAATCCATATAAAACCTAAGGTTAAATAAATAAAACATTTACCCATACATTCAAAAAATATTATTATAGGACGATGCCTTTTGGTCTCTATAATTCCCCTATTACTTTACTGTGATGTATTTTCAGTATATTATTTTTGAGTACCTTGAGAATTATATGAATTTTTCTGTGTATTATTGTATAGTTGATGGATGTCACATTAATGTCTACATGGAAAAAATTGTGATTTTCCTTCCCATTGTATTATTAAATATATTGAAACAACTTTTGATAAATTCCATTTCACGGTTGATTGAGGGATAGTTATTTGGAGAGTTATTTCAAATGAGGTAATTCAAGTGGATAAATTAAAAAAATAATTAATTTCAACCCTTTAATACCAAAAATGTGTTAGTGAGGTGCGAGTTTTCTTGGTTCATGATGGTTTTTATAACCAATTAATTAGATTATTTAGTATGATCACACTTCATTTGTTTCAGTTATTACAAAAGGATGATGAGTTTTATTTCGATAAAAAAGGTGGAATTTAATTCACAAAAAATGTTCCTCATGAAAACTCTCATCATCCAACCACTAAGGTGTCATATCCCCTTTGAACATATGTGTGATGGTTCTAAATTTTTAGATGGGTTCGTTTTATCACAAATGGTTGAGAAGTTTCTTTATGTAATTGTGTATGCCTCATGTACCCTTGACCATTCCAAGGAAAAATACACAACCATTTAAAAATATCTTCTTTATGTTGTATTATCATTGGAAAATTTCCATTCAAATATTCATGGATCAAAATAAATTGTGTTTTCAAACAATGTCTCCCTTAGATATCAATTTAAGAAATCTAAAGATATGACACACCTCATATGGTGGATGCTCCTCATCCTAGAGTTTGGCCATGATATTTGAGATAAGATCGGGGGGGGGGAATTGTTAGATGACCCCAATAGAAATATTTCTCCACCATTAGGAAACTATATTGACCAATACATCTGTATTGGAGAACTTTTTCATCAGGAGAACCACTGTGATGTTGTGGACCATACCCCTTGGTAAGAAAACATTGTAAATTTTCTAGTAGTATCTTGGGTCCCACATAATATCAACACATAAAAATATAAATTATTAATGAATAATTCGTGATTGTATATTTGGAATGACCCATATTTTTGAATCATTTATGGTTAAAATGTTGTCCTTAGTTATATCCCTATCCATGAGTTCACTTCTATTTCAATATTCTTTAACACATTGGTATGAGGGGGAAACTTCGCCTCTCAACATACAACTTAAAATTTCCTTGACTCTAAAAATAATTTGATTTTTGAAGAAATTTCAATTGGTTTTTTATATCATAGAAAAGGTTTGAATTTAATGCGAATATCTTCATGAGGAATGAAATTCCCTAACACCCCATTTTATTTTGTGATATCTTCGATTCATGGGGAATTGGCTTAATGTGGAATTTTCGAAATTATTTTTTCTTTGTATACAACTTATTATGTTTTGGATATGTCACTAAATGGGTATACAATAAATCTACAAGGAATGATGACTCTGGAGTGGTTGGTAATATTGTGTGTTCTTAGATATTACATATCTCTGCTTTTAAAATATTAATTATTAGTGATCGTGTTTTCCATTTTTATAAACAAATCATGAAAACATTTCTCTATAAGTATGTGGTTGTACATAAACTATATACATAATATCACACCAAAAGTAATTGATAATATGATATATAAAATTAATATGTTAGGGGAATCTTGGAGAAAATGTACAACAAAGTAGGAAAGGATTATGTTTATGCTTGGATGATGCACTTTTACCATACTGTACAGATTTTAAAACCCCAATTGGAATTTCACCATATTTTATTTTATTTGTAAGGTCATATAACATCATTGTAGTGGTATATTACCCTTTTTATTGGGATATTAAATAATGAAATATGAACTTATCAGATGAGTGTGAGCATAAGAAGATGAATATTTAGAAGTTAGAGGTAATTCAAAGAGTCTCATTTGGAACTGTTAAAACTATAACAAGATAACCAAGGCTACCATATACCTCCTCACCCATCATTTTATTTTACACATTAGGTAGACGTTAATCCTTTATAATGAAAAGTTGAAGTTACATCCCCTTCAGCTTTATTATTTCTATTTTACAATATAAATTATTATTAATGTCTAACTATTTTGTATAATAGAGGTTTATATTGAAAAAATATATTTCATTGTTAATGGATAGATGATGATGCACTTTAATGAGACCATTCAAGTTTCCTTTGTAGAGGAACTCTATGTTCAAGAAGGAACATACCAATGATAGTTACCAGGTTTTATCCATCCTTCCCCCTTTTTATTTTCTTACACTATGGACACATGACACTCCAGGTGTCTATGGGTTGTGGTTTGAATACATTTTTGTGTCAATTATAAATCCTCATCATATTTCTTATTATTTTTAAGATTCTCTTATCATATAGTATTTTTACTTTTCCCAACATTTTTATGATTGTTGAAATTTCTCATCATTTGTCTTATTATCATTCTCTTAATATATAGTGTTTTTACATATACCACCTTTACTATGTTTGTTAATATTTTTCATTTTTTATTTTTCCCTTTTTTTTCTTACTGCATAGTATTTTGACATAGTCCCCCCTTTTCGTGAAGGATTAATAATTTTTGATTCCCAGTTAATAATTTAAATAATTGAAAAATCATTATTTTTCCTATTTCAAGTTGTTTTAATATTTAACAAAAAAATTCAATGATGAAATTGTTGTTTTAGAATGAATTTAACATTGAGGTGTGGTTGTTTCTTGAAAATTGGGGTTTTGATGATAAAAATTGTTGTATCACCTTGAATATATTTAGAAGATTGATACCCTTTGTGTGAGTAGTTTATTAAAGGATTATGTCATATAATATATCCACTCATATTTACACCCATGCATGAAGTGTGAAGTTTTATAAATCAGTAGTTTGTATATATAAGTTAAGTTAATATTTTTAATCTTTATAAAATGATTGGCCATATATTGGTTTCATATCAGATATTTCCCATTAATGTATTGTATTTACCAAAGAATGTGTACCTATTATGAAACTATTTTATGCCCTAAATAATCATCAAAAATAATAAATGAGGTGTGTAATGAATTTTATAACATATGGTGAAATTTGTTTTGAGATATTATCATTTTACTTTTGGGAATGCTTAAGTGAGTGGGTCTTGAAATTTTATTTCAAAGGATATAGTGATGGTTTGATGAAATAAAGTAAGAATTGTTTTTTAAAATAATATATTTTTATTTGATATAAACTATAAATAATAGCACGAAATATTTTTCACACGCAATAACACATGGATATTTTGTTACTTTGTTGACTTATTTTCTCAAATTTGTATCATTCACCTCCTTGAATTTAATTCAGATATAATTTATGATAAATAGTTTTCCATGATCACTGAGATAAAATTCCTGGTGTAATTTTTGAGATGTTAAAATTTCTATCATGAATTAAATTTTCATTGAATTTTAAATCTTTTTGATGTTTCCAATTTATTCATGAATTGTTTTTTTAATATGACTTTTCCCAAGAGTGAAAATATTTAGTTGTGGGGGAGTTTCATCACATTGAAATGAACTATTTTAATTCAACCTTATTCCAATATGGTAAGTAGTTTTTATTTTTCATATTCAAAATTTTATATCAATATGTAATTCAAATTTGGTTCAATTTAATAATTATTATCACTATTAAAATGGGTAATTTTACATGTTTGGATAATTTTCTTATAGTAGGAGATGATTTGTAGGACCAAGAAATAAATTGAAGAAAAAATTTCTAAACCACGATGGATTCCAATAATAGATGTGGACTCAAATTGTTTTTAATGATCCTTCATTCAGTGGGATACAACACCTTTGATGATACCTAATCCTAATTCGTCCATTAAGGGTCCCAAAAGTACTGCTCTTTCCAAGAAAGGAAATTTGATATAAGCCAATAGTGTGGTTCTATATTTTATAAATATCTCCCATTTAATATATTATCTAGATGAAAACATTATCACAGAGATAGAAATGTTTTTGGAAAAGAAATTTCTCAATTTTGACAAGGAATTTTACTTCCCCAAATCCATGGCCCAAGTGGTATCTCGAAATATGTGTTCCCAAAACCACCTTCTGTTTTGTCTATAAAGGGGCAGCTCAGGAACAAATTTTTTTTCTAGAAATGTTAGAAATTATTTTACATTTTGGTGACCAAAATAATACCTCTCCTTATCCTAGGTGTTATGGGAGACCCTATCCTCATAAATCAAATATGAACTAAAAGTTTCAATAGTGTCTCCATATCCTCTTGAAGGATTGCTAAACATGGACAGTCGTTTTGATGGATCGAAATAATATTTTAAATGAATTAAAAAAAATTATTCAAATGGTTTTGTGTAATTTCTATGTGAAATAATTCATTTTTGTTTTATATTAACATGCTTATTCATTAAATTATTTGTTTTGGTTTAATAAAGTGAAACACTTTTTATCTCAATACCTATTGGGTTGAGATTACATATGGGAATCATGGGTTTTTTGAATTGGACAACACAAGAATTCTCTTTATCTCACAAATACATGAGATTTCTATATTATTTGGTATCTCTCACTCTAACCTAGAGGTATAAACCTTGAATATATGGTTTTAGTGTCAAGGGGTGGTTCTTTATCCATCGTTTTAAGAGGAAAGAGGAGAATAAATATTCTAAAAACCCTCACCCAAAGGATACCATTAAACAATGTGTCATTTTTAAAATGATGAACTAACCAAGATGTGGAGTGAACATAATATGACCTCCTTCAATAATAATTCTAGAAACACTACCATTAGTTTTCAACTATTAAAATATTTAATTATGTGTTTTTAATTTTAATGGTTTTTTTTTCAAAACCACCCCCTATTTTAGTAATTTTTATTTAAAACACATAATTTAATCATCCAATGCTCCTTGAGAGATGAAATATGTTATTCCCTATTCTTTTAATACTAATTAAAAACATAAGTAATTTGAAATTTCATTAAAAAAATTTCAATATAAGATCATTTATATCTCCTCAAATGGTGGGAATATACTCACTCCCCATTTATAACCGAGTGATGTGTTCCCCTAATTCTATTTGGTTCCACTTATTCCCATGGATTTTGTGCTTAATATGAGTATCCATCCACTTTTACCTAATTTTTAGATACAACAATTATAAAATATCTATTTGATCCACTTTTTCATGGAACGGGTTCCTTGATAACTATTTCGAATCTCCACGTTTATGATTCTACTAGCTTCTATTGGGTGTAACTGAGATAAAATTATCCTCACACCTGACATATACTTACCATCCAAATTGATAAATATTATTTTGATAAATTGAGGACCGTTACATATTTAGGGATTCCCAAAATGCTTCACATTCATAATGGAAAGTAATTCTTTTACATTTGGAGTTTCATCCATTTGACAAAGTATATGACCATTATATATCATAGCCGATATAAAAATTTTCTCTTAATCATCAATTTTTTTTATTTTACACACATGAGGACTTAAGTAAATATCATAAGTCAACTTCAAAATTACTCTTATTTAATAAAAATTTATTCTTATTTATCCAAAAAAATATTTTTTTACATAGAAATTCTCTCAGTGGTTGTTGTAAATTATTCTTCTACATTACTTAAATTATTTTTATGTATCCGTATATGGGTATTTTTATTTTACATATTATACAATTCTGTGAATTTTAAAAATCATCCTTTAATGTTCCTCAATAGAAAATCAAATGATTTTTATGAAATCCTAGGGATACTATTAATTTTCGGAATCGATTCCCCTTATGTATTAAATATAACTTAAGGGCATAGTAATATTTATTTCTTCTAATCCCAAAGATAATTTCACTCATTCCTCATGAGTAAACATAGGAATTTGAGTACAATGTCTAATTTATTACACTACCTCTATTGAGTGAATCTTATATGGGAGTAAATAATTCTCTTGTATCATAACCTATTTAAATTTTCATAAAATCAAATCTAAATGTTTCATCTTCCCGGATCCTCAATACATTGTGATAATCTACTTCATCCCTCCTCTAGGTCATTCAGTGCATTTAAAAATCTTAGAAAACAAAATAAAATATGATATTATTTATTATAATTATTTTTCAAAAATATTATGATGAATGAAACAATATATATTATGATATTTTGAAATAAACTCTAATTAGAAAAAGAAGATCATGTTTATTATGTTTTTTAGAGTTAAGTTATTTTCTTTGTGAAAATGTTTTAAAGTCCTAAAACATATTTCTATAAATTATTTCTTGATCACCAAGTGAGACAAATCTTGTATAAGATATTATATTATCTTAGATGCATCATATTTTTTTGGATCTATTTATGGGACCAGAAAAAAAAATATTTAATGTTTTGAAAAAATGTATTACCCTATGATTTTACTTTATATTTTAATTTTTAATAGACACTATGAAAATATATTGATTCAAAAATAACCAAAAAATGAAAATGATCCAAAATGTATTCAAAGAATATTATGAATAATGTATTGGAATAATAAATCATCAATTAAATAAAAACATATTATTCAACAAATATTACTTACATTTAGATGTTATATATCATATAAATTAATATTAAAAAGTATTGTTCCTTCCAAAAAAACCATTTTCATTAAAAACCTGAAATAAATTAAATTGACCAATTTTAAAATATTAGTATATATAAACTAATATATCATAATTATTTTAATTCAAAATTCATATAAAATTAAATTATGATTATTTAATGTTTTAAAAGATCATTTTTAAGAAAATATTTTATATTATCATTTTCTATTTTCCTTTACAAGATAAATATATTAATTTTAGATTTTTAATTTTATAAAAATAAATTCATTTTTAAATTCCACATATCAATATTGGCAAGAATGAATTTCAGATACTGTTCTGCAGCAATTGATTTTTATATTAATATTGAAAAATATTGATTTTTTTATAATCATCGCATTTAAGAAATTGTCATAATACCAGAGTGAATTTTTAGTTTTTGAATACCTTTTTCAACAAAAAAATATAATTTTTTATTAAAACATGACATTTTAAAAATTATTTTTTCATTTATAAAAACTATTCGAACTTGTTTGGAAGGAAATTTAATATTTTAATATAAAAAGATTTTCTATTCGCTTTTATAAAAATTTATTTTTCGACACTTATAGAATTTAAATCCAAAAATATGGATTTAATTTTTATATATTATGTTCATATTATATAATAATATCAATTTTATATTTAGGCATAGAAATAATATTACTATGATTTATGTTAATTATTACGATAATAGTAAAATTGTTATTTTCATTGATTTTTTTATTAATAATGTGTAATTTTTATCTAACGAAAAATTAATGTATTCTAATAAATTACTCTAATATAAATTCAAAACCCACATAATAATATTTTTACACCCATTCAATTAATAATAAATGTTAAATAAGATTATGAAA
Organism: Viscum album; assembly: GCA_963277665.1. Lineage (NCBI taxonomy): Eukaryota > Viridiplantae > Streptophyta > Magnoliopsida > Santalales > Viscaceae > Viscum > Viscum album. The sequence continues at coordinate 32,046,359 of OY728140.1, read as the reverse complement.
ACATAATGGTGAAAACAATATTTTTTTACGAAACTATTTTCCTATATATTTTATTTTTTCTAATAATGTTAATGTTTCACATATTTTTAATTGAATTAAATTATATGGAGATTATTTTTACTTTTATAAATATAATAAAATAATTAATGGTAAAATTATATTTGCAATAAAATATAAATGTTTGGGCCTAAAATAGTTACCATGTTTAAAACCAAAAAAGTAAATTTTAATCATATAGAGGTAAAACACTCTAAAATGTTTAAATATAGTTTAAAAATTAATTTTAGAGGATAGATAAACCATAAATATCCAAAAAACCAATAACTTCAAAGTTTGTATCCATTGCGACTTCAATAATATCATGCAATCATTGAAAATGTTAAACATATTTATACAATTTAAATTCTAATCACATGTAAATAGAGATCACTTCCACCATATACCTCCACAAATAAAAATGAGTTGTATTGAAAAAAATATTATATACTTCATTCTCAGTGATCTCCCCATTACCTATAATACTTTTCCTTTCTAAAATATGATTTTATAGATCCTTAATGTTTTACCCGATGTAGAACAACCAAAGGGTGTGGTAATTTTCTCAACCAAGATATCTTATTTGTTTTCTTATTATACACCCACAATTCTATTATATCAATGAAATTATGATAAGATAATCATCACTAAAACTATTTTATGTTATTATTCATCTATGATATCAATTTTATAACCTCCCCCCTACATTTTTGAAAATGAAAATGTCACTTGTGTTATTTTGAAACTACCTCCTCTATAATTGACCAAATCCATTTTTCATAACCGCCTAACTAGGGTGGTTCAAAGGGGATACATAATGAATGAAAAATATATTTAAAAAATTATCATAATTCTTAAAATATAAAACAATCACATCTTAATTTACATTATTTTTATGTTATTATGTCACCTAAGAATATGTGAATATTACCACCTCCATGAATTTAATGTATTACATTTATGACACTGAAACATTATTATTTATATATATTTTATAAAATGATTAAATAAATTTAAAAATTCTCTATATTATCTTTATTTTTAAGTAATCATGATATTATTCCATAGGAATCTCTTTCATAATGATACTCAAACATATATTACACCATGTTCTTGATTAAGACAGTTTAACCACCAATATGAACAATACTCTAAATATCTATTATCGATGACTATAGAAAATTTAAAGTGGGTTTTATTAGAAATTGATGAGAAAATATTTTTTGGTTTATTTTTAGGAAATACCTATATTAATATTTAACTTATTATTATAATACCACCTCACAATCCTTAAAAATCAACTGAAAAAATTCTTTACTGGCTCTATAGACAGAAATACTATCAATCATACCTATAAAATGAGATTATTAATTTATAAATCATTATAAAAAATTATTTTTGTACCTATAATTATCTAAAAATTATGGAGTTTGAATCCATAAACAAGAATCAACACAACCATTATAGAAGTAGTGCAAAAACATATCAAGACTAATAACTTCGATTATGAAAATAAAATTTTAAAAAATAATATATTTTCAATATATGATTTCAAATGATTACTATAAAATTTACTAGGTATAAATATAGTTATTAAATAGTCTATTATGATACTTATTATTTTTTTGAATGAGGTTGGATAATGATCTTATAAGAAGGATTTATGTTAAGGAGTTTTAAATATCAATTTTTTAATTGATATATGAATTGTGTTAACTAATTGTATATTTTTTTAGTTTATATAATGTAAAATCATTTCATTTTTTCATAATTTTAATTAATTTTATGTTATATAAAAATATAACCCACATTTGACCTTTTTGGGATTTCAATTCAAAAGATATCGAGGTTATAGGGATGTTTTTTCTCAAATTCATTTGATTGAGACAAAACTTTTTTATGAGCATAATTTTATTTACATGGTATGTATACCACCTATTGTATATATAATATCATGAATAAAATTTATTCATGGTATTTAACAATAAATTTTTTCATCACAATTCAATGATGTTTTTATTAAAATGTTTCATAATTCGTATGGGGCTATGTTGACTCAACATATTTTATTCAGACAAAATTATTTCCCTTTATACTATGGTTTTACATCATCATTACCATGTATTCTATAATGATATTATAATTTATTTCTTCCATCTATTTTTGGTAATCCCACTGATGAATTTATTTCTTTACATAATTTGATGATGATAAGGATAATTCCTATTATATCGAAGTGAGAATTTTTATTCCATATTAGTGTTCACTTTTCCAAAAGAAAAATTATTTCATTAATTTAAATACATATATTTTTTACTATTATTATCCCTATTTTTAAATTTATCTAATTTCAAATGAAATATTAATCCCTCTATTTAAGATGTGGGTTCCATTAAAGTTGTTTTAAAAAAACATTTGAAATAGTTTTTTCTTTCATGATTCTATATTTGTTCTTACACTCCACATTTCTATTGAAACCATTTTAATGTTATTTTTATGTCTATATAATTGGACCTTATATTTTAATGTATAAGTTTTCTAAATGTTTGACTTCACTCATTTTAAAATTTTTTTAATGTGACTTGTAACTTCATCGTTTATTATTATGGTAAATAGGTTTTCAAAATACGATTTTACACATTATTTTAATCTTCTGAGAATTCTACTTTATGAATATTCAACTCAATAATTGAAAATGGTTTGATTTTTTTTAATTCTTAATGATTGAAAATAAAAGGGAACATTTTTCATATTTTTATAATGAAGTCATTTGCATTTTAAAACATCTAAATGAATATTTTTTAATGTAACATTTTTTTGAAAACAATTATTATCTAAATTTTTTTTTTGATTTGGAGGATTTTTAAATATTTCATTAATAATATTGTATCTAGGGATAAATAAAACATTTCTAAAGAGTTTTAACTAATTTTTTAAACATGATATTTCATTTTATTCAAAAAGATTTATTATATAAGATATTCTCCAATATTTTCCTCTTTAACAATAAGATATATAAGTCCAATGGAGTTATTTTTTATTAATTAAATAAAATACCCATATTAATATAGAATAAATCACTTGAATGATTCATAATATATTTATATTCATCCGTAAAATATTGGGGAAATTTGAAATCAAAACTGAAATAGTTTAATTAATCCCATTTCATATAAGAATTTATTTAAAATTTTAAAAAATAAATATTTTATTTTTTATTTTAAAAATAGAGTACAAATTTTTTGAAAAGAATTAAAAATTTTCATTGGTTGAATATTTGGTATTATTTAAGAGAATAATGATTTTTCAGCGAATGCTAAAAAATAACAATTTTTGTAACAAACATAATTATTTTTAATAATTTTACATTCCAACATGTTTTTAATATAATTTAAATTTAAATTTTTTTATTTATATTTAATTAAATTTATTATATTTTAATCAAATTTATATTGGTTTTACAATAATTTTTCATGTTTGAAAATATGATTGTTTCTAAAAAATTCTTTTCCAATGCATAATGTTTATTAATATTATTTAATTAAGATCCTCTTTAAAGTGAAATCATATAGATAAAGTATGTAGATTATATATCAGTATTTTTTAATTTAGTTTCATACAATTATTATTTTTAGTTATAGAGTTAATAAAAAATCATTGTTTTCATGAAAAATACACTTCATAAAAACTTACTTTTCATCCCGTCTATGGGTTTTGTTTTAAATTTAATTTTGATACTTCTTTAATTTAAATTTTTATAATGTAATAAATATTTTGATTCACAATAATTTATATGACTTAATATGTTCAAGTTATTCTTTCAGGAAAAAATAGTGAGAACAATTATATTAATTACCACGGTTTAGGTAAAAGTGGATTTACTGGTTCGTTAATCTGAAATGATAAGGGTTAATATGACCTAATAACATGAATAAAATATATTATATTTCAATATATAGAACTTATAAGGTATATTTATATATAATAATATATTTTTGGACCATTTCCCATGGGAAAAATAGGGGTACAAATTTTTCTTTTCAATAATTGCATGTGTTCCACCAATATCACTTATAAAAGGCCACCCACTCACTTATCATATTCACAACATAAAATTGATTTTTCATCAAAAGAATACAATAAAAAATTTCTAATTCCCACTTATAATAAATTAGTCCTTATTTTGTTTTATAAATCCATCATATGAATCCTGTTGGTGAAACCCAATAGAAGATACCTGAAAATGATGTAATGTCCTCCAATGAACATTTTTTATTTATTTCTTCCAACTACCCCTTATGTTCTTATTAAAAAATGATTGTGAAAAAATTTAAATATTTTAAATATACATAGATTCTAATATTGTAGTTACATATCATAAAATATTGTCATCATCCGTTAAATGGGTTACAAAATCAACATTCATGTGTGTGATGAACTACCGCCTAATGAATTGATGTCATTTGGCTATCCATCACAACATCTTATGGTTAGGTATGATAATGGATATTATGTATATATAGGATATTTATAATATATTTATACCTATGGACTAATGATATCTTATATAACTTTGGTGATACGATAATGTTTCTCATGTGTATGGTGGACTCTCACATCACAAAGGAATGTAATTTGATATTTCAATGATGCTTTACAAGGAAGGTAATAAGAAACAATATTAGGAATATATGCTATATAAATGTTATTATATTTATATTTTGGACATATTATTTATTATTTAAAACTATTATATAATTTCATTTATTACCACTTCCCACACAATAAAATGATAGCGACGTTCGTGTATGTGTGGGCTACCACCTTCATGTAGTAATGTGATTGGTTTTTCATCACAAAATCAATTGGATGATATATATATATATAAGTATATTTATGTAAATAAAATTTTATATATTATATCATGATATTTTCATAAGGATAAAATTTTACCTACCTCCATTCCATAACGATCCTTGAAATATGGAAGTGTCACTCATATATATGTACAACCAACCATCTCCATGATTGTAATGTACTTTATTTTTTATGACAAAGCTTCATTATATGTATTAAAAGTATAATCTATGTATAAATAAAATAAGTATTTTATTATAAGTATTTTATATATTTTTATATAATTACATATTTTACAATGGTCATTGTACTTAATTAATTGTTTACACATAAGCTGGATATGGTAAAAATACTCAACATAAAATTAATTCATTATGTAATATTTTTAAACATGTTAATAAGTAAAATAAAATTAATATTAAACCTTAAAAAGTTTCTCAAGAAAGTAAATAATTAGAATATTTTTATTATTCCCAAATATAAAGGCACACATGAAAATCCAATCTAAAAGTAAAGGGCTTTATCTTAATTTCCCTTCATTGATGGATATTTTTATGTTATAAAAGCATATTATTTAATGAGTAATTTATACATCCACTAGGAAATTAAATATAATGAAGTTAAATATTTTATATTTAACTAAATATTTTTTAATTTTTTTATTTTGTGGGTCATATGATTCTAATATTTCAAAGGTGATAATAGATATTTCATTTATAAATACTATTATAATTTTCCTTCTAACTCTTCCACTTTTATATCCATTTTTTTAAAATTATTTTATTAAAAAATTTATATAGACATACATGGTTTATAAAGATCATTTTATATATACTTTTAGTTTAAGTTAAAATATTTTCAAATGTTATATTTTTAAGTTTACTGTATGTAATGTTTTTACCAATGACAAAAGAAATGTTATATTATTAGCGTAAACAATGAAAAATAACTTTTCCTCACACTATATATATTATTTTATTTCTAGATTATTTTTCATGCTTTTATGTTATCTACAATGAAAATCCATATTTCCCTTATTAAGTTATTTTTGGTATTCAAAATTGGGGTTTTAAATAAATTGGAGTTTTGATATTCAAAAGTTATTTACTTATGATTTTGAATGATTTTTTCATTAATTTAAAAATGATATTTTGAAATGATAAAATTCTTTTTTAATGTTGTTGTTCTTAGAGATTATGTACAATAGGTGTTCCCAAATAGTACTAGGTTATATCTGTATTTCTTATATGACGGGTTCACACATATATATCTCTGATTAATTGGGTTATGAATATACTCTCTAGATATTTATATTAGTAGTTAGATATATTGTTATTCTCTTATTTAAGGGATTTAAAGGGTTCTATAATGGTTATTTGTGATAATTACAAGGTAATTAGGTGACATTTCTCGTATTCCAAAAGAGTTTCAATGGAAATTATTTTTTTAAAATGTTATATATATGATATTCTTAAAAAATGATAATTACCTTTATTGGTAGAAATATATTTTCTTAAGAAATGGGGTTTCATGGTTTTTTATTTTTCTTATTTAATTAACAATTTTCTTCTTTCAAATTCCCTTACAATTTTTTTCTCATAAAATTGTTTTTAAAATGTTTTTCACAAAATATCCTGATGGGTGCAGGAATGGAAGTGCTCAATTTGAAATCCACGAAGGGTTTTCATGATAAATAATCATGTATTTTTTAAAAATATTTATATGGTCAAAAAAATTGTTATTTGATCATAAGTGTATGAATTTTATTTTATCATTTTATTGTGTTTTTATTTATGACCAAATTCTCTAAAACTATAAACCTGAAAATGTCCTAAAATAAAATAAAAATAATTCATAACATCAATCCAAATATTATGAAATTTTTAATATCATATCATTATAGTTGGTATCATATGAAAATATTAACAAATTTATTGGTTATTATAATGTCAACAACCTAACCGTATAATATTTTTTCTCATGGTTATGTTGAAATAATAAGCATTTCAAGAATACTATTATTCTTCATCAAGACTATTTCAATTTAGAATGGGTTTCCTTAGAGAATTTAGGAAGTAGTAGTGAGTAGACATTGATAGGAAATTTCCTTCACAATCAATATCTCTATATAGTTGGAATTGTAATTGAGAAATTTATTTCAGTGATGGATCAATTGAAACATGCTCTAAATTGTGGTGGTACCCACACAAGAGAGGACCTGATCTAGCATAACAGAACATGTCTATAGTAAAGAATTGGATGAGAAAACATTCCCCATAATTCATGGGGCCATCTTATCCTATGGGAGTATAAGGATGGATCGATAATATAGAAAAGATATTTAATGACATGGGATATTTGGAATTTAAAAATGTAACACTTTCCATTTATTGATTTTCGATGGTGGACTTTGGTTAAGAATACCAGAGATGAAAATTTTCTCTATTTCATGGAATATAAAACATTTATTGAACTTTTACTTGATAAATATTTCCCTAAGGTTGTTTGAACCACTATAGTAGAATTATTCTTAGAATTGATGAAAATATATAAAGATTATGTGGCCATTTATGAAGATAATTTATTAATAATAACCATGTATGTACTGGAGTTTGATCAAGAAATGGATTTTGAAATTAATATATTTAACACATAGTTGAAACAAAGTATACGATGAGAGTTGGGATCATAGTAATTTAAAAGCTCTTATAAAGTTATTCATTGAGATGAACAAGTTGAGATAGAGTTTTTCAACACTTAATTGGACAATATGATAAATATTATAAGAGTTTAGAATGAATTTTTATATTGAAACAACAAAAAAATAAAACTAGATGTAATAAAATAAAATTATCATATTGTGGTAAGTGTTGTAAAAAACACCCAAGAGAGATTATTATAAGATTAACGAAGTGTTACCGATGTATAATTTTTATCCATATGGCATGTGATTAAAAGGAATATGATCATGAATAATTGAAGAATGTGGTATTTGATATATATCCAACAGTGAGGTGTTTTAGTTGCAATGAGTTGAGTCATTATGAAAATGTGTTACCAAATATAGAAACTAAGGATAGAAATCATCAATATTTCAATAAAAAGTGTTTTAAAAATAATTTGGTAGTACTTTTTTGATGTTTTAACTTCAAATGAATTTGTGAATAATGTGTTACTTGTGTATTAGAATTACTCCAATACCCTATTTGACTTCAGATCACCATATTATCTCATTTTTATGAAGCATGTAAATAAATTTTTAATATCACCTTAGTAATTTAAGAGAGAACTATTGGTTAAAACTATGGTTATTTTAGAAGATAAAGTTTATAGGAATATTTCTATTGTTATTAGTGGTATATTCCTTCAATAAAAGCATATCGAAATGGAGATAGATGAGTTTCATATCATTTTGGATAAGGATTGGATTTCATTTTATCATGCTAGGATAGACTACCTATCCAATAAAGTATTATTCAATGATTTAATAATAATGGTAACTTAACATGAAGCTCCAAAATTGATTAGATATTGTAGTGATTGTACCCTAGATCATATTTTTGAATGGAATGAAACTGTTTTTATTAGTGATGTTCCAGTTGCAAAAAAATATATTGATGTTTTTCTAAATGATTTTCTTTGTGTGATTCTTCATTAGGATGTTGAATTTATTGTATAATTAATTTATGATGCTAATTCTATTTATAAAACAACAAAATTTATAGAGAAAGATTAAATTTATAATTGAAAAATAAAATTTAAAATTTGATAGATGAAGGTTTAATTTTCCCATGTATTTCATCACGTGGTGCCCCCTTTTTTCTATTTGAAAAATATTGTATAATGATACTTTTCATTGATTATAGATTATTGAATGAAATCACGAGTAATAAAAAGTTTCCTTTTCCTCATATCAAGTATTTTTTGATTACTTTTATCTTTCATTATATTATTCAATGGTTGACATGAGGCCCACTTACCATCAAGTAAAGGTTAAGGATAATGTTTATTTGAAGACTTAATTTCAAACCAGATATGAGCACTTCAATTTTTTAGTTATGCCCTTTTTGTCTTCCATTGAACTTATTGTATTTAATGAAATTATGAATAGATATTTTTATAAGCCAATTGAAAGATTTTTTGTTATGTTTATTAATGGTAATTTAGTATATTCTAAAATCCATTAGGTATATAATAAAATCCATTGAATTTATTTAAAATCCATAAAGAAAGAAATATTAAATAAGAAATTTATAAATTGTTAATGTTGGATACAAAAATTATCTTTCCATGGATATATTGTTTCTAATAATGGAGTAAATGTATTATTTTCTAAAATAAAAGTTACTTAAGAATGTAAAAGAACCAAAAATATCAAAGAGATTCATATTTTTATTGGATTATAGGGTTACTGGTGACAGTTTGTTTAATACTTTTATTGGTTGTTTGGACCACTGACTAAGTTAAATCAATAATGAGTTAAATTATTTTAGAAGAATTATGTGATGATTTTTTGGGAACAAAAAGTAATATTTTTGAATGATGAAGGACCCCAGACCACCCTAAAGGGGGGATCAGGGGGTTGTCTTTTTTCTCTTAAAATGATGGATCTGGTTCCCACATTGGTAAAAACTCCTTTAACCTTATATGATGGATATGTGTCGTAATTAAAACATTCAAATTTTGAAAGAAAACACAAAAAATTTACTTGGTTGCCCACTAAGGGCTACATCCAAGGATAATATGCCAACAGGTTTCAAGTCATACCAAATTATACTAATCTTCACTAGTAGTGGATTACAAAGGATCGGGCACAGTTAATATTTCCTAGGCCCACTACCTTCACAATGCTTCAGGGATAGATTATTGTTTCCCTCAGATCACATCTATTTACTCGCCTTTACTCACTTCATTGAATGAATCTTCATTCAATTTATCGACATGAAAGCCTCTTCAATGGTTTATCATTAAATCTTAAATCCTCAGCTATAAATGGATACACTTTTGAATTCATTAATTGATGATCTTATACTCAACCTTCTTATTTAGTGCAATTACTGAATGCAATAAGTCTTCTTCTTCATCTTGGAAAAAACCACATTTTCCTATTTGATTATTCAAGAAATGATAATCTACTCACTAGGAATTTTTAAAGTCAACATTTTATTCTTTCATCACAACATGTACGCATGAGATCCTTCTTGTAGCATTTAATTGAACTCATACCTTTCTTTTACTTATTCTTTCTTCACTAATTCTTACGCATGCTACATTGAATTTATTCAAATGATATGTGCATGTGTTTATATACATTTTTTGACTTCATATCTCCTTCGCTTTGCATGCACATACACTTAATTTCCACAACTCATGCATATGGATCCATGCGCATCATGAATATGTTCTTCTCTATTTGTGCATACACTAATAGATGAGATACCTTTGTTCACGCACTATCTTATTTTATAAAGGAGGAATGCACGGTGGTGCGGTGGCAGGTTGAGGGTTTCTCCTCCTTCGAAAATGGTTTCTAGGGTTTTGAACAGTGATGACTTCATCTTTTCTGGACTATTTCAATCCTACAGAATTTTTTGTTGGACCTAAAAAGTGATGTGATACTAGTCTTGGCTTTGATGGTGTGGCGGAGGAGGTAGGGGCTAAAACAGGGCTGCTGGCAGGAGGTGGTCCTCCGTTGCGACCTGGTGTTGGGTCTTCTAAGGTGGACGCACTTCAGACAAAAGGTGTGAATTGTTTTTTTCATGGTCATCGAGATGGGAAATATGTTTATTGTAATCGGGTATCAATGAATGGGGCATTGGCTTTTGTTGTATCGAATCCTCAATTCTTCAAAGATCAGATTTCGGCTTGTAAGCATTCCATTGTTGTTCGGATTAGCTCGTATGTTGCTAATTCGTAGATGCTTGATGATTTACAGAATCACATAAGGCAGATATGGGGTTTCACAGATTGGCACATTGTCTCGCTGGTTATGATTTTCTTTTATCTTACCTTTAGCTCAAATGAGCATAAAATGAGGGCATATAGTTATGGTTTCGTTAATCATAAGCTTGGAATTATGAGATTCCATAATTGGGATCCATGGTTTGATCCCTTTCAGGACAGGAACACCATTGCTCAGTCCTGGATTTGTGTGAAAGGCATGAATTGGGTCTTTTGGCATCCATACATTCTCTGAGATGTTTCCATGGCTGTTGGAACTCCTCTTAAACTGGACAAAGAAACTAATATCGTGAGGTAAGGTCATGTTGATCGTATGTTCGTTGAGTTTGACATGTCGCAGCCTCTTGTTGAGACTATTTATTTAATTACTGGTGATTTTAAATTTGAACTATGCATTGAATTTGAACATGTTCCTAAATTCTGTTTGAATTTATTGAATGTTGTGAACGTTAAGGATAAATGTAATATTGGTTTGAGGTTCTCAAATAGTAATAAATATGGACATCTTGTTGACAAATGTAAATTCAAGCCTTCATCTATTGACACATCTTCACCTAAATCAATGGTTTTGAATCATGGTTCTCATGAGGGTGTGCTAGCTCCTGCCTCCCCCATTAGAGGACCCTCACTACCAAGCTGTGGTAGTGGAAATGTGGAGGGAAATCGTCCTTCTTATGCTGCTCTTTTTGCTAGTATAAATGACAAGGATGTTGGTAATGGTTCTGCTCCCCTTGCTCCACCAATGGTTCAAGGGGATGAACCTAATAAATGGAGTGATGTAGTTATCCATGATAGTAAGGTGGCCATCTGATCGTTATTTTTTGTTAGAGAAGACATATATGGATAAAGGTAAGCTTGACTCAATTGCTGAATTATTTGTTCCTGCTGGGAATCTTTTTTCCTCTGGTATGAAGACTGCCCCTGTTTTAGAGGGTCTAAGGGGACCGATGTTCTCTCTATTGATGTGGAAACTAAGGTTGTTGATGTTCAGTATATTGTGGCTATGTCTAAGGACACTGCTGTTTCACTTGAGCCTGTGGAGGCCTCTATCATGGCTGGTCTGGGTTTACAGAAGCATTTGTTGTGTGAATCTGCTCTACAGTCTGTGCAGGCTCCTGTTTCGTCTGGCTCTGTTGCTGCTCCTGATGTGTTTGAAGAGCAGAATATGATGGTTAAATCTCCTATTGTTGAAATGAATTCTGGCCATGCAGATATTGAGATCAAGGAGCAATATGCAACTATGAATAATTCTGCTCCTAGTGGTGTTTTACCTTGTGCTGATAATGTGGACTCTCATTCTGGTTTGGCTCCATTGCATGGGCCTTCAAATGAGACTGTTATTGGTGGTATTCCGGTGAAGCCAAATTTATTCACTATGTGGGATTCTATTAATTCTCTAGACTTTGACAAAGATTAAATGGAGATAAGGAGTCGAAAAGGTAAGGAATCGTTCTCTTCTATAGTGACTAATGACCTTGGACCAGAACAGGTTCTTCCTGAAGTAGTGCAAACTGTTGAACATGTGTGGAATGGTGAGGTGCAGACGGAAGAGGCTCTAGATGTGTCCCCGGTGGTTGATGTGGATCACAAAGAGGGTGCAAGTGATGGTCTGGTGTAGATGCTTACTGAATGTGGGGACGGGTCGACTCCTAAATAGTGGAAAAGGGGAAGGCATTACAGAGGTAGAGTCGGGCCTCACGGATGGGGTCGTGGAAAAAAATTATAGTTGTTCCATATGCTATTTCATAGTATTGATAGGGTTTAATCCCATGCTACCTGTTTCTCTTCATATGTACTGTTTACTTTTTTTAATAATAATTTTCGGAGGCCACGGATCTTTGCATGGTCTACTGTTTGAAGTATCTTATTTTATCTTTCTTTTACTTATTTGGATTCACTTGGTTTGGATGATTTTAGGTTTAGAATCTGTTATTATTCAAACATTAATGGGTTTATATCTTTGTCCACTGGATCTCCATCATGATATCTTCATGGAAACGTGTTGTTATTTAATTTTTTATCACAATCTTGAAACCCAAATCCTTGGAGGATATTCTCCTAAATACACACCAAGGGATTTATGTTCTTCCCTTTACAAACCAGAATGGTTTGTGACTCCTCCTCATGCAAGGGATGCATGGTTCTCCTATGCACATAGAGTGTAGAGTTCATTTTCATACCAAGTGGTACACAATTCTCTTGAGTGGTGTACAGTTCTCCATTTTAGAACTAGATGTTACTCAGTTCACCCTCGCAAACCATGTTATATGTGGTCTCACTTCTTCATAGACCTAGAACGGTTCACAGGACCTTCGCTTCACAAACCCAACATGGTTCATGACTCTCCTTTTTAAAACTCGAGCAATAGGTGGAATGGTTTCTCCCCAAACCAAGAACAGCTCGTGGATTTTTCTTTCCCCTATAGAACTGGAAGAACAGAGAAACTCTATTTCTCAAAAAAGGATCTCTCAAAATCCTGGGAGTATAAGAAACTTCCCATATTGGTGCTTCACTTTTTATAAGTAAAGATCAAATATTTTCTATGTTCAAATTCATAAATATATTCCTTTATTTTCACAGATTTGAATGCTCATGATATTTGATGATTTGAAATATTTAAATTTGTGTTTGAATATATGTAATGATCTTAGAGTGTTTCCTCTTCAATGTGGGATCCTTATTTCCAAGGGGGAAATCTTGTGCCTGCGATGATGATCATATGAAAATATTTATTTGTGTATATAAAAACATATTCCACATGCCTTCGGCAACGTAATTTTCCTCATCCAAACCTTATTGTCTAAGTAATTAACATACATGAAAAACCTAAGTGGAATGCATGGATTCAGTGTAAAGACCATGAATTTCCATGTAATTGTTTTTAAATATATGGAAATTTTATGAGTCCTCGAAAATTGACGGCGCATGATTCCAAGGCCCGGAGTGCCCAAAATGAATTTCGGAACATTTGTCTGTGTAATGTTAATAAAACATGCGAGTGAGTTTTTCTATCATTTGAACCAGTGCTCAAAATTGAAATCTTAGGGCACCATTGAACTCGCAGCGCCAATATTCACTTATAAATACTTTTACCTCGACGATAGTTGGTTGAGTGTGAAAGATAATTTTTGGGTTTTTTGTGGAAATAATAAAATAAATTAAACACACATTTGTTTGTAACCAACCTCTATGTGGAAGTTGAGAAGTGGAGACCACCAGGAATTAACCTCACATGAGTGGTTAGGGTGGTGGGGACCACCCGAGGCCTAATCCTCTTGAACTTCCCTCTTAATGAGGGAGAAATCTCTCAACACCCTCGGGAATGTGCAGGAGCCTTTGACCTTCCTCCAACCTTAATTATGCCAAGCCATCAAAAATTAATTATGCCAACCTATGTGTTTAATTATATCAATTTTAATTATGCTAACATATTCTATAATGTTGGATAGTTCATTTTTGGTTGATTTGGGGGGACACTATTGGGAAAAGGGAGAGATCTTGGAGAAAGCTCTCCAATGAATAACTTCACCATACAAAAAAGAATGCTCCACCAATGATGAACGCTGGCCTCCTTCGACCTTCATTATCAGGACTTCTTCCGAAGTGGGACATTTTATTCTATGGTGAATAGACGTCCGCACTTCTTTCTCATGCCAAAGACAACAGACAACTTGAGGTAGGGGATTATTAGCATGTGAATATTTCTTCCCATGTACACCCCTTCTATTTTCTTTTCTGGGATGGGAACAATCCATGCAGGAGGATGGGATTTGATGTTCTTGTTCTTGTTGAGTCTTTTTACTACCATAATAACACAGAGGATATGGGACAAACCAACATGGACCAACCCTTCTAAAAATCTTTTGTTGTTCTTCGTGATGGTAGAGGATGGCGATAAACCATGAAGGGGCACGAGAGCGGAAGACACCACCGCCGGCCACGCCGAAGGAGAGGCGAAACGACGTCGCCCCACTTCCACCACCGCATTCCCACGACCTCTGCATTGGCCATGTCCACTTCTGCCATCCGTGGCTCTACACCGCCCCATAGCTCCGCCCCGCCCCGCGGCTAAGGCGCCGCCCCGTGGCCCGACCGTCGACCCGCAGGCTGACCGCCCCGCGCGACCAGACCACCATCCCGCAGCTGGACCACCTGCATGTGTCCGGTCCGCCGGCCTACATCCAGAATTCCAAGCCGCGGTTGAACCACCTCCCCACGATTAGACTGCTGCCCCCCCATCTAGGCCACCACCCTGAGGCTGGTCCGCCCCCGTGTGACTCGACCGCCTACCCGCGGCAGGATCGTCACCCACGGTCATAACATTGGCTTCGGACGTCCATTTGATGAATCATCAGCGGAGTGGGGAACCATGGAGAAAATCGGTCCCTTTGAATTACACCCCACTGTGTTTTGGATTGAGATGGGGTATGATCAAGTTGGATTGAGCATTAATCCAACCGGGGCCTTGGGACTAAAAGGCAAATAACTCATATAACGAGTGTCCAATTGATGCGTAATCTATTGTGTTGATACCCCTATGACATGTCAGACCATTGAGATAATTTTTCATGGGACTTCATGGAAGATAGAGTATCTCCTAGTAGATTGTGGAGAAGATCGTCCTGGAGAAGAGCGAGCATAATGCGGGAACCCAGTGGCTAGCTGAGACTTGATGACTGCTAACTGTTTCGACTTGGAGTGACTTGACAGGCCTAGTGGGGAGCGCCTTGGTGACGCGGAAGACCCATGGTGGGGATCACCTTGGTGACGCAACATACCCACGGTACTCTATAAGAGGATTACCTCAGCAGGCCATGAGGGGGAGCCCCTTGGTGACGCGGCATACACACTTTGGGGAGCGCCTTTGTGACGTGGTTGACCCACAATACTCAACAGGAGGAGCACCAAAACAGTTCAAGGTTAGTGGGAAGTGCCTTTTTGTGACGTGGAAGGCCCATTGTACTCAATAGATGAGGATCTCTCCAGTAGTTGAGGTGTTCTACGTTGTGACTATGAATGTTACTTGATACTGCCTCTAGAATAAATCCTTGTGTGATCTGAGTCAGTGGCTCTATTTTTTTCTCATGATTGAGATGGATTACTTGATAACATTGGTATATGTATGGGAATGTACCTATGTAAGGTTCTCTATTGATTTCGTACTTTTTATTTATCTTTTTTGGATTTTGTGAGACCTATATGGTCTCGGGGTCCCAACTACGTATCTTTATACTCACCCCTGCACAGGCTATCCCAACACCTTGTTGTGTTGGATGCAGACAACGGGCAGCGCAGACTGAGGCTGAGAGTACTAGGACTGTATTATATTAGAGGTGAACCATACGACGTGTCGGTACACATAGGAGACAGGTGGACATGGAGTTCTTAGGAGTCAATCTGTACCTACCCTTCAGGTAGGAACCCTAGGGGACGATCTAGTAGCTATCTTTTCTCTTTCTCCCATTGTTTTGTATTTCAGTTGTACTTGTACTTTCCAGTTGGAATTGTATTTTTTCCCCTATTACTTACTACACCCTTACTATTTACAGTTTTTTTACTTGTGTTTCTATCTTGTTGTGTGTTTGGTTATATTTTCTTGCAGGATATAAAGGCAATGCCTTCTCAGTTTTAGGGAATATGCCCTCGGTGCTAGTTGCCAGCCCCTGGCCTATAGATGGCGGGCTTGGGGTAGTTGTGGTATTGGCCCCATGGGACAGGTCGTGACAAATTGGTATCAATGGAGTTGGTCCTACCATAGAACATAGGACTCTGTTCTTTAATTTGAATGACAATAGTGTTATTTTTAGTGAGTGTGGTTTTCAGTTTAGGGAGTCCAGTGTTGGTGCAGTGACCGGCTCATCCATACACCTGGACCCTAACTTTATATTTACTTCTAAATACACAAAACACTGATTGCGTGTGTGTTTTCAAAAGTATTATTTGTGATCTTTTGGGTCAACTCAACCAGGATAACTTTCAGCTCACTTGGTATAACTTATTAACTGTGGCGCACCTGTTACTTTTTAGGATGCCTCCACGTAGACATCCAGCTAGAGTTCTGAGTGTTGTATGCACTTATATCCCACCGACAAACGAGGCCTCAGAGCAGGTCCTTTTTCCAATAGAGACACCAGTGGAGGCAGCAGTGGTACCATTCCCCATTGGTCCACTGATTACACCAGCCCCAGTAGAATAGAGTGAACACCACATGAGCGTGTTTCATGATTTCTAGGACCAGAGGCCTCCCAGTTTTACGGGAGCAACAGACCCACATGCAGCTGAGGATTGGTTGGAGGTTGTGGTGAGAGTATTCTGACTCGTAGGGACACCAGAAAATCTCATGGTGATCCTTGTGGACAACCTTCTACAGGAAACATCAGGCAGATGGTGGAGCTTGATCCTCCAGGTTCATGATGAGGTGACGCTTCTCTAAGAAGACTTCCAGAGCCTGTTTCAGGTAGAGTTTGTTCTAACAACTCTTCTCGCAATGCGCATACCGGATCTACTTCATCAGCAGTAGGGTAGTATGACTGTGGCTCAGTACTCAATGAGGTTCACTGACCTCTCACGCTACACCCCCGACAAAATGCATGACCCATTCTTCAGGGCCCAGACATTTGAGTAGGGGCTCAGGCGGGAGATCAGGGCTTCGATGATCTCACTCATCATCCAGACGTAGGAAGGGGTGTTACAGAGAGGCATCTTGATGGAGAGTATCCTTGCTGAAAAGTCACCAGCAGCGAGACCCACTACTAGTTTTCATGTAGCAGAGTCTTCTGAAGCTAGAAGAAAAAAGATGTCACATAATTCCAATAGGACCTGACCTACAGGTGGAAAACCGCATGGCTCAGGATTGGTTGTGTGGGTCACCCGAGGCATAGCCAGATATGCCAGGAGTGGGAAGTGTTAGACATGCAGCCGGCATGGTCACATGGCATGTGACTTTCCGACCCATCATACAGATGATCCTTAGACAGTTAAGGGACCGCCCAGGCAGAGATAGAGGTTCGATCGAGGTGGTCTGCAGGGAGCAGGAGGACTTAGCAGAGGATACATTCTTGCACCTGGTGGTGGGCGATGATTCGAGATATTACCGCCACCACCACCAGGAGGTCCACACCGACTGCAGGGAGCATGTGGACAAGGGAGAGCTCAGCTACATGTAGCTGAGGCCTATGATCATAGCACTCTAGAGATGATACTAGGTATTATTGTTGTCTACTCCACAATAGCTTCAATACTTATAGACACACGTGCCCATCATTCTTTTATTTCCACTACCCTCATTTGAAGTTCGAGAGATTCTGACGGAGCCGTTGGCTCGATACTCATGTCTAGATACTCCTACGGGAGTGAATTCGATGATTATTCACTAGTGACGGTAGTGTGAGCTTACTCTAGGAGGCGATAGCTTCGGCTAGGATCTCTTAGTAGTGGCATCAAGGCCTTACGACATCATCTTGGCTATATAATGGTTATCTATAGTCCAAGCCTAGATTTACTGTATTAGGAGCAAGGTGCGGTGTGTCCGCATGGATGGGACCAGGTTTACCTTTACTGGCGAGAATGGAGCCTGAGCAGCACAGGATGGAATTACTCGGAAAAGAGTGTTGCCGATCACTAATCAGGTGGCTAGCATTACCCTCAGAGCTACTGATGTGGAGAGTCTGAGCTATCCTATAGTGGTGGACCAGTACTCGAATGTTTTCCCTGAGGATGTTTCAGGTGTACCTCCTCATAGATATTTGGACTTTTACATTTTCATGTACCCTGTGATGACACTGATATCTACACCAGCGTATCGGATGGCTCCCGCGGAGCTTCGTGAGATGCAGGTATAGCAGGAGGACTTACATGAGAATGGATTAATCCGGCCCTATGTTTCACCTTGGGCAGCCCCGATTTTGTTCGCCAAGAAGGAAAATGGGAGCTTGAGACTTTGTGTTGACTATCAGCACCTAAACCAGGTAATTGTGAAGAACAAGTACCCACTCACAAGGATTTATGACCTCTATGATCAGTTAAAGGGAGCACGGTGGTTCTCGAAGATAGATGTCAGATTAGGATATCTCCAGGTCATAGTGTGAGATGAGGATGTACAGAAGACAAATTTCAGATGTCGGTATTGCTATTACGAGTTCTTGATAATGCCATTTGGCATGACCAATGATCCAACAGTGTTCATGGGACTCATGAACAAGATCTTTTCAGCCATTCCTTGATTGCTTTGTAGTAGTCTTCATCGACGACATTCTGATCTACTCAGCTACTGAGGAGGATCATTCCTATCATTTGCACGTAGTATTGGACACAATCTGAGAGAACCAGCTTTATGTTATGCACTTGAAGTTCCAGTTTTGTATCTGAGAGGTTCACATTCTAGGACTTGTCATATCGGAGGCTGGAGTTATAGTCGATCCACCGAAGATTGAGGTGATACATTCTTGGGAGCCTCCCAGGAATGTGACAGAGGTACGAAGTTTCCTGGGTTTGGCTGGATATTATCATAGGGTTATTCCAGACTTCTCCATCTTTGAATGACTACTATCATCCATGATGAAGAATGGGAAACCCTTAATTTTGTTGGAGATATTACAGCAGAGTTTTCAGGAGCTGAGGTAGAGGCTGACTATTGCCCCAATATTGAAGATTCCAGAAGAGGGTATAGGGTACATACTCTACTTCAATGCATCAAGGACCAGACTCACATGTATCCTGATGTAGGAGCGAGCAGTGATTGCATATGGTTCTCAACAGATGAGACAGAATGAGCAATACAATGCTACCCATGACCTAGAGTTAACATCATTGGTATTTTCTTGGAAGATGTGGCGACACTATCTGATGGGAAAGTGTTTAACCGTGTACTATGATCACAATAGTCTCAAGTATACCATCTCCCAGAAAAACTAGAACTTTAGGCAATGATGTTAGCTTGAGTTATTCAAGGACTATGACATCGAGATAGTCTATATTCCTATGAAGGGGAATGTTGTAGCTGATGCACTCAACAGAAGGTATGGTATACAGCTGCTAGGTGAGGCGACAAAGTAGCTAGTTTCTTTTTATATATCCTTTGTAGATAGATATGTAGTAGATTTTCTTCAGTCTCTTATAGTCACTCCCCAACTTTTTCAGCGAGTCAGGGAGGCATAGTTTGGGGACGCTGACTACGAGACATGACATGCTCAGATATTCACTTGACAGGCACATGATGTATTTTCAGAAGGTGGGGAGCACGTCATCCTCTTTAAAGGGTGTAACATGGTACAAATGTCAAATCAGGAGGTATTGTTGATGGATTTCCGCACATCCCCTCTTGTTTTACATCCAGGAGTGGAGAAGATGTATCAGGATCTCGAACGACAGCATTGGTGGCCGGGAATGAAGAAAGAAGTAGCAGAGTTTGTTTATCAGTGCTTCACTTGTCAGCAAGTGAAGGAAGAGCACCATGTTCCAGCAGGATTGGTTCAGCCTTTAGAGGTCCCAGAGTGGAATTGGGATGGGATATCCTTGAAGTTCTTAATAGGACTTCCACGTACATCCAGAGGTCATGACTCGATTTGGGTGATTGTCGACTGACTCACCAGGTCTGCCCACTTCCTACCGATCAGAGAGATGGGTTCAGTAGAGAGCTTGGGACATCTTTATGTGTATGATATTGTACGGTTACCTGTATTATCTTCGACGATTGTCTCTGATCGTGATGTACGTTTTACTTCCTGGCTATGGAAGGGGTTATAAGAGGCTTTCAGGATGCAGCGTCATTTGTGAACTGACTTCCATCCTTAGAAGGATGGCCAGACTGAGAGGACCACTCATACCCTTGAGGACATGCTACGTGCATGTGTCCATGACATCAGTCACAGCTGGAAGTATCACTTGTCTTTGGTGGAGTTTTCATACTACAATAGTTATCACCCCACCATTGGGATGACTCCTTTTGAGGGGTTGTACGTGAATCCTTGCAGATCACCATTGTGATGGACTGAACCAGGGGATTTATCACTAGTGGGACCAAATATTATTCAGGATACCACAAAGAAGGTGCATATCATTTAGGAGTAGATGAAGACTACACAGAGCAGGTAGAATTTGTATGCCGACAAGAGGTGGAGACCTCTAGAGTTCGAAGATGATGACCATGTATTTCTACTGGTCTCACCTCGACGAGGTTTGTAGAGATTTTTATCAGGTGAAAAGTTTTCTACATGGTTCTTTGGGTCTTTTCAGGTCCTTAGTAGAGTTGGTGAAGTGGATTACTGCTTAGATCTTTCACCACAGTTGCACCGGGTGGATGATGTCTTCCACGTATCCCACCTGAGGATATACATGCACGACCCTTCTCACATCATCAACCATGGTGATTTGGAAGTCAAAAATTGGGTAATGATTATGGAGGTTCTAGTAGATATTGAGGATCGACATGATCAGGTCTTTTCTGGACAGTCGATACCTCTGGTGCGCATTCGCAGGCAGCATGAGATCCTCTCGGAGAGCACTTGAGAGCAGGAAGCACAGATGCCTGCTATGTACCCCCAATTGTTTACCTTGTTTGAGTTGTGGATTATGGGGATGTAGATCACTGAGGTCGGGAGA
Organism: Viscum album; assembly: GCA_963277665.1. Classification (NCBI taxonomy): domain Eukaryota; kingdom Viridiplantae; phylum Streptophyta; class Magnoliopsida; order Santalales; family Viscaceae; genus Viscum; species Viscum album. The sequence continues at coordinate 32,024,906 of OY728140.1, read as the reverse complement.
ATATAAAGTCCCTAAATTTCTATGTACTTTTTAAAAATAATTTGGAATTTTACAAGCTCGTGAAAATTGACGGCGCGTGATTCCGAGGGCTGGAGTGCCCGGAATGAATTTCTGATCTTTTATTCAGGTACATTCAGTAAACGTGAGAGAGGGTTTTTCTAACATTTGATCTGGTGCTCAAAATTGAAATCTGAGGTCACCATTGAACTCTCAGCACCAGTAATCACTTAGGGAGACTTTCACCATGATGGCAGTTGGTAAGGGTGAAAGATAATTTTTGGGTTTTTCGTGGATATAATGAAATAAAATAAACATGCATTTTATTTTATTTTGTTGTAACCAACCTCCATGTGGAAGTTGAGAAGTGGGGACCACCAGAACATAACCTCTCAAGAGAGGTTATGGTGGTGGGGAGAACCCGAGGCTTATGCCTCTTGAACTCCCCTCTTTTGAGGGAGAAACCTCTCAATAACCCCATTAATGTGGAGGAGCCTTTGAGCTTCCTCCAACCATAATTTTTCCAACCCATCAAACATTAATTATGCCAACCTATGTGTTTAATTATACCTATCTGGAATATGCCAACATATTCTATAATGTTGGCTAATTCATTTTTGGTGGATTTGGTGGAAACTATTGGCAAAAGGGAGAGCTCTTGGAGAAAGCTCGCCAACAAATAACTTCGCCTTCCAACGAAGAAAGCTCCACCAATGAAAAATGTCTATCTACTTCGACCTTCTTCGTCAGGACTTCTTCCGACGTGGGAAGTCTTCTTCTATGGAGAATTGACATCCGCACTTTCTTCTAATGCCAATGCCAATGGACAACTTGAGGTAGGGGATTATTTGTGTGTGAATATTTCTCCCCATGTACGCCCCTTCTATTTTATTTTGTGGGTTGGGAACAATCATTGCGGGGGGGGGGGGGTGAGATTTCAGGTACATGTTCCTTTCTGAGAATTTTGGCTACCACCCTTACGCGTAGGGTATGGGCCAAACCAACATGGCCTGACCCTTCTAAAAATATTTTAGTGTTCTTATGGATGGTGGAGGACGGCGACCGACCACGTAGAGGCATGTGAACAGTGACTGGAACCACCGCCCACCACGATGAAGGTGATGGTGCAATGACGCTGCACCGTGACAACCGCTGTCACCCCACGACCTCTGCACCGACCGCCGCCACCACCCCCATCCGTGTCTCCGCCCCACCTTGTGGTCGAGGCGCAGCCCAGCGGCCAGACCGCCGGCCTGCAGCCAGACCACCCCGCACGGCAGGACCACCGCCCCACGGCCGGTCCCCCTCCATGCGGCCGGTCCGCCACCCCGGGGCCGGACCTCCGCCCCGCGGCTGGACCACCCCCCTCCCCCATGGTCGGACCGCCGCCCCCCACCCGGACCGACGCTGCACGGCTGGACTGCCGCCCCATGGCCGGAATGCCGCCCCACGACCGGACCTCCAACCCACGGCCGGACCTCCTCCCCTTGGTCGGGCGCCATCCCGGGCCAAGGAGAGCCACCCCAAGCCATGTCAAGACACCCCAGGTCGAGCCTAGATTCCCCGAGCCGAGCTGAGCTGCCCCGCGCCCTCGCAACACTGCTCGGTTTAGCCACCCCAACAGCACTCTCTACGGCCCCTCGTAGCCTATCGGGCCAGACCCAGGCGGTCGGGCCGAACACAACGGCCTGGACTACATTGTGGGTTGTACCAAATAGAATGGGTCGATCCAGGACGACCCAAACTGGGATGGTCTTTTTCGGGTCGGGCCGGGTTGGTCGGGCCGCGTCAGACTGGACCCGGGCCCACTACAACCCATTTCATTTCTTTTGGCCATAACATTGGTACCAGATGTCTGTTTGATGAACCGTCTGTGGCATTGGGATCTTTGGAGTGAATTAGTCTCTTGGAATGATACTCCACTATGTATTATATTGAGATGGTGCATGTTCAGGTTAGATTGAGCACAAATCCAACTGGTCCCCTGGGACTAAAAGGCTCCCAGACTGGGAATCTGATTGACACACCGTTTGTTGTGTTGATACCCCTATGACGTGGCAGACCATTGAGATAATTATTCTTGGGACTTCTTGGAAAATGGAGTATCGATAATTATCATGTGGATCATATCCTCCCGGAGACGAGCGAGCATAGTGCAAGAACCCAGTGGTTGGCTGAGACTTGATGACTGCTGACCGTTTTGACTCAGAGTGACTCGATAGGCCCAGTGGAGAACGTCTTGGTGACCCAGCAGACCCATGGTACTCAACAGGAGGAGTACCTTAGTAGGACAAGAGGGGGAGTGCCTTGGTGATGCGACAGACCCGCGGTGGGGAGCGCCTTAGTGACGCGGCAGACGCATGGTACTTGAGAGGAGGAGTACATAAGCAGTCCAAGGATATTGGGAAGTGCCTCCATGTGACGCAGAAGACCCACTGTACTCGATAGAGGAGGAGTTTTCCAGTAGCTGAGTTGTTCGATGTTGTGACTGAGAATTTTACTTGATACGAACTCTAGAATAAAACTAGGTGTGGGCTGAGTTAGTACCTCTGTATTTTCCTCATGATTGAGATGGATTACTTGATAACTTAGGTATATGTATTGGCATATAACTAAGTATATTTATCTGTTGATTTCATAATTTTTTTATTTATCGTTGATGAATTTTGTGAGACCTAGAGGGTCTCAGGGTATCTACTGAGTATCGTTATACTCACACCTGCACCAGCTATACCCACACCTAATTGTGTTGGATGTTGATGACGGACAACACTGACTAAGGCTCAGAGTACATGGACTAGACGGTGCCCGGAGGTGGACCATATGGCGTTTCGGCACACTAAAGAGATGGGTGTACATGGAATTCTGAGGAGCCGATCTGTACCTACGCTTCATGTTGGAATCCCAGAGGATGATCAAGTAGTTGTCTTTTCCATTTATTCATTTGTTTTGTATTTTAGTTGTACTTTTACTTTCTAGATGGGCTTGTATTATGGCCCCTATTACTTACTACTCTCAGTTTGTTTATAGTTCAGTTTACTTGTGTTCTTATCTTGTTGTGTGCTTGGATACATGTGCTTGCAGGTTATAAAGGAAATGTTATCCAAGTTTTAGGTAATACGCCTTCAGTGCTAGTCGCCAGCCCATGGCCTATGGAAGGTGGGCTTGGGGTAGTCATGGAACAGGCCCCGAGGGATGGGTTGTGACATTCAGTGTGATCTAATGATGCTCGTGGTGTTGAAATTATCGGGCATGGTAGTTATGATGTGGTTCTTGACCATCTATGGTGGAGAGGTAGTGGTGGAATTGAGAAATGACAAGGGAGGAGTATGACACAACTTGTTCGAATGTCACGAGACAGTCAGATGGCTCTGTTTCATACTCATGTCGAATGGGATGGATGAACATCCAAGATTTTATGATCAGATGCTGTGCTAATTGGATGGTCGAACGAGATGTGTGATGCGATGGATGGTTGAGATTAGTTTGGTCATTAAACCATGTCATCCCAAATCGATATAGTGGCGTAGAGATTCAAAACATAAGTATTTAGCCGTCCCATCATCAGCTCATAATTCTCCTCCCCTCTCCAAGGTATCACCCCATACCCTATTCTATGGGTGTGATCTATTCGAACAATATGTGTCCTTGCCTCGGTGCCTCCCTGTATATTCGTGCATGCTCTTTTGGCATATTTGTGTCCAATATGATGCTCTTGGGATGACTTTGCTGAGCATACCCATGGGCGTGGTCAACCAATGTGGTCCCGAATGTTCCTCAGGATGACGCTGGGTAGCTATTTTGTGGGATCCCATTTTTTTAAGTAATCCAAAAATAGATGTGTTAACATAAATTTTAACATGAAATAAGATGAATGGCCACCTAGTATGCCAATTATCAGGAATGGACTCCTCTAGAACACCAAGCCTCTACTTTTTTCTTCTTTCATTTTGAATTATCAATTCTAAATAACACTTCATCATCATCCTTCTATATTGTTATATGAAATGTATCAACTGTGATACAAGTTCATTGGACATTGAGATCATTGCACCAACTGTCAAATTGTTCCATTCTCCATCAACATTGGACATAGGAGAGCTCCTTCTTCATATTTTTCATTATTGACATCTTTGAAAACAAGAATAAAACTCAATAAACTAAAGTGGTCCCAACTACCTCCCCCTTTGAATTTTTTGCCAATACCTAAAAATTTGCAAATGATTATGTTAATGTCAAAATGATATTCTTCTCTCTCTCCTTACTTTTATTTCTCTCTCCCTTTCATTTCACATTATCTCCCCCTTATTGAAATGAAATACAAATTTCATGGTAGTTATGGTATGAGTCCGTACTTAAAAGGTGTGTCATCAATCACTTCACTCTTAGTCTACTTGAGAAATGCGTAATGTTGAAAACAAGAGGATTTTATTTAGACAATGATGTGGTCTATTATCCACTGCTCATGTTACCTCACGAGAAAAGAACTCATGTAATTATCTTTAATTGTCTTACACATTCATTATATGATGAGGATTACATGTATGATATGAAATTATCAACTTGAAACTCCTTTTCCAATGACATGAACAAAAAACAATATTTAGAGTAAATAAATTTTATACCAACTGAAGTTAATACTAGTTGAACTAATATCTATGGAATCTTCTTCTTGTTTATCCCCCCTAAAAGGAAAGCTTATCACAATATATTATAAGTTTATACCCCCTAAGAGATAGTTTCACCATCAGTTGCATGTATGATTTGAAAAACTACAATACATCATGATATAAGGGAATAAGGTGGATCCTCATTGTTTCTTGAATATGTGTAGGAAGGATGTGATGATTTTCTAAACCAAGATTCTTGATTTTCCCCCATACTCACAGTTACAAATTTGATCTCCAATTCTAATTGTGGTTGTATCGATCTAATTATTTCTTCCATCTCAATGTGGGTGAATATTATTTCCTCAGGAGTTTTAAAAGCAATATAATATCATGGTTCACCTTTCATCTTCATGAAGAATTATTTTTTACTGGGAATAAATGTACTGAAATTCCTAACTTTGTGACCAGCCTTGTTGCACCTCACACACATGAAATCTCTATCTTAATGTGTAATATTCTTATTTCCTATTTCACTATCCTTAACTTGTGCATCTTTTTTCACTCTCATACTTTCCATGTCATCATGCAAGATATCCAATATGTCTTTAGGAACTATAGAAGCAATCATAGATTTTACACATGGTGCCTTCAGAGTGTCATCCTTCTTAGGAGTTATTTTGAATGAACCACTCTTCAAATTCATGGATTCTGTATCAAAAGACTTCTCACTTTTCCTTCATGGAGTCTTCTTGGGATAATTTTATTTTGCAATATTTTTCTGATTTCATCCCAATGTATCATCTTCATTATTAGATGGATTCGGTGGTCTTCCATTCTTATCATCAGTGGATATATGATGAGATAAGAATGTATTATTATTGGGACCACTCCAATTGCATACATCATATATGTTGTCTATGATTCCAAATATTTTTTCAGTATACAAATGATTCTCAATATTTTGATGTTTCTTATTCTTCCCTGGATTTCTCCCGTTTGATATTTTATTTTTTTTGTGCTTTTTCATTTAAGGTATTGTACCAACAATCCAGTGCACAATACCTGAATCAGTTGCATCACCAAAATTGGCCTAAAAATCATATCTTTTAATATATTAATTATAACATTGTTTGGAATTATTCTTAATGTGTTGTGAACTATTTAGGGAACCGTATTTCATCTACTTCTTCCTATACACATTTCCATGGCTGTAGGTTTCTTCTAATAACCTTTCCTCATCCAAACTTGTTTATAATTTTTCCTCAAACCTCCATTTTTTATAGAAACATATTTTGAAATAACAGTACAAGTTGGTATGGATGGTACCTTAACTTTCTCCGCTTCTTGTGAAAGATCAATTATTGAAGTCATCATCTTCTTATCCCATTTTGAAGGTATTTTGGTAGTAGAATTATCCAACGATAATGGAGTACCAGCAACAACTATTTCCATCTTTTTTGTAGACTAAAAATGTGTCTTCTCAATATTGGTCAACTAAGATCCCATTTCTCAAAATTTCATATTGAGGATGACTTATTAATCTTCAATCATAACCATCTTCTCTTCATAATAAATTCTTAATTATTTCAACTTACACAAAATTAAAATGGTCTTTGTTTTTTATGAAAGACTCAAGTTCCGTGAATTTTTTGGAATTTTATTCCAAATATAAACTCTTTATGTTTGTTCTCTTCTTCAGTTCTCCTTCAAGTGCATGGATCTTTTCATCCAGAGATGTATTGACTCCATTTGTTTCTTTGAAGGATTTAATCTATTTGGTGAACTTGAAACATTCAATAATTTTTTCATACAATCCATTTTCTACAATATTAACTTCTCTTTCAAGTTAGGCAATCACAACTATAATAAATTGTAATATTCTACGAACAACAACAACTCTTTCTTTATGAATATCATGCAGATAGGTTTTTAATTTCTCCTAATCACTTGAAAATGTGATAGAAATATATTCCTTTCCAATGGTAGAAACCTAAGCCACTTTATATTTACATTCAAAGACTGATATTTCTTAATTATATGAATGGAATAGAGAACCAGACTCTGAAAATGTTTTTGAAATGAGGGACTTCTTCAATTGTCTATTTTCTTTGTTTTTCCTGTTTTTCATTGTCTTGATAGATGCAGAATTCTTCTCAGAGATGACTAAATCTTCATCAAAAATGCACTTCATTATTGACTTAGGAAATAAAATTCAAATCCTTATTTGAATAGAATTATTATGGAGTATAAAACCTATATAAATCTTTTCCTTTGAAACTAATTGAAGGACCACATACTATCCTGGGGGGTGAATCAGGGTGTCACCTTTTTCCTCTCAAACTAGTGGATCATGTTCCCACAATAGTAGGAAATAATTTAACCTTATATGATGGATATGTGTAGTATTTTTAACATTCACATGCAGAAGGAAAAAACATTGAATTTATTTGGTTTACCACCAAGGGCTATGTCCAAAGAGGATATGCTGACAGGTTTCCAGTCAAAAACAATTACACTAATCTTCACTAGTTATGGATTACAAAGTATTGTGAATATTCACATTATTATAGGTACACCTATTTTACAAATCTATTGAGATAGTTCACTTCTCCCCTTAGATCACTTTTGTTGACACCCCTTACTCATTGTACTATAATTATCTTCACTCAGTTTATCGAAATGAAGGTCGCTTTAATGGTTTATCATTAAATAATGCATCCCCATATGTAAATGGATGCTCTGGTGAAGTCCAGAATTGATGCACTTATACTCAACCTTATTATTTAGTGTAATAATTGAATGCACTGAGTCTTATTCCTCTTATTGACAAGAATCACAAGTACCTATGAGATTATTCAAGCAATGAAGATCAGAATAGTAAGCATTATAAGAATTTGCTTCTTATTTATTTCTTAACAACAAGTATGCAAAAGATCATTCATATAGAATTTAAATGAATTCATACCTTTCTTTTAGTAATTCATTCTTAAAAAATGTATTCACATTCTGCCGTGGATTCATTCAAATGATAAGTGCTTGCATGTTTGTACTTTATTTTGTCTTCTTCTCTCCTTCTCTTTGTATACACGTGAAATTTGTTGTCCCAACTCATGAATATGAGTGTATGGGTATCATGTATATTTTATCCTCTAATTGTACACATAGTAATAGATGATATCCATTTGTTCACACAGTGTCTTATTTTTTTTCTTTTCCTTATTTTGAGTCAATTGGTTTTGAATTTTTTAGGTTTTAAATGTGTTCTTCTTCGAACATGAATGGGGGTAGATATTTATCCTCTAGACCTCTTTCAAAAAATATTCTTTGAAACATGTGATTATTTAATATTTGAACATGGACATGCAAGCCACAATCTTTTCAATTATTTATTTCAAGATGCACTAAGGGTTTGATGTAATTTCATTCACATACCAGATTGGTTCGTGAGTCATCCTCAAAAAATGAATTAAAGCTTCCCCTATGAATATAGACTGAAAACATCCTTCATGAACCAAGTGGTATGTGGTTCTAATGAGTGGTGTGCGGATCTCCTTTGTGGAAATGGATGGTACTCAATTCACCCCCATGAACCAAGTGGCACGATGTTCCACTTCTTTGTGAACCCAGAACGTTTCAGGAGACCTTATCTTCATGAACCAAAAGTGGTTCATGAATCTCCTTCTTCAAAAAACTAAGTGTTAGGTAGTAAAAGTTATTTGTGAACTCAAAATAGTTCGTGGATATTTCTTTCCCCACTCAGAATATAAGAATAGAGAGACTATATTTCTCAAAACATGAGCTCTTAAAAAAACAAAACTCAAATTGGTGGTTTTCTTTTTATAAGATGATATCAAATATTTTACACATTAAAATTACATGAGATATTCCATAAATATCATGGATTTGAAATCACGGTATATTTAGTGTTTTGAAATCGCAAAATCCGCATTTGAAGAGATGTTGAGATCTTACCGAGTTTCCTCTTCAAAACAGGAACAATATTTCGAAAGAGGAAATCCCATGTTTGTAATGAGAATAGCATGAAAATATTAATTTTATTCTATGTCAAAATAATCCACATGGCCATGATAACTTTATTTTCCTGGTACAAGACTTCTTTCTCTATGGTATTTTCCTTCATGAACAATGTATGTTACATGCATGGATTCAGTCTGATCCAATGATGTACATGCTGATAAAATGATAGAGAATGGTAGTTTGTACATGGTTCTTGATCATATCTTGTGGAGATGAAGTGATGAAATTGATAAGTGGAGGAGGGGGACGAGGATGACACATCTGGTTCGAACTTCACAGGATAATTAGATGGCTCGAGTTCATACTCACGCGGCGCAGGATGGATGGCCGACAAGGATTATATGATAAAATGACACACTAATTGGACTGTCGAGCGAGATTTGGGACATGATAGATGATTCAGATTAGTTATTTCATTAAAAATATTATCCCACAATCAATAAAAGATGTAGACATTCACTGCTTTTGTATCAAGCTATCCCATCATCCGCATAGAATTCTCCATCTATCTCAACATTATCGCCCTGTAGTTTTTTCTACAGGTGTGATCTGCACCCACCATATGCATAGTTGCCTCAATTCTTCCCCACAATATGGCTCATGCTTTGCGAGAATGCACTGCATCTAGTATGCCACTCTCAAGAAGGCTCTCCCTAGCTTCCCCATGGGCACGGTTGACCTCTGTGGTCATGAATGTGCCTTTGTTTGAGGCTAGGTAGTTTGCTCATGGGCTCCCCCTTTTTTAAGTAAATCTAATCGGATTTGTTAACATAAATGTTAACATGAAAAAATATGTATTGCCACATAGTATTCTAAATTTCATGAATGGACACATCTTGAACACTAAGCATCTTATTCATTCTTCTTTTCTTTTTGGATTATCAATTCGGAAGAACACTTCATCATCATCTTTCTTTGGGGTTGTAGACAATGTATAAACTGTGATAAATGTTCTTTGAACTTTGAGAGAAATGCACTGGTCTTATGATTTTTCCATTATCCATTGACGTTGGACTTAGGAGGTCACCTTATTCAAATTGAACATTATTGACATCTTTGAAAACATATACAACTCAATACACTAAATTGGTCATAGAAAATGCTTCATTTTTTCCATACCTTCTAGATATATATAATTTTTCTCATACATTAATTTATATTTTAAAGGACATAGTTATTTCCTAATGAAGATTTTTCAGGTAGATTCATATGATTCAATCTATTTCAAGTCTCATGTGTTATATTACCCTACACATAATATGGAAGTAGCTGCTATATCTTTTTTTTAATTTTTTGAGACATTATCTCAATGGAGTAAAATTTGATATATTACTAACCAAAAAATATTGAAGTATAAATTTACACATAAATAATAAAACAAAAATAATATAAGATGTGTTGAACTAATCAAGTATTATAATTTTTTAATTCATTATCATTCTAAAAAATCATACAATGTGGATGATACTCAAAATCAAAAAAATAATTCTTTATTATACATGTTTAGTTTGGAATGTGACCATTAAGTTAATTATTTTAAAAAATTCACCTATATGTTATGGATGTAGGGGAATCATCTATTTTGTTTTAGTTTTTAGTTCATTTTACTTTTTCAGAACTAATTACACATGATCAAAAGGGGGATTAATAGTTAAAAGAAAATGTAGAATTCGTTTACAGGGCACAGTTTCCAAATTTTAAAATATAGTAAACATGTGTTTTATTATTTTGAAAAGTATTATATATTTATTTTCCCCCAATATAATATATATTTTTTGAGTATAGCTAATAGTTATCCATTTTCCATTCATTTGAACAAAAATATGATGTACTAATATCTTTTGAAATATTTCTGGTGGGATGGTATAAAAAGAGATATTGATGAGATTATAATGATGCATTTGACTAGTCAGCAGTTTAAATTATAATAACATTTCTAACGGGAACAATTCAACATTTTCAAATGTATTAGTATAAATAATAAAATATATTAACAGAGTTTATGGTTTTACTAACAAATACATCTCAAGGTTACATTATAATTTGAGTTATTGTTGATCAATTAAGTAGATCAAAAAATTTCCTTTTAATTTGAAATAAATTATTTTAGATCATCCTTTTAGACTGTATAATAAAAATATATCCAGGTTACATTTCATGGCTATTTCCATTGTATTATATAGTGATCTCAGGTTTATATAAATTTTTTGGAAAATAGTTGACAAATATTTGGGTAATGGATTATATTTTAGTATAACATTTAATCCTCAAATTGATTGTAAGATTGAGTAGAAAATTCAAAACATGTATTATTTTCATCATTCATAATCAATGGATTATCAGGGAATTTGGTATCTAAAAAATTCATTGGTTTCCTTTTCTTATAATAAAAGTATTCATTCTAGTATACCTATTAAACCATTTGAGGAATTATATAGAAAGTAGTGTCGGGCACTAGATTTCTGGGATGAAATAGGGGAAAGGAAGTAGATGGTACTATAGGGAGTAGAGAAAATTTTGGATAAGGAGTAATTGATTCAACAACATATGAGGATGGCCAAGATCAAGAAGAAAAGTTATAAAGATATTTAATGGAAGGAACTTTCATTTGAATTAGGTGATCATGTATTTCTCAAAATATTTCCTTAGAAATGTTTTATGTATTTTGGTAAAAAATGATATCTAGTAATGGGGTTTTTTAAGAAAATGAAATATTGGATAATGTAAGATGATTTTTATTCCACGTGTCTTCACCTACGATTTTATCTTAAGTACAAATCGCATTTCATTTTTTGATTTTTAGAACATATGTGTCAGTACATATCATGATTTGAGCCCTATAGTAGATCCATTAGAGTATAATATTTTCTATGTACATCAACTAGTTAAAAGTTTTGAGCATATAGAGAAATATTTTTGGAATAAGGTAATTCACTAGGTTATGGTTTTACGGAAATACAACATTGTTGAAAAGGAAACACGTGAATCTAAAAATGTTATGAGAGAAAGATATCACAACATGAATAATAAGTGAATATAATTATATGGATGAAATTAAAAAAGAGTGGAGAATGTAACAAATAAGGTAATGATCAAATAAATCAATTTAATTTTTATTAATATAGTTATATTCTTTATAAAATTATTATGTAATTATAAAATCAAAAATGAAATAGCATAAAATAAAAATTATTAGTATATATATTTATTTAAAGGTTTACTTTATATATTTCCGTATTTTAATTTTAAAAAAATTATTCCAATTTTTAAATAAAAATATAGAAATTTATTTTGGGTGAAATTTTCAAAATTTTTTGAAAATATTTATTTTTCTAGTGAATAGTGACAATGATGATTTTTTGTAAAAAAGGATTTTAAATTCAATAATTTAAATTCCAATGTTTATTTAATTGTATTTAATTTAAAATAAGTATTTTTTATATATATTTAATCCACTTAATTAATTTTTTTTATTTATATTAGTTTTGTTATATCTTTTTTTGTTAGTTAAAAAAAGGTTTTTCTAAAAACACTTTTAAAATGCACAATGTTTCCCAAATATAATTAATGTATATAATAACTAATGAGAAATTTTATATTTTATGTAATTATATTATATATAAATAATTATAATTTGGATTTCATTAAATAATAATTATTAGTTATAGAGTTAATAAAAATCATATTTTTCATGAAAACTACACAATTTGAGAACCTTTGTATTCATCGCATCTGTGATTTTTTAATTATAATTTTCTAATTATGCAAGTTGAATTTGGTAAAATGGTTTCAATATTTTGAATTATAAAAAAAATTTATCTAATGATATTATTTTTATTTTTGACCAAAATAAATAGTGTAAAACATTAATTACCGCAGTTATGGTAAAATAGATTTATCAGGGAGGTTAAAATAAAACTAAAATGGATTAAATGACCTATAAAAATTTATAAAATATATTATATATATTTAATTATATTATAAAATATATATGGCTATGTAATAATTTGTTGGACCCTTTTTTCATTTAAAAACATGGGATCACCTTTTTCTTTTCAGAAATGACAAGTGATCCACTCACCTTACATGTAAAACGCCACTCTATATTCTCTCCTCTTTAAATCATCAAAGAACTTTTCTGTCCAATAAGTAATAAATAAATTTTCTTAATTACATTCTATACTATTATTTCTTCTTTTGTCCATAAATCCAACTTATCAGTCTATTTTACAGAAACCAAAAAAATATACTTGAAAAGAGGTAATTTTCTCCAACGAGCATTATTATTTTATTTCTTCCTCTTCCTCATTAAATTTATATTAATAATGATTATAAAATTAAATAATTATCTTATATATACTAATATGTTTTTATATTTATTTAATTATGTAAAACCTTCTCCAATTCCATCTAAGGTTATGAAATCATCATTTGTGTGTATTTTGGAATACAACATCACGAACAAATGTCATTAGGTTTTTACATTAACACTTCTCACGGCTGGGTATGGTGATATAAATGAATTATATATTTGATATTTATAAAATATTTATTAAAATTTTGTAATTATATCACATATACCATTTTATATTTCATTTCCTAGAGGATATAATAACATTTCTTGTCTGTACAATGTACTACTACCTTGCGAAGCACTCTGATTCGTATTTCACTAATAATTTACATGGAAAATAATAAGGGTAAATATAAAGAATATATATGAAATTAATGAAGTATTTATGATTTTAATTACATATTTATCTTTATAAAAATATAATAAATCATATTCTTCATTACATTTTAACTCATATAAAATTGTTAATGTCATTTGTGTGTGTGTGGACTACCTCCTTCACAATGTGATGTGAATTTCTTTTCATAACCAAAAAACATAAATGGTATATATATATGAATATTAAATATATAAATTGGTATATATGATATAATTTTTATTATATTAAGATAAAATATTAAATACATACATTATATAATGATAATTAAAAAATGGAAATGTTACCCTTGCATATGTATGGCCTACCATCTCCATGAATGTAATGTTCTTCATTTTTACAAATTTTCTTTCATGATTGGTATTAAATTTATAAGAACCACCTAAATATTATAAATTTTTTAATATTATTTTTCTGGATATGATTAAATGGTGACTTTGTGACCATAATCAACTTACTAAAGTCCTTTCTACAGCATTGAACAAATATGGTCAAAAATCTGACTGAAAATTAATGGACTAATAAATTGTATATAACATAGTAATGTGATAAATAAAAGAAATTATAAAAATATAAAAGGCTCTAAATCAATCAAATAATTAACATATATTTATTATTCATGAAAATAAATACACATGAGATATGTAAAATTCAAGGTTATGGATATCGTCTCAATTTCCCTCCGTTGAGGCATATTTTGATGTTATGCTCATACAAATTTTATGAGGTTTATATATAGACCCTTTCATATTTCAAATCATAGATTTATCTATAATCATGGTATTTAGGGTTTTCTTATAATTTTATTGTATTAGGGTTCTTATGATTCAAATATTTTCTTATTAATAAGGTTATTTTATTAAGAAAATAATTTTTTGATGTTTTCCATCCAACTTTTCCTTTTTCATGTACATGTTTTAAAAATTAATTTATAAAAATTTTAATATGGTCATTAAATATTTATTAAATTTATTTTATGTCACTTTTTAATTCATTTTAATTTTTTTTTCTAAATGAATATTTTTACGTGTTTTATGTGGAATGATTTTAGTAAAGATAAAAGCAGTTTCCTATTCTCAGCTTAAATGATGAAAATTAATTTTTACACCACCGTGGATATTGTTTGATTTCAATAATCAATTTCATGATTTTTTTCTTCAGGGAAAATCTATCATTCCTAGTGTTGGGTATTATTTTTATTGAAAATATATTTTGGAACAAAATGGTGTTTTGATATTAGTAAGTTTCTATTAGAGATTAAATGATTTTTTCAAATGTTTTATGATGAAAAAATGAATGAAATAAATAAATATTCATGTGTTTTTTTGGGAATTATACACGATGGGTGCACCAAGATAACATTTTTTGATCTTGTTATAGCTTCTATTATGGGTTCTCATAGGTATCACACTAATAAATTTTGTAATGAGTATGTTTTCTATAGATTTATATTCAAAGTCAACCTTATAGTTATTCCAATTTGTAAGGGTTTGTTAAGGGATCTACAATGGTTCAATGAGATAATATTCCAAGGCACCAATATGATTATGATTTTATTCATATTGATTTTTTATGGAAATAATTTTTTTCTAATATTTAAATATATATCATTCATTGAAAAGAACGAAAATTCTACATCTCGGTAATATGGTTATTTTTTAATAAACAATATTCCATGGGTTTTAATTTTCTTCACTAGACTAAAAAATTTCTTCTCTTTTTTTAGATTATTATGATTTTTTTGCTCATCCAATTATTTTAAAAATTTATTTGAGAATATATAATTATTAATAAATTTAAAATAATAGGTCATGTTGATGTTCATGAAGATTTTTATAGTGAAAAATAATATTCACATTATTATATTTTATATGGTTTCAAAAATTGACCTCGGTACCAAGTGTCCATATTATATTATATTGTTTTATTATGTACAAGCATTGAACGAATTTTCAAAAACTCAAAAAATAATATATTCCTAAAATTTAATACAATGAGTTATTTACTTAAAATACAATATTTTGTATAGTTTAATGATGAGTCCTTATAAATACCTTTAAAAAATTCAACGAAACACTTATTTTGGGTGATTTAATATTTTTTTATCAATTGGTCTACATTTGATATCACATTTCAATGTACCAATAGAAAATGATATAAAACCCATTTTTATTCAATGGATGTATCATTTTATGACATTAGATCCATTTTTTGTGTGGAATAAGTATGTATAGAATATCCTAATGAGATCGCTTCGGTCCAGAATATCTATACAATTATTTTTTCCAATAAATTTCTAATATTGTTTGGGTTCAATAAATTCCTAAGTAATTTTGTGCCTCACAAATACCAAATATAGTCTGGGTCTATTACATCTTTCAAATTCATTGGTTAAAGTTTTGTATCACATGTGATAAATATGTTGAGGAAGTGAATATTTTATTTCTACTTACCGTTAGGGAATATTGATTTTTCATAACATACATTGTGAGAGTCTTGTTTTTAACAACATATTGCACGGGATTCTATATCACATAGAACATAGAATGGGAATTTTGTTTTTCAAAAAAGTAAACTTTTGAATGTTTTTTATAATATATAGTGATGGGATTAATATTGTTCACAATAGAAATCATGAATTGTTTTTTGTTTACAATATTATGAATGAACGTTTAGTTTCTATACAATGTAATGTGAGAGATAGATTGACTTTTATCCCAATATAATGGTTCATGGGGATTAGGTCTATTGACAATGTAATTATTATACTATCTTACAATGGAATGTAACATTTATGTGTAATATTCATATTATTTAACTCAATGAATCATGTTTATTATCTCACAATATTTTTCCATGGTATTGATTTAATAACTTTATATTGAATGTCTTTATATCTTGACATCTTGAAAATTGTTACTATTATGTGATCTTTTAAATAGGATATTTCACTCTAACTCTTATTCTCTCAAATTATTAGGATCGAAACCTTGATGACATGATTATGAGTTTTTCCCGTACTGATCATTTCCATTCCTCTAGTTTTGTAGATGAGAATAAATTTTTAGAATCCTACAAGGGAGTAATGTAACACCCCGATGCATGAAATAATGTGTCTCTATTTAATGACACAATTTTTTAAAGATAATGTAATAAACTAGACATTAATGATAATTATTTTTCTTCCGTGTTTTGAGTTTTTAAAAAACAACATACACCTTTGTGATCAATAAGTTATTTAGAGTCTAATAGGACAAACATAATTTTTTAGTAAATAGTAACATACCCTTAAGAATAGTAACCTACATTTATGAAAAGTAATATGACCATTATGAAGATTAAATTGGCCAAATGTATAGAAACATAACCCATTAATGTATAAATAAAATTTTGGTTTCTTATAAGTGACAATATGATCACAGTATATGTGTTGGTATTTTTGGGAATAATAAATATTTAATTAAATATTTCTGATTAATTTAACAATTTAAATGTAATTTTATTTTCATAAAATTTAATAATAAATTCTTATCTAAATATTATAAGATAATTTTATGAATCCTAATTTAATTTTTCAAGGTGTAATAAAATAAGTTATATCTTTTAAAATTGATATTTTTCGAATAAATTATGATTTTGATTAAAAAATAAATTTCTTATATTTATAAATTTATTTTGATAAAATGGAGTTCATTTTTTAAGTATAAACATCAACAAATGGTTTCGTTGAATTTTTTGTATTTTTCTGAAAAAAATAATTTTTGGCAAATAGTAAAATTTGATAATTTAAGAAATATACTAAATAAATGAATTTATGCATCAAGCATGAGTCACAGCTAATGTAAATTGAAATTTGGTGGAAATAACATCTACTTATTACTATTTTTGGTCACAAGAATCAAGACTTTTCATAGTCTTGATTAAAAATATTTATGTAATAAATAAAATATTAGAAAACCCCTCCTCTCCTCCATTATAAATACCACCCTCACCCCCTCTTCCTCTCATGCATTTCTAGCTATGAGAATTTTCTAAATTATTCCCAATAATCTTCCAAATGATATAACCCACGTCTAATATCTTTTAGTCACACCAAAATTCAAATACCAATGGCCTTAAAGAGTATCTCAAGGGGAAGAGATCAAGAGGTAAAAATCCTTTTTAAATTTATTGTGTTTTCTTTTCAATTTGTTTCTTTTTATATAATCTCTTCCCATAACCTTATCCCAGATCCATGAAATCTCCTATATCATATATTTTATGGAATTTAATAATTTTTATGGGAAATTTATCAACATATTTCTTCTCATATCCCTCTTATTCTCAAAATAAAAACATCATCTGTGATGTGTCGATTTACAGACATCGTGGCCGATGTGTCTTCAATTTCATTTAATTCCTTCAAATCCTATCATAAAACCATTAACATAGTTAAATAATATAATATTATATATATTATATGATATATTATATTATGTAACCAATGTTTATGCATAATATTTATTAATAGAACAAAAGGAATTTGAAATGTTAAAAATTATCCAAAACAAACTAACGATTATCACTAATGATTTATCTAATTATTCATCCTAAAACCATATAACAAAAATCATTCATGTAATAATTTAATATTATAAAAACATTTTAATAACAACTCATTTCACATATGTAGTTTTTCTTCCATTCGATAGGGAAATCCTTTATGAACCGACCATGGAAATCATGTAATGAACCCACCCAAAACAATATAGAGAACAAAATATTATAAATTAATGGGTGGAATGTTGTTATTAAATGAACATATAAGGTGTGATAATAAATTATTATTCTTAATTAAAGTATTATTAACTATCTTTTAACCATTATACAGTATGATTAACCAAGTTTAAAGTAAGACGAACCCGTGGAAAGGGAAATCATAACCCGAGTTCCATTCTATGGGTTAACCTTCTACTTTATTTATTATGTTGTATTATGATTATTTGTGTGATCAATTTAGGTTACTATTATGTTTTTATTATTTGTATATATATATCCATTCCATTTTACGGATTCTCACTCAAATTATATTTGTAAGGAACTTTAATTTTACAAATCATTTTAAAGATTCTTTAATGAAATTCAAAAAGATTGTTTATATATATATATGGAATGAGTGATTATTCTTGATTTCATAAGGATTTATAAATAGGATATATTCCTCGAACAAATTAATTTTGGGTTGAGCCCATTAAAACTCACGATATTTTGGGTTTTTCCCATTGTAGCTCAAGATATATTGGGTTAAGCCCATTATAGCTCAAGATATGTTGGCTTATGCGCATTATAGATCAAGATATGTTGAGTGAAACCTATTATAGATCTCTAATGCATTGGGTACTCCATAGATGGAAGCTGAAAAATGGTTATTCCATATGAAAGGGTGATTGTAATACTGATATGCAAAATATGTCCCAAGGAAAATACATAATATTTCTACGCATGCTAATGAGTTTTATATGAAATTGGTTTTATTTTCTTTTTTATTATCATTTGAATAAAGATTTCGTTCTTTATAACCATTACTGAACATTTTGATTTCATAACGAGTTTTTATATTTTTTTCATATGTTATAAGAATGTGTAAGATAATTATTGAAGAAATGTTTTGTGTTATGAAGATTTGTCAATGAAATTAAGTTTTACTTGGAAGATTTTATATTTTTGAATAAGATGATACTGTTTTAATAGTATCCTCATGTATGGTTATGGGATGTTATATATGCTTTATGTACAGATTATATATAACCATAAACCTTCAATAATCAACAATTTATATGAATGCATGTTATTGTCAAAAACTCAAAATTATGTAATTTTTAAAGTATGGTAAATCTTAGTTGCTACTAGAGGATGGTTTTGATAAATTTAGGGGTTAGGATGATGTAAATAGAACACCATAAATTATTTTTTACATTATAGATGATTTGAAATGATATATCATTTAAATATTAACATGTGTATTCATATATGATATTTCTATTTAGAATTGTTTTCCACTAAAGAAATAGGGAAGATAATGTAGGAAGGCCCCAAGAGGATAATATAAATCTGAATCTGCAACCTGTTATGGGGGGATCAGAACTGAGTATTTTATGATAACAATGGTTCAATGGAATCTGGAAATAAATATTTGTGGTATCAATCCTTGAGAGGAACCTGAACTACCCCAAACAAACAGGTCTTTTGTGGAGGATTTTATGAGGCAATGTCCCATATCATTTAATGGAACGTTAAATACAGTGATAGTCTAAAGATATATCAATTCCCTAGATAAGATATTTGTTATCATGGGAAGTTTGGAACGTTAAAATGTAATAATATCCATTTATCACTTTGAAGGTAAAGCAGATCAATGGTGGTGCTTGGTTAAGATTACGAGACAAAGAGATGATGTTGATAGTACAGAATATGATGATTTTAAGATTATTTTTACAGAAAAATATTTTCCAAAAAAATACTCGACTGAGACTGGAGAAAAAAATTCGAGGAACTTAATCAGAAATATATCTATTCAATGGAATTATATGAAAAAAAATTTAACAAGACTTATCAGGTACATACCAGATTTTTCTCAGGATTTTGATAGAAAAATTAATAGATTTTACTCCGGCTTAAAACCATTTTTACGAAGATATTCGGCTTCATGAGAGTTTAAAATCTTTGGGAAAATTGGTCTATGTGCTAACAAAGTCAAGATAGAGTTGTTTGAAATATATTTTAATCATGATGTAATTAATAAGAATTATCCAGGTTGGCGGGCATTGGGGATGAATTCATTAATAAAATATAGAGGTAATAAAATCAATTTAACTTCGTGAGAAAAGTGTAGTGAAAACATCATGGTGAATGTCATTAAAATTATAGGAAATGATATCATTGTTGAATGATTGGAAACCTATCATTTGAGTGAAAAGAAATTGATAAAAAAATTAATGAGAATCTAATGGTGATATGCTTTAAATGTAATGAACTAGGTCATTTTTGATTATGTGTGTCTAAAGTTATTTACTCAGGCAGAAAATCAGAAAGATTGGTAGCTGAAGGGTTTGGAATAATCCTTTTTAACCACTTAAGTAGATTTTGAACCATCAAATGAGGTCGTATCATGTACTTTTATTGTTTTTACAGATTCTGAAAATATGTTGTAAAATTCAGGGACTACACATTCCTACATTTGTGAGATTTTATTATAAAAATCTTAATTTCACATCATGAAATAAAACTGTAACTCATGTTAAAAACACTTGGAGGAAATATTTTGGAAAACAAATATAGGAATCTACCTATCATTGCCTATGTAAAAAGTTTACCTGAAACCTTGTTGTGTTTCCTCTAGTGGAGTTTGATGTTGTTATTTGTATGCACTGGATTTATTTTATCAAAATAAGATAGATTGAAGAGAAAAATATTTTTTTAAAAAATACTTTCCATTTGTGTACATCCCTGAATCCATATCATTGATAATATATTAGGTCTCTATGAAACTGATAAAATATAATAAGGATAGTTATCTTTCCCAAATTTTTGAAGATTAACAAACTATCCAGATTAACGATGTGCTAGTGGTAAATGAATACTTAGTTGTTTATCCTAATGATATCCCTACTGTTGTTCAAGATCAATACGTAGAGGTTACCATTGAATTAGTTACTGATTCTAACACAATTTAGAAACCCTCTTATCGAATGGAGCAAATAGAACATAAGAAATTTAAAAAGAAGTTGAAGGAATTATTAGATAAAGGCTTCATTCGATTTAGCACTTCACTATTGGGCGTTCTTATCTTGTTTTTTAATAAGAAAGATTCTTGAATGAGACTTTGAATTGATTATAGATCATTGAATACATTATTATTAAAAACATGTATCCTTTAACTTGTATCGATGAATTTTTTATCAGCTTTAGGGAACATAGTATTTTTCAAACGTTGACCTAAGTTCGGGGTACCATCAGTTGAATGGAAAGGATAAAGACATCCCAAAGACTTCATTTCATACTATATATTATAATTATGAAAATTTAGTTATGCCCTTTTTGTTAACTAATGAACTTTTTTTATTCATGGATCTTATGAATAGAATATTTCATGGTTTCTTATATATGTTTGTGGTTATGTTTATTGATGAAATTCTGGTTTCTTCTAAAAGTAATGATGAGTTTGAAAAACAACTAAGGGTTGTTTTGAAAACCATAAAAAAATAAATTTTATGGAAAATTTAGTAAGTGCGAATTTTGGTATCAATGAATTTCTTTCATTGTTCACATTACTTCAAAACATGGAATAATTTTTGATCCTGGTAAAACCAAAGATGATGAAAAATGGGCAGGACCCAAAAATATAACTAATATTCATTGTTTTCATGGTTTAAAAGACTATTACCGTAGGATTGTTAAAAACATTTCATCTTTGTCATTCACATTGACTAATCTAACTCTAAAAAGAGCTGAACTAATATGCATAAAAGAATATGGTGATTGTTTTTAGGAATTTATAAGATGGTTAGTGAATGCTCTACTTATGTCCCAATCTTCTAGAAGTGGTGAATTTTTCATCTATAGTGATGATTCATTCAGGGGACCTAGTTGTTTTATGATACATAATAATTAGGTAATTGCTTATGAATCAATTAAGTTCAAACCTCATAAGTTAAATCACCCAACACATGATTTGTAAGTAGCTTCTATTTATTTTTCATAAAAAATAGAAGGCATAATCTATATAGAGTAAAATGTAAAATATATACTGAACATAAATGTTTGAAGTATATATTTCCTCATAATATATTAAAAGTGAGAAAGATAATATGGTTTTAACTAATCAATTATTATAATTTTCCAATTCATTACCGTCCTAGAAAAGCCAACAGAGTTGTTGATGCATTGAGTTAGAAATGTAGTGATATATTAACCATGATATGTTTAGAACGTAACCCTTTGTTGACTGAATTGATAATATTTTTATTGAATGTTTTTGTTTCATTAAAATCAACTTTTTTGTTTTATGTTTCAGTGTTGTTATCTATCTTAGATAGAATTAAGAAAGTGCCGAGAGTATATGAGGAGTTAAATAAAAAGGTATAATTATTTAAATTGGGTATGTTTCAAAAATTTAACCACGATAGGAAATATTTTTGTAGGTTGGGAATATATTTAGTTTTTCTTGTGTTTTTATGTTGAATAATTAATTATTAGGTGAAGCTCATAGTTCACTTTTTTTCATCCCGGAAACACAAAGATGTACCTAGATCATTGAGAGTATTACAGCTTGGATGGAACGAAAGGCGATATTGATTTTTTTACCATGAAATTTCTAACATGTCAATAGGTTAAAGAAAAGTAGTAGTTACCAAAGGGGACGATTAAACCATTACCAATTACTATGTGGGAATGGTAAAATATATCAATGGGCTTCATTATGGGACTACTGAAGACATCTTAAGGTAACAATATGATCTGGGCTATTGTTGATTGTATAACTAAATCTGCACATTTCCTTAGTATTTGAGATATAATGTTTTTGGATAAATTTTTTTAACTATACCTCAATGAAAGTTTATGGTTGCATGGAGTAACTCTTTACATTTAAATTGGCAGTGATCCCATATTGATTTTTATCTTTTATAAAGCCATCATAAGTCATGGGCACAAAATTAAAATTCAACACTACTTTTCACAATCAATAAAATGGAAATACCGAGAGAACAATTCATACATTAGAGGATATTCTTCGAGCATGTTCATTGGACTGTCAGAGAAGTTGGTATCAACATATTTCATTAGTTGGGTTTTCTTATAATAAAAGTTTTCTTTACAGTATACAGATGACACCTTTTGAGGAATTTTATGGAAAATGGTATTGAAATCCATAATTTTGGGATGATGTCTAGGAAAGGATGATGATGGTACTATAGTTTATAGATGAAGTGGAATAAAATGTTTAGATGATTCAATAGAACATGTGGGAAGCATAGAGTGGGATGAAAAGTTACGCAGATAATAGGAGGAAATGCATTTCATTCGACGCACTGATCATTTTTTCATAGAATCTCACCATGAAAAAGTGTATTCATTTTGGTAATAATGGAACTTTGAGTCAATGTTTCATTGGAATTCATGAAATCCTAGATAATGTTGGATTAGATACCTTCCGAGTATATTTTCCTTCGAGTTTATCTCAAGTACACAATTTTTTTCATGTTTCGATGTTGATAAAGTATGTGCTAAAATCATCTCATTTGTTGTGCCCAGAAGTAGTTTAGATTGAAGAGAACTTTTCTTATGAAGAGAAAGAAATTTAGATTATTGATCATAAAGATAAAGTATTAAAAAGATATATAATCCATCATGTAATGATTTTGTAGAGAAACCACATGGGTGAAAAAGAAACATAGGAATCTGAAAAAACTATGAGGTACACGTACCCTCAGTTGTTTAATAATTAAATAAAAACTGTGAGGATGCAATTTACCTAATATGGGGAGAATGTAACACCCTAAGGTTATAAAAATAAATTTAATTTACTAAATGAAATAATGAGTCTCTAAATAATGACACTTTTTTATGGAGATTATTATAAACTATTCATTAAACATATTATTTCCCTTTATGTGTTTTGAATTTCTTAATACATACATGAATGGTTGCGATCAGTACGATATTTGGAGTCTGATAAGATGAAATTAATTTTTTTAGTGTACCGTAACATACCCTTTTGAATAGTAACATACCCTTATGAATAGTAATATTAACTTTATGAATAGTTAATAATCCAAATGTATAGTAACATTACCCATGAATTTATAAATAATATTTTCGGTATCCTATAAGTCATAATATGATCATAGTAAATGTATTAATAATTTTTTAAATAATAAATATTATTTAAGATTTAGTGATTAATTAAATAATTTAAATGAAAATGTTTTTTCAAGAAATGTAACACTAAATTAATATATTAATATATAAATATAATTATCTGTTACCTAATTTAATTTTTAGGGTGTTATGAAATCAGTTATATTTTTTAAAATTTTTATTTTACAAATAAATTATGATATAATTTAAAAATTAAAATTATCATATTTAGAAAATTATTTCGGTAAAATGGAATTCAATTTTGAATTCTATACATCAAAAAATGGTTTGATTAAATTTTGGTATTTGTATGAAATAATTAATTTTTAGTGACTAGTGAAATTTGATAATTTATAAACTGTGCTAAATAAATAAATTTATGCATCATGCTTGAGTCAAGGATGAGGTAAATGGAAATTGATTCAGCTCACATGAACATATTACGATTTTTGGTCTCATGTATCAAAACTATTCATAGACTTTAGAAAAAATATTAAACTAATTTAAAACATATGTGACAATATCTCATGTGCTCCACTATAAATACCACCCTCACCCCTGTTCCTAACACACGTCTCAATATTTTACAATTGTATAAATTCTTCTGTTCCACCCTTTAGGTGGTGCATTTCCAGGTGACTGGAAGTGGTTTCATGGGGATCATCCCCCATCCCTTTTTTCAGAGATATTTCCTGTCAAATTCATCGTTTGTTTTGTTTAAACCTGTTCTGTGTCATTATACTCTAATGAAGTTTGGATTAACCTCATGGGGACTATTCATCCCAATGGGAGATTTCATGGGGTCATGTAATTATGCAATCGGTCCTTCAATTATATAACTTCCTCGAATGGTGTCCAATGGGTTTACTCGTGGATCCAAGAATGCACAATGTCCTTGGTATCCATGATTTATGGACCTAAATTTCAAAGGAACGCACTCGTTGGCTGATGATTTGGACAACAACACTTGAAGACACCATTGGTCGAGAGGATGGGAATTCTGGATCACCTCACCATTCCTGGAGAGGATTTAATCCAGGTCTGGGACTCTCTTATAGTCTTAATTCGTGTTCATATGATCTTGAATCCTTGGTTCATTGCAGAACTGTCCGTCCACGAGCTACCCTTTGTTTTCAAGAACATCGTAGGCATCCATACAGTTAATGCTACAACGATGATGCTGACTCAAGACATATAATAAGGTGCTAGGTATTTTATCATCATCCAGGGTAGATGGAATGTGACTTGATATTGGGATTAGGCCTATAGAAAGGGCTTCCTACATATCCTTGGGAGAGGAATCAAATCCCAGGTAGATCGGATTTGTGTTGGGGATTACACATGGGAGTTGTCCATTTGAGGATACAAGATTGGGTTGAACCTTTTGGATGGGAACCCTTTTGAGCCCAAGTATTTAGGTATGCATCCAAGGTATCCTGTTTCAATCAGGAATAGGAGTTCTCATAGTTCAGATGGTGTGAGGCTTACGCATGGGAGCATCCCATTTGAGGGAAACATGGTTGGGTGGACCATTTTTGATGGGCCTCGTTTTTTATTTCGGGCCTTCAGGTAGGCATCCTACATATCCTGGTTCAATCCATAATTAGAGTTCTCATAGTTTTTATGGTGTGGGGATTACATATGGGAGCTGCCCATTTGAGGGGAACATGGTTGGGTGAACCCTTTTGGATGGGAAACCTTTTGACCTCAGGCCTTTAGGTAGGTGTCCTACTTATCCTGGTGAGATCATGAATTAGATTTCTCATAGTTTAGATTAATGTGGATGTTGTAATCATCACAAACCACCAAGCTCGTGTGATTCATTCTCAATGTGAGGAACAAGATGATGTCAAATATTCAACAATGCACATGTTTCCTCTCTCATTGGTTGGGGAGGTAGTGACCAACGCAGAAGAGGATGGGGCTACCGTGGGAGAGGGTGCAGAGTAATGAACCCTTTAATGTGAAATGACATTGAAGGTCATGAGTCCCAACTTCAGATTATTGGTGAAATAAATTAGTGTGATGTCCACATAATACAATCTTGGAAGGGTTCGTCCCCATCAAAGGGGGGCAGTGAACATAACCCGTTCGACTGATCACATTTCATCATTGAATGGAATAGCAAGTGATCACCCTTAATCCCTAGAACGTGGAGTTTCATGTCAGCATCCCATGTTTGGGCTCTGGGTTACCATGGGAATATAGACACATTGTTATTTTTGAATCCAAAACCATTGTCAGTAGAGCCTTCTTGACACCGCATAAAATAGGTATGTAGACTCAAAGGGGCACACTGATGCACCCGATGGTCTGATCATACATGTCTGATGGATTTGGAGGAGGCTTTGGCCTGATTCCAGAGGATGGGTTAGCAATGGGATCATGGAGGACTGTACGGTAAAGGAAGGGTGAACTTGGAACTGGATGAAATAATACGTGAAAGCACCCCATTCTGCGTATTGGTTTCTTATGTGGGATGGTGGTGGCTCCAGATACCGTAATGGTATGCTGACATAGGGGTCGTTTTCATACTGATGTGGCACATGGGCATGGGTATAGACGACTACGTACCAGATTGGTATGTGGACCATCATGCCACATTGGGTTCCCTCTGAGTAAATATGTAGTACGAGATGTCGGGTTCAGTCCGCATATCAGAACACTACGTGCAGTACAATATTGAAGGAGGGTCTTGGGATTATCGTTCTGGGGGATTTCATCCGGGAGAAGTATGTGGTTCATAGTTCACCAATTAGTACCACTGTTCTATTTTTTTTAAATTCCCTTGTTTTATGGTTCCTGGGTGGTAGTATCTGTAGAGAGAGTGGTTCATGATTCGAGCATCATCGATGAATCGACACTGAGCCAGAGTCTTCTTCGAACTCTTTCCTCCAACCACTGATTCCCCCTTCAATCTTTCATCCTCCCCTATCATTACTATATTGTTCACCTTTAATAGAGAATTAGGATAATTGTATCTATTGGGAATACATCACCATTTTCATAGGCTCATGCAGATATCCTAACCCGTAGAAGACTCAATCAATATGGGTTTTACAGAGGATTTGGTTTGCGATAATGGTCCGTATAATTCTGCAAGTTCACTTCGTCCACGAACTGAGGAGTTTGCGGAATGGTATGCATATGGAAATTTTGCACATGACTCTTTTTGCATCGTTGTTCATAGTCTACATTGTTTTGTTGGCCATCGCTCCATGGTCCAGTGGTTCGCAGATCATTTCGCATACCTGGTGGTTCATGTTTCTATTAGTCTGTGTACCTTTCATGGTTATTGTACACATGCCACTTGAAATTATTTTAAAACACGAATTCCTTCATTGTTTTTCAGAAATTTGTAACTTGAATTGATTATGTTCACCTTAATAGACTTGTAGGAGTTCTTTATTCCCTTTTCAATGAAATTTTTGTGGTATTTGTAATGCATCCCGCCTTTTTATCACATAACTTTTCATTACATTTTACATACAGAGGATCTTTAAAATCTAGTGTCTTGGAAATCAGGAATAATATAAATGAAAACAATATAAAACATCCTTATAATAAACTTGTAAGGCTTAATCATAGGTTCATCCTAAGTACAATTACTGCATCTTATAACCTAGAGACAAACACTAAATTAAAGGATGAGCAGAAGGCCCAGTAGGGAAAAAAAGTGCAATAGTTGACAAGTGATCTTGAGATATATTAATAAGAACATGATAAAAATCCTAAAGACATGAGAAATTGAAGAATAGTAATATCATGATAAAAAAACATGAATCATAACTTGAATATGTGGTTACAACATTTAATTTAGTCATTCATGAATATATCACTAAGGTTCATCCCCATGGTGCAATAAAAACATTACCAATGTTATTCATCAAGGTATCATGAAACTTGTCATCTCTAGAGATTAATTAATTACCCAATGCATTAGAGTGATATTTGGCTGCACCATCAATATGTATTAATTTTAATGTGAGCCAAATATATCATAATAATACATTTCATAAATAACCCATGGAGAGTAAAATTAATGGGTTTCACTTCTAAATCGTGACGTTTGAAAAGTCCCTAAAAATAAGATGATTATGATATTTATAACCCAAGGAAAGAGAGTAAGGGTTATATATATGTAAATACCAGAATAAAATATATTATTTATGTGTATTTATGAACACCCATATAAATAAAATAGGTATGGCTATTCACAAGAAAATTTCTTGAGAGAAAGAGAGAGGAATTTCGAGATGAAAATTTCACAGCATAAGGGATACATAACATCTTTTTTGAGAACATAAAAAATAGAGGGGACAAGGGTAACCCACTCACCAATAACATATAATATAATATGGGTATAGAATAAAATTAAATAATATCATGGTATGGATATTTGAAGGAAATACCATATGAAAATGAAACTCAAAGGAAAAGAGAAGACGTGATTTATTTTACAAACATTCAGTTGCCTAACAGCGTCACTTAATGATTCAGAAAATCATTTTATGGGAGATAAAATGATCTATACTAATTAGTACATTAAATATAAAGTATTAATGATATATAATAACAATACCCCTCATATTTAAATGGAACTATAAGACATTACATAAAGGGAGTCATGACTTAAAAGTGGAGGGTGAATGAATCATTTACCTTGAAGTGTAACATTGAAACCTTGAAGGTCAGAACCATGGGAGGATTGAGGGAACATTGTGAGGACTCCTTGGGAGGTAAAATAATATAACATCGTTGAGGAGTATTTTTGATTGAAATGAATGAGGGAATGTCTTGGTATTTATAGGAAAAGTGAGGCAATAAATTTTTAATTTCCAGGGACACCTCATTAGTGATATTTGCAAAACCATGGGCTTGACCATGGTATTCACCCATGGTATGGGACACATGGGAAACGTAATATCATATATTACTATTAATAAGTCAAACAAAATGATTAAATCATTATTATATCATTAATGAAGTCATTAAACACCAGAAACTCAAAACTGTATTATTAATATTCACTGAAAATTCAACTATTTTAGAAAAATCACAAAAATTCACCCAAAACAAATATCGATACTTTGATTTAAAAAATGAACAACATTTTATTAAAATAATTTTCTAAATATTTTTATTTTTATTTTTAAATAAAATCATGATTTATTCCAAAAATACAACTTTAAAACTGAAACTCATTTTGTAAAACCTTAAGAAAGTAATCAAGGTCCTATAAAATTCTCGTACAACCATAAGACAATAAAGTAACAATTTATGATTAAATTTTATAAAAATAAATTTCCATTTTAAATTATTAAATTATTTATAAAATTGTAAAAAAAATATTTGTGACATGCAAAAATACCAAAACATATAATGTGATCATTTTTTCACATTTAAGATGTCTAAAATGTATTTATACATTCCTCGTTGAAGTTTATTTTTTTGGCCGATTTTCTATTCAATACTATTCATACAGATATGTTACTATTCATACTTTACAATTCACAAAAAATATGTTGATCTTATTAGACTATAAATTTCTTACTGAACAAAAATGTATAAAACCATTTTTTGAAAATCAATTTGCATTATGAATTATTTAAAGAATACAAAAATATTTAAAATACCATTTTTCCAAAATTCATCAATAAAATATAACTTCTATAAATTCATCCTATAATTATCCATTCATTTTAAATTCACAAATTATACCCTAATAATAAGTAAAAATATTATTTATACAAAATCATTAAATAAAGTAACTAAGGCTTCGTTACATAGCCCCTTATAACACATGTGTATGACTTATGTGTAAGGTGTGCTATGGTGATAAAATCTTGGAGTGGCTCGGCCCACATTGCCTGAGTGGTGATTTATATCATCTTGAACTTCTACCTAAGGTGATTCTGTTCAAGCTTCAGATGTATAAGTTGGTCTTGGGCTTGTTCCAAAGAAACGCCCAGTGAGGCTACCTCTTTCCCAAGCTCTAAAAAATGGGATTTATATGTCCTCAGTCTACTGGATGATTCAATCGACTATTATTTCTTTATTAATTAACTGAAATCATTTGAATTTATGAACAATAATTTTAACGTTAAGAACATTGTTTTAAATGGTTATATAATAGTCGAAACCCAATGGTATCACTTAATTAATTAAAGGATATAGTTTTGTGGGGTTTAAAATGAAATAACGCACAAATTTAGGAAAAAAATATTATTCCAAAGTTCGGGTTGTTACATTCTTTTGCCCTTATGAAATTTCATCCCCTAAATTTTAACTCATACCATCATAAGAAAAAAGGTGTGGGTACTTCTACCACATAAACTCCTATGGATCCCACGTCGCTTCTTCACATTTGTGGTTCCTCCACAACACCTTAACAAGTTGAGTGGTCTTATTGAGTTGAACCTTGTCTCTAAGATCCAAGATCTCCAGCGTTTTCTCCTCATAAGATAGGTCATGTTACAATTGTACCGCCTCTAGGTTTAATATATGTGAAGGGTCAGGTATGTACTTCTTGAAATGGGATGCGAAGAAGACATCATGAACTTGGGATAGATTTGGAGGAATTTCAAACCAATATGCCACTACTCCAATGTGATCAAGGATTTAATAGGGGACAATGTACCTAGGTATGTTCTTCCCTTTCTTCCCAAACCACATGAATTTCATATAATGTGAAATTCAATGAAAGACCTTGTCACCAACATCAAAATCCTTGTCCCTTCAATGGTTGTTGGCATAGCTCTTTTTCCGACTCAGAGAATCCTTAAGGTGTTTCTGGATGATGTGGACATTTGTTTTGTCATTTCATGCACAAGATGTTGCCCAATAATCTTTCTCTCCCCAGCTTCATCCCAAAAAATAAGATTTATACATTGTTTCCCATATAGAGCTTCATAGGGTTCCATTTGAATGCTCAATTGGAAGATGTTGTTTGTAAGAGAAATCAACTAAAGGGAGATATTGATCACATCCACATTTAAATTCCTTTGAGCATGTTCTTAGCGTGTCCTTGAGTATTTGAATGGTACTTTCAGATTTTACATCAGTTTGGGGGTGATAGGTCGTATTGAAATTCAATTCAGTGCTTAGAGCATGTTGGATACTTCTATTGAATTTTGATGTGAACCTTGGATCATGATATGATATGATAGAAAGTGGGACTCCATGCAGTTTTACAACTTCCTTCATGTAAATCCTGGAAAGTTGATCAAGAGATAAATCTTCCAGGATAGAGAAAAAAAGGCATTCATGGTGAGATGGTCCACAATAACCCATATCACATTGTTTCCTTTGGAAGTTATTGGGAGACCAGTGATGAAGTCCATAGTTATTTTACCCCACTTCCATTCTGGTATGGGTGGTGGTTGCAATACCCCTTTAGGAAGTTGTCGCTCCGCCTTCACTTGCTAACATACCAGGCACCTTGAAATGTAGTCAGAAATCTCTCTTTTCATATTATCCCACCAATAATGATCAAGCAGGTCCCTATACATTTTTTTGCTTCCTGGTTGTATAGAGACTTTTGGAATATGAGCTTCATGCATTATCTCCTTCTTTATTTCCATAGTAGATAAAACACATAGTCTTGTACAAAATTACAATGCGCCATCTTGATCACTATTGAACTCAAGAAAAATACCATCCTTCAAAACCTCAAAATTCTTCTGTAACAAAGGATATTATTTCTATGCTTTCTTTATATTCTCTAGTATTGATGGTTGAGAAATCATTTAGGTTAGGGTTCATGATGTCCCTTCCCTTATAATTCCAATGTCCTTTTTTACTATGTCATTGATCAATGGATCTCTTTGAATCCTCATGATGGAATGAAAAACTGGGTCTTTCCTACTTAATGCATCAGTAACTTTGTTTATACTTCTGGGATAATAATGAATTGAACAATCACATAATTTATGAAGTTCCAACCATCTCCTTTGTCTCATGTTCAATTCCTTTTGTGTGAAAATATACTTCAATCTTTGGCAGTCTATGTATATATCACATTTCTCCCCATAAAGATTCTACCTTCATTTATTCAGAGCAAAAACTAACTACATCCATCTGTAAATCATGCGTAGGATAGTTCTACTGATGAGTCTTCAAGTATTGAGATACATAAGCAATGACTTTTTCATTTTGTATGAGGATGCACCCAATCCATTTTAGAGACGCATCGCTAAAAATAACGAATCCTTCCCTACTTGAAGATATAGTTTAAACGGGTGCAATAACTAATATATTCTTTAGCTCTTGGAAACTTTCCTCACACTCCTTTTTCTAGATGAACATGACCCCTTTTCAAGTTAACTTGGTTAATGGATTATAATGTCGTTAAAAGTATTTCACAAACCTCCTATAATATCCTGATAGTGCCAGGAAACTATGAATCTCGGTTATTGTTGTAGGGTGTGGTCACTCCTATACAAATTTTGTCTTTGCAGGGACAACTGTGGTTCCTTCATTGGTAACAATGTTCCCCAATAATGCAACTTATTGTAACCAAAATTCACATTTTATGAAAATTCCAAAAATGATATCCCTCCGTAGAGTTTGCAAAATTATCCTTAGATGATCCTCATGCTCCTAGTGACTTTTAGAATATATCATAATATCATCAATAAAAACAACAAAAAATTTATCAAGGTAGTCCTTAAAGACTCGATTCATAAAATCCATAAAAATAACAAGTGCATTAGTCAATCCGAAGTGCATAACAACAAACTCATAATGCCAATGTCTTGAGTGGAAGGACGTTTTTGGAATATCATCTTTCATCAGCCTCAATTGATGATTACCAGAATAGAGATCAATTTTAGAGAAGAATTGAGCCCCATGATGTTGGTCAAATAAGTTATTAATTCTTGGAAGACGGTATTTGTTCTTTATTGTGATATCATTTAGTTATCTATAATCAATGCATATCCTCATCGATCCATACTTCTTCTTCACAAAGAGAACTGGTGCTCCCCAAGGAGACACACTCGGTCGGATAAACCCCTTATCCAAAAGATCATGTATTTGTTTCTTTAATTCCTCCAGCTCCACATTTTTCATCATATATGGGGTATTTGATATTAGATGAGATCTAGGCATGAGTTCAATGGAGAAATCTACATATTTTTCTAAGGGAGGTCCAGACAACTCCTTAGTAAATACCTCAATGTATTCCTGAATGATGGGGATATTTTCTATCCTCAAACTCTCATTTCCTTCTTCTTCTTCACCAATCAAATCCACAAACAAGGATATATGTGGTTATTCTAGACAAATATCAGGTTGAGATATCTCTCCTAAGAAGATAACTATAGGTTCTCAATTCAAGACTACTGATATTTCCTTGGTTCTTCATTTGATATTACCATTATACATTGAGTGCCAGTCCATCCCTAGTATAATTTCTAATTACTGCATGGAAATGAAAAAAAGATTTGAAATACAATTGTGCTCACTAATGTAAATACTAGTGTTTCCAAATATTGATGATGCTTGTATAATCCCACCAGGGATCTTGACTGATAACTCTACTTTTAGAAAATAAGGGGTTGATTCTAAATTCATTGAAAACATGGGGGAAATAAAGGAATGTTTATAACCAGCATCAAACAAAGTAATTGCTAAATTTGAGAGAACAACAAGAGTACCTATGACCACGTCATTTTTAGAATCAACTTCAGCTATCATGATATAAAAAGCACGACCTTTCTCCCTTGTCCTTTTCTAAGGCTGATGGTGGTTCCCCTTCACTACCATCAAATTTGGATAGTGATTGGAAAACTTCCATTGTTGTCTACTCTTAAATCACTGGACATTATGTAGGTCCTACACCATCTTCCCCTTTTCGTTAGTGTTTGGAAGTTTAGGTTTCACCTCACTATAAAAATTACTCACAATATGGCCATCTCTTCCACAATTGTAGAATTTCTTTCTCCCGAGAAGGTAGTTCCTCAAAGGATTCTTCCCACATTTTTTACACATGTGGTATTTCCCTTTCTTGCCTCCTCTTCCCTGATCAAAGGTCTTCCCAATGCTAGGCTACATCGATCTCATCTTGTCATTTGATTTATAAATCCATTATGTCTCAACAAATTATAGATCGATATTTATCGCACTCCGAACAATCTCCTCATATCTATCATAGTATCGGTTTGCTAGATTCTTTCGCAGATGAGGTCTCTGTCCACCGAAAAATCTATCGACCTTACCATTTGGATCCATGACAAAGCTAGAGCTATAACATGAAATAATTGTGAAGTTCATCTCATAGCTTCCCATAGATTCATTCTTCCTCTTCTTCAGCTCGAGAAAGTCATTCTCTATTCTTGTTCTCATCGATCGAGGGAAATACTTATTGAAGAATTTGTCTTTGAACTCTTCCCACTCCATTTATTCCACATACACTCTTAGACTTGTGTTTTTAATTAGTTCCCGCTAATGATCAGCTTCTCCCTCCTTGTGATAGACATCCATGGTGACCTTCTCTTGTTCAGAACATCAGAGCACAGAAGAGATCTTCTCGATAGAGCTGATCCACTGTTCAACAATCAATGTGTCAGTAGATCCGCTGAATGTTGGTGGGCATTGATGCATAAAGGATTCAAAATATTTTTGTTCCATTCATGTTGAGATTGATCGCTCATCTCGATTCAAGTTATATTCTATAACTTGAGTCTGTTCATTATTCATTTGCAGGAAATTTTCCATTTCGGCTTCCATCAGAGGGCCATCAACGCATGGTCTATTGGGATCACCATTTGAACGGTTCCTCCTATTTCCTTCCATTTTCTAAAATAATAAAAACTATTTGAGAAATTTATTTCATTTACAAATCTTTTAACTATAAATGATTTTATATATTAAAACTTCTTTAAACAATTACATTTCTCTATAAATCCATCATAATGATTCATAAAAAGCTTGTGATAAAAAAAACATAACACCCTGAAGTGTCATAAAAAAGATTGAAGAAAGGCCCGTTGTCGTGCACCAGTTCCCATTCGAGTCTATCCCAAAGAAATATTTTTGGGTTCTTCCCCTATGTACATCTGTGCCAGAGCCGCCTCTACCTACTCGTATCCAGACATGGATGTATTTTCTTGATAAACCACTTACTCAATACTCACCAAAATACCAGGAAGCTTTCCTATATTTAAACTTTTATATAGGATTCTTCCTAATGATTGCATAGCCTAATTTCTATGAATAACTAAACTATACTTTGATACCAAATATGGAATCATGCCTTTTTATTACATAAATTTTCATTACATTTTACATATAGAGGATCTTTAAAGTCTAGTTTCTTGGTTATCAGGAACAATGTAAATGAAAAAAACATAAAACATACTTATAATACACTTGAAAGGCTTCATAATATGTGTATCCTAATTACAGTTTATGAATCTCATAACCTGGAGACATACACTAAAGGAAAGGGTGATCAGAAGGCCCTATAAAGAAATCAAGTGCAATAATTGACATGTGATCTTGAGGAATATTAATAAAAAAATGATAAAAATCATAAAGACATGATCAATAGAAGAATAGGAATATCATGATAAAAAAACATGAATCATAGCCTAATAAACCAGGTCAAGACTGAAACTCCTTGTCGGAGTTTTCAATCCTAGGTACCTCTGTGCTAGAGCCAACTCTACCGCCTTTTATCCAGACAGGGATGTATTTCCTTGATAAACCAGTTACTCAATACTCACCAAAATACCAGGAATTTTTCCTATATTTAAAATTTCTATAAGATTCTTCCTAATGATTTCATAGAATAATTTCCATAAATAACTAAACTATCATTTGATACCAACTATGGAATCCCACCTTTTTATTACATAACTTTTCCATTACATTTTACAAACAGAGGATCTATAAAGTCTAGTTCTTGGGAAATTAGGAACATAATACATTAAAACAACATAAAACATTATTCTAAACCACTAGTAAGGATTCATAATAATATCATCCTTTGTACAATTACCACATCTCATATCCTGGGGACATACATCAAAAAAAATGGTGAGCATAAGGCTTAGTAAGGAAATCCAGTGAAACAGTTGACATGTAATTTTGAGAAATATTATTAAAAACATGATAATAATCATAAAGACATGAGAAATTGAAGAATAGGAATATAATAATAAAAAGATCATGAATAATAACTTTAATATGTGGCTACAACATTTCATTTAGACATTCATTAATATATCAACAAGGTTTATCCTCGAGGTGTCATAAAAATTACCACGGTTATTCACCAAGGTATCGTGAAACTTGTCATCTCTAGAGATTAATTCATTAACCAATGAATTGGAGTTCTATTAGGGTGAACCATAAATATGTCTTACTTTTCATGTGATCCACATAGATCATAATCATATGTTTCATAGATAACCCATAGAGAGTAAAATTAATGGGTTTCACTTCTAAATCTTGATGTTTTAAAAGTGCTTAAAAATAAGATCATTATGCCATATATAACCCATGGATAGGGAGTGAGGGATATATGTATATAAATTCCAGAATAAAATATTTCATTTTTTTGTATTTATGAACTCCCCTAGAAATGAAATAGGTCTAGTAATTCACAAAATAATTTTTGAGACAAAGAGAGTGGAATTTTGAGATTAAAATTCTGCACCATAAGGGATACATAACATCTTTTTAGAAAACATTAAAAAGAGAAGGGACAAGGATCGCCCACTCATAAATAGCTCATCATAAAGTATGAGTAAAAAAT
Organism: Viscum album; assembly: GCA_963277665.1. Lineage (NCBI taxonomy): Eukaryota > Viridiplantae > Streptophyta > Magnoliopsida > Santalales > Viscaceae > Viscum > Viscum album. The sequence goes on along the minus strand of OY728140.1, from coordinate 31,987,872 downwards.
AAAAAGAAATAAGATAATGGTATGGATATTTTAAGTAAATACCAAATGAACATGAAACTCGAAGGAAAAGAGAAGATGCGATTTCTATTACGAAATTCGGCAGCATAACGGCGCCACATAATGATTTAGAAAATTATTTGATGAGAGTGGAATGGGTCTCTCATAATTTGGACATTAAGTGAAAAGTATTAATCATATATAATAACAACCCCCTCATAATAAAATGGAACTATAAAACATAATTTAAATGAAGTCATGACTTAAAAGAGGAGGGTGAAAGAATCCCTTACCTTGAATAATTACTTCGAAAGCTTGAAGGTCGGGACCTTGGGAGGCCTGAGGGAACCTTGAGAGGAATCATAGGGAGGTAAAAGTCTATAAATTTTTTGAGTAGTATTTTGGAATGAAATGAATGAGGGAATGGCTTTGTATTTATAGGAAAATTGAGGGAATAAATTATTAATTTCTAAGGGACACCTCATCAGTGGTATTTGAAAAACCATGGGCATGCCCATGGTATTGTCCACAAGGGACACATAATAGAATATAATACTATTAATAAGTATACAACAATGATTACATAATTATTACATCATTAATGATGCCATTAAACACACGAAACTCAAAACTATATATTTACTATTCACCGAAAATTCATCTTTTTATGAAAAATCCCAAAACATCATCCTAACCTAATATCGATGCTCTAAATTGAAAAATAAACTCTATTTTATGAAAATAATTTTCTAAATATTTTAAATTAATTATTAAATGAAATTAATATTTATTCCAAAAATACAACTTTAGAAATATAACTCATTTTGAAACACTTTAAGAAAGTAATCAAGGTCCCATAAAATTATCATATAACTATAAGGTAATAATGTAACAATTTATGATTAAATTTTTTGAAAATAACATTCAATTTAAAATTATTAAAATATTTATAAATTTGTAAAAAATATTTATGACATACAAAATACCAAAAATTATACTATGATTGTTTTTTCACATCTAAGATGTCTAAAATGTATTTATACGTTCATGGGTGAAGTTTGTTTTTGGCCGATTTACTATTCATTGCATTTCATACAGATATTTTACTATTCATACATTACTATTTAATAAAAATTATTTTGATCAAATTATACTATAAATTTCTTACTGAACACAACTGTAGAAGACCATTTTTTGAATATCAGTTCACATTAATAATTATTTAAAGGATACAAAAATATTTAAAATAATATTTTTTCTAAAATAAATCAATAAAATATAACTTCTATAAATTCATCATATAACTATCTAGACATTTGAAATTCACAAATTATACCATAATAAGAAATAAAAATTTTATTTATACAAAATGATTAGAGAATGAAACTAAGGCTTTCTTACATATGTAACACCCTGGGATTTTTACGAGATATATTATTTTTAATTACTTTGATGTCTTCTATTATAAACTACACCAATAGTATCTTGTACTATATGCAACATAGTATTAGCTTGCAGTATACAAAACACTATTCTTGGCTCGTGTTACACACAATTTCAAGTTCATTTTGTGGAAATTATTCTATGCAACATTAGGTATAGATTTTGTTTAATGTATAAATGAAATAAGTTTTGATTATGTTATACGCAACACAAAATGGAGCTTTCAATACATGTAGCTCTTACTTGGCTTGCATTACACACAATCAAGGCCTTCTTTGATAGTGTGTGTAGTACGCAATATCAAGTTTCACTAAACGAGATATTATTATAATATTATTATGAACTAGCCATTGTGAATGGTAATACCCACTATTTGAAATATTATAAATTTTATCTTTCAAAATGGACTTTATTTTTGGAATCAGAATATCGATATTAGACTAGGGTAATTTTTTTGTTTTTTTATGAAAACATGCAATTTTTTATGAATAGTGAAAACACTAGGTTACTATTTAAAAACCGACTTTTTATTTAAATAATTATTTCTTTTATTTAAATATATTTTATTTAAAATTTGATATATAATACCTATTTAAGTTCAATATAATTCATTGGAGTCACTTTATAATAATTTTAGATATATAAAAAGTTTATTGAACTTTTCACCGTTTTTTAGCTACATCCTAGGAGATTTTTGCAAACTTACATAAAACTTTATTTTACCACTTATGTGAGTGGAATTTCAAAAATCCAAGAGACACTGTTAATATCAAGGAGTAAAATGTGGTTCAATAAGTTAAAAATAATTTTTGTTGAATAGTAACTTTTGTCATTTATTTACCGCGGTTAAAAGTAAATAGGGTAATTAAGTGTTAAAATGATATTATTATTACCTAAACACATGTACAAATTCTACTGGATATGTATAATTCGACCAAAAAAAACTTATTAAGATAATATTATCATTTAGGTCCACTTGGATTAGATTTGAACATTTATTATTATTTTATTTAAAAAGTAGTAAAAATAGTTAAAATCAATGTTTAATAACTAAAAAAAATTTATATAGGGTTATACCTAAGATAAATTCTACTATAAATATTAATTATAATGTTAAAAATATTTTCTAACTAATGGTATTTTATTTATAATTTTTATACAATTTATAATTTAATTTATTTATGACACAATGGTGATGAAGTAATTAACTAAATAATGAAATATTAAAATAATTGATATCATAAATACCCCAATAAATGTAATTTGAGACTTTTTATGAATTAAACTAATTTTATAGGTTAATATGACATGTTAGTATTGATTTAATTAACTTTTTTGAACTAATCACGCTGTTATAATTTTCACAAAAATCAGTTACCAAATAGTGTCAAAATTGACATAACATAGTCTTTTATACAAATATTATATTATTAATTGTTATAATATTCTTAAAAATATAATGTTCTTACAAATGACTTATATAAGGATATATATATTAATAATGAACCAATTTGGGTTCTTTTTGCTTGTTATAGTATGTTTATTAACCATATAGTGTAAGAAAACAAGAAGACACTGTAAAAGTTAAATTATTTAACTTAGAGTTAAATCTAAAAGATAATGTCAAAATAGTAACATAAAATTGTCTAAAACATATTTTTTGAGAGCCTTTCAAACCATACCTAATTTATATTCTAAATAAATCAATTTTGAGCTATTATAAACCAAATATTAATTTATTATAAAATAATATTTTAAGTTTTTCCAAAGGTGCCCCTCTCCTCAGTTATAAAAAGGGCACCCCTTCCCTCTTCTCTTCACACCCCTTTGAGCCTTGAATCTCGTCCAACACCTTCAAATTACTCTTATAAACCTCTCTAGATACATCATAGAGGTTTTGGTCTTCTCAAAAGACCAACTATAGTTCCCTAAGTAGAAGTTTAAAGTAGGTGCGTCGAGGAAGAGGTAATCTCTTCTACCGACTCTTTAAAGATTCTTTCTTCTTCTACTTCCTCTTCATAAGTTGTTTCATTATAAAGTAATAACATAAGTATTAATTATATAATTATTTGTTATTATAAATATGAAACAACCCTATTTAACCTTCTGTCCATCCTACGGGAAATGAAATCACCGCACTTGCGTACGTACAGAATACAGTCTTCACATCATGGTGTAATATGTTTTCAACCACCACCTTACATAGATGGGTATTATGGTGTAAATAAATAACTATATATGATTATTTTAAATTGATATTTAATCTGAAATATTATATATACACTTTAATACAATTCCATGATCCTGAGAATGATATCATCGCTCGTGCGTACGTACGGACTATCGTCTCCACGATGCGATGAGATTCATTCTCCATGGTAACCATTCATTAATGATTATAAAGTATATATAATGAATAATAATGAAATATATGACGTAATAATTAAACTTGATTTATGTATATATATATATATATGTATTTCTTCTACTTAATTCCATTTAATTAAATAAGGAAGTGAAAACAACATTCATGCATACGTACGACCTACCGTCTCTATGAACGGTGTATTTCATTCCATTTATCGATCTATCATATATATTTGTATTTGATGAATATATATTATATATATAAATCGTGTATTAAATTATGGATTTAAGTAAATCAGGATATAAGTAATAATATCAAGAACAACAAGTCGAAACACGTACGATAAACGAAACGATTTTACCCAAAACGCTGCTTTAACGTGGAATTTACAAAAGAATGGGTAATATAAAGTCATAGGTAAGCCATATTTGATATCATAACAATGAATATGATTCTGTAATAATTAAATGAAATTATTTAAATTATTATATAGGAGTTTCGGATACGTATGAAGCATATCAGACCTAAGGTAAGGGATAATTATTCCAATCTCATTCTTATCCGAGATTGTTTATTCGTTAGTATTTACTGGGGTTATGTTTATTATCCATGTCCATATGTTCACAAAATGATTTAATAAAATGTTTTGCTTTTCTTCCATGTGTGTTTAATGACATTTTACCATTTTTTTACTTTTACCACATCGTATGGAATGAATCTTTCTTTTTTTACCATATGAGGTACTTTTTGACTTTTTTGACAAAAGTACGAGGATAATGTTTTTTTAGCTTATACGACTTGAACGGATTCTTAAGGTTTCATAAAGCCTTATTTCCATGAAGCTTACAATATAATATTTCATTATTATTTTCATAAAAATACTTTCTATTAAAATTTCATGTCATTTTGGGAAAAGAAAATGATTTTGAAGAAGAAAGGATATTTTCCTCAACAATGGAGTTCAATTGTTTTGTCAAGAATATTTTACATGTAAGATTAAATTATTTCATATGTGTATGTTTCAAGTATAATATCTCTATGATTTATATGGTTTCTATTTTCTTGTATTGAAATGATATCCATTTATTTTATATAGATTATGTTATGATGGGATGATGTTTATGAAACCCATTTTTATTCTTTGGGTTATGATGAATGATTTATGTTTATGTTGTGGCACAAGTAAGAATGATTTTTATATGAGATGGGTGGGACCTATATCTCCCTCCAATGAATTGGGTAATGATTTTATATCTCATGAGATAGACATGGATGGAACAACATGTTAATCCGGTTCAGTGATACAAGACTGGATGAGGAGTGAACTCGATTCAAAAAGGGACTTTGTCTACTAAGATGGTATCGGAAGCAATGAATTTTCAACTATGGATATAATATCATGTTCTTAATGGTTTTCCAAAATTACATGTTTTGTTCCAATGCTATTTTATCATGATTCATGTTCCTTTATGATATATGCCTCACGTACTTCAAAGATTTATGACTTTGCTCAAGATTTTGATGTTTAGATTTTATGTAAAAGTTTTTTCATTCAAATGATTATGGATTGTATTATGTTATCTATGTTTACCCTTACTGAGCATTTGATCTCACCCTTTATATGTTTTCTTTTCCCCAGGATATAAAGTAAGGTTTTAGGTAAGAAAACAAAAGGGAAATATCTTTATGGGAGATGATGAAGATCTTTCACCACGATTAGAAGATTATGATCTGAGTTTCCAAAGACACTAAACTATTACAGTCCTTATGTGTTTGTTTTTGTTATGTATTAAGTATTCATCATAAGTAATCTAATGTCTATGTACGTCAATCTTTGGGTCTCTACAGTTGTTATCAGAGGAAAGTTTCAGTTAACCTTTGGAAACTAAGATGCGAAAAATTTAGTGAGATCCCTAGAGATATTTCTAAGGTATGTATAGGGATGTCCCAAAGTTTAAGTTTAAGTATAGTTTATAGTACTTGAATTACGGTGACAATATTAGAATTAACCCTAAGATGTTATATATTGAAGGTACTCCCCCTTTATTATGTTGTTTTCCCTAGTAGTATTTTTGACTCTCATACTATTCCATTTGGGTTTTAGAAGATGGCTGGAACCTGAAGGAACTGGGTTGATCAATGTAATGAAAAATAAAATTATTATCCTCCTAAAAAAACAAATGTTATGTGAGATGGAGTGAAAAATCATATTTCTATACTTACACAAGCTGTGAATCATTCTCGACTACCAAATGAGCAGAGAAGGGAACAATATTATATCGAGTCCTTCATGAGGCAACATCCACATTCTTTCAGTGGGTCTTCTGATCCACTTGTTGCTGAAAAATGGATCAGTACCATTGAAAAGATATTTTCCATACATCGCTGTTCGGAAAATGAAAAAGTCATTCTGGTTATTTACCGTTTAGAAGGTGAAGCAGATCAATGGTGGACTCTAATTAAGAATATGAGGCCCCGATATGAAATTTAATCCATGGAATGGGATGAGTTAAAAAACTTATTTTTCAATAAGTACTTCCCTCATATTCATCGATAAAAGATGTAAAAGGATTTCCTTGAGCTGAAGCAAAATAATAATGAATCTGTTGGTATATACGAAGCGAATTTTACAAGGCTTGCAAGGTATGCATCTGGCTTTATCATCCAACCAGAAAGTAAAGTTTATCGATTCTTCAGTGGCATAAAACCAAGTCTTCGAAGTGAATTAGCTATAAGAGACTTCAGTAGAAATGAAGAAATCATGTGTTGTGCTATCAAGGTAGAAATGGAAGTTGTTGTTACATATCCATCTCATGGTTTTGACAAGAAACAAAATATGGAGTTCAAGGAGAAATCTCAGAATATTGGTGAAAAGAAGATGAATGTTTCTTTATGCTCAAAGTGTGGAAAGAAGCATTGTGGAGATTGTCGTAAAGGGACAAGAAAATGTTTTAAGTGTGGAAAATAAGGTCATCGAGCAGCTGAGTGTCGAAGTAATGGAAAAAGGGTTTCTAATGATGTGGGTAAATAAAATACTGCATAGAATGAACCACCAACACTTCAATGATTCAAGTGAAAGGAAATGGGAAATTATGCTAATTAATGCCCTAATCCAAGGGTTAATGATGATCAACATGAGCAACCTATTAAGGCAAAGGATAAAGGGAAGTCACATGCGATCACAATTTTTGATGTTGAGTATGATAATAATGTTGTGTAATGATTAAGAGTTTATGTAATGGGACTTCAAAATAGTATCATGGAATCTCATTTCTGGCATCATGGAATTTTTGAATATCTATGTATTGGTTTTCAATAATTATATTGTACCGGTAACCATGGAAAGTGATTGAAATATTTTTGGAATGAAGATGTTATGTGCATAATGAAGCAATAAAGAAAAAATTAAATGATCTCATGACTGATATATGGACAAAGTTATATCATTGTTTGAGTATATAGAAATTTTGGGATGTTGGTATGTGGAAAGTGTTAAATTTTGACAGCATTATTGTTTTCACTAAGGGTAAATGGGTATTAATTTTTCATGAGAATACATGATTAAGGTATTCACATGTTTGTAATTTGACCAACAAGATATATCGTATGATATATGGAGTATAAATGATGGTATTCACATGCTCAGCAGATGAAATTTCTATTAATTGTTTTCTTTATACTATGAGCATGGACACAAGTATTTTGGGTAAGCCTAATGATTGGAATGGATTATATTGGACATAAGTCCGTATTGTTTAAGGCTAGAACTTTTTTCGATATTATTTATGGAATGTTATAATAATGTAGTTTTAGAAAAAGGAAAACCTGCAGGATGGGCGAAAACCCATCGTGTTGGACAAGGTTAAGGGAATCGAACCCACAACCGAAGTGTGAAACGCCTTTATCACCTAACACCGTCATACAGGAAGCCCCTGGTTTGTAGAAACTAGTTTTATTATATTAATCAGTATGATATATGAAGTGTAAGTTCATTTTAGGAACCATATATGATTAATCTCAATATAGATGGACTTATGTATTTTTGATAATGGAGAGACTGGAGGTCTTCACGGCCCTCAAAATTAAATTTATTAACCTACACTAGTATAGTAGCTAATGTTTGAACCCAAGGGATAATAGACGAGTTTTCTAGAGTTTTATTTTTATTAAACTCCACTATTGTTAGCAGTGAAGCGACTGTGCATTTATTAATTTTTTTATCAAAATGAAGTTGAAATAGGATGAGGAAACAAGATTTTATACAAAGGATCTAAAATTACACTAAGTACTAATAAACTAAGAATTATATCAAACTAACATTATGCAGCACAAACAAGGAGCTATGAACTAGAATTTTCTTGGGAATTCCAAACATGATGGTTAAAAGGATAAATCTTTACTAAATTTAATTGAATCACACCTTAGAAATTGGTTGATATATCTTACTCCCCAGAAGATACATCAAACAGAGGAATGAATTTTAGAGTTCGCCACTCTAAAGATCATCATCTCTTAAAAGTTTGAAAAATAATATAGTTGAAATTAAACTCGTCGTGAAAGTCCAGCTATCATTACATTAATGCATCAACATAAAAATGATCAAGTTCAATCTCTCAAATTGAACTTGAAACTATGAAATTTTTGTAGTAAGGTGTGAACAATTTGATCTAACATCAGAGTTGACCACGCCGATTAACTCTGATGTCAATCGAAGAGTAAGTGAAAAATTAAACAGATAAACCAACAATGCTTAAAGCACTTGAGATGGAAAATCCACTCATGTTCATCATGAAATCTATCATTGAAAACAACCTAAAACAGAGTATAGGACTTAAACAATAGTGGAAGAAATACTCCCTAAATATTTCCCTTCCTTCGGGCTCCTTAGTCTCATGTTTGACTCTATCATCTCCCGGGAGTTCTGGTCTCGAATTGTCTGTGTGGAATGTCGAATGAGTGTCTATCTCAAAATTATGTTTCTGCTCTGTTTTATATCCTCCATCATCTACTACATGTCACCGATCACTTCCACCGACATTAATTGTCCTTCACAAACGTACCACACACGTGCATTTAATTTGCGACAGGCACGTTGCTCTAAAATTCCCCTCGTGACTAATTATCGGTGAGTCAGTTAGATGATTGTGGACGTATTTTAGTACCTTGAATGAACCTGAAAAGTTAGATAAGAAAAATAAATAAATGAAAACATAAAGAAAAAGAAATTATTTTTTAAATGTTAAATGTTTGATAACTTGTTACAAGTTAACTTATGTAGATTAATAAACATCTTAATTGATGATTATTATTTACTATTATATAAAATTATTAAAAATTTATCAAACACTAATGATTTAGATATATTAATAAATATAAATACTAAAAACTAATTTTTTTCAATTTATCAAATTAAACTAAATCATTAAAATTTAACATCATAAATAAATAAGAAATTTAATAATTTAGATTTTATTAATAATTTTATTTTTACTATTTAAGAAATTAAATTGCTCGATTAATTTATTATTTAGTTTATTTTAATATAGTAATTATAACATAATACATTAATTTTATAATAATAATTATATCTTAAAGTTTATTTATAATTATTATTAATTATATATTTATACAATAAATAGTATATTAATTAATTATTAACAATTATTATTAATTTAGTTTTTTATTTTCATTAATAACCAATCTATGTATTTATATTATAATATTTTTAAAATTTTAACTTTTATAAAATCTTTTATATTTATTTGACTTTTTTTAAAAGTTTTCTTTTACCTTAACTTTTACTTTTTTAATTAATTTTTGTTATCATTTTGTTTTATATTTATTTTATTATTTTATATATTTTTGTAACTATTTTCCTCCCCCAATTTCCATGCTTCACAATAGGAAGGGGGAGTCTTCTTATCCAAATACCGCAGCACATATTAGGGAAGGTCAGCAGGCTGCTCTGTCTTCCTCCATCAGCGGCGGTTGGGTCTTCAATGGGTGGTGTGGCACCCTAGCTCCTTGCAGCAGCGGACAATAGCGGCTAGAGCTCCTTGCAGCGGTGGACCAGCAACAACTTCAGCACCTTGCAGCGGTGGCTCAGCTACCTCCTCAGCTCATCCAGGTTTCAACTTTCCAGATCCACAAGTGGTGCGCAAGTCTTCCTCCTGACCCTAGCGTGGCGCGACATCATCCAAAGTGCAGTGCAACACCACCCAGCCTCATCCTCCAATCAGTATCGGAATGCTCCACAACTACCAACAAGGAGGTGCAACGAGCTCCTCAAATGTGTGGTGTCCCTTCTCCAATAGACCATTGGTGGCCCTCTTCAGTTCTGGCATAGCACACATCATAGCAGCGGTCAGCAGGTGCGTCGGCCTCCTCTGCTTCAGCAGCATCCAGCAACAGCAGACACCGGCTCGACCCTCCTTCGAACATCAGTGGCGCTTTCTACACAGCAACAAGGGCCTCTTCTGGCTTGACACTAGCCTTAAATAACAGCGGCTACCTTGCAGCGGCTCTGGGTGACTTGCATTCTGCGTAGAACAGGGCTCAGTGAGGGAAAAAGGAAGCATCGACGTGGTATTGGATTATCAGAGAGGTTGAGGGAGAGGGTAATCTATCGGTGAGGTTTGGGAATTAGTGGGTAACAGTGAGAAAATAAGAAAGGAAGTATCTGTAGCTACCGATAGAAGGATATTATCGGTGAGGGGCACTTACTGATTGAGGAAAAAACGGGGGGGGGGGGGGGGGTAATAGTGAGGCAGCTACCGATAGATGGATATTATCGGTGGGGGGTAGCTACTGATACAAAAAATAAATAAAAATAAATAAATAGTTACCGATGGCATTAAAAGAACTCACCGTTAAGAAAAACTATCTGTGATCATTAAAAAAAAATAAATTCAACTTAAATTGAAACTAAAGAGAAATAAAATAAAAAAAATTAATTATAAGGAACCTAAATCTAAACACCATTATTTTAAAATAGAAACTTTTTTAAACTTCAAAACATTAAAATAATTAATTGTAAACACTTAATTTATAAACCAAATAAATTTTAAACTAAATTAATAAAATACTTAAATTAAAATAAATAAATAAATTTATTAAAGAGAAGCATCAAAAAAAATAAAAACTTTGGTAACCCAAATAAATTACCGCAGAAGCTCGTCTACCTAACAAGTAGACTAAAACAGTTATAAAATGAATTAAAATTCAATCTTCTTACATAAAATAAAGTAATTAATGTCTACAAACTCTTAAATAATTAATTAATTAACTAATTGAACTCATATAATTCAGGGCGAGGCAATTAAATTTAATTAAAAATACATATTATTTACTTAAATGACTAGAATAATGTTTTATCAAATAACATTACATTGCAAACCTATTCTAATGTACCTATTTTTAAAAGATTAATTTTTGAAACAAATACTAACTTAATTAATTAGAATAATATTGATTATATAATTGTTTAATTAGAAATAACTTATTAAAAAGTCGACCAGAATTAAATTAACCAAACTAAAAACTCACAGTTTAGGAATTCATAGTTAAATGAGATATATCGGTAGGAAAGAGTATTGGTGACTAAGGTCACCGATATAGGCATGGTCACCGATAGAGGCAAAGACACCAATAGACAGTACCAATAACCTACTATCAGTAGCTAAGCTACCGGTAGTCTGGAAAGATGAACCAGGTTATATAACATTAAAAATTAAAGGAAAATGAAATAGATAACTCAATAATTATTAATAATGTAAAATTAAATAAAATAAAAATATATATATTGTAACACCCCAAGCTTCTACGGTACGCTTCTCTTTGAATAATGTGATAGCGTGTGTTGTACGCAACACCGAGTTCTAACACACCATAACTAATCAAACTAGCCGTTATGAATAGTAATACCTACGTTTTGAAATTATATATATTTTATATTTCAAAATGGACTTCATTTTTGGATTCGGAATATCGAATTTAGCCTAAGGTAAAATTTTGGTACTTTTCGGATAGCTTTAATATTTTGATGAATAGTGAAAATTACTAAATTTTAATTAAAAACAACTTTTTTAATCGAAATAATTTATATTGATAAATTATGAATTTGAGTGGTTTTAAAGTATATTTAGAATATATTTTTACAATTTAATACATTGTTGGTCATTGTACATAATTGTACAATTAAACCGAACATAAACAAGTATCAATCTTTTGACAGTTATTATATCGTAAAAACACGCTTTTTGTTTTGATAGCGGGAATTAATTTTAAATTAATTTCTGCCACTTCTGTGTTTTGAATTTAGAAAAATGGATTCCATATTTGGAATCAGGATTTTAAAATTGTGTAAATAGGTAACATTTATTTTTAGACATTTTGAATAATTATTTCGGTAAATATTTTATTTACCATGGTTAAAGGGTAAATCCTGTAAATAAGGTTTAACAAATAATATTATAATAATAACTAATTACCATAAAACATGTCCTAACCTTATTGGTTGATACAAGTTCGACCATACGAATCTTTGGGTCTATTTTGAGACCCCATGGTGCCACTTGTAAGTGATAGAGACACTTTATTTTAATTAAGTTAAAATGAATACAAAAATGACACAAGAATATATCTTTTAGAAAACCAATTTTTAAATAGGGTTATATATGTTGGATTTTCGACTATAAATATTCATTAGAAATCTAAAATTATTTACTACATAATAGTAATTTATTTATAATTTTTATACACTAAATAATGTAATTTATGTATGACAGAATGATGATTCAGTAATTACCATAATAGTCAAAAATTAAAATAATTGATATTATAAATACCCAAATAAATATAATTTGAGACTTTTTATTAATTACACTAATTTTATAGGTTAATATGACATGTTAGTATTTATTTAATTTACTTTTATCGAAGTAATCATTCTTTTATGATTTTCACAAAAATCAATTATTGAATAGTGTCAAAATTGACATAAAAGAGTTTTTTAAAACAAATATTATATTATTAATTGATATTAAATTCCTCAAAATCTAAGGTTCATCCAAGAGACTTATATCATGATATTTATATCATTCATGGACCACTTGGTGGTCTCTTGGATATAAATTGTAAGTTTATTAACCATATAATATAAAAATACAAAGAGACATTGTAAAAGTGAAACTAATTAACTAAGAGTTAATACTTCATGATAAGGTTAATATAGTAACCCAAACCTGTCTAAATTCTATTGGTTTAGTGGTTTGAGACCTATCCCCACCTTAACTTTTAAATAATTCACTTTGGAGCAATTAGAAACCGAATATGAATTTATTATATAATAATATTTCTAGCTTTTCCAAAGGTGCCCCTCACCCCTCTTATAAAAGGGCACTCCCCCTTCTCATTACTTCACACCTTCAAAGCCTTTTGGTTCTGCCAAACTCTGCCCCAATACTCTCTAAACTTCCCTCACTACAACCTAAGGGCCATAGTTTGATCAGAAAGCCAACCTAATGAGCCCTTTTGATCAAATCAAAAGGAAGAACCCGAAGAAGAGGTAATGATTTCACCACCTTTTTCCAAGTTCCTTTCTTCTTCCACTTCTTCTTCCCTTGTTGTTACCATTCTAAAATAATAACTCCAGTATCATATATATACTGTGATGTTATTATAAATATGGTACAACCATATTAAGTATTCTATCCATCCTTTAAATAACATGTCACCATACGTGCGTACGTACGACTTACCGTCTCCGCGTCGTGGTGTAATTGTTATTCAATAAATTATTATTTGGATGTGTATAATAATGATGTTTAATTCATATAAATAATAAATGAAACATTATAATTATTCTGTATATGTGATTTAATATCCAATTATATATTATTTTAATATCAAAAGAATGATATTGTCGCTCGTGCGTACGTACGGACTACCATCTCTACGAACGCGATGAGATTCAGTCTTCATCGTATCCATTCAAGTATAATTCTCATTTGATGATTAATAATAGTATCTAAGGACTTGATATCATTTTGGATATGATTAAGATACAACCTATCCATTACAAACATGTCTTACGTAACAAAACATATAAAAAACGAGTAAGTTAACACCCGAAACAACGATAAAACTAAGATATTATTAAGAAATCAATGTTAAAATATCTTATATGATATCATATTAATGTATATGATTCCTGTATAATTTAATAACAATTATTTCACCATTATACAGGAGGTTAACCTACCCCAACCATGGGAAAGTACAAGTTAAGGGTTTTTTCACAATCTCTTCATTATCCGAAATTGTTTATACGTAATAATCTACTGGGATCTCTGTATCATCCACATACATGTTTCTTAAAAATGTATTTCAAAAACATTTTTACTATTTAAAAGAATATGTGTTAAAGTCATTTATACCCTTGTTTGAATTTTTATAAGAGTTTTATAAAGGAATCTTTCTGTCGTTTTCCAAACAAGGTGCTTTTTAACCTTTTCGACATAATTAAGGTAAGAATGTTTTTTTAACTTATACGGTGGGTGCGGTTATTTTCCTCCATTATAAAATCGTCGAAGCTTCCCTTACAAGCTTATAAGAATATTTTCAAAGAAAATGTTTTATTTTATAAATATATGACTCTTAAATGATTTCAAAATAGAAAGAGATATTTCTCTAAAAAGAGTTTTGATTTCATCTATGTCAACATCCTTTGATGGATTTTATACTTATTTGAAGTTGATTTATTATGATACAAAACTTCTATATTGTATTGAATGTTTTATGATATGTTTGACTGTGGATGCTTTATTTTTATACCATTCATGGTTTATGGATGAAGTATTTACATTTCGTATGATAGTTTTAATACGAATGTTTATGTTATGTTTAAACCTTTTCATATGGGAATGCATTGGACTTAATATGTGACGGGTGGAGCCCGCTATAGCTCCTCGATGCATCGGTAGGTCTCACGAGACAAACTAGTGTCTTGGCACAAGGCCTTGACAAAATCTTATGTGTAGTCTTGGCACGAGGCTTTGGCTATGTGGTTACGATAGTCTGGCATTATGCATTCCATCATTATGAAAGCGGTTATTGATATTGAATGTGATAATTCGATTAGTAGAATATCCATGTGAATAAGTAAATGGAATTATTTCATTTTATTTTTTCCATACTATGTTGAAGTTCAATTTTAAAAGGCTTTTGATTTAAGTTATACATTTCCTTAAATGTTTATTCTTATTTATGAATGTTTCCGCTATATTGTTATCCTTACTGGGCATTTGAGCTCACCCCTTTTCTATGTTTTATTTTTCCCAGGATGTGAAGAGGTAATTTTTGAATAACTTACAGGGATAGTATTTGGGGATATGAGTGTGGAATATGAAGACTATATTGTTGTAGTTTTCATTTTTATGATGTAATGTAAAACTTTATGAATATATCTAGTGTTTCCAAGGCTACTAAACCAATCGGTCTTTAAAGATTTGATCTTTCTTGTGATCATGCCAATGTTATGTAATAATGCACCGAATCTGGGTCACTGGGGTCGGGGCGTTACAGTTGGAATCAGAGGAAGTTTAGTACAAACCTTGGAAGCTAGATTTAGATAAACTCTGATTAGAGCACGTAGAAATAAGATGAACATTGAGGATTAGTATAGAAGAACTTCCTAGAATTTTGGTATTGTATATATTTTCTGAGTTTTCCGAGAAATACATCCCTGTCTGGATAAAAGCAGGTAGAGGTGGCTCTGGCACATATGTACCTAGGGGTAATACCCGAAAACACCGCTTTGAGCTAGACTCGAACGGGAACTGCTGCATGACAACGGGCCTTGCTGCACTCTTGGTTACGACACTCCCGGAGGATATGCTTATGATAAATCTCATTTTCTTTACAAATCATTATGAAGGGTTTATGAGTATATACTTCCTCAAAGAAATTTTTTTTATTGTTATGGATTATATGCATAAATAGTTCAATTTATGTTAAGTGTTTTATAAGTATGGAATTATGTATTTTGATTCATAAACTGATCTAGTTTCTGCCATTGTTTAGAAATGGCGCCCAGTTGAAGAAATGGAAACTGTATCAATGCACGCACTCCTTGTAGGAATTTCCCTCCTACACAAGATAATTATAGTGGAGCTGGTGATGCAACTGGTGCTACTCAGCTAATCACCATACTGGGACAACTCACTCAGGTTATGAATAATAACCTTACCCATATGGAGCACCCTGATCCGCAGGGTGGAGGATCAATGTTAGATCGATTCATGAGGCAACAACCACCAATGTTCAATGGGAGTACAAATCCCTTAGTAGCTGAGCAATGGATAAATTCCCTAGAGAAAATATTTCAGGCTTTGGGGAGTAGTGAAAGGGAAAAAGTTAACATGGCAGTTTACCGACTCACTGGAGATGCTGATCAATGGTGGTCATTGATTCAAAATACGAAGGAAGATGATGAAGTATAAAATATGGAATGGAGGGAGTTCAAAGATCTGTTTTTAGAAAAATACTTTCCTCGCGACCATCGAGCAGATATGGAAAGGAAATTTCTGAGTCTGAGACAAAAGGAGGATGAGAATTTCATAAAGTATGAGGCTAACTTTACATGGTTAGCAAGGTATGTTGGAGATTATATATGTAACTCAAGTAGTAAGATTGATCGTTTCTTTGATGGGTTAAAACCATTTTTCCGTTGAGCATTAGTCTCACAATCCTTCTCGTCGTACGAAGACATTGTCTCATGGAGTATCAAGAACGAAAAGGAATTCTCTAAGTCTTATGACTTTAAAGAAAAGCAAGAGAAGAAGAGACCTTCTGATCAATCTGGGAAATGGAAATAAGGGGAAGAAGGGAAAGGTTGAATATCCATCTTGTGGTAAATGTGGTAAGAAACACCCTAGTACTTGCTTGAAGGGAACGAGAGTCTGTTATAAGTGTGGTGAAAAGGCCACCTAGCTCATGATTTCAAGGGGAATAAGGAAGATACCAATGTTTAGTGCTACAATTACAGGGAGATAGGGCATTTTGCAAATAAATGTCCTAAGCGTCAGAAGAAATTACCTCAAAAAAGTCCAAGGGATCATGGCCAAGCTTATGCTATCACTACTGCTAAGGTAGAAGCTCCGAAAGACGTGGTGGCAGGTAATTTAATGGTTTCCTCAAGTTTATAAAATGAATTATTTGATTCTGGATCATCACATTGTTTCATATCTTCCCAGTTTGCTAAGAAAATTAGATATTTCCAATTTGATTTAACAAAGGAGTTGTAAGTTAAAACTCCTAAGGGAAGTATCATTGCAACAAATTTTTGTGAATCAGTCCCCATTAGAGCACATAAATATTCTTTATCTGCTGATATCATCATCATACCTATGATTTAGTTTAATATAATCCTTGGTATGGACTGGCTTTCAGACTATGATTCGAAGATTTATTGTAAGAATAAAGAGGTTACGATTCTTGATGATGATGATGATAAGGAACACCTTATCTTTAGAGTAGAATCATCACCACCTAATTCTTATCAAGATCCACCCCCAGTAGCTCAACTAAATTTAATTATTGGGGAGGAAGATAATGAAATGACTATGGGTGAGGAAAGGAATCTTCAAATAGAGGATGTACCTGTTGTGAAAGAATATGTAGATGTATTTCCGGAATATTTACCTGGACATCCTCTAGAACGAGAAGTTGAGTTTTACATTGATTTAATTCATGGATCAAGGCCTATATCGAAGACCCCTTATAGAATGGACACTATATAATTAGTTGAAATAAAGAAACAACTAGAGGAATTGAGTAATAAGGGATTTATTCACCCTAGTGTTTCTCCATGGGGATCCCCTGTTCATTTTGTTAAAAAGAAAGATGGATCTATGAGGTTATGTATCGACTACAGAGAGATCAATTCTATAACAATAAAGAACAAGTATCCCCTACCTCACATTGATGATTTATTTGACCAACTACATGGAGCTCAATACTTTTCAAAGATTGACCTTCGATCTGGATACCATCAGTTGTGTGTAAAGAAGTAAGACATTCTGAAGACAGCATTTCGAACCAGGTATGGGCATTACGAGTTCACTGTAATTCCCTTTGTATTGACTAATTAACCCTCTGTATTCATGGATCTGATTAATAGAGTTTTCAAGGAGTATCTTGATGAATTTGTGGTGGTATTTATTGATGATATCTTTGTATACTCCAAAAGCTACGAAGATCATGAAAATCACTTGCGCATTATCCTAAAAACTCTGAGAAGACATGAATTATATGGGAAGTTTAGCAAGTGTGAATTCTGGCTTCAGGAGATTTCTTTTCATGGCCATATTGTCTCTAAAGATGGAATCTCTATTGATCCTTCTATGACCAAGGAAATCCAAGAATGGCCAGCACCAACGAGTATAACAGAGGTACGTAGTTTTATTGGTTTGGAAGGTTATTATCGACGTTTCGTCAATAATTTTGCTCGGTTGGCAAACCTATTAACGAAGATCACACGTAAAGGGGTTAAATTTGTTTAGACAAAAGAGTGTGAAGAATGTTTCGAAGAACTGGAGAGAAGATTAGTCAATGCTCCTATATTGACTCTACCATCGGGGAATGATGGGTTCGTTATTTATAGTGATGCATCGAAGAAAGGACTTGGTTGTGTCCTTATGCAAAATGATAGGGTTATTGTCTATGAATCACGACAGTTGAAAATTCATGAGAAAAACTATCCTACTCATGATCTTGAGTTAGCAGCTGTGATCTTTGCTTTGAAGATATGAAGGCACTACCTCTATGGTAAAAAATGTGAGATTTATACTGATCATAAGAGTTTGAAGTATATTTTCTCACAAAACGAACTCAACATAAGGCAAAGGAGATGTCTTTAATTACTCAAGGATTATGATTGTATGATACACTACCACCCGGGGAAAGCAAACAAGGTGGCAGATTCTTTGAGCAGAAAAGATCATGGAGTTTTGAACAATATGAAAATTGAAAGGGATCCAATTTTCATGGATCTAGTGCAGATGGACATGGGAATAACCAGGGAAGGTGAAACATCAATTCTTTTTCAAATGGTTGCCAAACCATCTTTACTAGAAAGGATTAAGAGTACTCAAAACGATGATGAATAATTTCAAAAGATGATTAAAGCTGTGAACGATGGGAGATTGAGAGACTTTGTGTATGAAGAAGGAATTTTGAAATTCGAGAAGAGGCTTTGTGTTCCCAATATACCTGATCTAAAAAGAGAATTGTTGGATGATGCTCATAGTTCCAATTTCTCTATACACCCAGGGAGCACCAAAATGTATAGAGATTTGAAGGAACATTTTTGGTGGGACAACATGAGGAGGGAGATTGCTGATTTTGTGTCAAGATGTATGGATTATCAACAAGTGAAAGATGGAAGGCAACAGCCTGGAGGAGTCATGCAACCTCTTCCCATACCAGAGTGGAAATGGGAAAATATTACGATGGACATTGTCATGGGACTACCAAAGACTCCTAGAAGGAACGATGAAATATGGGTTATTGTTGATCGTCTTACCAAGTCAGCATATTTTCTTGATATAAGAGAAGATATACCCCTGAAACGTCTAGAAAGACTATATGTTAATGAAGTTGTGAGACTTCATTGAGTACCCCTATCGATTGTTTCAGATCGTGATCCCTGTTTTACTTCAAGATCTGGAAAAGTCTTCAGAAATCCAGGGATACTGAACTTCATTTGAGCACTGATTACCACCCTCAAACTATTAGACAATCAGAATGAACTATTCAAATTATAGAAGACATGTTGAGATCCTTCTCACTTGACTTTCAGGGTATGTGGGATCAATATTTACCTTTGGTAGAATTTTCTTATAACAATAACTTCTATTCGAGTATTCAGATGGCACCATATGAAGCATTATACGGAAAGAGATGACGTACACCAACCTGTTTGGATGACGTTGGTGAAAGAAAACTTGTAGGCCCAAAACTGGTGGAGGAAACGATGGAAAAGGTGAAGGTAATCCAAAATCACATCAAAGCAGCTCAAAGTAGGCAAAAGAGCTATGCTGATAATCGAAGGAAGGATTTGGAATTTAAAGTCAATGATAATGTTTTCCTGAAGGAATCTCCATGTAAGGGAGTCATACGTTTTGGTATCAAAGGTAAATTGAGTCCCAGGTACATCAGACCTTTCAAAATTCTAGAACGAATTGGGGTTGTAGCTTACCAATTGGCAATGTCGCAAAGTCTCTCCAAAGATCATGATGTGTTCCACATATCTCTATTGAGGAAATACATGCCTGACCCAACGCATGTACTCACCTATGAGGAATTAGAACTGGAACCCGATCTGTCTTATTGCGAAGATCCCGTCAGGATTCTTGATACGAGAGAACAAGTACTGTGAAACCAGACGACGCGTCTGGTAACGGTTTTGTGGAGAAACCATAAGCTGGAAGAGGCGACATGGGAACCCGAGAAGCTTATGATGAAGAACCACCCGAGTCTTTTCATGTGGTAATATTCTCGAAATTTCGAGGAAGAAATTATTTGAAGGAGGGGAGAATGTGACACCCCAAGATTCTACGGTACGCTTCTCTTTGAATAATGTGATAGCATGTGTTGTACGCAACACCAAGTTCTAACACACCATAACTAATCAAACTAGCCGTTATGAATAGTAATACCTACTTTTTGAAATTATATATATTTTATATTTCAAAATGGACTTCATTTTTCGATTCAGAATATCGAATTTAGTCTAAGGTGAAATTTTGGTACTTTTCGGATAACTTTAATATTTTGATGAATAGTAAAAATTACTAAATTTTAATTAAAAACAACTTTTTTAATTCAAATAATTTATATTGATAAATTATTAATTTGAGTGGTTTTAAAGTATATTTAGAATATATTTTTACCATTTAATACAATTTTGGTCATTGTACATAATTTCACAATTAAACCGAACATAAACAATTATCAATCTTTTGACAGTTATTATATCGTAAAAACACGCTTTTTGTTTTGACAGCGGGAATTAATTTTAAATTAATTTCTGCCACTTCTCTGTTTTGTATTTGAAAAAATGGACTCCATATTTGGAATCGGGATGTTCAAATTGTATAAATAAGTAACTTTTATTTTTAGACATATTGAATAATTACTTCGGAAAATATTTTATTTACCATGGTTAATGGGTAAATCTGGTAAATAAGGGTTAACAAATAATATTATAATAATACAAAATTACCCTAAAACATGTCTTAACCTTATTGGTTGATACAAGTTCGACCATAGAAATCTTTGGGTCGATTTTGGGACCCCATGGTGCCACTTTGAAGTGATAGGGACACTTTATTTTAATTAAGTTAAAATGAATACAAAAATGACACAAGAATATATCTTTTAGAAAAACAATTTTTAAGTAGGGTTATATATGTGATATTTTCGACTATAATTATTAATTATAAAGATCAAAAGATTTCCTAAATAATGGTAATTTATATATAATTTTTAGTCATTAAATAAATTAATTTATGTATGACACAATGATGATGCAGTAATTACCATAATAGTGAAAGATTAAACTAATTGATATTATAAATAACCAAATAAATATAATTTGAGACTTTTTATGAATTAAACTAATTTTAGAGGTTAATATGACATGTTAGGATTGATGTAATTGATGTTTTTCGAAGTAATAATTCTGTTATGAGTTTCAAAAAAATCAATTATTGAATAGTGTCAAAATTGACATAAAAGAGTTTTTTAAAACACATATTATATTATTAATTGATATTAAATTCATAAAAATATAAGGATAGGCCAAGAGACTTATATCATGATATATTTATCATTAATGGACCACTTTGTGGTCTCTTGGATTTATATAGTAAGTTTATTAACCATATAATATAAAAATACAAAGAGACATTGTAAAAGTGAAACTAATTAACTAAGAGTTAATACTTAATGATAAGGTTAATATAGTAACATGAACCTGTCTAAATTATATTGGTTGAGTGGTTTGCGACATATCCCCACATTAAACTTTAAATAATCCACTTTGGAGCCATTACAAACCGAAAAGGAATTTATTATAAAATAATATTTCTAGCTTTTCCAAAGGTACCCATCACATCTCTTATAAAAGGGCACTCTCCCTTCTCATTACTTCACACCTTCAAAGCCTTTTTGTTCGTCCTACCTCTTCCCAAATACTCTCTAAACTTCCCTCACTACAACCTAGAGGCCTTATTTTGATCAGAAAGCCAACCTAAGGAGCCCTTTTGATCAAATCAAAAGGAATAACCTGAAGAAGAGGTAATGATTTCACCACCCTTTTCCAAGTTCCTTTCTTCTTCCACTTCTTCTTCCTTTGTTGTTACCATTCTAAAATAATACCTCCAGTATAATATATATACTGTGATGTTATTATAAATATGGTACAACCATATACATTATTCTATCCATCCTTTGAATAACATGTCACCATACATGCGTACGTACGGCTTACCGTCTCCACATCGTGGGGTAATTGTTATTCAATAAATTATTATTTGAATGGGTATAATAATGATTTGTAATTCATGTCAATAATAAATGTAACATGATAATGATTCTGTATATTTGATATACCATTCAATTATATATTATTTTAATATCAAAAGTATGATATTGTCGCTCGTGCGTACGTACGGACTACCGTCTCCACGAACGCGATGAGATTCATTCTCCATCGTATCTATTCAAGTATAATTCTCATTTGATGATTAATAATAGTATATAATGACTTGATATAATTATGGATATGATTAAGATACAACCTATCCATTACAAACATGGATTACATAACAAAACATATAAAAGAAAACGAGTAAGTTAACACACGAAACAACGATAATACTAAGATATTATTATCAAATCAATGTTAAAAGATCATATATGATATCATATTAATGTATATGATTCATGTATAATTTAATAACAATTTTTTCACCATTATACAGGAGGTTAACCTACCCCAACCAAGGGAAAGTACAAGGTAAGGGTTATTTCACAATCTCTTCATTATCTGAGGTTGTTTATACGTAATAATCTGCTGGGATCTCTTTATCATCCAAATCCATGTTTCTTAAAAATGTATTTCAAAACATTTTTACTATTTAAAAGAATATGGGTTAAAGTCATTTATACCCTTGTTTGCCTTTTTATAAGAGTTTTATAAAGGAATATTTCCGTCATTTTCTAAACAAGGTACTTTTTAACCTTTTCGTCATAATTAAGGTAAGAATGTTGTTTCTAACTTATACGGCGGGTGCAGTTATTTTCCGCCATTATAAAATCATCGAAGCTTCCATTACAAGCTTATAAGAATATTTTCAAGAAAATGTTTTATTTTATAAATATATGACTCGTAAATGATTTCAAAATAGAAAGAGATATTTCTTTAAAATGAGTTTTTATTTCATCTATGTCAACATCCTTTGATGGATTTTACGCTTATTTGAAGTTGATTTATTATGATACAAAACTTCTATATTGTATCGAAGGTTTTGTGATATGTTTGACTATGGATGTGTTATTTTTATACCATTCATGGTTTATGGATGAAGTAATTACAATTCTTATGCTAGTTTTAATACGAATGTTTGTGTTATGTTTAATCCTTTTCATATGGGAATGCATTGGACTTAATATGTGACGGGTGGAGCTAGCTATAGCTCCTAGATGAATCAGTAGGTCTCATGAGACAAACTAGTGTCTTGGCACAAGGCCTTGACAAAATCTTATGTGTAGTCTTGGAACGAGGTCTTGGCTATGTGGTTATGATAGTCTGGAATTATGCATTCCATCACTATCAAAGTGGTTATTGATATTGCATGTGATTATTCGATTAGTAGAATATCCATGTGAATAAGTAAATGGAATTATTTCATTTTATTTTTTCCATACAATGTTGAAGTTCCAGTTTAAAAGGCTTGTGTTTTAGGTTATACATTGCCTTAAATGTTTATTCTTATTTATGAATTTTTCCGCTATATTTTTATCCTTACTGGGCATTTGAGCTCACCCCTTTTCTATGTTTTATTTTTCCCAGGATGTGAAGAAGTAATTTATTAATGACCTGCAGGGATAGTATGTGGGGATATGAGTGTAGAATATGGAGACTATATTGTTGTAGTTTTCATTTTTATGATGAAATGTGAAACTTTATGAATATATCTAGTGTTTCCAAGGCTACTAAACCAATCGGTCTTTCGAGATATGATCATTCTTGTGATCATGCCAATGTTATGTAATAATGCACCGACTCTAGGTCACTGGGGTCGGGGCGTTACATATATTTAATGAAAAAATTGAAAGTTAATTATTTTAAAAACAAAGAAATAATTAATCATTTATTTTATAGTCCATAGTTACATAAATTGTTACAAAAAATGAATATTTGACAAATTTAATTATAAAAATACAAAAGTAAAAATATTAGATAAAAAGTGTAAAAATATTTAATTAAATCATTAATAATTAATAAAAAGTATGTGGCAAAACAATGTAAAAATTGAGCCACATCAAATTCCCCCACACTTAAGCATTGTTTTTCCTCAAACAATCCCATGTTTTATTATCATATGAATCTTGATTATAATAAATACTCACTGGTAATTAAGAACACAAAGATCATCCATCAAAGAATATGTCACGCCTCATATGTGATACAACTTATTGACTAACTTCCATAAAATCTCAGGTTCTAAGTCCAAGATTGACAGGAGATAAAATATTAATGGAATTAAGAAATTAACCAAGGAACTTTGTACTTTGACTTTTTCACCTAGGTTCCAAAAATAATTATTTTTTTTGCGAATCACTTAAATGATACAACCTGAATGATTCCTATATAAACCATTTTACCCCTTCTCCATTTGGCGTTCACCATTCCCCTCACCTTAATGAGATCATTTTTTACCCGAGAAACTTTATTTATTTTCCCCAAGCCATGTATCATTGTGCTAAGCACGGTGCAATGAACTTATTCAAATTGAACAGAGGGATTATAGTTAACAGAAATGCACCCAGGATCTAGGGTCTCAGAGATTCACCGTGGGATCCAAGATGCCCAGATTACTCTAGTTTAAAATGATATATATAAAATTCATTTACATTGGCTCATTAAAGCAATTACTTTTAATAATTAAAAGATGAATGAGGCCCCTAGAATTAGAATCAAAATTCCAGTTCCAAAGGTATGACCATAACTCCATAAACATAAAACCCAAATCACTTCCATAAGTAGACCCTAAATCAAATTTCCATTAAATCACTAAGTAACACCACTCAGAAATCATCCAAACTCACTAATTTCAAGTTCTAAGCAGTCCATAACTACCAGCAAGAAACTTATCCTAAGGCAAGACATAGTTGAGTACAATGAAAAGCCTAAAATTATTCATGAATTTTGAAAAAATTTATCCATTTCTTTTAAAAAAATGTTTCAATTTGCAGTGAGAATTGATGGGATTACATTGAAGCACAGTTTAGCACAGTCAATAATTAACCCCCTCCCCCAAACTTAAAACCCAACATTGTCCCAAATGTTGACTTCTAAATAGTGAGAAGAAAAATTAATCAATAAGGTTCAAAACAAAGTTTCAATTTATTAGATATATGACATGTATAAAGGGTCTCAATGAAGTTCAAAAAATATTGTTTTCCACAAAGAATAAATAATTAGTAAGTTCATTAGCAATTACATGCATTAACCTTTAATGTACAATAACAATGATTTTCAATTAAGTTCAAAATACGGATAAAAGCGTGGGTGCACAATTAATTGGGTGTAAAAATTTTATCAAAGTATGATTCAAATGGATGTTCAATATAGTATAAAGATGCATGAAAAACACCATAAAGTAAAACCATTTTAATGAAAAACACCAGAACCAACAATCATGTACCCCCCCCCCCCCACACTTAATTTCATGCAGTGAATGATCTTAACAATGGTGAAATTCAAATTTTTTTCAAAAATAGGCACATGAATAATTTTAAAAATTCAGTAGCAAGACATGCAACAACATTTTATACTGTAAAAATCTAGTAGAATATTCAGTATAAATGTAGTAGAATTATTTTCTAAATCATTAAGGAGTAGAAAAATGAAATACAACAATTATGAATTGAGTGCATCCCTGAATATATTTTTGAATTTCTCTCCAGTATGGGAATTATACTCCATTTATTGCCAAAAGCAGCAGCATCATAAAAAAACGAGCATGAGAACCAGGAATATATAACTAGCATAGATATTGAAAATAGAAGGCACCACAACAGAATTTTATTCAAAGTAAAATAAGAACATAACAAAAGTAATCACAAAAAAGAACATTGGTTGACCCCCATGAAGCACGGAATTTAATGTCTTCAGTTAGACATTATTTAATTACAAAATGTTTATTTATTAACAAGGGAAAACCCATGGGTTGACTCCCATGTAGCTCTAGGTTTAAAGTCCCCAGCCAGAATCACCTAGAAACTAACCGTAGTCACTAGGTGGATGTGGTTTCCTTAATAGGAACCACCATATGTGTTTGGCCCAATTATTTTTAACATAACAATAGAAATTGTGGGATTCAAGACTTAAGTAGACTAAAACTGAATTCTCATAGCCTGGATTTACCCATATGAAGCAGCCATTAATAGTTGTGGTTATAGTGATGTCCACTTCCAGTTTAGTTTTAGATTTAACAAGATTTGAGTTCACATGAAGGGAACACATATTATTAGATTCTTCAAAGGGTGTCGCATTATTTACATGGTTATCTATCTCAACTTCATCACTAACAGGTTCAATTAAAAAGGTGCTCATGGGTGAATACTGGTTAGTAGGATCAAGATGGAATTCAATTAAGTACTGAAATGAATTATGAACATTGGAACTCAATTCCATTTCACCCTCTGGTCTACTATCAGTATCATGAAAAAGCTTAGAACCCTTAATAGATGAGGATATATGTGACTGACAAGGAAGATAATTTATTTTATCACCAACAGATTCAGGTCTAACCATATTATAAATCTCTTCCAAAAGATCCTCATCTGTTAACTCACACTGAACATCTACTGATTCTATAAAATCAATTCTGCCTAGATCAAGCGTGGTTTCAACCTCAACTTTTAGTTCATGTTCAAAAAGCTCACTTTCCCAATGATAGTCTATAGTGTGTTATAGAAAGTTCAAATCAGAAGGCTAAATGTTCAATTCAGCATCAATAAATTCAATTTCTAGATTGTTAAAATTGAAACATTTACCCCCATATAAAACATCACTGTTTTAAATTTCACTGCACAATGTTTCAGAAAAGTGATTACTATAAGAATAGGGAAAGGAGATCTCATCAGTTAGTCTTTCTTCAAACATCATTCCCTCATCCTCATTGTCCAACAACATTTCAAAATTTATTGGTTTTACAGGTTAAAAAAATGGAAGAGAAGTTCTTAATTGAAGTTCAAATATTTCAGATTCTATAATGACCAGTTTAATGTTCTCATCCAGATTATTCCCAATATCAAGTTCTAGCTCATTGTTTAGCATTACATAAATTTTGGGTGAACAGTTTTTAACATTAAAATTTTCAGTTTCATGTTTGACTTCAACCTGAGTGACTTGATTCTCAAAACTCCTAAAACAGTTATTTTTCTCAAAAGAAGGAATGATGAAAAGAACTGGACAATCTTTTTCAATCAGTTTTAGTTCATCATTAGATTTGTCCAACTCAACACCATTTAATCTCTTTTTGGAGTTTTCATCAATGTGTTCTTGATTCAAAGAGTTGGTTATTTCAAGATCTGGTTCAACAGTTTTAGATTTTTTTTCAGAAATAAAGTGTTGTTTCCTAGTCTCACTATCACTTTCCTCTTCAGTTTGCTTTTCAAATATTTTATAAACATTTTCTTTTTCATTTTCATCAAAATATTCTTGGTCATTAACCCTTTGTTGTAAATCCAAGAGCATGGTTTATAATCTTTTCATTCTTTGATGTCACTCTTGAGAATCTCTTAGTTGAATTTCATGGGTTTTAGTTAACCAATTGTTCCAATTATTTTCTCTAGCATCCAGTTTGGTTTCTATTAATTCTATTTTAGCTAGGAATTCAGCATTTGATTCATAATTTTCATTTTCATCAATATAACCATCCTGTTGTGGCTGGTTATAGGCACACTGCCACGAAGTGTGCCCATAATAGCCGAAACACACACAATATGGCCCCTTTTAATTCCAGTTTTCATGAACTTTCATTTTTAAACTAAAACCAGGTGAGGATAAACACACAATAGTTCATAGTGAAGCATATTATTTTCAAAAACACACAAACATTAGGTTCTAGTTCAAAGATGTTTTTTACAATCAGATTTTTTATATATGATTTTTTTATGATTTTTTATTGTGTTTTTATTTTTTTTCAAACCCTAGACTCTTAGTGTGTTCCTTCCCCGGCAAAGGCGCCAAATTTGGGAGAGTCCGGAGGTCGTCAAGGCCCTCAAAATTACACTTAATAACCTACAATAGTATAGTAGTGAAGGGTAGAACCCAAGGGAAGGTAGACGAGTTTTCTAGAGTTTTATTTTTATTAAACTCCAATGTTGTCAGCAGTGAAGCGAGTGTGAATTTCTTACTTTTTTTATCAAAATGAAGTTGAAACAGGATGAGGAAACAAGATTTTCAAAAAAGGAGCTAAAATTACAATAAGTACTAATAAAAAAGAATTATATCAAACTAACATTAAGCAGAAAAGGCAAGGAGCTAAGTACAACAATTTTCTTTGGAATTCTAAACTTGATGGTTAAAAGGATAACACTCCACTAAATTTAATTGAATCACACCTCAAAAATTGGTTGATATATCTTCCTCTCCAGAAGATACATCAAACAGAGGAATGAATTTTAGAGTTCTCCACTCTAAATATCATCATATGTTAAAAGTTTGAAAAAGAATACAGTTGAAATTAAACTCGCCGTAAAACTCCAACTATCATGACATTAATGAATCAACATAAAAATGATCAAGTTCAATCCCGCCAATTGAACATAAATCTACTAGATTTTTGCAGTAAGTTGTGAAAAATTTGACCTAACATCAGAGTTGACCACTCCGATTAACTCTGATGTATATTGAAGAGTATGTGAAAAATTAAAAAGATAAACCAAAAAAGATTAAAGCTCCTGAGATGGAAAATCAACTCATGTTAATCATGAAATATATCATTTAAAACAACTGAAAACATAGTACAAGACTTAAAGAAAAGAGGAATAAAGACTCCCTAAATATTTCTCTGCCTTCGGGCTCCTTAGTCTCCAGTTTGACACTATCATCTCCCGAGATGTCTGCTCTCGAATTGTCTACGTGGAATGTCGAATGAGAGTCTATCCCAAAATTATGTTGTTGCTCTGTTTTATATCCTCCATCATCTACTTCATGTCACCGATCACTTACACCGACTTTAATTGTTCTTCACAAACGTACCGCACACGTGCGTTTAATCCGCGAAAGGTACGTCGCGCTAAAATTTCCCTTGTGACTAACTATCAGTGAGTAAGTTAGAATAATGTTGACATATTTTAGTCCCTTGAATGAACCAAAAAAGTTAGATAAGAAAAATAAATAAATGCAAGCATAAAGAAAAAGAAATTATTATTTTTAAATTTTAAGTGTTACATAACTTGTTACAAGTTAAATTAAGTAGATTAATAAATATCTTAATTGAGGATTATTATTTAATTTTATATAACATTATTACAAATTTATCAAATGCTATTGATTTAGATAGATTAATAAATAAAAATACAAAAAACAAATTTTTTAGTTTATCAAATTTAACTAAATCATTAAAATTTGACATCATAAATAAATAATAAATTTACTAATTTAGATTGTATTAATAATTTTATTATTAACATTTAAGAAATTAAATTTCTTGATTAATTTATTATTTAGTTTATTTTAATTTAGTAATTAGAACAAAATACATTAATTTTATATTAATAAGTATATCTTAATGTTTATTTATAATTATTATTAATTATATATTTATACTATAAATAGTATATTTATTAATTATTAACAATTATTATTAATTTAGTTTTTTATTTTCATTAATAACCAATCTATGTATTTATATTATAATTGTTTTAAATTTTTAACTTTTATAAAATCTTTTATATTTATTTGACTTTTTTTAATGTTTTCTTTTACTTTAACTTTAACTTTTTGTTTCCTTTTTGTTTTACATTTCTTTTATTATTTTATATATTTTTTTAACTCTTTTCCTCCCCCAATTTCCATGCTTCACAAAAGCAAGGGGGGTCTTCTTCTCCAAATCCCGCAGCACATATTAGGGCAGGTCGGTGGGCTGCTCTGTCTTCCTCCATCAGCGGCGGCTGGGTCTTCAACAGGTGGTGTGGCACCCCAGCTCCTTGCAGCAGCGGACAACAATGGCTGGAACTCCTTGCATCAGTGCACCAATAGTAGATTCAGCACCTTGCAGC
Source organism: Viscum album (assembly GCA_963277665.1). Lineage (NCBI taxonomy): Eukaryota > Viridiplantae > Streptophyta > Magnoliopsida > Santalales > Viscaceae > Viscum > Viscum album. Next base: position 31,957,481 of record OY728140.1, on the reverse strand, counting down.
GGCGGCTCAGCTACCTCCTCAGCTCCCCCATGTTTCGACTTTCCAAATCCGAAAGTGGTGCGCAAGTCGTCCTCCTGACCCTAGCGCGACACAACATCATCCAAAGAGCAGTGCAACACCACCCAGCCTCATCCTACAATCATTGGTGGCATACTCCACAGCTACCCACAAGGAGGTGCGGCGAGCTCCTCAAATGTGTGGTGTCCCTTCTCCAATAGACCAGTGGTGGCCCTCTTCAGTTCTGGCATAGCGCACAGCATAGCAGCGGTCAGCAGGTGCGTCGGCCTCCTCTGCTTCAGCAGCATCCAGCAATAGTGGACACCGGCTCGACCCTCCTTCACACATCAGTGGCACTTTCTACACAGCAACAAGGGCCTCTTCTAGCTTGACACCAGCCTTAACTAATAGCGGCGGTACCATGTAGTGGATCTGGGTGACTTGCATTCTGCGTAGAACAGGTCTCAATGAGGGAAAAAGGAAGCAGCAACGTGGTATTGGATTATAAGGAAGGTTGAGGCAGAGGGTAATCTATCGGTGAGGTTTTGGAATTATTGGGTAACCGTGAGAAAATAAGAAAGGCAGTATCGGTAGCTACAGATAGAAGGATATTATTGGTGAGGGGAAGCTACTGATAGAGGAAAAAAGGGGGGGTAACAGTGAGGCAGCTATAGATAGATTGATATTATCGGTGAGGGGCAGCTACTGATACACAAAATAAATAAAAAAATAAACAGTTACCGATAGAATTAAAAAAACTCACCGTTAAGAAAAACTATCGGTGATCTTTAAAAAAAATAAATTGAACTTAAATTAAATCTAAAGCGAAATAAAATAAAAACAATGAATTATAAGGAACCTAAATCTAAACACCATTAATTTATAATAGAAATTTTGTTAAACATAAAAACATTAAAATAATTAATTGAAAACACATAATTTATAAACCAAATAAATTTTAAACTAAATTAATAAAACACTCAAATTTAAATAACTAAATAAATTTATTAAAGAGCAGAAACAAAAAAAATAAAAACATCGGTAACCCAAATAAATCACCATAGAAGCTCGTCTACCTCACCGGTAGACTAAAACAGTTATAAAATGAATTAAAATTTAATCTTCTTACATAAAATAAAGTAATTAAAGTCTACAAACTCTTAAATAATTAACTAATTAACTAATTGAACACATATAATTAAGGGCGAGGCAATTAAATTTAATTAAAAATACATATTATTTACTTAAATGACTAGAAGAAAATTTTATCAAATAACATTAAATTGCAAACCTATTCTAATGTAACTTTTTTTAAAAGATTAATTATTGAAACAAAGACTATATTAATTAATTAAAAAAATTTTGATTATATAATTGTTTGATTAGAAATTAACTTATTAAAAAGTGGAGCAGAATTAAATTATCAAAAAAAACTCGCAATTTAGGAATTCATAGTTAAATGAGAGCTACCGATAGGAAAGTGTATCAGTGACTAAGGTCACCGATAAATGCAAGGTCACCGATAGAGGCAAAGTCACCGATAGACAATACCAGTAACCTTCTATCTGTAGCTAAGCTATCGGTAATCTGGCAAGACGAACCATGTTATTGATGAAGCTATAATTTTCATATATTATATACAGTATTTCAATGTTATAATACCCACCATAGTGTTATTTTATGTGCAATTGTCACATTTTTATGATTTGGTGGAATTTTGAGCTCAAGTGCAAAAATGGCTTAAATTTGGTGTTTAACGCTTTTATTTGTATTCTGTATTTTGGCCATATAGTTTTACAAACTAAACCAAATTGTGAAATTACTTTTTATAGGTTTCCTTATATCATGGGCCGAATATATTTCTTCTGGAGGCCCAGCACAATCAATCATTTGGAGGCTCAAAATCAGCTCACAATCCGGACCTCGAAAATTGTGTGCAGAATGAAAATGTTTTAACTCTGAGCGTTTATATAGAATCTGACCGATCCAATGGAGCTGAATTTTAACATAGAGATTGAAGTGTAATTAATGAACATCTTTCATTAAGGTGTCCACATCTGAATCGGCTGGGTTCAAGGACTTTAATGCGTGGGATGTTGGAGTTGTGGAAGACGAAGAGTCACATGAACAGATTTAATTGTCCGCACCAAAACAGCCATAACTCTTTCATACGTGGACCAATAAGGATGAAATGTTGTGGAGGGACGTAGAAGAGTATATGGAACAACATTCAAGAAGGGAACAAGTACCAATTATGCCATTATTGGGCCTAAAAGAAGATGCAATCCGGAGGACAGAATTGATTCGAGATTTCATCAACCATTTTCCTATAAATATGTATCTCTTCTCCCTTTTACAAGGATATCCATTTTCAAGGGGTATGGTTGATTATATTTGTTGTAATAGTTAATTTTAGTTTTAATATATATTAGTTTATCTTTTCTCTTCATACCACCTTCCTTACATTTATTTTATTTTATGTATTCTCCCTCCGTAATTCCCTTCTCAACTCCACTAAAAATGGAGAAGTAACCTCGGTGCTTGTTCGAGGGACGGAATGGTGGGTTGATTGAGGTATTGAGCTGTAATTTTATTATCCTTTATTCAATTATTAGAATTTTTTTGGTGGTTAAATTGATTACAGTGAGCGGTCGCCATATTTTCTCTTCCACCAATTTCTTCTTCTCGTTTATCTATTTTCCATCCCTTCGCTATTTGTGTTGTGCATACGGTGGAGTATGGCATGAGTAGTGATGGTCAGGGAAGAGGTCTCCTAGCTAAATTTAGGAAGCGAATTACCCAATATGAAGAGGTCTCGTTATGGGGTAATGAAAATTCATATGAGAAGGTGAGGTGTGATAGGTCTTGATCACCTTATTGAATTGAATTTTGAGATTCTTTTTAAACAATGATATCAACCACCATGACCTCCTAAGGACAACTGCCGTCTTTTTTTCTTCTAAATTAATTCTATATTACATATCATTATTATATATCAAATTTATTTTTTATGCATTTGATATTATTCCCCCCCCCCATTTATATTATTATCAGATTTTATATTAGTTAGTTTATAATAATGACAATAGGAAAATAGTGCGTGTTAGCGGCCTCCTTGTGATCGACCTTAGGGTGTGCCAATATGGTTCATTTTTAAGTAAATAAAAATTTAATTGAATTGTGGTTTGCAACAAACCACTCTCATCATTATGGCGTCGTTTCCGGGGAGGTCAAGTGCTTTCACACACTATTTTCATAAAAACCAAAAAAAAAATTAAAAATTTCAAAAAGTAAAAAAAAAAGAATTTCATTTCATATCATTGTTTTTTTGGTCATGGATTATTTCAGTGATTTTTCTTATTCATGGACTAGTACTGAATTGTCTAGTAGGGAAGAGTCTTTTATGCTGCAGAAGGAACAAGATGCTGTGATGATTCAAAATAATTTCAAAATCCTTGAACAAGCAATCAAGATGGTAGCATCGCTGGCAGCTGATATTGAAAAAGTTAACGCTCTATGGATGGAACAAAAACAAAAAAATAACCAAGCTGAAGAAGAAGAGTTAAATTTTGTTCCACCAACATTTGAAGTTTAACAACCCAAGGTGGACTTGAAGATTCAATTTGAAGATACAATCATCTCCCCTTGGCCATTACTTGATGAGGTTCCTGAAGATGACAAGTCAGCTGATACAATTGTGGGAGATCAACATGCTTTGGATGAACATTGGTTAGATTTTGTTGAAGACCGAATGGTAAGGGTTCATCCCATATTTTTCAAAGAAGAATCAGTACCTCTATAACCCTCTATTGCTTTGGAAGAATATATTGAAGTCCCTGCTGAAAAAGAATTCCCAGTGGCCTTGCCTGAAGAGATCACATTTCAAGCTGACATACACGAAAGGGAAGATTTTTATATTAAATGTTCATGTTTTAATATTATTAAAGTGGAATTATTTTCTAACTTCCCTTTTGAATTTTTTGAAACATTATCACATGTGAAAGCCCTGGATGTTAAAGTCGAAGTGGACAAAGAAGTCGTGGATGGAGAAGTGGAGGACCCATTTTTCCTCCTTCCACCATCATTCTAGTTGTACCACAATAAAATGGTGAAGGAGTTATTGTACTCTATTTAGGGGTTTCTCTATGGATGTTATAGGCTAAAGAGAATTGGTAGAAAGAAGTTCTGGTGGTTTCTGAGCAAGAATCTTCATCCACCTTCGGATTGGGGTTAAGCTGCTGCAACTGTTGGACTAGGGGCAGTAAAAACCTAGCACCTGCTTGGGGGTCAAACCAAGCATTATCCTTTTCTATTTCCATCCCTCTTTATTTTTATTTATTTTTATCATATTTTCTTTATTTAATGTCTTTTAGGTCAAGTTCTAGTTTCTAGGGGCTTAACTCAAGGCTTCCACTGTAAAATAATGTCAGGTGGTGTCTTTCCTTTTATTTTTCTGCCCTTATAATCCTTTTGTTGTGATACAATGGGGGTAGTGAAATCTAGATGTGAGGGGAGTGTCAAAATACTTAGATGTTTTGTGTGATTTATTTTTATTTTTATTTTTTTATCTTTTTATGAAACTTGAGCTTCAATGAATATTCTAATAATTTTTCACACACCAATTGATTTTGAGATGATTGAAATGATTTTTGATAAAATGGATTTTATATGACTGTAGATGTGAGCAACTGTTTTCTAAATTGGATTTTCAAGCATTTTTTTGAGTTTGACAAATTTATGAAATCCATGCCTATGAAACACTGACTCAAATATTTTTCCAGTCCTGTGACGTATTCGAACCCACTTTGAAATATTCTTTCTAATACCCACACTTTCTTGAGAGAAGCTTGGATTTTGTGTGAGAACCTGAACTTTTGATTTTTCTCTTTTGATGCTTTGGATTTCATGGAATGTTTTTGATATGATTGAGGCATTTTTTTTGGCTAGCCTTATTTTATCTTGAGACCTACCTTTAAATCTATCCTTCGTTAGCCCTTAGATGTCATAAATTTCCTTATAGGTTTAAGCCACATTACAAGCCTAATTTTCCATACCTACCCGCACTATTAGTATTTTTGCGTGGATATTTCAAGTTTGAGTGTGGGGGAAGGGCCTTTAGTCCGCGTTCTTGGGATGTGTTTCATTTATGGGGGATGTGAGGTGTGTGTCAACATTTTGGGAAGTGGAATATAATGACCAAATTGGGCTTGGGTAATCCTTTCATTGTGCTTTATTTGTTTCATCTGGTTCTCCTTAAGAAAATAAAAAATTTGCAAAAATGGATATGAGCTTGAATTTGTCATTGTATTCAATGTTCAGCTCATTATCCATGAAAAAATCAAATAAATAAAATAAAATAAAGCTGTTCCTTTCTGGAGGTTTATAAAAAAATAAAAAAAATGAAAAACAAGGGGAGAACTTAGATGCAATCATTCATTGGATTCATTTCATGGCTCATGTCCCATGTCATATAAAAAGGGCGTTTGGTGTTTTGTTTCACATCGTTAAGGGTATTGAGTGAGGTTCATCCTGTGTTTTCACTTGATTATTCATGCATTGTGCTTAAGAGTCCAACCTTCTCTTTCTAGCCTTAATATTTCAATCATTTTCCCACCAACCCAAAGCCACATAATTCACCTGAAAAGTCCTCATGATTAAATACATTTTCATGTTTCGCACTGTGGAGATATGAGAATTTTCACAAGCCTATGGTGATACATGTACTTTCCAAGTATGAGCATAACTTCAGATTTAATTTCTCTTAGGTGAAGAGTGACACAAATTTCAATGTGAGGTAGGTTGTGATTGGGCCATGGATGGATTTATGAGGCTGAATAAATTTAAATGTGAGGAATGAAAATGATTGGAAATTGTTTTTACTAGAGGATACATGATGGAATATCATTTTGGAAGAGATCATTGATGTTTTCTCATTTTTGTTTGTTGTGTGAATTTTGATTTGAATATATGATGATTGCCCGGGAGTGCATTGATTAAGTGTGGGGGAATGATGAAGATATAATTTTAATATATTATATACTGTATTTCAATGTTCTAATACCCACCATTGTGTTATTTTATGTGCAACTGTCACATTTTTAGGATTTGGTGGAATTTTGAGCTCAAATGCAAAAATGGCTTAAATTTGGTGTTTAACTGTGTTATTTGTCTTTTGTATTTTGGACATAAAATTTTACACACTGAACCGAATTTTTAAATTCATTTTTTATAGGTTTCATTATATCATGGGAAGAATGTAAATCTTCTGGAGGCCTAGCTCAATCAATCATTTGGAGGCTCAAAATTAGCTCCCAATCCGGACCTAAAAAACTGTGTGCAGAATTGGAATGTTTTAACTCTGGGCTTTTATCTCCAAGCTGACTGATCCAATGGATATGAAATTTAACATGGAGCTTGAAGAGTAATTAATGAACATCTTTCATTAAGGATTATACGTCTTAATCGGCTGTTTTCAAGGACTTTAATGCCTGGGAAGTTGGAGTTGTGGAAGACGAAGAGTAACATGAACAGATTTAATTATCCGCACAAAACCAGTCATAACTGTTTCATACGTGGCCCAATCGGGCTGAAATGTTGTGGAGGGACGAAGAATATTATATGGAACAACTTTCAAGAAGGGACCAAGTACCAATTATTCCATTTAATGGACCACAAAGTTGATTCAATCCGTAGGGAAGAATTGAGTCGAGATTTCATCAACCATTTTCCCTATAAATATGCATCTCTTCTCCCTTTTACAAGGATAGCCATTTTCAAGGGGCAAGGTTGGGTATATTTGTTGTAATAGTTAATTTTAGTTTTAATATATATTAGTTTAGATTTTCTCTTCATACCACCTTTCTTACATTTATTTTATTTTATGTATTCTCCCTCCGTAATTCCCTTCTCAACTCCACTAAAAATGGAGAACTAACCTCAGTGCTTGTTCGAGGGACAGAATGGTGGGTTGATTGATTTATTGAGATGTAATTTTATTATCCTTTATTCAATACTAATAATTTTGGTGGTGGTTAAATTGATTATATTGATCGGTCGCCCTGTTTTCTCTTCCACCAATTTCCTCTTCTCGTTTATCTATTTTCCTTCCCTTTGCTATTTGTGTCGTGCATACGGTGGAGTATGACATGAGTAGTGATGGTCAATGATTAGGTCTCCCAGCTGACCTTAGGAAAATCATTACCCTATATACAGAGGTCTCGATATGGGGTAATGATTATTCAAATGAGAAGGTGAGGTGTGATAGGTCTTGATCACCTTATTGAATTGAATTTTGAGATTGTTTTTAAACAATGATATAAACCACCATGACCTCCTAAGAACAACTGCCTTTTTTATCTTGTAACTTTATTATGTATTTCATTTCATTATTATATGTTAAATTTATTTTTTATGAATTTGATATTATTCCCCCCCCTCCATTTATATTAGTATCATATTTTATATAAGTTAGTTTATAATAGTGACAATAGGAAAATAGTGTGTGTTAGCGGCCTCCTTGTGATCAACCCTAGGGTGTGCCACTATGGTGCATTTTAAGGTAAATAAGAACTTAATTGAATTGTGGTTTGCGAAAAACCACTCTCATCATTTTGACTCCATTTCAGGGGAGGTCAAGTGCTTTCACACACTATTTTCATAAAAACCCAAAAAAATTAAAATTTTCAAAAACTAGAAAAAATAATTTCATTACATATTTTTTTTGTGATCATGGATTATTTCAGTGATTTTTTATATGATTGGCCTAGTACTGAATTGTCTAGTAGGGAAGTGTCTTTTATGCTGCAAATGGAACAGGATGTTGTGATGATTCAAAATAATTTCAAAATCCTTGAACAAGCAAGCAAGATGGTAGCATTGCTGGCAGCTAAAGTTGAAGAAGTTAAAGCTCTATAGATGGAACGAAAACAACAAAATAACCAAGATGAAGAAGAATAGTTAAATGTTGTTCCATCAACATTTGAAGATGAATAACCCAAGGTGGACTTGAAGAGTCAATTTGAAGATACAATCATCTCTCCTTGGCCATTCCTTGATGGGGTTCCTAAAGATGACAAGTCAGCTGATAAAACTGTGGGAGATCAACATGCTTTGGATGAACATTGGTTAGATTTTGTTGAAGACCAAAAGGTAAGTGTTCCTCCCATATTTTTCAAAGAAGAATAAGTACCGCTATACCCCTTTCTTTCTTTGGAAGATGATATTTAAGTCCCTGTTGAAAAATAATTCCCAGTGGCCTTGCCTGAAGAGATCACATTTCAAGCTGACATACACGAAAGGGAAGATTTCTATATTGAATGTTCATGTTTTAATATTATTCAAGTGGAATTATTTTCTGACTTCCCTTATGATTTTTTTGAATCAAAATCACATGTGAAATCACTGGATGTTAAAGTCAAAGTTGCCAAAGATGTCATGGCTGGAGAAGTGGAGGACCCATTCTTCATCCTTCCCCCATCATTCCAGTTATACCACAATAAAATGGTGAATGATCTATTGTAATCTATTTATGGGTTTCTCTATGGATGTTTTAGGCAAAAGATCATTGGAAGAAAGGCATTCTGGTGGTTTCTGAGAAAGAATCCTCATCCACCTTCGGATTGGGGTTAAGCTGCTCCAACTACTGGACTAGGGGCAGTAAAAACCTAGCACCTACTTGGGGGTCAAACCATGCATTATCCTTTTCTATTTCCACCCCTCTTCCTTTTTATTTATTTTTCTCATATTTTCTTTATTTCATGTCTTTTAGGTCAAGTGGTAGTTTCTAGGAGCTTAACTCAAGGCTACCACTGTAAAATAATGTCAGGTTGTGTCTTTCCTCCCTTTTATTTTTCTGCCCTTATCATTCCATTGTTGAGCTGCAATGGGGGTAGTGAAATCTAGGTGTGGGGGGAGTGTTAACCTACTTAGATGTTTTGTGTTCTTTATTTTTATTTTTATTTTTCATATTTTTAGGATCATTGAGCTTCAATGAATATTCTAGTCATTTTTCACACACCAATTTATTTTGAGATGATTGAAATGATTTTTGATAAAATGGATTTTATATGACTGTAGATGGGACAAACTATTTTCTAAATTGGATTTTCATGCATTTTTATGAGTTTTACCAATTTCTGAAATCCATGCCCATGAAACACTGACTCAAATATTTTTCCGGTCCTGTGAGGTATTCTAAACCACTTTGAAATATTCTTTCTAATACCCACACATTTTTTAGAGAAGCTTGGATTTTGTGTGAGAACCAGAACTTGTAATTTTTTTCTTTTGAAGCTTTGGATTGCATGTAATGTTTTTATATGATTGAGGCATTTGTTTGGCTAGCTATATTTTATCTTGAGACCTACCTTTACATCTATCCTTTGTTATCCCTTAGATGTCATGAATTTCCTTATAGGTTTAAGCCACATTACAAGCCTAATTTTCCATACCTACCCGCACTCTTAGTATTTTTGTGTGGATATTTCAGGTTTTAGTGTTGGGGAAGGTCCTTTCGTGAGCATTCTTGGGATGTGTTTCATTTATGGAGAATGTGAGGTGTGTGTCAACATTTTGTGCAGTGGATGATAAAGATCAAATTGGGCATGGGTAATCCTTTCATTGTGCTTTATTTGTTTTATCCGGTTCTCCTTAAAAAAATAAAAAAATAGAAAAAATGGATATGATCTTGACTTTATTATTGTATTCAAATGTCAGCTCATTCTCCATGAAAAAAAATCAAATAAAAAAAAGAAAATAAAGATGTGCCTTTCTGGAGCTTTACAAAAAAAAATGAAAAAAATGAAAAAGAAGGGGAGAACATAGATTCAATCATTCATTGGATTCATTTCTTGGCTCATGTCCCATGTCATATAAAAAGGGGGTTTGGTGTTTTGTTTCACATTTTTAAGGGTATTTAGTGAGGTCCATCCAGTGTTTTCACTTGATTATTCATGCATTATGCTTAAGAGTCCAACCTCCTCTTTCTAGCCTTAATATTTCAATCATTTTCCCACTAACCCAAAGCCACAGAATTCACCTAAAAAGTCATCATGATTAAATTAATTTTCATTTTTCGTGCTGTGGAGAGATAATAATTGTCACAAGACTATGGTGATACATGCACTTTCCAAGTATGAGGATAACTTCAGATTTAATTTCTCTTGAGTGAAGAGTGACACAAATTTCAATGTGAGGTAGGATGTGATTGGGCCATGGATGGATTTATGCGGTTGAATAAATTTAAATGTTAGGAATGAAAATGATTGGGAATTGTTTTTCATAGAGTTTACATGATGGAATTTCAGTTTGGAAGAGATCATTGATGTTTTCTCATTTTTGATTGTTGGGTGAATTTTGATTTGAATATATGATGAATGCCTGGGAGTGTACTGATTAAGTGTGGGGGAATGACGAAGCATTAATTTTCATATATTATATACTGTATTTCAATTTTCTAATACCCAACATAGTGTTATTTTATGTGCAGTTGTCACATTTTTAGGATTTGGTGGAATTTTGAGCTCAAATGGAAAAATGGCTTAAATTTGGTGTTTAACTATTTTATTTGGATTCCGTATTTTGGCAATATAATTTTACACACTGAACCAAATTGTGAAAGTCCTTTTTTATAGGTTTACTTATATAATGGGACGAATTTAATCCTTCTGAAGGCCCAGTTAAATAAATCATTTGGAGGCTCAAAATCAGCTCACAATCCGGACCTCGAAAACTGTGTGCAGAATTGGATGGTTTTAACTCTGAGATTTTATCTCGAAGCTGACCGATCCAATGGAGCTGAAATTTAACATGGAGCTGGAAGCGTAATTAAATAACATCTTCCATTAAGGAGTCCATGTCTGAATCGGCTGGTATCAATGACTTTAATGCATGGGAAGTTTGATTTGTGGAAGACGAAGAATCACATGAACAGATATAATTATCCGCACCAAAACAGTCATAGCTCTTTCATATGTGGACCAATCGGGCTGAAATGTTGTGGAGGGATTCAGAAGCGTATATGGAAAAACATTCAAGAAGGGACCAAGTACCAATTATTCCATTTAATGGGCCGAAAAGTCGATTCAATCCGCAGGACAGAATTGAGTCGAGATTTCATCAACCATTTTCCCTATAAATATGCATCTCTTATCCCTTTTACAAGGATTTCCATTTTCAAGGGGCATGGTTTAGTATATTTGTTGTAATAGTTACTTTTAGTTTTAATATATATTAGTTTAGCTTTTCTCTTCATACCACCTTTCTTACATTTATTTTATTTTATGTATGCTCCCTCTGTAATTCCCCTCTCAACTCCACAAAAAATGCAGAACTGACCTCAGTGCTTGTTCGAGGGATGAAATGGTGGGTTGATTGAGTTATTGAGCTGTAATTTTATTATCCTTTATTAAATCCTAAGAATTATGGGGGTGGTTAAATCGATTACAGTGAGCGGTCGCCCTGTTTTCTCTTCCACCAATTTCGTCTTCTCGTTTATCTATTTTCTTTCCCTTCGCTATTTGTGTCGTGCATACGGTGGAGTATGGCATGAGTAGTGATAGTCAGCGAAGACGTCTCCTATTTTACTTTAGGAAGAGCATTAGCCTATATACATAGGTCTCTGTATGGGGTAATGACAATTCAAAAGAGAAGGTGAGGTGTGGTAGGTCTTGATCACCTTATTGAATTGAATTTTGAGATTCTTTTTAAACAATGATATCAACCACCATGACCTCCTAAGAACAACTGCCTTCTTTTTTTCTTCTAACTTCATTCTATATTGCATTTCATTATTATATATTAAATTTAATTTTTATGCATTTGATATTATTTCCCCCCCCCCCATTTATATTACTATCATATTTTATATTAGTTAGTTTATAATAGTGACAATAGGAAAATAGTGCGTGTTAGTGGCCTCCTTGTGATCGACCCTAGGGTGTGCCACTATGGTGCATTTTTAGGTAAATAAGAATTTAATTGAATTGTGGTTCGTGACAAACCACTCTCATAAGTTATATAACCATAAAAATTAAAGGTAAATTAAATATAGAACTCAATGATTATTAATAATGTAAAAATAAAAAAAATAAAAAAATATAGATTTAATGAACAAATGGAAAGTTAATTATATTAAAAACAAATAAAGAATAAATCAATTATTTTATAGTCCATAGATACATAAATTGTTATATAAAATAAATATTTGACAAATTTAATTATAAAAATACAAAAGTAAAAATATTAGATAAAAGGTTTAAAAATAGTTAATTAAATCATTAAAAATTAATAAAAAGGATGTGGCAATATTATGTAAAAATAGAGCCACACTAGATAACTTTTTCTAGCCTTTTGTTTGAGATAGATGGAATGACCCATAATTCTATCACATGATCTACTAACACTTCACAAATGGAAAATTCAACTTCATTTCTTTAAGAGATGAAGTGGAAATTGTCTATGGAATGACCAACGGTGAGATTGTACCAAAATCAAGAACGTATTTTTTCTAATTCCATTTTATTCAACTTTAGGGAAATAATCTTGAAACCCAAAATTTTTGTCCTAGTTCCCTTATATATGATGAATTAGATGGTACCTTAGATCATCACAAATTTATGGCTTTGTGATTGTTGGATTTTTCATAGCCATGTCCTCTACCACTATTCATCTGAAGTGGATGATTATATTTCTCTTCCATATCGATATATTCACCTATGTTGTCGTATGCGGAAACCCAGTGCTGAGTTACTTTGGGTGACTGTTATGATTCTAAATATCCTTTTTAAAGTGAAGTTTTAGTATTCCTTTTTACTATGTGGGTTTCTTTGAATGAAACTTTTAAGTAGTAAACCATTTTTAACCCCGACGAATTTCGAGGGTGAAATTCATTTTAAGGGGGGTAGAATGTAACACCCCGATATTTTATGAGATATATTATTTTTAATTTCTTCGATGTCTTCTATTATACACTACACCAAGATTAGATTTTACTATACGCAACACAGTATTAGCGTGCAGTATACACAACACTATTCCTGGCTCGTATTACTCACAATTTCAAGTTCTTTTGTGGAAATTATTCAACGCAACATTAAGTATAGAATCTGATTAATGTATAAATGAAATAAGTTTTGATTATGTTATACACAACACCAAACAGAGCTTTCACTACACGCAACCCTGCCATTGCTTTCATTACACACAATCAAGACCTTCTTCGATAGCATGTGTAGTACACAATACCAAGTTTCACTAAACGATAAATTATTATAATATTATTATGAACTAGCCATTGTGAATATTAATACCAAATTTTTGAAATTTTATAAATTTTATTTATCAAAATGGTCTTCATTTTTGGATTCAGAATATCGAAATTATCCAAGGTTGATTTTTTTGTTTTTTTCTGAAAACTTTCAATTTTTAATAAATAGTGAAAACACTGGGTTACTATTTAAAAACCGACTTTTTATTTAAATAATAATTTATTTTATTTAAATTTATTTTAGGTAAAAATTGATACATAATACCTATATATGTTCAATGTAATTCATTGAAGTCATTTTATACTAATTTTTTATATATAAAAATTTTATTGAACTTTTCAACGTCTTTTACCTACCTCCTAGGTGTTTTTTGAAAACTTAGATAAATCTTAATTTTAGCACTTCTGTGAGTGGAATTTCGAAAATCCGAGAGACACAGTTAAAATCAAGGAGTAATATGTGGTTCAATAAGATAAAAATAATTTTTGGTGAATAGTAGCTTTTTACTTTATTTTACAACAGTTAAAAGTAAATAGGGTAATTAAGGGTAAACATGATATTATTATTTCCCTAAAACATGTCCTAATTCTATTAGATAAGTTGAATTTTACTAAAAACAACCTTAGGAATATAATATTATCATTTAGGTCCAGTTGGATTAGATTGGGACATTTATTATTATTTTATTTAAAAAAAAGTTAAAATATTCAAAGTCAAATTTTAATAATTAAAACATTTTTAATATATTGTTATAAATAAGATAAATTCAACAATAAATATTCATTAGAAAGCTAAAAATATTTCCTACTTAATGGTATTTTATTTATAATTTTTAGACATTATATAATGTAATTTATTTATGACACAATGGTGATGCAGTAATTACCTAAATAAAGAAATATTAAAATAATTGATATTATAAATACCAAAATAAATTTAATTTGAGACATTTTATGAATTAAAATAATTTTATAGGTTAATATGACATGTTAGTATTTATTTAATTATCTTTGTTCGATCTAATTATGCTGTTATTATTTTCACAAAAATAAATTACCAAATAGTGTCAAAATTAACATAAAATAGTTTTTAAAACAAATATTATATTATTAATTGTTATGATATTTCTAAAAATATAAGGTTCGGAAAAATGAATTAGATAAGGTTATATTTATTAATAATTAACCACTTGGGGTTCTTCTTTCTTGTTATAGTATGTTTATTAGTATAATAAAACAAGAAAACACGCTAAAAGTTAAATTATTTAACATAGTGTTAAATCTAAAAGATAATGTTAAAATAGTAACCTAAACTTGTATAAAACCTATTGGTTGAGAGGATTTAGACCCAGCCCCACATTATCTTTGAAATAAATCAATTTTGAATGATTATAAACCGAATATTAATTTATTATAAAATAATATTTTAAGTTTTTCCAAAGGTGCCCCTATCATCCCTTATAAAAAGGGCACCCCTTCCCTCTTCTCTTCACACCATTTTGAGCCTTTAAGCTCAGAAAAACCCTGCCAATTACTCTTATAAACCTCTCTAGTAACATCATATAAGTTCTGGACTTCTTAAAAGATGAACTCTAGTTCCCTAAGAAGAATTTTAAAGGAGGTGCGTCGAGGAAAAAGTAATCTCTTCAATCGACTCGTTCATGTTTCTTTTTTCTAATACTTTATATTATTTAGTTATTTCATTATAATGTAATAACATCAGTATTAATTATATACTTATATGTTATTATAAATATGAAACAACCATATTTCACCTTCTATCCATCCTACGGAAAACGAAATCACCGCTCGTGCGTACGTATGGAATACCGTCTCCACGCCATGATGTAATCTGTTTTCGACCACCACCATAATGGGATGGGTATAATGGTGTAAATAAATAACTATATATGATTATTGTAAATTTATATTGATTATGAAATATTATACATACACTTCAATAAAATTCCATGATCATGGGAATGATATCATCGCTCGTGCATACGTACGGACTACTGTCTCCACGACGTGATGAGATTCATTCTCCATGTTAACCATTCAAGAATGATTATAAACTATATATAATTAATAATAACGAAATATATGACATAATAATGATACTGTATATATATATATGTATGTCATCTACTTAATTCCATTCAATTCAATAAGGAAACGAAAACAGCGTTCATGCGTACGTACGGCCTACCGTCTCCTTGAATGGTGTATTTCATTCCATTTATCGATGATCATATATATATATGTATATTATGAATATATTATATATATATATAAATCATGTTTTGAATTGTGGAATTATTTAAATCATGATATAAGTAATAATATCAAGAAAAAAAAGTCGAAACACGTACGATAAATGAAACGATTTTACCCAAAACACTGCTTTAACATCGAATTTACAAAAGAACAGGTAATATAAAGTCATAAGTGAACCATATATGATATCATAACAATGAATATGATTCTGTAATAATTCAATGACATTATTTAAATAATTATATAGGAGGTTTGGATACGTACAAAGCATATAGGACCTACGGTAAGGGATAATTATTCCAATCTCATTCTTATCTGAGATTGTTTATTCGTAAGTATTTGCTGGGGTAATGTATATTTTCCATGTCCATATTTTATCAAAATGTTTTCATAAAATGTTTAATTTTCTTCCATGTATGTTTAAAGACATTTTTACCCTTTTTTTACTTTTACCGCATCGTTTGGAAGGAATCTTTCTTTTGTTTACCATACGAGGTACTTTTTGACTTTTCTAAAAAAAGTACGAGGAGAATGTTTTTTTTAAGTTATACGGCATGAAGGGATTATTACGGTTTTATAATGTCTTATTTCCAAGAATCGTTCGATAAACGATTTTATGATTATTTCTAACAAAATCCTTTCTTTTATAATTGCATGCCATTTTGTGAAAATAAAATGATTTTAAAGAAGAAAGGATATTTTCCTCAGGAATAGAGTTCAAGTGTTTTGTCAAAACTATTTTACATATAAGATGGAATTATTTCATATGTATATGTTTCAAATATAATATCTCTATGATTTACATGGTTTCACTTTTCTTATGATGAGATGATATCCATTTATTTTAAATGGATTATGTTATGATGGGATGATGTTTATGAAACCCATTTTTATTCTTTGGGTTATGGTGAATAATTTATGTTTATGTTGTGTAAAAAGTAAGAATGATTTCAATATGAGATTTGTGGGACCTATATCTCCCTCTAATGCATTGGGTTAAGATTATTTATCTCATGAGATAGAAATGGTTGGAATGGGAAGTTAATCTAGTTCAGTGATACAGGACTAGAATGAGGAGTGAACTTGATTCCGAAAGGGACTTTGTCCACTAAGACGGTCTTGGAATCAATGCATTGGCTACTATGGAAATCATATGAGGTGATTAATGGTTTTTCACAATTACATGTTTTGTTCCCATGCTATTTTTTCATGATTGATGTTCCTTTATGATATATGCCTCACGTAATTCCATGATTTATGACTTTGATCAAGATTTTGATGTTTAGATTTTATGTTCAAGTTTTTGCATTCAAATGTTTATGGATTGTTTTATGTTCTCTATGTTTACCCTTACTGAGCATTGGAGCTCACCCATTATATGTTTTCTTTTCCCTAGGATATAAATAAAGGTTTTAGGTAAGAAAAAAAAGGGGAAGATCTTTGTGGGAGATGTTGAAAATCATTCACCAGGATTAGAAGATTATGATCCGAGTTTCCAAAGACACTAAACTATTATGGTCCTTGTGTGTTTCTTTTTTTATGTATTATGTTTTCCGCAAAATTAATGTAATATTTATGTACGTCATGCTTTGGGTCTCTACAACATATCCCCTTATAAATCTTCATAGGACCTAAGTGTAATGTGTGATATGTGATAGAATCTTGGGGTGGCTTGGACCACATTTCCTGAGTGCTGATTTCTATCAGCTTGAACTTCTCCCTAAGTTGATTCCATTCAAGCATCACATGTTGATTTTCAGCTTGGAATTGGTCCAGAGCAAAGCCCAGTGATGCTACCTCATTCCCAAGCCCCGACAAATGGGCTTCATATGGCCCGAGTCTACTTGATAATTCCATCGACTATTCTTTCTGTATTAATTTACCAAGATCATTTGAATTTATAAACAATAATTGTAACGTTAAGAATTTAGTTTCCAACAGTCATATAATATTTGAAACCCAATAGTATCACTTCATTATTTAAAGGAAATTGTTTTGTAGAGTACGAAATGGAATAACCCACAAATTTAGGAAACACATATTATTCAAATATTCGGGTCATAATTTTTTTCTTGGAAGAATTTTTAGTACCCTATAAATACCCCCCATCGGAATGGGGTTCATTCGGAGTGAAAAATGGACTATTCCATTGTAGAAGCGGTCCTGAACTAAAATGGATTGTAGTAGATAAGATGGACCTGGTAGGCGGGGAACATACCTATATATAAGGGCCCATGTGATTTGTCTTATATCGTTTCTCGCATTGAAATGTGATCTATATTTCCCTGGATTCCACTGCTCTCATGTACCGTTCTCCTTTCAAAAATTCATTTTGTGACCACTTCTTACATGCAGAGAACCGATCTCTTCACCATTTATATTGTTCGCGTACAATATTTTGGGTTTTGCAAATGAAATTAAAAAATATTAAGACTAAAATCCAGATCCCACATAAGAGGACGCTATGTGGCTGGATTGTCTGTATACTGAACATGGATCAGCGAACCAAACTTTAAGAACTAATAATCCAAATATAAATTTTAATCATCAATTTATGTACATGATCATAATCAAGGCCTAGGTTCTTTGTGTCCATATTCTGAAAACCTTTCTTTTTACCAACCAATGATTCACGGGCCAACGCCTCATGGATGGAGCGCGTACCATGGTTCTACGTAGTGAAATTCATCTACGTACCATAGCCGTAGGTGATGGTTATTTACAAGTATCATGCATTACTCAGGTTGTGGCTACCATATAACTTGTCTAAAAACATTATGTGGAGCCTTTTTTGGAAATATATTGAGTCCTTTCCATTCATCCATAGCCTTTATCCAACACTTTTTATTGTAATGACTTTTTGTCGGCTTCTAGATCATCATGTATAGGTAACAATGGTTGCTTCACAGGCTTCTGCTGACTTCAATTCTTCTCTTTAGGGTTTTATTGGTTCCCCACTATATGATTCTAAAGAAAGGTTGAATAAAATGGATGATGTGGTAGACCAATTTTTTTTGGTTATTCCGTTTTACCATTCTCTGGAGAATCTACTCATAGGGGGCCAATGGGAGTACCCAGATTCATACAGGCTTCATTCTTATAGGTTTCACCTATTTTATGACACAATGATCTTGCCGCCAAACTTGATTCATTATACCAACTCCTGAATAATTAATAACACCATTCTGAAGGCATTTTATTATTCTAAGGATCAGTACCTTCAGAGAGATACTACCTCTGGGTATTTTTTAATGTACGCACCTTGAACTTTTGAAGGAGTGAAATAGAAGCTCGATCAGATAGCCCACTATTACTAGAGAATCTTGGTAAAGGATACTTTGAAAGAACATCATGGTTGGTTTTCCTTGAGGGACATTCACAATGGTGGCTCGTTTGGATTGGGTTGGGGGTTACCCTTTTGGGTTCGCCAGAGTTGTGAAGAATTCTGAGTCGTGCTACAGATTGTGGGACTGTAAAAGGCCACTTGGGTTTCTCATATATACACCTATCGTCCTACTTCCCTTATTTCGTATCTCTTAAGAAGGTAGGGTCTAGATACCTATAACTTCCATTTTACCCACAGAGAGGTAGGCATCAGTCTATGGGACATCCTGCTAATTTTAGAACTCCTTATCCTTGGGGAAATGTACAATGAATATCTTCCTCCCTCCTCTACTTAGGACAATGTGGAAAGACCCATCACCCCTTTATCCAAGAAACACATTGTCCATGTGAAGGCTCTTCTTATGGAAAGTGATGTCTAACCTATGAAGGACGTTCCTTTTCACATTTGGATTGGTGCTTTTGTCAAGCATACAGGTTTAGAGCCCGATCTGTGGAGACCCAGGTCTTGCCCCACCAAAACCACCTGGGGGAAAGTAGGTACTTCCTGGAACACCATGGAAGACAGGAATATTCCGAAATGGGGATGGGGGATCATCCCTGACGACGATTGGTTAATTCGACTAGAAACTTTCTTGGCCAGGTTTTTAAGCAGGTGGCTCTTACCAGTGTTGAAATCTAGAGGTGTAAGAGCCTCATCTGTTATCATGGATGCTCAGTTGGCCACTGAAAATTACATCAAATTCACTATCCCAGTGTTGTCCATGATATACCACTTATTGGGTCGAACTAGCGAAGGGGGGTCACCATACCAGATGACTGGCCAGTTTCAAAATTTTAGGGGTTGGATGAGTGCCAAAAAATGGGGTTATTAATTTATCTATTCATACCAATTACAAATTACACCCTATGACCTTATCTTTATAGCACTATCAGGGTCATACCAAAGGCTTTGGATTCACAGGATATGAAATAGTAGAAAACTAAATAGAATGGGCATGATTTAATGGCTTGTCTAAATGTTTACGAACATTTCTCTTACCACCCTTATGATTTCCCTAATGGTACAATTAAAAATAGCATATATGAAGACAACATCTACTGAGGATATTTATTTTATTTATGAGAAGCCATCCTAGTTACCCGTATTAGAGGGAAAATTATTTTTGAGGGCTATAAACCCTAATATTTAGATGAAAATTCCACATCATTTAGATGTTGCTCCCTCCTACTCTTAATAGTGCTCGTCAAGGGAAACATCTGATTATAGATCGTAATATATGGTTATTTTCTACCTAGGATGACACCCCAATCCAGGACATACTTCAGTATTCTAGGGATTATGTTCCCTTCCTTACCAAGAACTTTGCTGAGGAATGGGTTAAATCGTATCCTGATGGCCAATTAGCCGACCTGGTGCCTATTGTGACAACTTCCAAGGGATCCAAGGCAAAGGGAAAGGATAAAAAAATGGGGTCATGGAACACTATTGACTGGGAAAAGTCCTTTGATGGTCTATTCACTCCCTCCCCTAGGGAATGTTGTGAAATATAGGGTTATGAAATTACGAGCAACCGAACAAGCCTCCAGAGCAATTTGTAGGAGTCCATCATCCATTCCTTTCAAGGCCTATTTTCCAGCGGCCTGGAGGTAATGTGACCTTTTAAAAGGCCATTCATATACTATTTACTGGTCCCCTCATGACTTACGATAGCTTATACAAACTAGTGAAGTCTCTCTTATTGGCATTGGATACGTGTCAGCACTAGATGACATTTGTTTTGATGAGGATCCAGATAGTGTGCATTGCTATCTTAATGACCTTGAGTCTCCCATCCATTCTCAAAGTGGTCTTCATAAGTACACTCACCAGGATATAAGCATGATGCAGCCAGAAACCATTAATGAGGATGAAGACATTGTTTGATCACCCACTATGGCTTCCACTGGAAAAGTTTCTTACTTTCTCCCATCATCTTATAAACGTTCTTCTTATCAATATCCAGAGTTTGCAGGGACACTCGGGATGTGTTGGCGGTTGTTGAAACCTAATTCACTCCCCTTTATCGTCCTTCCAGTATTGGCCATAAAAATTACTCTCCTATTTCCAAATTCTAGGAGAGTTCAGGATGAACTGAGGGTGATCACTTCTGATGAAGATATATGGAGGCTACCTCTGAGGGAAATCATTGATATTTTGGGTTTTTGGAAAGCCATTTGTCCTAAATATGTTTCAGCTGACAAAGAGCCGGATGAGGTGGAGAAGTTTTTTAATTACATGGATTGGTGTCTTCATGCTCCCGCGGATAGGCATTGCTGGTCAGAGCACATGGTATTAATGGTTGTATTACCACGGTGAACGGGAGAGCTTATTCTAGTTTCAACCGTTGGACTTAAATTCTTTTCTTGTAAAGATGTTGAAATTTTCCCCCTTTTATTTTTCAGGGGACTACCATGTCTCGGGAAACCGATTTTCCCCAACATATTCTCCCAGAGGCACTGTGGCTGGGGAGTACGCCCCATCAATGGTAGGGGGTACTGAGGAAGGATCCCTTAGATCCCCTGAACATATGGAAGCATTTATTATAGACCCTTATAAGGAATTGTCGTCTCCATATCCTCTTAGTGATATTATTTTGGAGTCATCCCCCCAGCAGTCAAAGAAATTCAAGACAACCTCTAAGTTCTATAAGATTATTCTACAGGGGGGTCACAAGTAATTGTCTATTTATTTAGTGATTGAACCAAGTACCCTTATCTTATCAGAACACTGATACATATATGTACTTTAACTCAAATCCTATTGGTGACCAGGTGACTACCAATCAGGAATATATTACTCTTGTACCTTTTAGGGTGGAGGAAGGGTAGAAATATATTGTGGATGATTGAAAAAAAAAGTAATTCCATTTGAAGAGACTGGGGGTGCTGCTGACCCTTGGGGTGTACCTACTCCCACTCGAGGAATCTCTACCCCAAAATGGAATTAAATCAATAATTTGAGGCCTCACATGACCGTACTGAGCCAACACTCGTAGAGAGGGACATGTTGGATTTTATAGCAGGGGCCAAAGCCAGTAACGAGCCCGATGTCCTTCTAGATCTAGGAGGGGTTTTGAATATCGAGGAGACAATTAATCTCGATCGAGCAGATTTTTCCCTTGCAGAGGGAGTCACATCAGAGACTACTATTTTTTTTTGCACATTGTGGCTCTGGGGAAGTCATAATTAGAAAGGTTGATATTCCGTCTCCTGAAAATTTGGAGCATGATCTCATGCCCTTATTTATAGTTCTAAGTGGGGTTATGTTTCCAATCCATGGGATCATGAGAGTAGTACCCATGAATGGAATGACTATCCCCACAATCCTTATATTAACTGGAATCCTATTGAGGGCTTCCTTGAGGGATAGAGATTCGATCGAGCATATCCTAGGGTCTTCAGTATTTTCCGGTATCCATATAGTTCCATTGATGATTAAAAATGCATCTCCACCTATTTTTGAATGTGGTATCGCTGTGGGGGTTGGGGGGTATTGAAGAATTCTCCACTCCATCCTCAAAATCACAACCCCAAGCCCTAGAAATAGTGGCAGATGCATCTACTTTTTCACCTATTACCATTATATAGATGAGGTTATTGTAGGGTCAAGCTATATTGTGGCTACAGAAGCAAGTCCCTCCCCAGTGACGTTAATTCCTAACTACATTTCATCGTCCGTGAGTGATTATGAGACAAATCAAGAAATATTATTTGATCTTTATCCCACTCGACAAAAGGCATGGAGGAACTTTTATAAATTAATCTCCTAGACTCTATATGTTGAGATGTCAATGAAGTTTATAAAGTTACACCAGCATTTTGTAGTCCAGGGATTCAGTGGATTCCACTATCATGGAATTTATGATATAATAAGGTAGGTGATTACCGCTCGATACGCAACTAGTGCACTGGAATCCATAATCTCTACGGCAGAGTTGATGGCTTAACTGGATGATACATGGAAAATTCTCATTGTTAAAGATACTACACATGTTGGAACAATTTCAAATCTGCAACATGAACTCATGAATCAAGTGTCTTTGGTAAAAAAACATGACCCAAAAGTGGAGAAACAAATCTAGAAACTTGAGTGGCTCAAACAGGAGCAGGCCCGGACCGCATCCGCCATCGAGGATAGGCAATGTCAAATGTAGGAGGGAGAAAGGACCAGTCTCCAATCCATGAGGGAAGAGAGGGCACTACGAGTGAGAATAGAGGTTGAGACTATAAATTTATTGAAAGTTTCCCAAGCCATTGAGGAGTCTCACCAATAATTGATGAAACATTATGATTCTGCTGAAAATCTCTTCTAAATGTCCCATCATGCTTTCAAGGAGAGGTTACAAGATTTGGATCCCACTATATATTTTTATGGAATATGATGGAACCAATTTTCCCCTGAACAATTATTTTTTTCCTTTTCCGGTTGTGTCAAGATTATTTCAGTCATGAATTAATTTTAAACCATGATCAATAAAATGGAATAATCAAAATAGGCTCTAATTTTTTCAAGATCCATAGGACTCAAAGATCATAGTTTGACTATTGTTGAGGTTTTATGGAACACCACACGAACATTCATGTCCTTTTCATTATTACCTAATTTTTTCCTAAGCCTACTTGGAACAAGCTTAGGAGGTATAAAATGCCTTTTTCTTAGCTCACCCTTTATAGGTTTTCAACCTAAAGTTCATTAAACCGATTTTGATGGATCAATGTTTTTTTAACAATCGGATAATTCAATATTAAGCAGATGTTCCTTTTGGGGATTTTCATCGACCAAGTATGGAACATCTTTTTTGTGGGTAGTTCATAGTACATTCAATAAAACTTATTACTGTTGTTTTAAGTCGAACAAAATTGACCAAAACTAATGGGGAAAGTCCCTAACTTGGAACTGTTGGCTGGGATTGTTCTAACATTATTCAGAAATGGATTCAGAAATTTTAATGACCCTTGATTTGCGTGTTTCGACATGCATAAAGCTCAAAATCCATTTTAGGTGTATGTAGGTAGGAAATGACTCTCCTTGGGAAACAGTTACCTTTGATTGATGAACATTTTTGTGAGAGACATTTACAGAGCCTCAAAGGTATGATGTGCATATTCAATCAACAGATTCCTCATGACACCGGCCTTCCATTTTCGATGGCCAGGTGGGATTTTCAACATTTTGAATTTATTTTGGAGTTGGGAGCTTTCGTGGGTAGCTGTCCTGAGTAGTGGTGTCTGAAAACATTATGGATATTCATATCATATTTGAGGGGGAAACTATTCCCACATGGTTCTTACATACATGAGGGAGAGCTAGTGAATGGTCAATTCAATTAGGAGTCCTTTCTATCATATGGAATTTTGGAAGGAAAAGGGTATCTAAGCCGTTATCCTTGGGTTTTCTAAATCCGATGGTGTTCCAAAACATGATTGTCGTTTGAGCATATAGATGTTATAAAGGAATCTCCTAAAGATAAAATTTCCTCTGATTGACGATTGTTTTGTGGGAGACACATATAGAGCCTTCAAGGCATGATATGTATACTCAATCAAGGTGTCTACATGACACTGACCCTCCATATCCGATGGATATGAAGGATTTTGGAGATTTTTAATTTCTTGAATATGGATTGTGACCTTTAAAAAAGGGTGATATTGGACATGGAAAGGGGAAATTTAACTGAAATTATATGGGGAAACCCGAAAATGAGTTGGGGAATTCTTCTTTTGTATATGGATAAACATCACACATATGGATGTTGTATCTTACAAGAACTCAAAAGGTACCATAGATGAACCAATCCCATAGGTTTTGATATATCTAGGAGGTGTGTAAGAAATAAAATGTAAACCATGACTTTTAGGGACCTTTAATCATAAGGGATGACATGGGTCTTAGAAGCCATTCGGTGTATTGAGATAGGAGTGGACTCTCCTGCAGACAAATTTTCCCTTGATTGACGTCCATTTTGTGTGGGAAGCATATGCAGATCCACCAGGGCATGATGTGCATAGTCAAACAGAGGTTTCTGAAGGACACTTTCCTTCTGTATCATGTGGACTTGGAGGGTTATGGGGATTCAATATCACTCAAAGCATGATGTTTGGTGTACAACTTGAGTGTATCCAGACACATTGGGGACAATTGTGCGTCAATTTACTCATTGAATTAAGTGCCTCTTATATAGATATGATTCATACATAGGGTGAGGCATTCATCCCATCTTTGGAGTACCTGGTCATCTAACATCACATGGCTAAGATGTGAGGTTCCTCTTTGGAGAGGGAACTGTGAAATTCCTTTTAGGGTCGTGTTTCTACGACCAATTTTCTAAATAGTTTTTACATAATGTCACAATTTATATCTACCTAAATACTTAAGCACATGTGAGCTATTCTCAGTGTGAGAAACACAAGATTATAAGGATTCAAGTTCATTTACTAAGAATATCCAAATCAACATTAGAGGGTTATTTAGGCTTTAGATATTTCTATGCAGTTTAATTTCGTACATCAAGTGTGATTTTGGCCTTTTTAGTTTAATGTCGTGTGGTGAGGACAATATATTGTGCAGTTTAGAGTCATGAAGTTGGGATGATCATGCGTTTATAAATATCCTTACTAGTTTTGGTTTAATCACAATCAGGATGCTCTGGCATTCTCTAGAAATGAATAATTTTAGAAGGTGTTAACCACAGTCTCAGGGAAAACATGAATCATGAGGGATGACATGGGGATTGGAATCCATTGTACGTATTGAGATAGAAGGGGACTCTCGTAGGGACGAATAATCCTTTGATTAATCTCCATTTTTGTGGGAAACATATGAATATCCATTGGGGAATGATGTTCATAGTCAATCAAAGTTTTCCGTAGGACACATTCCTTCCAACTCAGATGGCCTTGATTGATTATGGGGATTCATGTTGTCGAGGAATATGGAGTTTGACAAACAATAATGATGTGACTAGGAACGTTTTTTTAAAGGTCAGCTAGAATCAAAGATTCCGACCAATTATTATTCAAAAGAAGAACATAAAAGAAACCTAAAATTTGATAAAGGTGTCAAACAAACATAATTTCCCTCAATCAAAATACTAATAAAAATAATATGACATATAATCATAATATGACATTTCATTTCCGTAATCCGAGTCACCAGAAGACTCCCACTCATATTGAGGCTTCTCCTATATGAACATCTTAAGAAGATTTGCATCCATCTTTTTTGGCACCTTTGAATATGATCTAGTCGAATCGATCTTCGGATGATGGGAAAAGTCCTTGTGAGGTATCTTATTTGGTGGAACAGAGGTAAAATCTTCACCATCACTCATCCTTGCCTCACCACATAAGATGAAATACTTGAAAGTTATAGGTCGAACATTTCCTAGAGCAGGGGTTCAGTTGTTTCCCCGTTCATCATCAGATACATTCCTCCATTTCCCAGAAACATTAGAATACTGTAAGAGCTTCTAAATTTCCTGGTGACAATCAGCATGCTGCGATGTATCAATTTGATTAGAGACATCAAACAGGGAAGGCATGGTAATTATTTCCTCTGTTAAGGTAACCTCCTTATCCAAATCATCTTGAAGATTATAAGGGCTACTATGATCACTTTTAGGGGGCGCATAAATCATCAACTCTTTGCCTTTCAAAAGAGAGAGTGAAGAATCAGGCTTCCCCAAAAGCAACCCAACAGCCACACTAGAAGCTGGATCTTTGGGAGGGTCACAGGTTTTATTATCAGGTTTTGACAAATTTGAGTCTTTCACATTTTTCTTTCTTCAACAAAGGGTGGTATGGTGACCTTTCATCCAACACTTCTCATAAGAAACCTTTTTCTAGAATAGCTCCATGGAGTGTCCAACAGCCATACATTCAGAGCAAAAGTGGGGATTTTTTTCATACTCAACATCAATTTGAATGTTATCAGATGGATTTGATAGGGTTACCTTGTCAATTAGTGTAGAGATGAGATCAAACTCCACCAATATCCCAGCAATGTGCCCAAATAGAACATCCTATGTCTCCTTATCAAGACGAATAGGATTACCAATTGCGATGCCAATGTCTTGCAAAATATTCAGATGCCAAAGGACCCAGTTCAGTCCATAAATTCAAACCCAAACCTGAGAAAAATCATTTCCTGCACAAGAGACATTGAAATATAATGACCATTCATGTAAATGAATCCAACCAGGTTTCAGAGATAGTGAACCAATACTCCAGGCACGAAGCTTCATGTCATCTGATGGAAAAAGGAAGTGAAAAAATACATGACCAAGAGACACACATTTCCAATTGAAAAAACCCCACAACATCGATGTTCTTTGGAACAAGTCATCCAGTATCCATGGTTGTGCACATTTGGGCAAGACAATCCGCACAATCATTGAGTTTTTTCCCATTTCTAATCTCTCAGAAATCACTGCAGGATTGACCTCAACATGTGCAGACGAAGCTTTATGAATAATTCTTCCTCAGTGTGAATATTTGAGTAAAGACCCATCCAACTATGGCTTAGAAATTTTTTATTTCATCACATCCACAGAGGATCAGACTCCAAGAAGAGGAGAAACATGTGATGTTCACGCAACCCGTACGGACTTCACAATCCCGAAATCCAGAGAGGACCTCTTCCCCGCCACATCAAAACCCACTTATCCAGAGGAGGTACACGTGAAATATGAATCCTTCAAGGAACTGGATATTCTTTCACCGACCATGCCTATCCAGAAGAGATCCGCGTGAAACCCACCTATGACTAGGAATGTGAGAATACCTAGACCCTGATTAACTATTAAATACTAGAAGCTTCTATATAGGCGTAACTCATATATATATGGTGAAGTAGGATATTTTGACTAATCGTGAGTGAGGGGAATGTGTGGGATATTGTAACACCGAGGACTATCCCACCCATAACACTTGAATAATTTCAAAGTTTATTTTCAGGAGATTAGAAATTTTTATGGACTCCATGTACAAGTATGACCCATTTATGGTGGAAGAGTGGCATGTTTTGGATGGTGGCTGGGCCAGGAGGCCAAATCTGAGCATTACTACTTATCATACAAGGGCATGAATCAAGACACATACATATAGTTTTGAAACTTCAATGCACCAATTTAGATTGGTGTATGCATAAGAGTACCTGTGAGAATCTTGTTTTCACTAGGCCTGTGTGCCAAATATAGGTATCACTATGTATCATGTGAGGTCTATAATTAATCCCTACATAGTTATGAATGTTCCCTAAAAATGTTTTCTCTATGTGTAGGGAAACATTAGGGAATTTTTTTTTATGATGGATGGGACAGGATGCCAAATCCTGGTGTCACTACGTATCCTGCGAGGGCAGGAATCAAGCCACGCATAGTTTTGAATATTCCCTATACCAATACGGCTCAGTCCATATATAGGAAAATTTTAGTTTCATTTTCAAGGGGTGTCGAGTCTACCATACTTCTCCCTAACTTGTTTGTGTAAGATATTACATACCACTAATCTTAAGCTCATGTGAGTCATACTCATTGTGAGAAACAAGGATTTAACATAAGGTTTCATTCACAGTTTTTGGGAGGTAATGGATATGATAGGGGTATTTTTTCACGATGGGGTTGGGCCAAGATTGAGGATCAAGGCGTCACTATTTATCCTGCGAGAGTAGGAATCATGTTGTACGTAGTTCTATATGTACCTTGTACTGATTTGTCTCATTCCAGGGGTATGGGATTTTTTTTACTATTCAGCACGGTTGCTAGGTCTACCTTGTTACTCCATTGTTTTCTATCACTAGAGAATCTCTACTAATGATCCTAATTTTACGTGAGTTATACTTGATGTGAGAAACAATGAGTTATAAGGGTTTACCCTATGAATATGGATTGATATGGGGCATGACGGTGGTATTTTTTATGGGGGTTGGGACAAGTTTGAGGATTGAGGCGTCACTACATATCTTTCAAGCGAAGGAATCAAGCAATATGTAGTTCTTTGATAGATCATTTATATTATTGTCATATGATTATTACACTTTGTGTTGTGTAGTTTAGCATCTTATGGTGAGGAAATGATTCACAGATTAATGTCATGTTTCAGGGACGATTTCCTTATAGTTTAATGCCATGTGTAAAGGACAATGACTCATAGTTTAAGGTCTTAGAGTTTGGGAGGTTACATGATTTCTTAATGTCAGGTTTCATGGACTAATACCATATAGTTTAATGCCATGTGGTCATGAATATGACTCTTAGTTTAGGTTTGTATGTTTTGGACAATCACATGGGGGATGTTATTACATGAATTGTTTCTTTAAGAACTTATCATTGTTTGGAGTCATGATGAGTTGTTCATCCATTGATATCAAAGTGTATGATCCATTGGAATAGACCCTATGTATGACATATGTTCCTTCCTAGTTTTTTTAAATCTTTGGGAGATTATTCCTAAGTATCATTGGTGTTATGAGGACTATCCCCATTTCTCCTTAAAAGAATGATCGAAGGATAACCTTTTTGTTGAAGGCTCGTGAAATCCGATTTTGGTAGATTTCCAAATGGTGCAGAATGTGAAACCTTTTTTCATCTAGCAACTCCAACTCATCAAACCATCTTTGGGATTTCACATCCATGGACAGTTGATCGTAAATGGCCATGAAAAGTGATGGAACATGGATTTAGATAGGCAATACTGACTCTTCCATGTATACTAATGAGTAGAAGTTTTTTATGTGGATGTGTGGGTCGTGGTCTGGTAAGGACAAAAAGCATGAGTTATCTTTACAGGCTACGATTTCATATCCTTATCGACCATATTTTGAACTATGTTGGACAAATTCTTGTTGAATGCCTTTATATTCCCATTGGGAACCATGTAGTAGTGGGACAACCGAATGTCTTTTATTCCATACTCCTGCAATAGATTGACCAACTCAGTAGAGCAGATGTTGGTTCCCTTGTCTGTTAGTATTGTATGAGGGTTACAAAATCTCGTAATGATGTTGGCCTTCACAAAGCTAACATTGTTTTTAGACCCGAATTCTTTAAGGGGTATGTATTTAGCCCATTTAGAAAAACTTCAGTCCTAGTGATTATGAACATTAATTTTCTGGATGTGGAGAGAGGATATGACCCATAACATCCATCCCCCAGGTGTCAAATGGCTAGGTGTACTTAGTTCTATGAAGTTACTCTTGGGGTCGATGTATGAAATGGGCATGAACATAGAAAGAATGACACTTCTTAGTGAATATGGTACAATCCTATATCATATTGGGCCAATAATACCCAATCATTTGGATCTAATGAGAGAGCATGGTTGCTAAATGATGTGCTCCACAAGCTTTAGCGTGCACTTCTTTCAAGATATAAGTAGTCTCTAATCCATCAATTCCCCTGAGACGAACTCTATCAAGGCCATGTTTGTAGAGAACCTTTTCTGGGTTTAACCAATTTTATAGGACAATGTTGATTACCCATCTTTGGACATGTTCCCTTTCATCCCTATCTTCTAGGATTTCCCCATTCCAAAGGTAATTTGTAATGGGTGTCATCCAAATGGGGGTGTGACCATAAGTCTTAGAGACGAGTGTAATTTCATCGATTTCCTCCATATTTCTATGGATTAACAGAAAGACCATCCTGCGATGGATATTGCTAATGACTATTTAATATCAGTCTGGATTGGCTAAGGATGTGCCTCCATTTTCCAATGCATCGGCATGGGCATTTTGTGGTCAGGGTACATAGGTCAATCTTTGTTCCGATGGGAATTCTGTCATCACTTGTCGAACATGGTTCATCAAGGGAAACAAAAAATATTCATAATGGCATAGTAACCATTGGCTTGTTTGATTACTAGCTTCGAATCACACTTTATTATTAAGTGTTTGTCTTGCACATGAAGTTCCAATTCTAGGACTGCAATGAGGTCCTGGTATTCTACTTCATAATTTGTACACCCTTCCAAAAGCAAGAAATATTAAGTCAGGATGGCCTTTTTAGGGGATACAAGTATATTTCCCAGCCCCACTTTGTTAAGCATGTGACCCTACATCCATTTCTTTATTGGGATTTGGAAAGCACCATCGAAATACAGTTCTAATGTATGTGGGTCCTCTTGGATGGAAAACACTTCTTTATATAGAAGATTTTCATACAATGGTGTTTTTTATTCTAAGGGGTGCTGTTCTAAGAATTATGCTAACTCCTAGCCTTTAATGGACTTATAGGGTATGTATTGTATGTAAACTTATTTTAGGAAGACCACCCATCATGATATGCATCCATTTAGCATGGTACAATTGAGGATATATTTGAGCAGGTTGCAGCGGGAAACCACATGGACGTCATGGGGCTGCATGTAATGATGGAGTTTCTAAAAAGTGAATATTAGGTCTAGGTAGTTCTGTTTAATTTTTGAATAATGAGTTTCATCATAAATCAATATTTGGGTGAGGTAATATAGGTGGTTCTCACTGCCGGAATCATTCTTTTGCGTGAAGAAGGTGGCTAATGACCATTCCAGGGCGGTTACGTACAAAATGAGCATTCTCCCCTCAACTGGTGGCATCAGAACTGATGGGAATAGGTTATATCGTTAGATATTATAAAATGCCTCTTGGAAATCATTATCCCACTCACATTTTACTCTTTTAACCATGATCTTGTTGAAAGGTAAACATTTACCTGTCATCTTTACTATGAAGCGTCAACTATAAGTGATATGCCCCTGGAGACCTCTCAACTCAGTGAGGTTGTGAGGCGGGGACATAACAAGGATGAAATTTGTCTTCTAGGGGTCGACATCAATGTCGCGATGGCGTATTAAAATCCAAGGAATTTTTCAAATGTAATTCCAAAGATTCATTTTAGGGGATTCAACTTTAAACTATGTTGCCGTAATTTTTTGAAGAAAATTTCAAGATCATCCATGTGGTTTGAGTGCTATCGTTATTTAACCACCATATCACCGACATAAATCTCGAGAGACTTTCCCAATATGGTCTGGAAGATGTGATGCATGGAATGCTGATATGTGGTGTTGACATTCATTAGACCAAAGGGAATCACCTTATAATAGAAAACACCCTAAGGGGCCTTAAAAGCATTACCTTCTTCATATCTTCAGGCCATCTAGATTTTATTGTATCTAGAATTACTATTCATGAAAGACAGAGATTCATGTATGGGTATCACATTGATCAAAAATTCTGTGATCATGACTAGGAAATCATCTTCTTTAGTAGTGCCAATTAAGGTCCCTGATTTCAATGATAATTCTAATCTTTCCATTTTTCTTTTTGATAGGGACTATTTTTTCCAACCAGATCAGATATTGGACCTCCAGTATGATGTTTTCTTTGACCAGATTATGAATTTCATCCTCTATTTGGGCAGAATGTTTCATGTGGATCCTTCTGGATACTTAGGTATTTACCTTGTGATCTTATGGTAAGCCTATATGATGAGCGGTGTCCTCAGAATCAAGTCCTATAATTTCTGTGTAATTCTTGGAAATAAAATCTTGATTATTCTTTAGGATGTAAGTTTTTTCATCTTGCTCCTTGGAAGACATAGCCACACTGATCAACATGGACCTCAGGTCATTTTGTGTGCCTAGGTTTATCTCCCTAAGTTCATTGATTGTGGTGGAGACACCTTCATTGAATGTAGGAGGGGCATCATTGAGATTTTATTCCACTTCTTCTTATTCTTCAATGACTTAATTTTCTTCCTCTTCTTCCTTTTCTGATGGAGAAGGGATTTTTAGAAGAACTCTCCAATTTTTGGGGAGAAATAAGTTTTTTCCTTAGTGCGGGAGGAAACAGCAGTTTTATGTCTTGTTGATGGGCCAGGAGCATCTTTGATAGGGCTTTTCCTAACATTAGGGGAGTTCGCCTTCTCTTCCGTGTCTTTGGACTTGGTGATCACGACAGAGATCAGGTATAAAATTGAGTCTTAATCAGGACATTTACTTGTGCATTCAACATGATTAATGGGTAGTATTTACTCTTCCCTAGGTTGTTGGAGGGGGTCTGAGAGAGAAATTTCCAATCAATACAGGGCATTGATCCAATCAATTTTATTGGCCGAAAGATGGTTTTCTTCCGATTCATAGAACCCTACGTCAATATAGTACGACTCACAGAACTAAAACATGGATTTATCAGTGTCTAATGTCATTTTTTTTCTATTAGTGAAATATTTAATGCACTGATGGTGTGATGATGGAATTACAGTGTGCAGATATATACATGTCCTCCCTAATAGGACATTGAAGGTTGTACTTTTCCATACTACTTGGAACTAGGAATCTGTTATGAGATATCTAAGCCTTGTTTTAAGATTGATTCAACCCAAAAGTTTCTGCTCAGTTTTTTCGTATCCCTACATAGTTTTAGTGCAGGGTGTCAAGCTACCTTTATTATAGCCTGGTCGATGAAGTGTCCACAGTGGGAGGAGGTTATCTCTAGAGATTTTGACTATGAAGATCCTACAGACATAAATTTTTCTTATTCTGTAGGAAACATATAAGGGTTTTATGTTCTCTGTCGTGATGGTGTCTTTATCCCTATATGTGAAGTAGATGACGAAATTACATTTTTTAGGACTGGTCTCCGTTCGGTAGACTTCATCCGGTGCTACTTCATCCTCGAATTCCTGGGGACATGGTAAGGCTTCTATGAGTGCCTCCCTAAGATATGCGGACCAGATCAAAACATTCAGGATTGATAGTTTTGCTAGTATTGAAGCAAGATTCTTTAGAATATAATATTTTTCTCTAAATATAGGCACTTCCCGTCTTTGGGATTATTTTTCCAAGACACTTTTGGTGTTCAGGCATTGGACGTTGATGGTTCGGCCTCTATGACAAGGGCGGGTGGTGATACGGTCTGTTATATATATGTCCTGACTGGTTAGCCTGTATTCCTTGGGAAATATGATATTCTTTTTCCCTTAATAAATATTCCATGATAACTGGTCTTGTATTTCTTCTGACGAGTGAAAAAGAGCATTTTTGTTCTTGTTGTTTCTTCCTGAGGGTTATTCCTTGAGTTTCCACAATGTTAACAATTTGAATTATGGTGTGGCTTGGAATTTGACTTCTCCATGATCATGCCTTCCAGGAAACCTCTGGCCTCTGCAATATCTTCCTATGGATCTCTAATTTGGAATAGGGAATTTGGGTTTGTTTCCATAGTCTCTATCCAAGAAGGGGTCCATAAAGTGAATGACATTTATAGAGTGAAAGATCAACTCATGTTCTAATTTTTTTTTCTGACTGTCTCCTTCTAATGGTACGGTTTGGTAGGGTATCTCCCATTGTACCAAGTCTATTGGAATGAAGTCTGAATGTGTTAGCACTAAATTTGGATTTGGTATCATCACAACATCCTCCTCATGATTTCTTCCCTTATGACCTTTGGAGGAATGCAGGACCAAGGAGGAAAATTGTGTTGTATCGGGACCTTCTGGGGGAAGAGTTGGTTGTTTCATCTATTCTTGGAGGATTCCTTGGACTCGATTGATGGTCTTCTAGGTCATCCAATTGTCAAAATTTCCCTACTTTTTACCAGATAGTGTTTTCCATTCCTCTTCCTCTCTTGAGTATGAGATGGAAACACACGACACCTGTGCTAGTGGTGGACCCAACATGACTTTCCTAGAATCCACCATCTTTTGGAGGATATCCTTGAAAATGAAGCATTATTGGATGGTGTTACCTAGTATCATGTGATGGGGACAATAATTTAGATGGTCGTCAAGACCCACATCATCGACACACTTTGGTTCTAGAAGCTGGAGAAAATTAGTCTTCATGGTGGCTATTAAATAGCTGCAGACCTAGTTCTCTCGAAACTAGTAAACATTATTTATTTATTTTTCAAAATAATTTTTTTAGCACCATGTCACTCATCTTGTCGAGGTGGGGGGTGTTTCTGGAATCTAGGGGTTCTCGCACAATTTGGTGGGGGCCTCACAAATGGAGCTGGTGTCGGGGGTTGTTTAAGTGTGACAGAATTCACTTAAGCTTGTCTTGTTATTTTTTTAGGTGTTTATGGGGCCACTCAGGACTTATGATTGGTCCTTTACAGAGAGTATTATATCCTTTTTAAAATGAAACAGAAGTATCGAAACCCACTTGTGTGCTTCACCGGGATGATTGGTGTTCTCAATTCATCCTGAAGGATATGGATGCACATGGAGATCATTTTATCTGAGGGAAGCGGCTCGTTCAAGGAATATGTTACACCTTTCCATATGGAAATGAAGTCTAAGACTATTTTGTTATTTCTTTGTTTTCAGCTCATGAGTACACTGACCATCATCATAGGCATCGTTGAACTGAACTGGAAGAAAAACCGTCACTTGAGTTCCTCCCAGCCTGTAATTGAATTGGATGGTAGACTAGTATACCATATAAAGGCTGAGCCTTACAGGGTTTGTATGAATCACATGAGTTTTACTATATATTTCTACTCCAGAGTTCCCATCATGGGGTAATAGTAAAAGTTATAGTGCATTAAATGTTTTTTCAGGTACCCTGAGCCACATAATACTGGGAATACAGGGTTCTATTTGTTTCGTGGGGGAAAAACATTACTCACCCACATTGGGTAGGGTTGTTTCTCTGGCTATATTGGTGCACTCCACCCATCCATGGATTATAGTCGAGTTTTTAATTACTCTTCAGTTTTCATGATGTACTTTAGGGGCTAAGTTTAATGGTCCTCTGTGATTGGCTTCATTTACCAAGATAAGTTCATGTTGTATCAGCTCCACTTTTGGGAGCACATGCTAACATTTTGTAGGGGGGAGCACATCCAGAATGGTATCTCCCTCGATGAGAATAATCATTAATTCTCCTGAGCTCCTTCATTTAGTCCTCATACATAGAGAACCATTCCATGAGGTTGAAGGATGCTTTCTCAGAGGGAGTAAGAGCTCGGTCATAGATGACCTTGGATCTGTTCTTATCCTTGTATTAATTTCACAGGGGAGGCAATGAAGAATTAGCTGATTGTGCAGCCAGATTTAGGACCACTCTCTGGTTTTGAGTGTGCACACCATCATGATCATTGTGGGATGCGTCTAGCAGTGAACCATCTTCTTTTCCGTCCTCTCCCTCTATGTCGTTTGATATGTGATCTGTGTGGTTGATGTTTACCACGTTCGTTGAGGCATACCGCATTAGGGATGGTGTACCAAGTGTCGAATGGAGGAAGGATTTTTGCACCCTTTATTGGAATTTACCCTTCTATTATGAGGCCTTTTTAGGGTTCCTGTGCAATGTTCGACCCGAAGGTATCCCTGGTCTTACCTTGTAACACGCCTTTGTCTCGGAGGGTACAAACCACGAGACGGAGGGGAACGGGTAACTCCTCTTTCCATCGTTCTTCCTATATGGTGGGAGACAAAAGTTCGATGTGCAGGGATTTGAGGTAAAAATTCCCCTAGCCCTATTGGTTGGGTTAGATCATGTTCTTCCATTGATGCACTACAACCTGTATTTGTTGGTCTTATGGGAGAAATTTGATTTAAAAATTCCCTAGCCCTGTGTTCTAGGGTTTCTCCTATATTGCGGCGGTAGCCACCGTTATTTTTACCTTTTTCAATTTTACGTACTCTGGAACAGGTGTGATCTGCATATAGCATTTGTCCTTTATGGAGTCCATGGTCTTTTGGAGATATAATCACTACTTTCTAGTTGGCTCCCCTTAGGTGCTAATCCCACTGGATGTTCCTAGTTTCCTGAATCTGAGGCTTTTCTATGGATTATTCCCTTCATTTCTGAAGATTTTGAGGCTTACTCAGGGCTAGGTTTTTCCATGTATCCCATTTTCCCAAAGCAAAGGTTTCACTTGATTACTACCACTGGTTGATGACGTTGCATGATGTCATTTCCAAAAGGGAATGCTCTATAGGACGTTGGGTGAAGTGTAGAGCTCCATGTTCTCCCCATCCCCAAATGTGAACTCCAGCCTAGGCATTGCCAATGAGGCTACATAACTTATGAAGTGCATAGAGGCAAGCTAGTTCAATGTTTTTCTCTCACCTTTTGGATTGTGGTTGTCATGCAGACGAAAGGGCTTCTAGGTTGATTAGACAACCAAGAATCCCTAACATGCTGACATGGTCCACATACCCTTCGTATAGTAGGAATATTTCTTTCATCAAACGAAGAGCATCCATATTTTGAGGTGAATGTGATGCATGTATTCTCTAGACAACTCTCTTGGTATGTTGAAGTGAGAAGTGGTTGTAGGACAATACATCAATGGTATATTTTCCCTAGTTATTTTTCATCTCACAAGCAACATATGATGTTGTTTTTCTTCTAGAGGCTCCTATACTTGATATGCTTAGCTCAATTGCTTCTTAATAATTTTACTCCATGATATCAGGCTAGTGGGGGACTAATTGATTTGCAGACGCTGCGGAGGTGGCTCGGAGGATGAGCATGGCCCTGTTCCATCCTCTGCTTGAGAAAGAATATAACTCATTATAGAAGTATTGTATGATGTGTCTGACCCCATTTTATCAAGCACCTTAGCATATGAGGGATTTCTCATATTTGTTCTAGTAAGGGGAGGACCTTCCTGCTAGCAATAATTTTGATTGTGGGAAGGACCTCCAAAAATGGTTCTACAATGGCGAGGGCTACTATTGCAACTTGATAGCCAGTTGTGGGAAATATCCTTACAGCGTATACCCTAGTTAAGACCTTCAGGGTGGGGTACAGCAAGGGGAGGACCATATTTCTACGTGGTGACACCGAGTGGAGGACATTCTCGATGACTGATGTGGTGGCGAGGACTACTATCACTACATGATATCGGGCCGTATGGTGTATTTCTACAGTTCACATCGTGGGGGGGGGGCTTTAGGATGTAATTCAATGAGGGGAAGACCTTATCGTTGCTTAATTTTATTATGGGAAGGACCATTACAGAAACTCTCATTATTGGGTGGGCCTTCACAATAACTATTATCATGGAAAGGATTTCCCTCATGACTTGATGTCTAACTTCATGGAGAAGCATATCAATAGCATATACCCTGGTGAGGACCATCATGGTGTTCGAAAGTAAGGGGATGAAATTCTTGTTGTATGATCTTCAGGTCAAAGGGAGGGCCACCCTAATGCGCATCACGATATAGACTCTCATGATCGAACATTCTTGGCACATGGAGTGAGCCCATGTGGGTCCTCTGTGGAGGACCTTCAGAGATGCTGGTAGCGGCATTACTAGGAGGGCCTTCGGAACTGCTACTGCCACTTCCATAATATAGTAATGGAATGATAGGGTCTTGAGACATTGTTGATATGTAATTGAGGGCATCAATAACCTCGACTTTCTATAGAGAATGATCGTGTATGTTCTCTTCATTTTATGGTTTCTTTTGGTGCCTTTTGTTTTTTGTACTCTCTTGTGCGTAAATGGGTCCATCAACTATTGGTATTGGACTTCATATTTGGGTCCCTGTCATGTGGTGTCTTGTGAAGTCACCTGGATACGCCGACATACATCATGAGATTTTGCAGGGATATATGCCTGCAATGGAACAACCACCACGTAGGACCATCATCCCCCTGTTGTAATAAGTATTTATTCACAATCTAGTGGTCCATATATCGCGGGATATTTCCTTCGACCCTCCTGGACTAGATCAGGGATGCATAACTGCTTCGGAGTGACTAGCTCATTTTGCTAGCGAGTCATTCTATTTGAGGAAACCAAGTCATGGCCCCAATTTCGTGCATTTTCCACCAATGCAATGATATCCTGGCATGTTTGGAAGATTTGGTTTTGAATCAACATCTGATCCTCCATAATTTCTAGGATATGATGAGATATATCTTTGGATGGAATGAGAATGAAATACTATTCCGATATTAGAGCAAGAGTTTGTGCCTACTCCGATCCTCCATTTGTCGCTAGTATATATTGGAAGTTCTCCTTTTTCATGATAGAGGAACAAGTCTGCCACTGGTTGTCTTCTCTAGTTTCCACTGTATTTTATAGGTGGTCTTCATATTCATGAGCATGTATTTTCATCTACTCGCTTGCTGAAGTATTTGCCTCATGGAATTTGTATAAATTTACAAGAATTTGACTCTACTAATATTTGGTTTCTGCACTATTTGGAGGGGGGTCTCAATATGAATAATTAGCTACTTGTACATTCATATATCCTATTGCTTCCATATTTTGATAGCAGGTTTGGAATGTATCAGAAGGTGTTTGTGCCTACGTATAGTTGAGTTTTGTCCTATTTGGTTGATGGGAATGTTGTGCATCAATAGGTATTTGTGCTTGTGTTGTAACATCCTGGGTAAATAAACAATAAGAAAATTTTTCATATTTATTAATATTTGTGAATTAAATATTAAATTTACTTTAAAGGTGTTTCTATGTTCGATAGCGTACCTGATACGCAACAATGAGTTTCATTGAAATCTTACATTGCACACTAATAATAAAATATTATTATTTTAAATGGTAGTTAACTCCTAGACTTTGTATTGGCGGGAATGAACAAAACTAACTAAAATATGATTATACATGTCTGTTAAATGTTTTTACATTTATCCAATAAAATTTAGACTCTTAAATTGGGAATGAATCTAATTTTAAGCATAATTTACATTAAAAGGTCAATTTACCGCCTTTTAATGGTAAAGCCTCTTTAAATATAGTTTTGGATACTTTAATACATTCTATATGACCAAATAAAATCCTTCTTTAGAATGGGGACATAAAAATTTACTTTGTGTAAATTTTTGGGATTTTCCTGATAAAGTTCATTTTTTAATGAGTAATGAAAATAATGTATTTTAATTCAAATCTATATTTTAATCGGATTTATTTATATGGTTAGATTATATTTTTAATTGGTTTTAAAGTTTAATTAGAATATGTTTTTACAATTTAATCCAATTATGGTCATTGGAATTAATTTCATGTTGAAATTGGACATAAACAAGTGTCAATCTTTGGATAGTTATTGTTTCTTAAAAACACGCTATTTGTTTTAACCACGGGAATTAATTTTAAAATTAATTTACAAAACATGTATGTTTTGAATTTGGAAAAATAAAAATAATTTTTTAATTCGGAATATCAAATATATCTTTGGCTGATGTTTTTGTATTTTTTTTGAAAAATATCATTTTTTGATTAATTGTGAAACCACTTCGTGGTAGTTAAAAAATTGAATTTTTTCATTTAAATGAAATTTTACAACTTTTGTGAATTGAATTTCCAAAATCCGACATGCATGGTTGTTATTAGTTAGTAAAATGTGGTTTAATAAGATAAAAATAATTTATGGTGAATAATAACTTTTGACTTTTATTTACCGTGGTTAAAGGTAAATAGGGTAATTCAAGGTAAAAAGAATATTATCAAAATTCAAAATTACGTTAACACTTGTACTAAGCTTATTGGATGAGTAATGGCCGACCATGGTCATACTTGGGTCAATTTTGGGACCCCATGGGGCCACTTATGAATGATAATGACAATTTAGATTAATTAATTTAATGTAAAGACAAAATTGACATTAACAAAAATCTTTTAGTAATTAATTTTTATATGGTGTTATATAAGTCATATTTTTGACTATAAATATTCATGGAAACTATAAAAAGATTTCCCATTATTTTTTTATAATTTTTAGACATCGGATAAATTAAATTATTAATGACACAATAATGATGCAGTATTTACCTCATTAATAAATCATTTAAATAAATAAGATTATAATGATTAAAATATTATCCAAAACATTCCCAATTCTTATTGGATGATTTCATTTCAACCATGAGTTAGATTATATTCATCTTTAA
Organism: Viscum album; assembly: GCA_963277665.1. Classification (NCBI taxonomy): domain Eukaryota; kingdom Viridiplantae; phylum Streptophyta; class Magnoliopsida; order Santalales; family Viscaceae; genus Viscum; species Viscum album. The sequence goes on along the minus strand of OY728140.1, from coordinate 31,916,701 downwards.
TTATTTTTGGACCATTTGAAACCGAATATATGTTTATTATAAAATAATTTTTTCACACTTTCCTAAAGAGCCCGTCCTCTCCCTTATAAAAGGAGACCATTTCTATCCAATTCCTCACACATCTCAAGTCAATTGGCTCGTCCAAACTCTGACCAATTAAGCTCCCTACATTTCTCTACACCTTCGATAATCCTTACCTTAGGAATAAGGCACTTTAAGAAGTCATTTGGTTTAAACCAAAGCGAGTTACCCAAATTAAAGGTAATGGTTTCTCTTAAATTATTTTCTTTTATTTTACTTCTCCAACCCCTAATCTCTTTTTATTCATTTATTTTGTAACAACACCAGTATCTTAAATATACTAGGTTGTTGTTATTAGAATTATTCAAACTAAACTTACACACACCTCTATCTAATGGATTAAGAACATAATGTTTCTGTGGATGGAAAACTAACGTCTATCGAAATGATGATTGTTCAAATATCTTCAACCGCCTCTCATGGTGGCCATTATGATGGAACTATATTTATATATGATATATATCATGTTTATGTTTTCTTTTTGTTTCTGTATTTTCCATTTATATCATGCCTTTATGGTTTCTATTATGGATAAACTCGATAATCTCATTAGAGGAAGTGCAGACCTCCACCCCCTCAAAGTGATGTAACTTGTTAATTCCATTTGTGGGTTGTATAAAGGATAGTGTTAATGATATTATATATTAAATTATATATTAAATTATATGGGAATTATAATATACCTATGTATCATTATGTTTTATTTCCATTAAAATAATAAATAAAAATAAAAGTAGCATTCATGCATACGTACAACTTATCATCTCCGTGAACGGTGAATTTCATTTCTTACCTCTAAATGTTATGTAATATTATAAATACATGTATATACTGGATATATATGATATCTAAATCATTAAAATCATTCTGGATATAATGGACTATTGACCACATGAACAACATGTAATTTTAAGAAGTCCATTTTTGACTCAAGTACCAAATATTGACAAAACGAAAATTACTAACTTAATTGATTTCATTATATATATAATATGGTAATAAGTGATATAAAATGAATAATAAACATGTAAATGGTTATTAAGAAATTATAAATTAGCTTTAGTTTATTATTCAGGATATTAAAGAACGAACGGGTCATACCGGACACGAGGTAAGGGACTTCGTCTCAATATTCTTTCATTGAGGCATATATTGTATTAATACACGACTATCTTTTATACGCTGTATAAACACCATTGACTTTTCAATGGAAATCATTGTCTTCAAAGCTTTTTACTAAATAAAAAAAATTAATGTTTCTTTTAACGTAAGTTGTGACAATGGCCTTTTTTCCGCCGTGAGTATTATTTCATATTTGGCTTCCTCAACAAGACGTAATGTCTTTAAATGAAAATAAATACCATATAATCTTTTATGTATTTTGGTATTGAAAATAGTTTTGATAATGGATTTGTTATGTCAATATATTTAAGTGATATATTTTTATTGAAATGTGTAAATGTTTTCTTTCCTTTATATTTGTTCTATGTCTTATGATTTTATAATGGTACTTGAACATTTGACGGGTGGTTACGTGATAAACCAAATGATGGGTGGTGCCGTGAATACTAGGATGGGTGGTTACGTTATATCCTCCAATACATTGGGTATGGGAGTTGGCCGTATGGCTATTCCATTTATTGATATGTGTGGATGTTGACCGTATGGTTATTCCATTTATGTATGTATATGTCCCAAGTTATCTTTATATGTTATGTGTTATTTATATTGGTTTTTTGGTAATACTTTGGTTTCAAAATGGTAAGAAATGATCTTTTATTTTGTGAAGAGTATTTACTACTTCATAAAGGTGTAAATTATTACTTATGTTAAAGTATTCATTGTTTACTTATCGTTTTTAATAACTAATAGTTTTACATCTTTGTGTATCCCTTACTGAGCTTTTAATACTCATCCCAACTTTTTGAAATCTTTTTCACAGTACATAATGTGGAATAGGGTCAAGGATGAGATCAAGGAATATTCATGTATTCTTAAACATGGAACTAGACATGACTCTTTTTTCAAAAGTTCATGTTTTGTAAAAAAAATGGATACTGGGAAGAAGTGTCTTCTTTTTCATCTTTGGAGATATAATAGTTATGTCCTAATCCTATAAAACTCTAAACCTGAAATGATCCTCAATTTGAATTATTCATTAAATTCAATATTTTGTAATGTTAAAGGCCATGTCTTTATAGTTGGTATTAGAGGTTGGTTTAGACAACATTACGACTTATGGTATTGTTAAATTAATATCTGTAAAGTAATTTATGTTAATATTGAAATGATATAGCATTTACAGATTACAATGTTGCTTCGCCTAAGATATTTCTGTGTTTAGAATGGTTTTCCACAGAGGAAACATGGTAGCTATGTTGGAACGACATCAGGAGGAAGAAAACCTTCCAAATCAGTAACCTGAGATGGTCGGAATCAAAACTAAATAGGTTGTTGAAGTGATGGAATAGTTGACTCAGGCTATAAATGGTGGTGGTATCTATGCACGAGATCATGCAGGTCAACTGCATAGGAACATGTCAGTAGTGGAGCATTTCCTAAGGAAACATCCCCAATCATTCAGAGGATCATCTGACCTTGTGCTAGCAGAAAGGTGGATTAATGCCCTCAAAAAGATTTTTTATGTCATGGGTTGTTCAGAACATCGAAAGACACATCTTGTTGTTTACCATTTTGATGGTGAAGAATCCCAGTTGTGGTCGATGGAGAAAAATATCAGGGACAGTGAGGGCATTGATGCTCTTGATTTGGATGAATTAAAAGGTATGTTTATTAAGAAATATTTTCTTAAGGTGGTTCGTCTTAGGATGGAAAAACAATTCCTAGAATTGAGGCAGGAGGATGACTTAGTGGCTGCTTATGAAGCAAAGATCACTTGACTAGAAATGTATGCACCAAATTTCATCCAAGATCTTGATAGTAGGATAAATCAACTTTACTCAGGACTGAATCCATGATATCGAAGAGCGTTAGCCTCTAGTGAGTTCAAAAGTTATGAAAAACTCTTTCAATGTGCTGAGAAGGTGGAAATGGAGTTTGCCGATGATTGAGTTTTCTTTGAAAAACAATAGAATAAGAGGTCTAGTTGGTATTCAAAGGGGAAGAATTCATCAAAGAAGCCTGGTGGTAAGAAAAAAAAATATTCATCTTGTGAAAAGTGTGGTAAAACTCATACCGGAGAATTTTTATCAATGTTTGGAAAGTGCTTCTAGTGTGGTAAATCTAGTCATATTACTCATAACTGTAAGGAAGATGATCAAGCAGGAAATGAAAATCCATTGGTAGAATGTTTTATGTGTAATCAAATGGGTCATTATGCAAATAAGTGTCCAGAGAAGAACTCAACTGAGGGAAAGCAGCTAGACTACAAGCAGAAAGGGGTGGTGAAATCCTTGGAAATTACTTCAGCAGATGTTGGGCCATCAAATGATGTTGTATCAGGTACACTGTTTGTTTCTTTGTATTATTCCAATGTGTTGTTTGATTCAGGGTCTACACACTCTTTCATTTCTGAGATGTTTTCTAGTAAATTGGAAATTCCACCTCAATATATGAATACATAACTTACGGTAAAAACACCTGGAGGAAATGTAGAGAAAAAAAGAAAACATAAGAACATTTATTTCCTTGTGTGTGGAAAGAATATACCTACAAACCTTATTGTTTTGCCTCTATTAGAGTTTGATGTTATTTTGGGCATGGAGTGGCTTTCTTTTTTTCATAGTAAGATTTACTGCAGAGCTAAAGAGGTTTCTTTTCAGAAATATTTTCAGTTTGTGTACAAGAATGAACCCTTGTTTTTTATAAATATCAGGAAGCTGAGAAACTAGATAAACATGGAAATGAATGTTACCTTGCACATATTGTTGAAAACAAAGAAACTATTCAGATTAATGATGTGACAGTGGTAAATGAGTACCTTGATTTTTTTCCTGATGAGTTGCCTAGTATTATACCTGATCGAGAAGTTGAATTTATTGTCGACTTAGTTCCTGATGCTAAGCCAATTTCAAAACCCCTTTATCCAATGACACAAATTGAACTTTAAGAGTCAAAGAATCAACTGTAGGAGTTATTAGATAAAGGTTTCATTCGACCAAGCACATCACCTTTGGGTTCTCTTATATATTTTGTTAAATAGAAAGATAGTTAAATGGGGCTTTTCATTGATTATAGAGAATTCAATAACATCATTGTTAAGAATAATTATCCTTTTCCTCATATCGATGATTTGTTTGATCATCTCCAGGGAGATCAGTATTTTTCGAAGATTGATTTGAGGTCGGGGTACCATCAGTAGAAAGTAAAGGAAGTAGACGTTCCAAAGACCGAATTTCGTACTAGATATGGACATTATGAATTTGTAGTTATGCCTTTAGGGTTAACCAATGCTCATACTATATTCATGTATCTTATGAATATAATTTTTCATGAGTTCTTAGATAAGTTTTTGGTTGTGTGCATTGATGATATTTTTGTATATTCAAAATGTAAAGAGAAGAATGATAGTCATTTAAGGGTTGTCTTTAAAACCTTAAATGAAAAGAAACTATTTGTGAAATTGAACTAGTGTGAGTTTTGGTTACAACAAATTTCATTCCTTGGTCACATTGTTTAAAAAAATGGCATAACTGTTGATCCAGCTAAAACAAAAGTTGTTTAATAATGGACAAGACTCACAAATATAACTGATATTCATAGTTTTCTTGGTTTGGTAGGTTATTACCGGAGGGTTGTTGAAATGTTTTCCTGGTTATCTAGTCCAATGACTAAGTTAACTCAAAAAGGTGTTATGTTTATTTGAAAAAAAAAAGAGTGTGATGATTGTTTTCAGGAATTGAAAAGAAGATTGGTGAATGCTCCAGTTTTGGCACTGCCATACAGAAATGGTGAGTTTGTTATCTACAGTGATGCTTAGTTGAAAGGATTGGGTTGTGTCTTAATGAAGAATGATCTGGTAATTGCTTATGCTTAATGTCAGTTGAATCCTAAGGAGATAAATTACCCTACACATGATTTGGAATTATATACTATTGTTTTTTCTTTAACAATTTGGGGGCATCATTTGTATGGAGTGAAGTGTGAAATAGTTACTGATCAAAAATTTTTGAAGTATATATTCACTCAAAAAGAATTGAACATGAGAGAGAGGAGATGGTTAGAATTAATCAAGGATTATGATTGCACGATCCTTTATCATCTAGGAAAAGAAAATAAAGTGCTTCATGCTTTGAGTCGAAAAAGTAATACTTCATTAACCAGGTAACATTTGGAATGAGATCCTTTGGTTTTTGATTTGATGAAATTTGTTATAGAAGTTCTTGGTGCAAGAAATTCTTCTGTTTTGTTTAAGGTTTCAGTGAAATCATCTCTATCATACAGAATAAAACAAGTGCAGAAAGAAGAGAGTGTGTTTCAGAAAAAGGTAGTGTTGGTTCAGAAGGGTTGGATGCCAGAATTTAACAATGATAAGGATTGTGTTTTGAGGTTTGTGAAGAGGTTATGTTTGCCTTGTGATTCAAAGTTGAATAATGAGTTATTATGTGAAGCTCATAGTTCTCCGTTTTCAGTTCATCCTAGCAGTACTACGATGTATAGAGATCTTCATGAGTATTACTGATGGGATGGAATGAAGAGGGATATTTTTTATTTTACTATGAAGAGTTTTAATTGTCAGCATGTTAAAGTCGATCGATAGTTACCTAAAGGATTGCATCAGCCATTACCGGTGCCAGAGTGGAAATGGTAAAATATATCCATGGACTTTTTTGTGGGATTACCAAATACATCTTGAGGTAATAATGCAATCTGGGATATTGTTGATCAATTGACTAAATCTGCTCATTTCCTTTCTATTAGAGATACTTTGTCTTTAGATCAATTTTCTCGGTTGTATGTTAAATTGATAGTCAGGTTGAATGGAGTTCCCCTCCCCATTGTATCTGATTGTGATCCCATGTTTACTTATAACTTTTAGAAAGGCCTTCAGAAGTCATTATGTAAGGAATTAAATGTTAGTACAACTTTTCACCCACAGTCATATGGGAAATCAGAACGAACAATTCAAACATTGGAAGATATGCCACATGCTTGTTCGATAGATTACCATGTAACTGGGACCTATAACTTTATTTGGTTGAATTTTCACATAATAACAATTTTCATTCCAGTATACATATGGCTCCATTTGAGGCATTATATGGGAAGCGTTGTCGAACTCCATCTTTTTGGGATGAAGAAGGTAAAAGAAAGCTGATGGGACCAGAATTGGTAGAACAGATGGCAGAGAAAGTTCAGTTGATTCAGAAGCACATGAGAACAGCTCAGAGCATACAGAAAAGTTATGCAGATAACCGGAGGAAGGATCCTACATTTGAGGTAGGTGATCATGTCTTTCTCAATGTTCCTCAATGGAAAAGTGTGATGCGTTTTGGAAAGAAAGGTAAGCTGAGTCTGAGGTTCATTAGACCTTATGAAATTCTGGAGAAATTTGGATCAGTTGCATAAAGAGTGGCTTTAACTCCATGTTTATCCCAGGTACAAAATGTTTTTCATGTTTTGATGTTGAAAAAGTATATTCCAGATCCATCTCATGTTTTGAGCCCAAAGCTAGTTCAGTTGGAAGACAGTCTCTCTTATGAAGAACAACCAGTCAAGATTCTTCACCGTAGAGAGAAAGTGTTGTGGAATAAGGTAATTCACCATGTAAAGGGTTTGTGGAAAAACCATATGGTTGAAGAGGCAATGTGTTAATATGAAAATTCTATGAGGGATAAATAAACCCACTTATTTTATAAATGAATAAAATTGTGAGGACGCAATTTCCAAAATGGGGGAAGGATGTAACATCCCGGGAAAATAAAGAATAATACATTTTTCATATTTATTAATATTTTTGAATTAAATATTAATTTTACTTTAAAGGGGTTTCTATGTTTGATAGCATATCTGATACGCAACAACAAGTTTTTTTGAAATCTTACGTTGCACATTTATAAAATAATATTATAATTTTAAATGGTAGTTAACTCCTAGACATTGTGTTGGCAGGAATGAGAAAAACTAACTATAATGTGATTATACATGTCTGTTAAATGTTTTTACATTTATCCAATAAAATTTGGACTTTTAAATTGTGAATGAATCTAATTTTAAGCATAATTTACATTAAAAGGATGATTTACCACCTTTTAATGGTGAAACCTATTTTAATCTAGTTTTTGTTACTTTAATACATTCTATATGACCAAATAAAATCCTTCTTTAAAATGGGGACATCAATATTTACTTTGTGTAAATTTTTGGGATTTTTCCGATAAATTTCATTTTTTAATGAATAGTGAAAATATTGTATTTTATTTCAAAACGATGTTTTAATATGATTTATTTATATGGTTATATTATCTTTTTAATTTTTTTTAATGTGTAATAAGAATATATTTTTACCATTTAATCCAATGTTGGTATTTAGAATTAATTTCACTTTGAAATTGGACATAAACAAGTGTCAATATTTTGATAGTTATTGCTTCTTTAAAACACTCTATTTGTTTTAACAACGAGAATTTATTTTAAAATTAATTAGTGACACTTTTATGTTTTGAATTTGGATTATCAAATATATATTTGGCTGAATTTTTGGTATTTTTTGAAAAACTTTATTTTTTGATGAATAGTGAATCCACTTAGTAGTAGTTTAAAAACTGAATTTTTTCCTTTAAATGAAAATTTACCACTTCAGTGAATTGAATTTCAAAAATTAGATATACATGGTTGTTATTTTTCAGTAAAATTTGGTTTAATAAGATGAAAATAAATTATGGTTATTAGTAACTTTTGACTTTCATTTACCGCTGTTAAAGGTAAAAAGGGTAATTTAAGGTAAAAAGAATATTATAATAATTCAAAATTATATTAACACCTATCCTACACTTATTTGATGAATAATGGGCGACCCTGGGCATCCTTGGGTCTATTTTGGGACCCCATGGAGCCACTTATGAATGATAATGACATATTAGATTAATTAATTTAATGTAATGACAAAATTGGCATTAACGAAAATATTTTAGTAAATAATTTTTATGTGGTGTTATATAAATCATATGTTTGACTGTAAATATTATTTGGAAATCTAAAAAGAGTTCCTACATGATAGTAATTTTTTTATAATTTTTAGACATCTAATAAATTAAATTATTCATGACACAATAATGATGCAGTATTTACCTCATTAATAAATAATTTAAATATATAAGATTATAATGATTAAAATATTATCCAAAACATGTCCAATTATGATTGGATGATTTTATTTCTACCATGAGTCATCTTAGTATTATATGTAATTATTTTTGGACCTTTTGAAATAGAATATATGTTTATAATAAAATAATGTTTTCACACTTTCCTAAAGAGCCCCTCCTCTCCCTTATAAAAGGAAACCATTTCTATCCAATTCCTCACACCTATCAAGCCATTTGGATTATCAAATCTCTGCCCAATTAAGCTTCCTACATCCCTCTCCACCTCATATAAACCTTGCCTTAGAAAAAAGGGACCTAAATAAGTCCTTTGGTTCAAACCAATGGGAGTTACCGAAATTAACGGTAACAGTTTCTCTTAAATTATTTTCTTTTATTTTACATCTCCAACCCCTAAAATCTTTTTATACATTTATTTTTGTAACAACACCAGTATCCTCAATATATGTGAATGTTTTTATGAGATGTATTCGAACTAAAATTACACACATATCCATCTAATGGAAGAATAACATAATGTTTATGTGGATGGAAAACTAACGCCTCGCGAAACGATGATTGTTCAGATATCTCCATCCTCTTCTCATCGTGGCCATTATGATGGAACTGTATTTAAATATGATAAATATTATTTTTATGTTTTCTTTATGCTTATGTTCTTTTTATTTATAGCACCCCTTTATGGTTTCCATTATGGGTAAACATGATAATCTCATTAGAGGAAATTCGGACTACCTCCCCCTCAAAGTGATATGATTCGTTAATTCAATATATGGGACAAATAAAGGATAGAGTTAATGATATTATATATGACATTATACAAGAATGTTAATATTCCTATGTATCATTATGTTTTAATTCCATTAAAATAAGAAATAGAAATGAAAGTAACATTCATGCGTACGTATGACTTACCGTCTCCATGAATGGTGAATTTAATTCCATACCTCTATATGTTATGTAATATTATAAATACATGTATATAATGATTATATATGATATCTAAATCATGAATATGATTCTGGATAAAATGGAATATTGACCACATGAACAACATGTAATTATAAGAAGTCCATTTTTGACTCAAGTAACAAATATCGACAAAATGAACATTATTAAATTAAATGATTGAAAATTGTTTATATCATGGTAATAAGTGATATAAAAGTAATAATAAACTTGAAAAAGATTCTTAAGAAAGTAGAAATTAACTTCAGTTTATTATTCAGGATATTAAAGAACGAACGGGTAATGTCGGACACGAGGTAACAGATTTCATCTCAATCTCCTTTCATTGAGGCATATTTTGTTTTAATACACGACTTTCTTTTATACGCAATATAAACACCCTTGACATTCCAAAGGGAATATTTTTTATCGAAGCTTTTTACTAAATGACAAAAAGGAATGTTTCTTTTATTGTAAGCTGTGACAACGACCTTTCTGCCACCGTGAGTATTATTTGATCTTTGGCTTCCCCAACAAGCCGAAATGTTTTTAAAAGAAAATAAATACCATATACTATTTTATGTATTTTGGTATTGAAAATTGTTTTGATAATGGATTTTTTATATCAATATATTTAAGTGATATATTGTGATTGAAATATGAAAATATTTTCTTTCCTTTATATTTGTTTTATGTCTTATTATTTTATAATGGTACTTGGACATTTGATGGGTGGTTACGTGATAAACCAAATGAAGGGTGGTTCCATGAATACCAGGATGGCCGGTTATGTTATAACCTCTAATGCATTGGATATGGAAGTCAGCCGTATGGCAATTCCATTTAGTGATATGTGTGGAAGTTGACTGTATGGCAATTCCGTTTATGTATGTTTATGTCCCAAGTTACCTTTATATGTTTTGTGTTCTTTATATGGGTTTTTTTGTAATCCTTTGGTTAAAAAATGGTATGTAATGATATTTTATTTAGTGAAGAGTATTTAATACTTCATAAAGGTGAAAATTATTACTTATGTTAAAGTATTCATGGTCTACTTGTTATTTTGAAAAACTAACAGTTTTACTTCTTTGTGTATCCCTTACTGAGCTTTTTGTGCTCATCCAATGTTTTTGAAATGTTTTTCATAGGACATAATGTTGAATAGGGTCAAGGATGGGATCAAGGATAATTCATGTTGTCTTAAACATGGAACATGACATGAAACTTTATTCAAGAGTTCATGTTTTGTAAAAAAATGGATACTGGGTAAAAGTGTCTACTTTGTAATATTTTGAGTTGTAATAGTTATGTCCTAATTCTATAAAAAAACTATACAAGAAAAGATCCCCAATGTGAATTACTCATTTAATTCAATATTATGTTGGGTTAATGTCCAGGTCCATATAGTTGGTATCAGAGGTCGGTTTAGACAGCGTTAGGAGTAAGGGTATTGTTAAATTAATATCCATAAAGTAATTTATGTTAATATGGAAATGATATAGCATTTACAGATTACCATGTTTCTTTGCCTAAGATATTTCTTTGTTCAGAATGGTTTTCCACAGAGGAAACATGGCAGATATGTCGGGACGACATCAAGAGGAAGAAAACCTTCCAAATCAGCAACCTAAGATGGTTGGAATCGGATCTTAATAGTTTTGTACAGTGATGGAACAATTGACTCAGGCTATAAATGGTGGTGGTATCCATGCATGAGATCATCTAGATCAACTGTAGAGGAAAATTTCAGTAGTGGAGCATTTCATGAGGCAACATCCCCCATCATTCAGAGGATCATATGACCATGTGCTAGTAGATGGGTGGATTAAAGCACTGGAAAAGATTTTCGAAGTCATGGGTTGTTCAGAACATAAAAAGGTTAGTCTTGTTGTTTACCATTTTGAAGGTGAAGCTGATCAATGGTGGTAGATGGTGAAAAATATCTGGGATAGTGAAGAGATTGATGCTCTTAATTTGGATGAATTCAAAGGTATGTTTCTGGAGAAATGTTTTCCTAAGTTGGTTTGTCTTAGGATGGAAAAAGAATTCCTAGAATTGAGACAGGGTGATGACTCAACGACTTCTTATGAATCAATGTTTACTTGAATGGCAAGGTATGCACCAAATTTCACCCAAGATCTTGATAGTAAGATAAATAAATATTACTCAAGACTGAAGTCATGATATCCAAGAGCATTAGCCTCTCGTGAGTTCAAAAGTTATGAAAAACTTGTTCGATGTGCTGAGAAGGTGGAAATGGAGTTTTTTGATGATCAAGTTGTCTTCAGCAAACAATAGAATAAGAGGTAAAGTTGGCAGGAAAAGGGGAAGAATTCCTCAAATAAGCATGGAGGTAAGAAAAATAAATATCCATCTTGTGAGAAGTGTGGTAAAAATAATCTCGGAGAATGTTTATCAAAGTCTGGAAAGTGATTTCTGTGTGGTAATACTGGTCATATTGCTCGTAACTGTAAGGAAGATGATCAAAAAGGAAATGAAAATCCATTGGTAAGATGTTTTAAGTCTAATGAAATGGGTCATTATGAAAATGTGTGTCCAGAGAAGAACTCAACTGAGGGAAAGCATCCAGACTTCAAGCAGAAAGGGGTGGTGAAATCCTTTGCAACTAATTCAGTAGATGTTGGGCCATCAAATGAAGTTATATCAGATATATTGTTTGTTTGTTCAGATTATGCCAATGTGTTGATTGATTCAGGGACTACACACTCTATCATTTCTGATAAGTTTTATACTAAATTGGGAATTCCATCTCAAGATATGAATACAGAACTTATGGTAAAAACACCAGGTAGAAATGTATAGAAAAAAGGAAAACATAAGAGCATTTTTGTCCTTATGTGTAGAAAGAATATACCTAAAAACCTTATTGTTTTGCCTCTAGTAGAGTTTGATGTTATTTTGGGCATCAATTGGCTTTCTGTTTATCATGCTAAGATTGAATACAGAGATAAAGAGTTTTATTTTCAGAAATATTTTCAGTTTGTGTACAAGAATGAACCCTTGTTTTTGATAACATATCAGGAAGCTGAGAAATAGTAAAACATGGAAATGAATGTTACCTTGCACATATTGCTGAAAAAAAGGAACTATTCAGATTAATGATCTTCCAGTGGTAAATGAGGACCTTGATGTTTTTCCTGATGAGTTTCCTGCAATTATACCTGATCATGAAGTTGAATTTACTTTCGACTTAGTTCCTAATGCTAAGCCAATTTTAAACCCCCTTATCAAATGGCACATATTGAACTTTTAGAGTTAAAGAATCAATTGCAGGAATAATTAGATAAAGGATTCATTTTACCTAGCACATCAGCTTGGGGTGCTTCTTTATTGTTTGTTAAAAATAAATATGGTTCAATGAGTCTTTGCATTGATTATAGAGAATTTAATTACATCATTTTTTAGAATAAGGATCATTTACATCGTATCGATGATTAGTTTGATCAGCTCCATGGAGCTCAGTATTTTTCAAATATTGATTTGAGGTTGGGGTACCATCAGTTTGAATAAAAGCAAGCAGACATTCTGGAGACCGCGTTTCATACTATATATTTCCATTATGAATTTTTAGTTATGCCTTTTGGGTTAACCAATGCACCTACTATGTTAATGGATCTTATGAATAGAGTTTTCTATGAGTTCATGGATAGGTTTGTGGTTGTGTTCATTGATGATATTTTGGTTTATTCAAAAATTAAATAGGCGCATGAAATTCATTTAAGGGTTGTCTTTCAAACCTTAAAAGAAAAAAAAACTATTTGGGAAATTCAGAAAGTGTGAGTTTTAGTTATAACAAATTTCTTTCCATGGTCACATTGTTTCAAAAAATGGAATAACTGTTGATCCTTCTAAAACAAAAGTTGTTGAAGAATGTCCAAGACCCACTAATATTACCACGATTCATAGTTTTTGGTGGATTTGTAGGTTATTAATTTTGGTTTGCTAAATATTTTCCCTGGTTATATACTCCAATGACTATGTTAACTCGAATGTGTGTTACGTTTATGTGGACAAAAGAGTGTGACGACTATTTTTAAGAATTGAAAAGAAGATTGGTGAATGTTCCAGTTTCGGCACGGCCATCCAGAAATTGTTAGTTTGTTATCTACAGTGATGCTTCATTGAAAAGATTGGGTTGCTTCCTAATGCAGAATGATCAAGTAATTGCTTATGCTTTATATCAGTTGAAACCTAGTGAGTTAAATTACCCTACACATGATTTTGAATTAGCTGCTGTTGTTTTTGCTTTAAAAATATGGAGGCATCATTTGTATGGAGTGATGTGTGAAATATATACTAATCACAATGGTTTGAAATATATATTCACTAAAAAAGAATTTAACATAAGTCAGAGGATATGGATGGAATTAATCAAGTATTATGATTGCACGATCCTTTATCATGTGGGAAAATAAAATAAATTGACTGATGCTTTGAGTCAAAAAAGCAATACTTCATTAACCAGGTTATGTTTAGAATGAGATTTTATGGTTTTTGATTTGATGAAATTTATCATAGAAGTTGTTGGTGCAGGAAATTATTCTATTTTTTTTTTCAGGTGTCAGTGAAATCATCTCTATCAGACAGAATAAACCAAGCTTAGAAAGAAGATAGTGAGTTGCAGAAAAAGGTAGTGTTCATTCAGAAGGGTAGGTTTCCTTAATTTAACATTGGTAATGATTGGGTTTTGAGGTTTTGGAAGAGATTATGTGTGCCTTGTGATTCATAGTTGAAGAATGAGTTGTTATGTGAAGCTCATAGTTCTCCATTTTCAGTTCATACTGGCAGTACTAATATGTATAAGGATATTCGTGATTATTACTGGTGGGATGGAATGAAAAGAGATATTGCCGATTTTTCTATGAAGTGTTTGACTTGTCAGCATGTTTAAGTAGTGTGACAGTTACCGAAAGGAATGCTTCAGCCTTTACCAGTTCCATAGTGGAAATGGGAAAATATATCCATGGACATTGTTGTGGGATTACCAAATACATCTCAAGGAAATATTGCAATATGGGTTATAGTTGATCGATTGACTAAATCTACTCATTTCCTTCCTATTAGAGATACTTTTTCTCTAGATCAATTTTCTCAGTTGTATGTTAATGAGATAGTTTGGTTACGAGGAGTTACCCTCTCCATTGTATCTGATCGTGATCCCAATTTTAATTCTATCTTTTTTAAAGGCCTTCATAAGTCATTAGGTACTGAAATAAATATTAGTACATCTTTTCACCCTCATTCAGATGGGAAATCAGAATGAACAATTCAGAAATTGGAAGATATGCTACGTGCTTGTTCGATGGATTACCAGGGAAGCTGGGACCAAGTTCTTTCTTTGGTTGAATTCTCATATAATAACAGTTTTCATTCCAGTATACAGATAGCTTCATTTTAGGAATTATATGGAAAGTGTTGTCAAACTCTAGCTTTTTGGGATGAAGTAGGTGAAAGGAAGCTGATGAGACCAGAATTAGAAGAAGAGATGGAAGAGAAAGTTCAGTTGATTTACAAGCACATGAGAACAGCTCAGAGCAGATAGAAAAGTTATGCAGATAACTGGAGGAAGGATCTTTCTTTTGAGGTAGGTGATCATGTCTTTCTCAAAGTTTCTCCATGGAAAATTGTGATTCTTTTTGGCAAGAAAGGTAAACTGAGTCTGAGGTTCATTGGACCTTATGAAATTCTATCGAAAGTTGGATCAGTTGCGTATAGAGTGGCTTTATGTACAATTTTATCCCAGGTACACAATGTTTTTCATGTTTCAGTTTTGAAAAAAGTATATGCCAGATCCATCTCATGTTTTGAGCATGGGGGTAGTTTAGTTGGAAGAGAATATCTCTTATGAAGAAAAACCTGTCCATATTCTTGACCATAGAGAGAATGCATTGTGGAATAAGGTAATTCACCAAGTAAAGGTTTTTTGGAAAAACCATATGGTTGAAGAGGAAATGTGGGAATCTGAAAATTCTATGAGGGATAAATACCCCCACTTATTTGATAAGTGAATAAAATTACGAGGATGCAATTTCCAAAAGGGGGGAAGGATATAACATCCCAGCTAAATAATTAATAAGACATTTTTCATATTTATTAATATTTTTGAATTAAAAATAAATTTTATTTTAAAGGGGTTGATATGTTCTATAGCGTACCTGATACGCAATAACGTGTTTTTTTTTTGAAATCTTAGGTTGCACACTAATAATATAATATTATTGTTTTAAAAGGTAGTTGACTCCTAGCCACTGTATTGGTGAGAATGAAAAGAACTAACTACAATATGATTATACATGTCTATTAAATGTTTTTACATTTATCCTATAAAAGTTAGATTCTTAAATTGTGAATGAATCTAATTTTAAGCATAATTTACATTAAAAGGTCGATTTACCGCATTTTAATGGTGAACCATATTTAAATATAGTATTGGTTACTTTAATACATTCTATATGACCAAATATAATCCTTATTTATAATGGGGACATCAAAATTTACTTTTTGTAAATGTTCGGTATTTTTCAGATAAAGTTCATTTTTTAATTAATAGTGAAAATATTGTATTTTAATTCAAAACTATGTTTTAATATTATTTATTTATATGGATAGAATATCTTTTGAATTGGTTTAAATGTGTAATTTGAATATATTTTTACCATTTAATCCAATGTTGGTCATTGGAATTAATTTCACATTGAAATTGGACATAAACAATTGTCAATCTTTTGATAGTTATTGTTTCTTTAAAATAGGCAATTTGTTTTAACAATGTGAATTAATTTTGAAATTAATTAATGAAACTTTTATGTTTTTAATTTGGAAAAATAAACATCATTTGGAATTTGGAATATCAAATATAGCTTATGCTGATTTTTTGGTTTTTTTTGAAAAACTTCATTTTTTTATGAATAGTGAAACCACTTAGTAGTAGTTAAAAAACTGAATTTTTTCATTTAAATGAAATTTTACCACTTATGTGAATTAAATTTTAAAAATCTGACATACATGGTTGTTATTAGTTAGTAAAATGTTTTTTAATAAGATGAAAATAATTTTTGGTCAATAGTAAGTTTTGACTTTTATTTACCATGGATAAAGGTAAATATTGTAATTCAAGGTAAAAAGAGTATTATAATAATTCAAAATTTCCTTAACACTTGCCTTAACCTCATTGGATGAGTAATGGCTAACCATGGGCATCCTCGGGTCGATTTCGGGACCCCATAGAGCCACTTATAAAAGATAATGACACTTTAGATTAATTAATTTAATGTAAAGACAAAATTGACATTAACAAAAATATTTTAGTAATTAATTTTTATATGGTGTAATATAAGTCATATTTTAGAATATAAATATTAATTGGAAAGATAATAAGCATTCCTACATGATAGTATTATTTTTTATGATTTTTAGACATCTAATAAATTAAATTATTAATGACACAATAATTATACAGTATTTACCTCATTAATAAATCATTTAAATAAATAAGATTACAATGATTAAAATATTATCCAAAACATGTCCAATTATGATTTTATGATTTTATTTCGACCATGAGTCATATTATATTCATTTTTAATTATTTTTTGACCTTTTGAAACCGAATATATGTTTATAATAAAATAATTTTTTCACACTTTCCTAAAGAGCCCCTCCGATCCCTTATAAAAGGAGACCATTTCTATCCAATTCATCACACCTCTCAAGCCGTTTGTCTCATCCAAACTCTGCCCAATTAAGCTCCCAAAATCTCTCTTCTCCTCTTAGAAGCCTTACCTTAGTCATAAGGCACTTCAAGAAGTCCTTTGGTTCAAACCAAAAGGAGTTACCCAAATTAAAGGTAACAGTTTATCTTAAATTGTTTTCTTTTATTTTACTTATCCAACCCCAAAACTTTTTTTATTAAATTATTTTGTAACAAAACCTGTATCCCCATTATACAAGGATTTTTTTATGACAATTATTCAAACTACAGTTACACACACCTTCATATAATGGATGAATAACATAATGTTTCAGTGGATGGAAAACTAACGCCTCACGAAACAATGATTGTTCAAATATCTCCAACCTCCTATCATGGTGGCCATTATTATGGAACTTTATTTATATATGATATATATTATATTTATGTTTTCTTTATGCTTCTGTATTTTTCATATATATAATGCCTTTATGGTTTCCATTATGAGTAAACACGATAATCTCATTAGAGGAAGTGCAGACTACCGCCCCCTCAAAGTGATATGACTCGTTAATTCCTTATGTGGGATGTATAAAGGATAGAGTTAATGATATTATATATGATATTATATATGAAATTATACTGTAATTATAATATAAATATGTATCATTATGTTTTAATTCCATTAAAATAATAAATAGAAATGAAAGTAGTGTTCATGCGTACGTACGACTTACCGTCTCCATGAACGGTGCATTTCATTTCATACCTCTAAATGTTATGTACTATTATAAATACATGTATATACTGGATATATATGATATCTAAATCATGAATATCATTGAGGATACAATGAACTATTGACCACATGAACAACATGTAATTATAAGAAGTCCATTTTTGACTGAAGTAACAAATATCGAAAAAATAAACTTTATTAACATAAATGATTTAATAATGTTTAAAACATTGTAATAAGTGATATAAAAGAAATAATAAACTTGAAAAATGTTCTTAAGAAAGTATAAATTAAATTTATTTTATTATTCAAAATATTAAAGAACGAACGGGTCAAGTCAGACATGATGTAAGGGACTTCGTCTCAATCTCCTTTCATTGAGGCATATTTTGTTTTAATACATGAATTTCTTTTATACGATGTATAAACACCCTTGAGTTTTCAAAGGGATTCTTTTTCTTTGATGATTTTTACTGAATGAAAAAGAGGAATGTTTATTTTAATGTAATCGGTGACAATGACCTTTACGCCGCCACGAGTATTATTTGATCTTTGGCTTGCTCAACAAGTCGCAATGTTTTTAAAAGAAAATAAATACCATATACTCTTTTTTGTATTTTGGTATTGAAAATAGATTTGATAATGGATTTTTTATGTAAATATATTTATGTGATATATTTTGATTGAAATGTAAAACTGTTTTCATTCCTATATATTTTTTCTATGTCTTATGCTTTTATAATGGTACATAGACATTTGATGGGTGGTTACGTGATAAACCAAATGACGGGTGGTGCCATGAATACTAGGATGGGTGGTTACGTTATAACCTCCAATCCATTGGGTATGAAAGTCATCCGTATGGCTATTACATTTAGTGATATGTGTGGAAGTCAACCATATGGTTATTCTATTTATGTATGTTTATGTCCCAAGTTACCTTTATATGTTATGTGTTCTTTTTATGGATTTTTCGGTAATCCTTTGGTTTCAGAATGGTATGTAATGATATTTTATTTAGTGAATAGTATTTACTACTTCATAACGGTTAAAAGTATTACTTATGTTAAAGTATTCATGGTTTGCTTTTTGTTTTGATAAACTTACAGTTTTACTTCTTTGTGAATCCCTTACTGAGTTTTTTATGCTCATCCCAAGATTTTGAAAAAAAATTCACATGAAATAATGTGGAATAGGGTCAATGATGGGACCAAGGAATATTTATGTTGTCTTAAACATGGAATTAGACATGACACTTTTTTCAAGAGTTCATGTTTTGTAAAAAAATGTATACTGGGTAGAAGTGTCTACTTTGTAATATTTTGAGATGTAATTGTTATGTCCGAATTCTCTAAAACTCTAAACCTTAAAAGATCCTCAATGTGAATTATTAATTTAATTCAATATTATGTAAGGTTAACAGCAAGTCCCTTATATGTGTATAGCTAGTTCCACCCTATTTGGATGGGGGGCTTGTTGCATGTTAGTAGATATATGCATATGTTTATATTTTCCTCTCTATCTGCATGGCAGGAACATCGAGCATTATAAGGGAATTACAAGTGCTCGTATTCTTCCACCCTATTTCTATGGTCGTCATGACTGGAGAGGGTAGGGTCATATGTCTGCTCGTTGAATGCCCCCACGTTAGTACGAAGGATATTATTCTTATTAACTAGAGTGATAGTGTGGTCCAGATTATATATCCTCCACCATTGGCGAGTAGATATAGATGCCTAGGTCTCTTGGACTTTGGAAGGTTCCCTCGGTATAAAGTCCTCTACGGTGGGAGGAGGCCGGGTCATCCCGTGTCAGTGGTGATGTTCTCTGGTCGGGGCTCATGAGTAGAACCCTTTTGCAATTGAGATGAAGTTTTCAGCATCCAATTCATTGTCATCTTTTTGGTAAGGGAGGTACTCATTGTCATGTTTTGGGGGCAGGCTCTAGAAATGGTTTGAGATGATCACCGGGGCTATGTTTTGCTGGGATTCCGGAAGCGGCTGAAGAGGTGGTTGGCAGACCTTTATAGACTGGAGGTCTTTTCACGCGGTCTCTAGTGGAGGGAGAGTACCATTTCAGTGGTAGTATCTGATAATCATGTTGGATTCCTAGTGTTATAGATGATGGGTAGGCATGGGGGTCCTGCACTTTATTGTGGACTCGGCCACCTATGGGATTGCTGATGTGTGTGTCTGCATTGGTTGTCGGGATGTCATTTGGATCGATGGTTGCTCTATGGGAACCTGTAATGTACCTATATTACATACAGACCACAAAACCTCATCAAAGTAGAATTATTTTTAACATGTGAATATCTAATGATTCAACTTGTCCCCCTTTCCCTTTTCATTTAATGTCGGGAAAAGGGGATTGAGTGCGGTAAGACCGCCTCCTTGCTTATGGATTCACGTCGGGTTCACCATTTTTTTTCCACCTATGAGGTGGAATGTTTTTTCATGTACTGGGAAGAACAAAATGGTACAACTTGCAATGCCCTTTTTTCTTTTATTTTTGGGGTAGAACCGCCACCTTGGTTAATGATTCACATCAAAATCACCATTTTTGTTCCTCCTCCGTGGTGATACATTTCTGGGTCGGTGGAAATGGTTCTATGTGGATCATCACCCATCCCTTTTCTGGAGATGATTTCTTACCAAATTCACCATTTATTTTGTTTCAACCCGTTCTACCTAATTATCCTTTAAAGAATTTTGGATTAACCTCGCAAGGGTTGTTGATCCCAATGGGTGATTTCATGGGGGTCATGTACTTATGAAATCGGTCCTTTGTGGATATAACATGAATGGATGGTCTCCAACATGTTTATTCATGGTTTCTAGAATAACTAAAGGCCCTATTACCAATGATTCATGGACCTAATTTCTAATAGAAGGTTCTCATTTGATGAATATTTAGACAATGACACTTGAGGACTCCTTTGGTCGAGAGGATGGGAAGTCGGGCTCACTGCACCCTTTTGGGGGAGAATTTTTGCCTATTCTAGGACTCTATTATAGATTTTTTTCATGTTCATATGTTAGATAATATTTGGTTCATTTCATAATAGTGTGTCCATGGGATACCCAGGGTTTTAAAGATCGTCGTAGGCATGCATACATTTAATGTTGTGGTGGTGATGTTGAGTCATGACCTATAATAATGTGATATGCATTTTATTAAAATACAAGGGAGAAGGAATGTGACTTGATGATGGGATCGAGCCCATAGGAAGGGCATCACATGTATCCTCATTATAGGAATCAGAACCCACGTAGTTCAGATTTATGCTAGGGCTTATGCATGGGAGCTACCCATTTGATGGGACATGATTGGGTGGATTCATTTGGATGTGAACCCTTTTGAGCTTGATCCTTTAGGTAGGCATCCTACATATTCTGTTTTGATCAGGAATTAGATTTATCATAGTTCAAATGGTTTGAGGATTATGTATTGGATATTCCCATTTAATGGTAACATAGTTGGGTGGACCCTTTTGTATAGGCACCCTTTTGAGAATGGGGCTTTAGTTAGGCGTCCTACGAATCTTGATTCAATCAAAGATCAGACTCCTCATAGTTCAGATGGTGTGGGTATTAAGCATGGGAAAAAACCATTTTTGGGGAACATGGTTGGGTGGACCCTTTTGGATTGGTACACATTTTTGGTCAGGCCTTCAGTTAGGTGTCTTGAATATCCTGGTTCGATCAGGAATTAGAGTTCTCATAGTTTAAATTCATGTGGATGTTCCAATCATCATAAAACTCTAACACCACATGAGTCATGATTGGTGTGAGAAACAAGAGGATGTCGATGATTCAACAGTACACATTATTCCTCTCTTGTTGGTGGGGGAGGGAGAGACTATGGTGGGACAGGTCGAGGCGACTGTGGGTAATGGTGCAGGGCAACATACCCTTCCATGTGAAATTAAATTGAAGGTAATGCTACCCAAACATGGAATATTTGGGACTTTCCTCTGTGGGAGGGCCGAAGAATATGTTCTGGGAAGGGGAGTTGTTTCTTCCTCATCAAAGGAGGAGCAAACATAACCCTTGTGACTGATCACGACTCCTAGTTGAATGGGAAAGCGAGTGATCACCCTCAATCCCAAGAATGGGGAAGTTCACGTCGGCATTCCAAGGTTGGATTTGGGTTACCATGGGAATATAGACCAACAAGAATTCATGAATCCTGAACCATTGTGGGAGAGCCTTCATGACTCCGCTTACCATGAGTATGTAGACGCAAAGAGGTGCACTTATGTGCCTGATGGTCTTATCATACGGGTCTGGTGGATTTGGAGGAGGATGTTTCTTGATGTTGGAGGACAGGTTAGTAGAGGAATCCTGGAGGACTGAACAGAAATGGGAGGGAGAGGTTGGAACTAGATGAAATGATACCCAAAAGCACCCCATTATGCATACTAGTTTCTTATGTGGGATGGGGGAGGCTCCCCATACCATAATGGTATATAGGTATAGGGGTCTTCTGTGTACTGATGTGGAATGAAAGCATGGGAATAGATGACCATGTACTATAGTGGTACGCATCCCATCACGCTGCTTTGGGTTCACTCTGCATACCGATGCAGTATATGGAATTGGGTTCATTCTACTTAGAAGTACACTACGCAAAGCACTATTTTGAAGGAGATTTTGGGGGATTATCATTCATGGGGAGTTCATTCACGAGAAGTATGTGTTTTTCAGTTCACCAATTAGGTTTATAGTTCCCTTTTTATTATTAAATTCCATTTTTTATGGTTTTCAACAATCTGTATTTGCGGACAGAGTGGTCCACAATTCGGTCTTCATCGATGAATCGACACTGAAGACATAGTCTTCTCTGAACACTTTATTCGAACCACTAATTAAACTTCAGTCCCCACCCCCCTCATACTTCGATTTTTCTCCTTTTAATTAGAATTAGGATAATTGTTTTTATTGGGAATGTGACACCATTTGCGAAGGCCCATGCAGATATCTTAACATGTGGAAGACTAAGTCAATCCAGAGTTTTCAGAGGCTTTGGTTCCCGATAACCGTTTGTGGAAACATTCATGTTCACTTCTTAGGAGAAAAAATGAGTGCACCGGATGGTACACAGATGGCCTTCAGGCGCACAATTCCATTGACGCTGCGGTTCATGGTCTGCCTTATTTCGCTGGCCATCGCTCTGTGGTGCAACGGTTCACAGATCATTTTGCATACCTGGTGGTTTACAATTCAGCTGGTCTACATACCTTTCATAGTGATGGTATGAATGCCCCATTAAATTCATTAAAAACATGAATTCTTTCTTATTTCTTCTGAAATTTGTAACATTACATGAATCCATTCACCTAGCTAGACTCTTAGGAGTACTTGATTTCTTTTGCAAAGCGATTTTCAGTGTATTTTCTTCCCATGGAGAAATTTATAGAACCCTAAATCTTCCCAATAATATTCCCAAGGCTCTTCCCCACCTCAAAGACATGCTATTGATATCAAAAGTCCAATAACAAATTCTTTTGGGAGGATATCATGGAGAATATACCATGAAGTATAAATCCTCTTTCAATTTCTTGTGTTTTCCTTTCAGAACGTTTATTTTCTTATAAAGTCTTCCCATCCCCTTATCCCAGTGGCATGAAAACTCTAGTATCACACACACACACACATATATATATATACATACACACACATATACATGTGTGTGTTGGAATTTAATCATTTTATGGAAAATTCATGAACCCACTTCGTCTCCTCTCCCTATTATTCTCAAAATAAAAATACCATCTCTGATCTGTTGATTTACCAAAACCCAAGATGATGTGTATTAAATTTATTTACTTCATTCAAATTACTCATAAAACCATTAATATGGTTAAATAATATATTATCATACATATTATATGATATATTATGTTCCGGAGCTAGTGTTTATGCTTAATATTAATTATTAAAACAAAAGTTTTTTTGTAATGATCAATATTCACCAAAATAATATAAAAATTACCATTAATGGTTTATCTAATGATTCATCCTCAAACCATATAAAAATAATTTATGTAATTATTTAATATTATGGAAAAATTTTAATAACATATCATTTCACTTTTGGAGTTTCGTTTTCATTTGACAAGGAAATCCTTTATGAACCAACCATGGAAATCATGTAAAGAACCCACTCGAAACAATGGAATGAAGAAAATATTATAAATTAATGGGTGGAATGATGTTATAAAATGATCATATATGGTTTTATAAAATGGATCTTGATTCTTTAAATTATTAATAACACTCTTGTAACCATTGTAGAGGAGGATGAATCATGTTTGTAGTTATACGGACCAAGGTAAAGGAATTCATAACCCAATTTTCATTCTTTGTGTTAGCATTATACATTTTTCATTATGTGCTATTAATATTATTTGTTTGATTATTTTTTATATTATATTGTATAATGTGTATACATATATACATTCTATTCTATTCATTCTCATTCCAATTATATTTTTAAGGTACTTTAATGATAAAATTATTTTGAAAGTCTCTTTAATAAAATTAAAAACTATTGTTTATCTATATATATATGTATATGGAATTAGTGATTTATATGGATTTCATGATTCATTGTTACTATGATATGTTCCTTGGAAAACATTATTCTTGGTTGAGCCTAGTATAACTTAATATATGTTGGGTTGAGCACATTATATTTCAATATATGTTGGGTTGATCCCATTATAGCTCTAGATATGTTGTATTGGGCCTTTTATTTCTCAAGATATAATGGGTGATCCCCATTATATCTCTCTAATTGATTGGGTACTCTGGAGATGGAATTTGACTAAATAATAATTCCACGTGTAAGGGTAATTATTTGAGTGATATGGTAAATATGTCCCAAGGAAACTACGTAATGTCTCTACGCTAGCTAACGAGTTTTATATGAAATGGTTTTAGTGGGTTTTTTGTTATCATTCAACTAACAATTTCTTCTATGTATCCCTTACATAAGTTTTTTCACTCATCCCACGTTTTTAAATGTTATTAAAAAGTTATAAGGATGTGCAAGAGAAAGAAGGAAGAAAATTTAAATGTTATGAAGATCTGTCAAAGAAATTATATTTTATTTTAAATGTTTTATATTTAGGAAAATGTACATACTAATTTAGAAGTATCCCATAAACAATTAAGGGATGTTATGTATGTTTTAAGTTATGATTCCCTAAAATTATAAACCTCAAATGATCCTCAATGTGTATGAATGTATATTATCGTCTAAAACAACAGAGCATGTAATGTTTTATGTATGGGTCCTTATAATTAACGTGTGACTCAATTATAGAGAAATGTCCAAAATTATTATAAAACATGTTTCTTATGTATCTGATCCATAAATATTCTAATCAATCCATTACTATAATTATTTTTTTAGTTTGAATTTTAATGTTTAACATATGGAAATCATTTTAAAAAAATAATGGTTCATCTCACTTGGAATCAAAGGGTATATCTAATGTAGGTGTTATTAGTATCATCCCTTATATTATGAGTTTAGGGCCCCTCTATTTGTATATAATTGTTTTTATTTTTTAGAATTAATTTACTTTTTTTATTTGTATAGGATAAATGCTTTGAAAAACCCAAGGATAAGTCTAAGTATAGGATAAAAAAAATTTATTATTCAAATGTACAGAGTTTAAGGTTTCATATTGTAACACCCCAATCTTCTACGGTCCGCTTCTCTTTGAATAATGTGATAGCGTGTGTTGTACGGAACACCGAGTTCTAACACACCATAACCAATCAAACTAGCCATTATGAATAGTAATACCTAATTTTTGAAGATATATATATTTCATATTTCAAAATGGACTTCATTTTTGGATTCGGAATATCGAATTTAGCCTAAGGTGAAATTTTGGTACTTTTCAGATAACTTTAATATTTTGATGAATAGTGAAAATTACTAAATTTTAATTAAAAACAACTTTTTTAATAAAAATAATTAATAGTGATAAATTATAAATTTGAGAGGTTTTAAAGTATATTTAGAATAAAGTTTTACCATTTAATATAATATTGGTCATTGGACATAAATTTACAATTAAACCGAACATAAACAAGTGTCAATCTTTTGATAGTTATTATCTCTTAAAAACACGCTTTTTGTTTTGACAGCGGAAATTAATTTTAAATTAATTTCTGCCACTTCTGTGTTTTTAATTTAGAAAAATGGATTCCATATTTGGAATCAATATGTCCAAATTTTGTAAATAGGTAACTTTTATTTTTAGACATTTTGAATAATTAGTGCGGTAAATATTTTATTTACCATGGTTAAGGGTAAATCCGGTAAATAAGGGTTAAAATAAATATTATAATAATAATAAATTACCCTAAAACGTGTCATATCCTTATTGGTTGACAAGGTTTCGACCATAGGCATCTTTGAGTCTATTTTGGGACCCCATGGTGCCACTTGTAGGTGATAGGGACACTTTATTTTAATTAAGTTAAAATGAATACAAAAATGACACAAGCATATATCTTTTAGAAAAAACAATTTTTACATAGGGTTATATATGTTGGAGTTTAGATAATAAATATTCCTTAGAAATATAAAAAGACTTACTACATAATTATATTTTATTTATAATTTTTAGACATTAAATAATTTAATTTATTTATGACACAATGATGATAAAGTAATTACTATAATAGTGAAAAATTAAAATAATTGATATTATAAATACCCAAATAAATATAATATGAAACTTTTAATGAATTAAACTAATTTTCTAGGATAATATGATATATTAGTATTTATTTAATTGACTTTTTTTGAAGTAATCAATCTGTTATGAGTTTCACAAAAATCAACTATTGAATAGTGTCAAAATTGACATAAAAGAGTTATTAAAACAAATATTATATTATTAATTGATATTAAATTCCTAAAAATCTACGGTTTGGACAAGAGGCTTATATCATGATAGGTTCATCATTAATGGACCACTTGGGGGCATCTTGGATGTATATATTATGTTTATTAACCATATTATATAAAAATACAAAGAGACATTGTAGAAGTGAAACTAATTAACTTAGAGTTAATACTTAAAGATAAGGTTAATATAAGTACCCAAACCTGTCTAAATTCTATTGTTTGAGTTGTTTTCTACCCATCCCCACATTAAAATTTAAATAATCAACTTTGGATCTATTATAAACCGAATATGAATTTATTATAAATTAATATTTCTAGCTTTTCCAAAGGTGCCCCTCACCGCTCTTATAAAAGGGAACTCCTCCTTCTCATTTCTTCAAACCTTCAAAACCTTTTGGTTCAGAAAAAATCTGCCCATATACTCTCCAAACATCCCTCAATACAACTTAGAGGAGTTAGTTTGATCAGAATTATAACTTAAGGAGCCCTTTTGATCAAATCAAAAGGAAGAACCTGAAGAAGAGGTAATGATTTCACCACCCTTTTCCAAGTTCCTTTTTTCTTCCACTTCTTCTTCCTTTGTTATTACCATTATAAAATAATAACTCCAGTATCATATATATACTATGATGTTATTATAAATACTGTACAACAATATTCAGTATTCTATCCACCCTTTGAATAACATGTCACCATACATGCGTACGTACGGCTTACCGTCTCAACGTCGTGGTGTAATTGTTATTCAATATATTATTATTTGGATTGGTATAATGATGATGTGTAACTCATGTAAATAATAAATAAAACATGTTAATGATCCTATATATATGATATAACAACCATTTATATATTATTTCAATAGAAGGATATTGTCGCTCGTGCTTACGTACGGACTACCGTCTTCACGAACGCGATGAGATTCATTCTCCATCATATCCATTCAAGTATAATTATCATTTGATGATTTAAAAATGATGTTTAAGGAATTTATATCATTCTGGATATGAATAATATACAACCTATCCATTACAAACATAGCTTACGTAACAAAACATATAAAAGAAAACAAGTAAGTTAACACCCGAAACAACGATAATACTAAGATATTATTATCAAATCAGTATTAAAAGATCATATATGATATCATATTAATGTATATGATTCTTGCATAATTTAATAACAATTATTTCACCATTATACAGGAGGTTAACCTACCCCAACCAAGTAAAAGTACAAGGTAAGGGTTTTCATCTCACTCCTTATTCCCGTGAGATTCATGCCATATTGCCACCATCAACTTTTGGGTGGTGTATATACTGCCCACAATTATATTCTTTGTGTAATACACTCTAATTTATGTGTATTTACATATTCATTGTATGATACCTCTTTTATGGGTTGTATGTTTCATAAGTTACCAAATTGGTAAGGGTTATTTCACAATCTCTTCATTATCCAAGGTTGTTTATACGTAATAATCTACTGGGATATCTTTATGATCCACATCCATGTTTCTTAAAAATGAATTTCAAAACATTTTTACTATTTACTAGAATATGGGTTAAAGTCATTTATACAATTTTTTGACTTTTTATAAGTGGTTTATAAAGGAATATTTCCGTCGTTTTCCAAAAAAGGTGCTTTTTAACCTTTTAAACAAAATTAAGGTAAGAATGTTTTTTTAACTTATATGGCGAGTGTGGCTATTTTCCACCGTTATAAAATCGTCGAAGCTTCCCTTACAATATAATAAGAATATTTTCAAAAAAATGTTTTATTTCATAAATATAAGACTCTTAAATGATTTCAAAATAGAAAGAGAAATTTTTCTAAAATAGTCTTTATTTCATCTATGTCAACATCCTTTGATGGATTTTAAGCTTATTTGAAGTTGATTTATTATGATACAAAACATCCATATTTTATTGAAGGTTTTGTGATATTTTTGGCTGTGGATAAGTTATTCTTATGTCACTCATGGTTTTTGTTTGGATTATTGACATTTCATAAGTTATTTGTAATCCGAATGTTTGTGTTATATTTCAACCTTTCATTCAGATGAATGTGTTAGACAAGTATGTTCCGGGTTGGGGACCGGTAAAAGTAAGCCCTCCGGTTTGGTCTCCGGTTATTAGAGGAACTCCGGTTTGGTCTCCGGTTATTATAGGAACTCCGGTTTAGTCTCTGGTTATTAGAGGCACTCTGGGTTGGTGTCCGGTTATTAGAGGTACTCCGGGTTGGGTTCCTGTTACATTTAGCCCCTAGGTCTTGGGACGAGGCCTTGAAAAAGAAATTAAAGTTCAGCATTATGCATTCCGACATTATGAAAGTGGTTATTGATATTGCATGTGATTATTTGATTAGTAGAATATCCATGTAAATAAGTAAATGGCATTATTTCATTTTACGTTTGCTATACTATATTGAAGTTCAAGTTTAAAAGGCTTTTTTTATTAATGCATTGCCTTGAATGTTTTTGCTTATTTTGGAATGTTCCGCTATATTGTTATCCTTACTGGGCATTTGAGCTCACCCCTTTTCTATGTTTTATTTTTCTCAGGATGTGAAGAAGTAAGTTATGAATGACCTGCAGGGATATTATGAGGGGATAATAGTGTGGACTATGGAGACATTATGTTGTCGTAGTAGTTTTTCACTTTATGATGTAATGTAAAACTTATGAATATATATAGTGTTTCCAAGGCTACTAAATCAATCGGTATTTCGAGATTTGACCTTTCTTGTGATCATTCCAATGTTATGTAATAATGCACCGACTCTGGGTAACTAGGGTCGGGGCGTTAGAGTTGGTATCAGAGGAGGTTTAGTACAAACCTTGGAAGCTAGATTTAGATAAATTCTGATTATAGCACGTAGACCTAAGGTGAACATTGAGGATTAGTATAGAAGAACATCCTATAATTTTGGTATTGTAGAGATTTTTTGAGTTTTCCGAGCAATACATCCCTGTCTGGATACGAGCAGGTAGAGGCGGCTCTGGCACAGATGTAGCTAGGGGTAAAACCAGAAAACACCGCTTTGAGCTAGACTCGAATGGGAACTGGTGCACGACAATGGGCCTTGCTGCACTCTTGGTTACGACACTCCCGGGGGATATTCTTAGGATAACTCTCATTTTCTTTACAAATCATTATGAAGGGTTTATGAGTATATACTTATTCAAAGAAAACATTTTTGTGATTATGGATTATATCCATAAATAGTTCAATTTATGTTAAGTGTTTTATAAGTATGTGATTATGTATTTTGATTCATAAACTGATCTAGTTTATGCCATTGTTTATAAATGGATTCTAGTGGAAGAAATGGAAACTGTATCAATGCACGCACTCCATGTAAGGATTTCTCTCCTACTCAAGATAATTATAGTGGAGTTGGTGATGCAACTGGTGCCGATCAGCTAATCACCATACT
This sequence comes from Viscum album, assembly GCA_963277665.1. Lineage (NCBI taxonomy): Eukaryota > Viridiplantae > Streptophyta > Magnoliopsida > Santalales > Viscaceae > Viscum > Viscum album. The sequence continues at coordinate 31,886,562 of OY728140.1, read as the reverse complement.
GGGACAACTTACTCAGGTTATGAATAATAACCTTACCCGTATGGAGCACCCTGATCCACAGCGTGGAGGATCAATGTTAGATCGATTCATGAGGAAACAACCACCAACGTTCAATGGGAGTACAAATCCCTTAGTAGATGAGCAATGGATATTTTCCCTAGAGAAAATATTTCAGGCTTTGGGGAGCAGTGAAAGGGAAAAAGTTATCATGGTAGTTTACCGCCTCACTGGAGATGCGGATCAATGGTGGTCATTGATTCAAAACAGGAAGGAAGATGATGAAGTATCAAATATGGAATGGAGGGAGTTCAAAGATATGTTTTTAGAAAAATAATTTCCTCGCGACCATCGAGCAGATATTTAAAGGCAATTTCTGAGTCTGAGACAGAAGGAGGATGAGAATGTCGCAAAGTATGAGGCTAATTTTACAAGGTTAGAAAGGTATGCTGGAGATTATATACGTAACCCAAGAAGCAAGATTGATCATTTCTTTGATGGGTTAAAACCATTTCTTCGTCGAGCATTAGTCTCACAATCCTTTTCGTCGTACGAAGACATTGAATCATATGCTATCAAGACCGAAAAGGAATTCTCTAAGTCTTATGACTTTAAAGCAAAGCAAGAGAAGAAGAGACATGATGATCAATCTGGGAATGGAAATAAGGGGAAGAAGGGAAAGGTTGAATATCCATCCTGTGGTAAATGCGGGAAGAAACACCCTGGTACTTTCTTGAAGGGAATGGGAGTCTGTTACAAGTGTGGTGAAAAAGGCCACCAAGCTCGTGATTGCAAAGGGAAGAAAGAAGCTACCAATGTTTAGTGCTAAAATCATGGGGAGATGGGGCATTATGCAAATGATGTCCTAAGTTTCAGGAGAACTTACCTCAGAAAAGGCCAAGGAATCAAGGCCAGGCTTCTGCTATCACTACTGCTGAGGTAGAAGCTCCGAAAGACGTAGTGGCAGGTAATTTAATGGTTTCCTCAAGTTTAGAAAATGCATTATTTGAATCTGGATCATCGCATTGTTTCATATCTTCCCAGTTTTCTATGAAAATTAGATATTTACTATTTGATTTAACAAGGGATTTGTCGGTTAAAACTCCTAAGGGAAGTATCATTGCAATAAAGTTTTGCGAATCAGTCCCCATTAGAGCACATAAATGTTCTTTATCTGCTGATCTCATCGTCATAACTATGATTGAGTTTGATATAATCCTCGGTATGGACCGGCTTTCGGACTATGATGCAAAGATTTATTGTAAGAAGAAAGAGGTTACGATTCTTGATGATAATGATAAGGAACACCTTATCTTTAGAGTAGAATCATCACCACCTAATTCTTATTTAGATCCACCCCCAGTAGCTCAACTTAATTCAATTATTGGGGAGGAAGAGAATGAAATGACTTTGGGTGAGGAAAGGAATGTTCAAATAGAGGATGTACCTGTTGTGAAAGAATTTGTAGATGTATTTCCAGAAGATTTACCTAGACATCCTCCAGAACGAGAAGTTGAGTTTTCCATTGATTTAATTCCTAGATCAAGGCCTATATCGAAGACCCCTTATAGAATGGCCACTGTAGAGTTAGTCAAACTAAAGAAACAACTAGAGAAGTTGAGTAATAAATGATTTATTCAACCTAGTGTTTCTCCATGGGGATCCCCTGTTATTTTTGTTAAAAAGAAAGATGGATCTATGAGGTTATGTATCGACTACAGGGAGATCATTGCTATAACGATAAAGAACAAGTATCCCCTACCTGGTATTGATGATTTATTTGACCAACTGCATGGAGCTCAATACTTTTCAAAGATTGACCTTCGATCTGGATACCATCAATTGTGTGTGAAGAAGGAAGACATTCTGAAGACAGCATTTCGAACCAGGTACGGGCATTACGAGTTTACTGTAATGCCTTTTGGATTGACTAATGCACCCTCTGTATTCATGGATCTGATGTATAGAGTTTTCAAGGATTATCTCGATGAATTTGTTGTGGTATTTATTGATGATATCTTAGTATACTCCAAAACCTACGAAGATCATGAAAATCACTTGTGGTTTATCTTGAAGACTCTGAGGAGGCATGAATTATATGGGAAGTTTAGCAAGTGTGAATTCTGGCTTCATGAGATTTCTTTTCTTGGCCATATTGTCTCTAAAGATGGAATCTCTGTTGATCCTTCTAAGACCAAGGCAATCCACGAATGACTAGCACCTACGAGTATAACTGAGGTACACAGTTTTATTGGTTTGGCAGGTTATTATCGACGTTTCTTCCAGAATTTTTCCCGATTGGCTAACCCATTAACGAAGCTCACATGTAAAGGGGTTAAATTTGTTTGGAAAAAAGAGTGTGAAGAATGTTTCGAAGAACTGAAGAGAAGATTAGTCAATGCTCCTATATTGACTCTACCATCGGGGAATGATGAGTTATTTATTTATAGTGATGCATCAAAGAAAGTACTTGGTTGTGTCCTTATACAGAATGATAGAGTTATTGCCTATGCATCACGACAGTTGAAAATTCATGGACAAAACTATCCTACTCATGATCTCGAGTTAGCATCTGTGATCTTTCCTTTGAAGATATGTAGGCACAACCTCTATGGTGAAAAATGTGAGATTTATACTGATCACAGGAGTTTGAAGTATATTTTCTCACAAAAAGAACTCAACATGAGGCAAAGGAGATGGCTTTAATTACTCAAGGATTATGATTGCACGATACACTACCACCCGGGGAAAGAAAACAAGGTGGAAGATGCTTTGAGCAGAAAAGACCATGGAGTTTTGAACAATATGAGAATTGAAAGGGATCCAATTTTCAGGGATCTGGTGAAGATGGTCATGGGAATAACCAGGGAAGGCGAAAAATCAATTCTTTTTCAAATGGTTTCCAAACCATCATTACTAGAAAGGATTAAGAGTTCTCAAACCGATGATGAAGAATTTCAAAAGAAGATTAAAGCTGTGAATGATGGGAGATTGAGAGACTTTGTGTATGAAGATGGAATTTTGAAATTTGGGAAGAGTCTTTGTGTTCCTGATATACCTGATCTAAAAAGGGAATTGCTCGAAGATGCTCATAGTTCCAATTTCTCTGTACACCCTGGGAGAACCAAAATGTATAGAGATTTGAAGGAACATTTTTGGTGGGACAACATGAAGAGGGATATTGCTGATTTTGTATCAATATGTATGGTTTGTCAACAAGTGAATGCTGGAAGGCAACAGCCTCTAGGAGTCATGCAACCTCTTCCCATATCGGAGTGGAAATGGGACAATATTATGATGGACTTTGTCATGGGGATACCAAAGACTCCTAGAAGGAACGATGAAATATGGTTTATTGTTGATCGTCTTACTAAGTCAGCACATTTTATTGCTATAAGAGAAGATCTATCCCTGGAACGTCTAGCAATACTATATATTAATGAAGTTGTGAGACTTCATGGAGTACCCCTATCGATTATTTCTGATCGTGATCCCCGTTTTACTTCAAGATTCTAGAAAAGTCTTCAGAAATCCCTGGATACTGAACTTCATTTGAGCACAGCTTACCACCCTCAGACAGACGGACAATAAGAACGGACTCTTCAGACCTTAGAAGACATGTTGAGATCTTACTCACTTGACTTTCAGGATATGTGGGATCAATATTTACCTCTGGTAGAATTTTCCTATAACAATAGCTTCCATTCGAGTATTCATATGGCACCATATGAAGAGTTATACGGAAATAGATGTCGTACACCAACCTGTTGGGATGACGTTGGTGAAAGAAAACTTGTAGGCCCAGAACTGGTGGACGAAACAGTGGAAAAGGTGAAGGTAATCCAAAATCACATCAAAGCAGCTCAAAGTAGGCAGAAGAGCTATGCCGATAATCAAAGGAAGGATTTGGAATTTCAATTTGGTGATCATGTTTTCCTGAAGTTATCTCCATGGAAGGGAGTCATACATTTTGGTAAGAAAGTTAAATTGATTCCCAGGTACATCGGACCCATCGAAATGCTAGAACGAATTGGGGTTGTAGCTTACCGATTGGCAATGCTGCCAAGTCTCTCCAAAGTTCACGATGTGTTCCACGTATCTCTATTGAGGAAATACATGCCTGACCCAACGCATATACTCACCTATGAAAAATTATAACTAGAACCCGATCTGTCTTATTGTGAAGAGCCCGACAGGATTCTTGATACGAGAGAACAAGTGCTGAGAAACCGGACGACGCGTCTGGTAAAAGTTTTGAGGAGAAACCATAAGATGGAAGATGCAACGTGGGAACCCGAGGAACTGATGATGAAGAACCACCCAAGTCTTTTCATTTGATAAGTATTCTAGAAATTTCGAGGACGAAATTATTTGAAGGAGGGGATAATGTAACACCTCAAGCTTCTACGGTACGCTTTTCTTTGAATAATGTGATATCGTGTGTTGTACGCAACACCGAGTTCTAACACACTATAACCAATCAAACTAGCCGTTATGAATAGTAATACACAATTTTTGAAATTATATATATTTTATATTTCAAAATGGACTTCATTTTTGGATTCGGAATATCGAATTTATCCTAAGGTGAAATTTGGGTACTTTTCAGATAACTTTAATATTTTGATGAATAGTGAAAATTACTAGATTTTAATTAAAAACTACTTTTTTAATCAAAATAATTGATAGTGATAAATTATAAATTTGAGAGGTTTTAAAGTATATTTAGAATATATTTTTACCATTTAATATAATGTTGGTCATTAGACATAATTTTACAATTAAACCGAGCATAAACAAGTGTTAATCTTTTGATAGTTATTATCTCTTAAAAACACGCTTTTTGTTTTGACAGCGGGAATTAATTTTAAATTAATTTCTGCCAATTCTGTTTTTTGAATTTAGAAAAATGGATTCCATATTTGGAATCAGTATGTCTACATTGTGTAAATAGGTAACTTTTACTTTTAGAAATTTTGAATAATTAATGCAGTAAATATTTTATTTACCATGGTTAAGGGTAAATCCGGTAAATAAGGGTTAAAAAATAATATTATAATAATACTAAATTACCCTAAAACGTGTCCTATCCTTATTGGTTGATAAGGTTTCGACCATAGGAATCTTTGGATCGATTTTGGGACCCCACGGTGCCACTTGTAGGTGAAAGAGACACTTTATTTTAATTAAGTTAAAATGAATACAAAAATGATACAAGCATATATCTTTTAGCAAAACACTTTTTACATAGGGTTATATATGTTATATTTTAGATTATAAATATTCCTTAGAAAGATAAAACGATTTTATACATAATGATATTTTATTTATAATTTTTAGACATTAAATAATTCAATTTATTTATGACACAATGATGATGAAGTAATTACTATAATAGTGAAAAATTAAAATAATTGATATTATAAATACCCAAATAAATATAATATGAAACTTTTAATGAATTAAACTAATTTTATATGAAAATATGATATATTAGTATTGATTTAATTTACTTTTTTCTAAGTAATCAATATGTTATGAGTTTCACAAAAATCAACTATTGAATAGTGTCAAAATTGACATAAAAGAGTTTTTAAAACAAATATTATATTATTAATTGATATTAAATTCCTAAAAATCTTAGGTTCGTCCAGGAGACTTATAGCATGATAGGTTCATCATCAATGGACCACTTGGGGGTCGCTTGGATATATATAGTAAGTTTATTAACCATATTATATAAAAGTACAAAGAGACATTGTAAAAGTGAAACTAATTAACTTAGAGTTAATACTTAAAGATAATGTTAATATAAGTACCCAAACATATCTAAATTCTATTGGTTGAGTTGTTTTCGACCCATTCCCACCTTAAAAGTTAAAGAATCAACTTTGGAGCCATTATAAACCGAATATGAATTTATTATAAATTAATATTTCTAGATTTTCCAAAGGTACCCCTCACCCCTCTTATAAAAGGGAACTCCTCCTTCTCATTTCTTCACACCTTCAAAACCTTTTGGTTCAGCAAAAATCTGCCCAAATACTCTCCCAAATTCCCTCACTAAAACCTAGAGGCGTTATTTTGATCATAAAGCCAACCTACGGAGCCCTTTTGATCAAATCAAAAGGAAGAACATGAAGAATAGGTAATGATTTCACCACCCTTTTCCAAGTTCCTTTCTTCTTCCACTTTTTATTCCTTTGTTATTACCATTATAAAATAATAACTCCAGTATCATATATATACTGTGATGTTATTATAAATATGGTACAACCATATTCAGTATTCTATCCACCCTTTGAATAACATGTCACCATACGTGCGTACGTACGGCTTACCGTCTCCACGTCGTGGTGTAATTGTTATTCAATATATTATTATTTGGATGGGTATAATAATGATATGTAACTCATGTAAATAATAAATAAAACATGTTAATGATCCTGTATATATGATATAACAACCATTTATATATTATTTCAAAAGAATGATATTGTCGCTCGTGCGTACGTACGGACTACCATCTCTACGAACGCGATGAGATTCATTCTCCATCATATCCATTCAAGTATAGTTATCACTTTATGATTTAAAAATGATGTTTAAGGACTTGATATCATTATGGATATGAATAATATACAACCTATCCATTACAAACATAGCTTACATAACAAAACATATAAAAGAAAACAAGTAAGTTAACACCCGACACAACGATAATACTAAGATATTATTATCAAATCAATATTAAAAGATCATATATGATATCATATTAACGTATATGATTATTGTATAATTTAATAACAATTATTTCACCATTATACAGGAGGTTAACCTACCCTAACCAAGGAAAAGTACAAGGTAAGGGGTTTTCATCTCACTCCTTATTCCCGTGAGATTCATGCCATATTGCCACCATCACCTTTTGTGTGGTGTATGTACTGCCCATAATTATATTCTTTGTGTAATACACTCTAATTTATGTGTATTTACATATTCATTGTATGATACCTCTTTTATTGGTTGTAAGTTTCATATGTTACCAAATTTGTAAGGTTTATTTCGCAATCTCTTCATTATCCGAGGTTGTTTATACATAATAATCTACTAGGATCTCTTTATCATCCACATCCATGTTTCTTAAAAATGAATTTCAAAACATTTTTACTATTTACTAGAATATGGGTTAAAGTCATTTATACTATTGTTTGACATTTTATAAGAGGTTTATAAAGGAATATTTCCATCGTTTTCCAAACAAGGTGCTTTTTAACCTTTTCAACAAAATTAAGGTAAGAATGTTTTTTTAACTTATACGGTGGGTGTGGATATTTTCCACCGTTATAAAATCGTCGAAGCTTCCCTTACAAGATAATAAGAATATTTTCAAAAAATGTTTTATTTCATAAATATAAGACTCTTAAATGATTTCAAAATAGAAAGAGATATTTTTCTAAAATAGTCTTTATTTCATCTATGTCAACATCCTTTGATGGATTTTAAGCTTATTTGAAGTTTATTTATTATGATACAAAACATCCATATTTTATTGAAGGTTTTGTGATATTTTTGACTGTGGATAAGTTATTCTTATGTCACTCATGGTTTTTGTTTTGAGTATTGACATTTCATAAGTTATTTGTAATCCAAATGTTTATGTTATATTTCAACCTTTCATTCAGATGAATGTGTTAGACAAGTATGTTACGGGTTGGGGACTGGTAAAAGTAAGCCCTCTGGTTTGGTCTCCGGTTATTAGAGGGACTCCGGTTTGGTCTCCGATTATTATAGGAACTCCGGTTTAGTCTTCGGTTATTAGAGGCACTCCGGGTTGGTGTCCGGTTATTAGAGGCACTCCAGGTTGGGTTCCGGTTACAGTTATCCCCTAGGTCTTGGGACGAGGCCTTGACAAAGAAATTAAAGTTCAGCATTATGCATTCCGACATTATGAAAGTGGTTATTGATATTGCATGTGATTATTCGATTAGTATAATATCCATGTAAATAAGTAAATGGAATTATTTCATTTTACTTTTTCCATACGATGTTGAAGTTCATCTTTAAAAGGCTTTTGTTTTAGTAATGCATTGCCTTAAATGTTTATGCTAATTTTTGAATGTTCCGCTATATTGTTATCCTTACTGGGCATTTGAGCTCACCCCTTTTCTATGTTTTATTTTTCCCAGGATGTGAAGAAGTAAGTTATGAATGACCTGCAGGGATATTATGAGGGGATAATAGTGTGGACTATGGAGACATTATGCTGTCGTAGTAGTTTTTCACTTTATGATGTAATGTAAAACTTATGAATATATCTAGTGTTTCCAAGGCTACTAAACCAATCAGTCTTTCAAGATTTGATCTTTCTTGTGATCATGCCAATGTTATGTAATAATTCACCGACTTTGGGTAACTAGGGTAGGGGCGTTACACATATAATAGATATACCTATTTAGAATTTTGAATTTGGATATGGATGTGACAGATATGAAACTATGGTTAATTTCGGTGAAAAGTGTTGTTTGTGTATCATCTTGATCTTCACTCAGTGCAAAATGAGTGAGGATAAGCCTAGAAAATTGGATAGATACTACCAGGGGATATGATTTTTTTAATCCACATTCTCTTTATGAAATATTTGTAGGGTCCTGGGACACCCTGAGAGGGGAGGGGTGAATCAAGGTGTCAAAATTTTATTTTAAACTGATGGATCTTGTTCCCAAATTAATAGGAAATTGGTATACCTGTATAATGGATATGAACAGAAAGCAAGCATTCACATGCAGAGAGATGACACATCACTTTTTACATGGTTCACCACTAAGGGCTACGTCCAAGGAGCATACACTGACAGGTTTTCAGTCGTACCAAATTCCACTAAAATTCACTAGCTATGGATTACAATGGTTTGGTATCAATCACTCTGTGCCAGCATCACTGCCTTTACAAAAGGTTCAGGGATAGCTTACAGCATCCCTCAGGTCACTCCCATGGACTCCCCCTAGCTCACTGCCCTTGGTGTAGTCACACTCAGTTTATAGACGTGAAGGTCTCTTAATCATTTCAATATAATGCATCCTTTGTTGTATGTAGACACTCTATTGAAGTCCAAATTTCACTTGTAGACAAATATCACTTTTCCCCGAAGGTATCAGGAAATCTTTCAGCTTTTGTGCAGCTCTAAAAATGGTGGGTGTACTTCAACCTCACCTAGCATGCTTCTTTAAGACTAGAGCACATGTTTCAAGACCGGCGCGCAAGTCACTTGCGCCGTACAAATTCGGCGTGCAGGTGACACCAACCCACTTGTGTGACGCTGCCTCCTTCAACTCCAAAATTGCGCCACTCCTAAACTACTTTGGACACATAGCCAACAACCGGCGCGCAGCCTCTACTTGCGCGGCCCAACAACCACTTGTGCGACTCAACCAATTGTGTGACGAGATCTCGAAAAATCTCTAAATATTGAACTTCTTTCTAAATGAGGAGGGGTGGTCCACTATTTATAGGAAAACTGGACCCCCTGCGCGGTGGCGTGCAAGTGTCCTCACAGCGGAAAAGTCCTGGCGCGCAGCTCCAACCGCCCCAGCCTCTGTCGTGCTACACACATGCATGACCACACAAATTCTTGCACGAACCTCTTTAATTTTTCACATTTTGAAGCTCTGATCTCGAAGAACATCATGCACGCAACATTATAACCTCCTAGGAATCAGCGCGAAAGTTCTTTCTCAGCACGCAAGTCACTTGCGGGACCAGCCCAAAACCTGTGCAACCCTTATCCATTTTCCATTTTTCCATGTTCTGATCTTGAAAAACTTATGGCATGCATGTTTCCTCTCCTTCAAGTACATGGCACACATGTCTCTTTGCCAAAAACACATTTCTCCATTAGACAATTTTTAGGCCCAAAAATTTGGAAAACACTGGAAAATGGTGTCACCATCAATACTATAATCTGCTTGCCCTATATGAGCACTTTTCTGGCACACAATCTGAATTTCCTCTGAGGATTGACAACAAACTCAAACCATACTCCAATTTATGCAATGATGACCATGGTTCCAACAATCTCCCCCTTTGAGATTGTTAGCAATCAGAAAATAAATTGAATAGATCTTCATCCACATGTACACCAAAAACACAAGAATCAACTCAGCCGACACTCTAAGTCTACGTGAGCAATACTCGGTCTAGAAAACAAGAGAGAAATATTGAATTTGGGTCTCGTGTTTTGGAATTCGCAATGATTCCCAAGAAGAATTACATGCCTGAACATGCCTGAATTTATTCTTTTCTCTCCCATTGACAAGAAACCCAATGACCGGTATTGTGTTCATTGTTCAGCTCAAACCATACTCCCCCAGGATAGTATCTCCCACACAAACCAACATCACATCCATAAACATTTAAAAACAGTTATCATAAATGGGGAGAGGGGAATTGCGTAACCTCTTTATGCACTAGGAGGTGGCTGAATGCCGAGGTTCAACAGATGCTTCTCAGAAACTGCCGCTGATAGTGTCTTGGTCAGGATATCAGCCACTTTCTCATCAGTTCCCACATAATCCATTATAATCTCCCCTTGATCAACTTTCTCTTTGATAAAGTGATACCTAATTTCAGTATGTTTTGTACAAGAATGCTGAACATGATTCTTATTGAGGTCAATTGTGCTATTTTTATCACAGTAAATTACCATTGGTTGATTCACCTCATCACCAATATCTATTAGTTGTTGCTTCATACATAGAATTTGGGTGCATGCCTTTGTAGAAGATATATACTCAGCTTCAGCAGTACTAAGAGAAGTACTTTCTTGTTTCTTGCTCAACCAGCCAACACATTTCTGTGCAATATAGAAGGCTCCACCACTAGTGGACTTTCTGTCTACTACATCACCAGCCCAGTCAGCATCAGAAAACTTTGATAATCCAATGTCCCTTCTTTCAGCAAAAAATAACCCAATGTTAGGTGTACCTTGAATATACCTCATGATTCTTTTTACTACCACCATATGTTCCTCCTTTGGATTACGCTCAAAGCGGTCCACAAGACATGTGGAAATTACAATATCTGGTTGTATCACTATCAGGTAAAGTAGGCTCCCAATGATCATCATGTACATGGTGGGATCTACAGAGGTCTAATCCTCAGGCTTTACAAGTTTAGTTCCAACTGAAATCAGAGTTGACATTGGTTTTGAGTCTTGGATATTAAACTTCTTCAACAACTCTCTTGCATACTTTTCCTGACAAATGAAAGTGTAATCCTTATTTTGGATCACCTGTATCCCAAAAAAATATGTGAGCTCCCCAATCATAGACATTTCAAATTCTGATTTCATGTGATTGGAAAATTCATCCACTGATTTATGCCTTCTGCCAGAAAATATTATATCATCAATGTAGAATAGAACCCTGAATTGATCTTTTTCAGATATCTTCACATATAGATTGTGATCCACTCCTCCTCTTTTGAAATCCAGATTCTTGAGATACGAGTCCAGGAGGGAATACCATACTCATGGGGCCTACTTCAAACCATATTGGGATTTCTTCAGTTTCCATACCTTTGTCTCATCAGTACCAAGAACAAAACCCACTGGTTGTTTAATGTAGACTTCTTCTTTGAGTACACCATTCAAGAATTCTTCCATGACATCCATTTGATATACTTTATATCCTCTTTGGAGTGACATTTCAAGGAAAAGTTTGATTGGCTCCAGTCTAGCCACTAGAGCAAAGGTTTCTTCAATATCAACACCTTCAATCTAGGAATATCCCTTACAAACCAATCGAGCTTTGTTTCTAATAACACTTACATGCTCATAAAACTTGTTCTTAAAGATCAATTTTGTTCCATTCACATTGTGACCTTTGGGTCTCTGGATAAGATCCCATGTCTGATTCTTGTCAATTTGATCTAGCTCTTCATTCATGGCTTTTACCCAAGATCTATCCTTTGCATCTTCTTCAAATTAGGATGGTTCAACAACTGAAAGAAATGCAGATTGCATGTTATTCCACATCCTCTTTGTTTGAGTAGGTGCACTCTTCTCCCCAATTATGGTAGATGGATCAATATCATCTCTACAATTTCTTCTGTGTTGTTCAGTTTAATTCTCTCCACCCACAGTTTCTTCTTCAGATTCTTCTTTTGAGTCAACATAATGATGTGGATGCTGAGTGTTTTGTACAAATTCCTCTATTATTGTATTCGTATTTTCTCCACGTTCACTTTATTCCTCACTTTCTATCACATCAGCATATGATGTTCTTGATGAATTTGTGTTTTTCTCTTCAACTATCTTAACATCACTACTTACCAAAACCCTTCCTAATTTATTGTTGAAACACTTGTTGGCTTTGGTGTTCATTGGATATCCCAGAAAAATTCCTTCATCAGCATTGTCACGAAACTTCCCTTGATTTCCTTATTATTCCAAATGAAACATTTACTTCCGAAAACACAAAATTATTTCAATGAAGGCTTCCTTCCATGCCACAATTAATATGGTGTATTTGTTTCTCTCATATAATGCCCTATTCGATTCTAAATGTGCACTAAAGCTTCAAAAACTTCCATCCAGTAATGGCAAGAGATACCACTCTCAATCAGCATAGTCCTAGCCATGTTGTTGACCAGTCAATTCTGGCACTCAACAACTCCATTTTGTTGTAGAGTTCTCACAGGAGCTTCCTCATGCTGTATTCCATGTTTTTCAAGGTAATTCTCAAACTCAATGGACATGTATTCCCCTCCATTATCAGATCACAAAACATTGATTGTTCTTCCAATATCATTCTTGGCGATTTGACGATATGTTTCATGCAGTCAAGCACTTGTCATTTCCTATGAATGACCATAACACATTCTATTATACTATAATCATAAATAAAAAGGACAATGTACCTTTACCCATGAGTTCCAACAACATTTATCAGCCCGCATACATCTTTATGAATTTGATCAAGAAGATGAGATGCCTTTTTCTTCATTAGACGATATGAACTGTAGACCAGCTTTCCACCAAAGAAAGCATAACAAGATTTTTCACACTCACGCTTCAGGTTAGGAATGTCCATGACAATCCTCAATTTTGATATTTTATCCATGTATTATTGATTGATGTGACCCAGTCTCCTATGCCAAAAATTGTTTTCTTCTTAAACAGTCATGTAGAAAACATTTTCTTTATTATCAACATGATTCAGGTTCCTTCTGTTCTGCATCCTTTCATAAGTGAATTTCCAGTCTTTCCCTTGATAGTGAAGACTTTCTGATTAAAAGTAACAATAAGTCTCGAGTCACGGAGTTGACTCACGATGAGTAGATTATGACGTAGGCCATCTACATAAAGGACTTTAGTATTCTTTATCTCTCCATTAGCTAATTCAGTACTTCCACTGCCTTTGATTTTCAGAGCTCCATCATTACCAAATCGAACTATTCCATCAACCTTAATTTTGATATCTGCCAACTGGACAACATTACCTGTCATATGGGATGAACAAACGCTATCCAGAATCCAAGTACTATTTCTTTCTTTAGCTCTTAGGGCCACCTCTTCAAGGTTGGATTTCACAATTTTATTCCTTTCATTCCATGGGACGTTGGAATAAGTATAGAGCACTGATTGCCTTTCAATTATCTCATCTATGTACATTGGTTCATCATAGTTGAAGTCTTCTTAGAGATAAGAAACCTTGTTTGAAAGGACGCACTATCTTTTCGATGAGATCTGACTTGTCTTGATTTCTGGTATGTGGTGTCCATGTCCCTTCTCTGCCTGCAATTAACAGACTTATGAAAAAAGTTAGATCAATTAAAATAGTATCCATAGAAACAATTTCTTCTATAATATGGAGGATATGAAGTCGATCTCCTTTGTTGATGTCCCAGATCGTCCCCATTCAGATAGCTCCTTGCCTCTTCGCAATATGACATGGCATGGCCTAGATTTCCACAGAACTGACACTTCATGAGTGGAAATGTCTTCCCACTTGAATTTCTCCTCATACCCTCTTCCTTGGTATAATTGTTGGTCTTCTTTTTATTTATGAATGTTTGAGGGTAATTTTTAGTTCTCCTTTTAGTTTGGATTGATGTTTTCTTTTTCAGCACTTCAGGTAACGTTTCAACATGTCCAAATTTCATATTATCTTTCCTTTGGCTCTCTTTACTTCCACCAGTTGATGTCCCAGCATCACAGCCAATTACACTCTTTCCCATGAAAGAGGGTCTTTGATCACTAAGGATTTTTCCTACCTCATTTGAACCACTCTTGGCTCTTGCCAGCAATTCTATATCTGAGAATCTTCAAAACATTATTTTCTTCCTTGATTATTTGGAAATTGATTCAGTCTCATGTTTACTCCTAATAGTAACAACTTCCTCCTCAAGACCCTCAACATTCATGAATCTCTCTTCTAGTCTGGAGGTGAGGTCTTTGATGACCTTTTCCTACTCTTCAATTCTCAACATCAGATCCACTAAATCATTATTTCATTCAAGAATTTTAGATTGTACTTTCACAAATTCTTCCAATCGTTCAATTTTAGATTCACGTTGATCTGCATATTCAGTTGACTCTTCTACAATAGATTTCCACTTATTGCAACTCTTACATTTAATCATAATCTTGATAAGATCATCCTTAAGTTGCAACTCGGGATATTCACTAGTTTTTAACTGATTTTCTCCACCAGTGTCTTCGGATATTTCAACATTGGCCATCATGGAAGCATGTTTCCAAGTTTTAAATTTTGGTTCTTCTTCATCATAGAATTCATTATCATCTTCTTCCTCTACAAAGACAAAACTCTTCTTCGGAACATTCTTTCTAGATTTGAAGTCTCCATTCATGAAAAAACATTTCTTAGGCCTCACAATGTTTTGAGCATCTCTATCATCATCATCGATATTTCTTTCGCACTGAAAAGCAATGTGCCCGACTTTTCCTCAACGAAAGAAAGATAGAGGTATCTTCCCTTTGAATTTCCCTTTTCCCTTCTGGAACATCTTGGAAATGAGAGAGAGAATTTCTTTTTCCTCATCGTCTTCACCACTACTATATTTGGTGATTTTCAGTTTCTCCCTGTATTTGAACACCATTTCCTTTCTTACTCATGTAATAGCATCTTATGGTTTAACTCCCATTTCATATGCCACCAAGCTGCTCAACAGATCATCCAAAGAATGTTTAGAAAGATATCTTTCCTCAAGGGCGGACAACTTTGCATTGTACAAGGGTGGTAACATGTTCAGTATTTTCTTCACATTATCAATGTCTCTGATTTCTTCTCCAAGGCCACAAATTTCTCCAACCAATCCAGTAATTCGATTGAAGAAGGAGTCTGCATTCTCATCAGGATGCATCTTCAGATAATCGAACCTATTGTGTAGCACTTGTAGTTTCGCCTCCTTCACTTTGCTATCACATTTATAAATATTTTTATGTTTATCCCACATGGACTTTGATGAGGTGAAACACTTCACTTTTAGATAAATATGATAAAAAAAGTGCTGCTGTGAGAGCATTCTGTGCTCTAGCATCTGCATCAAGAATTTTTCTATCTGTATCAGTCATAGCCAGCCCTGTTGGATCAGAAACATTAATACCTTTCACACTGGAAAACAGAACTTCCATTCCAAGGGATCTTATATGAGATCTCATTCTGTTTTTCAAGATCAGGAAATTACTTTCATCGAAGAGAGGGACTCCCCTGATATTGACTACATTCTCCATGATGACAATGGACAGATTCAACACCAACAACATTTAACTTCTGATACCACTTATAGGACCCCGGTACACCCTGAGAGGGGATGGGTGAATCAGGGTGTCAAATTTTTATTTTAAAGTGATGGATCTTGTTCCCATGTTGGTAAGAAATCGTTAAACATGTATAATGGATAAGAACAGAAAGCAAACATTCACATGTAGATAAATGACACAGGACTTTTTACTTGGTTCACCACTAAGGGATACGTCCATGGAGCATATTCCGATAAGTTTTCGGTAATATCAAATTACACTAAACATCACTAGTTATGGATTACAATGGTTGGAGCAGAGTCACTCTGTCCCAGGATCACTGACATTACAAAAGGTTCTGGGATAGCTCACAGCGTCCCTCAGGTCACTCCCGTTGACTCCCCTTGGCTCACTGCCCTTGGTGTAGTCACACTCTGTTTATAGACGTGATTGTATCTTCCTCATTTCAAAATAATGCATCCTCTGTTGTATGTAGATAATCTGTTGAAGTCCAACATTCACGTGTAGAATAATCTCACTTTTCACCAAAGGTAGCAGGAAATCTTTCAGCTATCGTGTAGATCCAAAATGGACGGGCGTACTTCAACCTCACCTGGATTGCTTCTCCAAGACTGGCATGCATGTTTCAAGACCGGTGCACAAGTCACTTGTGTGGCAAAAATTCAGCGTGCATGTGAAAACAACCCACTTTTGAAACAATGCCTCCTTCAACTCCAAACTCATGCGACTCAACGCTTTTAACTTCCAAACCACTTTGGACGTGCAGCCAACAACCGCCCGCAGCCTCTACTTGAACGTCCCAATAACAACTTGCGTGACTCAACCACTTTCACGAAGATAGCTCGAAAAATCCCTAAGTCTTTAACTTCGTTTTAAATGAGGAGGGGTGGTCCTCTATTTATAGGAAAACTGGACCACCTGTGTGGTGGCGCGCAAGTGTCCTCACGGTTCACAAGTCCCGGTGTTCAGCTCCAACCACCCTAGCCTCTGTCACGCTACACACTTGCGCGACCACACCAATACTTACGTGAAACTCTTTCCTTTGCCATATTTTGATGCTCAGATCTCTAAGAACAACAGGCGAACAACTTTCCAACCTCCGAGGCATCAACGCACATGTCCTTTCTCGGCACGCAAGTCACTTGCGCAACCAGACCAAAACCGATGTGGCCCTTATCCTTTTTCCATTTTCCATGTGCTGATCTTGAATAACACATGGCGCGCATGTTTCCTCTCCTTCAAGTACACGGAATGCTAGTCTCTTTGACAAAAACACTTTTTTCCATTTGAATATTTTCAGGCCCAAAAATTTGGCAAACATTGGAACATGGTGCCACCTTCAATACTATAATATTCTTGACCTATATGAGAACTTTTTTGGCACAAATTCTGAATTTCCATTGAGGATTGACAACAAAAACAAACCATACTCCAATTTATGAAAAGATGACCATGGTTCCAACAATATTATAAAGTATTCCAATATATTTGAATTCATGGAAGAGCAATGTTAGAAATCATAATAAGAAATATGCCATGGAAGAAATAGGTTAAAATAAATGAGTTATAAGTTGATTCAATGACAACATAGTTTAATGGAATGTATCATTTTTTGAAATTAATGTATCATTAGAGAAGACATATAAGGATTGATTTTCCATATTCATAATTATATTTATTATGTTTTTTATAATACCATCACCATTCATTATTGGCTTTTTGGTAGGAAACATGACCATGAAAACAATGTTGACTAAGGTATGTTTGTAGAAACACCTAAAGAAAAATGATTTGGGAAAACCATTTCAATTATCACTTAATATAATAAGGTAGATATATAATCATAAAATAAACATAGATTCATTTCAATCTTCTAAACACCATTAACTATTTCATTAGTGAGAAATAATTAAAATTTTAAGGATTCAATTTTTGTGTGGTGGGGGGGGGGGATTTGACGCCCCAATATTTAATATATACTTTCCTTAAAATAATCACACTTCTAATTGTTTAATTCACACACAAAACCAGACTACAATGATCATAAACTTATTTTATGGATATTATTAATACGTTTTAGGGAAAAAAACTTCTACTAATTATAAATATATTAATCATATATAGTTTCTTATATTTAGAGTTAAATATTTAATATGTTACAATATTAAAAAATTACTATAATTTCAAAAATAATATTTTTAAAATGTTTTATATATTTATGTGACCCCTGATAGAATACTATTATATATGAAGTAATTTATTTGAATTATGTTACTTATAAATTGATAAAAAATTATTTTGAGAACACAAAATATTATAAAAATTAAAAATTAAATAGAAAATTTAATCTTTAAATTTTATATTTCTATTAAAAGATAAATATATAAATGATTGATTTTTATTTTAATAAATATAATAGTTCTTTAAATTACACACATCAATATTATCTAATGATGAAATTTTCAAATTGTAATAAAATAGTTGGTTTTAAGGGAATAGGGGGTAAGTATTTGTTTTTCTAAAAACATAATTTTTTAACATTATCATAACATAAGATTAACATAAATGTTTTTTATGATATTTTATGTAAAAATAGTATTTTAAATTAAAATAAATTACATAGAAATGAAATTTTCAATGAATGAAACCTATATTTTACATTCTGAAAAAAGTAACATTTAGTGACAATTTTTTTATTCACTTATAATTACATTTAGTTTTTATCACTTATAGTAATTAAATACAATTAATTCAATTTTATATTTTCGATCTACTAGATAAATTTTTTACATTGTAAACTACATTCATAGTAATAGAAAGTGATTACTCAGATTAATGTTTATTTCGATAATAATCGTAAATGTTTTATTTTGAAATTATTGTTTTATTAGCATTGCATAATTTTTATCTTATAAAATTAATTAGTATCTTCTAAAAAATATCTATAATATAAATATATATATATATATATTATATTATAAAAAACATTCAATTAGAATGAACACATATTATGATTAAGAACAATTACATGATAAAACATAACATTTCTCAAATGAGATATTTATACATTGATAACATAGAAAATTCATTATATAAATAAAATAATAATATTTTATTTAACATCACCACAATAAAGAAAGTCCTGATGATGTTATGTCTACTAAAAAATATCACTTGTATGGAAAATACCTAATATAATTTCAATGAAATTATTTATTTCCCCATCCTTCCCTTCACTGATGCAAAAATTATAATTTTACCCTGTTAAGATAAAATTAATATTCCCTATAAAAACATCCCATGGTGTTAAAATAAACCACTAGTTGACATAATTTAATTATAATATGTAATATTAAATATATATAAATTGAAATGACTCCGAGAATGTATGTTTAGAAATTATCATAAGAAATTATATACTAATAAATTCTCCGAACATTATAACTTATTATCCTCAAAAAAATAAACATAATTCACTCTAATCCATACTTATTTTATTACATTCCATTAATTTATGATTGAAAAAATTATACATTTTTTCCAAAAAAATTAAATCAATTTCGAAATTAGATATCATTATTATTTGTCCAAAAACATATATTCAATATTCTCAAAAAGACATTTTAAAATTTGTTTCAAATCTAAAAAAATCCTCAAAATGTTTTTTTAATGACACATTCAACTATTCAATATAAACTAGAGATGGAAAGTCATGTTTTTATAAAAAAATACACATGTCATATCACATGTCTAGAAAATTAATTTTCTAAATGAGTAATCTAATGCATATGACTAAAGATATATGTGTTTAATATCATTATTGGATAACACTTTTAAATCTCAAATAACACAATCACAAATGATGAAGAATTATATGAAAAAACTCTATAAAACACTACCTTAATGTATGAGGAATAATAATCGCATTCATCTATACCTTGACACATTCTTCAATTCATAAAATGAAAATAGTGATATACACACACCATTGAATGAAACAATTATTATCACCCATGAAATATGATCATGAAAAATATCATCATAAAAAAATTCCGTATAAATAATAAATATAAATAAATGATTATAAAATTAAGGGAGTCACCCTTGATGAAACCTCAATATCATATCAACATGAATTCTTACAATGGTAAAAAACCTCATCTTTTTTTTATATTAATTGAAAACTGATTCAAATTTCAAAACATTACTAAAAGAGGATCAACTTCCTTACTGATTACCTCTGAGGAATTATATAAAAGATAATATATTTTTGGTTGATTTATCATTAATGTTCATAAACTTAATGAAAATAATAGATATCATAAATCTTTATAGTAAGACCAATGACTATAGATTAATGTGAAATTCAGTAGATTGCTCCACATTATCGAGAATTATGGATTGAAAAATTATAGAATTTCTCAATTAATGATAGAAATTATTAAAGAAGAAAAAATATAATCAATATAACCACATTACTTTATGAAACAATGTGTTAATATAATTACTTATCACCAATTCTAATGACAACATCTACACAAAGGTATCTCTTATCAGTGTTTAATTAATAAAATACACATAACTAAGTAATAATTTTTTTGACCCTATGGTAATCATATTCATCAATTGAAAATGAATTTCGAATCATTAGACCATTTTAATAACACAATTAAATAAACATTTTTTCTATTTTCATTTCGTTATCCATCCACTTGTCAATACGATCATATCAACATCATTAATAATATCTAAAATAGAGTCACGAAATTCCTCATATTCATACTATCTCCACCCTAACAATAGATAGTATTTGATCTCACCTCAATATCTTCAATTGAAAATTTCTATATAACTTAATTACCATTTACTTTGGTTTGTCACAATTTTGATTACAACTATGAAAACATTTATTATATTCGTATAAACTCTACAATGTATGCTAGTTTCTTGAACGTATCATATCCACACCCTACCAAATTCAAACACTATATAAATTGGTTAATATTTTATCAAAATCAATTTCACCACATCAGATGTTCATGGTACGGTATATGTGTGGATGGTAACAAATTATATACTATATGACCTAGAAAAAATACTTGAAATTGATGTGAAAAAAATGTGAAAAAAAACCACATGAGATGTCATCTATTGAACATCGCCCTATCATTAATTTTAAATTAATCACAATTAAATAATCCCATAACAATAGGTATTATTGACATAAATAAAGAGAATTATATCAAATCAAGTTTTTTTCACCTTAGTAAGAAATTAAGAATAAATTCATTACTTGCTTCACCATCAAAAATATTCACTGGTTTGTTAACCACATGTAACCCTTCAAAAACATTTATTTTAATTGTATATGTAATAAAGATAAATTAATTTAGCTAAAGGTTACTAAATATCATTATTATATACTCCTAATATATATCAAAAGGCTTCCATAACTCTAATATGTTCATAAAATATTGATTATATCTAAATCATCCACATGTGTCACTATAATAGGTAATATAATAGTGGTATCAGTTCTAAAATTCATATAGCGGCCCGTTGAATATTCATATATCATATTAGGTAGAATTTATAATTCTAATGAAATACTATTACAATGAGGAGAAAAACTAAGAAGATATTACGGAATTTATTTTTCTTCCCACAAGAAATCAATACCACCATGAAAGAAGTATACTATTTTGGTCTACTTAGGACTTTGAGAAATCTATATCATGTTCTGTTAAAAAAATATTTTTTTCTCAGTTCATCATTAAAACCACTTAGGTAAAATCTAACTATTTATTTTATTCCCTTGATCTAAATGTAAACATACAAAACCTAAAATATTTAACAAGATTCAGAACTTCTGAAATTTAATGGCACTGAACTTATTTTATCTGATCAAAGATTCTTTGAACCCCATTCATGAACTGAATCACCCATATTAATCTCTTGGCACACTCTAAATAAATTATATTGAAAAAGGGAAAAGAAACATTCTAACACAGAATACATGGGATTTACATGGTTCATAAAACCTTATACTCCACAATAAACACTATAACTCAAATAGAATATATTAATAAGATAAATCATCACTAGGTTATAACTGGAAAATATTTTGAACACTAAATGATAGATTCAATAGAAAATTTTATAGTTAGTAAAAATTTAAAATTAAGAAAACCAAATGAGTGACATACATAAAAATATATGAAGAAAATACTATATCTTATCTAGCTATTTTCATTGGTTCTACTAAATTCAAATAATTGCTTTCATCTATTTCTTGATCAGGGCTATAACCAGCTAACTCCTAACATTCCACAAACACCAATTACATTTATTGAATAGTACCACATCACGTTCGGATCCTTCTGAACTAGTAAAATAAAAATATCTGATACTATTACCTTTTTTTCAAATTTAGTTTAACTATCCAAGCAATCATCTAGTTCCATAAATTTCTTCTAATGTTTTTCATTACAGATCATTATTTTATATATCATAAAATAATATTTATTATATCCCAGAATAAAAATCTCATAGATAATGATATTTTTTATGGATTATAAATGTTTTTATAACATCCATCATCATATCTTCTTCAACCACCCCCTTCTATCTATTGTAATTTCTATGATCTTTTAGTCATCAGTCATTTAGTTCCCCATAATAAACAATTAAACCCTAAACATTATGAGAAAATGACTTTATCTAGCATGTATACCATATTCATACAACCAGAAACCTTCCATATATTCCTAATAGCATCTTCCACATGTTTCTAGATGCAGTGATATGTTGGATTAATGAGACTTTCTAGTAATGAAACACTTGATTCTTTAAAAGATGGATGATTCATTGATTTCCCACAAAACATATTATATTTCATTATATTATTAAATATTACACTGATAAACACTTAAAATATAAATGTTTTTCCCAAATTATATTATTTTAATATAATCAGTATTAATGGATTTAGAAATTTTTATATATTTTAGTCAGTCATACAAATCATGGTAATCCCATTATAAGAAAACACATAATCCATTGTAATATTTCATGAGTATGAATCTTGTTTTTATTTTCATATTTTTTTACACTTTGATTTGTCACATAAACAAAAAGGAAACTAATAAAAATACCATAGTTATAAAAGAAAAAAGGAAATAGGAATGGTTAAGGATTAAAAACACCTCAAAAGGGAATTCTCCCATGTCCTCCCAACCACCTTAGATACTTAAGTCACATGCACGCCGAACTTATGCGAGACACTAGTGTGAGATTTTCCCTTGGCCCAAGGTCAAATATTTTCTCATAAATATGACCTTGGGCTCTTCATTTGGATGAAAGGAAATTCCAGAAGGACAACTACTGACCTAATTTCCCAAGTTCATTGCTCAATCCATAAAATACCTAATAGGTATCTTTCTAATAACTATGGTAGTGTTAATTAAAGTGGGATAGTGGGGTTAAATTCCATCCATGGTTCAAAATAAATTAAAACCTACGCTGGGCACATTCCCAACCCCTAATGTACAATGACTGTCACAAGGAACCCATTATAAAAAAGGGGCATATGAAACATACCTTTGGAAACAAATATAGAGACCCTTGAAATCATGAGGAAAGTCTCACCAAACTGTATTCACCCATGTGGTCTTTCACCCACGGTGCTTCTAGTTCACCTAGACGTACCTCTATGAATAACCTCTTTGCATGTCTCCTTGGTTTTCCCTACCTTCTAGCCTGCGAAAGATTTCCATTATGCCAAAATTAAATCCATCCATGGAATACCCCCTCTTCTTTCATATCCCTGGTTTGAGAGGGACAAACTAATAAATTCCACCAAGACCTCCAGAAGTACACAACCATGATGAGGGTAACACCAAAATTACATCAAATTGGGTTTGAATTCCTATGGTAAGAGGTTTAATTTACTTTTTTGGTTGGATGATCAGGGTCCTTAGGGAACATTTGGGGCTATATCCCCATTGTCATGGGGACACTTACCCCAAGGAAAGTGTTAGGGAGTTCCTGATATTTGATATTAGGGTTTGTGTAGTACCCCCATTTGGTTGTATGTAACCCTTTATTTTTATTTATATATATATAACGTATAAGTGGGAATGTTGGGAGATTTTGGTGAACTTTTAGTATGTTTTGGGGGATAAAGGAGAGGTGAATGGTCTGCACATATTTTATCCAAATTGTGTGTCCATCCTAGTAGAAAACATTCCAAATGACCGGTTTTAGGTAGATAAATTCAGCACGGTGTTCACACAGTTAGGGATTCCATGAAATGCGGCCATGCAAGGGTTTTCCTAGGTAGTTTCTAACGCATGGTTAGTGCACGGTTTGTCTAACCGTGTGAACTAACTGTGCAGATGGTTTTAGTGAGATCCTAAAAAAGTCGATCTTACACGTTTCATATTCTATGTGGCCTATTTTCTCCTAACAATTCATTACCCATTATTTCTTTTACTTTAATGTTTAATAACCTCTCACATGAAATTTCGTGTCAATTTGAAGGCATTACATGGTGTTTCTAACCTGGAATCTTGACGAATGTGATCGATATTCATCATTTTTGATATGTTTCATAGATCAACTTACATATACTTCTCCTCTCCTTAGGGTGTTTCTAATATACACCCATTATGGGTAGATATATGAGTGTGGATGCCAAAGAAGTCATGTTCAATCTTGATATTTCTAATAGAAGATATCTAAAGAGGTTCAATGAAGGATCGACCCAGTTTCCGTAAGAATTATTCATCCCTTGTCATGTTTTGTCAAAACCATTGAGGTAGGTGGATTCACTTTCGACTCCTATGAATATAAATGATTTTTATGTTTAAAAATTGAATGTATTGTGTTAAATTTATTATGACTTGGTTGATTGAAAATTTTCTGTAAACCTTCTTGAGTGAAGGTTTCAAAAATATGGAAGTTTGGGTGTTTTGAGTAAAGTTATTTATTCAAGGTTTTAGAAGAGAGATTTTAAAATTGGGATTTATAGAATAGTGACACATGGATTTAATTTGATGTTTTCAATAAAAAGTTGTGTTTTATTTTAATAAAATCGTTGTTGAGATTGGTTCTCTTATTGGTTTTCAATAAAAGTAAAGTTTTATTGGAATGGTTTGAAGGGGTTTATTTGAATTTCTTTGGAATATATGTGTGGTATGAATTCATGTTTGACATGAACCTGAATAAGGTACATGTAACATTGGTTTAAAAGGATGGTGGCCCTAGATCGGGGGTGTCTGTCATTGGGACACAAGGTAATTGGACATGAGATTGCTCATGAGTATAGAGCTGTCAAACAAAGCATGCATGTGTGGGTGTGTTGTGAAATTTGGAATGGGTTTTCCAAAATGATAATGGTCATTGGTTTTTAACACTTGATTATTTATTTTCTCTAAAAACTACTTGTTGAAAATTAGTTTCATTTAGTTTTTTTTCACTTGGTTGTAAATGGTTTATATAACTTGTTTATATTTTATTATAAATTGTTTTGTAGAATACTTTTATAAAAATGGTTATTTATAAATGTTTCAAACCTTTCTATCCAAGTGGTGTTAGAATGGAAGTCATTGGGGAAAACTACTGAGTTATATACTCACCCATGCTTTGGCACATTGGTGCTTTTTGAGATGCTACCTCTAAGGCATGGGAAAAGGTAACATATCACAATTATTTAGCACCATGTTGTGATTCTTTGGACAACTTGATGATGTTGGGGCATGGATATTGTGTATAACAGAGTCTTGTTTTCATATTGGGGTTTATTCATTATATTTCCGCTGTTACTTTGATATTTTTTTTCTTCGGGTATAGCAGGATTTGGTAGGATATTTTAAAGACAATTGTTTGAAATAATGTAGTTATTTCATGTATCAATTAGTGAGTTATTTGTGGATGGTTTTTTAGGTTTTTGTTTTTATAATTTAACGGGAAAATTTTCCCGCACATTCACTGAAACACTTCAGCACTTATTTCTAGGCTTTGGTGTCTTTTGGATTTCTCTTAATACCGAGAAATAAATTATTTTACTCTCAACCCAATGATAATGAGCGGGTCATTACAAATAGTATCATCTTGTTCAGTCCTTTCCTGAAAAGTATTCATCCTTGGCATTTGAATATTAACACCTAAGGATGTAAATAATATCATTTAATGGAAACTATCCATTAAAATGACTTAAATAACATTTAAACAAAAGAAAGCCACAAAGTGTCATTTCCTCTGTCTTCAATAACTTTTATGCATTGGAATATGAAACCATGGGTGATATCAATGAATATAAATGGTAAATTTAAACTTAATAAATATATTTATATAATAGAAATTTACATTTAACATTTTGGATTCATTTGTGAGATATTATGGTATTTATATTATTTTATTTAATGAAAATTTAAATATACCGCATTCATGTTTTAAATAATATATCATTTTTAAAATATGGATATATTATAGCTAAATTAGACTATAAATACTTATTTCAAATAATTTTTTGTATATTTATCATTATAACTTGTCTTATAATTTTTAGTAAATAAATAATTACTGTAATGGTTTATATATGGATGATGTAGAAAATATATAACTAATGAAAAATCAATAATCTAATTTTTATTTAGATGATAATAACAATTATAGTGTCGTAACACTTTTCCAAATTTTAGTTTATGAGTATATATCGACCTTAAGAATACAATGGTCTAATTATGGTCTATTTGGAAACATAAGAAATTTATTAGGACAATTATATTAGTTTATTTAATGTAATGTTAAAATTTCCACATTCATACTTTAAAAGGAATAAAAATTGTAATGTTGGATTTTCAAGCATAAAAATCATACTACATCTATTAGTTTAAAAATTAGTACATTTATCTTAATAATAGTATTTTTTTAATTTTTATTCATCAAATAAGTATATTAAAAAACTAAAAAATTTTTATGTAGTAATAATTTTATTTAGAAAAATATCAAATAAATGTTATTACAAAAATTAAATTAAATATAATTTGGGACAATTAATTTCTAAAATTAATTTTCTAGATTCCCAAAACCCAATAAAGATATAATAAAATATATGGTTCGAGGATAAAACCTTATCTTTATATTTCTAAAAATCCATGAAATGAATAGTGCTAAAATTTACACAATCGATATTTTGTTAAAATAAAGGTTTATAAAATTATTTAAAAATAATAAAACAATTTTAAAAAATATAGAATAATTATTATATGGTATAATTGTTTTTAAATTAATCATTTTCGGTAAAATTGAAATCAAGTAAGTAAATATTTCACCCTTTTACATTGAAACATTTGTTATCTTAATTAAAATAAAATAGAATTACTAATTGTTAATTAAAATGATCATATTCAAATTGACATAAAACTTGTCAAAATTAAATAGTTTGATGAAATTTAAATCTTATCATATCTTATATTCTAATATTTTTAAATTTTTAGGATTTAGGATTTATTTTTAAATTATTATAAATTAACAGTTTAAGAAATTCTTATTGTGTCTCTTACCCCAATTTTAAAATAACACAAATTCTTATTGTGTCTCTTACCCCAATTTTAAAATGACACCTCCTCCCTCATTTTTCCACAATTAATTAAGCCTTATAGTGCCTCTATACACTAACCATTTATCTTATCAACTTCCTTATAAATATTCTACAGGTCCTTCTAATCTTTAAAGAACAACTATAGTGCTCTAAGAGGAGATTTAGAGGATGCACATCGAAGAAGAGGTAATAACATTTACTGATTCTATCAAACTTATTAATTCTTCTACTTCCACCTCATGAGTTTTTTCACTATAAAGAAATAAATATAGTAATAAATATATAATTAGAGGAAATTATGATTATGAGACAACTATATTCCACCTTCTACCCATCTTATAAAAAATGAAATCACCACGCGTGCGTTCATACAACTTACCATCTCCACACTCTAGTATACTCAATTACTCAACAACTATTCAAATTATATCGTCGCTAGTGCGTACGTACTGCCTACCGTCTCCACAGTGTGATGTGATTGATTCTACATAATATTCATTAAATAATGATTATATAAATATCAAGAATAAATAAAAATGGTATATATTATGTTAATATTATTTATGATGATATAAAGATTACTTGATATGGAGTACCGGAAGTTATAAGACAAAACATGCATAAGAACATATTGCAGTTAACACCCAAATAACGAGTACCAATGAAATGTTACTAACAATGAATGATAATATGATCATATATGAAATAATAAAAATGAATATTCTTTTGGAATAAGTCAATAAAATTATTTAAATCATTATATAAGAGGTTTTGATGCATACAAAGCATATTAGACCTAATGTAATGAATTATTTTGTCTCACTTCTATTTCTATGTGACATATTCGTTATACACCATATAATTATTTTGTGTGGTGTTTATGTTACCCATGAATGTTATTATTATTATTATTATGAAGGTTAGTATATTTAGATATTCATATAATTTTCATTTTTTATGAGTCATTTGATTAAACTTATTACACATTTCTATGTGATAACTTTTCAAGTCTCATTTTCACCCGACCATGTTTATTCTTATGTATTTACTGGGAATATATTTATCATCCATTTATATGTTTTATAAAAAAATATTAAAATGTTTACTACTCTTCTATTTATTTTAAATTCCATTATTACCCATTTTTTACATTTACTACATGGTATGAAAGGAATCATTCTTTTGTTTACCATACAAGGAACGTTTTGAATTTTCCAGAAAAAGTACAAGGATAAAGTTTTTTGACTTATATAACCTGAAAATAATTTTACATATTCATTGTGTCTTAGTACCATGATGATTCTTCTATACGATTTAAATTTTTATTTTCAATTAAATTATCTTCGTTTAAAATTTCAAGTAATTTTGAGAATATAAACCATTTTTAAAGAAGAATGGATATTTTCCCCAAGAATTAAGCTCAAGATTTTATCAAAATTAATTTCCATCAAAGATAACATATTGTTATGTTTCAATCAATATTATTACTTTGATTTGATTTTGTTTATAATTTAATTATTTTTATGAATCCATTTATCTTATATGTATTATGTTATGATGGAATGATGATTATGAAACCCATTTTTTGTTCAACGGTCTATGTTATGGTTAATGGTTTATGTTTCTCTAGAAAATGTATGAATGATTTCATAATGAGATGGATGGGACCTATATCTACCTCTAAATAATTGGGTAATAATTTACATCACATGATACAGACATGACTGAAATGAAAAGTAAATCTAGTTCTGTAATATAGGGCTAGAATGGAAAGTAAATTATGTTAAGTAATACAAGGATGAAACGATATGTAAACTGGTTTCTATAATGGACTTTTTCCACTATAATTGTCTTGTAAAAAATTCCTTGGCTACTATCAAAATCATATTATGTGATTATTTTTTTTCCATAATTCCATGTTTTATGACAATATTTTTTTTATCATTGATAATGATCCTTTATGATTGATTCCTTACGTACTTCCATGATTTATTTCATAACATAATATTTTGATATTCAAAAT
Organism: Viscum album; assembly: GCA_963277665.1. Lineage (NCBI taxonomy): Eukaryota > Viridiplantae > Streptophyta > Magnoliopsida > Santalales > Viscaceae > Viscum > Viscum album. Next base: position 31,857,153 of record OY728140.1, on the reverse strand, counting down.
TTATGTTCATGTTCTAACATTCTGATGATTATGTTTTGTATGATGTTTTCCATGCTTATCCTAACAGATCATTTGATTATAACCATTTCATATGTTATCTTTTTCCTAACGATATAAAGAAAGGATTTAGGTTGGAGAAAAGATAAGATATTTATGGTAGATGTTTGTTTCATAGAGAAGGTGATGTGATCGGTTCCCAAGTCTAATTAAAGGGAGTTGGTGTTATTTAATCATTTCTATTGGGTTCCTTATATTCATGGCTTATCCTTTCCTACAATGGGTTTATCCGTGGAGCTAGAAACTCCCAAAAATTCTTGTAGACAACAATCCATTAAATTTCTTTCCAATGGCAGGAGCTCATTGGGAGATATTGACTATGAAACTTAATAAATCAAATTGGTCTAGTGGATGGAATGTAGGGTTCATCACACCCTTTTGGGGGGAATTATTTCATATTCGGGGACCCTCTTATAGATTTAAGATGTGTCAACATGTTCACGAATCTTTGGTTTATCCCTAAGCATAGTATCCACAAATTACCACTGGGTTTCTAGTCATATATATACAAAGGGATCCAAATATATCTATATCTAATGTTTACCATCCCTCATTGGATTAAAGGTTCAAGGTAAGTTTGAGTTTGTTCAGATAACACTGGTCTCAAGCATTACAATTGGGTGCTCTGAAGTTTATTGACGTCTAGGGGGGTAGAGAGTGACTTGAGCATCTGGATCGAACCTCTAATACTTGATTCCTACGTATCCTCTTGAGAGGAATCACAATCCACATAGTTAGGTCGTATAGGGCTTATGCATGGAAGCTGCCCATTTGATAAGGACATATTTGGGTGCACCCTTTTAGAATGGGAACCCTTTTGAGCTCAGTCCTTCTAGAAGGCATCCTAAGTATCTTGATTTGGTCAAGAATCATAATTTTGGGGTTTAGAATGGGGGATACAGTATTACATCATGTGGGATGAAGGTGAACTGACATGAAAAGGTCAAGACAATTAGGGGTATATCTTGATCCTTTGGTCGGCATACTACGTACCTTGCCTAGAAGACAAGGATAAAATTCCATGTAGTTCAAAATGTGGGGAGATGTTGTCATCCTTATAAACCTCTAATATCATGTGACTCATGCTCAGTTTGAGAAACATGTGGATGTGAATTATTCGATAATGCATGCGTCTCCTCCCATATTGGTGTGGGAGGGAGACCTCGTAGCGAAATAGGTCGTCACGACCGTGGGAGAGGGCGTTGAACAATGAACCTTCTTGGATGAAGGGGAAATTTATATTTACCATCTAGAGAAGATCGTGTGGGGATTAATCCAAGAGGGATTCTCTAGTGGGTCTCTCTAGAGGAGGGGGTAAGTTCTCACTACTAGCAATCCTTGAATGGAAATGAAAGTGTCATTCTTCCATCATAAATAGTGAAAAGGAAGAAAGGGGCTCCTGGGCTCGGACTCTGCACTAAAATGGGTATATGAACCCAAGAATTCTCTGGATGACCATTCATGGGATGGGGTAACCCATTCGTATCTGCCTACCATGGGTATGCGAACATAGGTGGGCGTGCTAATGTGCCTGAAGGTTTCATCAGGCCGGTTCAGTGGCTTTGAGAGAGCCCTTTCGTTGGTGGTGATGGATAGGCTACTGAGGGAATTCTAAAGGATTGGACTGAATGGGAAGGGAATTATATGACTCAAAGGATTGAAACATCGATGGACTTGGAGGACCACATGGCCATATGAGGATTGTTGCCCTTCGCGTAGGTTGGTGCTATGCAGATGGAGAGGTCTTTCGCATACCAGTGTGGTATGCAGACTAAGGGGAATCCTGCATACCCATATGGCCCACAGCTTCATGTTTGGAATGTGTTCCAAATTGGTATGCGGCGCTGGAGTCCACTAAAGCGGTGGCTGTCAGGGGTAGTTCCAGTCAGGGCTTTGCCTGTGTAGGAGGGTGCTACGCGACGCGCTCATCGATGAAATGGAATAGGCTCCCTTGTTCATGGGGAGGGCATCTGCATATGGGTCATGTTTCGTGGTTTACTAATTTTAGGTTCTTGGTATACCAATTTACTAATGTTTTCCTTTAGTTATTAACTATATTTCCCTAGTTTATACCTATTTCTAGTTCGCGAATTGGAAATTCGCGGTCCATGAGATTATACGCTCCTGGAAGCCTCTTCTTTCAAAGAGCCGATTTCCAAGAATATAATTCTCAATCACCCTCCTCCATTCTTCTCCCCCTTGGAGTCCATTTATAGAGGGGTGAGGGTTATATCTATGGTCATGTGACACCTTTTGAGGAGGCCCAAGACAAAAAACATGTCCTTCAAATGACTTAGTGAATCCGAGGATCGATGGGTATAATGAATGCAACTCGCCGATAAACCTACTCAGTCACAGGGTTATTCGCGGCTGCACATGGTTTTTCCGCCTTTTCACGAATGATGTTTTTCATGGTGAGGGGGATCTAGTCCACCAGTTTCGTAGCTGGTGCGGTTCGCCTCTACAGATCAGTCCGGCCACAACTTGCTGGCCTTTTAATTTGCATCAGCGTAAGAGATCCACCTCCGTTTCACGAACAACGTGGTTTGCAAGTAGCACGGTTCACCAAACTGAATGCCTACCACTAATTATGAACTGGTATGTGGACTGGTTAGATCCTTTAACATTTACTCATAACATTTTTCATATCTTTCCAAAATTACTGATGAAGATTGGGTAGATTATTCCATTGATTTTAGGGGAGTATCTTACTTCCCTTCTGTGGGTTTTTTCAGGACCCTACATATGCCCCCATCAGAATGGGGTATGATCATAATGAAGAGGATTCTATTTCTATGTAGAGTGGTCCTAAAACTAAAGATTTTTTCCGTAGAGAGGGGGACCTGTTGAGAGGAGGCTATTCTGATGTTGAGTTGTCATGCAGTATGGACGATCACCTTGTAATTTAATGTCATGTTGTAAGGAAGATGGGAATTTTTTCATTAAATTCATGTAACTAGGTAAATTTTCAAATATCGAGGTACATGGCCTTTTCATTTTATCATCCTCCGGTGAGGATGCGTTCCGTGCAGTTTATCGTTATGCAGTAAGAACACTGCTGTAAAGATCACTTTTGATTAGAATGTAACTGAGTCTAAATACCGTGACATGTACATGATGTGGGAAGGAGGCAGATAGTTTAAATTGTGATTATAGGGCCTATTGGACTAGGAGAAATGATACGAGGGATTTGGAGTCCTTAAGGGTATGGGGGTAGGAAGAGTGTCGCCTGAGGAAGACTTTTCTTTGGTAGATGGGCCCGGGGAAATCAATATGCAGAGCCGCTGAGGGAATGATATGCAGAATCATGCAAAGGATTCTGTAGGTCGATGACCTTCCATTTATGATGGCCTTGGAGGTTTATGAGGGTCCATGATTATCCGGGTCACAGAGTCTGATGTACAGAAATGGTATTTCTGGTCTTATTGGAGATATTAGGCCATTTATTTCTTTGAAGCTCAGGAATTTACCTTCACTAATTTATCCTGCACATGGGGTTTAATTTTATTACATGTAGTTTAACATCATTTGGTAAGGATAATATTCTCTTAGTTTAATGGTCATAGATTTTATACTAGCATGGGATGATGCTACAGTTACCAGTGGGATAATCGAATTACTATACTCTAAAATTCTCTGATAATAATGGGGGGGGGGTGAAAGTGTAAACAGTAATACTGGGGTCACTTAGATCAGGAGATGTGGTATGGGGGATCTGAGGCTGGTAAGTGTACAGATATGGGAAGAGTTTCACCAGATAAAGACATTCCATTCGTAGACAGTCCATGGGCGATCAATATGCAGAGCCACTGAGGGCACTATATGAAGAGTCTTGCAAAGGTGTCCACAGATCGATGATCTTCTATGTCCAACGACCATGAATTATTATGAAGATATAAGATTGCTCATGACACAGAGTCTGGAAGATCAGGAGGGATGTGTCTGATCATATGAGAAACAACCATATTGAAATTGTCCATTGGGTTAAAGAAGCACCACTCTGGCACAACATTGTGGATGAAGATTGTCATAGGAACCACAAATGGATATGTAAGCTATCCTGGTAGGGGCACCATGGCATTTTCTGGACGTGAAGGGAATAAAGATGTAAACCATTACTCCAAAATCTTTTGGACCAGGAAATGTGATATGGGGGCTCTTGGGCCAGTAAGAGTATGGAGGTAGGAAGAGTGTCGCCTGAGGAAGACAAGTCTTTGGTAGATGGGCTAGGGGTGATCAATATGCAGATCCATTGATGGAATGGTTTGCATAGTCATGCAACGGTGTCTGCAAGTCGAAGACCTTCCACTTCTGATGGCCATGGGTGATTATGAAGATCCACAATCATCCGGGTTATGGAGTCTGATGCATGGGAAGGATTCATCCAAATGTTCAATGAGTGTTCCTGTCATAGTTTACTGTGTATCTTGAGTGGATTATGACTTGTTCCATGTAGTTTACTGTCGTGAAGTACGGATGATTTTCGTGTAGTTTATCGTCATGCTGTAAAGATGGGGAGTATTTTTAAATCTGTGCAGTTTAACATCATGCGGTAAGTACGAGGTTCATCATTTTTTAGGGGTAGTGGGGCCAAGATACAGAAATCCTAGCATTGCTATGTATCCTACAAGGGCCGGAATCATGTCATACATCGTTCTCAAATCCCTTGTATTTCAAAGGGGATACATGTTAAATCTGGCTTATACGCAGGTGGGGGAGCAATTTTTTCACAGTGTCTATGCTATGATACATAAATCTTGGTGTCGCTACGTATCCTACAAGGGAAGAAATAAATCCATAAATAGTTCTTTTAATATGGAACAACAGATGACAAGTGTCATGAGAGCAATTTCTTCTCAGGTGAAGACACAATATTGTTATGCAGTTTAATGCCATGTTATTTAGGGCATCATTCTCTTAGTTTAGGATCATAGAGTTCAGACATGTGCGGAAAAATTTGTTGTCATATTGCAAGGACGAAGTACCATGGTGTATTACGTCATGCGGTAAGGATGAGGACTTGGCATTGTTAATTTAACATCCTGCAGCTCAGACGATTTAAAATTTAGTTTATTTACATGCACCAAGGATATCTTTCTCTTAGTGTGGGGTATATAGAGATTGTACCTACCGTAATTGCTTCCAAATAGGGGTGCATGATATGAGTTTATAGTAGAACCGATGTGAATGAGGCTGGGATCCTTCAGAACACACCTCATGGGGGGAAATCCTGGATAGTTTGGGGTCATAGTACCATGATTATTAGCTCATGGATTAGGGTAATAGAGTTTGGACCGATGTGGCACAGTTTATTTTCATGTCGCAGGGATGAAGTACCATGCCGTTTTATGTCATGTGGTAAGGACAAGGGCTTGGTAGTTTAACGTCCCGCAGCTTAGATGAAAACTGGTCTAATGGTTAAACGAAATATTTCTTAAAAAATATTACTTTTGTAGGAGCGGTGGTGAGCTTACCATTCATAGAGATTAGGTAATATGTCCTATTGGAGTAGACCATTTGTATGAAATTTGGTCACTCCCACATTGGATAATGCATTAGTGGCTTCTTCCCAGGTATCATCAGGGTCTGAAGGACCAACCCCAACTCTCCTTCAAGGAAAGACAGAAGAAGAAAATTATAATTGAAGACTCGTGCAATCTGGTTCTGATATACTTTTAAGCGGTGCAATGCGTGAAACTACTTCTCATCTAGTTTCTCCAATTCATCATGTCTCTTTTTTTCTTTCACATCATTAGATATTTGATCACAAATGGCAATGCAGAGTGATGGAAATTGGATTTCAATGGGCAGAACTACTTCTGTTCTGTAAAATAATGAGTACGGAGTAGCCTAGGTAGCGGTTTGATTTGTGGTTTGATAGTCCCACAAGGAATGGAATATTTTTTCAATCCATTAATTCTTGTCATTGTCCACCCTTTTCTAGAGTATATTAGTTAGGGTCCTGTTAAATGTCTATATCTTTTTTTTGGCCACTGTGTAGTAGCGGGATGAACATTGGTCTTGATACTATATTCCTGGTATAGTGTCTCCAATTCGGCAGATTAAAAGTTGGTGATATTTTGTGTCAGTATAGTATGAGGAACCCCAAATTTGGTGATGATATTGGCTTTCACAAACCTGGCGATTCCTCTTTCCCATCTTCTTTAAGAGGTGAATCATCTTCCCACTTGGAAAATAAGTCAGTCGTTCTGAGAATATATTTGAATTGTTTGAACATGGTTGGGGGATATGGTTCCCCAATATCCATTCCCCAGATGGTGAATGGCCTGGAGTACTTAGCTTGGTGAAGTAGCTATAGGGGATGATGATTGAAGTTGGCATGAATTAGGTAGGAGTGACATTTCACGGTAATGTTTGTGAAATCTTGTGGTAGGGAAGGCCAACAATATCCAAGACTTTGATTCTGATGAGAAAACATTGATCCTGATTGATGTACTCCACATACTCTGACATGCACTTCATTAATGATGGCAGTTTTCTCTTCTCCATCAATTACTCTGAGAAGGGCTTCGTCTAGGTCTCACTTGTAGAGGACCTTCTGCTGGGTCGTGTCTCTATACATGAAAATATTAACTACCCTTCTCTACATTTTCTCTCTTTCAGCCCTATCTGATGGAAGTTATACCCTCTGAAGGTAGTTCGTAATGGGTTCATCTAGATGGTATCATGAGCATTTCACTCAGGGATTGGTCTACCATAAACTATTTCTTCTGTGTTAGTTTGAACATATGAAAATTCCATTCAATGATGATAAATGTTGAAAACTATTTGGTCCTGGTCTGGGTTAAAAAGGGCTATGAACCCATTGGCTAACACATTGACCATGGCATTTTGAAACCATGGAACATAGGTCAAGGTCGGTTCTATGGAGAACTCGTTCATTAACCCTCATACATAGTCGAACAGGGGGATCAACTCCTCCTTCATAATGGAATAGTCACCATTGACTTTCTTGATGACTAGTTACTATTCATATTTTAATTTAAGATGCTGCAGTTGTTCCTGGAGTGCGTGTTCTGGACATACAATGATGGTCCGGTATTCCACCTCATTGTTTTTGCATCCTTCAGACAAGAGGAAGGAATATATATAAAATTCCTGCTCTGGGAATATGAGTATGACTCCCAGCCCCACCTTGTTAAACTTGGGGTCTTCCATTCATTTACCTGTCAGGCTTCTAGATGTTCCATCAAAGTACATTTTACAAGTTTGGGAATCCTATTGCATAAAGAAGACATCTTCATCAGGTAGTTCGACGTCTGATGAGGCAGCCTCTGTTGAGGGATGATCTTCATGAAAATATGCTATTTCATGGACCTTGATAGCTTCTTGAGGCACAAACCAGATGTCAATCTATTACTGGATGACTGCCCATCGAGATAGGTGTCCAGTCATCATTGGCATGTTGAGGATCTAGTTTAGCAGATTACTGCGTGAGATCATATGGACTTCATGATGATGCAGATAATGTCGCAGCTTTCGGACCACGAGGACTAGAGCCAAATAGGGCTTCTCGATATTTGAATACCGGGTCTCTGCTTCAATCATGGTTCATCTGAGGTAATAATGGATGGTTTCATTGTTGGAATCATTATTCTGTTTGAGGAAGTTTCCAAGTGACCACACTAAGGCCATCATGTACAGGATATGTTTCCTCCCTTCAATTGGAAGCATGATCACTGATGGACTCAAGAGGTACTACATGAGGCTATCAAATGCTTATTGGAAATCATATGTCCATTAGTAGGTAACTCCCTTATTCATCAAACAGGTAATGGAATGACATCTCCTGTGAGGTTGGCTATAAAATGCCTGATATAGGCCAAGTGTTCATGGAGTCATCTCAGATTAGTGAGGTTTCAAGGTGGCGGAAAACTAAGGATATCCTTTTTTCCATTTAGGGTTTATTTTGATGCCATGGTGGTGTATGACGAAGATGGGAAACTTCATCATTGTAACCTAGAAGGTGCATTTGAAGGTGTTCATCTTCATGCTATGTTGGTGATGTTTTCTAAAGATTTTTTCTTGGTTTGACAGGTGATCTGATCATTTTCATTATTTGACCACCAATTCATCAACATAACAATTTACAAACATCACCACGAATGGTTTGAAAATGCGATGCACGACATGTTGATATGTGGAACCCACATTTTTCATACCAAAGTGCATGACCTTGTTAAAAAATAATTCTTGGGGGGCTCTGAAGGTAGTGTATTCCTCATCTTCTCAGGGAATTCTAATTTTATTATATCTATAATAACTATCCTTGAATGTGAGAGCCTCATATCCAACTCCCGTATCGATCAATAACTCAGCGATTGGGACTGGGAAATCATCTTTCGGGCAGTTCTAATTGAGATCTCTAAAATAGATGTAGATGCAAATATTTCAATTCTTCTTTTTTATGGGGATATTTTGGCCAACCAAATGGGATGTTGGACCACCCTAATGAATTTTTCATTGATGATCTTGTCTAATTTAGCCTCTATCATTGTTTCATTTTTGGGGTGCGTCCTTTTAGTAGATTTCTTTTAGCCTCGATGATATTCTGGCAGGACTAGGTGGTTTGTCTCCACCTCGAGATCAAGTCAAGGAATTTCTGTGTAATTTCAGGAGAAAAAATATAGATTTTGCCTCAGGAAAGAGGTATATAGCTCTTGTTCCACTAAATACATTGCAGCACTAATGGAAGTGGGTCTTAGGTCTTCTTCGATACCTAGGTGTTTCCTCTGGAATTTGGGATGACCTCATTGATTTATGGTTCAAACATTCCAATCGGTTTCTAACAGGTTTTTTCGTAGAACCGGAAACATCCAATGATTCCATTTCCATTTGGACCTACATTCCAAAGGTAGGTGCTCATTAGTTGTGGACCGATGAGGCTTAGGAATTTGCATTGGTCGAGAGGATGGAGGTCGGACTCATCACACCTTTTTGAGGGGAATTATTTTTTACTCTTGGACTCTCTTTATAGATTTAAGTTTATGATCATGAATCCATATTAAATTAACAAGTATAAAATGGGATTTCCTTTAGATCTGACGATCAATGATTAAATATGTAGGAAATTTATAGAATCTTTTATATGAATTCTAGGTTCTTCATTTATAGAGAATCATCTGTATTTGTTTATAGATTCTAAGTTAATAGTATCCTTAAATACATAAAAGTCTCTTGGTAATTATGATGACCATACTAGTTTTAAAGCCACTTACTGGGGCAATTGATGTTTATTGTCATTTAGAAGGACATGGTTTATTTCTGAGTTGGGATCGTACCTGCAGATGGGCTACCAACGTATCCTATGTTTTGGAAAAGGAATCATAACCCACATAGTTCGAATAAGGGAGTATGATGTTTATGCATTATTGATGGATCAATGAAAGATGTCAGGATTACTTTTACACTCTAATGTCACTTAAGTCGTGCTCAGTGTGAGAAACAAGAGGTATTGGTGAAACCAGACAATTGTGCCATGAAATATGCAATGATGTGGGGCTTATGTATGTATGACTGCCCAAATAGATGAGGATTAAGATTTACTTCAGGTAATAAATCTAGGAATAAGGTCTATAAAGGTATATGTACTTCACGGGGATTTGGGTACTCTAACTTGGTGCTTACTCCTGAGGAAGATTCCCAAATTTTGAGGGGACTCATGATTGGGTTTTACTCCTGAGAAGGAAGCCCAGATCAAAAGTAAATTATGGCTGGTTAAGAGAAATTAAGACTGGGGCTTACTCCTGAGAAGGAGGCCCAGGTTAAGGGACTTGAAAAATTAAGGGACGTGGGGCTTACTCCTAAAGAGGATTCCCATATTTAAAACTGGGGCTTACTACTGAAAAGGAAGCCCAGGTTATGAGAATTACGGTTAGGGCTTACTCCTAAGGAGGATGCCCAAATTAGGGGACTTGGGGATTACTCCTGAGGAGGATGCCCATTGTAGACTTCGGACTGGGGCTTACTCCTGAAAAGGATGCCTTGGTTATTGGAAATTATGACTGGGGCTTACTCCTGAAGAGGAGGCCCAAAAATAAGGTTCTCTCATCTTAAATGATGAGGTTGAATGAATGAAATCTCTAACTTTAGTGATATAAAGATGTGAAAATCACTAGGTTTTGAGATATGTTCCACAGAATTCCTTCCAGATAAGAAATTCAATCAAGAAAACATGTCATAAATGGCTTTGAAGAGTGTCTTAAAGACTGAATCGTTAATAGGAGAGGTGGAATGGCATAAGAGAGGTGAAATGGGCAGGAAGTGCACCCAAAAATAGAGGGGCGCGCAAGTCCTGGGGGGTCGCGCAAGTACTGCATGGGCGCGCAAGTCTTGGTCGCATAAGTATCCTTGCGCGACACATATATACTTGGGCGATCCCTGACCAGTAGAGTAATACTTAGGCGATCCTTGACCAAAGCCTTTATAATTATCCCGAGGTACTTCCAGAAGAGTGGCGTGCAAGTTTCAATGAGTAGTTAAGGAGGCACGCAAGTGTGTACATTTCACTTAAGGGTAAAATACTTAGGCACACAAGTGTTAGTGAATTCTAAAACTTAGACCTTATTCTTCTTGTTTAGACCTTCCATTCTAGGTAAAGAATTACATTAGAAGTGTTCAGAATACTTGAAGAAGAGACTTGGGCGTTCAGAGCTCTGTATCTGAATTATGGAAAAAATACTTCCCCAAATGGGGGCCCACCAGGGGTATTTATAGGCTGGAGAAGACCCTGGGTGGTTTTCAAAGAGGTCTCACAAGTCACCTACACGACCCTTTGCGTGGCACACAAGTATACTTGCGCGACCATGCTAAAACTTGCGCGACCAATGTGCAATGTTCTCCTTGTTCATCCATTTATCTTTTTTTAATGTTTATTCAAAGGATGAATCTTCTTTTTTTGAGTATTTTCATTTTTCATTTTGTTTAGAATCTGTGAAGAAAAAGGAGCGTCAACAGAAGTCCCCCCTCAGAGTTGGATCCAAAAAAGAAATGAGGATTTGACTATGAGGAAAACGCGAAATAAAACGAAATTAGGGCTCGCATTGTATGCCATGCCAATGGGGTTCGGGCGCGCATGGTTCGTCGAGTAGTGTTACAACCTCCTCTATAAATAGATGGCCTCACTTTGCACAAATCACCCGGCTCCCTCTTGTTTTTTTGCTCTCAGTGCGCAAGTAGACTCCTGGCTTTCACTCATCTGGGCTTCTTGTTTCTTGTGTCGCAATTCTGTTAAGGTATTTGGACTTGCGTGGTGATACATACTTACCCAATAATTGCGCGACCGAAGGAGACTTGCGTGCCAACTATGGGACTTGCGTTCCTAAATGACTTAGCCAATTTTTTCAAATTACTTCACAAATATTATTAAAAATTACATTACTTTAAGAGTTAATTATTCATCTTTTGTGTAGATCCAATGGATCCCAAGATAATTGGAATGGCTGATGAACTGGCAAGAAAAAGAATTAATGATATGATGGACATCGTTGTCCATGATTACTATTCTATCTGTGAAAGTACTCTCCTAGAATTTGACAATTACTTGAAGAAGCATCATATTGATTTTCCGTACATCATCTATCTACCTCTGTTTAGCTATGGTCATTTGCAAGATGTCAATATTCCAGAGGCAAAGACCTATCTCCCGCATTCCTGGTTTCAGTCATATACCAAATTTTGTTCAGAAAATGTCTCAATCACAGGAACATTATCTAATGCTGGAACAGTAAGGAAAGCCTATATAATTCATCATAGCTCATGTGCACCAAATATGAAACCTCACAAACCTGAGCTACAACCACATTGTTATCCCTCAATCTTTCGAAATTCTCAGATGGATCAATCCAAAGGCTGGAAGAAGAAATGGGAATTCCGTTCTGGAGGAGGGGTGAAGCCATCTTGGATGTGGGTTTATTGGGTGTGACAAACTTGTGAAGATTTTGTATAGGATTTGAAGGGAGCTGCAATTTATGAAGCCATCTGGGCTAGGCAGACTTATGTTTATAGAAATGATAATTTGGAACTGGAGTTTCTTAGCCGCTGGAGCCTAGAAAATAATTCTTTCCATCTAACCCATGGAGAATTAGGAATTACTTTGTGGGATGTCTACAAGATCTCAGGGGTTTCAATTTTGGGTGATATGTATGAAGAATTCATCCCTCCAATGGAAACCTTGAATGATCCAGAGAAGACTCCGGATTTGGTTCGAGAATTTTTGAAGATTTATCATAAGATCAAAATCTCAAAGACTTTAAAGACTCATTCTAGAAGGGATATTCATCCAGAGGAATGTATGGATGTGTTTCTCAAGAAGAAGAGGGTAAAGGGGCCCACCTATACGTGTCCTACTAGCTGCCCTAGAGCGGAAAAGAGAGGTGCTCCTGGCACATTCTGGCCAAATCAGGAAGAAGGAGAGTTTAAGAAATGGGGGTATGAAGTGAATCATAAAATCCCGGAGAAGACCCATCTGGCTGGATTTTTAGCCTTATGGCTCAGTGTCTATCTCTTTCCTGTCTGAGATTCTAATGGAGGCGTTAGGCCAGGGACCTTCATTATTGCAGCCAAGTTGGCTGAGAGGAAGATGGTGGGGTTGGCTACCCCAGTTTTGGAAAAGATTCACATGAGCTTACTCCATGTCTATAGGGGTAAGTCTCCATTGAGATTAGTAGGACCATTCCATGTTTTATGGGGATGGATTGCCACTCACTTCCGGACATATTCTATTCAGAATGGAATACAGATTCCTGGAAGTTCTTTTAGGAAATTTGTTCAAGCCTTATATGGAGTGTTTCCATTGTCCCACAATGCCTAAGATATTTGGCCAAGGCTGGGTATGCATAAGGAATTCCACTTCTTTCCTTATGGAAATCCTCCGACAGGGCGATTTGTTGACGATGGATCAGCCAGCTTGGAACAGAGGTCTTACATGCTGGCCTACATAGATGGTATACTGGCCACCAGAATTGATGGGGAAATTATATGTGAGGCCTATGCTCCATATCGATTTGCACGCCAATTCAAGTGTATGCAGACAATTGTTTTATCTTCTCCGGTGCACGTCAGGTGAGAGCAGCATCCAATGGTTGCCCGAAAACTATGGTTTCTAATGTCTTTGGAAAGGACTGGGGCAGTTTTTGAATTTTCAGATGCTGAAGCGGTAAGCAATTTGGCCATATGGTATGCTGAAAACAGGGTAGCATCAAATCCTGAGGCAATATTGAATAAACATGTTTATCGGGTGGGGAAAAAGAAGAGATCCATTGAGAAAGAAACAATTCAGGTGGCAGGTGATTCTTCCACCCCAGAAGCTGGTTCACCGAGTTCATCAACCGAGGATGATTCATCAAATTCTCAGGAGATACAACATGTGTCAAAGCGGCCATGTTCCGTATATAATCCTCATGTCACAATCAAGAGATCCACTCCATAAAATCCTAGTGAGTTACATTATTGTGGAAATTTAATTACTAGTAACTTTATAGATTAACAAGTTCCATTATCTTTTTATAGTTTTAGGAGCTAGAAAGAAATTAAAATCCAAGGTTGTAGGACCCTTTTCACAGCCTTCTAGTACACTTGAATATCTATGACTAGAGGCCATCTAGACATGGTGGGATGTATACTGTGATACTGAAACTATCTGTCCGGAGCTATGTGAATGGATACATCTTCCTGGAATATGGACTATTTAGGATCGTACAAATATTCACTTCAAGGATAAACCTGATGAATTAAGAGCCTATGTCAAAGATTTGAGGACCTATATACAGGCCACCAATGAATCTATCCCTATCATCAAGCGGGTGAAGGAAATGATGGATCACGATGCCACTGATGAGGAGTGGCATAAGTAAGTGGCTCCTGAAGATGTATGTTTTCTTTCCTTATTTACATTGCAACTCGATTTCAGTCAAAGCTTTGTTACTTAAGGAAATTACTTTCTTTATCCTACAGCTTTCAAGGAATGGAACTAATAATGTTCCTTCACCACAGTATAGCCCTGGTGGTACTGCCATCAGGGCTTCTACTGAATCTCTTCATGAGTCGGGTGAGATATCTCCATGCCAGTAGGCCATAAATGAGGAGTTGTACATGGCTTTCCATTATCCGATTCAGGTACCTATAAGGAAGACTGCCGACACTCCCAAAAAAAAAAGGGACAAAGGCATCAGAGGAAGAAGTCCACAACTAAACGCTTTATAAGTAGTGGTAAGTCCTTCAGATAATCATGAGTCTTAAACCATGAAATGATTCCTCATATTCTTTGGGATTTTAGGGGCTTCATCAATTTCCCCTCTGAGGGAGAGGATTGATCCTCCTTTGAGGACCACGGACGGTGCTGTGGAACAAACACAAATTCATGCTAACTTGGATGCTTCTAAAAAAGATCCAATATCTATTCCTAGTACTTCTTCTGTTGCTGCTACAAGTTGAAAAGAACCTACTTCTGGTAATTTAACAATGCTTCATACAATGATTCATTAATTTTTGAATGAAACATCACCCAACGTTCATTCTGTGATATTTTAGGTATAATTCTTGCACCAGAATCATTGGCGGCCACGACAACTGAATCTGCCATCCTTCCTGAAGAAGCTATCCAGGGTCAGGGGCCGCAGAATGAGGGTCGCCAAGAAGACTTATCAAATGCTCCCAATGGTGAGACTAACCAGGATTCTGAAATATCATTGGATGAAATGATTAATCATGTCATGTCTTTCGAAGAATTGTTTGATCATGCTAAGTTATCATGTGATTTAAAAGATCTTGGGCGTTAGTGTTATCCTTCGTCCGATAAATTTTCTTATAATTAACACTTCTAATCATGACTGAAAATAATATACAGTTCCGTCCAAAGAAGCTGCTGAACTACCAATGCCTGAAGAGGGTGTGGACATTGATGTCAACCCTACCATTGTAGAAACATTAGCTCAAGTGGAGCTAAACCTAGTAAACCCTCCTGAGACCCATCTTGAAGATCTTGTTGAAACTGTGAATGATCGGGGGGAGTCTTCTCAAGATGTTGATATATTGTTAGGTAATGATTATACTGAGTTTTCATGATAGACAACCAACATTCATTTATCTATGAAACTAACCATACTTTTAATTGATCATACATGGCCATAAAATTCAATGTCTAGATCTGTAGGTGAAGTCACATCTTCCGCCCAAACAGTAGTAGAAGGAGAATCAACCAGGGTCAGGGGGGAAGGAGTAGAACTTGGCACTTCCTTAAGTGAATTAATCCCAGATTACATGCCCCCCTGTGATGATGATGTCGAATCAGACTCGGAGGTGCTTAAGGAACTCAGCTTTTCACGATGCAAGGCATGAAACAACATATGGAAAATCATGTCGGAAGTGCCTCTAGAAGAGATGTCATCAATGATTTGCCGATTGTCATCCATGTTCGTCATGCTAGGACTTGGTGGTTTTTAATATGAAAAGATCCATTCCGCGGTGAAACATGTCATTTTAAGAAGGGAGCAGGAGAAAAAGTGTCGTGAAGATCTGACCAGGGTGAAGCTGTCAGTCAATATCAGCGAATTTGAGGATGCTATATCCCGAGATGAGGCTGACTATGCTGCCACGATAAAGTAGCTGAAGCATAAGATCAAAGATAAAGTCATCCAACAAATGCACCTCTAGCAACAGTTAGATGATGTTACTGGGGAACTTGACCAACTCAATAATTCATTAGAGTGAGCTCAAATAAATGGGATGAAAGCCATCATGGATGCAAATAAAGATCTCCACGAAGCTGAAAAGTGTGAAGTTGGTCAAGTGCATGACCTTCATGTAGCTGATGATGAAGCTGGGGGTGATGTTCATCAAGTGAATACTTATGTTGACAGCCTCTTGTAATTTCCTAGAAAAAAGAAGAGACTCCAATCTGTGGATGTCCATCTAATCTCTTGTTCTTTAATGAAAAATATTTTAATCTTCAATCATTTATTCTTGCATTTCCTTTGTTACCTACTTTATATTTTTACCTAAGCAAATGGGCCTAGTAAGAATTGTTTGATTTTACTAGGATTATTATAAAGAACCCTACAAACATTGAATCTTTTAATTGCTCAATATTACTTAAATCATACAAAATGTATTTTTAGTGAGATGGAACTTGAATTTTATTCAGAATTCCCTTGTCTTTTGGTGGGAAGATTAAAGTCATGAACATCGGACAAAAAGAGGCTAATGTTTAAGGTTGAAATAGCTTTGACCGAAATGGATTAAAATTGACTCAATTCTTTGACAATTTATCTGGAAACATATTACCACACTCATGTATGAGGGAAAATATGTAAACTATGACTTAAGAAAATTTGAATCTGAGGAATGATATGAAAAAGAGCTAAAATGAATTTAGAAGAAGTAGTTCCCAAGAATGAAGTTACCATTATTTACCAAACCCGTTAGGGGATTCAATTATGTAGGGCCACCTAAGGGCATTGGCTGCATTTTCAAATAAATATCATCTTTTGGCTGATAGGTCCGTTATGTAGACTACTTATGCAAGGCTTCCTAAGGCCACGTGCTGCATAGTCTGGCAATAGAACTCTCAGAAATTTACTTTTCTACTAGTAAGAAGCCAGTGAATGTTTATGGGGATTCAAATTTTCCAAAGTATAGAGTTTGTTGTATGGAATGACGTACTTGAATATGGAGAAGATATTTTCAATCAAGGTTGTCTAATAATTGGATGAATGTTACTTCTAAGAAGTTTTGACCCAAATGTTGGGAAGAAAAATATAAACCAAAGACTTGAATAATTTCAGATCATGGAAAGGAATGTGGGACAAATATGTTAAGGATGGATATTTTTTTGTGGATCCCTATATATTTTTATTAAGACAAATAAATACAAAAGAGGTTTTCCTCCCAAGAATGAAGTTACAACTATTTAACAAACCCATTAGGGGGTTGAATTATGCAGGGCCACCTAAGGGCATTGGCTGCATAGTCAAATAATAGCATCTTTTGGCTGACAGGTCCATTATGTAGACTACTTATGCATGGCCGCCTAAGGGCACATGCTGCATAGTTAGGAAAAAGAACTCTCGGGTATCCTGACTTTTGTGATTAGAATTCAAGAAAAGAGTTATGAAGATCTGAAAATATTTAAGGTTAGGATTATGAAACATAAAAAATGGGTATTGTTAAATTTATGTAGAGATACACAGATCAATGCTAACAATAATCATGTTGTGGTTGGGTCGTGAATTGAAATACTGTACTTCACTATGTATCCCATAAGGATGGTAATCAAGCTATACGTAGTTTTTGAAATATAGTTTAACGTCGTATGGGATAAAAGTATGAGAGGTCGTAGTTTAGGGTCATAGAGCTCGGACCATTATAAGAAATAAATAGTGTGTGTTTTCATGGGGACTTTTCAGCTAGGGGACTGAAAGTGGAATTTGGGGTTAGGCCCAAAAGACTTGGGGCTGGATTCGAGGGAAACTAGAACATTCCTATGTATCCCATAATGATGGGAATCAATCCCATGTAGTTCTAGAAATACCCTATGTACAAATTTGGTTCCTACATGTGAAGGGTGAAAGCAGACTTTAGTGCAATGATGGTTTAACCCAAGATAAAAGGTTCAGATATTTCCATGTATGCACATTGTTCCTGGAATATAACATGATTGAAAATCAATGTAAATAATGATTCCCTCTCAGGTGAGGGTATCAATGAATATTGTAGTTTATTGTCGTACAGAACAAAATTGTTGTACAGTTTAACATCGTATAGCAAGGATGATGGTGAACCAATGTAAAGATATTGATTCTGGGGGAAGTTTCATGAATCAACATCATATGAGATGGAGGTGAACTAATGTGAAGAGATTGGTTTTGGGCTTGAACCATGGGAGGTTGCCTATGTACCCAGCCTAGAAGGCAAGGATCAAATTCCGCTTAGTTTAATTAAAGAATGAATTAGTGATGAAGTTGTTTTTGGGAACAATGACAAAAAAATGATGTTGGGTCTTACGCGTGGTCAGCAGCTCAATGAGGGTGTTATGGGTGACATTTTCTCTAAGATGACGTCATTCATACTTGGTGTGAGAAAAAAGAGGTAACAACAACCTTAACGATGAATAGATTAATGTCATGTAGGACATATAAAGGGACTATGCAGTTTAAAGTCTTGCAGTTATGAATATTGGTGCTGCACAGTTTAGTGTCATTTAGCAGGACAAAAATATAGTTTAATTTCATGTAGGACGTATTAAGGTATTTCTATATAGTTTAGAGTCATGTAGTTAGGACTATGGGGACAATACAGATTAATGTCATGTTGGAAAAAAGGGGACTATGCAGTTTAATGTCATGCAGTAAGGACAAAAGGGGACACATTTTAACTTCATGTTGGATGTATTAGGGACTTTTTCACAGTTTAACATCATTTTGGATGAAAAGAACTGATACAGTTTAACATCATGTTGGACGAAATTGCGAATAGTTTAAGGTCATATGCATGGACCGTTGGTTATGCAGTTTAAGGTCTTGCTAAACGTAAGTGCCAATAGTTTAAAGTCATATGCATGGACCATGGATGGTTCAGTTTAACGTCATTCTAGATGTAAGGGAGATGAAACTAGTTTAAGGTCATCTGCATGGACCTTTGATGGTGTATTTTGTCTTTATACAAAATAATTCTTCAGAAATCTGGCATTGGTTGGAGTAGTGATGAGTTCTCCATCCATTGAGATTAAATAATAATCTCCCTTGGAGTAGACCTTATGTATTGAATAAGGCCCTTCCCATTTTGGTTCAATCTTGGGAGGTTTCTTTCCCGGTATCATTGGAGTTCTGAGAACCAATACGAGTTCTCCCTGAATGAATGAATGAAGACGAACTTTTTTGTTGAAAGCTCGTGCTATTCGATTCTGATAGACTTCCAAGTGGTGCAGAGTGCACAATACATTCTCATCTACCCATTCCAATTCATTCAATCACTTTTGAGATTTTTCATCTATATATGATTGATCACAAATGGATACTTTGAGCGAAGTTAATTGAACATCAATGGGAAAAACTGCTTCCATTCCATACACCCGTGAATATGGAGTTGACCACGTTATGTGCAGGTGGTGGTTCGATAATCCCATAAAGCATGAAAGAGTTTCTCAGGCCATGACTTCTTATCTTTATCCACCATCTTTTGCAGTATATTTGAAAGAGTCTTGTTAAAGGATTCTATTTGGCCATTGGCCACTGCATGATACCGATATGAATGGTTGGATTTGATGTTGTATTCTTGATACAACTTCTTCACCTCGAATGAATAGAAGTTGGTGCCATTGTCCGTCAATATGGTATGAGGGACACCAAATCTGGTAATGATGTTAGACTTGATGAAGCTAACAATGCATTTAGAACTGACTTCTTTGAGAGGTATTTCCTCTGCCCATTTGGATAATAATTCAATAGCAGTAAGAATATACTTAAACTGCTTGGTTGTAGCTGAAGGATAAAGTCCCACCACATCCATTCCCCATGTGGAAAATCGCCATGAGTATTTAGTAGTATGAAGCAACTCTGGGGGTGGATGAATGAAGTTGGAATGTACTTGGCATGAATGAAACTTCTTTGTGAAATCAACACAATCTTGTATCATTGAAGGGAAAAAGTATCCAAGCCTTCGAATATGATCAGATAGTCTATGTCCGGACAGGTGGGAACCATAGACTCCTGCATGCACTTATTTCATGACAACCATTTTATGTTCACCATCAATGCATATTAAGTGAACTCCATCAAAACCATGCTTGTAGTGAATTTTCTCTAGGTGATATGGGTTATCATAAAGAGTAAAATTTACCATATGTCGCCGGATTTGTTCTTTCTCGGCTCTATTAGGTGGAAGTGTTCCATTTTGGAGGTATTCCTTGACAGGTGTCATCCATCCAGTAGTATGACCATACGGTTCAGGAATGGGACTAATTTCATTGATATCTTCTATTCTGGTTCGAACATAAGGTGAAATTGTACGACGGTGGGCAATACTGATGGTTGTTTTGTCCCGATTTGGATCTGCCAGAGCTGTGGATATATTAGCCAGTGCATCAGCTTGCGCATTTTGTGACCTTGAGACATAAGAAAATGTCGGTTCCAAAGGGAATTTATCCATTAACTCTCTGAAATAATCATACAAAGTGATCAATTCGTCTTTTTTGATTGAATAATCCCCATTGAAATGTTTGATTACCAGGTCTGAATCACCTTTCACCTTTAAGTGATTCACTTGTTCTTGAATCACTAACTCTAATCCTGCGATGAGATCTTAGTATTATGCTTCATTATTTATACCACCTCCCAATAATGAGAAGGAATAGGGTAACACTGCCTTTTCCGGAGAAATGAGCACAATTCCTAAGCCAACTTTGTTGAATTTAGGATTTTCCATTTCTCTTCCTGTTAGATTTCTGGAAGCACCATCAATGTACATTTCCCATTTTTGAATACTTTATTGAATAGAGAAGACTTCCTCATCAGGGAGTTCAATATCTGATGATGTTTCTTCCATTGAAGGGTGTTCAGCAAGGAAATTAGCCAGAGCATGGCCCTTTATTGCCTTCTGAGACACATACTGAATGTCAAATTGCTGTAAGATAACTACCCACATTGCCAGATGTCCTGTAAGAATTGGATGACTAAGGATGAATTTTAAAGGGTTATTTCCAGATACAAATTGGACCTCATGATGTTTCATGTAGTGTCTCAACTTATGAACTGCAAAGATTAATGCTAGGTAGCACTTATCAATACTAGAATATCGGGTTTCTGCTTCAAGCATAGTCTGACTGAGATAGTAGAGGTTGTTTTCATTCCCATCATCATTCTATTGAGCAAGAAAGGCACCCAATGATCACTCTAGAGATGTTACATAGAGGATAATTGGTCTTCCTACAATAGGTGGCATTTACACCGGTGGACTCAAGAGATACTTCTTGAGAATCTAGAATGCTTCTTGACATTCTTCAGTCCACTGGTAAGTGATTCCCTTCTTCATCAATTTGATGAAGGGTAATCTTTTTCCTGCCAAATTGGAAATGAAACACTAAATATAGGATAAGTTTCCTTGCAGTCCTCTTTATTATCTAAAATTTCTAGGAGGTGACAAACCATGGATTGACTTGGTCTTCTCAGGATCGACTTCAATACCACGATCGCATACAACAAAGCTGAGAAATTTTCCTGATGTTACCCCAAAAGCACATTTTAACGGGTTCATCTTCAAATTATGTTGTCAATGCTGGAAGAATATGACTTCCAAATCAGCCAAGTGATTAGAATGTTGTTTGGATTTGACTACCAAGTCATCCACATAACATTCAAAAAACATCCCTAAAAAGGGTTCGAAGATATGATGCATGGCACACTGATATGTTGTGCCTACATTCTTTAATCCAAATGACATTACCCGATAGAAAAACACACCCTGAGGGGCTCTAAAGGCTGTAGATTCCCCCTCTTCTAGATCCATTTAGATTTGATTATACCTAGAATATCCATCCATGAAGGAGAGTACTTCATAGCCAGCTGTTGCATCAATTAGGAGTTCTGTAATTGGAACTAGAAAATCATCCTTAGGACAATGCTGATTAAGATCTCTGAAATCAATGAAAACTCTAATTTCCCCATTCTTCTTTTTCACTGGGACAATATTATCCAACCACATGGGATATTGAACTTCTCTGAAGAAGTTATATTTGATAATATTATCCACTTCAGCCTCAATTTTGGAATCATAAGTTGGGTGTGTTCTTCTAGCAGCCTGTTTGAACCCTCAATGTTCTTCTGGCAAACCCAAATGATGAGTGGCAACATCAGGATAAATCCATGGCATCTCTGTATAGTTCCATGCAAATATGTCTCGATTTTTCTTTGAAAAAGAAATATACATCTCTTGTTCTTCAAGAGTGATGGCTGCACTGATTAAAGTGGGGCGTGGATCTTCTTTTGTACCCAGATTTATTTCACTGAGTTCATCCACGATAGTAGAGACACACTCTTCAAATGGTGGAGGATCATCCCTGAGATTTACACTTCTTCTTCAACATGTTTTATTTCTTCTGTTTCTACTTGCATAGTAGATGATGAAGTAGAATTTTCATGATCAGAAGAGACGTTAAAATTTTCACATCTTGAAGAAGAAGCTTCCATTTCCAACCGAATTGATGATGAAGGGTCTTCTATGGGTAAAAATATTAGATGATGGATTGAGAATTGAAATCATAGTTAACCTATAACATTTTTATAACTTCTTATGGTCTGGTTGGCGAAGTATAGACTTGCTGGATTTCAGCAGATTAAATGAAGACATCTCCATTTGAGCTTTCATCATTTCTTGTTGTATCACCAATTTGTCCCATGTTTTCAGGCTCGATTTCCATAATTGACATTATGAATCTTTCCTTAAGAGTATTTTTATTTAGGTCTATCCTATCAATTTGACTGATAGGAAACACATAATTTGTACACACATGTGCTAATGGGTTTACTGGAATCTTTTCCATACCATACAGAGCATTAACTTTGTTAATCTCCTTTGTTGTTGATTCCTCCATTCCCTTCATGTGGTAGAATTGCACCTCAATGTGTTGAAATTCACATGTCTTGAACAGGGCCTTATCACCATATAATTTCCCAAATTGACCATCGAAGCAATACTTGAGACATTGATGGTATGATGAAGGGATAGCCACATGTCGATGTAGCCAGGGTCTTCCAAGAAAGATGTTGAAGGCTGAGTCCTGATCAACAACCATGAAATCTGAATAAGACACAAGATCTCCAAACTGAGTTATGAGTGTAATCACAACCATTAGTTCTTGTTCATTTTTATCATATCCTTGTAACATCATAGTAGAAGGATAAAAATCAAATTCCATGAGGCAGAATCGACGAAGTGTATGAATGGGCATGAGGTTGACTCCTTAACCATTATTAATGAATGATCTTCGGATTTCTATGCCATTGACCTTTCCAGATAAGTACACAGGTCTAATATGTCCATGAAAGACATAATCTGCATCTTCATTAGTAAAAGATATTATTGCATGGCATTCTATAGGATTATTCTTTACATAGTAGACTTCAACAGTAGCAATTTCAGTCTCAAACTCCTGAGGACTTGAAAAATCCTCGATGACTGCCTCCTGAAGATTAATTGATAAATTCAAGGCATCCAGAAATGATAACTTGGCCAGTACTTGGGCCAGATGTTTCAATATATCATACTTTTGATCCAAAGGTCTGTGTTTCCCAACAGTAACATGTGGTTTAGCAGGTGCCTTGGATGTTGATTCTTTTGAACATGATGCATCTTGTACCGGGATAGGAGTTGGTAAAACTCATGGCTTGGGAAGATTAGACCGATTAGGTCTATTTACATGCTGAGAGGCAGAAGATGGAACATCCAACCGATCTTCCAGAATAATTGTGCCAGGACTGAGTCTACCTTATGTGTAAGAACATTCTTATTCTTATTGAGCTCATTGAAGGGCTATACCATGAGTTTCTTCCGCATACATAGTTCTAGCAGGGGTAGAATTGGAATAGTGGCCTTTGAAAGATCCACGTCTTCCCCTGTATACTGAGCCTTTGGAACTTCCTCTGGTTCCTTTATTTGATATAAGGAATTCGGTCTCATCAAAATTGAATATGTGACTGGCATATGGATCTGTTAATTGAATCATATTAACAGAACCAAAAACCAAATCTTCATCCAATGAAGACTCTACCTGATTATCCTGTTTAGGTTGTGCCGTTTGGTGTGGCGGTTCCCTTTTCATTGAAGTAGATGGCATAAAATCTGACAAAGTCGAGGACAACTTAGGCATTGACACATACTCATCTTCTTCTGATTGTTCCTCTTTCTTGGAATTACGCCGCCCTTTTTAGGATTTTCCATCTATGGAGGATTTTGTTGTGGCATACATAGCTGAAGACACTACTGGTTTCTTCAATTGCATTCGCAAAATGGTATGAGTTCGGTTGATAGTTATTCTGACCATCCAATCAGCATATTTCTACGCATTTTTTCTTTTGACTTCTTTCCATTCTCCTTCCTCTGGAACTGTGGCAGTAACACATGCTACCTAGGCTGAAGAGACTTTTAGTTGGACTTTTCCTAAGTCAACCATCTTTTGCAGAAGGACCATGATAACAAAACACTCCTGAATGGGATGCCCCAACATTTGATGAAACGAGAAATAGTTGGGACAGTCTTCATCTCCTTTCATGTTTGGCCTCTTGGGCCTTGGGAATTGAACCAAATTATTTTCAAGAGCCGAAATTAAATAACCATGAACTTGTTCATTTCAGAAAGAGTAAACTTTTCTCTTCAAATCCTCAAATTGTTTTTGTCTTTGATCTCTTTGATCATATTGACGAAACGTCCTTGGTGGTTGACACTCATGAGGGGTATCCCTTCGAGATGATGAAGGTTTTGAAGTAGAAGCAGGTACATGTGCTTGTTTAAGAATAAATATATCAGTCTCTGCTTTACCCATTCTCCTTCATGAAGCAGATGGAATTATACGAGCTTTATCCTTAGTCATTATAAGATAATCATCAATCTGTTGAGAGTTTGAAGTAAGGTCTCGATACCATCCTATGTATTTCAAAGGGATAAGCGTTGTGCGCAACTCATCATGTAAATTCACCACACAGATTTGAAAAAATTCCTCTTGAGGGAGTGATAAGATTAGGGAATATGTTAATCCCATCTAGTGAGAAATGAAATATGAAACCCTTTCATTATCCCTTAGCTTACAGTTTTTGAGATAAAAAACTGTTGTCTTTGGCGACGTTGAGTTGAGCTGAAGATGGAATTTTTGACAAAGATCCTCCCACCCGGTAATTGACCGAGATTGCAAGATTGTGTACGAAACAAAAGCTGGTCCTGGAAAGGTTGGCACGAAGCATCTGAGTTTCACTACTTTTTGCTGTTCTAGAGTTCCCATCATGGGATCACAACAAGACATGTAATGCGTCAAATGTTGTTCAGGATCGCCTGATCCATTGAAAATAGGGAATACAGGGTTCCCAAAACATGATGGGTGGAGGATTGAATCTACCCATTCAGGGTAAGCTCCCCTTTCGGGTTGAACCTGTGCACGCTTCCCTTCTATAGTCTCTAACCAAGCTGTTAATGACTCAATGGTAGTTAATAACTTTTTAAAAACATCCGGTTGAACTTGGAATTGGGAAGGTGCAATAATTGGAGTCTGCACAGGTATGGTGGCTGGTAATGCAACTGATGGTAGCACCACCGATTGTTGTTGCACTTGACCCATAGGATTAGACCTGTGAGGGTGTACTAATAGAGGAGGATATTCTTGATCCATCTCAGTAACTACAACAAACTCCCTTGGCTGACTGACTCCATCACGCTTAAGAGGAAGACTACCTTGAATTACTTCTGCATTCATCCTCCTCAATTCCTTCATTTCTTCCACTTATTGTGCAAATATTTTCTCTAGTGATTTCAATATGCCTTACCCAGAGGAAGTTTATGTAACATGGTTCTTTCCTTTCCCCTTATTGGACACATTTCGAAGATGGGGAAGTGGGTTACTTGATGGATTATCAAGGTTCTGAATAATCCTTTGATTTCGTGTATGCACACCTTTATCATTTGTGTCTGTGCGTACAACATCTTGAGCAGGAAATTCTTCATCTGAGTCCCCTAAGTGAGGCTCATGTTCTGGAGGATCAGAAACAATGGCATTAATGACATTAATTGATGCATAACGCATTGCATCCCTTCTATCATAATTTCTGTGATATTTTCTTCTACCATGCCCCTGAAGAGACATTTCCTTTTGATGATTTGATCCCTCAAGAACTTCTTGGAGAACTATAATTTGGAGAGATTCTCCGGATAATTTGGTTCTTCGTTCCTCTTGAGGCTTCTTCCCAAATGAGAGAAGACTGACTTTCTCTTAGGGAGGGATTGAGGATTTGAAAAAGTCCCCAGTCCAGTGGACTGGGCCTACTCCTACTGTCTTTGCTCAACTCCTCGAATCCTATTTGTTGATTCTGAGGGTTGGGTTAAAAGAGTCCCCAGTTTGGAATGTCGGGGTGGTTCTTGAGATGCTATGTCTGATAAATTCTTAAAATATATCCTGATCTTTCGGACCTTGGTCCAGAAATTAACTGGATGCATCAATCGGCATCCACCTTAATCACCTGGTTCAAAAGAACGTTGGATGATATCTGAAACTTCTGTCACATGATGATGTGCATTCTCCATACGAGAGGCATATTCAATATTCTCGTTTGCTTGAGGTAGGAGTAATTCAACAACTTGTTCTCTGTAATCTTGAGTTTTAGAGGAACTAGATGAAGCCTGTTCTTGGGAAAGCTTTTGATTACAGACAAAACCCATTGACTTTGGTCGTCCATGGGAAATAACATTGCATGAAACCATTTTCGGTGGGCTTTGCTGACTGGAGAGTACAGTGAAATGTAGTGCTCCATGAACACCCCATCCTCTGACATGAATACCAGATGGGGCATTGGCAATTAACTCGCGCAATATTCATAGTGCGCCAAGGCATGAACGTTGAAGGGCTCTCTGCTGCTTTTCCGCCTTCGGATATCAAGAGACTCATAGAGATTCTAAGTCAATTCGGAATTGTAACCATTATATTATCTTAACCTGATTTTCATATTCATCATAAGATAATATTTTATTTTTCAACTGACAATGAGTTTTCCATATGTTCAGACGAATATCATGAATTCCATCTTCCGTCAACATATCTGGAATGTCATACTAAGAGTCAACCAAAGGCCAAAAGATGACTGGCACTTCTCCTTTTTCCAGTTGGTTTCTCATGTTCAGTACTTCCTATTTGTCATTCAATAAGGATTCTTCTACCTGATTAGTCCAGATCTTATGCTTACTTGTTGCTTCATCGGATTCAGCAATACTGGTAGAGAAATCACTGATCAAACTAGAAGATGCATGACTTAGGGTTGGTTTGGAGAATGACCTACACCCTAGGCTATCTTGTTGCTGAGAAAGTATTTCACCTGCTAATGGTAACGCATCAGACACGACCGGCTTCACATTTTCAAGTGCCTCAAGATAATATGGCTTTCTCGTCACTACATTGTCTATTGGAGAATTTTCCAGACAATGCGAATTACTACTGTGGAGAGGGATTTTCAGCTAAATTCATCATCATGGGGAGGACCACCATGATGGGTTACAGCAAAAGATGAAATCTCTTCCTCCTTGATCTTATGGCCAAAAGTGGGTTATTGTGGCTCTCATCTAAAGACAAAACTTCAACATCGATTGAACTATCATGAAGCATGCCTTCACAAGGAAGTGTCTGATACTGACCTTCGGAATTAATGTTCCCACTATTAGGAACTGAGAGAGCAGAATCTTGAGTTGCAAAACATAGTTGTCGGACTGCATTAAGAAATCCATCATCGAGTAAAGCCTTGTTACAGATTGGCCCCTTATTTCTTGATTGTGCTAAGTGGTTATTCTTCTTAGATGCCTTCTTACTCAATTTTGCCGGTGTGTGTGCCTGCTCAAGCGAAATGATCAGGTTAGGCTGATTATCTCCGCTCAAACTAGGTGTATGTTCCTGACTTGGTTGTCCGTATGATATGGGGGAGTACGCCCCACAACTCTATTGGACTAGAATATATGTGTGTGTTTGTTCTGGAGTGAACTGTTGATGTAATACTCCACTAATAGGGATAGATTTATGTGTCTTTCCTTGAGATGCTACTGAAGCTGTTATAATATCCCGGAAGGAATCCATAATATGAGCAGGGATTTTCTTCCGCTCTTTAACCATTGATTGAATATGCTTCATGACTTCAGCTGCCGAAACGGGGATATACGTCCATTCCATGATTGGAGTAGGTGTGTGTTCCTGCTCTTGTCCTCCTTTTCCTATCAGTGAATCTTGATAGTACTCAAGTGTGGGGGCAGAGAGTTGAGTCTTCCTCCTGTTTGTCACCGGAGCTTTCCGACTGACTTCTCCAAATGCTACCAAACGAGACTGTTGGTAGGCTTGATCAATACTAGTAGGTGTATGTGCCTGTTGATTCCACTTCACCAGATGTAGTTGATGAGCTCCATCATATGTAGTCAGATGAGCCTGCAGACTAGCTGATGATTTATATATAGGTGTATGTTCTTTTCTATAGTACTCCACTGGAATTGCCTGGCGGGATTGGCGTGATGCTACTAGACGAGTCTGATGGACAACGAAATTAAGATGGACGGGTGTGTGTGCCCGCTCATTTCTTGCCTCTAAGTTAGGTTGGTGGAATCCTCCAAAAACAACAGAGATAAGAACCTTCACACTGTTAACTGGTTTTCACCTCTGGTGGTTCATCTTGCCTGCTCAGGTTTGAGGATCCTGATCCGAACGCCTGGAGTCGATACCCTCATCATTTTGATGGAGCACTTCCGCACGAGTCTAGCGACTATTGTTAATGGGTTCCCTTGGGAAGGACTCATGTCTCCTTGAATTAGGGCCCTAAGGGACCTGATCATTCACCTCCTCAGAATATGGGAGTGAATGGGGATTGCATTCCAGGGATAACGACTCGAAACGGTGGGAGATGGTGGTTAGCACCTCATGCTTCTTGATCACTGGTCATCGCTGTCCGGATGACCGGGTTGAATTATTGACTTGGAGGGCTTGTCGAGAGGCCTCTAGAGTCAGAATGGTACCATTCTGCACGATACTCCTTAACCAGCGCATTTGATACCCAGCGTTGAAAATGCTGAGTAGGTGATGTCGTCCTCAAAGCAGACGACAATCCAGTTGGAGTAGCAGGAGTGGCATTCGCAGCAGAGGTTTCCATAGCAGACATATTTACGGGTGTGAACTTAAGAGAATCCATTTTGGAAATGCATAAGATCTTGGAAGAGAGTTCATGTTTGATATAATAGACATAATCAAGATAATTCCATCCACTACATCATTTGGATGAGATAATATGTTACTGATTTCTTTTTTGTCCCTCACATTGAGTTTAAATAGGGTCCTAACAAATAAGCAAATCATCAATTTAACTTGGTTAAGGATTCATGTCAGGTTCACCATTTTTTGATTCCTCTAGAATTGGGGATAGCCTCGTTGATTTAAGGTTCAAACATTCCAATTGGTTTCTAACAGGTTTATTCATAGCACTGGAAGCATCCAATGATTCCATATCCATATGGACCTACTTTACAAAGGTAGGTGCTCATTAGTTGTAGACTGATGAGGCTTAGGAATTTTCATTGGTCGAGAGGATGGGAAGTCGGACTCATCACACCTTTTTGAGGGTAATTATTGTCTACTTCGGGACTCTCTTTATAGATTTAAGTTTATGTTCGTGAATCCTTATTACATTTCCATGTATAAAATGAGATTTCTTTTATTTCTAACAATCAATGATTAAATGTGTAGGAAATTTAGAGAATCTTTTATCTGTATTAGAGGTTATTCATCGACAGATAATCATGTGTATTTGTTTAGATATTCTTAGTCAATGGTATCCTTCAATACATAAAAGTCTCTTGGTCATTATGATGACCATAATGGTTTTAAAGCCACTCAGTGGGGTACTTGAAGTTTATTGTCATTTAGAAGGACATGGATTATTTCAGAGTTGGGATCAAACCCGCAGATGGGATACCTACGTATCCTTTGTTTTGGAAAAGGAATCAGAACCCACATAGTTCGAATAAGGGAGTATGATGTTTATGCATGATTGATGGCTCAAAGAAAGATATCATGATTACTTTTACACTCTAAGCTCACGTGAGTCATGATCGGTGTGAGAAACAATAGTTATTGGTGAAACTAGACAATTGGTCCACGAAAGATGCAATGATGTGTGGATTATGTATGTATGAATTCACAAATAGATGAGGATTAAGATTTAATTGAGGGAAGAAATCCAGGAACAAGGTCCATAAAGGTATATGTACTTCATGGATATTTGGGTACTCTAACTTTGGGCATACTCCTAAGGAAGATGCCTAAATTAAGAGGGGACTCATGATTGGGTTTTACTCCTGATAAGGAAGCCCAGATGAAAAGTAAATTAAGACTGTTTAAGAAAAATTTAAGGCTCGGGCTTACTCCTTAGAAGGAGGCCCAGGTTAATGGACTTGAAAAATTAAGGGACTTGGGGCTTTCTCCTAAGGCGGATGCCCATATTTGAAACTGGGGCTTACTCCTGAAAAGGAAGCCCAGGTTAAGAGAATTATGGTTGGGGCTCACTCCTGAGGAGGATGCCCAAATTAGGGGTCATGGGGCTTACTGCTAAGGAGGATGCCCATTGTAGACTTTGGACTGGGGCTTACCCCTGAAAAGGAGGTCTAGGTTAAGGGAAATTATGACTGGGGCTTACTCCTGAAGAGGAGACCCAAAAATTAGGTTCTCTCATCTATGAGTATGAGGTTGAATGAATGAAATCTCTAACTTTAGTGACATAAATATGTGTAAATAACTACGTTTTGAGGGATGTTCCACGGAATTCCTTTCATATAAGGAACTCAATAAAGAAAACATGCCATAAATGGCATTGAAGAGTGTCTTGAAGACTGAATCTCGAATAAGAGAGGTGGAATGGAATAAGAGAGGTGAAATGGGAAGGAAGGGCACCCAAAAATAGAGGGGCACGCAAGTCCTGGGGGTCGCACATGTACTGCATGGGCGTGAAAGTCTTTGTCGTGCAAGTATACTTGCACGAAACATATATACATGGGAGATCCTTGACCAGTAGAGTAATACATGGGAGATCCTTGAACAAAGCCTTTATAATTATCCCGAGGTACTTCCAGAAGAGTGGGGCACAAGTTTCATTGAGTAGGTAAGGAGGCATGCAAGTGTTTCCATTTCCCTTAAGGGTAAAACACTTAGGCGCATAAGTGTTAGTGAATTATGACACTTAGACCTTATTCTTCTTGTTTAGACCTTCCATTCTAAGTAAATAATTACCATAGAAGTGTTTGGAAGTCTTGAAGAAGATACTTGGGAATTCAGAGCTCTGTATCTGAGTTATGGAAAAAATCCTCCCCCAAATGGGGGACCAATCGGTGGTATTTATTGGCTAGAGAAGACCATGTGCGGTTCTCAAAGAGGGCGTTCAAGTCACCTATGTGACCATTTGGGCGGCACACAAGTATACTTGTGTGACCATACTGGATCTTATGCGACCTATGGGAAATGTTATCCTTGTTCATCCCTTTCTATTTTTTTGATGTTTATTCAAATGATGAATCTTCTTTGTTTGAGGTATTTCGCTTTTCATTTTGTTTAGACCCTGTGATGAAAAAGGAGCATCAACACCAGGTTTATTTCCCAGAGTTCATCAAAAGTGGTATAGATACACTCTTGGAATGTAGGAGGGGAATCTCTAAGGTCATATTCCTATTATTCCCCCAAATCCTCCACTTCTTCTCCTTCTAACAGGGAGAGAGCTCTTGATGTGGGCTCTCCAGAGCTCTGAGTCAAGATGTCGCATGGAAAATATATGGTGTTAGAGACTTCCTCTAACTCAATTGGTTGTGAGGAAACCTCCGGAGAGGGAGAATCATGGGGGTTGTAGCATGAGATGAGTACGGACTAGTCATAGGGGAAAGAGTTAGTGGTTCTCTTGCATTTTGAGGACTTGACATGGTCGGTTTACCACTGCACCCTGGGTGGCTACACACTTGTGCTTCCTCTAATGAGTATCGCAGAAGAATGGGCCATGAATGGCTACTCATGGGAGCATGGGAATCTTTATGCTCCATCTGGGTCCGCTGAGGGGATATCCCATGAGTTTCTGCAATATTGATTGTTTGAGTCGGGGTATAACCATAGGGTATATTCTGTTCATGGCTTCATCTGCCTTGGTATCCCCTACTTCTCCAATTCCTCTTTTCGGTCCCCTGAGCAGGTGTCGGGATGTTGGGTTCATAACTATACTCTTCGTTAGATAATTGTTCCATTAAATGGAGATGCTGATGGAACCAAATATTAGTTCCTCATTTGATGATATATTATCCTTGTTGATTGTCTCTAATGGTGTTGTTTGGAGGGTTGGTGCCCGTTGTGTCAAACCTGAGGGCATGAAATATGAAAGCGTCATGGCAAGATTTGTCCCTTACACATACTACTTCTCTTGTGAATGTTTTTTCCATATTTGGATATTCAAAGATTACCGACATGTGGAGGGTCGTGGGGCCGAGGACATCAGATGTGTTGCATTATGAGATATTGGTGACACTACTGGTTGCTGCAATTGAGCTCAAAGTATGACATGATCTCGGTTGACTGTCTTCTAAGTCATCTAACCAACAAATTTATGCTCCCTCTTTATAATGACTTTCTGCCACTCCTCCCCCTCATCTGGGTTAGCGGAAAAAAATATATGATATGCATGGTGGGGGAAGTCCTAGCTTGACCTGCCCCAAGTCCAACATCTTTTTTAAGAGGTATTTGAAGAGGAAGCATCTCAGAATATTGTGAACCAACATCCGATGGTAGGGAAAGTAATCTGGTCGGCTGTGGAGGACGACATCTTTCAGATTTATTGGATCTAGTAAGTGGAGGATGTTACAATTCATGGAGGCTATGAAATAGCCACTGACTTAGTCCTCTCAGAACGAGTAAACATTATTTCTTCATTCCTCAAACTGGTTTCACCTAGGTCCTCTTTAATCATCTCGTTGGGGCAGAGGCTGTCCCTATTACGCACGAGGCCCTTGGTGATTCGGCGGAGGCCTAGGTGGTGCAGGAGGTGCGGGGGCTATCTTGAGCATGAACTAGTACGCTTCATCTATACCTACTCCCTTTGGTGGAGCTTGTGAGGCTGTTCGAGAATTGAGGTTAGTCTAATGTATGGAGTCTTCTATTCTCTAAAAAATAGGAGTGAAATCCCAGAATAAGATCTTGCATTTCAGTGGTATGAGTGGTGTTCGCAGCTCATCTCGTAGGTGGTTTATGCATATAGAAAGTATCTCATCTTGGGTAAATGGCATGTTCATGGAGTAGGTTCGACCATTCCATCTAGCGATGAAGTCTGAGACCCTATTTTTATCCCTTTGTTTGCAATTCATGTGGTCACTGACCATTTTCTTGGGCAACATTGAGCTGAAGTAGAAGATGAATTGTGGAAAAAAAATCCTCCCATCATTTTATTGACTCAGGTGGAAAACTTTTATACCAGATGAAGGATGAACCTTGTAAGGTTCACACGAAGCCTTTGAATTTCACTGCTTCTTGTTGTTCTGGATTTCCCCTTATAAGGTCGTATTAAGATGCATAGTGCATCAAATATTGTTCCAAGTCACCAAACCCATTAAATATAAGGAATACAGTGCTCCCAAATGTTGGTGGAGGAGGCGTGTTTCTCACCCAGTCTGGGTAAGGCTTTCACTCTGGCTGTATCGAGGCACACCGACCATCCATTACTTCCAATCAAGTTGGTAGTGCTTAGATGGTTTTGGAGAGACCTTGCTTTACATCCTGTTGGGCCTGATCCTAAAAGGGTATATTCTTCGGTACTACATGAAGTGCAGGAATAGCTTGTACCTGAGGCGCATATGTAATCAGTGGTACTTATAGAGGAAGTAGATATATTCTCTCCAGCCACATCATGAGTGGAGGGAACCCTTGGAATGATCCTAAATCCAAATTTATGTAGTTTGACGTGCCAGGTGCCCCACTGGGAGGGGGCCTTGGCCTTATTTCATTTTCCTAGGAAAGCCCTTGTTTTTGAGGAACAATTTCTGGATGTGCATACCCTGACTCTTCTTGGGGAACGTATTCGACATGACAGTTCCTATGGAGTAGCATGGAATTAATCCTCCTTAATTCCTTCATTTCTTCCTTCTTCCATGAGAACGTCTCTTCGAGCGTGAGAGGCTCATATGTGTTGAGAGAAGGAGACGGTTTGAGGATAAAATGTCCTTTGTTCATATCTCTATTGGCGACTCGCTGGGGTAGTGGATGGGGATTTTCTAGAGTGTCCTGGTGTAGGGTGGCCCTCGGGTTCTAGGTGTGCATGCTTGCTGTCTCATTGTGAATCACATCCGTAACGGAACCTTCTTCTCCAGATCCATCCATATTTCCAACAACTTTTGTTCCATCTATGTTTTTAACATCCACGATGTTGACATATGCATAATAAGGGGTGGAGGACGTGTCATCTTCCATGTATTAAGAGGACCTTCCATGTTTCCTAGTTTTCCCCCTTATATCCTGAGATTGTGTCTGGGTCTCTTGAAGAAGGGTGAAATGGATGGATCCTTTTTGCGGCCTTATAGAATGCCTCCCTCTTATAAGAGATTATGTTTCAAAGGATGGGACTAGACAGAAACCTCCTATTCTAATTGTCCTCCACAAATGAGAGAATACTAATTCTCATGGCATTGGTTGTTGTTGAGGAAAATATTCCCCCCGCCCTGGGGGATGGGGTTGGCTCCATTCCTTGGGCGATGCACCTATTCCCATTTTTGTTGGTCTTATGGGGGCAGTTGTTGTTAAAAATTCCACCAACCTTGAATGTTGGGGTTGGTCTCTTATTGTGTTAGATTCTCCTTCTATCGCTTCCTTCTAGATCTCGTGTGCTCCCATTCATGGGTGAGTCAGGCCTAGTGTCGAGTTCACCTATGAATAAATTCCCTCAGGGGAGGATGAAACTGATCGGTGATTGGATTTTCATAGGCGAGAAGCCTACCAAATGTTTTTGGTAGCCTGATTCATGAGTTCATGAAGTTATTGCTCCCATCATGCCAGAAACTTTTGAGACATACTCAAGGCCTTTTATTGTCTGATGTGACACTTCTCTTGAATAGGGGCTTCATTTGACTACCATCTTGAAGTGATGTCATTACAAGACCTTATGTCGGACGGGTTCTGCTGGACAGAATGTGGAGTGATATAGATAGCCCCATGTTCTCCCCATCCATGGATATGAACTCCAGTTAGAGTGTCTTCTATAAGGTGACATAATTTTTTGCAGTACACTGAGGTAGGTTAACTCAAGGTCCCTTTTTCACCTCTCTGATCGCGTTCGTCGCACCAAAGGAAGGACTTCTAATTCAATGTGACGCAGGAGCTCTCATATTGTATTGACATGATCTACATACCCTTCATATGGTAGGAAGATTAATTTCAACTATAAAATGGTTTTCTAGATATTGTAGAGGATGTCATGTACTCTTCCTTTTGACAACTCTCTAGGTATGTTGAACTCATAGGTGGCCATGATCCAAAACATTACTGGTATATCATCTATGTCCAGCCATTTCCTAAGGTGAAATATATCTGAATGTTCCTCCACCAGTGATTCCTCTACTTTATTAGCCTAGTTGAGACACACCGTGACAGTATGATCTGAGGTAGCATGGCAGTTATGGATCCAACCATTATGTGGGCACCCTCGGGTGGTTCATAGGAAGAACGTGGTCCTGAACAGTCTTCTGGTTGAATAATGATTTCATTGATTGTTGACTAGGAATCTAACATACTTGATTCACTCCTTTTGAGTGCCTCGGCATAGGAGGGATTTTCTATACTTGATTCTACTAGGGGAGGACCTTCATGTCGGGATGATATGTCACCACTAGGAGGATCTCTGTAGTTGGAGCTGCAGTGATGGGGACTACCATCACAACTTGAAGTCCATCTACCAGAAATAATTCCGTAGTGCATACCCTAGGGAGGACCTTCAAAGTGGACTGCATAAGGGGAGGAACTTCTTCTTATACAATAACATTGCAAGGAGGGCCTTCGTAATGGCTTTCATGGTGGCGAGGAATACCACCATTGTTGTTGTATGGAGAAAACCTACGACGTACACCCTCGGGGGGGGGGGGGGGGGGGGGCTTTTAGAATGTACCACAATGAGGGGTGGGCCTTCATGTTGCTTGACGTCTATGAGGGAGGGCCTCCATTATCTATGTTGTGATGGCGATGACTACCATTACCGACTGACACCTCACTGCTTAGAAGGATTTTTCATTGCATACCCTGGGGAGGACCTTTAGGGTGAACTGTAATAAGGGAAGGACCTTATGTATTCATAGTGTCATTACGAGGAGGGCCTTCTCAAAAACTTCTATCATGGTGAAATTGACCATCATGGTTCGACGTTCGGTGTGCATCATGGGGTGGGCCTTCAGGAAACATTTATACAAGGGGGGGACCTTCTTGTTGCTTAAGGTCATTTTAGGGAGGACCCTATCAATGGTAGCCAAGATGGTGAGGACTACCATAATATATTTAATGATGGATAGGACTACCATCACATGTGTTTCACGGAGAATATCTGTTGGAAACACCCTGGGGAGGACCTTTAGAATATACTAAAATGAGGGGAGGGACTTCTTGTAGCTTGACGTCTATATGGGGAGGACCTCAGTTATTACAGTGGTGAGGACTACCACCATAATATGATGCTTGGATATGTAAAATATCATTGCAACATGACCCATGGGGAGGACCTTCAGGGAAGGCCATGGCAAGGGGAGGACGTTCTTGTCCAGATGAGACGTCACTACAAGGAGGAACTTCATAGTTGTGACTATGATGGTGAAGACAACTAACATAATGTTTTGTCACACTGCACGGATAGTGTTTTCACCGTATACCCTGGGGAAGTCCAACAGGGAAAACTGCAACAAGTGGAGGGCCTTCTTGCTACTCGATCATCTGGTCACTCGGAGGTCTTTCGTGACTCGCATAAAAAGAGGAACACTCATGATCAATCATTATATGCCAATGTGGGAGGCAATCATGGATGCTCTAGGGAGAACTTTAAGAGACATTGGTAGCAACATTGAAGAGAGTACCATCGCAAATACTGCTACCACTACAATTTTATTGTAATGGGTTGGTAGGATTCTGAGGTTTTGATAAATTATTGGAGGCATTGAGAACCCCAGCTTCTAGTAAAGTGTGGTCATGAAATCGCTTTTTTATTTTTCAGCTGCCTTTGGTGCATTCAGGGCTCTATCTTGCGAGCTGCAAGGACCGTCTACTGTTGATAATAGTCATCACCTCTGGGTACTAGTTTAATTGGGTCTTTTAATACTATCGAGATACGCCAAAAAACATCTTGAGTT
Source organism: Viscum album (assembly GCA_963277665.1). Taxonomy (NCBI): domain Eukaryota; kingdom Viridiplantae; phylum Streptophyta; class Magnoliopsida; order Santalales; family Viscaceae; genus Viscum; species Viscum album. The sequence goes on along the minus strand of OY728140.1, from coordinate 31,819,965 downwards.
TTGGTAAGGATATATTTCTGCCCTGGAGCATCTACCAAGATGTACATGTGTCCCTCAGTTGGAACGAGTGAGTATGCTCGATCCAGGTGCCCTTGGATCGCGGGATATAGCCAACTAGCCTTATGGGCAGGAGAAACGATACATTTATGCTCTGATGTGGATATCCCGTCTCTTAGATGAGTCACCTCAATTAGGGAGATGGGCTCATGGGCTCGAGTCCTTGTTGTTTTCTCCAATGCAATTCCCTTATAGAAAGTCTCCAAGATATGATCTAGGATCGATACCTACTCCTCCATCATTACCAGGATATGTAGAGATACATCTTTGGCTGGAACGTTTATGGGGGACCATTCCACTATCAGAGTAGGAATGTCCTTCTCCGGTCCCCAAGTGGTCAGTGCATACTGATGATTCTCTTCTTTTGGGGAAGGTGAATGAGTCTACCCATATGCTAGGTTATCCCAACATACTTCTCTGTTAGCCGCCACATAAGGAAGGAGGACATTACTTATATTCGCAGGGAGCTGGCCCTGCATATGTTGGTGTCCCACCGTATTGAGTCGCTGTCCTCTGTTGGTGGGGAGATGTGCTCGCTTATTGATCACACCATATTGGGATGACAAACATTAGGAGAATCTACGAGGATATGGTCCCGCATATGCGGTATTGCCAACACATTTGGTTGGTGGGCTTCATGATCCCGGGAAATGAGAGGCGCCTTCCGGAAAGGTGTCAGAAATTATGGGTGATGGGCTTGACGAGGATCAGTGGGGATGCACACCTACTTGTAGGTTTCCTCTATGTCAGGATGGAGGGCTTTGTATGAGCGGACAGGTTCATGGGCCTGCCCGTGACATCTCTCTGTATCTGTGAAATGGAGTTCATTCATTGGAATGAGTGTGATTACATATTCTTGTTTGTATGTTCGTCATCCTAGGAGGGATGTATGAGTGGCCGAAGCTCATGGAGTGTGCACGTGGATCCTAGGGATTGTATCCTCTTCAGGGCGAGGATATGAGGTCACGGTGTAGTTGTGGAGACGTCTTTCAGTGGGGGCCTGGAATGAGAACCCCCTTCTAGTGGGGATGAAGTCATCAACATAGAACTCATCAACATCCCTATGATAGGGGAGTTATTCATTATCTTGCTTTCAAGACAAGGTTCTGAAATGGTTCAAGACAGCTATAGGGGTTTCCTGGATCTTCTCCCTCGGTCGCGGCTAGACATGCGGCCAATGGGACTAATCCGACTAGAGGGTGTACATAGCCACCTCCATAGTCAGGAGAGTACTGTTCAGGTGGTACTCTTGGATCACTACTCCTGAGACCCAGCGTTGAAGAACCTAGGTGGGTGACAGGGTCCTCTGCGGATTGAGAGGCCCAGTCCGTTCATTCTTCATAGTGCATGTATGTGAACTCCTTTGTGATGCCATGGGTTTGAAGGAAGCTTCTTTGCGTACATATAAAACATTTGGAAAGTAAAAATAGAAAAACCAGGTGAGGTAGCATCTCATAATCCAATTCATAATTACTGACCTCTCATGGCCCTCCAGTTGAGAATGATTGGGGGCACGTGGTGGCATTATTTCACCACCTTGGTTGAAGGATCACGGCTGGGTCCATCTTCTTTTTGGTTTGATAATGGAAAATATGGCTCGTTGGATATTAATCATCCATTTAGTATTCTGAAGAGTTTCAGAATTGTGTAAATCGGTCATGCTGGTTAAAGATTCACATCGTGTTCACCAATATTGTTTTGCAGTGAAGAGGACGTGATTGGTTCCCATGTCTGATTAAAGGGATTTAGTGTAGTTTAATTTTATCTTATCGGGTTCTTTATCTCTATGGATTCTCCTGGTCTCCAGCGGGATAATTCATAGAGCCTAAAATGCCCAACGGTTCTTTTATCCAACGATCCATGGACCTGCTTTCCAAAGGAAGAGGCTCATTGGGTGATATGGAAAACGACACTTAAGAACTCGCATTTGTTGAAAGGATAGTAATTATGAATCATCGCACCCTTTTGGGGGGAATTATTGCCTATTACAGGACTCTCTTATTATGACACCCCAAAACTCGAACATTATGTATTGATATGTTACGTTTACTTTTATATGAATAACTGAACTAAAATTGTTTCTAATGAGAAGGTAATAATATGGTTTTAATTTATATTAGAATGAAACCGAGTAAAATACAGAAGTGGATATATGACTTATCATTTAAATAAAAACACCGTAGTGTTCACAATACACCGAGATCAAAAGAGTAATCATGATAACAAAACATACCTATTAAAAACCATATCAGTATTACAGGGAGACAACATAAAACAATGAGAACCCCCGTGAAATAATATGGTTCCTTATAATTTTCCTTAATAGACATAAGAATGGATTAATCCACCATGGCCACACTAAGCACCAATGGTATGACATGAACCATCTTCTTCAATCAACTTAAGTTTTAATACACCTTAAGTCTTGGATTTATAAGACACTAATGTGGTCGTTGCTTGGGGAAACCATGGAACTCTAACAGCTATAAATGTAGCTGTTGGCCTCATTGAAAAATTAATTGAAATCTTATAAGTATATTTTATTTCACTAGGTAATTAGTGTATAAATAGAAAAATATAAAAAACTACTCCTAACCACGAACATTAAAATGAAATAGTGAAATATTTGGAATTATACATTGGTATTTTGAAATTTAATAGAGAATTGAAAACATCTTGAAATTAATTAAAATTTATTTTAAGATTATCATTCAGTGTCTTAAACTAGGTTTAATCCTTTTCAGTTGAATTATACTGTTAATTAAACTACGTTTTGACCACTATAACACTAGTATAAGAATTATCATTCAATTTTATAACTTTCTATGTTAAAAGTTTAATGTCAACAGACAACTGTAGAAAATATTTTCATGTTTAATTTATACACATTTACCTTCTAATGTTTGATAGAAAATATGTTTAAAAAAAATTCTATATAGAATGATTTTCCCTCAAGACTTTTTTTATTTATGTTAGATTTTATTAAAAAATAAGTGTCTACAAAGGGCCAACCCTTTATGGCTGGGCCAAGAGAAGAAGCTCATGCTAGGTGGCTGAGCCTCAACCTCGGCCCAAGCCTGGGAGAGCTTGAGCTCAAGCATAGGTCTCCTGAGGGTCACACAGGAGCGCATGGGTGCGCAACGTGGGCACATGTATGTGGTGAGCATTGGTAGGCCGAGGCCTCCACAGGGGGGGGAGGCCAGAGCCCATGTGTAACACCCCTTGGGTGTGTGTTGTGTGTTTTTTGAGTGAGTCGTAGGAGGCTTTGTCTTATAAGGAAGTCGTGCAAGCCTCCCCGTTTCGATATGGGACACATTGTTTCAGGAGAAACAAGATCTGGGCTATTGGATCACATCGCGCACAATATGGGCCATTGATCCCGATCTCGCATTTGACCTCCAGTAGCTGTGAAGCATCACCTGGTTTTTTGTGGTCCTTTCGATCCGACATGATCAAATTGTGGCCGTTCGAAATTTTTTTAAAACTCCGCATTGATCTTGTGTCGTCCGATCAGACTCGGATTTAATCTGAGACGTCCTTACTTTTATAAACCACAGATGCATCCCAAACCATGCATCCTAGCCAGATCTGATCTTGGTTGTCAAAATACTTCCCCGTTTCCCACCCACAGTAGCGTCTTCTTCTCATTGAGGTGTGCCCTGAACCAGTAAACCTACATCCTATTGCTTTATCATTTTCTCCTCCTTCATGCAGTTTCCAAAAGAGTTGACTATCAGTCTTTTTTAAATCCAACTTGGGCCTCGGATCCCACTCATCATGAAATGTAATAATCAGCATAGGTATAGTATATAATACTACTCCAAGGCATCCAAATAACCCTCTCGGTTCATTGCACACAAGCCTCCAGCAGACCTTAATGAGTCCTCTGGGATTTCCAGTTCCTTTTCGAGGTCCTCCTCTTGAAGATAAGGTAATGGATTATCCTTTGTCTTACTTTTGGTTTTAAGTTTTATGAATATATATATATATATATATATGTATATATATATATTTAAAAAAATATACATCATCATATGGTTTGAAATTAATTCTTTAAAGTTGCACGATCTTGAGTTACAATATATTAATAACCCTAAGCATGGAAATCCCATGAAAATTTATTTATTTAGTTTATTTTGCCTTAAATACATATTCAGTTATATACATATAGGTATGTTTATGAAAATATATAGGTATTATATACATAGCACTTATATTTTCATAATGTTCATATGCCCAGGTTAAAGATTCCTAAACTTGAGTTTCATGTTAATGAAGAATTAAAATGCATGGAGACACTTTGTGTAGGAATATTTTATATCTAATCAAGTATGTTCTTATATATGAATAAACATAATATAAATGTGGGTTTAAAACAATTCAATAATTATGCCCTAATAATTGAATCCATGTTTTTGATAAACATACAAATATAAAAATAACGTAGAATGAGAACCTTGTGTATACTTGTTATGTACAATCCGGTTTGTGGGTATGTGTGTATATATTCCATCGTTGATCCCCAATTTAATTTATAAATTTTCATGTTTTGTTTGAAATATACAAAACTTTTGTTTTCACATAATTTTTTTGGCTTTGACTAAACACTGCTTCTTAAGAACACATCGTCGAATGAATGTTTTACAAAACATTAATCTTTAAGTGTAGCTGTTTTAAATGACTTTCATTCAATGATTCTTGGTTCAAGAGTAAAGGTATTGAAGGCATGAAACCTCCAATTCACATGTATGATTTACTCTCTTCTATTTATATTAAATGATAAAATTTATGGTTGAGTCTCATACATTCAAATTTTAATATATCGTGTGTTAAAAAAATTTTTATAAAAAATGTAAGAGGAAATGTGAAATTAACACACCACATGGAATGTTGGTTTGCCCTTTTTGTTTATCACGCACCTAGAAGACAATTTCATTAATTAAGTTTTCAAGATTGTTCCAGGAACTATCATTTTATGTGTTAACCCCACCCATTCCTTGATTGTGGGTTTTAAATCAATGTTACATGCCCAAAGATTTTATTTTAGTTTACGCATGTTGTAGAGAAACATGTTTTATGAATAGTAACTGATATATTATGCTATAGTTCATTTCCAATTCTATTTATCATAGCATGGATAATGGGGATGTATTTTAATTCATTAAAAGTTTATTACTATAGAAGATATGTGAGGTTGTTATTTTATGCGATAATCAAACTATTTATTATTAATAATATTTTACGAGATATGTATTCAATTATTCAGTGTGGTATGGGACACATTAAATAATGTGGAATGAGAAACCAAGTAAAATGTGTATTGGGAATGTTAAGTTATTTAATAAATCAAAGTGATATGGTGACATTGATTTAGAATTATGAGGAATTCATTAGACCTAGTATGTTTTGGGGTGGGGACCAGTAAAATTAAGCCCTCCGGGTTGGGGTCCTCTTACAGAAGACCCTCCGGGTTGGAGTCCGGTTGTTAGAGGCTCTCCAGGGTGGAGTCCAGTTACAAAGGCTCTCCAGGTTGGGGTCCGGTTACATTTAGCCGCTAGGTCTTGGCACGAGGCCTTGACATTTTCCAGCATATGCACTTCCCTCATTATGACTATGAAATTAATAAATAGAGGATTATTCGGCTAGTAGAATTTTTATGTTTAAGGAGCTTATGGTTATATGAATCTGAAGAAGATTATGTATGGAATATTTATTATTTATGAATTATAATGGGATTTAATGGCCAAAAGTAAAAAATGAAATTGAAGTTATTATTATTTTTAAAGCGTAGCTCTGATCATACATTACACATAGTCATTGATTTTGTACTTGTCATTTGACATGAAATACCTTTTACTTTCTATTCTGAATGAACACTATCATAATTAAATCATGATAATTTTAGTACGTGTTAAAGTGTGCACTTATATTCCTTAGATAATTTCCATGGTATATATAAGGTATTACAACTTTTAAAGAAAATGTTTTATGGAAATTTTAAAGAATGTTCTCAAAAGTTATTTGGGGAATAGTATGTTATTTTTAAACCCCTTATTGGATACTCGTATGCTCACCCTAATTTTTTTTGAAAAAAAATCAGGTAAAAGATTTTAGCAGAAGAAACACCACAATAGTAGCTGGTTCCTCAGAGCCTGAACCGAAATTGATCCTCCTTATGGAACCGGCTCTGAGAACTCAGGAGCTGGAGCGTGACAGTTGGTATCAGAGGATTCAGTTTGGATAACTCTGGAAAACAAGAACTGAATAATGAAAATTTTCTTAAGAAACCCTAATAATGATGATTTCTTAATTGCAGATGGAAAGAGAGGGTGGTAACCTTCTCTCTCTTTCCAAGGATGCCATGGAAACCATAATTTCCAAAGCTATCCATGAAAATTATATAAACTATGCCCATATACGTATTTCATGAAAATATCTCTATGACATATCCAATTATCCCTGAGTACTTCAACACCACCGAATAGCAGGTCTGGATTACATCTTTATGATGCAAGCCCTGTTTCCATCCTACCCATGATGGGGAAAATACTGCGAGGGACTTTTTAGATTCTTCACCGTAGCAGAAGGCTTCCCATCTCTCACGGCCATCCAAGAAGCTGTAGTAGCAGGAGACCGCCGTGAGTCATATATGTGTCAGGTCCTATCTTATGGACATCTTGGTCAGGTAATGGACTTTGATGTCTTTGAACACGAAGACAACCATCGTTTTTTACATTCAAAAAGTACATACGGACGTCTCTCAGTTATACACCCCACATGTCAGACTCTAGATAAAACACAAGTGCACCTCCGATATCAAACCAGATTTCTCGGGATTCATATAGTATAGGGAAATTGAATGTTTCGAATTAGTTTTGCGGATTCGTGTATTGGGGAATTGGGAAAACCATTAGCCCTCTTTTATTTTATGTAACATTAGTTATATAAGAAAATAACTTGTTGTCTATTATTTTTGTTATCTTTTAATCAGTTATACTTTTTAATGTGTACCACTAAGTAAACATTCATAATAAATTTTTTGATGGAATCACAAACCATATGTTATCTTTTCCTTTTGAGGTATTGGAGATTATTATAATCAAAACCTTTTAAGAAGAGTACTTACCTCTAGAGAACTTATGAGAAACGTGTAAACAACTATATGAAGTGACAAACAGTCCAGACATTCTCCGCACCTAACAAGGGAATGCTTCCATTTACTACCACATAGCCATGACACAACTGGCTGAGTTCAGGCGAAGGGGAAAATACCATGAAGGTATTTTCCTATGTTTCAACCTAGGACGAAACTACATGGCCATGTTATGTTTTCATGAGGCTACTTTGGAGGGAAACCACTGTGCGGCCTACAAGTACCAACTCCTCAGCTTTAGCCTATACAGAAACATCTATGACTTGGATGTTCTCAGTCGAGACATAGTATTCCGAGTTCATCATGTGATGGTTTATCCAGAAATTTCCAAACATTCTAACATTTGACCCTCTCTCTGGATTCCCAAGTGTTCGATGCAAGAGTTCAACCCCTTCCGTCCGAGGTCTGTCTGGATCAGAGAACTAGAGGAGTTGAGCATCAATTTGGGGGTTCACTGAATGCACCTGAGGATCATCTACGATGGGGGATGTGGTAAGAACATCAGAGAGCTTTCTTTTGTGGTTATAGAATGAATTGCGATGATGAAATTCCTCATAGAGGGGAATGATGTAACACCCCAAATCTCAAACCTTATGTATTGATAAGTTATGTTTACTTTTGTCTGAATAACGGAATAAAACTTGTTTTCCCTGAGAAGGTAATAATATGGTTTTAATTTATATTAAACTACAACTGATTAAAACGCACAAGTGGATACAAGACTTTTCATTAAAATAAAAACACCATAGCGTTTACAATACACCGATATGAAAAGAGTAATCATGCAAACCAATAATACCGATTAAAAACCCTATCAGAGTTACAGGGAGACAACTTAAAACAACAGGAACCCCCAGGAAATAATATGAGTCCTTAGAATTTTCCATAATGAACATAAGAATGGTGGAAGCCACCGCAACTACACTAAGAACCAATGGTATGACATCACCATCTTCTTCAATCAACGTGAGTTTTAGGACACCCTAATTCTTGGATTTATAAGATACTAATATGACCATTGCCTTGGAAAAACATGGAACTCTAATGGCTATAAATATAGTCATTGGCCTCATTTTAAAATTAATTGAAATATTATAAGTATATTTTAATTCACTAAGTAATTAGTTAATAAATTGAAAAATTATAAAAAACTACTCCTAACCATGAACTTTAAAAGGACATAGTGAATTGTTTTGAATTATACATTGGTGATTTTGAAATGTAATATGGAATTCAAAACGTGTTGAAATTAATTAAAATTTATTGTTAGAATTTCATTCAGTTTCTTAAACTATGTTTAATACCTTTCAATTGGATTGTACTTTTAATAAAACTATGTTTTGACTAGTATAACACTAGTATAAGAATTATCATTCAATTTTATAACGTTTTATGTTAAACTTTCTTTTGTCTATAAACAACCTTAGAAAATATTTTCATGTTTAATTTATACACATTAACCTTCTAATGTTTTATAGAAGCTATTCTTAAAAACAATTTCTATATTGTATTATTTTCCCTTGAATATTTTTTTATATGGGTTAGTTTTCATTAAAAACATTGGTCCCGACAAGGGAAAGCCCTTTATTGCAGGTCCAAGGCAGGTATCTCACACTAGGTGGCTGAGCCTAGCCTTAATCTCAAGCTTGGGATAGCCCGAGCTTTGGCATATGTCTCCCGAGGCGTTCACAGGAGTGCATGGTTTTGCAGATCGGGCACAAGGCCGTAGTGAGTATGGGTATGCCGAGGCCTGCGTGGGGGGGGGTGGGAGGTGGGAGCCTGTGTGTAAGGCCCCCTCAGTGTGTGTTTTGTGTTTACTGCGTAAGGCTTAAGAGGCTTTGTCTTATAAGGATGTCGTGCGCACCTCCCCGTTTCAATGTGGAATTCATTATTTTCGGGAGAAACAAGATCTGGGATGTTGAATCGCGTCGCGTGAAATCTGAGCCGTTGATACCGATCTCACATTTGACCCCCAACAACCGTGGTGCACCATATGGATTTTTGTCGTTCGTTCAATCCATCAAGATCAAATCGTGGTCGTTCAATGTTTTTTTAATACTCGGCATTGATGTCATGCCGTCCGATCAGACTCGGATTTAATATACATCTTCCTTACTTTTATAAACCATGGACACATCCCCGCCCTTGAATCCAAGTCAGATCTAATCCTATCCATCGAAATACTTCTCGGTTTTCCACCCACAACAATGTATTCTTCTCCTCACGGTGTCCCCTAAACAAGTAAACCTTCACCCTAATGCTTCATCAATTTTCTTCTCCTTCACGTAGTTTCCACAAGAGTTGACTATCAGTCTTTTTGTAAGCCCACATGGGCCTCCGATCCCACTCATCTTGAATTATAATAATCGGCATAGGTATAGAATATAAAACTACACTGAGGAATCCAAGGAACCCTCTCGGTTTATTGCACACAAGCCTCCAGCGGTCCTCAACGTGTCCTCCGAGATTTACGGTGCCTTCCCAAGTTCCTCCTCCTCAAGCTAAGGGGAGGGATTAAAATTTTTCTTGCTTTCAGTTTTATGGTATATATATATATATATTTGTAAAACAATATACATCATCATATGGTTTGAAATTAATTCTTTAATGTTGCAGGATCTAGACTTACAATGTATTAATAACCCTAAGTGTGGACATCCTAGGAAAATTTGTTTATTTTGTTTCTTTTGACATAAATAAATATTCAGTTATATACATATACGCATGTTTATTAAAATATATAGTTATAATATAAAACGCCATCTGATTTTCATAAAACTCAGATGCCCAGGTGAAAGATTCCTAAACATGAGTTTCAAGTTAATGAAAGACTAAAATGCTTTGAGTTACTTTGTGTAGGAAAATTTTATATCAAATCAATTCTGTTCTTATAAATGAATACAAATAACATAAATGTTATATATAAAACAATTCAATAATTGTACCCTAATAATTGAATCCATGTTTTGATAAACTTACAATTATCAAAATAACTTAGAATGGGAACCTTACGTATAATTGTTATGTACAATCGGGTTTGTGGGTATGTGTGTATATATGTCGTCTTTGATCCCCAATTTAATTTATAAATTTCCATGTATTGCGAGGAAGATACAAAACTTTTTTCTTCAAGTATTTTTTTTGGCTTCGACTAAACACTACTCTTGATCACACCCCGTTGAATGAATGTTTTACACAAAATGAAACGCAAAGAGTAGCTATTTTATATTCTTTTCTTTCAATGATTCGTGGTTCACGAGTAAAGGTATATAAGGCTTTAAACATCCAATTCGAATGTATGAGTTACTCTCCACTATTTATATTAAATGATAAAGGTTATGGTTTATTCTCTTACATTCATGTTTTAAAATATAATCTGTTACACAAAAGCTTTTTTATAAAAAATTTAATAGGAAATGCGAAATTAACACACCACACAGAATTTTGGTTTCGCCTTTTTATTTATTATGAACCTAGAAGAAAATTTCATAAAGTAAGTTGTCACGATTGTTCTAGGAACTATCATTTTATGTGGAAACCCTTCCCATTCCATACTTGTGGGTTTTAAATCAATGTCACATGGGCAAAGATTTTTTTAGATTACGCATGTCATGAAGAAACATGTTGTATGAATAGTAATTTGCATAATAGGATTTAGTCCATATTAAATTCCATTTATCTGAGCATGGATAATTAGCATGTATTTTAATTCATTAAAAGTTTATTACTATGGATGAGTTGTAAGGTTGTTATTTTATGTGATAATCAAACAATTTATTGTTAATAATATCTTATGAGAAAATCATTTAATTATTCAATGTGGTGTGGGACACATTGAATAATGTGGAATGAGAAACCTAGTAAAATGTGTATTGGTAATGTTTACTGATTTAATAAATCAAAGTTGTATGTTCACATTGATTTAGAGTTATGAGGAATTCATTGGACCAAGTATGTTCTGGGGTGGGGACTGGTAAAAGTAAGCCCTCTGTGTTGGGGTCCGGTTATAGAAGACCCTCCAGGTTGGATTCCGGTTATTAGTGGCTCTCCGGGGTGGAGTCTGGTTATAGAGTCTCTCCGGGTTTGGGATCAGTTATAGTTAGCCCCAAAGTCTTGGCATGAGGCCTTGACATGGTCCAACATATGCACTTCCCTTATTATGACAATGAAATTAATTAACTAGAGGATTATTCGGCTAGTAGAATATTCTTAGTTAAGGAGATTATGGTTATGAGAATCATAATAAGATTTAGTATGGAATATTTATTATTTATGCATTATTCTGAGATTTAATGGCCAATAGTAAATGATGAAATTGACTTTTTTTAAGAACAGATCGGATCATGCATTATACTTTGTTATTGATTTTGTACTTTCCTTTTTACATGAAATTTATTTTAATTTCTATTCTAAATGAACACCCTCATAATTAAATCATGATAATGTTAGTACTTGTTAAATTGTGCACTTATATCCCATAGAAAATTATGATGGTATATTTAAGGTGATACAGCTTTTAAAAAAGTGTTTTATGGTAATTTTAAAGAATGTTTTCAAAAGTTATTTTTCGCATAGTATGTTATTTTTAAACACCTTAATAGGAACTCGTATACTCACCCTATGTATTTTATTAAAAACATTTAGGTAAAAGCTTTTAGAAGAAGAAACATTTTAGAAGTAGCTGGTTTCTCACAACCTGAACCGAAATCGATCCTATGTATGGCACCAGCACCGGGTACTCGGGATCTAGGGTGTGACAGTTTGTATCAGAGGAATCAGTTTGGATAAATCTGGAAAACAAAAACTAAACAATGAAAATTTACATTAGTAATACTAAGAACAATGTTTTCTTAATTACATATGGAAAATGAGGGTACAAAACATCTGTCTCTTCCAAAGGAAGGCTTGGATATCATAATTTCCATAGCTAGCCATGAAAATTATATAAACTATTCCCATATCTATATGTCAATCAAACATCTCTATGACATATCTAAGTCTGCCTAAGTACTTCAAGTCCACTGAAGGGAAGGTCTGGATTGCATTTTTATGATGCATTCCCTGCTTCCATCCTACACATGATGGGGAATATACTATGAGGGACTTTTTAGATACTTCACCATATTAGAAGGATTCTTGTCCCTCATGACCTTTCATGAAGCTACAACAGTGAGAGACCTCCACACAGCATATATGTGTCAAGTCTTGTCTTATGGACATCTTGGTCAGGTAATGGACTTTGACATCCTTGAACACGAAGCCTCCCGTTCTGTATACAAACAACAAGTACATACAGATGTCTCTCAGTTGTACACCCCATTTGTTAGAGTATGGAGACAACACAAGTGCACCCACGATATCGAACCTGATTTATCAGGTTATATATTGTTCAGTGAAATTGAAAGTTTAGAATTAGTTTTGGGGATTAGTGTATTAGGGAACTGGGGAAACAATTAGCCCTGTTTTATATTATGTGCCAGTATTTATATAAGAACATACCTTGTTTTATCTTCTTTTTGTTATCCTTTCATTAGTTATACATTTTAATGAGTATCACTAATTAACATTACTAATATATTTTCATATGTAAGGACAAACCCATATGTTATCTCTTTCCATTGAGGAATTGGAGATTATTATAATACAAACATGTGAAGATGAGTACTTACCTCTTGCAAACTTGTGAGAAACGTGTAAACAAATATATGAAGTGAAAAACAGTCTAGAAATTCTCTATATCTGTCAAGGGAATCCTTCAATTTACTACTACATAGCCACGACACAATTGGCTGATTTCAGGTGAAGTGGAAAACACCACAAAGGACATTTCCTATGTTTCGCCCTAGGCCAGAACTACACGACAAGGTTATGTTTTCAAGTGGCTTTTTTGGAGGGAAACCATTGTGCGACCTACATGTACAAACTCCTCAACTTTAGCCTATAAAACAACATCTAATACTTGTATGTTCTCAGTTGAGACATTGTACATAGATTTCTTCATGTGATTGTTCATTCAAACACTTCTAAACTTTCTAACGTTTGAGCCTCCCACTGGAAGCCCGAGTGTTCAATGATAGAGTTCAACCCCTTCTGTCTGACGTGTTCCTGAATCAGTGAACTAGAGGAGTTGAGCATCAATTTGGGTTTTCCACTGAAGACACATGAGGATCCTCTACGATGGGGGATGTTGTAAGAACATCAGAGATCATTCTTTTGTGGTTATGGAACGAATTGTGAGGATGCAATTCCTCATAAAGGGGAATTATGTAACACCCCAAAACCCAAACCTTATGTATTGATAAGTTATGTTTACTTTTTTCTAAATAAATGAACAAAACTTGTTTTTCATGAGAAGGTAATAATATGGTTTTAATTTATAATAGGATCCAACCGAGTAAAACACACAAGTGGATACAAGACTTTTCATTTAAATTAATACATCGTAGCATTTACAATACACCGAGATCAAAAGAGTAATCATGATAAATAAAAATACCTATTATAAACCCTATCATAATTATAGGAGGAAAAATTAAAACAAAGAGAACCCCAAGAAAATAACATGGGTATTTAGAATTTTCTATAATGAACATAAGAATGGCCAAAGCCACCACGACCACACTAAGAACCAGTGGTATGATGCGAACCATCTTCTTCAACAAACGTTAGTTTTTGGACACCCTAAGACTTGGATTTATAATACACTAATGTGGTCATTGCCTTGGGAAACCATAGAGAATTAATGGCTATAAATATAGCAATTGTCCTCATTGGACAATTAATTGAAATATTGTATGTATACTTTAGTTCACTAAGTAATTAGTTTATAAATTGAAAAATTATAAAAAAATCTACTTCTAACCATGATATTTAAAAGGAAATAGTGAAATTTTTTGAATTATACATTGGTGATTTTGAAATGTAATAAAGAATTCAAAACATGTTACAATTAATTAAAATGTATTGTAAGATTTTAATTCAGTGCCATAAACTATGTTTAATCCCTTTCAATTGAATTATATGTTTAATTAAACAATGTTTTGACCAATATAACACTAGTATAAGAATTATCATTCAATTTTAAAACTTTTTTTTGTTAAAAGTTTCATCTCTATAAACAAACTTAAAAAATATTTTCATGATTAATTTATACACATTAACATTCTAATGTTTGATAGAAGCTATGTTTAAAAAAAATTCTATATAGTATTATTTTCCCTTATGACTTTTTTTTTATTTAAGTTAGTTTTTAGTAAAATATTTGGGCCCACAAAGGGCATTCCCTTTATGGATGAGCAACGGAAGAAGCTCATGCTAGGTTTCTAAGCCTAGCCCTCGGCCCAAGCCTGGGATATCCTGAGCTCAGGAATAGGTCTCTCGAGGGGTGTACAATAGCGCATGGGTGTGCAGCGCGGACGCAAGGCCACGGTGAGCATGGGTAGGTTGAGGCCTGTGCGGGGGGGGGGGGGGGGTCTCTAGTGTTTTAGGCCCCATGAGTGTGTGTTTTGTGTTTTCTGAGTGAGGATTATGTGGCATAGGCTTATATGGAAGTCGTGCACGCCTCCCTATTTCGATGTGGGGAACATGTTTTTCAGGAGAAATGAGATCTGGGCCATTGGATCACATCACCCACAATCTATACAATTGATCCCAATCTCACATTCGACCTCCAGAAACTGCGGTGCATCACTGGGGTTTTTGTGGTCCATTTGATCCGACATAATCTAATCATGACCGTCTGATGTTTTTGTTAAAACTCTTCATTGATCTCGTGACATTCGACTAGACTCAGATTTAATCTGAGTCTTCCTTACTTTTATAAACCAAGGACACATCCCAGCCCTTGAATCCATGAAATATTTGATCCTGGCCATCGAAATCCTTACTAGTTTTCCATCCGTAGTTGCATCTTATTCTCCTCACGGTGTTCCCTGAACCAGTAAACCTACACCCTATTTCTTCATCGTTTTTCTCCTCCTTCATACGGTTTCCACAAGAGTTTACTATTAGCTTTTTTCTATGAGCACTTGGTCCTCAGATCCCACTAATCTAGAATTAGAATAATTATCATTGGTATAGTATGTAAAACTACACTGAGGAATCCAAAGAACCCTCGTGGTTCATTGCTCACAAGTTTCAAACATACCTCAACGAGTCCTCTGAGATTTCGAGTGCCCTCCCAAGTTCCTCATCCTCATGCTATGGTTGGGGATTAACCCTATTCTTTATTTAGGTTTTTTAATATGAATATAAATATATTTTTAAAACAATATACATCATCATATGGTTTGAAATTAATTCTTTAATGTTGTAGGATCATGAGTTACAATGTATTAATAACCCTAAGCATGGACATCCCATGAAAATTTATTTATATTGTTTCTGTTGCTTTAAATACATATTTGATTATATACATATACATATCTTTATAAAAATATATAATTATAATATACACAGCCCTAAGATTTGCATAAAGTTCATACACCCTGGTTAAAGATTCCAAAACATCAGTTTCCTGATAATGAAGGACTCAAATGCAAGGAGTAAATTTGTGTAGAAAATTTTTATATCTGATCAGATATGTTCTTATATACGAATAATCATAATATAAATGTAGTTTTTAAAACATTTAAATAATTGTACCCAAATAATTGAATCCATGTTTTTTATAAACTTACACGTATCAAAATAACTTATAATGAGAACCTTACATATACTTGTAATGTACAATCGGGTGTGTGGGTATGTTTGAATATATGCCATTTTGATCTCATTTTAATTGATAAATTTCCATGTTTTGCGAGGAAGATATTAAAATTTTGTTTTCAAGTATTTTTTTGGCTTCGACTAAACACTATTCTTATGAACACCCCATTAAATAAATGTTTTACACAAAATGAAACCCTAAGTGTGGCTATTTTTAATTCTTTTCTTTCATTGATTCTTGGTTCATGAGTAAAGGTATTAATGGCTTGCAACATCCAATTTACATGTAATAGTTACTCTCCAGTATTTATATTAAATGATAAAGGTTACAGTTGGTCCAATAATTTTGAGTTTTAATATATAACATGTTAAACAAAATCATATTTATGAAAAATTTAACAGGAAATGTGAAATTAACACACCACACAAAATGTTGGTTTCCCCTTTTTATTTATTATGCACCTAGAAGAAAATTTCATTAAGTAAGTGGTCAAGATTGTTCCAGGAACTATTAATTTATGTGGTAACCCCTCCTATTCATTTATTGTGGGTTTTAAATCAATGTCACAAGCGAAAAGATTGTATTTTAGTTTATGCATGTTGTAAGAACCATGTTTTTTCTATAAAATACTTTCGAAAATTCTTGATGTTATTCCAAAGCAGGGCGTTTAGACGGCATGCAATTCCGAGGCACAGTGTGCCAGGAATTAATTATATAAAAACGTTAAGTGTTTTTATATTACGCAAGCATGGTTAACTAAATAAAATGTGATATCTCTTAGAAGGATGATTCGATCAGAAATTAGAGACCACGATTGGGTCCAGAATATGGTGTTTACCCTAGGCACGACATAAAATGAGTCAGCGCCCGACGTTAGGACCCCTCTCCCTTTGACGGTGTGTTAGATGGATAATTAAATTATCAAATTATTCATTTAATAGTTCAAACCTGAATAACTCCTAAACGGTAGCTCGAATTGGAAATCTGATGGCACCGTTTTGTCCAGAGCGTTCCGTTTATCCTAGGCAGGGTGTAAAAGTTGCCGGCACGAGCTTGCTGTGAGAGATGTCACCCAGGGGAAAAATCATCATTTTAAAATAATGGCTTAGTAATTATTATTTCTGGTATCCTTTTTGAATAACTTTCAAATAGAGTCTCGGAATGGAACTCTGATACTTACGTTCTGTTCAAAATGGGGTGTTTTACCTAGACATAATTTAAAATGAGAGGGCACGGTGATTTTGGAATCTGCGCCCCTTGAGAGAGTTTTAGTGAATTTTTATAAATTCACTTAAGTTTAGGGAGGGGACAACCTATTTTCTCTATCTCTATCTATCTCAAGCATTCTTCTCCGTCCTTTGGCGTTCTTCGCTGTTCTTCGCCGGATTGAGGAGCGGACTCCGGCAGATCGAAGCGGGATTGAGCGGGCGCATCGCCAACGAAGAACGAATCCAATGAGGTTGGATTTCTTCCACTTTTCATTATTAATTCAAGTTTTTAAATTTAATATCCTTCATTGTCCATTTGTTTCATCATTTTAAATTATCGACATCGATGGCTGCACAAACACGACCATCGATCTATGTTTTGAGCCCTGTTCTTGGTTTCGTTCTTCGTGAACACCCGCTATAATTTTTGGATGCGTCAACCGACTGTCTAATCGTTGATCACATGTGGGCGTTGTGAAGGTCTCATTGCAGGGATCAAAAAAACTTCCTTAGATATGGAATCAAGTGTCTGATCGAGTCGCGGTGTTCTGCCGACGGGACAACCGGATCACCACCGGCAGGAGCGGCAGGCGGCTGCGCGCGGCGGCCGCGGTGTGTCGCGTGGCAGAGCGTCGTCAGAGGTGCGGCTTCGGACGAGACGACGGTGGCGAGCCGGTTAGATCCGGAGAGGGCGGCTTCTTGGGGTGGGGGGGCATCTGGTGTGAGGTGGTGTTGACCGGGGTAGTGTGGCAACATGCTGTAGAAGGCAGAGGAGCCGAGGGCACCGGTGCCGTCCGATCGCGGTCAGCGGAGGAGGACCCCGAGGCGGCGACCTCGGGGGTGCAGTGTAAACAAGGACCTGCATTTTGTGGGTCTTGCACGACGTGACGAAGAATGTCCAAAAGGCCAGTCTGATTTGGAGAACCAGACCCGAGGGGGTCCAGTGTGGCCGGAGTAGGCTGCGACTAATTGTTCCGGGCCGACAGGGGTGAACCGTCCCGGTTGGGCCCCCCTAACATTTGGGGGGTCGTAACATCCAAATGGCGCGTCCATTTGATGCACCGGCTTCGTCCGTGAGTTTGTATCGGCGTGGAAGACAGTTTGATGTGGATTCCAGGGATTATGGGTTCTATGCCCGAAGAAGGGTGCCCCAAAACACGTTAATTTAATAATATTAAATTATTACTAAAGTTTGCAATGGGCGGGCTTCGCGAGCAGGATGTCCGTTTGACGCGCCGTCAGAGGCGTTGTGGCCTTGGGGCTGAGACGGCCCTTCCAAAGTTGGTTCAGAACCTTTGCGGGTTGGTTTCGTTGCTCGGTGTCACAGAATGCTTAATGTGAATAATTAATTAATTATTCAATTAATTAATTAATTGTTGCGTCGGAGCTAACTCCTTCTTGGGATGTCCTATTGACGTGCTGTCAGCGGCAGTGTGGCCCCAGTGCTCGTGCATACTTTTTGAGATACTTTCCAAAGCGTTTGGGTTGGAGACATGGAGCGGTCCCCACAGGGAAAAGTTCACACGTTTTACGGTGAAACACCACTTTTTCACCCGACACCCGTTTGGGGTGTTTGAGTACTGGTTTCAGAGTGTTTTTACGAGGGGATTGCGAAGGTGATATTCGCCCGCCTATGTTCGGGCCCGAGGCATGGGCCCCACGAGGCGGCTTTCGGACGCATGCGACGTTTTTAAGACTTAGGCTACATAAGTCCCTTAAGGGAAAATGAATATTTTATCTTGTGTGGTTATCTTCAAGGAACATAATGGTAATATATGCGTGACATGTTTTGGGATCGAGGTGTGGGCCCCACGCGGTCCCATTGGCTTGTAATGTGGGGAGTTGCAGCTTCTACATTCGAAGTCTATTTTAGGCGTCGTAAGCATTTTTGTGACCCTAAGATTGAAATTAAGTTGACCAGGGTGGTTTCATGTGTTGAAGACGGAGTTGAGGCGTGGGCCCCACAGACTGTCTCTTAAGCTGTGTGCAGCATACTGCGACATTTTCTTCAGGCGTCCGTTTGAGGCGTATGAATAGTCGTTTCGGCGTGTTTTTTCGAGGGAAACATGATGGAACAGTTCTCCTGACCTTTTTCAGGACCGAAGTGCGGGCCCCACGAGGCATCGTATGGGCATGAAGCGGTGTTGAATAACTTTTCCACTGGGAGCTCGTTTCCAGCGAGTAAGTAGTCTATCTCGTGTGTTTTTTCACAAGGATTACAATGGTGTAATATATTTGGGAGAGTGGATCCCCTTTCAATATATCATTGGATGTGGAAACATGAAAGGGTGTTGGTTGGAGGTTCTTTTGGACGCACTCCGAACCTAAGCACGATAGCGGTGTTAGTGACACCATTGATGACACGAGTAGTGCAAAGATATCAGAGAAGTTCTGGGTTTACCCTCCAGTGGGCATGGGATGTTGTTTTCTCATCGACTTCTTTGGGTTTACCCTCCAACGGGGCTGGGAAGTGGGTTTCCCAATGATTTATTAGGGTTTACCCTCCACCAGAGTCTAGGTAGTGGGTTACCCGATGACCTCTTATGGTTTACCCTCCAGTAGAGACTAGGCAGTGGGTTACCCAAGGACCTCTTAGTGTTTACCCTCTAGTAGAGACTGGGCAGTGGGTTACCCGATGACCACTTAGTGTTTACCCTAAAGCAGAGACTGGGCAGTGGGTTACCCGATTACCTCTTAGGGTTTACCCTCAAGTAGAGACTGGGCAGTGGGTTACCCGACGACCTCTTAGGGTTTATCCTACAGTAGATACTGGGTAGTGGGTCACCTAACAACCTTTTAAGGTTTACCATCTAGTAGAGATTGGGCAGTGGGTTACCCGA
Source organism: Viscum album (assembly GCA_963277665.1). Taxonomy (NCBI): domain Eukaryota; kingdom Viridiplantae; phylum Streptophyta; class Magnoliopsida; order Santalales; family Viscaceae; genus Viscum; species Viscum album. Next base: position 31,800,000 of record OY728140.1, on the reverse strand, counting down.
CGACCTCTTAGGGTTTATCCTCTAGCGGGGTTGGGCAGTGGGTTACCCGTCGACTTCTTTCAGACTCAGTCCTTTATACTATGTTAGTCTATTGCTTTTCTCTATGACTACCAGAGTGGGAACCTTGGTTGTATGGGTCAGTGACGCAGCTGCTTTGATATTGGGGAGACCTATCGAGTGTCTGACAATGAAAATGTGTGGTTTGACATTCCACAGAACTATTAAGTAGAAGGTGTGCTTTCCCCACCAAGACGCGTCCTTGTGACGTGAACTAAAACCGTGCAGGAGAGTTAGTGCTGCCCAAAGAAGATAGTGTCAGGGTGTGGTGATTTGAGCCCCTTACCTTGCAGTTTGGGGCAGACATGTAGGATGCTGGGCATCGATGGTGGTTACTTCTAGGACTATTGGCTACTCACTTTCTTGGGCTGAGCTACGAGATGGAGATCTCCTTGCGATCTTGTTTGGGTTTCAAGATTGAGCATATGGATATGAATATTCCTCGTTCCAGTACCCACCTCTTGGGTTTGGTTACTCTCCTTCCAAGAGAGGTGAAGATGCATAGGGTATGACACGTTCTTTCCGTGTCTAGCTTCTCATGGTCAGATGAGTCTACTCTCCTACTATAGGCATCAAAGACTCGACGAGAAGTTTCATCTTCTAACTATTTCTATCCCCTTATGTTTGGATGAGTCTACTTCATTTGTCTTATTGGGATGAGATGTTACCCTACTTTACTCTTTATTGTACTCTCTGTCATTCTCCAATACTATTCCCTGTTTGATCTACAGATCACCACTTCAGTACCTCCTCTGTTTCTCCCTCGAGCCTTTGGGGTATCCTACTAAGTATTTTTATACTCACCCCAACATGGGATTTTCCCACACTTGGTGTGCCCTTTCAAACGACATACATGTCGATCATGACGTCAGAGGAGCTTATGAGTTCGAGAGCTTGGACCACATACGGTTGTCGTTGTTGGGTTCTAGGTGAGGGACCCTCCAAACTTTTGTACTTTTGTTTACCTGTTGCAGGATTGTGGCACTTTTTTGGTTAGTTGCGTGTTTTTTCCTTTTTCTTTTTGGTTTACCTTCAGCTTTTACTTTGTACTATTTAGAGGTAGATGCACTTTTGTGGTTTCTTATAGCAGTTAGTACATTACTTTTCCTTTTACTCTGCACATCTGCATTGATTGGGCTACGTGTATGTGTATAGGTACTCAAGAAAAGGCCTCCCTAAGTCGTTTATCCTTCAGCTCTTGTCACCAGCCCCTGGCCTATGGATGTGGGCTTGGCGTAGTTGCGGCTCGAGCCCGGGTAGGTTCGGGTCGTGACACATGTTGTGGAGAAATATGTTGTCTGAATAGTAACTGGCATATTACTCATTAGTCCATTTCCAATTCCATTTATCAGAGCATGGATAATGAGCATGTATTTTAATGCATTATAAGTTTATTACTATGTAAGATTTGCGAGGTTGTTAATTTATGTGATAATCAAACAATTTATTGGTAAAAATATTTTATGAGATAATCATCTAATTATTCAAAGTGGCATTGGACACATTGAATAATGTGGAATGAGAAACCATGTAAAATGTGTACAATGAATTTTATGTGTCTTAGTAATCCAATGTGGTGTGTGCTCTTTGATTTAGAGTAATGAAGAATGCATTGGACCTAGTATGTTCGAGGGTGGGGACCAGTAATAGTAAGCCCTCTGGGTTGGGGTTCGGTTAAAGAAGACCCTCCGGGTTGGAGTCTGGTTATTAGAAGCTCTCCATGGTGGAGTCTAGATACTGAGGCTCTCCACGTTGCGGTCAGGTTACAGTTATCCCCTAGTTCTAGGCATGAGGCCTTTACATGGTCCAACATATCGACTTCCCCCATTATGAATACGAAATTAATTAACCAAAGGATTATTCGTTTAGTAGAATATTCCTAGTTAAGAAGCATATGGTTATTAGAATCAATAAGAAGTTTATGTATGGGATATTCATTATTTTTTCATTATTCTAAGATTTAATGTCCAATAGTAAATGTTGAAATTGATGATATTGTTTTTTTAATGCGCGGCTCTGATCATTCATTACACTTAGTTATTGATTTTTTACTAACCTTTTAACATGAAATCTATTTTACATTATATTCTGAATGAACACTCTCATAATTAAATCGTTATATGTTAGTATGTGTTTAATTGTGCACTTATAACCCTTAGACAATTGTCATGGTTTGTTTAATGTGTTATATTTTTTAAAGAAAAAGTTTTATTGAAATTTTAAAGGTTGTTTTCAAAGGTTATTTTGGGAATAGTATGTTATTTTGAAACCCCTTAATGGGCACTCGTATGCTCACCCTATTCATTTTATTTAAATTTTTCAGGTAAAAGCTTTTAGCAGAAGATACATTTTAGAAGTAGCTGGTTTCTCAGAGCCTGAACTGAAATTGATCCTCTATATGGCACTGGCTCATGGTACTTAGGAGCTGGGGTGTGACACTTATATATTTAAGATGTGTTCACATGTTCATGAATCATGGGTTTATCCCCATGAATATTAACCAAGGATTACCCCTGGGTTTCCATTCACAAGTATACACAAGGATCATGAGCCTTCTATATCTAAGATTACCATCTCTCATTGGATTAATGATTCTGGGGTTGTTTTAGTTTGTTCAGAAAACACTGGTCTTAAGCCTTTTAACTTGGCGTTTGGGATTTTATTATCGTCCAGGGGGGTAGAGAGTGACTTGAGCATCTGGATTGAACTCTTAATACATGCTTCTTTCATATCCTCCAGATAGGAATCAGAATCCATGTAGTTCAGTCGTGTGGGTCTTACGCATGGAAGCTGTCCATTTGACAGAGACATAATTGGGTGCACCCTTTTTGACTGGGCACCCTTTTGACCTCGATCCTTTTGAAAGGGATCCTACATATCCTGATTTGGTTAGGAATCAGAGTTCTAGTAGTTCAGAATGAAGGATACAATTTAACATATTGTGGGATGAAGGTGATCTGATGTGAATGGGGTGAGACAAGTGGGGGTTGGACTTGATCCTTGGTGGGGATTCCTACGTACCTTACCTAGCAGACAAGGATCAAAGTACACATATATTGGAATATGTGGTAATGTTTTAATCCTTACACACCTATAAGCACTCATGACTCATGTTTGGTGTGTGAAACAAGGGGATGTGATATATTTGACAATGCATGCACCTCCTCCACCGTTGGTGGGGGAGGGAAAGCCCATGAAGGAAGAGGTGGGGGCGACCGCAGGAGAGGGAGAAAAACAATGACCCTTCCCGGATGAAAGTGGAAAGACTATTTCCATCTACCGAGGATGGTGTGGGGAACAAAATACGAGGGATTGATTTGTTGGCCTCTCTAGTGGAGGGGATAAGTGCTCACTGTTGGCGCTCCATGAATGGAAAAGCAGGTGGGATCCCTCGATCCTGAAGAGTGGAGAGGGAGACAGGGGCTCCCTAGATGAGGCTCTACACTACAATGGGTATGTAAACCCAGGAATTCTATTAATGTGCGTTCATGTGATGGGGTAACACCATATTCTCTGCTTACCATGGGTATATGATCTCTATAGGGCGTAATAATGCACCCAAAGGATTTAGCATGTCGATCTGGAAGTTTTGGGAGTGGCCTTAGCTTGCTTCCAATGGATTGGATACAGAGGAGATTCTAGAGGATTGAACTAAATTGGAAGTGTGTTATATGACTCAGGGAAGGGAAACATCGAAGGCCTTGATGGTCCACATGGTTATATTAGATGTGGCTTCCTTCGCGTAGGTAGGTGCTACACGGAAGGAGAGGTCATCCGCGTACTAGTGTGATACATGGACTTAGTGGGATCCCGCATACCGGAGTGGTACGCGTAGTCGTGTTTTGGTTATTTACCAAATTGGTATGCAAAACATGAGTCCTCTCAAGAGGGGGTGGCTAGGGGCAACGCCGGTCATGGCCTCCCCTACATAGGAGGGTGCTACGCGGTGCGATGGATCAAAGAAGGGGCATAGGCTCCCGGGATTGCGGGGATTTCATTCAAGTAAGAGACATGGTTTGCGGTTTACCAATTTTAGGATTGAGGTTTACCAACATACTTATGTATTATTCAATTCATAAAAATATGTCTCCATTTCATACCTGTTTCAAGTTCGTGAATCAAAACATCACGGTCCGTTAGATCTTAAGATCTTGGAATCCTCTTCCTTCAAAGAGCCGATCACTATGAATATGATCCTCAACCAGCCTCCACATATCTTCTCCCCCGTGACGTCCTTTTATTAAGGGTGGAATGGATATTATCTATGGTCATGCAGTGCCTTTTTTGGAGGCCCATGACATAAAAACCAGCCAAGAGATGACTTTATCAAACCGAGGTTCATGGTTTATATTGAATGCACCCTGCCCGTGAACCAACTCGATCACAGGGTTCTTCGTAGATGCTCAGGGTTCCACCTCCATTTCACAAATGACGTTTTGCACAACAGGGGGGGCTAGTCCGCCTGGTTCACAATTGGTGTGGTTCGCATTTACGGATCGGTATGGACACACTTCACTAGACATTTAGTTGGATCAGTGTAAGAGTTCCACCTCCATTTCATGAACAACGTGGTGTGTGGGTGGCGTGGTTCGCCGAACCGGCCATGTACCGCTGATGATGAACAGGTACACTGACTTGTTAGGTCCTTTACCATTTCTTCTGAACATTCTTTATATTGTGCGGAAATTATTGATGAAGATTGGATAGATTCTTTCATTAATTTTAAGGGAGTATTGTCCTTACCTTCTGCGTATTTGTTTTCAGGAACCTACAATATTGAATACCTCTAACCAAGTAAGAAGTCTATGCTCCATGTTTCCAAAGACACTAAACTAATATAATCATTAGAAGTATATTATTGTAATTTATTAGGTATTCCGAAAACGTAATTTAATTCCCATTTACATCAATATTTTGTCTTTACATCCTATATTTTAGTGTCGTGGATCAACAATCATTGTACTGAGTCATCTAGGAGAGACATGGATCCTTCTCAAAGGCTACAAACAATAATCTCTAATGCTGATACTGAACAGTGGTAAACCCTCTACATGAGAGGTTGTTGTCATTACTTATCTAGCCCAGGTCATTTAAACGGCGGAATGGAAGACACCAATTGGAGCAACAAATTGGTCAAAGGGAGTCATTTCACACCTTTTCCCCCTCCAGAGAATCCCACCAACCCAATTTGGTGGAAAATAGCGAGCAAGAATAGACCCCATCAAAAATTCATTTAGCCATACAGAAGAATTTCCTACCAAATTTCAAGGACTCCCACAATACAAATATTATGGAAACTCATGATCAAGGGCATACACCTACTCACACCCACCAAGTCTTCCTACTGCCTCTTCAAGTAGTACCTGGAGATGTTATTCAGAAAGTCCTAATGACCAGAATGGTGCAGACTCAACTCTATACCTCTACACACAAGTTCTATTAGTTTCCATAGGAAGGAAAGGGAGGAATAGAATGGGAATGTAAACATACACCAGAAGTAGAATGGGATAAGATCACATTCTAGCTATTGATTTCACGAAGAATATCTTTGAAATATTGAAAGTTAAAATTAAAATCAATATCCACAATCTATAAAATCTCAAAAAAACATTATAACTACAACTACAATAGTTCCTTAGGGATAGGTACAAATCTATGTATCCACAAATGGGGTGGATCATCAACATAACAACTAATATCAGACAAGCCTTTTCTCTTATAATGGTGGGTTATGGGGAAAACTCCCTAATAATATATGGATAGCTGAATTAGGAACATACACCAAATCCAATCGTCTGTAATAAACATATTCTAATGGCCACTCAATGTTGGGCACAAACACCTACCCATGACGACCAATTCCCCTAGAATGTGGATCAAATAACTAGTAAAAAGCCATCTACGAAGAAGCCTCACCAAATATGATTTAAAAATCAAGAGTTGATCTATGACCAGGCATCACATAATTCTAATGTTCTTGAAGACACTTGATGATTATCTATTTTATCTAAAGATCATTCCCTCCCATTATGTGATTAAGAGAGAAATAATGATAATTATGATGTTTTGCATCCGAAACATCACCATTAAAACAAGCTTCATGAAAAAATAGTAAATCTCATGAGTCTAAATCTTGATGAGAGCCATAGAAACCATTAGTTTATATAGAAGACAAAGGAATAAATGGGTTTTCCCATTAATTTAATTCACTTTGGTGGTCCTCCCCATGAATAAATTCATAATGAATGTTCTCTCTGTAGTATTTTCTCTCCTTGTGAAGAGATTTCTCCAATGAGAAATGTAGTTGTGTGAAATACCTATTTTCATGATGCACATAAAAATAGAAGAAAAGTCATGGTTGATGACTTTTCATTGGAAGGTTAAATCCTTTACCAACATAAAGGAATCCCAATGTGACAATCATTCTTTGAACCACCTTTGGTCACTTTCCTTACAACATAGAAGATTAAATGATAACCAATCCCATAATTTTCATTAAAAAAATCAAGATGAATCCACTCCTGTCATACCTTTTCAAGGAAACTATGGTAGAATAAGATGATTATATGATAATCATAAGGATGTTTCTGGATATAGATGACATACCAGTCCTTTTATGGCTTTTATTCACCCCTAGATAAAACATGCCAATGGAGTTGGATAGAGATTTTATGCACAACATCCATGTAAACATGTTGAAAACTCATCATCTCCTATAATAAAAGGTATTACCCTTTGATGAGTATCAAACTGATGTCACTGTAATAAAAGGGTTGTACTAAAAAATTGATTTGGGATCTCTCCTAGCATCCTGAAATCCAAAGATCGATAAACAACATAGAGAAAATTAAGATGCGTGCCTCAATGCATTAATAAGGGTTTTAAATAACATTCCATATACTCTATTTGGTGTTTATATTAGAGGATGGGATACACAAATAGAATTTCATTTCCCTGCACTCCCAAACTAGAAAATCACACTAAAAGTGCTTCCATGCAATTTAATATCCCCAAGATGGCTAAAAAAATTAATTCTATTAATGAACAAAGGTATTATCACCAAGAATAGGCCCCAACTGACTCTCACAGACATCAGACTAGATGAGAGTAGGCTGTTGAGAGATTATTTCATAACGCATTTGAGAATATTGAGTAGACATCCTGCTACGAGGATGTCAGCTGTCTGATAGTGATAATTCTAGAAATAACATAACTGTATTCTGAAATGAGTAATTTATGTCCTTGCTAAATGATGGGCCCAAACCATGTTTGAACAAGAATATATAATTTTTTAAGATAATCATTGGTAATATTATCCAGAATTGTTTTTGAGAAACCCCAAACCATAGGGATGGGAGATTTTTTAACCCAGCCCTCAAGGTTAACCAATCAGACCCGAAGTGTTGTGAAAGTAGAATAGGTATAGTCCTAGACCTTTAGAATGGGGTATTTATCACCAAAAAACCACATCCTCATCTAATCAGTTTTCCCCCCATCAAGGTAGATACCACTGAAGGAATCCTTCAAGTTTATCTTATTTTGTGATCTGGTATTTTTAATTGGAACTTGCATGACTGAACAATATGGAGATTCAAATTGGGTTACTATCCTTCAAATAGTTCAGTTGAATGAAAAAAAGAATATGACATGGTCTCATGGAGGGTGATGAAGAAGGAAATTTCATAGAGATATCAACAAAATTCATGGGGTGAATTATGCATTTGTGAACTTCATCATTGAGTTTGTTTAAGATGCTTCAGAAACTGAGGAAAATTCAAAATAATATTATGAAAAATTTGTAGTTCACAATGGAGTCCACACTAAAAAAATGAAGCAGGTGTGCTTACATATAAGTAGAGGTATACCCAGAATTTGTGTACCCCCTCAAATAATCCACCATTACCCCTTCTAATAGTACCCTACATGGAAAAACTGAAGGGTAAAATCCAGTCTTACCACCTTCTCATAGAGGATATGTCTCTTTAAATAGAGGAAATATTTTCACATCCAGAGTAAGGAATGAATGCATTAAGGAGACTCAACGTAGAATTAATCTATGCAATCCACTCTCCTAGGTTGTTTGAAATGTTGGCCCTCAACCTATATTTTCATTCTGATAAACACAATAAAGAAAGTTTCTATAGGCAACTAAAGTGAACTTGGAACATCACCTCAACATGGGATACCAAACACTAATATATTTGGATACAAAAGTAGAATATCATTAATTCCCTCTATTATATGTTCAACTAGAGCAGGGCCAGGGAGATCCTTTCAAGCCCTTCCATATGGGTTTCCCATGAAATATTCCAGTAGTACCACCACTAAGGGTCCAACTAGATGTTTCAATGGTTCAGGAACCAGTTGTTGTACTTTTCTAGGTTCCATTTTAGCTAGGCGTTTTTTGAATTCTTATGAACACTATTGAGTCATTGATGGATCAATTAGACACCTAGGATGAATAGAATACCCTTGTAAAACCTGAAAAAAGGATTAATAAGAATATGTATATCTGAACCTTCCCTTACAAAACATTGGGAATCCTACATTTCCAATTTCAAATGGAATAAAAGACATACAGTATCACTTGATGCATTTTTTCTATCACTATGATCTGACGATGGGGACCCATGGGTAACAGGAGGTGGTGAAAATCATATGCTTTGTTCAATCATTGTAGGGGCCGGACTTTGTATGGTATATGATTTTTTAGTCACAATCGATCCCTAGATCCAATTATCTCTATTAGATGTTCATATTATAATTCAGCTTAATAGTATAGAAGATCATAATCATCAATATTACAAGCTGCAAAAATTGGTATAATGAAAGAGTCTCGGATTTAATTTCTCATTTGTAAGGAGTGACATACTCTTTAAACATACCACTCCATCAACAAGAGTTATTTTCTATATTTTTAGAGAATCTTCCCGATGAGTTGTGTCCACCATTGATCCCTGTAAAATATATAAAATGGTATTGATACCATTTATTTATTATTGAATACGTGGAAAACTCCATAGTAGAGACCAAATCCATGTATTAGGTAATTCCATCAACTCATGGAAGGAGAACAAGAAAAGGAGAGGCCACTACAATTACACTTTAGTAGGCCCATGTACCGACTCCTACATCAATTCCATTATCATTCTATATGGATCCACCTCCCAAGAATCAGTATAAATGACCACCTAGTCAAGATTAGTAAAGAGATCCTAGATGGAAACAGTTTGAAGAGATGAAATATATGTTTTACTCCTTTCAAAAAGACCATGTCCCCAGTTACAACATTTCGGTCTACAATGAATGTTAGATCAGTTGTCGAAGCCCAAGAATCTATGAAAATAAGTTGATGCGGATCTACAAAACTATTTAACAATTCCTATAATGTTGGGGCACCCCATCATAGATTATATTGATTTCAAATATCTCTTACAAGAAATAGTGGAATATGAGAAAGTGAAACTATAAAATTCACCACCCCATGTGGCATGTGTTCTTGCCACCAATCCGGAAGTGGAAGCTGAGTGGAAAGAAGTTAAAATAAAGACTGTGTAAACGTTCAATGATTTTATGGTCGAACAAATAATCAAGTGGAATCATTATATTCTTTGAGTGCTGTTGAAATATCAAAATTTTCCTTAATCCCCTTCTTCTACAGCGAAGCTGGAGTCATCAAAAGGCCAGTACTCTATAAGAAAATCCTCAAAAAATAGAAATGTACATAAGGATATAGAGAAAACAAAGGAATATGAGATTGTGTAAAATCCAAATTCTTCCTTGAACTTAGAGAACGTCATGATGACTATCCCAACTAAACAATCACCATACATTCAAATGACACAACTAGATTCATCCCATCATTCATATTATTTATCAAAAAAGGAGTTGATATTTTGTTCCATTAATCTTATTCACTTAACTAATCCCTTTTCACCTGATGAATTTATTATGAAACCAATATCCCTTTTATATATTTAGAAATTGGGGGGGGGGGGTCATCAAGGTTGAATATAACTGGGAATACATGGTCATCCTAGGAGCCACCAAGTCAACTAGACCCTCGCTCGAACTGCCTACACAGCTAAAACTCATGGGAATGCTCTCTAGAAACACCATATGGAACAAAGGAGTTATTCCATATTGCATGACAAGGTCTGTACTAATATGATCTTCATTGAAAACCAGATATATGATAAACCACCACCTTATTAAGGAATAGGCCGACCAAATCAGCAAAATCCACCAAGAACAGAAACTCTCCAAGCTCCTACCCAAAGTGACAACCCACACAAATCAGGAAAATCAGCTACTAATATTCTTGTGAAAGAGATTATCAAAGCCAGAAATCATATATCATGGGAAACAATATTATGTCTAGTAATAATTGTACAAAATGTTGGATAAATTATCAATCTAGGATGATCTGAGTCAGTTGAAGGACCTATGAGAAGAAATTATTAAGGAATTATTGGGTCCTCATAAGTTTGATGTTCAGGTTGATTCTGTTGAAATATATCATGCCGAGAATGATCCTATAGAATTCCACGAGTTCCCTTCATTCACTTTAAAAGATGAAGTTTTTTCATACAATGACATGTCAGCCCCCTATATATATCCAATCAGTTAAATGACATTCATATTCAATAAAACTTCATTAGATATGACTCCGGAGTAAACGTCATCCATGTCTAGAAACTTCATCATCTTGGTCTTAATGAATCTCACTTGTCTTCCTCTAGTTTTATGTTACAAGGCTATGAAAATACCAAGAAATATCCACTTGGGAATATCAAAATCAAAACATAGATTGAGGATCTTGTGTCTGAGTAAGTGTTTATTTTTTTTCAACAAGATATAGCTTTCAATGTTATATTGGTATGACACTGGCTACCTCATCACTCAGCCATTACTTCATGATACCACCAATTACTCAAATATTATATTAATGGCCATATTAAAAAAATTTATGGTGTAAATTTCTGATTAAAATCCATCAAGATACAATACATTGATGCAAGATTCTATCAAAATGGGGGGAAACAATCTAGGGATAATTGTGTTGCCCGAATCAACACCCAAATGGGTTAGAGATAATTTCATATCACTCTTTCAATAATATTAGTTCATAATAAGTGAACTATATTAATGAAATTGAAAGGGTGGGATCAAATTGATGATATAATTTAACAAATTTTTTGATGTCAATTACAATAGTTGACCTCTATGGTGGTGAAGAAGTTTTGAAGTCCATTAGTGATGGAAAAATATTGAATGAAAAATTATTCTTTCCATTCAATGAGCTCCAAAAAAACTGGTTCAATTAATAGATATAGAATAATCTATTATAATTATATGATAAAATCAATAGACTCATTCTCAATAAATCATTTACACTTCATGACTCAAATAAGGCTTCATTCCAATAAGTGATCCCTAAATGATTACCTCATCCTCTGGATTTCTAAATGGTGGAAACCATCTTCCCAATAAGAATCTTGTTTTATCATAACATCCCTAGGAGGAAGCACATGAAGTGTGTAATGAGGAAGAGTAAGAGGAATATGATCCCATGGATGACCCTCCAGCATTTGAGGAAGCCACCTCCACTAACGTGTAGGGGATCAGAGATATAAATATGGGTACAAAAGAAGATCCACACCCCACATTGATTGGTTTGACCATGACTCCAAAGTAATACTAGGTATACACCTACTTATTAATGAAGAAGAAGTATTTGTTTTGATGGAATTATATTGATTTTTAACTACTTGATCCCTAGGTGTCCACCCATTAATTATCTTTTTCATAAGACCATTGGGGATACAATCAAGTAGCTAAGAGGATGTACTCGACTCACATCTCCAAAATTGATGCTGATGTGGACAAACACATAAAAGATAATTTTATCCAAGAGTTAAAGTAACCAAAATTTCTAGCAACCATCGTCCCAGTAAAAAAGAATAATGGGAATATCAGAATATAAATTGACTTTATAGATCTCAACATAAATTATCCGAATGATGATTTTCCATTTCCAGTCATAGAACTCTATATTGATGCAATGACTAGTTTCTAATTCCTATACATTACAGAATGAAATATAGTGTAAAAATAAATGTGGATGAACCCATAATATGGAGAATCCAATGCTCTTAAAGGACCTCAAGTAATGTTCTGCTCTAAGGTAATTCCCTTTGGCATGACGAATGTTTTTTCCACATACGAACGTGTTATGCATCACATCATCAATACCTTCTTGGGGACATTCGATGGATGTTATGATGATGATATAGTGGTAACGTCTTATCAAAATCTTGACCACTTATATGACATAGAAACCATCTTTAACAGGATTTTATAGAATAATGTAAAGATGAACCCCTTTAAATGTTATTTTAGGGCAACCTCATGAATCTTTCTATACTAATTTTTACACCATCACAACCTCTACGTGGATCCTGAGAAGAATAAATATATCCTTGTCATTTCCCCTCTATTAAACTTGAATTAATTGAGATGAATTCATGGAAACTTGTCCTACATAATGATCTTAATATCTAACCTCACAAGAAAGTGTTTACAGGTCATCAAATTGATGAAGAAGGAAGTCACATATAAGTGGACCAATCACTGTTAAGAATCATTTGATGACATCAAGAAATATATTTTGATCCCACTAGTATTGATTCCATATATTGTAATAAACACACTCAATCTATATGTTATGACCTTATAGAAATTACTGGGTTTCTTCCTCTAACAAAATAATGATTTTTGGAATGAAAACAACATTTATTATCTGTGTTGAACCACGCTTGATGCAGAGAATAGTTATTCTGATTTTGAGAAGAGCTGACTAACATTAATCATTATTGTTTATAAGTTGAGGGACTACATACAGCCCCACAAGGTCCACCTAGTTTCTCACAATGACCCGGTAAAATTTATCCTTATATGTCATAGGATGATTGGATGTATGGCACAATGTGTAGTTATTCTACATCAGTTGGACATATAGTTTATTCCTTAGGAAGCAGTGAAAAGGAAATACTTGACAGACACCCTTTCTAAACACCTATCTATAGAAGAGATACCATTAAATAATGAACTTCTCGATAAAGAAATATTCACTATTAGAGGATTCCCGAAAACTTGGGAAATGTGTTTTGAGAATTCATTAAGGAGCCTAATAGGAAATAAAATGTAAGACCCTAAAGTGAGCTAACTAGGGTTTGTGATTTTTTTATCCCCACAGAGAAGGTAGTGTTTCCATACTTCTTTATATTATGACAAGGTTGTACCACTGATGAAATAGAATATCAACCTCTCATCACATGCCTCAAATTGTCACTTCAATTACTGGTAAATGAATTTAAGGTGAAAGGATACTCGGAGATGGAAATCAAACAAATCAACTTATATTTTTCTATCATTAATGATCTGATAAATTCCCTATTTGACTATTTATGAGGTTTAATGGAATACTTTATCTTAGATCCAACATTAACTCTCATCCCGCAATCATAGGATTCCCATGAAGATGACATGGAAAATGAAGCTAAATCCTTGGAAGATCAAAATTTGGATGAAAAATCATTAACATTTCCCACATAAAAATGGTTTCACGTTTTTTTTGAATCAAAATAGGAGAGGTCAATGAAGTATATCCCATACCAAAGCCATATGATCATACCATGGGATAGATGACACCAATCATGGACTACCTACAATATGAGGTTTTACCACTGGAATGAACTAGAAGAGATCATATCCAGTGGTGATCATCCTATTTGACTCTTTATAATGGCACGGATAACTATAAAGTCCTCTATAAATGAAGAATTTTTTTATTATTCCTTCTCAGATGTGTCGATGGAGAAGAGATTTTGACTATCATGGAAGAAGTACAAGAATTATATTTTGGTTCCCATAAGTTAGGGTATAGGCTTTTTGATAAATCTTATTTAATGGATACTTTATGCCTTTGATGAAATAGGATTGTATAGAATTCAACAAGAAATGTAATTCCACTCAAATTGATGGAAATTTCATCCATCAACCATGTGATTTTCTACATACATCCACATTCTCATGAACATTTTACATATATGGAATGGATTTAGTGGGTCTATACTCTCCAGTTATGACTAAGAAGTTTAAATATATCTTGCATACTACAGATTTATTCTCCAAACGGGGAAAAGAAATACCCATCAATGAAGTTGGGGTAAAAAGAATTTTTTGCTTCTTCATGTCTATCATTTTTAATAGATTTGGAGTCCCTCTTACAATATTAGTTGAAAATGGAACCAATTTCCATTTGGTGGAGGTAGAAAATATGTATTAAGACTACGATATCAAATCCAACCATTCATCCCACTATCATACAATGACAAATAAACAAATAGAGGATTTTAATAGGTCCCTATCAAACATACTCCATAATATGGTGGATAAAGAGAAGATGTATTTCCCTGAAAATATATTATATTCCTCATGTTATTACTAAAGTATAACATTTATGAAACACGATAAACCCCATAATCGTTGGTGTATAGAATAGAAGATGTTTTCCCATTTATGTTCAATTTGTGTCACTCTATATTTCCATTTTGACCATCTTTCTATAGATGAAGCCTCTTAGAAATGACTAGATGAATTTGAGTGACAAGATGAGAAGAGATTAGAAACTGTGCATCACTCGGAGGTATATAAGAACTGGATAACATGGGCCATTATCAAAAGGTATTCCATTATTCATTCCTCCATGTAGAGTTTGTTTGGTCTGTTGGACTCCAATTATAGAATGAAAGAATCATGTGAATCATTAGCCAATGTGGTAGGAACTTATTAAATACCTAAGGTCCACTATAATGTAGAATATTTCTTAATATAAATTGATGGACAACTCATTGAAATCCCAACCAATACATGGATCCTTATGAAATATTTTGTATAATTACACAATCAACCTCCAACCTACCAGTCATTAAACTGCAAAGTGGTCCTTTTTTGCATGAAATTAAAATGCACGAAAAAATGTCCTTGCAACATGAAAATAAACTACATGACACCTTTTGTCTATAATGAATGACATTAAACTAAACATCCTTTTAATTTGACACTGAGAAACCCTTAGTGTACCATGAGCCAGGATACCCCATGATGTTCCTTCAAATATGATTTTTGTCTCAGAGTAGGTCCCAATTACATTACTAAACCCTCTTAGCGTGTCAAGATTCTCTCTTGTATAGAACCAAGGAAGAAAGATGGGATACCCCTATGCATAAGCCCCACTTACATCATTGAAACTCCATAATTTCATTCAGGCCCCTTTTCTACTTGTATAAGTCCCAACGTTATCACATCCTCATCATATAACAATAAGCTGCACAATCCATCCATGAACTACGTGTTGATAGATTCTCATTATTGTGGGATATATAGTGACACCAGAATCTTTAATCCTGTGTCTAGCTACACCCATAATGAAAATTTAATTTTTCTCTGTGTATGAATCAGATTTTCATGGGGAACTATAATATAATGTATTGTTTGATTATCAAATAATGGAATGAATGGTGATACCTAGACATCATGATTTAGGACCAAACATCTATCTGAAAATTATCAAAGATATATTTTTTCCAATGTTAAATCTTGATAGATATGGTAAAATATTGTCAAGTACTACATATATCATAATTCTTTATCTGAAATGATAGGTAGTGATGCATGAGACCTACACCTTGGTTTAGACACAAATATTTTGTTCATTATCACTAGTTCCTATTCATCCATACCACATGATATTAAACTACATGGGAGTTAATGAATTATGTAAGTCCTGATTCTCATCCCAATCAGATATGCGATGATGCATAGATTCTATCTTCTATCCTAGCCACCACATAATTGAAATTACCTTAACATTAAATTTAGTTTCTATTTTTATTTAAAAGAAACATTCACAATGCCTTTTTTCTCACACAAAGCATAGCTCAATTGGGATAAAATGTTTGGTATAGTAATTACCCACAACCGTAATGTGTATCAATTCACATTTGGCCCATCATGGTTCTATATGGAATACTCTAAAATGAAAACTAGATGTCATAATATGATGAAAATAAACTACATAATTTTTAAAAGAACTATGTGTGGATTGATTTTCACAACTATGAGATATGTAGTGACATTCAAATCTTTAATCCTGGTCCCATTTGTAGTGCAATATGAATATCCTTGACTCCCTTGTGTATAATTCAGATCTACATGAGAGGATCAAATATTGGTTCTCACCCTATATATGAGCTGGCATTAACCCCCACCCCATTTTAACCTATTGATGAATTCCATTAGGCTAGGGGAACATTATTTAAGAACTATTTATGGCATGATTCTTTCTACGACAAGATACATAGTGATTCTTGGGACCTATTCATTGTTTTATCCAAATTATCCTATTTCTATTAATGTTGATACACCTTTATCCTCACCACATGACATTAAAATACATCGATAATGTCATGCCACATGACTTTAAACTCCACGGTACCCAAATAACTATGTAAAACATGATTCTCTTCTCATTGAGATATGTACTAAGGACTAGGACATTGGTCCTAGTCCCAACCATGGGGTAAATAAAAATTCCACTTCTCCTATGTTCAAATAAAAGATCCATATATGATCATTTATTTTGGTTCCTCTCATTAGAAATCACAACAATCTAATAAGAGATAGCCCCTTTCTACATATGAGTCAGATCTATAAAAGGGTCTCAAAACTCATGGACAATATTGGTAAAAACACATACATTGTGATTTGTCATATCCCTTTTTCATGTTATACTCCTAATCTAGAATATTTTCAAATCTTCATAACATTTCTTTAGTTTATGGTGGTAGATTTTCTGATACCTCATATCTCCTTTTCATGAATATGTAGATCGTGTCCCAGTTTATATTGAATAAGTTCCCCACATAAAGGGAATTTATGGTAATGGATTCCACTATTTGGATATGTAGTATGCACCCTAGTTTTTCTTACATAAAATAGCCTCCATAATGGGGTTTTCAAGTAGCGGTAATTTTTCCCTTGGGAGAATCCACTTCATTCCATCATATATTTTAGGTTGGTATGTTCGAACCACATATTCAAAGTAAGTGGTTGTCACTTTCATATATGTCCAATATCTTATATTTTTATTTGAATCTCTCAAATACCATGGTTTACATTTTCCCCCTGTATATGTTCAAAGCATACTAGAATCAACATGGGCTATTAGACCACATATCATCCATTGATCCCAAAATAATATGGTCCTAGTCATATTTCCTAATACTAAAGGCATCATACTTCCTTGATTTGGGTTATACCATCACAGAGAAAATATACCCCTGATTCATTGGAGATCATGAGAAAATATACCCCTTCCGTATTCGGAAACCTTGATCTACAACCCAAATTCTTTTTTGGGGAGATCTGAATCACCATAAAGACTCAGAATCTTTTAGAAATAGAATGTCGAAATAATGATATCATTTTTCCCAACTATGTCGTATGTTCCCCAATTGGCCTTGCATAAGTCACCCACATAATGGATCTTTCATAAAAAGGATACTGCTTTTTGACTATGTGGTATGTGTATTAGATGGACATGAATAAAACAAACTATATTTTGTGTTTTTAGGCAACAGTAACTTCATCCTTGGGATATAACTCCACTTGAATTATTATCCCTTTTTCTTATATCATTCGTCAGATTCAAGAATCCCCAAATCACAACATACAAATTTATCCTTCCATACCTGAATATAGTATCACATTTATAGATAAATTACCAAGAACATAAGAATCATCAATATTTTTATTCAAAGATAAAGACCTTACATTATAGACACATAATGTCAGTACTAAATGAATTTAAACAACATATCATATTTTCCATTATGAACAACATTAAAATACAAAGCATAATGTCACTACAACATGATTTTAAACTACATATCATAATTTTTTCATTATAAGACATTAAATTAATTGGTCAATGTCAAAGTCCCATGAATTTAAACTGCATTATGCCTTCATAATTTTTCAAAAAGGGGCCTTCTCCACCTCATATAGGTTATATAATAAAATTTACCCACCTTCAAACATCAATGTTTTGTAAGAGTGGTTTCCCATTCATGGAATATACCATTACAGACTATCCCTTTAATCGTAAAAAATATTTTCTTCAAAAAACAACACCTTTTGGTCATGCAAAATCCGAATCTACATAAATTTTCTTGACCCATGGGCAGTAGAATGTTTTAATCCTTGAGAAATATTTTTCATCAAAATTAAGTATGCACCCCAGTTTTCCATGCATAAATCATCCCCACGATGATTATTTTAGCCTAAAGATACCACTATATGACTATGATGTACACTCCCAATTTGACCTTGCATGAAATATCCCTCCTAAAGGAGTTTTCAAAAGATGGTGACATTTTCCTAGGGAGATATTTCCTCTATTTCTGAATACCATGTATTACATTTAGAAACCAAAAAATTGTGTCTCAATATTATGCTTGGAGGTACTTGATGAATTTTGGAACATTCTCAACTAGGAATCCTAGTTTGGGACATTATTTCAAATGTTATTGTCAAAGAATTAGAAACTATAATACAATCATCATTATTATAACTCAAAATAATTTATACTAACCATAAAAAGTACAATACTCAGCAGATTAAAAACTCACCAATGGAAACATATAAAAAATAGGGGTGTCACCTCACTATACCTATGATTTTCCGGATTTATGAAAATCATATGGTGATAAAAAAGATAAAAGGAACTTAACTTGTTAGGATGAAAACCCAAAAAGGGTGGTGTAATAAAAATCCATGTCTAACCCACTATATCACCTCATTATTGAGCATATGAAAAAATTATGGGGATACACATAAGAAACAATTTTTTTTGGGGTTTTCATATGATCCTAGTAACATTCATATTATTCATACTAATACCGATAGTTTTGAATGAAATTAGAGAATTTCCCCATCCCATAAGTGGGATTAAAACCCATTGATATACATTTCTTTGAAAATTGATTCCAATATTGCGTGATGATTATAAAAAGAAAATAGGGATGAGGAAATAAATGATTGGAAAAAAATTATATATATTTTTATGAAACAAATCCCATCTAGGAACTTCCACATGATGGAGTCTCTTTATTATAATTTAAAAGAGATCTCAATATAAATCGTCATATATGAAGAACGTCTTGATCCCCATCATCAAATCTTTGATGCTTAGTCAATCGACTACCTTCAGTCCCCTCATCCAATGGATGTGATTCTGTTCGGGTGGAAATGATTGTTGACCCCTCTGTTTAAGATCATCCTAATGAACAATGGAGTTTTTCCAGTTCCCCATGAGCGAAATTTATTTCTTGATGAAGGCACAACACTTGAATATTCTTCTCCTTGATCTTATGATTGAATTACTCCAGTTTTGTGTTATGATTGGCCTCTATTTGGAATAAAACAACTCAAAATTCAAAAATATTAGTAGGAATTTTGGCATTTATGAGTACTTTTCTAAGCTTATGTTCTTACTCCCACTCACAAAAATGGCATTCATAGTAGCATGAATTAAATGGTAATCAGACACATTGAATACCAACATGGATATTATAATTGTAAGTCCACATATTTGTGAAGCAAGGTACTCAAGGAGATTCTCATAGATTATGTTCCATAAATCATTCCAATACTTGCGGCATTTGATGTAGAGAGATTTCTTGAACTCCAAATCTAATTTAGATTCACTACCAGATATAGATATGTATTTCATGATCAGAGTACTCAAATAAGTTCTCAAATCGTCTCCCTTTAGAATATTATCCACCTCACTTCACGATGTAAGATGAATTAGCATAACATATCCACCCGCAGACGTAGTATTTGATTAAAATAATAAAAAATTCTGATTTATATTAATTTTTTACGTCAAATGTACGACACTAATGAGGCACAATTATAATATTTAGTGACCCTTACCTAATAATAGGTCACCATCCCAAGAGGATTCCTCCCTATTTTCCTCAACTCTAGTTGTTTGAGAAAGAACCTCTTGATACAGGTAACTCTCTCGCGTCTGCCTGAAATCCTCCAAATGAAGATTATGATGAACTATCCATTCAGAGTCCACATAAGATAGCCCCCTAAACAATGAAACATGTATGTATTTTAAAGTATTTTTCATGCATCATCATGAAAATTCCCTTCCTAGATGGACCTACATGATTCAAAGATTTGTTATAAGAACATTAGTTAAAAAAAATATCTGTGTAAGAGATAAAGACACTTGCCCGTAAAATTTGATATTAATTGATTCAATGTATTGTTTACTAGTTTGAGTTCTAATAAGTTCTAGTATTTCATCAAATATTAGGCAAATATTTTTCATGGAATCTATATACAACCTAAGCCCCATGGTAATCACACCCACAAGAAAACTTGAATCATTTGTTTTATGACCAAGGACATTTCTCTCCTCCAATAACTTGAGACCTAGAACACCCTCCTCAGTGATAGTCTTAGGGTCAGCATCAACCATCACAAGGTCTTGTAGAACATTAGATGGACCTAATATATTACCTAAATTGATGTTATTATTTATGTATAGAATATAATCAATAACCTTTAAAAATACATGGTATATTACTTTTATAGAATAGTGGTAGGAACAATGATTAGAGAAGTTCTAGGAGTAGATGATGCATCATATTCCCTTAACACCTTTGAAGCTGAATGAGTTCTCCCACTATTAGAGATATGATCTTGTATATAAAACCCTCATTAGTTCTAAGAGGTTCTTATATAACCCCCCTTGAGAGAATAAAAGGAAGTATTTAGTACAATTTAATGAT
The DNA here is from genome assembly GCA_963277665.1 of Viscum album. Taxonomy (NCBI): domain Eukaryota; kingdom Viridiplantae; phylum Streptophyta; class Magnoliopsida; order Santalales; family Viscaceae; genus Viscum; species Viscum album. The sequence goes on along the minus strand of OY728140.1, from coordinate 31,779,007 downwards.
GTTTAAACACATAATTTGAAAACAATAAAGATTAACGGTTCCATGATGACATACCACTGCTGGAAAAAAATTTAGACAGAGATTTCACCTTCCATAATTCCATATTATCCATCCTTTTTGGTAGATTATGGAATAATTATCATCCCTAAAGATAGTTATTATAGGGTGGAAATGGGAATTATCCAGTTATCTTTTCCTCCATGGCCTGTCGGCATAGAGATACCTCGTATGATTCAAGGGGTGATCCTACAACCCTAATCAGGATACCACAAAGGTTATACATTGGTCATGCAACATTGATTGGTCTCCCTCTAGCTGACTAAATTTTTTCATGATGGTGTTCTCCTTAGTAATACCAATTTTACTGAATATAAATTCATTTAAGAAAATATCATGATTTGAGGGGAACTTATGTCTTTAGGATTGAAAAAACCACAAAATTCCTCAGAGGAATAATGATAGATCCCTTTAGTATCAGCAAGGTATGTATTTTCCTCCACTATCCATGTAAAAATAATGTGATTATCAGTTTTATAAATGAGAATCTCTATCTGTATAATATGATACCTAAACACAATATGATTATCCCCAAAGATTTTATCAAGTGGGATTCGACGTCTCCTATCGTCAAAATAGGAAACCCTTCACGAAGTAGTGTCTATGTGATTTTGGCATCACAATATTGATCCTGCCGTTGATGGACTAGCTATGGTCATTGAAATTCTGCATACATCCCAATATGTAGTGAGGATGACCCAGTAGCCCAGGAAATCATGCGTTTCTCAACACATTTTGTTAGAGATGATGGATGAGAGAATGGAACATGAGATTCCACTTGTTGGTGATTATTGCACCGTATTTGTAAAGCCTCATTTGTTGTGGCCCTTTTTATTCTGGATGGCGGATTATACTGTAAACAGTTTAGTTTGGATTCAATTGGGACCACATCATCTATTTACCCCCATGAGGATTAATTAGTCCTCGAAGGATATAAAGTACCTCCAAAAGTTATAAATCCTTCCTGAGCCATTTATTATTACCAAATGGGAAAAACATTAGCCAACACCCATTTAGGGTATGATGTGATCGAGGCCTCAACATACTAGTAAGTTAACCAACTGGTTTAATCTTTTTGAGGAAGGTTGACCAAAATTACTATCAAATCCATGGCCATGGGAAAATATAACTTTCATGATACCATTCACTGATTATACTATAAAACATGCTCCAGCAGAGATAATGTTATTTTTACTCACTTTTAAATTTGCATGAAAACCTGTTTGGAGTATAGGCCTCACATATGATATCACAATCAATCTTGGTCACCATAAAACTATCCCTAAAGTATACCTTGTATGACCTTATCTCAATTCTATACTTCCCCTCATTAGTTAATATCCATGTGGGTTCATTCCCTTATGGAAATAAATTAATATCATTAAAGAAACTTAGCTTTTTTTGGATTTTATTGGGTTACAAAGAGAGAGTTGGGATGCCTAATATATCTAGGTCATATGGTCTAAACTCACCCCTGAGGACTTTGAACCAACATTACATAGTATAGGATTTAAAATAATCTTTGATACATTCTCACAACATTTGGAATAGTTTTTCAATTATGAAGGTGCTTTCCCTAGATGATTATGAAATATACTCCTATGTATTGTTTTCTAGGATGAGGATGTCCATTCGCACAAACTTCTTCTCTGCCATATTGGACACAAAAATGAATTTTGGTGGGATTATTCCATCACTGGAATCATAGATTGGAAACAAATTGACACTAATCCACCTGGCCAATAATCCTATATGATGTCTCTTAGATGGAACATTACGTCTGATCTTATATCCCCACTTGTTATATTCCCCCTCTTCCAACATGATTTAGAAGCATACAATTTCTCTTATCTTACTCTGCTATGTAAAACATGCTAAAATCTTTTTAGTGGAAAATTTTCCCTTCTCTTTCAAGAATGTGCTCATCCATGCTTTCGAATGAACATCTCTTATTAGGTAAGTATGTTCCTTCATGATATTAGGATCTATTTTCATCAGCTCACACACTAAATCTGGCATCCGGATAACATCATCCCACATCTCTCTTGGATGGATTAATTCATCATACATATCTCTGAGGATCAGAGCTCCAAATATATTATAAAAATCCTAAAAAATAATACAAACTTCTACATGCATGAGATGAATATAATTCTTTTGTGGACTCCAATGGATCAGTAGTTCTAGAATAAACTTAGTATTCTTATACACGTAAGTTCAACCAACCTACACGACCTCATAAATTTTAAATACCTTGCAGCTCCTTTTTTAGTTTTTCATAGGCTTGGTGTACCCAGTATCCCCACATCTAAGTAGGCTTAATGACACCTCATGATTTGATGTCCTAATCTTTCCTCAAAACCTTCAACTGATCTGTCTATGATTCGTGAAAGATTAATGAATAGTAATGTGGATTTAGTTCAAATATGTGTGATTTTATATATGGATTACAAGGGATTTTATGCGCAAAATAGGTTGTGGACTATGTACTAATATTTATGTAATAACCCATGTCGAAAATGTTGGCAGTTGTGAAATTCTAGTGATCTCAAAACCAAGAGGTAGTTACATAATTATTTAGAGATAGTGTGAAAAATTATTTAAAATGGCCATGTACTTATATTTGTATATAACCACTATTCTGGATGTCTTGGTGGTATTTATTTAAGGACCCCATTAGATAAATAATATTAGTATCATAAAAATCTTAATAGTTACGTGGTACGGGTTTCATAATCTCTCGAATATGTTTACTAAAATTATCATAAAAAACCAAAATATTTATGGAGGACATTGAACCAACAATCAATTATTAATTATGTATCATGGTAAGTTAGTTTCATAAGGTTTCTTTATGAAATTAATGAAATTTTGAAAAGAAATGACCTCTATCAAATGCCTCATGAAAATTCATTATTAAAATGCCTCGTGGAGGGTCACTGTTCTTGTTCCCCAAACAAGTCATTTTGGAAAGCCTATTTTCTTTTTGAAGAGAAGGGTAGATAGAATTGATGACGAGGATTATTCGACGTACATATGAAATGCCATGAAGAGAAATTGTCCATCCAGAGTTGGTTGGCATCGAAGTTGCCTAAGGCTGACTGCTGATGGGCCGCATGTTTCCTTCCCTTTGGGTAAAGGAGAAGGTGCAGCAAGAGTATCTTTGGAAAAGCGAGAGAATTATCCTAATGATGAAGCCAAATGATGGGAGTCATCCGTCATTGTGGTTAATAGCATTGATTACAGTGAGGCAGTCAGACTCAATGATGATATCAACCCATCCACGTTCCATAGCGAGCATCATACCTGCAAGGATGGTAGAGGCCTCATATACTGCAGGTTCCCAGAATTCATGATGTGATTCATATTTTTCAGCAATGATTTTCCCCAGATGATTTCAGGCCAGGAGACAGAGTGCTACAATCCTATCCTTGGGGAGAGACTCGTCTACGTTTAGCTTACGAATCCCTTCTGGTGGGGGATTCTAATGAGGGGGAACAGAGGGGGTTACAACTGGAATATAGTGTCATTTTTGGTCCTTCCAACTCTCAAACCATGAAATAGCACATTCAATCTAGAATTCGGGTGTTTTATGAACATGGTGAAAAACAGCATCGTTACACCGAACCCTAATGATCCAGGCCAGGGTGCAATGTGAACCTGCATTATTCAATGAGAGAGAGGAGAACCAATGCATCAGAAGATCGGGGAGGTCAGAGGCAATGTCCAGTGAAGCATCTGAAGTCGAGCCCCATTTATTCCAAATTTTGTTAGCTCTCGGGTAGTGAATGATGGAGTGCAATGTAGTTTCTGGAATATTCGGGCAGAAAGGGTGGAACTCAGCACTGGCCATATGTTGGTAAACAAGAAGGTTCATGGTAGAGTGGGTGCTCGTGCACACCTACCACCAAAAATGGCGTATTTTTTGGGGGGACATTGAGATTCCAAAGCATTTTCCATGGTCCCTCTTCCCGGTCGACAGAGTGGTTTCCAAGAGCAAGTCTATAACCGGATCTCACCGTGTAGTCACCCGATATGTCATTGGTCTTGAAAAGATGGCCAAGGACAGCATCTGGGACCCAGGGGATTCTTAGAATAATTCTTTGGTCTCTTTCATTAAACCATTCATGGATTTTTTCCAGACACCACCCCGGTCCTTGGTCTGAAAGGAGGCAGCTGACAGTGGCTTCTTCAAGACCTGGTTGGGTGGGAAATGTAGCCCAAATACCATCCTTATCGATCAGCCAGGGATCGGTCCAGATGATGATAGGTGAGAAATTCCCAATCCTCCAGCCCAACCCCTTTTCCAGGATATTTTCGGGGCCCCCAAATGATTCACCAGAGGAAGCTAGGATGTGGGACAAGAGAGGAAACATGGAAGTCCATATGGGGAATGTACTTAGCTTAGAGTACCCACGCACAGAGAGATGATGGATGGTTAGTAAGGCGCCATCCTTGCTTGGACAATAGTTCATCAGTGAAGAGAAGAAGATTCCAGAATCTCATCCCTCCCTCCAACTTGGGTTTGAAGTGTTTTTCTCAGGCCATCCAGTGGGGTCTATTCCTACCATAATTTCCCCCCACCAGATGTTGGAAATACATGTGTGGATCTGATTGACGATGGTCGTTGGGATCATAAACAAGGAAATAAAATAGCTAGGGATAGACTGGAAGACAACTTTAATGAGGGTTTCTTTGCCTAATTTGGAGATTATTTTTGGGGTCCAGCATTGTATTTTTTTCTCAATCTTGTCCAACAAAGATGAAAAGATTTCTTTTTTGGACCAGCCAATCACCATGGGTAGCCAGAGAAACTTCTGGTTTTTATCGACCCTATGGATTCCTGATGATGCACAAAGTTCATCTGTCTTGGAAAGAGGCACCCCTGTGCTAAAGGGTATTTCTGATTTTCCTTGATTGATAGAGTGTCCAGACGCCCTCTCATACTGCTGGATTGCATGGCTGATAACCTGGAATTCATTTATAGTTACTCTAGAGAAAAGGAGGAAGTCATTAGTGAAGAAGAGATGCGACACTGGTGGGATTTCATGAATACCTTTTCCCCATGAATAGAATTAGAGGATGCAACCCAGGAAATAAGGTTAGAAAAAGATGAAGAGAAATGGGGAGAGGGCAAATACCTGGAGCATGCCTTAGTTTGGGGCGAATCCTTGGGAGAGCTCCCCATTGACCTTGATTCTAAAGGAGATAGGTGAGATGCAGTGCATGACTATATCTGTCCATTTATTACAAAAACCCATTTTCAGCATCATGAATCTATGAAAGGCCATTACACTTTATCATTGGCCTTGTTCATATCCAATTTCCTTTCAATAGTTATACTTTTCTGAGTCGAGCGTGTGTTACATCGGAACCATGTGAAGGGATTACCCGTGTATCCCAAATCGACCAGTTCATCCCTAAAGATCGCGTACTTAAAATTTGACATCGGTGCATAGGGTAGGGAAATTCCACCCCGATTTTCCTTGTGGAACATAATTTCATTGAAGTCCCCTCAAAAGAAAGTAGGGATCGTTAGATCATGACAAAAAATTCATATAAGATCCCATGATTTCCCCTACTCATTATGGGATGGCCAGACAGAGAATCCCACAAAAGTCCAAGGTAGGGTGTGGTCTGCCTGAATGGATGCAGCCACATGGTACGAGGAGAGGGACAATATCTTGACATTGATATTTTAATTCAATAGGAGACAGAGTCCCCCAGAATGGACTTTTCTAGAGACCAGGAGGTAGCCTTGGAAGCTGCATTTCAGAGAAATGTCAGTGGTGTTCTTGTTTTCCAATATGGTTTCGAAGAGGAAAAACATATCGGGGAAACTTTGGGGACAATTGTGCTGGAGCATGTGAACTGTTCGTGGGTCTCCAAGCCCAAAATAGTTCCAGCATAAGACAATAATTTATCCAAGAGTGGTTGGGTCTCACCTACCTCCGCATTTTAGCCCTCCGAAAATAATTTTACACCCATCATTTTCCATATTTTTAGGGAGTTCCCCATTGACTGGCTTATTTCACATCATCTTTTTAGTTCCCTGGGTTTAAGGTAATTTAGTTTAACATCTCTTTCTTCATGTTTCACCTTTTTCCAGGTTCGATGGGTGATTGTGCCAGGTGGTGGAGTTCTTGTCATCTAGTATTCACCCTTTGGTAGGATGTCTGACTTGGTCCTCTCTAGATCAGGGTTGGGATCAGGTGGTTCAAAGTCTATATGCTTTGGCTTCGGGCTTTTTTCTGGTGGGTATTCTGGTGTCTTCATCGGCTCTATAAATGTTGGGACTATTCCATTCAAGGAGTTAGGATATATGACAGTCTCCCTCTGAGTGGTTGGTGCATCTTTAGGGATTTTTGGTGGTCCAAGCATAAAGAATATTTCATGTATAGTTTCCGCCCGTCTGGTATGGGCCCATGTGAGATGATTGCGGTCATTTTTTTTCTTCATCTCTTGGATGAAGTCATATCTAGTCGATTTGGCTCAGGGCCAGGTGCCATATTGAAGGATGAGAATACCTGAATCATTCCTTTTCATTGAGACACATGCTCTTTCTAGATGGGCGAGATGTCCACAATTGAAACAGAAGATTGGGAGTTCCTCAAACACGAATGATATCCAGGTGTTGGTGTCATCAAATTTCAAAAACATTCCCCTCCTTAGCAGATTTGACACTTCCATTTTGGACATAATTGGAACCTTAGGCCCCCATTATATAGGGTCTGAGCAGTCCCAATCTCGGAATTGGCCAATGCTATCCCCGATTTCTCCCATGACTCGTTCCGTTCGTGCGAGAAAGGGGATTCCAATGATATGTATCCAAAAGAGGGACTGAGTGATATTAATGTGCTATATATCATACACCCCTTTGTATTCTTCCATGAGGAGGAGTTGATTGCTGGAGGACCACGATCTACATCTCATGATTTTATCTCTATCTCTCGTGTTGAAGAACTCAAAAACAATGTGGTTGTTCCCCGCTTCCCGAATAGCTATACTAGCTTCATGTTTCTAGATGTTCTGTAGGGTGTTTTTGAGGTCCCCCTGATTAACTGAGATATTCTTTATGAACATTCCGACAACTAGCAGAGACATGCATTTTTCCAATAGTGTATCTTCGTTTCCCAAGCCTTGATTGTTTCCTTCTCTCTGTCCGTCAGGGAAAAACTATTCTATTGGTTCACTAAATCCGTCTCCATGGATCAGTGCTCGTGGGTTGGGAAAGTTCTCCTAAAAAAATGCCCGGTGTTTGGCACTTCTTGGGTCAACGAGCGGGGGTCAGGTTGCCTCAGCAAGCTGGGCTTCGCTACAGTGTTAACCCTCACTTTTGGGAGATCACAGACAAGATTCACAGACCTCGTCAAATCAGGGAAATATCAAGGCCCGAACCAGTTCAATGGACACACTATCTAGGCCTGGTCCAAGAAAAGGGCCCTTGGACTGGAAACCCCCCTCCGCAGCCTTCATCCGTGACTAGTCTTGCACAATCAATTTGTTCTCAATGTGGCTTCGCGGTCTGCGGTGAGGGCTACCACAACCTCAATCACTCCCAGATTTAGCTCGTCGTGAAGCACTCCTGAAATCACGAAATGGCTCAACGCGACGGTCTATTTATGATATTTCTTCGCGGCTGTATCTACATTGTTGATTCTTCGTGATTGAATCACAATGAGAGAGATTCTTTACAAACCATGATTCTTCGCAGTGGCTTCTTCGTGAGTCAAACCCAACGTGGCAGCCTCTTCACAAACCTTGGTTCCTTCACACCACCCCTAGTCAGGAGTACGACCTTCGTTCATCCCAAATCGGGTATGTCAATAGTGTAAGTGGTTGTTGAAGTCTAGGATTCTTATCTTCCGATGTCTGAGCAGATCAAATTTGGTTTTGGGTTTGGGATCTGGTACCACCACCGGTTTGTAGATCTAGTCATAGCGAGGGGAGACGTCATCGAGAAGGTGCACTCCACAATGGGGAAGATAAAAAGTTTCTTTTGCCACCGAATGTAGGAAAATGAAACCCAACTGCCTTGATTTTCATGTGTTGGGGTTCAGATGTATGCAACGACAAGTTGTTGGAGGAGATCGAGCTTGCCCCACCACGGAGGGGTTGGAAGAAGACAATGTTCAAAGGAGTTGTGCGCTTATTGCATGTCCCGAAAAAGGGGAATGGGGACTCAGATCTGAATCTGGACTACCCGAGGAAGATGGTGCTCACCAGCAACTCAAAGGATTTCTTGTCCTCCACCGGCCGCCGTGAGCATGTCGAGAAAGAAGGAACACAAACCCTAGGATAACCTAGGAGGGACACTCTCATGTGGGAGAGAATATTTGAGAAAACCTATTTATTGTATAGATATATATATATACCATGTATACAGAAACAATATCCTTATTGAATGAACATTAGAGTAGGGTCTTCATAGGAGACTAGCATGGAAAGACCTTAAAATTCATAGTAACAAGAGTTGTTCGCTGATATGAGGGTTCTATTTATAGATGAGGACATCTCTATATGTGGCATGCATGCAAACTCCTCTATCATGGAAGACATAAGAAAAACACTAATATGGAAGACTTGTGGGAATTCCATAGATGAATCATCCATCCTTTTCATACCTTTTACCTCAAGATTATACCCTATTTTCATTCAAATCAAATCCTTAGGCGGGGTGATTTTTTGACACTCTGTTCTATCACTTTAATGAAAATGCATCAAAGGGAACGAATTTAGGGACAACAGAAGAGAATAAATGGTAATGGGAAATGATTGAATAGGACTCAAAATTCTATTCATCAATGTCCTCCCAAACATTGTATGTGTGTAAGTCACCTACACGCCCGACCTATGTGAGACACCTATGTGAGATGATCCCATAGGAAAAGGTCCCATGTTTTCTTATAAATAGTAAATTGGAGTCTTCAATTAAATGGAACAAAATTCCCAAAGGCCAACTGCTAATCTGATCACCCTATTCTTTTATTCAATCCCTTTGAAACATTATAGGTAGCATTCTAATACCTTAGTGACAGTGAAATAAATATGAACACCCATGGATCAAAATAAAACAACACCTACATGATGAACTCTCCCAACCCCTAATTAATGATGACTAGAATGAGTTTCCATTCCTCAATCAGGGACGTACAAGAACTTCCTTTGAGAATAACTATAGAGACCATTGATGTATTATGAAATGTGTCTCCCATGTGTAGTCACCCAGGTGGTCTATTTCCCAAGGTTCTTCCAGTTCTCCAAGACCTATCTACTTAAATAACCTCTTATGTGAGCATAATTTGTTTTCCCTATTTTTTTATTTTCCACAAACTATCCATTAGGTAATCTTTAAATACATATAGAGAAGGTCCTATCCTTTTTCAACACCATTGTATAGGAGGGATCAAATAATTACCTCCACTAAGACCTCCAAACTGGAAAAACCACAATAAGAGACACACTAGTGTTCCCTTAATTTGGGTTTGTATTACAATGGTGAAATAATTCCTACACTTTTCCAATTTGCAGGTAAGTTTTTTCAGTGTACCTGTGGGTTTTTATCCCCACGGTCATGAATAACCTTAACCTAAAGAAAAATTCATAGAGTTCCTAGTATTATAGATTTGGGTTTGTACCATGTCCACTACTCTTCCTCTATGAGACCTGAGAATACAGTTCTCAGTTGGGAGGTTAAGGATTATACATTCTTCTCTATTAAACATGGAATTAGATCCTCTTCCCACTGCAGAACTAATTCTAGCGAATCTCTCCTAGAGTAATCCCCTTGAATTTCTTGTAGGATTTTTCATTCTTGCTCCTCTCTGCTTCTACTTCCTTCACCTTTATTCCTTCCTCACAATTTACACATGTCCAATGTAATGTAAAATGGTGGATGTTTCATATCCATGGATTCTTCCACCAGATGATTAGTGAATGAATATGGTTTCTCGAATATTCCACTTCCTCTTGTTTCTCACATTGATCATGAATCACATGGTATTATAAGTTAATGGTGATCACGAGACCTGCAAGTTCTATATGAGGGATTGAACTATGATAACTATGATTTATACTCTTACTAGGATTTTTAGGATTCCTACATAAGGAACGAGATCGGTGGTAATCCTTCTTAGAACTAATACCAATCAAAACCCCCAATTTACTAGGGAATACTCCTTACAAGTATGCCCTAAAATTCATCCATTGGGGATCCTCATTATGTGTAAGCCCCAAATATACTTCTAAATCACCATGAGACAATACATCACTCTTATAACCTTCTATAGGGAATACCCTTTAGAAATTATCTCCTTAATCATCTAAAAGGGCCATACTCCCCTATAAGATAATCCTGTAGAATATCCACAAGTAAGGTACCTCAAAACATAAGAACATGGGATCAATTATTCTTCTGAATTGGATATGTAGGAGGCCACTATGAGGTTCAAACCCAACACCTTAAATCATCCATGTTATTTCTTGGTCCACATTCACAGTAGGGTATAATTCACCCAAATAATACACATCATTATGAGGTTATCTAGGATTATTTGTAATATTCCCAAACCAAACATTATCTAGGAACCTTATTCCAAGATTTCCATGCCACATGATGTTAAATTGTATAGTTGGGTATTTTTCACTTGAACATAAATTCTATTATGTTCCCAATTAAGTGGACCCAACTTATGTGGGGTTTGATTCATTTCACAATGGTATGTAGGAAGCTAAACAATGTGTTAGATCCCATCTTCAAATAAAATTTTGTGTCCTGGGATAATGATTAAATACTTAGTGAATTTCATATCCATGGATGAGAAATCCAATTTTCCCCACTCTATGGCCATAAAACCTGAACCATAATAATAATGACCAAAGAATATAGAAGTAGTATGTAAGAGGATACCATCGATGTAGAACCTCAGATAAATATAGACATATCCATTGATGAAGAACCTGCAATACAGAAAAATGATTATATTATCTATACATCCTAATAATTTATTGATGATTTTGGGATGACCTATATCATATTTTGGAATTAATGAAGGATTCTTGAACATTTCATAAATCTATATGAAATTCATTGAGTAGTCAATAATTCCCTTTAAAAGGGTGTTATGATCCCTAAATCCCATCCTCAAAACCAATGTGAGTCATTAAGAATCATTGGTCAAAATATCTAACAAGGACATACCTTTGGAACATAGGTCCATTCAAATATAGAATGATTGGGTGTATCTTATTCCATGAACAAACCAATTGAAAAATGTTCAGAAATTGAAAACAATCACGGGGAAAGAAATCCAAGGGGATCAGCCATAAAACCCTTATATTGAATCATCCATTCCAATATACAGTGAATGATATATCGAAGCTCCCAAATACCAGATGACTCGTCACTTCTTTATGTTCATTGCCTGTATTTACCTTGATTATGGTAATTAATCCCACTATATATATACAATGTCACAACATAAAAAACCTTCTAATACATCAAGATCCAAAACACTAATTCCTAGAAAAGTCCTATTATATAGTCGGACTCTTCTTCCAATCATGTTGAAGTCACATGGAATAATGTGAAATATCAATATATTGGGTATTTAAAGGTTTAGAATCAATCATTACAAAAATTTAAATAAAATTATATATGAACATATAGAGTCAAAAGAAGGAAATTATAGTTTTTATGTACATTCTTATTAGTATCCACAAACTCTACTCAATACCACTGAGATACATACACTCAAACATTCTAAGAAAATTAAATTTATACATTTATTAACATCCCATTTTATAGATTCGAAATAATATTATTATCATAGATAAGAAATATGATTGATCTCCAATCATAAAATACCTTTTTATAATAGTAAAGAACTTGATTATAGAGATTAACATGCCTCTCTATAATTTAGGATTATAAGTTTTGGATATACACCATTTATGATTTATTTTTTCAATAAAAACTCTATTTGAGCCTCCACACAATAACAACCATTGTGTCATTTATGACACCATAATATATCTCCATGTAGATATATTACTCAAAATCTCTATGAAAAAAATTTATTTTTACATTTTAATATTCAATATTCCAACCATCTATATAAACCAAGTGGGGAAGCATTTAAATAATTTAATTATCCATAAATGAATAAAATATCTCCTAGAAATATACAACATATATTTATTAAATTCCATTTATAACCTACCTCACCTTATACTATTTCCTGACTCCTTTTTATTCTTTCAACATTTAGACCTAATTTTTAGGAATATATATTGCACCTTGATGTAATTCCATTAGCTAAAATGTATCAGAATCATGAAAGGAGTCCCTATCCTACATTATCACTAACCCACACTACTTCAAGTCATTAAAACTTAATTCCACATTTAAAATATTTTGTTCCCCACAATATATATTTATAAGACATTTCATTTATAATTAATATATACAAACTAGTCATTTGATCCGTGCACAACATCTCAACCCCTTGAGTTTATCTCTTACTCGAAACAACACCTCTAAAAGTCTAGACCAAGAATCCATAATCTAGTTGTATTCCAATACATATGGGATTTATACTTCCAGATAATGATCATTATCACACATTATGGAACTTATATATCAGTCTTGAAATTTTATGATCCATAAAATATCTGGAGCCACCATAACTCCACTAATATCACCATTTTTGTGCTTCATGAAATTATTTCTCTCAGGTACACTATATAGAAGAACTTAATACTTCTATATGACTTTATGAAGGGAGTGGAAACTCTATATTTTGATAGCATTTCCCTATTTTTTGTCCTAGATCAAAAATCCAGTGTATTAATGATAATACCCAACAAAGAAATATTTTTGGGACTTATCATCCAAAAAATTCCTTTTTCTTCGGCATGCCCATTGATGTGTGAAATACATATAATATAATTAAGAATACATATAATATTCATTAATCCAACACAGAGTTTTTCCAAATTAACCTATGGAATATGTTCTGAGGGAAACTATTTCACAAGATATTCCATAAAATTAATTACTTATACCTAAAAATCTATTGGGAAACCCTAATGTAACATACCGTCTTAGTTATCTCATTCGATTTCTAATTCATTCATTCATTCTGGCACACCATTATTCTTCAGTGTCTTTGGAAAAATTTTCTCTATCCAAATAGTTTTTATAAATTAGAAATTCCAAAAATTTATTCATTTATACTCAGCACCACATCAAGAACATAAGATTTAAAATTGTGATAGTTTCCACCATGGATCTGATCCTACTAAAATTTATAAAAACCATACAAATCAAATTAAATTATAACCCCAACACCATAAATGTGGATTTATCATTAATTATAATAATGTGGAATGACTATTTGAATGATTAAATAGAAAATGTACCCAAATGATTATATATACCAAAACAAAATTCTTAATTTATTGTTCCTTTCAAAATGATGCAACCTGATCTCATTATGGTCTACAATTATAAACTCATTACATGTTCCATACTCTAATGTAATCATGTTTTAGACTACCTATCACTTCCATGATCAGTAAACATCTCTTAGAAATGTGTTATAGGTGTCCATAAATTAAAAAACTTAGCTCCATAAGTATTTATCATCATTTATTATGACTTCTATATTGATTCTAAAAAAATGATCCATTATTAAAACTTCATGCGTGCACCGTAGAACCCTATGTGATCTTCCATACATCATTTATATCATCATTATTCATCCAACATACCATGATATTGTTATTCATTAGTCCATAATGTGATGGATGGCCTTCAATTTATATATATATATATTATTCATTTTAAAAATTTATATATCCATTGATAATAATATCAATAACTTATCTATATGAAATACGAACCTTTCTAAATATTCTTGATTCATGATTCTCCATGAACAACCCTTTTATTCCATAGTAAACAATGTTTCTATAGAAAATTACATTTCCATCGTCTAAATATATTTATCTAGAATATTATATTTGATATTCAATAAAACCAATTTTTAGTTACCACTTGAATTGATCCCCATGATAACTATAATATTCTATGATTATGAATGTGATGATAGAATGATCAATACCAAAAACACATTATAAAATTCACACCCATTGATTCCAACAGTCTTTAAATCCATTTTGAAGTCATTCATAAGATACACCACTAATAATAATTCCATCATCCTTTTACCAAAACTTCATTGAATTAGAAATTGTTATTTGAAAACTCTTTTAATGTAATACATGTTGGAACATGACCATTATCTTTTCAATATATTTTACCTATATTTTATTACCGACCACCATTAGGTCTAATATTATATTAATAAAAACTAGATCCTTTCTATTGATCCTTCTACACTCTTCTATTTTCATTGATTCTATATTAATCCACTTAAATTGATAAATAATATCTATTTTGAATAAATAATATTCATCCAACATATTATTGAATTTGAAATATGAAAAATCGATCATTTAAATTCATATATTTAACTTTTATAATGGAATCATTCCACTCAAAAAACATAGAATAAAATAAAATATTAAAAAGTATTGTGACCAAAATTCTTAAAATAATTCAATTTGATGTTTTCCAGGATTTAAAAAACTATGTAGTCGAGCTCTGATACTATATGACTTTGTCTGAATCACTAGAAAGTGTTGCTTTAAAATCATTGTTTACCCCAAAAACAATGATTCGGAATCACAGTTTCCGAACATGAAATGTATATTATGGTTCATGAAGTTCCAAACACAATGAGTCAATGCTTTTGGTATTAGATTTGAGAATCATTACACCACAGTCATACATTGATTCACCATATTAAAATCCTAAACTCACTCTCAATATAGAATTATCCAAAATGTAATGATAACCAAAATCACATAGGTTAACATGAATATATTGTCTCCAAAAAAGTTCATACTCAAAGGGAAAAACTGAAAAATCTATAAGATATAATAATAATATGAAGCCACACTAAGTTACATGTGATAAATTTGTAAAAACCAACCAAAAAAAATAAGAATAGTCTTAATATTCAATACAATGTAGAATTCAATAACCTCAAAAAGGGGCATATAGTAATCTATTTATAGATATGGCTATGTTGAATAGAAATGTTGTTATAAGTTTAAAAACCATTGAATATTATTTGTATTTATCACTTGATCAAGGATTCAACTATCTTATAACTGAAACCCTAACATAAAATGATTTTTTTCGATAAATATGAAAACAAAGACCATTCCCTTATAAAATTTTCCTTCGAGAAATAGTGATACTTCGACCGTATTTTAAACATTGGTTCCAATTTCACTACATTCATCTTGAATTTTTATATACTTTTGATGTCCCTCCTTCATGATAATTAGTTTACATATCTTGAATGTATTCTTTACAGAACCAATCCTAAAAATAACATATCATTATCATCCATCACTATCCATTATCACCATTACAATATCCTGATCTCGATCACATAGCATTTGATATTTTTGTTAATAGATATTTTATTATTTTGGTCTGTATAGACTATCCACAAGTTAAAAAATAAATATAACAAAGATTCATGGAATTATAACCAGAATCTATATGATTCATATTCCCATTCAATATTCACAAAGTTATTATACATATATTCTTCAGTCATTTGTCATTAATAAAAGAATTTATCTATAACACATTATCCACCCAAACCACATAAAAATCCTCCATTATGAATTCAAAATCTAGAGTTGTATAATAAATGTTATTCTAAATATCCTTAACAATTCAAATGATATTATCAGTACATAATTTTACCTAATACCTTGATATCAACCTAACACATCTTGATAAACTAGTATGTGAATTCCCAAGAGCCACTTCTCATTGGTCAAGAGATAAAAAAATGTACTAAGATATCCACTAAAACAATAAGTGAAATGACCTCCATATATAAATGTGTAATCAAAAATTCCAAAAAATATGAATATATAAAAATTATCTCCGTAATATGATATAGAATAATAAAATAAATAAAAATAAAACTATAATGCATAGAGAAAAAATGTTAGTATTAATATACAATACATGGATGTAGAAATTATAATGAATAATCAAATCCATCTATAACACCATTCATTTGTATCACTATAATGTTTTTATTATAATGATTCACATGAAATATTTAATGAAAATGAAATACAATATATTTTATCAATAAAAAAATTAAAATATAGAGTAAAAATTGTCACATTATGGGAATTCAATATGAAATATCATTATGAATTTTTCAAAATAAATAACATAAAAAGTAAATAAAAGACCATTAACATGAAATATTCATCTTCATTGATTTCTTAGAAGATCACACAATCGATCCCAACTATATAATGCTGAAAAAACACTAGTAATATAATAAAACATTGACGAGTGATGTAAATGTACGGGATGAATGAATTTTATTGATCCATGTAAGGATATATATAATAATTTAATATTAACATTATATCAATGGTTTATATATATATTGATATTTATCATAATGTGTTGGATATGTGGTTCTTTTTTAAACTTTTATCTGACAAGTATATTGATTATTTTTTAGTTAAATGTAAATAAATTGTTTTATATAAAACATTTTCCATGTAATTGAAATAAATAATTATTGAATAAAATAAAATATAATAATTATGTATGAGAAAATATCTATTATTTTTTAAATTTTTTATATAATGGAAATTAAATTATACTAATTTCATTAAAAGAATTATTTAGTGAAAATATATTTACTACATTAATGTAATAATTTTATAATTATGTCAATAATGTCTAATAAAAATATTTAAATTGAATAATAACAAAACTATTAATGGTCAATGAATATTTTTCAAATAAAAAATTGTTTCTTTATTTATTTGATTTTATAAGAGATAAAAAGCATATAAATATTATATAATTTTCTGAAATGTATAACTTATATATTCAAAAAATAACATTACATTCATATAATGATTTTTAATCATTATGGATTAATAATAAATCCACTTGAATGCTTAAAATATATTTTTCTAAATTTATTAATCTCTTTTTCAATTTTATTTACAATTATATTCAATCAATATTAGTAATTTGACTGAAAACATGGATAAATTTCAGGGAATCAAGGTAGTAAAATAATTTTAGAGGTTCAATTTAATGTTTGGGAAAAAATGAGTTACCATGTTAAAGATTGAGTTACTGTGATAAGGATTAAATGAGATGAAAATAGGATAAATTAAGTGTAATTGAAAAAACAATATCAGTGCATAACAGTAATTTTTCATTATGAGAGAATTGTAAATATATTCTAATTATTCTCCCAATTTCTAACCAATTTACATGTCAAGTTACAATATTACACGTTAGGGAATGACTATTTAGGTAAATTACACTCAAAAATCACATATAAGAAGACCCCACCCATACCACTCTCAAATCACTATTTTGCATTATTTTACTCTTGAATGCCTATAAATATTTTTTATCATAATGGAAATGTATAAATTAAAATATTATTCTTAAAAAGTAGGACTAAATCCTTGACATCTAAGGAACTCATTTCAACAATAAAATTTATCTATGTATCCTATTCATCCAAATCATTCTCAATTTCCTTATCATATAAAAAATAATTAAATATCATATAGATCTATAATGATATTATATTAAAATAATTATTCTTATCTAAATATTATATTTCTATAATACAAATCAATGCACTTACTCACTACTTAGTGTAAAATATTATTATATCGGTTAGTTAAACAACCTGTATGAATGATGGGATACTAACCAAAGAATTTCCAACATGAATAGGTACCAAGGAATTAATAATAAAAAATATGATATTAAAGATAAATATATTTTGTGAATAATGTTTGTGAAATGGGTTAAAAAAATTTAATGGTCTTTATATATAAACAGATTTTCCATGATAAATCAATTGAGGAATTTTTATAGAATTTTCCATTTTTTAAACCATACACTCAACTTTCATCAAATGAAAATGTGAAATAATAAATAATTAATGAAAATTAATATTCTATATTGAATAATTTAGGAATGATAATATTATTATCAGTGAATGTGGAATAAAATCTTTATTAAAAACCATGTACAAAACAATAAATATTACTAACATTTGAAGATGAATGTAAATAATAGAAAACTAATATATGTGTAAAAATGATAATAGATAAATAGTATTAATTTTAATAGATATGTATAATTTTACCAACTCAGTGATTGTTGTTGATTTTTCTAAAACAAATAACACACAATATTTGATTTGAGGAGTAAATGTAAGAATTTATCATCTCAATTTACTTCCATATAGATATGATATAAGTTCATCACCTATGTTATTTTATCTGGTTTATATACTACCTAATGGATTAATTTTATCATAATTATGATTTAATTTTGTTTATTTAAAAATCAATCTCTTGTTATCTCTCTCATATTATTTTGATTTAAAAGATACCAAATCCCTAGGTTTTTTAATCCAATGCCACTTTGAAATTAACATTATTTATATCTTAATATAAATTGATAATAATGACATATTTTTCTCTTTAAAACATGATATATATTACAATAATATTTTTTTTATTTTTATATGTATTGTCAAATATTTTTCCTTGCATTGGTTTATAATTTACTTGGAATGATGCATGCGAGAGGAACCAATAATTACACTACATTTTACTAGAGAATATTTCGTTCCATGTACATAATTTTTCTCAAATTATTTAACAGATGTCCTTATTTGTAATGAAATTCTACATTATGAATTATAAAAATTAGAGGAAATGTGATATTTTTATTGGGTGGATGACACGTCTGGAGAACCAAGTGTCAAAATTATGTATTTCTTGTTTAGAAATCATAGAGAGTTATTTTTTTGACTTGAACAATGAATCAAAAGCTGAATCCAGAATTGGAGTTTTAGAAGATGAGGATAAGATTAGATGAGATACAACAACATCGAAAGATTTAAAGTATCCCCCACCGACATGATTTTGGCGAAGGAATAAGCCATATTATCAAAGGCTAATCACGGGATACCTTATGGGGAACACTAATAATAGTTTAATGAAGGTTTGTATTATTTTATTGAAATCTATAGACAAATTATTTTATAATACTTAATGAAAAAGTTTGAGATAATTTCCACCACACACTCCTCTTTTCCTCCCTCGTAGAACTTATCTTCATCAAGTATTTATCATCATATAATCCTTTAGTGAATCCAAGTAGGATCCATTGTTATCTTTAATCGTGGTTTATTCATTCATCCTACAATTGTTGATCATTATTTCATTCATTGTAAAAGTGTCCCTGAGTTTATCCTTGTACCTTATGATCATTTAACATCACAATTATCTTTTAATAATGTTTTATTTTTTTCATTATGATCATTGATATATCATTTCAATGTTCATTCAATGTGGATTAAATGACAGAGTTATTATATCATGATGGAATTTTTTAACATCGATGGAACATCGGATCATCCTAGCTAGAGTATGTCATATATCTATGAACACATTCCATTTATGGGAGTTTAAATGAAGAAAAATCCATGATAAATATTTCTCTTTTTTGTTCATTCTTGTTCTAATTATAATCAAGTCATGGATTTGATTTGGGTCTTCTTCTAATCATAGAACTAAGAGTGTGACAAGAGTGGCTAAAACTGTATTTGATAATATTAAATATTTGGTATGGTGTCTGGTTGGTTTCTTCAAGGATCAAATTTAATTTAATTAAATTTTAAATAGTCTTGTGGTATCATGATAATGACTTTATTGGAATGAAGTCCATTTTACTAGATAATCGTTCAATATATGTTTCATCATTTTTATGATTAGGTGTTCATATTTGGTCATTCATTTGATATCTATTGGTTTTGTATTGAATGTGGGTTATTATGATCATTTAAATAATTATAATTTAGTTATAATAAATTGTTTCATATGGTTTGGAATGAGAATAACCTTGTTGTGAGATTTGGAGGCTTAAAGAACATGGACTACTTGGACAAAGTCATTGGGATATACATGTCCTAGTTTTTACATCGTTTGAGGTTGGGGGTCTGTGTAATTTACCCTATAGTACAAATAATGGTTTATTATTATTCATAATGTGGTTCTCCACCATCATATAATTACACATAAATTGATAATGTGCTATGAATAATAAGTATTATATAATTTATTAACTCAATTAAAACACAATTAATTAAATTTTATATACCTAAAGTAATTGGAAAAAGTGATAAGGACCATGATAAAATCTAATGCACTTTCATAATACAAGATTATAATGGTTGAGGATTTACAACTAAGGTTTTCTATAAACTAATTGAAAGAAATTGAGTGTTTTATTGGGCTACATGAAACCTAGGGATTATAAGAACATGTATACTACTCTAACTACATGTATAGTGACTATGAAATAAGATAATATTCCAGTCATTGTTCATTTGTTCACTCTTATTATCTATAATGTGATATATTTATTGGTATAACGTTCATAACCTTTATTCGTGGTGATAAAATGTGTGTGTGTAGACCATGAGATCATAATGCGACACTAGATTATATAAATATTCTTATTTATCTTATAATTTCATGTTACATTTTGTGCAACTAATTTTTCATTGGGACATGTTTTATATTGTCCTTATATGCTATGTACTATTGAATATATTTATATTCCCATTGACAGATTAAATGGTTCTCATAACAATTATACTATCATGATATTCATATCCTTTGGATGGTATGTTCTGTTAACTAGCTACAAATATGATGATAGAAATGATTAAAGTGTAGGTGTATGAAAAACATATGGTCCAACATGGAACTCTATGCCATATTAATTCTGAGAAACATGATGATAGTTGAAGCTTTGTGAAAATCAAGTGACATGTCGATACTTAATGACTTATGGATACCGATTAGAAGGTTAATAAAAGATGATTTGTGAATACTAAGTAGCATGTTGATACTCGATACCCTGTGGATATCGAGTAACCATCCAATACTCGATGCCTTGATGATAACGTGTACCATATCACTAGTCAGCCAGGTTTCCCAACCTCAGACTTTATACCAAGTTTATATTGAGATACATGGTTCCCTGAATCCTTGAGTATAATGAGTGACATGATAACTCTTTAAATGGTGTAACAACCATTTTTGATTCTTCTCAGTTACTCCTAACTTCCATTAAATCTACCCATCCATAATACAAGTGTAGTGGTTATTACTAGGATTTTTCATAGCATGGTAAGATCACGACTACTAAACATATTGTTCATTATTTATTGTGTGTGATTACTAACATTGTTCTTATATTTCATAGTTACTTAATGGATTTTGACTCTATTTTTACCTTACCACATGAACATACACTACATTTTACTGATTAGTTATTATATTGAGTTGTTGGTTCCCAAATACATTGTAATCACACCTTGCTCATGCATTCATGCCACATGTGTATTAGAGTATCCCTTACATATTGTAGGTGTAGGACCCTAGAACACCCTGAGAGGGGAGGGGTGAATTAGGGTGAGAAATTTATCTTTTAAAAACAAGGATCTTGTTCCCACATTGGTAGGAACTTGTTAAACCTGTGTGATGGATATGATCACCAATAAAACATTCACATGAAAAGAGATGAAAAAACAATTTTTACTTGGTTCACTCCTAAGGGCTACTTCCAAGGAGCATACACCGACAGATTTTATTTCATACCAAATTCTTCTATTCTTTACTAGATGTGGATTACAATGGTTCGGGCAGAGTCACTCTGTCCCAGGCTCACTGTCATTACAAAAGTTTGGGGATAGCTCACTGCGTCCCTTGGGTCACTCCTGTTGACTCCCCCCCAGCTCACTACATTTGGTGAAGTCCCACTCAGTTTATAGATGTGAAGGTCTCTTCAACATATATACATGAAGTTATTTTTATCCTGTTCAACACAATACCTTCTTGCATAAGAGTTCAGATTTGATGCTCTTTTCAGATCAATCCTTCTTCTTTAGTGAAATTACTGAATTCACTAGATCCACTTTTCTATGTTTGCCTGAATCACAACCACTTATGTGATTGCTCAGTAAATTAAGCTTAGCTTACTTGGCATTGCCAGAATCATATCTCCATGTATGCATGAGATCATGAATGTATCATTTAGACTTCCTATTTAATCTCACTTTGCACTGAAGGTATCGGGAAATATTTCGGCTTTTGTGCAGCTCCAAAAAGACCGGTAGGCTTCAGCAATACCTGGCGCGCTTCCCTAATCCTGACGTGCAAGTCTCAAGATGGTGCCAAGTCTCAGCGCACAAGTCCAAACTGGCATGCAAGTTCAGTTCTCCCTCTTGCATGACACACACCTCTTCAACTTCAAACTTGAGCGACCCAACTCCTTTTCCACCCAAACCCATTTTGGCGCACAAAGGTAACATGTCACGCTACATCCAATCATTACACCCAAGTATCATCAAACTAACCGTGCGACTCTACCTTCCCCATCTCCAAACTTGCGCGTCCTTGAACCACTTTCACGATCACCACACCTTCACGACAGGAGATCTGATTTTCCTTATGTGTTGAGCTCTTACTAAATGAGTAGGGGTCAACCTGTATTTATAGGCATTTGTACACCCTGCGCGACAACGCACATGTCTCCCCTCAGCATGAAAGTTTCAGCACTCAAGTATCTACCCCTACAAGTCACTTATGCGACCAACTTCCAAACTTTGGTGCCCTTCTCCCTTTCCCATATTTTCATGTTCTGATCTTGAAAAACAAAAGGCACGCAAGTTACCAAGACTCCAAGTAATCGGCGCGCAAGTCCCTTTACCAAAAACACTTTTCAAATCACATGCTCAACCAACATCAATACTTGCGCGACTCCCATTCCGTTTCCATATTTAGAAGTTCTAATCATAAAAAACATATGGCACGCAAGTCTCCTCTCCTTCAAGTAAACAATACGCAAGTATGTTTTTCCACGCTAGTCACTTGCACGACCTAACCCAAAACTTGCGCAACCCTTATCCCTTTTCCAAAAACCACTTTTCTTCACCTGTCGATTTTCTGGACCAAAAATTTGGAAAACACTATAAAACGGTGCCACCTTATTTCTGTACTTTTTATACTGCTTCCTGATAATCCATTCCTTTTTCGACGTTCGTGAATCAATCATGTATTGTTAACCACAGCCCTTGAACTATGTTCTGTGATTTTCCTTCCTCATTAACGCTTCTTCTTTCAACACAAACTCCACAATCGTGATATATATCCTTTGATAGATTATCTTTAGCATTATTATATTTTGATATAATGTGAAGTACATGGCCATCTTTGGATTCCAATCCCTTTCACATTGTCTTCTTCTTCAACTGTCATTCTCTACTTCATGAAAATAATAGGATTCTATTATTCAAGAAGTCTTCTGCATGGTTATGATGAAATCATGAATAATTTCATGGTGTCCATCAAATCCCCATTCTTCATTAATCATCTTCAAATGGATTATATCTCACCATTCATCACTACTGTAAAAAATGTGTCACCTTTGACACATGTTCGTTGAGCATATGGTCTGTTCAACAATCATCTGACATTCTATTCCTCCATTTCATTGGAGTAATTCTTGATCTCCTTCATTTTTATCATCATTGACAACTATTGAAAAAAAATACAACCTTATACAAAAAGTGGTCCCAACAATCTCACCCTTTGTATTTTGTTGTCAATACCATAAATATCTTCTGAAATGAATTCGTCAATGTAAAATTGAGAATCATCTCTTCAATCAAGTATTCTTTTCAAACATTCATTTCAATTTCTCTCCCCGGTATTGAAAATAAATACAATGATCCTGGTAGGGAGGGTATCAATCTATATTTAAGAAATATTTCATTAATCATTTCACTATATGTCTACTTGAGAAATGATCGAAAAAGAAAACAAGAGGATTGGATTTAAGAAACAAGTCTGTCCATTATTCCCAGATCATGAAACCACATGATATGAGAACAAATTTACTTTGTCTTCAAGGGTTTTCTACTTTCATTTTAGGTTAAAGAAATCAAATGTGGTAGGGAATAACCAACCTGATACTCATGTACTCACATCAGAAAACTCGACAAAAACATTCATGTGGAATTGGAAGGATAAGTGGCCTTGGGGCATATCCATTCTAGTTATGTCACTAATCAATTCAGTTACTCCCCCTTTCTAGAATGAGCTTTGTTCAGCCAAAGTTGATACTGATTGAAACAATGATTTTAGAAGCCTCTTCATTTTTTATCCCCCTCAAGGGAAAAACTCTTCGTCATCTTTAACAAGAGTGATCATTAATCATCTTAATATTTGAATATCAATTGAATAATATTCCAATGATGGAAACCTCATCAGATTAGCTATAAAGAGTTGACAACATTCACTACTTCTCAGGTTCTCCCCCTGAGAGCATGATTCACCATCAATTCCCTACATTATCAGCACAAATACAATACACAAATGATTATGGGAATAAGGTGGTTCCTTCTTGCTTCATCAACATGAGCTACATGGTTGAGGTTATTTTCTCAACCAAGTTCACATGTTCACTCTAGTCTTCATTCCTGCACAATTGAACAAATGTTATGATATGTGTTGATGTGGCATGGTTCTCTTCACATTTTCTTCTATGTGGTATGGAGAATTATTCTTCTTAATAACCATTCTGAATGATGTATTCTAACTCCTTTTGAGGACTTCTTCTTTCTCTAGTATTAAGGTTAGACAAACTTTTGCAATGTGATGAGATTTCTTGCATATCTCACACAGAACTTCTTTGACACATCTATTTATCTTGGTTTGCAATCTCTCCTACACTCTGTCTTCATCACGTGAAAGTTTATCTTTTCTTTTATCAACAACCTTGGCCTTTTCTTCTTCAAGTTTCCTCATTCTTTTCAAATATTCTGGACAGATGAACAATATGCCATTTGGAACTGTTGAAGCTAGTTTGGATCTTCGAGATGGGTTTATTTGAGTTTCATCCCACTTAGTTTTTCTTTTGGATGAATGACCCTTCTATTTCATGGATCTAAAATCTTGGGTCTTCTCAGCATCCCTACTTTATATCTTCTTGGGGAAATGTGTGTTCACAATATTCTTTTGATTTCTTACCAAGGTACTTTCCCAGAAAGTCCGATCCAAGCAAGCTTGGACCACCAAATTTATTAATAAAATAAAAGTGCAGAAACAGGAGAAAGAAGAGAGAGAGATGGGCATGTACCTACCTTGGGACCACTACCGTTGCATACATCACAGATGCTATCAAGAATTCCAAATCTATTTGCTGTAAACAGATGCTTCTGGACCTGCCGATGTTACTTTTTCTTCTCTGGATTTGTTCCCTTTTATTCAATCTTTCTTTGTGCCTTTTTATTAAATGTATTGTACCAACAATCCAGTGCATAATGCCCAAATCTGTTGTAGCACCAATATTGACAAACAAATCATTTATTCTTTTTGTCTTTTATATGAGGTTGTGGGGACATCTTCTTAATTTTTTGTGCTCTATCTGAGGAACCATCTTCCTCAATTTTCTTTCCATACAACCTAGACATAGTAGTAGGTTTCTTATCTTCCCCTTTCCTCATCCATGCTTGTTAAGAATTATTCTTCCAACCCGCACTTTTTGAAAGAACATATTTAGAAACAATAGTATAGGTTTGCATGGATGGTGCCTTCACATTCATAGCTACTTGTGATAGATCAATTAGTGAAGTCATGGTCTTCTTATCACATGTTTGAGGTCTTTTGGTTGTAGAATCCTCCAGTGATCATTGAGTATAAGAAAAAAATGATTCTTGAGATGGATAGTAAAGAGTTGTCATAATCTTTCTATCTCATGTTGGAGGTATTTCAGCTTTATAATCCTCCAATGAACATTGAGTACAAGTGTCACCTGTTTCATTCTTTTGTGAAGTCTCAAAATGTGTCTTCTCAAGAATTGACAATTGGGCTTCCAATTTTTGACTTTCAATATTGAGGATTATCTTCTGATCTTCAATCATGATCATCTTCTCTTCACAAGTCTTCTTCATTTTTTCAACCTCATATTCATGAATCTTAACTTTGTTTTGTAACAAATAGTTATGTTT
This sequence comes from Viscum album, assembly GCA_963277665.1. NCBI lineage: Eukaryota > Viridiplantae > Streptophyta > Magnoliopsida > Santalales > Viscaceae > Viscum > Viscum album. The sequence goes on along the minus strand of OY728140.1, from coordinate 31,752,701 downwards.
CTTGAATCTCTTGGATATTTCTTCCAAACAAAAACAATTAACATTAGTGCACTTCTTCAGATCAGCTTAAAGAATATGGATCTTTTCATTTAGAGTCCTATTGACTCCCTCTATTTATTCAATGACTTTAATTTTTTTGGTGAGATTAAAGCATTCAAGAATTTTTTCTTCCAAGCCCATTTCCAAATTATCAGCTTCTTCGTCCAATAGACTGATCTCAGCCTGCCTGCATTGAAATATTCTAAAATTACGGGCAACTCATTCTACAGGAATATCAAGAAGATATCTTATTAATATTTCTTGATCACTTGTGATACAAGTGTCTTGATTTCCTATAGTAGGAACCTAAGCCACCTACACGATACTTTCCAAGCCTGATATCTCATCATTATTGGAAGGTAATGGAGAACTAGACACTGCATCTTCTTTGGATATGTGGGACTTCTTCAACTGCCTATTCTCTTTCTTTTTCCTATTTTTCATGGTCTTGATAGATGTAGCATTCTGTTCAGAAATGACTGAATCATTATCAAGACTATACTTCATTGTTGACTTTAGGAAAGAATCTCAAATCCTCTCCTGAATAAAAGTACTGTAGAGTATCCAAAATACTTGAACCTTTCTATCTGATACCACTTGTAGGACCCTGAAAAACCCTGAGGGGGGAGGGTTGAATTAGGGTTGCAGATTTTTCTTTTCAAAACAAGGATCTTGTTCACACGTTGGTAGGAACATGTTAAACCTATATAATGGATATGATCAGCAATGAAACATTCTAATGCAAAGAGATGACACATCAATTTTTACTTGGTTCGCCCCTAAGGTCTACGTCCAAGGAGCATACACCGACAGGTTGTCTGTCATACCAAATTCTACTATTCTTCACTGGATGAAGATTACAAATGTTTGGGCACAATCACTCAGTCCTAGGCTCACCGTCTTTACCAAAGTTCAGGGATAGGTCACTGCATCCCTCAAGTCACTCCCGTTGACTCCCCCTAGTTCACTACCTTTGATGAAGTCCCTCTCAGTTTAAAGACATCATGTTCTCTTCAAAAGATAGACATGAAGTTATTTGTCTCCTGTTCATCACAAGACTTTGCTTTCATTAGAGTTCAGAGTTGATACTATTTTCAGTTCAATCCTTCTTCATTAGTGCAATGAATGAATTCACTAGATCCTATTGTATTTGTTTTCCTGAATCACAACCACTTATGTGATTGCTCAGTAAAAGAATCTCATCTTACAAGGCATTGTTAGAATCAGTTCTCCATGTATAAATGAGATCATGCATATATAATTTAGATTTCCTCTTTAATCTCACATTTCACTGAAGGTATCGGGAAATCTTCAGGCTTTTGTGCAGCTCCAAAAAGACCAGCGAGCTTTAGCAATACCTGGCACGCTTCCCCAAGCCCAGTGCGCAAGTCTCAAGACGACGCACAAGTCTCGGTGTGCAAGTCCAAACTGGCGTGCAAGTTCAGCTCTCCCACTTTCGGGACACAAACCTCTTCTACATAAAAACTGCGCTACCAAACTCCTTTTACACCCAAACCAGTTTTGGTGCACAAAGGTCACCTGTCGCGCTACTTCAAATCCTAGCGCGCAAGTATTACCAAACTACCTACGCGACTCTTCCTTCCCCATCTCTAAATATGCGCGAACCACCACCACTTCCATGACCATCACACTTGCGTGACGGGGGCTATGATTTTCTCTAAGTGTTGAGGTCATACTAAATGAGGAGGGGTCGACCATTATTTATAGGCATTTGGACACCGTGCGTGACAGCACCCATGTCTCCCCTTGGCATGCAAGTTTCAGCGCGTAGGTCTCTGCCCCTGCAAGTCACTTGTGCCACCAACTTCTAAACTTGGGAGCCCTTATCCCTTTTCCATATTTTCATATTCTGATCTTCAAAAATAATTGGCGCACAAGTTCCCAAGACTCTAAGTAATCGGTGCACAAGTCCCTTTACAAAAAACACTTTTCAAATCACTTGCGTGACCAACTTCAATATTTGCACGACTCTCTTTCCTTTGCCAAATTTTGAAGTTCTGATCATGAAAAACATATGGCGTGCAAGTATCCTCTCCTTCAATTCAATGACACACAAGTTTGTTTTTCCGTGCTAGTCACTTGCATGGACTAACCCAAAACTTGCACGACTCTTATCCCATTTCCAAAAACCTCTTTTCTTAACTTGTCGATTTCCAAGCCAAAAAATTTGGCAAACACTGGAAAATGGAGCCACCTTATATCTTTACTTTTTTTACCGCTTCCAGATCATCCATTCCTTTTTCGATGTTCATGAATCAAACATGGATCTTTAACCACAACCCATGAACTCTTTTCAATGATTTTCCTTCCTTAGAAACTCTTCTTCTTTCAACAAAAACTCCACAATCATGATATATATCCTTTGATAGATCAGCTTTAGCATCATCATATTTTGATATAATGTGATGTGCATGGCCATCTTTGGATTCCAATCCCTTGAACATTGTCTTCTTCTTCAACCATCATCCTCAACTTCTTGAAAATCCTATGATTATATTCTTCAATAAGTTTCTTAAATGGTTCTCTTGCAATCATGAAGAATTGTATGGTCTTCATCAAATCCCCATTCTTTATTAATCATCGTCAGATGGATTATATATCACCATTCTTCACTATTGTAAACAATGTGTCACCTTTGACACATGTTTTCTGAACATATAATCAGTACAACAATAATCTGACTTTCCATTCCTCCATTTCATTAGAGTACTTCTTGATCTCTTTTATTTGGATCTTCATTGGGAACTATTGAAAACAAACACTACCTTATACACAAAGTGGTCCCAACAATCTCCCCCATTGTATTTTGTTGTCAATACCCTACATATCTTCTGAAATGAATTCATCAATGTCAAAAATGTGAATCTTCTCTTCAATCAACTTTTCATTTCAAACATTCATTTCACTTTCTACCCCCCTTATTGACAATAAATACAAAGCTCATGGTAGAGAGGGTATCAATCTATACTTAAGAAATGTGTCATTAATCATTTGACTCTATGTCTACTTGAGAAATGATCGATGTAGAAAACATGAGGATTTGATTTAGACAACAAGGCTATCCATTATTCACAGATCATGATACCACATGAGATGATAAGAGATGTACTTTTTCCTTAATGGTTTTCCACTATCATTTCGGGTTAACGAAATCAAATGTGATAGGGAATAATCAACCTGAAACTCCTGTACTCACATCCGCAAACAAATCAAAATCATTCAATTGCAATTGGAAGGATAAGTGGACTTGTGGTACTTACATAATATTATGTCACTGATCAATGTAGTTACTACTCCATTGTATAATGATCATTGATCAGCCGGAGTTGATAGTGATTGAAACGATGATTTTGGAAGCATCTTCATTTTTTTCTCCCCCTAAAGGGATACACTCCTCGTCATCTTCATCCAGAGTGATCCATAATCATCTTAATATTTTCCTATCAATTGAATAATATTCAAAGGATGGAAACCTCTTCATCTTAGATATCAAGAGTTGACACCATTCACTACTTATCAGGTTCTCCCCCTGAGATCATGCTTCACCTTCAATTACCTGCATTATTAGCACAAATACAATTCACAAATGATTAAGGGAATAAGGTGGTTACTTCTTGCTCCATCAACATGAGCTGTATGGTTTAGGTTCTTTTCTCAACCGAGTTCCTCTATTCACTCCAGTCTTCATGCCTGCACAATTGAAAATTTGTTCTGATATGTGTTGATGTGGCATGGTTCCCTTCACATTTTCTTCTACGCGGTATGGAGAATTATTTTTCTGAATAATCATTCTGAATGATGCATTCTCACTCATTTTGAGGACTACTTCTTTCTCTGGTATTAAGAATAGACAACCTTTTGCAATGTGACCAGATTTATTGCATCTCTCACACAGAACTTCTTTGACACATCAGTTTATCTTGGTTTGAAATCTCTCATGCACTCGATCTTCATCACATGAAAGTTTTTCTTTTACATAATCACCAGAATTGGACTTTTCATTTTCAATTTTCCACATTATTTTCAAATATTTTATCCAGATGGCCAATATGCCATTTGGAACTGTTGTAGCTGGTTTGGATCTTCCACATGGGTTCATTTGAGTTTCTTCCCATTTAATTTTCCTTTTGGATGAATGACCCTTCAATTTCATGGATCTAAAATCCTGGGTCTTCTCTGCTTCCCTACTTAAGATCTTCATGGGGAAATGTGTGTTAACAATATTCTTATAATTTCATCCCAAGGTACTTGCTTAATGCTTTGAAGGAATCAGAGGTCTTCTTTTCATATAAAAAGTGAAATCATGTTGAGATGGGCATGTACCTAACTTTTGACCACTGCCGTGGAATACATCACAGATGTTATTAAAAATTCCAAATCTGTTTTCTGTAAACAGATACTTCTAGACTTGTAGATGTTTCTTCTTCTCTATGGATTTCTTCCCTTTGATACAGTATTTCATTGTGCTTTTTCATTAAAGGTATTGTACTAACAATCCAGTGCACAATGCCCAAATCTGTTACAACACCAACATTGTCCCACAAATCATTTCTTCTTTATATCATCTATATGAGGTTTTGGGGCCATCTTCTTAATTTTTTTGTTCTCTATCTGAGGAACCATCTTCCTCATTATTATTTCCATACTACCTAGCCATAGTAGTAGGTTTCTTATCCTCCCCTTTCCTCATCCGTACTTGTTTAGAATTTTTATTCCAACCTTCACTTTTTGAAGGAACATATTGAGAAACAATAGTACAGTTTTTCATGGATGATACCAACACTTTCATAGCTACTTGTGACAGATCAATGAGTAAAGTCACGATCTTCTTATCACATGATGGAGGTCTTTTGATAGTAGAATCATCCAGTGATCAATGAGTTCCAGCAGCAACAGATTCTTGAGATGGATAGTCAACAGTTGTCATAATATTTCTTAAACATGATGGAGGTATTTCAGCTATAGAATCCTATAATGATCATTGAGTAAAAGCATCACCTATTTCATTCTTTTGTGAAGTCTCAATATGTGTCTTCACAAGATTTTTCAATTGGGATTCCAATTTTTTGACTTTCAATATTGAGGATGATCTTCTGATCTTCAATTATGATCATCATCTCTTCACAAGCCTTCTTCAGTTTTTCAACCTCATCTTCATGCATCTTATCATTGTTTTCTATCAAAGAGTCATGTTCCTTGAATCTCTTGGATGTTTATTCCAAACAAAAACTCTTGACTTCAGTGCACTTCTTCAGCTCAAATTCAAGTGTATGGATCTTTTCTTTTAGAGTCTTATTGACTCACTCTATTTCTTCAAAGACTTTAATCTTCTTGGTGAGCTTTAAGCATTTGAAATTTTTTCCTTCCAAGCCCTTTTCCAAATTATCAGCTTCTTCTTCCAATCGATTGATCTTAGCCTTCCTGCATTGAAATATTCTAAAAACAGAGGCAACTCTTTCTTCAGGAATATCATGTAGATAGCTTATTAATTTCTATGGATCACTTGGGATACAAGTGTCTTTCTTTCCTATAGTAGGAACCTGAGCCACCATCTCAAAACATTCTACGCCTGATATATATTCATTATTGGAAGGGCATGGAGAACTAGACACTATATCTTCTTTGGATATGAGGGACTTCTTCAACTGCTTCTTCTCTTTCTTTTTACTGTTTGTCATGGTCTTGTTGGATATATGTTTCTGCTCAGAAATTACCGAATTATTATCAAGACTTCACTTCTTTGTTAACTTTAGGAAAGAAATTAAAATCCTCTTTTGAATAGAATTACTATAGAGTATCCAACATACATGAACCTTTCTGTATGATACTACTTTTAGGACCCCGGAACACCCTGAGAGGGGAGGGGTGAATCAAGGTGAAAATAGTTTCTTTTAAAAATATGGATCATGTTCCCATGTTGGTAGGAACTTGTTAAACCTGTATGATTGATATGATCAGCAATGAAACATTCACATTCAAAGAGATGACACATCAATTTTTACTTGGTTCACCACTAAGGGATACATCCACGGAGCATATGCCGGCAGGTTGTCGGTCATGCCAAATTACACTATTCATTACTAGATGTGGATTACAAAGGGTCAGGCATAGTCACTCTGTCCTAGGCTCACTGCCTTTACAAAAGTTCAGGGATAGCTCACTGCATCCCTCGGGTCACTTCCATTGACTCCCCCTGGCTCACTACCTTTGGTGAAGTCCCACTCAGTTTATAGATGTAAAGGTCTCTTCAACATTTAGACATGAAGTTCTTTGTCACCTGTTTAGCACGATACTTTTTCTGCATTAGAGTTCAAAGTTGATGCTCTTTTCAGTTCAATCCTTATTCTTTAGTGCAATGAATGAATGCACTAGATCCTCTTGTCTTTGTTGGACTGAATCACAACCACTTATGTGATTACTCAGTAAATGAATCTCAGCTTACATGGAATTATCATAATCAGTTCTATATGTATGCATGAGATCAGGCCTATATTATTTAGATTTCCTATTTAATCTCACTTTATACCGAAGTTATCGGGAAATCTTCCGGATTTTGTGCAGCTCCAAAAAGACTGGTGGGCTTCAGCAATACATGGCGCGCTTCCCCAATCCCAGCGCACAGGTCTCAAGATGGTGTGCAAGTCTCACTGTGCAAGTCCAAACCGACGCGCATGTTTAACTCTCCCACTTGCGCGACACACACCTCTTCAACTTCAAACTTGCACGACCCAACTCCTTTTCCACCCAAACCAGTTTTGGCGCACAAAGTTCACCTGTTGGACTACTTCAAATATTGGCGTGAAAGTATCACCAAACTACCGGCGTGATTCTTGCTTCCCCAGCTCCAAACTTGTGTGACCCACCACCACTTGCAAAACCACCACACCTGTGTGAAGGGAGATCTGATTTTCTCTATGTGTTGATCTCGTACTGAATGAGGAGGGGTCGACCTGTATTTATAGGCATTTGGACACCATGCGTGACGACGCACATGTCTCCCCTCAGCACACAAGTTTCAACGCGCAAGTCTCTTCCCCTGAAAGTCACTTGCGCGACCAACGTCCATACTATGGTACCCTTCTCCCTTTGCCATATTTTAATGTTCTGATCTTGAAAAAAACAGGCACAAATGTTCCCAAGCCTCCATGTAATCGGCGCGGAAATCCCTTTACCAAAAACACTTATCGAATCACTTGCATGAACAACTTCAATACTTGTGCGACTCTATTTCCTTTTCCATATTTTGAAGTTATGATCTTGAAAAACATATGGCGCACAAGTCTCTTATCCTTCATGTCAATGACACACAATTATGTTTTATCACGCTCGTCACATGCGCGACCTAACCCAAAACTTTTGTGACCCTTGTCCCTTTGACAAAAACCACTTTTCTTCACTTGTCGATTTTCAGGCCAAAAAATGTGGCAAACACTAGAAAACGAAGCCACCTTGTATCAATACATTTTTTACCACTTCCAGATCATCCATTCCTTTTTCGACGTTCCTAAATCAAACATGTATCATCAACCACAACCCTTGAACTCTTTCCTGTGATTTTACTTCCACAACAACTCTTCTTCTTTCAACAAAAAATCCACTATAGTGATATATTTCCTTTGATAAATCAACTTTAGCATCATCATATTTTGATACAATGTGAAGTGCATGGCCATCATAGGGTTCCAATCCCGTGCACATTATCTTCTTCTTCAATCATCATTCTCTACTTCCTGCAAATCATAGGATTCTATTCTTCAAGATGTCTTTTATACGATCCTCGTGATGTCATGAATAATTTCATGGTCTTCATCAAATCCAAATTCTTCTTTAATCATCTTCAGATGGATTATATCTCGCCATTCTTCACTGTTGTAAACAATGTGTCACCTATCAAAAATGTTCTCTGAACATATGATCAGTACAACAATCATCGGTCGTTTAATTCCCTAATTTTATTAGAGTACTTCTTGATCTCCATAATTTTAATCTTCATTGACAACTATTGAGAAAAAATACAACATTGTACACAAAGTGGTCCCAACAATCTCCCCCTTTGTATATTTTTGTCAATACCTTACATATCTTCTGAAATTCATTCGTCAATGTCAAAATGGGAATCTTATCTTCAATAAACTTTTCTTTTCAAAATTTCATTTCACTTTCTCTCTCCCTTGTTGACAATAAATACAAAGCTCATTGTAGGGAGGATATCAATCTATACATAAGAAATATTTCCTTAATCATTTCACTCTATGTCTACTTGAGCAATACTCGACGTAGAAAACAATAGGATTTGATTTAGACAACAAGGATATCCATTATTAATATATCATGATACCACATGAGATGAGAACAGATGTACTTTGCCTTCAAGGATTTTCTACCTTCATTTTGGGTTAAAGAAATCAAATGTGATAAGGAATAATCAACCTGAAACTCCTGTACTCACATCCACAAACAGATCAAAAATATTCAAGTGCAATTGGAAGGATAATTGGCCTTGTGGAAATTCCATTTTTATTATGTCATTGATCAATGTAGTTACTCCTACTTTGTATAATGATCTTTGTTCAACCGGAGTTGATACTGATTGAAACAATGATTTTGGAAGCTTCTTAATTTTTTCTCCCCCTCAAGGGATACACTCCTCATTATCTTCATGAAGAGTGATGCTTAATCATATTAATATCTGAATATCAATTGAATAAACTTCTAAGGATGGAAACCTCTTCATCTTAGCTATCAAGAGTTGATAGCATTCACTACTTCTCAGGTTCTCCCCTTGAGAGCATACTTCAACTTCAATTCCCTGCATTATAAGAACAAATACAATACAAAAATGATTAAGGGAATAAGGTGGTTTCTTCTTGCATCATCAACCTGAGATGCATGGTTTAGGTTCTTTTCTCAACCAATTTCCTCTGTTCACTCTAGTCTTCATGCCTGCACAATTGAAAATATATTCTGATATGTGTTGATGTGGCATGGTTCCCTTCACATTTTCTTCTGCGTGGTATGGAGAATTATTTTTCTTAATAACCATTATGAATGATGCATTCTAACTCCTTTTGAGGACTGCTTCTTGATATGGTGTTAAGGTTAGACAAATTTTTGCAATGTGACCATATTTCTTGCGTCTCTCTCATAGAACATCTTTGGAACGTCTGTTTATCTTGGTTTGAAATATCTCCTGTAGTCTGTCTTCATCACGTGAAAGTTTTTATTTTCCTTTATCACCAGACATAGCCTTTTCATTTTCAATTTTCCTCATTCTTTTCAAATCATCTGTCTAGATGACCAATATATCATTTTGAACTGTTGCAGCTGGTTTGGATCTTCCACATGGGTTCATTTGAGTTTCATCCAACATTGTTTTTCTTTTGGATGAATGACCCTTCAATTTCATGGATCTAAAATCTTGGGTCTTATCAGCTTCCCTACTTGATATCTTTTTGGGAAATGTTTGTTCACAATATTCTTCTGATTTCTTCCCAAGGTACTTGATTTTTATATTGACGGAATCAGAGGTCTTCTTTTCATATCAAAAGTGAAAGCATGTTGAGATGGGCATGTACCTACCATGTGACCACTAAAGTGGCATACATCACAGATGTTATCAAGAATTCCAAATCTGTTTGCTGTAAACAGATGCTTCTGGACTTGTAGATGTTGCTTCTTCTTCTCTGTATTTCTTCCCTTTGATACAAGCTTTCTTTGTGCTTTTTCATTAAAGGTATTGTACCAACAATCCAGTGCACAATGCCCAAATCTGTTGCAGCACCAACATTTTCCCACAAATCTTTTTTTCTTAATATCATCTATATGAGGTTGTCATGCCATCTTCTTGATTTTTTGTGCTATATCTAAGGAACTATCTTCCTCCTTTTTCTTTCCATCCAATCTTGCCATTATATTAGGTTTCTTATCCTCCTTTTTCTTCATCCATACTTGTTTAGAATTGTTCTTCCAACCTGCACTTTTTGAAGGAACATATTGAGAAACAATATTATAGGTTTTCATGGATGATAACATTACTTTCATAGCTAATTGTGACAGACCAATGAGTAAAGTCACGATATTCTTATCACATGTTGGAGTTCTTTTGATAGTAGAATCCTCTAGTGAGCATTGAGTACCAGCAGCAAATGATTTTTGAGATGGATAGTCAACAGTTTTCATAATATTTCTTTAACATGTTGGAGGTATTTCAGCTTTAGAATCCTCCAATGATAATTGAGTACAAGTGTCACCTGTTTCATTCTTTTGTGAAGTATTAATATGTGTCTTCTCAAGATTTGTCAATTGGGCTTCCAATTTTTGAATTTCAATATTGAGGATGATCTTCTGATCTTCAATTATGACAATATTATCTTCACAATTCTTCTTCAGTTTTTCAACCTCATCTTCATGCATATTATCTTTGTTTTGTATCAAAGAGTCAGGTTCCATGATTCTCTTGGAAGTTTCTTCAAAACAAAAACTCTTGAATTCAGTGCACTTCTTCCGCTCAGCTTCAAGCGTATGGATATTTTCTTTTAGATTCTTATTGACTCCCTCTATTTCTTTAAAGACTTTGATCGGTTTGGTGAGCTTTAAGCATTCAATAATTTTTCCTTCTAATCCCTTTTCCAAATTATCAGCTTCTTCTTCCAATCGATTGATCTCAAACTACATGCATTGAAATATTCCAAAAATAAGGGCAACTCTTTCTTCCAAAATATCACATAGAAATCTTATTAATTTATCCTGATCACTTGGGATACAAATGTCTTTCTTTCCTATAGTAGGAACCTGATCCACCTGCTTGATACTTTCCAAGCCTGATATTTCTTCATTATTGGAAGGGCATGGAGAACTAGACACTGTATCTTCTTTGGATATGAGGGACTTCCTCAACTGATTCTTCTCTTTCTTTTTACTGTTTGTCATGGTCCTGCTGGATGTAGGTTTCTGATCAAAAATTACTGAATCATTATCAATACTGCACTTCATTTTTGACATTAGGAAAGAAACTCAAATCCTCTTCTGAATAGAATTATTGTAGAGTATCCAACATACGTGAACCATTTCGTATGATACAACTTTTAGTACCCCAGAACACCCTGAGAGGGGAGGGGTGAATCATGGTGACAACTTTTTTCTTCTAAAAACAAGGATCTTGTTCCCACATTGGTAGGTACTTGGTAAACCTGTATGATCGATATGATCAGTAATGAAACATTCAAATGCAAATAGATGACACTAAAGTTTTTACTTGGTTAACCAATAAGGGCTACGTCCAAGGTGCATACTCCGAATGGTTTTCGGTCATACCAAATTCCACTATTCCTCACTAGATGTGGATTACAAAGGTTCGGGCACAGTCACTTTGTCCCAGGCTTACTACCTTTACAAAAGTTCAGGGATAGATCGCTGTGTCCCTCGGGTCAATCCCGTTGACTCCCCTTGGCTCACAGAATTTGGTGAAGTCCCACTCAGTTTTTAGACGTGAAGGTCACTTCAACAGATAGACATGAAGTTCTTTGTCTCCTGTTCAGCATGAGACTTTGCTTGCATCAGAGTTCAATGTGGATTCTCTTTTTAGTTCAATCCTTCTTCTTTACTGAAACGACTGAATTCTCTAGATCCTCTTGTCTTGGTTTTCATCAATCACAACCAATTATGTGATTGCTCCGTAAATGAAGCTCAACTTAATTGGCATTGTCAGAATCAGTTCTCCATGTATGCATGATATCATTCATGTATCATTTATATTTCCTCATTAATCTCACTTTGCACCGATGGTATCAGACAATCTTCTAGCTTTTGTGCAGCTCCAAAAATACCGAGGGGCTTTAGAAATACCTGGTGCGCTTCCCCAAGCCCAGTGCGCAAGTCTCAAGATTGCGCGCAAGTCTTAGTGCACAAGTCCAAACCGGCACACTTGTTTAGCACTCCCACTTGCGTGACACACACCTCTTAAACTTCAATCATGCGCGACCCAACTCCCTTTCTACCCAAACCGGTTCTGGGGCACAAATGTCACCTGTCGCGCTACTTCAAATCCTGGCGCGAAAATATCACCAAACTACCTGCGCGACTCTGCCTTCCCCAGCTCCAAACTTGTGTGACCCACCACCAGTTGTGCGACCACCACACCTACGAGACGAGAGCTCTGATTTTCTCTAAGTGTTGAGATCATACTGAATGAGGAGGGGTCGACCTGTATTTATAAGCATTTGGACACCCTACGTGACAGCGTGCATGTCTCCCCTCAGTGCGCAAGTTTCAGCATACTAGTCTGTGCCCCTGCAAGTCACTTGCACGACCAACTCCAAAACTTGGGCACCCTTCTCCCTTTGCCATATTTTCATATTCTGATCTTGATAAAAAAGTCGTGCGAGTTACCAGGACTCCAAGTAATCGGCATACATGTCCCTTTACCAAAAACACTTTTCAAATCACTTGTGAAACAAACTTCAATACTTGCACGACTCTCATTCCTTTTCAATATTTTGGCATTCTGTTCTTGAAAAACATTTGGCACACAAGTCTCCTCTACTTCAAGTCAATGGTGTGCAAGTTTGTTTTTCCATGCTAGTCAGTTGTGCAACCTAACCTAAAACTTTCGTGACCCTTATCCCTTTGCCAAAAATCACTTTTCTTCACATGTCGATTTTCAGGGCCAAAACTGTGGAAAACACTAGAAAATGGTGCCACGTTGTTTCTGTACTTTTTGTACCACTTCTAGATCATCCATTCCTTTATCAACGTTCGTGAATCAATCATTGATCATTAACCACATCCCGTGAACTATTTTTTGTGATTTTCCTTCCCCACTAACTCTTATTCTTTCAACACAAACTCCACAATCAGGATATATATCATTTGATAGATCAGATTTAGCATCATTATATTTTTAACCAATCTAAAGTGCCTGGCCATCTTAGGATTCCAATCCCCTGAACATTGTCTTCTTCTTCAACTATCATTCCCTACTTCATGAAAATCATAGGATTGTATTCTTCATGAAGTCTCTTGCATGGTTCTCATGCACTCATGAAGAATTTCATGGTATTCATGAAATCCCCATTCTTCTTTAATCTTCTTCAGATGGATTATATCTCACCATTCTTCACTTTTCTAAACATTGTGTCACCATTGGAACATGTTCTATAAACATATGATCAATACAACAATCATCTGACTTTCCATTCCACCATTTTATTGAAGTAATTCTTGATCTCCTTCATTTTTATCTTTATTGACAAATATTGACAAAAAATACAACCTTATACACAATGTGGTCCAAACAGTAGGTGTATATTGGGTTGAGGTCCTAGTTGGTGACTTAGTGGGATACATTTTTATGAGAACAGAGATTGATATGAGGTGAGGATTAGAGTTTTAGAGACTCATTATGCATTTATACCTCTCTATATCTGTATGTGTGATTGGTACAGTGGGAAATAAACTTTTTCTTTATTATTTGAATTTTGATTCTGTTTTTTCCATATTTATTCATATTATTTCTATAATGTTTCATATGGTTAATTCCATTAACCATTAACATATTTTTTCTTTTTAATTTTTTATATTGAACCCTAATTGTGGTCATAGTCTCTCCATGTTTCCACTCGGGACCCTCTCTACTAGATAATAGTCTTTGGTGTATTGGGAGGCAATCCTGAGGACATGTGGAATTCTATATTAGATTGAGTAATTTTGGAAAAGATGAATAAAAATGTACAAGTTCTTATATTATTTTTTATATGAATATCAAGTAGATATGTGATATAGGAACTTGTCATATCTTGTGATGAAAATTGGTTAGTGCATCAAGAATAACTTCTACGAGGTATATCTAGGTTATTAGAGAATAAGATTTTTGGTCTAGGTTTTCACTATTGTGATCATATGATTTCACCTAAAGGGATTCAGAATGTTTTGGAAGTTTTGATTTTATATGGGTTTAACTATTAGATATATTAGAAAGATCCATCACAAGGATCATGGATAACATGTTGGTCTCACATGACATATATTTTTCTTGTGTGTGATTTTATAGATGATAAGTGGTTAAATATCATAGATTTCAATGAATTTTACTATGTTGTAAATATAATTTCTTGATAAAGTTTTTTATCTACACCTATGTATATAAACTTATGATAGGATATTCTATAATATTGTCACGTGAAGAACCTTGTGGTGATGATGGTGAAGATAGTAGTGATGACTATGCATTCCCTCTTTGTAGAAGCAATGTATTATACCTTAATTGGTCTTTTGTTGGTTTATATTTTCTTTCTAAGAAACATGTGATGGATTTCAAAATATAATCCCAGTTGATTAAGGTGGATATAGTAGTCTATATAGATTAATCCATGTAGATCCATGGGGAATTATCTTTAACCAAATAAGGAATGATTGAATCTTAACGTGGTTAGTATAACAGAGTGGTTATCCCTTTATATATGAAGATATATGTCTAGATGACATTATAGAGGTATTAACCGCAAGTGAACCTTGTGGGGTTTTTTAAAGACTATCTAGCTTTAAATGTGACTCTGGTTGTAAATCAATGTCTTTTTTTTCATGAATTTAACGTGAGTCGGGATTTTTATTAAGAAGTGATATTCTAGTTAAATTCTGTGGGGAAATATTGAAAAAGGTTCCCTAGGAAGTTTGGTAACATTAGAATCCCTAATGTAAGTTCATTCATGTTGTTTTATATCCTATGGGTATGGATTAACTTGAGGGAAAGTACTCAAGATACATGATTGGGTTTTAATATTAATTGTTTCAAGAAATCATAACCTAACACCTATGAAATGGGATGATCATGGAAAAATCCTTGGCTGAAAGGAGATTAATTTTTTAATGAGGATCACTAGGAGTGATCCATTTAGAATAATTTGAACCTATTAGTGCATGGGTAATTAGTCAAGTGAGTGAGGATGACATTTGTATTTGTGTATTGTGAAAGAATCAATGTATTAGAGTAAATATTCGTTTCATGATATACATGTTTTGTGGTCCATGTATAATGAAAGGATCTCTTTATTGGTGTAATGAGTGGTGTTGACTCGCCTTGTTAGGATTCCTAGAAGAATAAGTTTTTCATGTGGTGATTATAGATGAGTTTATTTGAACATGTGGATGTGGATTGGTGAAGGTATCATTGTTAATTTCTAGGATAAATTGTTGAAACAAGAAGAGATGGTGGTGATTTGTTACTAAATTTATAGTTCATGGATCCTCTTTTAATAAGAAACCAACAGGTTCGACATAAATTAATTTTTTATTTATAGCCTTTTGTTTTCTATGGGATGTGTTTGTATCCATTATTGTTGATGAAATTATGAATGTATTAATTAACTGTTTTGTTATAAGACTGAATTTGTCTTTGGAGTAGATTCACTAGTTTGAAAATGATGCATGCATGATGAAATGACATCCACTTGGATGACAGTTGTAACCTAATCATGGGATTCTACGGATTTTCACACATCATGTTGGACCATTAAATGAAGTGAAACATCTTATAATAAATCCATTTCGATATTGTGCATATTATTTGTCTTGTAAATAAGTTTAATGAAAGGCCATACATAGTCATTTTGTTATGCAATAAACTAGTTATGGACCGAGTAGAACAGTGTGTGCACTTTATGGTGACTAAGAGTACTCATATAATTTAGAAAATAATCCTATTATATGTTGGTAATGTATTCACTAGTAGGAATCATTGTGGATCATGAAATATTTACCATTCAATGATCATGGAGACTCTTGAGACAAATGGTCTGAAGACATGAGAGTAAATGGTTGGTCCATGAAATCATGAATTTTTATTCAAACGTAGTATTTTGTAAAAATAGATATGGGTTAATATATATATATATATAATTTTATTGTGAGTTGTGAGGGGGTTATTTATTGCTAACTAGATTCATTGTTAAGGACCTTGGGGATAGTCTAAGAAGTTGGTGAACCAACCATAAAAATCCTTCAACATCAATTCAGACCTCAGTATAGAAATTGGACTGATTCAATGATACCTCAATGGATTAAGGGATAAAAATCATTGGTTCAATAAGAATAAAATATTTTTTATGAGAATAGTTTACTAAGATGATTATAAGAATAGTTACAGATATATTTACATGACCCATAATGTGGTGGGTTGGATGTTCATTGATCTAGTCAAATCATGAATTTCTAGAGTTCTATAAATGATGAAGTCATTTTTTGAAAACTATATATTTTATGAATTAAATTTATTTAAAAGAGACTACTTATATTGGATTGGAATATATAATGAGGGTTCATTTTATCTAACAACTTGTGTCTTCAATCAATTTTTCATGATGGACTGAACCACATCAGTTATGGAATCTGAGTATCAGAATCTTGTTCTATATGAATATTCCTATGATACATGGACTGTCAGGTTTGATAGGAATATTTTTACGACACTACGGAGTGATAATTTCAACAAATTTAGTGATATATATAATTATAATAGAGGATAGTTATATTTTGGTGAAGCTTCTAGATCTATTCATTCGAATCTCAAAACATTAACAAGATGGATGTTCAAGAGTGAGCGCATCCTCAAGTAAAACGTTTTCATTTGATGGTATAATATTTAAAACTCATTGCAGTGATGGTTGATATTGGTTAGAAGGCATGATTATCATACCATCACAAATTCTTGTGGATGGGAGGTGCTATGGTGGGATGGTCGTAATGGCCCTCACCATTATGTGTTATGAATAGTGGAGGGAATTTTAACATTTTATCTAGTCGATGGATCATTGCAAGAACTCAGTGTTAAAACAAGGTGATTTTTATTTGATTCTCTATAAAGGTGTTTTTAATTTGGATTATTCTTCATAATTTGATGCCAGTCCAAGAGTTTCAGTAGAGGAGGATTGAAGTAGCTAGAAATCAACAACTTCAGATAGTTGGTATCCTCTATAGGCTAGCTGGGTGAATGAAAAAAATCCATGATACCCATTAAGAAACACCAACTAGTCAGTGATTCATTAAATGGGATTTATACAAAGTACGAATCACCATCCAATAAATGAGAATGAACCATTAAATCAGTGGAGTGTTCTGGACATGGATTATTGAATAGTCTTTTGGTTCATTTTCAAAAAAGACCCCATTGGTTTTATCACAATTGTATATAATTTTAATGATAATTTAAGTAATTATCTATTATTGTCCTCCATACCTGAATATGTCATGATCTAAGGATGGTATTTATGTGATCTTATAGTTAATTTGGGATATATCCTTCACTATTCTCCAATAAAAACCTCCAACATCCTTTTATGTTGGTGGATAATGATTTTGTTCAATATATAAGACTCTCCAAGGAATTACTATGACCTTGTTATCATTAAATGTCACAATTATCCTTTTATCCTCTTCTATTTGATCATTATGGTTACTAGTTCGTCAATGTAATGATCTTGTTTAATGGATCCAATAAAAAATATATTAGAAATTGATGGAAATTTCCATTATTGATGGAGATATGGATTGACATTGATAGAAGATGTCCCATATCAATGAACATATTATATTAATCTTTATTTAAATAAAGGAATGTCCCAGATAATTATTTCTATAGTTATTGGTTATGCTGTGTCACATTGGAATCCAATAAAAGGGAATGGTTTTTGGTCTTTTTCACATCTTTAAAATGGGAGAAACTCAAACACCATTAGATGATGTTTTAGCTATGTAACATTTTTTTGTTGGTTTATTATAATTTTCTAATATATTTTCATAAAATTTGAATTTGGAATTTTTTTCACAAGATGGGTATTTTTCATGGAATTACTTTTCACATGCATGATAGAACATCCACATATGCATGGATGTGGTTTCGACATGGTGGTGATATATAGTATGTATTTTAACACGTGTTCTGTCACCTTTAAATGTGGGTGAAAATGATCTTTTATTAATTTTAGTATATTTTTAAGTAATTATATGGAATAATTTGGAATGAGAATAAACATATGAATAGTTTTTGAGGCCGAATGGAATTTGGAAACTTGTATTAGTGCATTGGGATTCTCACGAACACGATTTGACCCCATTTGAGGTAGGTGGTTTGTGTACACTGCATTGTGGTACTATTAATGGTTTATTTTTAATAGGTATGAGTTTCGACACCATAGGAGAGTGAACTATAAATTCATAATTCAATCTGCATAATAGGTAATTATTAATTAATTAGTGAACTATAAACATAAGTAATTAATGTAATAATGTTATGATTGCATAAATTACCAGGGGCCATGATGACCTATTATGCTCTAGCATGATTCCGACCACCAATGGTCATGGGTTTATCAATAATGATTGTTGTAAAAAAACCTATAATTCATGTGGGTGTATTTTTGTGTTACATTAGACCTATAGACCATAACATCATATCTGATGTTTTGATCACATATGTAGCTGAATGAATCGTGATACATTTCCATGATCTATTTATATTTATATTCTTATTTACCATGATGTGATATATGAATTTAATAACTTGTTAAACTTATTTTGATGTGATCACAAGTGGGTGATTGTGTTGACTACGAAACCTGTTTGTGACACATGATTCCATGGGTGTGATTATAAAGCTTATAATAATATATTCGATTGATGGCCTTCTTTTATAGTTAATAGTTATGTTTTTTCACGATGTCCTATTTTTTTCTATCTTTATATTCTATAGCCAATTGAATTTATTTCCATGCATTTGGAAGAATTACATGGTACTGAAAATAGGTTTAGCAGCATGAGATATATATCCTTTAGATAGAGATTTCCTCAAGAAGTTGATGATGATGATATTGGACCTAAGTATTGGGTATGAGCATGATATCATTGTTACCCAAAACAGAACTCAATTCATTTTGGATTCTGAGTAACATATTGGTTCATGATTCCATATGTATACCGGCTAACATGTCAATACTCAAGTACTTTTGGAAAATATGAATAATGATGACACTTTATGCCTATTGGATACTAAGTAGCATTCCAATACTCAATTCCATGTGGATATAGTGTAGTATGTTAATACTTGATTCCTTGTAGTTGAAAAGTACATGCGCACTTTATGACAATTTGGATTTTCCATATGCATGTTTCCCATTGGATATTGAGATACATGTTACCTTGATGCCTTTAGGATACCGAGTGACATGTTTTCCTATAATATTTTAAAACAACCTTGTAGGTTTTTATTGATTAATCCCAATATTCATAATGACTATTCATTGTGTAACGATTTGAAGGATTTTTGGCCATAGATCTTGAAGACATGGTAAGTGCACAACTATTTGATACATGGTTGTTTATTTATTGTGCGTTACTTGTGATATTATGTAATTTCTTAATGATTTAGTTTTTTTATTTAAATTTTTATAATATTATCACATGGGGTTACACTACATTTTACTGGATGTGTATTGGTCCATGTTGGTAATATCGTACTTAGTGTACTCACACCATACTAAGCATGTAATGGAACAATGGATATAAATAATCCCCCAATTGTTACTAGTAATGATTTGTTTAAGGACCAGGTTATTCATCGAACATGATAGCTCTATACATGTATGGTGAATGGGATGAGGTGAGTCTTGGAGTCATAGAGGTTCCATATAGTTCTATACCTTTAATTCTATATGTGTTAAACCCAATGGGAGATCAAATATTGTATCTTTGTTTGAATTTTGATTATTCTTTTATTCCACTCATTCATTTTATTATCATGTTCTTGATATATGTGTACTATGATTGTATATTTTTATAATTTTTCAAATGGTTAAATTCTACCTACATTTTATATATCTTTCCTTGTGAATATTATTTTTTATATTTTCATGGTTCTCTAAAATAATTTTTATCTTAATTGTAATTAATATTTGAAAAATAAATATTTTATAAATAATTTTTTTTTAAAATATAATATATCAAAACTTAAAGAATATTTATTTTTTCATGTAAATTTTTAATAACTAAATGAATTGTTTTTCATATATATGTATATCGTTTAAATTATATTTTACTTTATTGGGGTTATGTACTTCTTTCATCATCTACATTCATTATGTGGATGGATTATGATAATTTCTTATCCAAATTTTCATGAATTTCATTTCATTCTCACTATTTAATTAAGATATTGCATAATTATGAATGTTTTAATGTTCATTTATCACATATTTATATTCTATTTTATTGTGTGATAAGTGGTTCTGAGATAACCCTCTAATGAATTTGGTAAATCATTATGTCTCAAGTGATGAAATTTAGAAGGCTAGAGAGTGAACTCAATCCACGATGTTTATGGAAATGTGCAGTGGATATTATCCTTCATTCTATGGGAATCTATCCACTTTTTGATAATGGTCTTAGTAGTGAGCCAAAAATAAATAAATTACTATCTATACATATATTTTTCAAATATTTATATGTCATGAAACATTCATACACTATGCTTCCATGACTCATGATCACTATATCATGTTTCCACAATTCATTGTAAAATTTCCTATGTTTTTCCACATACCATATATTTTTATTCATGATTTATAATCCATGTTTTACTAAGCATAGTTTTTATATGACATGTTAATCTACCTTGTGATTACTTACACACCTTTTCATATTATTCAAACATATTATATTTGTTATATATCACGTAATTTTAACATTACTGACAATTTTTTATCACCCTATCATTTGTAGCCATTCCTTAGCTAATGGTGAAATATATTATATATGATGTGAGTAGAAGTGTAAACTTCATGGAGATTATTTGGGGGGGATGTTGAAGTGTGTATTTGAATTAAGTTGGTTGGGTATCTAATCTACAAATACACAAAACCCATATGTTTGGGGTGTGATTTACAATGATATGAAAAGAATAATCGTGGAAAATTATTTAATATTTATTTATGATATTATTGTGTCATTTAAGTTTATATTAGAGTTGGGTTTAGTTAGTTATAGGAATAAGGTATTGAATTATAAGGGTATATATGTTAAAATCAACCTATTTTGATCTATAAGCCATGTGCGATGAACCTAAAATGTCATAGTTTGAAAAGAAGGAGTCACATTTCAAGACATAGTTGGATTGATTTCCGTTACAATATAACTATTTATTATGAATATTTTTTGAATAATCACACTAAACATTTTGGATTATATACTAAATGGATATATATTACATTATCTATGAAATATTCAAAAAAATTGGACATATCATTCCATGTATAAAATTTATTCTCTTGCAGATGTTTAGGGGAATGCGATGGCTATATAACTTATTATTTTTAATTTGGTTGAAATAATTATGATTTTTTACCTGTTTTGGATCTCTATAATTAGTATCCAATGTTTACAAGATCAAAAATATGATTTCAAGTCTCTTTTAAACCCATGATAATATATTAGTGAAAGGATAACTAAGAACAACCAATGGAAATAACCTCACTTATATGGGTCTTAATACCCATCAATGAGGTATATTTACTGAAAATGGAATGTTAGAAACTAAATATTAAATATATAACTTATAACACCATGATATTTAATTTTTTTTAATATCTTTAAATTAAAATTATTTTTTATAGTGTGTACCACATGTAATACTAAGCTTAAACAAATTTTGATATACAAATAAAATAATATTTTTTAAATATTACTGTTATAACCTATCAATTGGTTTTACATGAAACTATAAAATATACATTGAGATGTTTTCCATATTTTAATTATTTATTATATCATTGTATATATGTTTTCAATTATAAATAAAAATATTATTATTTAATAAGTGTAAAAACCATTAAAGGTATAACAATGACATTTTTTAATTAATATTGTGTTTCCTTTTGTTGTATTAAATTTAATTAAAAGGTAGATTTATGAATTTTATAAATTTTGTTGTATAAATTGGACATGATTTTTAATATATCATTTCAATTCTAAATTATGGTGAATTTTATAAATATTTGTGAGATGAATGATTTTTTTATGCATTGTGTAAGATACAGATTTTTTTATAAAAAATAGTAATTTCCTTTACATTATTCAAAATGTTTAATTGTATATTGGATTATTATTAACATAAAAGTCGTATCATTTAACAAATGATAATTTATTAATTTAATATAAATGAACATTATTCAATATATTGGTATAAAATATCTTTTATTCATATAATTGGTATTTTTAATAGATATTAGTTTTTGTTATGTTTCAAAAACAAATATTAAAATTAAAATTAAAATTTGGAAAATTAAATATTTTAAAATAGATTCCATATTTATAATCAGTATATTAAAATTACATTATATGAACAATTTCATATAGTATTCATAATTAATAGTCATCGTGATATAAATTTATCAAACCATTATTGGATAAAATAAGGTAAAAATGATAAATTGAGGCTTAAAGACTAAAAATATCAAAAATAATATCCCGTTAAATTGTTGTATAATATGACGCACTATATACCTTGGTATTATATTCAATACTGGTTTAATTTTTAGACCCAATAAATAAATATTATTCATTATCATGAAATAATATTAAAAAATAACTTATTTTGGTGAAATGATTCAATTTATAAGGAATTTGAATAAATTTTACAAATTAATGATAGGGATCACTTGTTACCTCTTAATTAACTCTTCTCTATTAGCTATTATTATTTCAACATGCAGGTTCATCAAACATTGTCTTTTCATTTCTATTATCCACAAGTTATTCATAAATAAATTAATAAGTAAAAAATTTAACATAAAAATAGGTTTTATATATTATATATTATATTTTATAATAATTTAATATTTACTAAGTTTCCATTAATTTTACCACATTTGAAAAAAACCATTCACTATAGTGGTTTTATGCATCCTATGTGAACATTGATGTCTTACTAAATTTATGTTTCCCATGGGGATTCATATATATTGATTATATGATCAAATAAAACAATAATATTTAATTAATTTCATAATTATGGTCCTATAATTTTAAATAATCATTTATAATAATGAAATTAAAAGTAAATAAACATATTTATTTAAAACCATTAAAATAATAATTTTAAGGATGGTTTACAGGATTGTACCAATTTAATGACCTAATAAACTTCTATAATTTCTGAATGATATGGTACCTATTACTTAACTACTATATTGTTTTTGAAATTAATTTAATATGAACATTGAAAATTATAAATATACCAATCATTTTTATATATTATGAATAAGACGATCCCAAAATGATCGAAATACACTTTACCAAATTAGTAAATAAAAAACATGATAATAAGGGATAATTATAATGTATGAAGACAATAAATATGTCATTAAATATATATATAATTAATATAATTTTTTTATATAGGATGGTAGATGATGTATGAAAAATTTTAGGACTCAAGGTAAGGGGTTTCTTAACCCAACTTATTTTTTTGGGTTATATTTCTTCTTCTTCATTGATTATATTATTCCAATATTATTTTTCTAATTATGTATAATTATTTTATATTTATTATGTATTTTTATTTAGATTTAAAATTTTTACACATAATGAAATCACTGAATAATTATCCCTTCAATTTTATGATCTTTGAATGTGTTTCTGATATACAATTTCCTTCCATGAGACATGTTTAATATTGTGCACCATATTTTCATTTAAATGCTTCAAATACTACCCCATGAGTATATTATTACCAACTCCTTTATGTTATTCATGGAATTTATTGATCTATATCATGGTATAGCTTTCTATGACATTTGATTCGAATGTTTGAAAATCAATAAGGGTTCATGTTTCAATCTCTCATTAAATCTAGATTATTTATGATTTAATATTTTTTGGGAGGGATGATATTCTATTTATCTTTTAAAGGTGTTATATTTTCTTCTCATATTTTTTATGGAATTTAAAAAATTATATATATTTTCCCTATTTTTGGTCCTAAAATCTACCAAACTATTGTTTCTATGAAAATCCGAATTTACCTATCCATTTTGATGGGTTCCTTTCTCTTCTATATACATATTAATTATGTTATTAAGAATGAGTTTTTATATATATCAATGATTTCCAAAGGAAAATTATTATAACATGACATTATATTCTAATGTATAAATGTAATAAATTAATGTTTTATGAGTATTTCATTTTTGAATTTCATTAAAATAGTGTAAACATAATCTCTTTTTAATTATGTTGATCATGGAAAACATTACCCGCCATCATTACCCTACTCCATCATTTAGATTATTATTCCGATTTGATAATTTTTTCCAATATGTATTTTTAAAAATTGAATTATAATATTTTCTTAAGTGATTTTAAATTGTATATGACTGCACTTATGTGATTTGTTTCATCAATTTCATAATTTGTTATTACACATAGTTTTTTTTCAGTATAATATAATGTTAATTTATATAATAAATAACATTCTTAGGGTATTATTTACGCTACATAATAATTTTTTTCATACTGATTTATAAAATCATTTTTCTAGAATATTTTTTATAATTATTTTAATCTTTTCACTTCCATTTAATCTATATTTTTCAAAGGAAATCACTTTAATAAAAGACCATAATTTCTGATGAATATTTTTAAATCTCAATGTCAACGTTATCTATTATCAAGAAGGTCTTCAACATAATTTCTAATATTTAATTCATTGTAAATTCATTACACTGTATCGTTTAAACACCTCATTTTATATATATAATATTGAGGGTTTTACCATGAATGATATATGGTTTCCTAATAAAGGAAAAATTGACATTCCATATCATTATTAGTTTAATAAAAAATATTATGGACTAATAAGGTAGGTATAATATGTATTGGGGAAATATTGAAATTTCATATATTTATTTTCTAATAGGATTTTTTATTATAGATAGTTGATTATGTATTGGCTTGTTCTTAATTTCATTCACTTGAAGAATGATTTAGACATAGTAAGTTATGGTTATTGTTATTCATTAGATATAACCTCATTGCATTAGTATGGATCATGAGATAATGTAAATTGGGTATTTTCCATCAAGTTTCATATTTATGTAGGATACCTTTTTATGAGGCCTTAATGGTAATATAATGATGTAAATAATTATTAATTCTATTATTTTTAAATTATTTATTACAATATACAAGATTAGTTACTTTTTATGTAATCCCTTGATATGTTAAACTTTTCTAACCATTTTTTATTTGGAATATTTGAGTACTGTTTATCTCTTATAAACGGTTAAATCCATGTATTTTAAAGATACCATTCACAATAAACATTCCATTTATAACCTCTTAAGATAAAAATTTCTTATGTTTGTATTCACAATGTTTTAAATAATATAACCATGAATTATACATAAAGAAGACTGTTATGACTTAACAATTTTATTAGATATGATGGAGACAAATTATGGTGTAAGAAAATATAGGGATAGATTATATGATATCCATTAGATAAGAATGTTATGGTTTTTAATATAATTATTTACATTAATCCCTAATTCTATAAAAATTAAAATTTCAGTTTTTTTATTTGAATTAATAATATAATTAATGATTCTATTTTGTAAGGTAAAAAATGATTTAATTGAGATGGTATCGAAAACAGTTTATATAGAATATGTTGTTTTGTTCTAGTTCCCATTGTATGGGAGAAATATAATATATTTGGTATCAATGTAGATTTTAGGGAACTTTATAGTTTATTTTTTTATTTAGTGAATAAAATTTTACCGTTTTAGGTGACATTATAGGTTAATATGTATATGGTTTATCATATGTTTAAATAACAAGACAACCTTTTTATGTTTTTTGTAATGGATGATTATGATGAATAATGCCATTTTAGGAGAAATTCATTACGTATTTAGAAGGATATATTATTTTGATATAAACCATATTTTTGACATGTGAATTTCGAAGAATGTATTTAGAATGAACTTTATTATAATATGCAATCACTCTATTACATAGAGATAACCTTTACAGTTAATTTGATCATTATTTTTGAATTATTTATGGATAATGGGTTTTTATATTTCTTGGAACATAAATTAAACTATATTGATGACCTGGTGATTAATAATTGGGTGATTTTTTATTAGCTGGTTAATGTTTTTTTTAAAAGATAAATATATTTTTACATCATCATATCAATATAGATAAATGAGGATTTATTGGATAATATTAGATTTAATGCAAAATTGGTAAATATTATTTAATGAATACTACTCGAGTTAATGACTAGAAAAATATATAATGCTTTTTATATGAAATGGCGATTAAAGTTATTTTTGGAAAATATTACAATATTTTGGATAATATACATTTCTTTAACTTACATTTTTATATGATTTTATGAGTAAATAATGTTGATTGGATATAATTTCTATGTTTATTTTTGACGAATATTTTTTAAAAAAATTGATTTTTGGGATTCTAAGTTGATCTAGCAAATTTTTTTACGAATGGGTCATGTTTATTATGAAATGAATTAATTGGAAAATTGGGTTGTATTAACGATTTATTTATTTATTCCTCACAAGTTGTTTTATTCACATTGATAATTATCTGAACTTTTGTTAATTAGTTTTTGTTTTAGTATTTATTTATGGATAATAGGAAAAACTTTTCATCCATTTTCTTCGAATAGATGATCATGTAAAATTTAATTTTGGTGAACCATTATTGGCAAATTTATCTTGATATTTGACATTTAGAAGACTAGATGAGTAATAAATGGGAAAAAAACTATTAAAACGGAACCAAGGGACACAGTTACACTAATGGAAAAGAAATAAATCATTTAATTTGGTTCCCTAATTCTAAATATTGATGGTTTCATAATTCCTCAACTCAATTAAGTGGAAGATATATCTTTCGAAATTTATATGGGAAATATGAATCTAATATTAATTTATATTTTTGGAAACCAATTCAAAATTATTATTTTTTAAAATGGTATGTATGTGTTTTAGAAATATTTATGAGATAGTATGTTTATTTTTAGTAACTTATATATTCTATCACTACTGGAAAATGTACCTATCCCCACGGTTTTCACCAAAACCGTGGGGATAGACCCCCCCTATACCCACGGTTTTGGAAAACCGTGGGGATAGGTGAATTTTCATGACCTATACCCACGGTTTGCCAAAACCGTGGGTATAGGGGGCTCTATCCCCACGGTTTTGGCAAACCGTGGGTATAGGTCATGAAAATTCACCTATACCCACGGTTTTCCAAAACCGTGGGTATAGGGGGGGTCTATCCCCACGGTTTTGGTGAAAACCGTGGGGATAGGTCTGGGATAAAATACCTATACCCACGGTTATGAAAAACCGTCGGTATAGGTCAATTTTGTGTGCGCGGGAAATTTTTTTTTCCGCGGGAAGGAATTTTTTTTTGGCGGGAACCCTATACCCACGGTTCTTCCCTCTATACCCACGGTTTTTATAACTATATTTAACTAAATATATATATATATACATATATGTGAAGTTAGGGTAGTGGTTAGACGCGGTGTTTACAGCGAAGAGGTTGCGGGATCGAAACTCGGCGCCTGCATTTTTTTAGGACCTATACCCACGGTTTTGAAACCGTGGGTATAGGTCGTTGAAACCGTGGAAATTGTCTATGTTTCGGTGACACGGTGGAAGGACACCTATACCCACGGTTTTCCAAAACCGTGGGTATAGGCTGGGGACCTATACCGACGGCATTCCAGCCCACGGTTCCCAAAACCGTGGGTATAGGCTATACCCACGGTTTTGGGGGCTATACCCACGGTTTTGAACCGTGGGTATAGGCCGTTTTTCCAGTAGTGTATATCCTCAAAACATTATATATTATATTATATATATGTTATGATATTGTAGACCCCAGAAAACTCGTCCCAGAAATTTTTCAAATGCTTCCATACACTATCCAATATCGTAGAAAGTTTCTCAAGCTTCTATTTGGTAGGTCGCAGGGTCCAAACAGAGTTACAGATTAGGAGTTATGGACATTTGAAGTTGGGCTGGAAAACTGGTTTGCAAATCCCATTCGTGAAGCCCCCTCCACGACCGCGGAGCACCGCCACGAAGAGATGAGGTGGGAAGCTCTGCGAACCTGTTTGACATTTGTGATGTGGCGTGAAGACCCACAGCGAAGCAGAGCAAGCGATAACGCTCCTGGAATGCCCTGACATTCGCGAGCCCGCCGCGAAGCCCTGGAGGCGGGAACGCTCCGCGAACCTGGTTGACCTTCGCGACCTGCTGCGAAGCAACTGCCGCCCATTCGCGCCGCGTGAGCTCTGCTTCACGGTGCCCCTGCCTATAAATACCCATCTCACCCCCCTTCTCCCGAATAATGGCCATGACCACTTCTCCCCTTGTGCGGGAGATCTCCCGGTCCGTGGAGCTCCGGAATGCGGCTCCGCGAGGCCATGATCCGCGAGCAGCTTCCTTCATGTTGCTGCTCCGCGAGCCGCTGCTCCGCAAGTCCATGCTCCGTGATCCAATGCTCCGCGATGCTACTCCGTGAGTACTCTGCGAGCCACCCTTGCTCAGTAAGAGGCCCATGCTCCACGAGATCCCTTTACTTCGTGAGACTTTGCTCCGCGAGCCGCCCTTGCTCCGCAAGAGGCCTGTGCTCCGCAAGATCCCTTTTCTCCGCGAGACCCTTGCTCCGCGATGCTACTTCGCGAAGACCTATACTTCGCGAGGCTCCTACCATCGCACCAACTGGTCCATAACGCGGGGACTCTGCCCCCACTCCCCCGCTCTGGTTCAGTGGTGGGTAGTGGTGCCGGCCCTCCGGGTCGGTCCCTTCGCAACCGTCACAGACCCCCATGAAAAATGGAGAGTCGCTCCGCGAACTTTTCAGGCCGGGACGTCAGGAATTTCCATTACGCCCTCATGCACACCCACCTTCATCCTATCGAATACCAGGATTTGAGACACTACTCCACACACCATAAAACACCTTTAGTTGATTTATTCCTCTTGGTTTGTTTCCTATGTTGTGAGTTGAGGTTCTCATCATCAATTCCCCAAGTACCTTGAGTCGAACCCTTCCTCAGGAAACTCCTCCAAACCCTATCACTTGGCTCCTATGCCAGGTTGAACCAAAAAGGTCCCCCCTTGCGTAAGACCCAACACCAACCATTCCTAGGCGCCTTATGCCAACTTTCCTCTCTACATGACTATAAACTGTAGTACTTCCTATCTAACCAATGATAGGATGCCTCTTTCTCTATACGAGAGATATCTTATGCCCCTAGCATGAGATGCCAACAGTCCTATCTATATGACTTTAAACTATAGTACTCCCTATCTAACAAATTATAGGATGCCTCTTGCCCTATACAAGAGATGCCTTCTACTCCAAGAATTAGATGCCAATAGTCCTATCTACATGACTCTAAATTGTTGCACACCCTATCTGCCAATCATAGGATGCCTCTTGCTCAGAATAAGAGATGCCTTATTCCCCTATCTTGAGAGGCCAACAGTCCAATCTATATGATTTTAAACTTTAGTACTCCCTATCTAATAAATGATAGGATTCCTCTTGCCCAATACTAGAGATGCCTTATGCTCCAAGCATGAGATGCCAATAGTCCTATCTATATGACTCTAAACTGTAGCACACCCTATATGCCAATCATAGGATGCCTCTTGCTCAAAATAAAAGATGAATTATTCCCCTAGCATGAGATGCCAACAGTCCTATTTATGACTTTAAACTGTAGTACTCACTATATAACAAATGATAGGATGCCTCTTTCCCTATACGAGAGATGCCTCAGGCTCCAAGCATGAGATGCCAATAGTCCTTTCTACATGACTCTAACTGTAGTTCACCCTATGGTCCAAAAATAGGATGCCTCTTGTTCCAAAAAATAGATGCCTTATGCTCCTAGTATAAGAAGTCAACAGTCCTATCTACATGACTATAAATTGTAGTTCCCCCTATCTATCAAATGATAGGATGCCACTTTCCCTATATGATAGATGCCTTATAATCCAAGCTTGAGATGTAAATAGTCCTATCTACATGACTTTAAACTGTAGTAATCCATATGTTCCAAACATAGGATGACTCTTGCTCTAAACAAGAGATGCCTTATGCTCCAAGCGTAAGACGCCTAATGCCATGATTACAGTGGAATAACTCCAACACCCATTGGCATTCTCCCTCTTGTTCACCAGTGTATAAGTGAAAGCCTCAATTCACAAGTGAGTTGAGAGTCCCTCAGGGCCAGACATGAGGAAATAACTCGGGCAGCTTCCTAGCGTAAGCCCCATTCACTAGTGCCGCTCCGTAGCGGCACATGGGAAACATCCTAGCGTAAGCACCATTCACCATTGCCGCTCCTTAGTGGCACTCGGGCAGCTTTGTTGCGTAACACCCATTCACCAGTGCCGCTCCATAGAGGCACCTGGGAAGCTTCCTTGCGTAAGACCCATTCACCAGTGCCACTTTATATCGGCACCCAAGCAGCATCCCAGGGTAATCCCCATCCACGATTACCGCTCCATAGCGGCACCTGGGCAGCTTTCTAGTGTAATCCCCATTCACCAGTGCCGCTCAATAGCGGCACCTGGGCAGCTTCCTAGCATAATCCCCATTCACTAGTGCCGCTCCTTAGCGGCACCCATGAAGCATCCTTGCATAAGACCAATTCACCAGTGCCGCCCCTTAGTGGCACCCGGGCAGATTCCTTGCGTAAGCTCCATTCACCAGTGCCACTCCATAGCAGCACCCGGGCAGCTTCCTAGCGTAACCCCATCCATGATTTCTGATCCTTAGCGGAACCCCGGAAACATCCTAGATTAAGGCCCATTCACGATTTCATGTCCTTAGCGGCACCTGGCCAGCTTCCTTGCGTAAGCCCCATTCACCATTGCCGCTCCATAGCGGCACCCGGGCAACTTCTTCGTGTAAGCCCCATTCACCAATGTCGCTCCATAGCGGCACCCGGGTAGCTTCCTTATGTAAGCACCATGCACCATTACCGCTCCATAGAAGCATCCGTGCACCATACATTCATAAGCCCCATTCACCATTGCTGCACCATAGAGGCACCCGGGCAGCTTCCTTGTATAAGCCCCATCCACTATTATCACTCCATTTAGAGGTAAGCCTCGGTTATCCTATGAAGTGGTAAGCCGTTGACATCCTTATCCAGCGGTAAGCCGTTGTGATCCTATCCAGCAGTAAGTCGTTGTGATCCTATTCAGTGGTAAGCTGTTGTGATCCTATTCAGCAGTAAGCCGTTGACATTCTTATCCAGTGGTAAGCCATTGTGACCCAATCCAGCGGTAAGCCGTTGAAACCCCCAATCGGCGGTAGGCCGTCATCAGGAGAACTACGTGGAATTTGATTCCCTGCCACGGGGATATGTAGGAAGCCTCTTCAAGGCTCAAGCCCGAAACCATCGTCACGCTCATGAAGGTTCCACCCCCTTTACCACAGCCTTACTGGTACCTTCCCTCCCCTAAGGAGGAGAGGGTGGCGGTCATGTAAGTCCTAGGGGTGAAAAGTGAACCCACCTCGTCCGAGCTACAGAACGTTAAACTGCCAAGAACCTCGTCCTCAACACATGAAGTTAAACTGTGATCCGACCCCGCTCTTCCCACGCAAGGTCCCCCCGTCTGGGACATTCCTTACGCTACTCGTCTCCACAGAGATGGGATCACCCCCCTCCATAGGGGATGATATCCTTCTTATCGGAGCAGCGTATGTCCACGGGAGAAGGGAACCCACCCCGGTGTAAGCCCCGAGCCTCTCTTGCGGAAGGTAGCGCCCATGCACCTCCGTACTCCCCCACTGCCGAGGCCAGTGGAGGGGGCCATAGGGAACGAAGAACCTTCCATATTTGGCCCCAAATCTCTCTCCCGCTGCGCTTTTCTGCACCTTGGGCCTTTATCCTGGAGTAAGTCCTAGCACCATGGGCCAGCTAACGCATAATCCCCTCTTCGCTTCTCGCAGACGCACCCTTCACGACGTGATCGTCAGGTCTCTGCTGCCTCTTATTTCTCACACCGAGCATGACTCACGTGGTCTTAGAGTAAGCATCGACCATGGAAATGCCCTCGTCCAGCATGACATTAAACTGTATTCCCTCGTCCAACATGACATTAAACTGTATGCCCTCATCCAGCATAACGTTAAACTATATGCCCTCGTCCAGCATGACTTTAAACTATATGCCCCCATCCAACAAGATGTTAAATTGCACATCCATTTGAACTACGAGGTCTTTGATCCATGTCAAGGCATGGTGCATAGGAAGCATCCACGAGGTTCAAGCCTACCGCCCATCATTTCATCATGTCTGGTTCCACCCTCGTCTAGCATGATGTTAAATGACATTCCAGTCCGACGGAAAGCCGTTGTGACCAACCAGAACTACAAGGACTTTGATCCATGTCAAGGCATGGTACGTAGGAAGCCTTCCTGAGTTTCAAGCCCATCACCCATCAGACCAAGGTCCTTTCTTTACGTTAGTTTGCTGACACCCACCATTTCATCCCGAACTACGAGGACTTTGATCCATGTCAAGGCATGGTATGTAGGAAGCCTCATGAGGTTCAAGCCCACCACTAGTGGACCCCCGGGTTCACATTCACATCAGTTAGCCTACGAATTCCTTTGAACTACGAGGTCTTTGATCCATGTCATGGCATGGTATGTAGGAAGCCTCTCAGAGGTTAAATCCCACCACCTGTTGGTCACTCTGACCCTCTTCACGTCAGTTCACCAACACCTGGGCAACCTAGTGTGTAAACCCCACACCATCGGACCAAGGTCCACCTTCACGTCAGTTCGCTGATGATACCCATCAGACCAAGGTCCACCTTCACGTAGGTTTGCTGACGAGACCCATCAGACCATGGTCCACCTTCACGTCAGTTTGCTGAAAACACCCATCGGACCAAGGTCCATCTTCAAATCGGTCCTCCGGCGCACCATTCTGAACTATGAGGACTTTGATCCATGTCAAGGCATCATACGTAGGAATCCTCACGTGGTTTAATACCAACACCCAGTGGACCCATGATTTCACCGTCACATCGGTCCTCCGGTGCACCATCCCGAACTACGCATACTTTGATTCCCTGCCATAGGGATATGTAGGAATCCTCTTCATGGATCAAGCCCAACTTCACTATCGACCTTACGATGGTCGCATTTAATTCCACCTCCACTTCATTCAACTCTCCATCATCCATCCTGATTCTCACCTGGGCCGCCACATCCCGGTGGGATCATGCCATCCACCTCCTCACTGCTCTAAGCAGTACCTAGGCCGCTATCCACCCGTAAGCCCTAGCATGTCTCTGGGTCGTTGTCCTCTGTGTACACCCTGATTCATCATCCCTTTGAACTAAATAGTGTTTTCATCCCTGTTGTCTACACGAGGCACTACTAAACCTCCATGAGGTTCAATCCCACCCAATGGTAAACATTGCTGATTCCCCATTCCGGGGTGCACACTCCCTGATCCTCCCTCAGTGGTGTACAGATCTTCCATTACAATGTTACATCTCCCCTCCACGGAGTGCACCACCTCGGATCCGTCCTCATTGGGCGTTATGATCCATCCATCATCCAGGTGTTCTCTCCTTGGGATATACCAATCTAATCCGTCTCTATGGGATGTTCTGATAACTCTCATACCGTCTCCGCAAGACGTTAAACTCACGGCCTACCTCGTGATAAACATGAGATTCCTGAGGAAAAACTCGGATGACACGCCTTTGGCATAACCGTATCCACAAGACGTTAAAATCATGACCGACCTCGTGACAAACATGAGATGCCTGTGGAAAACCTCGGATGACACGCCTTTGGCGTAACCATCTCTGCTAAACGTTAATCTTGCAGCATACCCTATGATAGACATGGGAAGCTGAGGAAAACCTCAGACGCATGCCTATGGAATACGATTCCACGAATTCGACGTTGGATGCCTCGGGTTCTGCACCCTTGAGATGCCCCCTTATGAGGAAGAATACATGTTCCCCAATGTCCACGCACCCATAGATGCCCCGACATGCCTCATGTTGTCATATACTCCGACAGAAGGTTGTTACCATGTCAAGACCCCATGGAATATCTTGATAAAAGTAGTGTAATTAACTGGTGTCCATGAAGATATGGTGCCGAGAATGAGATTCACAAACAATGTATTAAATCTATGAGGTAGACCTGGACTAGGTGACGAGTTCCGAGGAGGAATCTACGGAAGGAAGAACCCACATCCCATCATCCTGTTTCGATCAAGGAGCAGACGTCCCTGAACAAGGAGCGAATGCCACCCTCCTTTGGAATGCGAGAATGTGGGGTAACAGCAGCGCGTCCAAAGACAGATGCGCACGCCCCAGCGAAAGCGTCGAAAATAGATATATTCAATTTTTGATAACAAATTGAAATTGTTAAGACACAATTTGTATAAGAGTGGGAGAATGAAACTCCCTATTAATTCAATTTTTAAATATTATTTAAACTAATACTCTATTAGATAGTGTATATGACATAGAACACTAGCCATAAATGAACTGTGATATATAATAAATATAATTTTGGGAAATATTACTGTTATAACACAGTCATTGGGTTTTTGGGGGATGTATAAGAGTAATTTCATTATGCAATACATATAAAAATGTTTTAATTATTAAAATTTATTTATTAATTTATCAAAAATATGTTATCAATTTATAATAATAATAATTAAATCAAATAATGATAAAAACGTTTATTAGAATAAAATCATAATTTTTAAAAAAATACAGGATTTCATTATATTATCTATTTTTTTTAAAACATCAATAAATAAATATAAAAAAATTTATATGGTAAAAATATAAATTATATTTATATCAACATATTAAATATACCATATAGTGTATTTTTTGTATTAGTCTGAATAACTGATTTTTAGTAATGTAGTGTAAAATATTAAATTTTCATCAAAAGATTCATTGTAATAAATTATTTAAAATAGAAAATATATTTTTTCATATTTTTTCAATAAAAATATATATTTTTAATAAAAATAATCCATTTAATTTAATAGGAATCAATATTATATATGATTTTTGTAAAAATGCATATTTATGGTTAAAATATGAATTTTTCTAAAAATAGTTTTTTGAGGGTTTTCAATGGATTATATTAAATATAAGATTTCAACATTATAGTAAATAAATTATATAAAATAGATTATAAATCATTAGTTACAATATTAAAAATATGTTATAATGTAAATTTCAATTTTTGTCATAATGAGTAGTTACTAAGGTTTAAATTTATCACCATTTTGAAGGCTAATATAGGTTAAAAGTGTTAAATTGAGGGATAAATAATTAAAATATCAAAAAAAACAATACATAAACAAGATTATGAGGTTATTATCGACCTCACATGTCATTATCTATATAAATAGAAAAAATATTTAAAAATATTCTATGAATATGAATTCCTTTTTATATTAATAAAATTATATTTCAAGAAATTTCACTTTACCTAGATCATTATATTTCATGATTGGAATATATATAGAAATAATATATACACAAATATAGATTATAAAATTTACTATTAAAAAACTATATTTAATAATGTAATTTATTTTTAATTTTTTTGTTATAATTCATTAAACGCTTAATCATCGATGATGTAGTGGTTATAGAAGAAGGTGAAGAATAAAACTAAAAAGTATTTAAAATACTAAGAGTAATTTTTTATGTGGTGACATTGAATGATTTTTATTGATCATAATGAATGATAAGAAATGATTTATATATTCAAATTCAAACTCCATTTTTATTTTCATTTATTTAATGTCCAATTTTGTGACTTGTTATGAAATAGAATTTAAGGATATATAATGTTATGTAATATCTTATAAATTCGTGGTCAAGAAAACAACCTATTTTCTATTTATGAACAATTTTTATTATTTAAATAAAATCTTGAACCATAAATGGTATGTAAATTTTAAGATTCCAATAATTATTCCTCATAAATTTTTTTATCTAACTCATTCATATACAAATATGATTTTCGTTTTTTAAAAAACCAACCAAAATAATTCTCCATAATTCAAATAAGACGTCCCTATTCCAATGTAGTAATCACAATTCAACTTCCCAATAAACGTAATCTCAATAGATATGTGTTGTTTTAATTATTTAGGTAATAGTTTTCAATCCCCATTAAACTTTTTCATAATATTTGTTCATTATCATGACATAAAATTAATGTATCTTCTAAGTGAAATGGAAGCTCTTAACAAGGAGAAGATGAACTAAAAAATTATCAAATACAATAGATATCACATGATGTACATGATGTTAGATCCATGATCAATGATTTTTTTATGAAACATTATAAAAACACTAGAAATAAGTTAATCATTAATGTTAGATTCATGGTAATTTAAATTGCACATGACGAATGTTTACCTCAGTTTGGGGATATTTTCTAAATTGATGATTTTGATCCTCTAAAACCGTTTTGGTCTACTATAATTGTTCTTATAATATCCTTGTTTAATTGTAATAACCTAGACCCCTGTTTCCTAGACGTGGTGCCAACTTATTACATTTGCATAAGATATAGGGAATCTCATCCCTATGAACCTATTAGTTTATCAATATTGGTAAACTATATATATGGAAAAGTTTTATTACATTTTAAAAATAAAATAAGGAAACTATATTCCTAGATAACAACTCTATACCCTTATAACAACCATGAAAAAACAAACACAAAACACTTCCACATATCATGGGGTAAAATAAAACATAAGAATTGGGTGATCCATATTCTTAGTATGGGTAATCATACAGTTTAAGATATGATTATATAAAGAGTAATAAATGTTGTAAGGTAAATAAATTAATCACATCCCATTTAATAAATAACTTGATCTTAGTATGTCAAGAATACTAGTTGATGAAATAGAAAAATTTAAATAATCTCATGGGAATGAAACTTAATAATGAATACTATACTACTAAAACAATCAAATTGGATGTAAATATATAATTTCACATTCTTTTCATGAATAATGTTTGACATCTTAAACATACCATCAAGGCACTGTACTAGAAAATTTAAAAATGAATGGGTAGGGCCTCCTCCAAAAACAAATGTTGTTTGTCATGTGAAACCTACTGATTCATCGAGGAGATATAATATGCCATTACCATAACTAACTAAGTATAATTCATTTCTCATTATGATATAACAATTTCTATTGAAAAATTGTCATATGAAATTTGTATAATTCTCCCATTAAAAAAAATCACCTTAAACCATTTTGAGTAATATGGTGAAAAAAATAAAATAGAACATCGACGAAAAAATAACCATAATCCATCCATATAAAGAATATGTATGGTATCAATACAATATATACTAATTAGAGTAATACTATATGGTTTTTTTCATTTATGAATTGAATTTACATATAAATATAATTAGAAACATTCTTGATGAAAATATCCATTTAATTTTGAAAATCCATTTCTTTGAAAATAAAATTTAAAAACATAAAATTCAAAAAAACATTTGGAAATCAATATTATTTTTAAATTATAATTTCCCATTCATAACCGTTACATAATCCTGATATAATTCAATAATTTTACATTCATTCACATTGAAGATCTTTTAAGGATTATATATTTAGAGAATTTTTCCATATCTCATACATATAAACATCAATATGAAAAAATAGACACTTCTACTCAGTATCCATTTTTTAATAAAATAGAATCTTTTAAAAAGGAAAATGGATTTGTTTCATGTTTTAACATCATAATATTTACTTTATCACATATTCGACTCTATTCCCATTTAAATAATGTGAAAAATATTTCGAAACATAGGATGAGCATAAAAATACTATTAAGGGATACATAAAGAAGGAAAATCTATTACTCTTGAGAAAACATATAAACAATGATTACATTATCATAAAGCAGTACTTTTCACTTTCTTGATGTTGTAAATAATATTCATTGAATAAAATCTCATTGAATACCATTTTTGTATCAAAAATATTACCATAAAACCATAGAAATAAACATATTACTTATAAAGGTAACTTGGGACAAAAACATACTTAATATTAATAACTATACGGTCTAATTCCACATATATCACTAAATGGAATAGCTATACAGCTATGTTCCAGACATATCACTAAATTGAATTGCCATACAACTGACTTCCATACACAATGCATTAAAGGTTATAATGTAACCACCCATCTTTGGTTTATCATATAACTTCCTTTCTTTGGCTTATCACATAACCACCAATATTTTGTCTACCATGTAACATCCCTTGAAATGTCAATGTACCATTATATAACCATAACTAATAAAATATTTCATGTTTCAACATTTCACTCATAACATTTCATTTTACATAATAAGAAATAATTTCCAGATATTGAAATAGTAAATCTATATTCAAAACCATTTTTAATACCAAAACACCCAAAAAGGGAATATTGGTTTTCTTTTCCTTTTAAAAACATTAAGGCTTATATAAGAATTCAAATATCAAATAACAGATAAGGTGACCAAGATATATTTTTCACCCCATATGTTAGAAACATTACTTTTCTCATTTAGTAAAACGTTTTTTATAAAAATAATTTTTTTTCTAAAACCATTTAATTGAATTAAATTTCAAAAGGGTTTATTTTTCACTATATTAATAGAGGTTGTGTTTATTATCAAAATATGTCTTAATGAAAGGAGATTGAGATGAAATCCAATACCTTGATTCTGGCTTGACACACACATTCATTATTCCCTAAATAATAATCATAGTTTAATTCATAATTTCATTAGA
Organism: Viscum album; assembly: GCA_963277665.1. Classification (NCBI taxonomy): domain Eukaryota; kingdom Viridiplantae; phylum Streptophyta; class Magnoliopsida; order Santalales; family Viscaceae; genus Viscum; species Viscum album. The sequence continues at coordinate 31,713,686 of OY728140.1, read as the reverse complement.
ACCTTTTCAAGTTTATTATTACTATTATATCACTTATTACAATTTTATGAATTTTACACACCTATTTAAATTCATATTGGGCGTTTTCTCGACATTCGATACTTGAGTAAAAAATGAACTTGTTTTGATGTTAATGGTTTATGTGGTCAAACTTCCATTATCTGTAGAATATTATTCATGGTTTCAGCATCATATATATCTATTATATATTTACTAATAATAATCAATAATATTTGGAGATAATAAATTAAATGGATCGTTCATTTTGATGGTAGGTCGTACATGGGTATGAACACTACTCTACTTTATTTTTCATATTAAATGAATAATAATTAAATGAAATAGATATATATTATAGTACGAGTACATTATTAATGTCATATATGTATCATAGGTTCAATAAAACTTCCCTTTATACATTCCATGTATAGATGGAACAAGTCATATTGCATTGAGGGGGTGGTAGCCCACACTTCCTCAAATGAAATGATCGTATTTCCACAACATGGAAAGTATAAAGGTATGTTATATACAATATTTATAGAAGAATAAAGAAAATATAAATATAATATATATCATATTCAAAAATATTTCCCATTATTATGTCCACCCTGAGAGGTGGTAGGGGGAAAATGAATAATCATAATTTCATGAGGTAGTAATTCATCGTGCATAGAAACAATAAGTTCATTTACAATGAAATGGAGGTGTGTATAAGTGTAGATTGAAATTATAGAATAAAAACATCATAGTATATTTAGGATATTGTTTCTTCCATGCAATTATATAATAATAAATATTTAGGGAGTGAATAATGGAAAGAAACTAAAAAGTAAGAGAGAAGGTGTTACCACTTAATTGGGTAACTTGTTTTGGTTTATACAAAATGGCTTCCTTGGGAGGATTTCTTCCCAAAGGAAGTATTCATTTATGAGTGTAGGGATTCATGGAAGACATTTTGTTAGGTCATTGATGAACAGAAAGGTTCTTATCCTGTATGTATTAAACTTGAGTTGGTTCATTTTTAAAGGAGAGGGATGAGGCACCCTTTGAAACTCTGATATTATTAAATTAATATAAATTTATTTTTTAATTTTAATGGCCCAAAATTAAGATATGTAAAATATAAGATAAGGATAGTTCTATATAATCTCATAAAATAATTTTGATTCATGTATTGATTTTATATTAAATCTTATCTTTTCAGATTACCCATAAATATTCTGTTTTAATGTTACTTATGGTAACAACTTTTTAATTATTTGGAGTCTATTAATATTACATATATATGGTCACTTTAAAATAATTAGACTCTTAATTCACTTTTATAAATTATAATATTCCCTTTTTATTTTAAATTAACTTTAGTTTTTTAAAATAATTTAGTAAAATACTATATTTAAAAAACATCAATTATGTTAAAATTTACACTATTATTTTCATTGAATTTAACTAAAATCTAAACAGTGCAACAACATTGATATAAACCATTGAATGTTTTAACATGTGTAATTGACTAATAAATATATTTTATGACATAAATGATGTCTTATAATATTTATTTTTATATTTATAAAATCATTTATTTGAGTTCTTCATTAATAAATCCATCACTTCATCATCACTGTGTCATAACAAAATTTAATAATTTACGTCTAAAAATCATAAATCAAATACCATGGTATATAAAATATTTTCATATTTCTAATAAATATTTATAGTCTAATATGTCATTTATATAAACCCAAATTATTTTTTTATTAAGACGCTATATGATTATAACATATTTTCCATTACTTTAATTTAATAGTTATAACTGGCATAATCACACCCATGTGACTTCTAAAGGGTAAATTTTAGTCCCAAGTGTTTTCTTTGTCTGAAATATCTCATCCAATAGTAGTGGGACAAGTTATATGGTATTTTATTATTATTATAATAGTATTTTACCCCTATTTACCTGATTTACCCATTACTATAGAGAATAAAAATATTTACTAAAGTTACTATTCATTATGTCAAAAAATAAAAAGGACCTATTTGCATAATATGAAAATTTTGATTCCAAATATGGAATCAATTTTTCCAAATTCAAAACTTTGATGTTTCATTAATTAATTAATATTAATTACTATTGTCAAAAATGAGAAAACATGTTTTTTAAAAGTAAATCCCCTCAAAAGATTGACTTGTTATTATATCATATTTAAATGTGAAATTACCAAAAATTACAAACATGGGTTTAAATTTTAAAAACATAATACAATTACACATTAAAATAAATTAAAATAAAAATCTCACTACATATATAATATAGATGAAATGGTAGTTTTGAATTAAAATGCAGAATTTTTTAATATTCCTTAAAAAAGAATTTTAACAGAGAAATACCAAAATTCGACCAAAGAAAATTTTGGCACCCCAATTCTAAAGAAGGATTTTATTTTTTCAAATATAAAATCTAAAAGTGAAAAAAACTATATTTAAAAAGGGTTCATGATCCAAAGTTTGTAAAATAACCTTATTAAAATAATAGAGTTTTTTAGGCCTAAAAGTCAATTTATTCTCATTTTAAGCCTGTAAAATTTATTTGACTGATGTAAAATCATTTTAAAAAATATTTAAAAATAATATAATTAGTTTTTTAGTCACACTAATACCATTTCTAGGCATTAAATATAATTTAAAATCATAATATTAATAATAAATTAATTTTCGGTATAACTCTGTCTAATGTGAAAAGTATGATTTAGAAGATACTTATTATTGCATGTTGTGTATGCTACAAAAAAACCATACCCTTTAACATTAAATTTATTTCATATTCATAAATATTAATTTTTATGAATATAAATAATTTTATAATTACCTTGAAGTTGTATCCTTCCCCTCTTTTGGAAATTTTATCCCTGTAATTTTATTCACTTATCAAATAAGTGCAGGTATTTCTCCTTCATAGCATTTTTAGATTCACATGTTTCCTCTTAAACCATATGGATTTTTCAGAAAAACTTAACTAAAAAATAACCTTATTCTACAAAACCTGTTGTCTATGGTCAAGAATCTAGACATGTTGTTTCACAGATGAAAGATTCTCCCCAAATTAAACTCCTTGTGGACTCAAAACGTAAGATCAATATGGAATATACATTCATAACATCGAAACATGAAAAACACTGTGTAACTAGGATATTTTCAAATGTAAATACACTCAGTATGAAACAAATCCAACCTTCTATAATATTTCATAGGGTCCAATGAAACTCAGACTCAACTTCCCTTTCCTCAAAAAATGCTTCACAATTTTCCATCGTGAAACTTTTAGAAAAACAAGAACACTTACCTTAGAAGAAAGATCCTTCCGCTGGTTATCCACATAACATTTCTGCATTCTCTAAGCTATCATCATATGCCTTTGAATCAAATTAAAATTTTCATTCATCTCTTCTACCAATTCTAGTACCATCAACATGATTTCAACCACATCATCTAAAAAATTTGGTGTTTGAAAACTACTTTCCATATAATTCATCAAATAGTTCCATCTGTATAATGGAATGTAAACTATTATTATAAGAAAACACAACCAAAGAAATATGTTGATCTCAATATACTTGGTTATCTATTCAGTATACATTCAGCATATGCTTGATTGTCTGAATTGTTCATTCTGACTGCCCATCTGATTGAGGATGAAATTTTGTGCTAAAATTTAATTTAGTACCCAAATCCATTTGAAGGACTATCCAAAAGTAGTAGGTTAAACTAGGATCATAATTATATACAATGGAGAGGGGAACTACATGTAACATGAATATCTCTGTAATGTAAAACATAGAATGTTGATATAGAGATAAAGTATCTCGAACATGAAGAAAATGACAAGATTTAGTCAATCGATCAACAATAACCTAGACCACATTATTACTTTGAGACGTCTTCATTTATCCTAAAACAATGACCGTGAATATATTTTACCATTTCCACTCTAGTGCAGTAAAATTATGAAGCTTCCCCTTAGGTAACCACCACTCTAGTTTAACATGTTGACATGCTAAACATTTCATAGTGAAGTATGTAATGTCACTTTTCATTCCATCCCACTAGTAATACTCCAGAAGATCTTTTTTACATCTTAGTACTACCTGGAGAAACTAAAAACATAGAACTATGAGCTGCACAGAACAGTTCATTCTTAAACAATGAATCATAAGGTACACATAATCTATTCTCAAACCTCAAAACACAGTCCTCATCAATGTTAAGTTCAGGTAACTTACCCTTCTAAAGCAATTAAATATTTCTAAGCAACTCAGTAACTTCATTATAAATATTCGTTACTCTATCTAGAAGTGATGATTTCCCTAACACCTAAATGAATATAGATGAATTTCCTAAAGAAAGAGATTTCAAGATGAAATTTGTGAAATCATTAGCCAAAGTTTCTCATTACAAACATAGCATGGTTAATGTAGCATTACTCTTTCGAATAAAATAATCCTCCACTTTATTTTATTTTCCTGGATGACAATGAATCGTGAAATCATAATCCTTTTTTAATTATAGCCATCTCATATAACTTATGATCTATTATTTTTTAGTGAATATATACTTAAATCATTTGTGATCGGTATATATTTCACACTTTATTCCATTCAAATGATACCTCTAAATTTTAATTGAAAAAAATAAAAAACACTGAATTCCAAATCACGTTTTGAGTGATTTAAATCATAAGGATTTAAATATACTGAAGCATATGATATTATCTAATCATTCTATATTAGTACACAACCAAGTCCTTTCAATGAAGCATCATTATAGATAAAAAATGCACCATACCTGGAAGGTATGACGAAAACATGATCATTTACCAATCTTCTTTTTAGTTCCTCAACGTAATCTTCCAATTCATTTTTCAAGATGAACATTACTCCATTACATGTTAACATAGTTACTGGGATAGATAACAATGAAATAATTTCAATAAATAATCAATAATGACCAACTAATCCAATAAAACAATGATCCTCTGTGATATTGCCCGATATTGGCCACTCTTCAAAAACTTTTGTTTTAGAATGGTCTATAGGTATTACATCATCAGAATCAATATGACCAAGGAAAGAAATTATTTTCAACCAAAATTAACTCTTACTATAGTTTCCATAAGTTTTATTTTAATTTAATGTTTAAAAAACAATCCTTAGGTGACATTCACGTTCTTTGTGGATTTTTTAATATACCAAAATATATACTATAAACACAACCAAAAACTAATCAAAAAAAATTATGAAAGAATCCATTCATTAGATTAACAGGCACACTTGGGAAATTAAATATACCAAAGGTCATAACCACAAACTCATAATGCCCATATCTCATTCATAATGTTTTCTTTGGAATGTGATCTTCCTTCACCTTCACCTGATGGTACCCATATCTCAAATACATCTTCGAAAAATACATATCTCAATAGAGCTGTCACCACTTTATTTTATGGTCCCACATCAACCGTAGTAGTATAAAATTATTTTTCCATGCCATTTTACATTCTATATTTCTAGTTTCCACCCAGGTAATCAAATTTGGAAATACATTGACATAATTCCCTAACTCATTGAAACCGAAACATCTCACTACTGGGTTTTCTTTGCCTACCTGATCATCTTCCATATAGTTACATGTTTTATGACTAATCATAGAACATTAGAATAACAAAAAGGACTTTTTGAGACTTTCTCCAAGATTATTTCTACCACACTTCTCACAAGTTTGAAATTTATTTTCCTTAACTGTATACTTATTTTATGAATTCTTTCCCATTTCCTGCAAACTAAATCACTTCTTTTGGTTTCTCTCATGAAACACATGATCAGCAGAAAATTGTATTTCTTCTATCTCCATACTCGTTAAAAGTTTTTCATATCATTTGAACTCATGAGAAGATAATTCCATTCGATATTTTGGATTTAATTCCATGTAAAACATGTTTATATTAATATCAAAATCTTAGATAAAATTTGGGTCATACCTTAACAAATGGATGAAATTTTCATCATATGCAGCCATTGAATCTTCCTCCTTTTGCCTTAATTCTAAAAATTGTGTTTATATACTAAGTCGAATAGCCTTAGTAAAATATTTTTCAAAGAAGTTATTTTTAAATTAATCATATTCCATAGTGTCAATATCTACACATCATCTGGTATTTTTAATCATTGACCACTATAGATCTTCATCACCATAAAAAAAATAAACATTATAAATAACCGTTTGATTGTATGAACATCCCATTACAAAAAAATATATTTTATAGTTCTATAACCATTCCTTCAGCTCGCACATGGTCAGATGATGTTCTGAATGATAGGTGTAGTTGCTTAATGAAATTCCACACTACCAACATATTCTTCTATAGTTGATCTGGTTTATCTCGTGCATGAACACCACCACCATTTATCGCCTGATTCAGCTCAGAAATCACCACAACAAACTATTCAGTGCCGATTATAACTATCTCAGGATACTAATTTGGAATGTTTTTTCCTCTACATGCCTTCCCAGCATAGTTTCCCTATTTCCTCTGTGAAAAAAACATGAAAATACAGATATTAGATGAAGCAACATGATAACATTCCTATTTTATATCATTTAAATTTTACAAAAATGATAAAAACCCATTTTTGGATATTCTATTAACAATACCATAATCCCTAATGTTATCCAAACTGATCTCTTATACCAAATATAAGGCCACGTCCTTAAATATTAAAAAATCTTGAGTTAATCCAATAATTTTACATTCATTCATATAGAGGAACATTTAAGGTTTAGAGATATATGAAATTAGGACATAATTCCTACATATAAACATAATTATTATAAAATAAACACTTCTAATAACTAGTCATTTTTCCATGAAACAAAAACTTTTAAAAATAAATATGGTTTTGTATCATGTGCAAAGATCATAACTTTTCCTTAATCCCATCCTTGACCCTTTTCTCCTTTAAATCACGGGAAAACATTTCAAATCATGGGATGAGTATTAAAATCTCAATAAGGGTTATACATTGAAGTAAAAACTGTGAGTCTTTCAAAAAACATGTCATCCATGAATACATTATCAAAAAGTAAAACTTTTCACCTTTATGATGTTTTAAATACTCTTCACCGAATCTATGATCATTTCTTACCAATTTTGTAAACCAGATATAATGATAAACCCATTTAAATAAACATATAACATATAAAGGCAACATGAGACATAAACATAATTAAATAGAAATACCATAAGATTCACTTCCACACATATCACTAAATATAATAGCCATGTGACTGAATGCCACACATACCACTAAATTGAATATATATATGTCCAAATTCCATACCGAAAACATTGCCGGTTATAAAAAAACGACCCATCCTTTGTTTCTCACAGAACCACTCATCTTTGTTTTATAATGTAACAACCCACCTATGGTTTATCATGTAACCACCTATCAAATTTCCAAGTACAATTATATAATCAGAACACATAAATGATTACCATCATCAACATTTCACTCTTAACATTTCATTTTCAATCAACAAAATTTATTTCCAGATATTGAAATTATAAATCCACCTTCAAAACAATTTTCAATACAAAAAATCAAAAATTAGATTTTTTTTCTTTAAAAACATTATAGTTTTTATTGGAATCGAAACATCAAATAATAGTTACGACGATAGAGAAGTTATTATCTCCAAATATGTTAAAAATAATTCCATTCATCATTTAGTAAAACACTTATAGAAAAGATTTCATTCAAAAAAAATTGACTAAAATTAAAAGACAAAGCATTTAATTATACACCATATAAAAGAATGCGATATATATTATTGAAACATGCCTCAATGAAAGAAGATTGAGATGAAGTCCCTTACATTGAGTTTGACTTATCTCGTACATTCATTATTTCCTTGAATAATAAAATTAGGTTAATGTATACTTTCTTGATAAACTTTCTCAAGTTTATTATACTTTTTATATATCTTTTTACCATGTTATATATATTATATAACTATTTTAGTACATATCAGACATTTATTTGATAATCGGTACATGAATCAAAAATAAATTTGTTTGGTAGTATGTTTTCCTTATGGTCGAAATACCATCCTATATAGAATAGTAGTAACGATTTAAATTTCAAATATATACATGATATATTTATTAATAAAAAACATAATATTTGGAGACAATAAATGAAATTCATTATTCATGGAGATGGTAGGCCATATTTATGCATGAACGGTACTTTCATCACTTTTTCATATGAAAATAATAATAATTAAATGTTATAAATTTATATTATAGAACCAAAATTTAATATTTTAATATAAGTCTCATAGGATTAAAAATACCACCCTTTATACGTTCTATGTATAGCTGGAATGAGTCATATCGCTTTGAGGGGGCAGTAGTCTACACTTCCTTAAAGACAATTATCATATTTACACAACATTGAAATTATAAAGGAATTTTATAAATAAAATACAAAGAATCATAAAGACAATATAAATATAATCTATCTCATATGTAAAAATAGTTTTGATTATAAAGTCCACAATGAGAGGTGGTAGGGGAAAATTGAATAATCATTGTTTTGTGAGTCATTTGTTTGTCGTACACAAAAGCAGTGTTTTCATTACCCATTAAATGGTGGTGTGTGAAAGTTTAAATAGAAATCATAGAATAACAATTCCTAGTATATTTAGGAATTATTTAATTTAATCATAGAATAATAAGATTTTAGGGAGTGGAGAAGGGAAATTAATGTAAAAATCATGAGAGAATCTATTACCTCGTAATCGGGTAGTTTCATTTTACCTATACTAAAAGGATTCCCTGAGAGGATTTATTCCCTAAGGGAGGATTCTAAAAAGCGACTAGGGATTCCAGGAAGAGATTTGGGGAGGTCATGGAATATCCAAATGGTTCATGAAGTGTGATTATTAGATAAGATTTGGAACCTTTTTACAAGAGAGGGAAGGGGAACCCTTAGAAACTCTTAAATAATTAAATAAATTTAGATTAATATTTTAATTTAAATGGATGAAAATTGAGATATGTATTATATGAGATGTCTATTGTTTAAAATAACCTCATTAAATAATTTTTAGACATGTATTTAGTTTTTTAAACCTTGTATTTTTAATTTATAGTTAATTATTATGTTTTAATTTTAATTTGGGGTAACAACATTTTAATTATTAAGAGTATATTAATTTTACTTATATAGGGTCAATTTACAATAATTGGAAACATAATGAATTTTTATACATTATAGTAGTCACTCTGTTATTTTAAAATATTTTTATTATTTTTAAATAAATTAATAAATTATTATTTTTATGAAACTTTAATTATGTCAATTTTTACACTATGAATATAATAGAATTTATCTAACCTCTAAATAGAGAGATAACCTCCAAATAAACCCTTTAATAGTTTATTAACCTTTCATATTAACCAATTAATTTTTTATGAAATAAATTTAGTAATATAATATTTATTTTAATATTTATAATATCATTTATTTGATTCCTTCATTAATAAAGCAATCAAAGCATCATCATTGTGCCATAATTAAATCTCATTATCTATTAAATAAAAACTATAAATAAAAAACCGTGATGTAGGAAATCAATTTATATTTCTAATGAATATTTTTAGTTTAATATATCACTTATGTAAATCCAAATTAAAAATATTTTAGTAAAAGATATATGATTATATCATATTTTCGATTACATAAAATTAAAATTTATAAGTCTCATAATGATAAACATATGGCTTCCAAAAACCAAATTTGTATCCCAAGGGTGTTCATGGTAAGAAATATCTCTTATAATAGGATTGGGAGAAGTTTAGGGTAATTTAATATTATTATAATAGTATTTTTACCATTATTTTAAAGATTTACCCTTTAACCGTGGTAAATATTAATAATTAATAAAGTTATTATTAATCATGTACAAAAATAAAAAACCAATTAATATAATTTAGTCCTCCTAATTACAAATAAGGAATCTATTTTTCCAAATTCAAAAAATAGAATTTGCAATAATTAATTTAAATTTAATTTCTTTTGCCAAAATATGAGAATAAGTTTTTTAAAAGTAAAAACCCTCAAAATATTGGCATGTGTTTATATCAAATTTTATTATGAAATAACATCAAATGACCAAAAAATGTAGTAAATTATAAAAACATAATCTAATTAAACTTAAAAACTAATTAAAAAAAAATATAAATATTAAAATATATTAAAGAAAAGGAAATGTTTAATTAAAATTCAGTATTTTTCACTACTCATTAAAAATGAATTTTATCAGAAAAATACTAAAATAAATTTTGATGTACCTTTTATAACGAGGAATATTATTTTTTCAAATATATTATTTAAAATTTAAAAACATAGATTTAAAATTTTTTCGCTATCCAAAGGTGGTAAAATTACCCATAAAAATATTAGAGTATTTCATGCTAAAAATTGGATTTATTATCATTTTATGCCTCTAAAATTTATTTAATGAAAGTAAAAACATTTAACAGACGTGTGTAAATATAATTTAATTAGTTTTATTCATTAAAACCAATAAAATGACTAGGCGTTTAATAAAATTTAAAATAATAATATTAATAATTTTCTATTATTCAGTATAACTCAGTATTGTGTGCAACGTAATATTTCAGAGAAACCCATTATTGCATGTTGAGTATGATATCAAAAAAATCACCCCTTATAATGTAAAACCAATATCATATTCCTAAATATTAATAGATAAAAAAACTTATTATTCTATAATTACTTAGGATGTCACAAAAATAACCTTTTAAATATATAAAATAAGTTTTAAAACATTATAATGGTCATCACATCCAAAAATTCCATTTATATTGTAAATATTTAAACAAAATCTCATTTAACTTTTTTAGTAAAAGACATTTGGGAATTTCTTCGAATAAAACATAAATATTAAATTGAAAACAATTTTTAATAATTAAAAATTGGTTAAATTTAAGTTATTATATCATCCATAAATTATGAAAACAAGTTTGAAAACGTTTTTAGAAAACATGGTTTTGGAAGAAAACATATTTTTAAAAAATGAGGTTAATGATATCATATTTTTTGAAAATATTTAATAAAACAATTTAGTTAACAAATAGTGGGAATTTTATAATATTAAATGAAATATTTTATTAATAATAAATGGGTGAAGTGGAAGTGTTTATTAAGAAATTATCATTAGTTTTCATTCAACTGATAATCAAGAATAAACTATGTCGATTAAAAATAGATCATGAAATGAACACTTAGAATGATTATTATAGTGAATTAAGAATTAATAAATGAATAAATTATTTGTATCCACTATAAATAAAAATATAAAAATTTGAAATTAAAAAATTTAATCAAAATAAATTACACACATAATCATATCATGACAGAATTAGTGAAGAGGATGTTTAACCCATTTTATGGGAATTGAGTTATGAAATCCATTACCCTAGGATTCCCTTTAGTTGATCTCTTTTTATCCATTGGTATAATGTTTTAATGAATGTTATTAATTTATACGAAAACCAAAACCATACGTTTTTATATCATATATTATCCTATTGTACTATATTTTCACAAGTTAGTTAATTATATTTCATTGTTTTCTCTATTTCAAGAGTTAATTCCCTTGTTTTCCCATGATTGTTTTGTTTTAAAAGTATATATTCATTCGAACTAGATATGGATTCAGTTTATAATGTATGATATTAATGTAATAAATATAATATTTAATCATTAAATAAATTTTCTGAACAATTTTTGATTTTCCATTATAGAAAATGGATCATATCGCTTTGTGGAGATGGTAAGTTGAATATACACATTTTCTATGATATCATTTCTAGATGTATGAAAATGTAGAGAATAGGATGATATATTAATTTAACATATTCAATATCATTTATAAATTATCATTTATATTCATTTTATCCATGATTATAACTATCTAGTAAATGTGGTGATGAAAAATGAATTACACAACTTTGTGGAGACGCTATGTTCTACTAATGCACATACAATGGTTTCATTTTTAATAGGAAGGGTAAAATGTAGAACACGATTGTTACATAATATTAAAAAATATAATTTTATATATTCTAATGAATATATTATTTTAGTATGGAAAAAAACATGAAGTGGAATTATAAACATAAATATTCTTGAAAGAGTCAGAAAATTTGATTACCTCTTCTTCGATGAACTTCCTATAGATATGATCTTATAAAAACTGGGTATTGTCTATTGAGGAGACCAGAACCAAAAAAAATCATATATTATAAATTTTGGGAGATAAATAGAAAGAGTTTGGTGGATCTAGATGGATTATTGTGTTGTAAAGAAGTGAATGGATGGGGATCTCTTTTATAATTCATGTGAGGGTTAATTTAGAAATTTGTTAAAATATTAATTTAATATATATATTAATTTTCAGTTATATATGGCTCAAAACATATTAATTTTGAAGATAATAAGATTATCGGTCTAAATATATTCATCTAAAAATATTTACATAATTTTTACTAAATTTCTAGCCTTTTTTGTTTTAACCATTATTTAACCCCTTTAACTCTGAATTTGGAAATAAGTATTTTTTTTAGGGTTAATATAGTTAATATGAAATTACAAAAATATTCACTAATGGATAATGGATGAAATGTAAAGCCTTATCCCATTCACATCACAAAATCATTGACTCTTAATAATTTTAGATCATTTAATATAACATTATTTATTTTAAAAAATAATTAATGTCAATTTTGGTATTATTCAATAATTTGACTTTTATAAATATCAATATGAAAAATAACTTGAAAAAATTAATGTGTCCATTACATTTAAATGAAATCAATAAAATTCATTTAAAATCATAATTTTTTTAAAATTTATTACTTTTAATATTTTTAATATTATTTATTGGATTGATCCATTAATTGAGCAATTAGTGCATCATCACTGATTAATTATTTATGGTTGTTATTTATGCAGTATTTTTTTTAAAACATACATGATATAGATATATAATGTATCAGTGAAAATATAATTCATAATATAATATATATTTTGCAAAACACCATATATAAATTTTATAGTCATTAATATCAAGAATGTGACATCTTTTATTGTTCATTAACTAAAATATGATAGGGTCCATAATCACTTCCAAAAGGAAAAAAACACACATATATTCAATCCTTTAGTACTTATGGATAATTATTATTCATTAAATATATGTTTTTAATGTGTCTTGGACATTTAAAAGTATTTATCATTCTATTCTTAACCTAAATTACCCAATTTACCCTTTATCTTGGTAAAAACAATTTCAAAGGATACTATTCAGATTGTTGAAAAATAAAATGGACCTACTTAGTACATTTTTAAATTATAAAAACTAATATTTAATTAATTACTCAAAATTAAAAAATAGAATTCATATAATATAAATAAATATTAATCCCACAAAAAGAAAAGAAATACAATTTTCTTTAAAAATATTATTGAGGAAAAAAACGAACTAATAGAAAAATAGGGTATTAGGATTATTGAAATTAAATTATGTAGTTTATTTATAACTATATAGTTCTTATGTTATATTGAGATAATATTCATATTTTATATGGACTTTTAATATAAATAATTTGACAGTTTTATAAAAATTGATATTTTTTACTATTAACTAGAAAATATATATTCTCACAATTTATCAAAACTTCATCATAAATTAATACAGTTATGATCATTTAGGAATGATATATTTATTTTAAAATGATATTTTATAATTTTCTTTGAAATTTAATTTATTATTTTCTCAGAAAAAGAAGAAAATCCATTTTTTAGAATATGTATTTTTCAATAATAAAATTATTTTACTAAAAATGAAGCACATATTAACAAAGAATTAATTAATAATCTAACACTGAATTTGGAAACTATTTTCAGAATGAAATTATAAATATTATTAACTCCATCCAATTTAATGGATATGTTATTGTTATCACATAATAATTTTTAATTGTTCGATTAAGCTGGGTGTTGCGTGCAACATAAGACGTCGAATAGGATAAATTTATAAAGAGACATATCATAAAATATTGGGTTGTTACATTCAATAATACTTAAATAAATTTCATCCTATCAATTTGAAATTTCATTTTGAAAATCAAGGGTTCGTAATTGCGAACTCCTTTTTTGGAAACCAACATCATAAAAAGGGTTAATAAAACCTCCTCTTAGATAATTGGGAAACAATTGACGGTCACTACAAAACTATTATTTATGTTATGAGAAAATTAGTGGGATATAAAAATATAGACATAGAAATGAAATATAACTATTAATTTTTATGGATATTAACAGATAAGCTGGTAATTATAAAGTTAAAAATCACAAAACTATAAATCTAGGATCAATTAAGAGACATTTGATTTCATAAATATAAAAGTAAAGAGATATATTTTTTGTTCCAAAATCATTTTCCTAGAGATACAGGATTATTTGACTAGACAAATAAATATTTTGATCAAATAAACATACTTTATTTAGTTACATGTAATAGTCTAATCCTTTGGATCTTCTTTGATCTATTTCCATATCATTTCATATATCTAGATATAGATGTTTCAGAAAAAAGTTATTTTTATAAATTTTTAACAAAAGATCTATATATCACCATTAACTATTTGTAAAAAGAAAAATGGTTAAAACAATGTATGAAATATAACATATAATACATTATCTATAAACAATAATATCCGAATTTTAACATAATCCATTAAAAATGTATTTAAACTCGAGACTCATCTGAAAAACAGCTATCCAAATTCAATGTTCAAACATTTAGATGGAACGTCACTAAATTTCCATAATCAACCTAACATCAAATTACCCCAAAAAATTAGATCTTATTTTAATATAAAAAATATATCAATACCTTGATCACATTTAATCATTAATTAAATTATTCACACTTCAAAAAACTTCTGGTTGTTTAATTTATTACTTCAATCCTTCAAAAATAAAATAAACTGTCAAATCAAAACACGTTGTAAACCCTACAAAAATAAAATAAACTATCAGATCGTTAACTAATTTCAGGGTCACCAATAATATCCCATAAACAATAATTTATAATTATCATCTCGGTACAGGCCATATGTTTATGTTTGTCATCCCCAAATCATATGTTTTATAATATATCATCTTATGATAGGATCACTTGTCTTGGTTACTGATACTATTCATCATTTGCTTCTAAATACTTAAAGAAGAAGTATTGTAGTAAAATAATCCATATAACATAAATCTTATAAACTGATAAAATAATTTTACAAAATAATTTTTAAATAAAAATAAAAATGACTTGACTCATTTCATGTCATTTTTAAACCATCAACTATGCTTAATACCTTTTTCCTTTTATATGTCATGTGTAGTCTCTTTATCATCAATAGTATAACCACTACTCATAAAACCATTATTATTATCATTAGGAGATTTAAAAAATAGTATATTCATTTACCATCCAATTTTAAACATTCATCCATCGAAGATACCTTATTGAGACCATTGTTATCATCATATTTCATTATCCAAAATTCTCATTTTTTTATCCAGAATTAATTTTTTTGTTCCAATTTCACACACCAAAGAAACCACTCATTACTATAATACATTAAAATTGGTGTTTATTATTATCACATTATCAAAATTCAATAACCTGAATCCTCCTTCTTCCATGTTATCCACTGCCCAAGAATTCATTGAACTCTATACTTTTATTTTTAGTGATTCCAAGAGTTGGTTAAGGTGAATTTTATTAATCCAATATCAATAACATAATATGATTCATGAATGTCATCATCCAATTTGGATTCTCAAGAACACATTTTATATTCTATCCATCATTAATCCAGTGCATTATATTATAATCCATTGACTAAAACCCCTAAATAGAGTATAAGAAACACTAATCATACATAATCAGGAATGATAAATGGTCAAATGTCTAAAACAAGATACCATATTCTCAATTGATGTGTTGAAACATTGATTCTTCTTATATAATATTATTAAAAAATCTAGAGGGCAGTATCCTAAACTAATAAATATCTTTAAATTCATTTATATGTTTATATTCATTGATATATGTTTTTAAAAATATTATTCCAATTTTTTTATTAATATTGATATGGTACCAAATGTAACGGTATAGACGCATAACTAGTGGGAAAAAATTAATTTTTTAGGGAACTCCATGGGTGGATACACCTCCAAGGAGGGACTCTGACCACTATCTCTGGTGGAATCTCTTTCCTCATGAAGCCCTTAGCCAGAGACACATGATTTTCCCAACGTTCATACATGACTGTTAACAAGGTTAAGAATCACTCCATTTATCTAATACCAAATGTAAAGATGTAGATCCCAGTATCTCAGTGCCAATGAAAACTTATTGTATTGTCATAAGATATAGGTAATACAATCCCATATTATGAAAATTTCATTCTTCTTGGTAAACAAGATATATACTTTAACGATTCATTACATTTTTAAAAATAAAATACAAAATGTATTTTCATTAATAATTCCATTATACCCTTAGCACAAACCTGTCTAATGAATCCAAAAATACTTTCTCAAATCCTAAGGAAAAATTAAAATAAGAAATGGGAGAGTTGAAATTCAGAGTAAGGTAATCATAAATTACATACTGTGAGTAAATTAGGAATAAATAATATGGAATGGTAATTAACTAAAATATATGTTATTTAATCAATAACACGAGAAAAATTTAGAAAGCATAAAATATTATTAAATAATTACATATAAATAATCACATCAGAATGAGACTTAACAAATGATATTATATTAATCAAATAATCACATGGATTATCAATAACTAACATCATAATTCAGGAATGCATAATGAAGGAAATCTATAACATTATTTCATGTCCTCAGGACGCATGCCTATCATAAGGTGTAAAAAAATATATTACCAATGTATATTATATTGGATAACCTTATGTAGTCTTTTGACGATGAGTGCATAGAAAATATTTTTTACTTTTTAATTTGGGTAAAAATGTAGGGTTTTCTGGATGAAATCAATATGAAAATGACTGAATGATATTTAAAATTAAGGTGATAGAATACTATGATATGATAAGGTTTATTAGGTAAGATTTAGTTTTATAACGTTAGTGTTATACTTATTCTATTTTATTTAATTATCTTGTGGTAAATTTTTTAATATGAGATTCTATGATCATTTCCTCTCACTTACATGGTGAAATGGTTCTGGTGAGAGAAAACCTTACCAAGATATCAATTTTTTCTATTCTCCTTCCACATGTGAGACATTTACATTGAATATCATCAATTTAATTGAGAAATACATGATCAAGTCATGTTTATCGAAAAAAACATCCATTACCCCTATCACACGTACTGAAGGTCGTTGAGTACATAACCAAAAAGCACTAGTCTATTCAATCGTATATAAAATAGAACCTAGTGGTGGTATATAATGAACATTTACCAGAGAAAAAATAAATGATATAATAAAAAATCAAAAATGATCACACATGATAATAAAAACAACTATCTAAATTTAAAAAACACATAGAATATTAGAGAAGGAGATTTAATTCACTTATGTCCATGAACATAATCATTAAAAAAATAGAAGATCGACCCCTCCCCAATAACACAAAATGTTTACCCTACCATGGTAAGGGTATTCAAGATGAATGGGGATGAAAAAGTCATTAAAAATATATGGGAAATTAAATAAATAAAATAGATAAAGCCTAAAAGTTATTCTCCTTGGTTCCCCAGAATGAATTTGATTGAATGGATTGATTCAGGAAGGAGGATATATCCTCCTTTTATAGGACATAATCGTTCCTCCAAAGGATTGTGAATTTTTACATAATAAATGGAGGATAAATGAATTTACTACTTCATAAAATCTTTTCATAAATGTCATCTGCATTCACCCTCAAAATATATTCATATGTGGACATGTGTACAAGGAGTTATGTTTTTTTTTACTCTGAATATTTATACCTCCCTACTAGGGTCCCATATTTCAAACCTTAGGATTAGAATTCATTAGTTATCATGAAAATAGAAGATTCAGACATATAATAATTCATTATTGTGGTTATTAAACATCATATTCATCCACCCATCAAATGTTAGATTATTTGGGCCCAGCAAGAATGAGATATAAGCCTAAAACCAAAACACTCCAGATCTGTAAACAATTTTCAAGGCCCAATATTAGAGATTGTTTTGAGCTTCTATATGGTGGATTTAGATTTATGTCTTTATGGATGAAATAAGTAAAATTATTTATAGAATAATAAAAAAGATTAATTTAATGATTTTTAATAGTATTGAAAATATTATGTCGCAAATATTTATATAATATAAAACTGTTAACAATCTAAAATGGGAAATGTTTATGATTATGCTCCAAATACCACCAAAATCAAAAAATGGGGAAATTTATCTTAA
Source organism: Viscum album (assembly GCA_963277665.1). Taxonomy (NCBI): domain Eukaryota; kingdom Viridiplantae; phylum Streptophyta; class Magnoliopsida; order Santalales; family Viscaceae; genus Viscum; species Viscum album. The sequence goes on along the minus strand of OY728140.1, from coordinate 31,695,045 downwards.
AATAACACATTTTTGGGATTTTAAACACACACATTTGAGGTAAAATAAATGAAAAATATTCTCTCTATCAACTACCCCACACATAGCAGCTAGACTCCCAGACAAGTATGCATCAAAATCAAATCAATTCAAATTCAAAACACATACCCACAATATCTACAAATCCTTCCCATGAAATACAAATATATAATTCCTTATCAAAAACCATTATTTCAAGATCTCTATTATGATAATTTATTATATTGAAAATTCATTTCTCATCCCATGCACACAAAACACTTACCTCATGTTAATGGTCTTCTCATCTCACAAATTTAAATCCTCAATAGGGGTTTTATAATCTAATCTCATGGAAGTGTCACTATATGATTCTATACATACTTACTCTCCACCCAATTTTAGAAATTAACATGTCTTTTTCATGAGTAATTCTCATGGTTGTTATGAAACTTTCAGTTGGTAGGATTTAGATGTTAAAAATATCGGGATAGAATATGGTAGGATAATGATTTTGAAAGGAAATTACAAGATTATAACATTCACATAAGTATGGTATCCTACAAACTCCATTTAGTATAAAATTAGCTCCATCTTTATGAAAACTCAAGGAAATTTCATGATATTTATCATTTCTCTATCAAGAATAATTTCAATACTCTCAAAAATAATTTTCTATATCTCCATATCAGAAACAACTTATTTTTCCTTTTTTATTCTATAGAAAGGAACAACTTCTATCATCATGAAATCTCAATATATGCATTAATTTCAATAGAAGAAACGCTTAAATAGAAAAAGTTTCTTCTTAAAATTTTATTTTCCACCCAAATTATCATCTAATGTGGTATCACACCTAAAGAAGTATTCCCCTAAACATAAGTTCAACTAGATCATGAAATATGACTTCAAAAGTATGTTTGATATAGAATGTTAGAATGTGATGTTGCTAACCAAATAAGTTATTTGTGGATACTAAGCGCTACAGAGATTAAATATACAAGGTAGATATAAAAAACTAAAAGGGGGGATTAATTCCAAAAAAAATCCTCAATCATTTCAAATGAAAGTTCCTCAAACCCTCAGGTTTTGACAGACGGATATCAAATTTTGGTTGAATAATTCATGATATTGTTCTTTCAAAAATTTAGGCGAATGTAAATAACATGATAAAAAGGTTTAAAATCCTCACAGGATAGTGATTTAAAATATAACTACAGTGAACTATGGCATGGGATTCAAAAATCAGTGGACTATTCCTAAAATTATCTTAATATTATTCATTTAAACCAAGTCATTTTCAGTATTAATTTAGGTTGATATTCCTGGAATAGATTGGTTAAATCATTAACATGAATTTCCAAATTCAAAATGATGAAAATTTCATCTCTAAATATTGAATAAAAATTAAATTAAAAAAAACACCGAAAATTATGACAGACAAACAATGGAACATTTTTTACAAAAATAGAAAAAAATAAACAAAAAACTGAAAGTACAAAACTAAAAATTCTCCCTCCACATAATTTTATTATTCCATGTACTCAAAAAATTCAAATGGGTTGAATATGAAAGATGATTTGTAAAATGATTCACAGAAATCATGAAAATGTAAAAGAGAGGTAAAACCTTTAGTAATATATTGATAAATATGTTGGAGGACTGTGATCTCCTCCAGAAGTCTGGAGGGAAATTAGTTTGGAATTTCATAAACCTATTCCCATTAAAAGTAATTGGATCCTTCTCTCCTTCACAATTTTTACTACAAACAATTATATACAAGAGAAACTATAAATGGAACTTCCCATATGTAACAAAGCAAAAATGGTATTAGCTTGAGTCTTGAGTAGAATAATAGCACTGCATCTCTATGATGAAAGAATAATGATTGGATCAGCCTATCATTATCTAGATTTGTTCTCTCTCTATAAATTTGATAATTTTAAAATGATTCTGTTATAATTTCTTCCAAATCATGAAACTGTAATTTCCTATCTTTTGGCAGCACTTTCAATATCCAAATTCATCTTCTCCATATCTTAATATGAATTATGATCCAATTCTATGAGAAGTTGAGAAATTTTCCAATAAATTAATATATATGGACACATTATTATTGGGGTTCTGTAGGATTTTATAGTAGAAAATAATGTCGCATGTGAATTTTGAATCTAATTCTTCTATTTAGTTTAACAGTCTTTCCTAAAGTTCCAATCATTCCCTTACTCACCAATGATGGATTTGGGTACTTCAAACCTAAAAAATATTTTACCCATGATAAAATCACAAACAATTACAACATCATCAATCCTTGTGAAGTCTGACTACACCCATTTTGATACATAATTAATTGAAAGCAAGATATAATAATTTTTAGATGAAAATGTGAAAGTTCCTATAAAATATATCAACCATAATTTAAAAATCTAAAAAAATTAGAGTATTTTGAGTAATTTATTATCTTTTAGAAATATTTCTTGAAAAATGACATTCTTTACACATTCTGCAAAATTCATCAGAATATTTCACAAGGGTGGGAAATTTTTTTAAGATTTTTATTATTTTTTGTTGTCATTTGTAGTCCAAAGTGGCCTCTACAAGATAATATGTGACAAAACCAAAATACATATTTAACTTAACTTTCAAGCATACATATTCTTATTACTTGATCATTATAAATTGTCCAACAAAATGGATATTACCTAATGTAATATCTGGGATAAAATTTTAGTTTTTGAATTTGGTGGGAATTTAAATGAGATGTAACCAGAGATGTTACAAGATAATTTACCATGTCTACATAACAATTCACTTCTCCTTTAATCATGTATATGTGCTCTCCTAGAATTTGATCATTCAATGATTTTTTTCTAGAATTTTAGCTTCATCAGTGTTTGGTTGTTTACTTATGTGGTTGTCCACATAGTTCTCAGCTCCCTTCTTATCATTCATTTTTATAATAAACTCCAACAGTAGTATCATCCATCTCACTAGCCTCTTTTAGAATCTTCATTCCTCATCAAGTACCTATGATTTATGGTTCTAAGGTTATATGAAATGATTTTATTCTTTCTATTAATTTATTAAGAATAAACTAATCCAACTGCTTGGTTGGATGCATCAATTTTTTTTTCAAATCATTCTTTCCCAATTAAGTGTCTATATCAACAATGGTGAAATAAATAACATCATAAAAACATAAAAGGATATCCTACATGAACCATTGAAATATAAAACATCATCTTCTAAAAGTAATTTAGAAATTTTCAGAGAAATCTTATTGATATATTTGATAATCTTTTAGTAGAATCTTGCATGTCATAAATATTATCTATCATGTTTTAAAAAATTTGGGTAAGGTAATGAATTTATAACTTCAATATTTTCATTATCCACATTAATTCCTATGTTTTGAAATGAAACGCCCAAGGAAAATCCAACCTTAAACCATGAAATAATGATTTAATAATTGATAAAAAAGATTCTTTTCAATGTAGGTTGTCCAAATGTTTTCCAGATTTTTTAATCATTGGTCCAAGGAATCTCCAAAAAATTTGAATCCATCTACTAAAAATTCCAGGAAATTATCAATGGGATGAAAAAATATACTAACTATACGCATTTATAATTTACCTATAACATTACATAATCCAAATAGAATCATTTTATATGGAAAAACAACAAAGGAAATATAATGTTCATATTCTCTTGATCCTTGAGAGAATTAGGTGCTAAGAAGAAACCTGAAAATATATCTAAAATGAAATAATGAGATCTCAATGATAATATTTCTAGCATCAGATAAATGAATGGGATGTAGAAATAGTCTTTCTGAGGGACTTGATTCAATTTCCTAAAATTGGTACCGACTATCATGTTATTCTAAATTCTTGTTGGTATTAATTCATTATTTTCATTCATCACAGTGGTTAGTCCATTTTACATTGGAACAACATGAATTGGGCCAACCAAATGTTTTTCAAAAAATTGGGAAATATGAACCTATACTCCAAGATCTTATTAATCTTCTACTTGAAATCTTTTATTAAGGTGGGATTAATCCCCCTTCGGGGCTATCTGATTGGTCTGGAATCTACGTCAACATGAATCCTATGAAAAACTATTTTTGGGTCTACTCCAAGAATATCACATATGCTCCACCCAATGAATTGTACATTCTCTCTCAAAATCCCAATTATTGACACTTCTTGGGTTCTAGGAATATTATAAGAAATTATTACTAGAAACATATCTCCCTCCATGGTGTACACATGTTTCAAATCAAAAGGGAGTGGATTCAATTCCAGATTTGGGGGCCTCTCATTGGATGAAATTAAATTAAGATTCCTCATTTTCAAAGGAAGAACCTCCTACACATAAAAAACCATATCATCATACACATCACTACAAAAATCATCAAATAAATAAGATTTTACCTCTTCATCCCATATCAAATCAGAATCTCTAGTATTTTGGTATTTCATATGTTCATTGATATTATTAATGGAATCTTTTTCCCTATTTAGAAGAATTGATAAAAGATACCTGTTTATTTAATGGTTTTAGTACCAAAATAACAGGTGAGTGAAAATTGGGAGTGATCATATTATTGGTTTCTTATGGATTCAAAATTGTTGAGGTGGATAGTGTAATCTTGAAATTCCATGGTTAGTGTACTTTCATAGTCACTGATGATGGTTTTAGAATTGTTATGGAAATGTCTCCCCAAAAAGATGGATGAGTGTGACGGGATCCTATATTATTCTACATTCAATACATACAATTATGATTAAAATAAGAGTTATCTGAGTTTCATAAGGGCATCTACCAGAACTCCTGATGAAAAAATAATTCATCTGTTTGCGAGTTGGACCACCACTATTGAGGGATTATAGTCTCCAATATTCAAATAATTGTATAATACGTGAGAAAATACATTAATTGAAGCACCTATATTAGAAAAACATTAGAAAAATTTGAATAACCAATTGTTAATGGAATGAAAAATGGCCCTAGATCTTTGAATTTGGTTGGTAACTATAGTGTGATAGGACTGAGACACTACTCCCTAAGTTGATCCTCTAATAAAAATGAAGTATTCTATTTTTTGTGCAATGATATCTCAAATATTATTCATACCTTTGAATTTATATTATTGCATCAGTTAGGTGGTATTGAATTCCATATTCTGAAAGGTGTCTATAATTTCTTTTTTAATCATTTCTTCTTGAAATATAATTGATTCAATCATCCATGAGGGAAATAATGGGAAATTTCTTTCTTCCCCATTTGTTTCGTTTTCATTAGTGTTTTTACTGTTCTTCCATAGCCCATCCTTCTACTCCACCACTTTATCTTCTTCATGTTGGTGGATTTTCACAGAATTTTTAGAATTTTGTATTAAATTCTCATGTAAAATTGGTTGCCTTTTGTCACGTTCAAGGGTGGCTGGTGCGGTAAGTTCTTTTCCACATCATGTAGTTATAATGTTGATATTCTATTTTGGTTTTTGTATTATCTCGAAGGATAATTTACTTGATTCTTTTTTATAATGTCCATAAATATTTCTAATAGATCATTTATCATAAAAATATTATCTTATAACCCTATGAATTTTTTTTGTATTAGTTACTCTTCAATTAATGGTGTAATTGCAGAAGGTTTCTCATATGTCTTTAATTGGATTTTTTTGTGACTAAATGTTTTTTATTGACGAAATGGTTTTTTATAGGTTTATTGGAATAGTGGGTGTTGTTGTATTACTATTGAAAACGAGGTCTGTCCTGGGTCTATTAGAATCCATATCCATTTAGGGTTTTGGGTTGACTTGGATGATTTGGTCGGAATTTAATTTACTGATTTGTAGAAAAACATCTTTCGGTCCCCTAAACCTCTGGACACAGTTCAGTGTAATGATAATTAGAAGAGCATAAACGACATACATGATTTGGTCTTTGTTATTCCTTCATTTAGTTAAAAACCATTTGTCGCACTAACTTGGTGAGTTCATCCATTTTTCTTATAATTAATTATGTTGAATCAGATTTTCACTCCTTATGGATCCCCCATGTTCTTGACCCTCTTGTTTGAAATTGATGTGAGTTTCGAGAAATATTCTAAATTAGAACTCCCATTTACACATGTGACTTATCAATCATCGATACCACAGATGAGGCATCTAGTATATTTAGATCATTATCTAGAATTATATGGTACAAGATCCCAAGTAAATGGTGTTAAACCATTTTTGGATGGGAGAAGTTGGAACATATCTTCTTGAAATGCACTCCGTACTCATAGAGGGTTTCTCGAGATGATTTTTGTAGGATATAAATATCATTTTTGATGGTAGTGATCTACGATGAGGGAAATAATACTTGCATAAAACATCTTTTTAGGTCATACCAATCAACTATCCTCCTGGGTTATAGATTTTACAACCATTCGTTTGCCACTCCATCTAGTGAGAAGGGTAATTCCCCGCACTGAAATTGATCTTCGGGTGCTCATCTCGGCATGAAGCTTAAGCATAGTAAGTTAATTCTTAGATATGAAAATTTTGATCTTTTCTTTCACAGACATGAAACATCAGAAGAAAAAGAATCATACTAACATAATTATGACTCATTTGTTGTAGTTGGTGAAATAAGATAGTTATTTTGAAAGGAAAATTTATGTGTATATAGATCATGAAGGCTTTGGTTGGGATTTCCCGCCATGAGTTTAGGTTCAGAGTATATACTAAATGTTTCACTTGAATCTAAGAGGTTTATTTCCTCAACGTATCATATTAAGTTGATTTTTATTTATTGGGTTAATGTTAATTAAATTGATGGATCAAATTGAATTAATGGGGTTTTTTATAGTTGCAGTTCCTCAAGTTTGGAATTTTCTAAAGTTTTATATTGGACAACCTCCCCGACTAAGAAGTAATACTTGACACATGACTGTCATAGTGACTGAATAAACTATATTATTATTACCTATATATAGAGTAGTGAATAATCCTAGGTTTTCTCAAAAAGTGGTGTGCACAAAAAATAGTTTTTAAATGTTTAATTATAAAAAATATAATGATTTTGGAAGAAATTGGTAACAAAATGATTGAAATTAAATTTGAAATTCAAGTATCTAAATACTATGGTAAGTGATAGTTGATTAAGTCGAGGTTGGTTTTTAAATTTAAATAATATACTTATTATATTTTATTATATCCTTTTATTCATTTTTTAATTAAAGTGATATTCCATGACTCATTCCTCTCACTACTGTGGTGAAATATTGCTGGTGAGAGAAAACCATTTCGGGGTCTCAGTTTGACCTACTCTTCTTCAATGTGTGAGAAAATTTCATTTAATGACCTCAATTTAATTGTGAAATAACTGATTGGTATTGTTTATCCCAAATAATCAATAACATTCATTACCCCTCAATCATGAGAAGATGATCATCGAGTACTTTAGTACTAACCCCTGGTCAATTCCGTCTTATTTAAACTATGACTTAATAGAGGGAGATAAAGACCTTTTTCAAAAGAAAAAGTAAATAATGGACTAAAAAATAAAATATGATCAAAATTGAAAATAAAAATTGATGACTGAAATTAGAAAAATATTTTAAGAATATAAAAATATACTTCATTCAATTATGTACAAGAACTCAAGTATTACAAAAATAGAAAACCAAACCTTCCCCAATCACTCAAATTTGTACCCCACCATGGTAAAGGTAATCGAGATGAATGGGGAAGAAGAAGGAATTACAAATATTTGGAAAGAAAAGAATGAGAATAGTTAAAGTATAAAATTTCCCCTCCTTGGTGGCATGGGAGGAATTTGATGGAATGGATTTATTTGGGATGGATGAGCTCTCCTCCTTTTGTAGATTAGAATGTTTCCTCTGAAAGATTTCACACTTTTTTACCAATAAATCGATGATTCACACATTTCTTCATTCATAAATGTGGTTAATAAATGTCCACTACATTCAAAATCTGAAATTAAAAAAAATCCATGTTTACAGTCAGTCATGTTTTTGTACTCCGAGCCTTGATTCTTCCCAGTTAAGATACCTATATTAAAAACACATAGATTTTCATTCATTAATGTATATGAAAATAGAAAATTCATATGTATCCTCCTTCATTAATGTTTTTATACAATGTATTGTGAGTCCACATACCAATGATTAATGTAGTTTGGACCACTAAAAATGATATGTTGGCCAAAAACCAAAACTCACAAGATTTGTAATCTGTTTTCAAGTCCCAACTTGTGAGATTGTTTTTAGATTTCATATGGTGGATTTTGGTTTTTTCCAGAAAGGTGAAATGATTCCATGATGTACAGAATCCTTAAAATATAATTTCACGATTTGGATGAGTATAGAATGTTTTATGGATTAAATACAAAAATATTTTGAAACTTTTAAACAATAAAAAATTGTCCATTTTTACGGTTATGCTCAAAATACCACAAAAATCATAGAATGTTTTAATGTCTCATAAAATAAATCATTGGTGGGATTTAAAACATTTAATTTTAATGTAAAATAATTGAAGATATTTTATATGTCAATTCCCCCACACTTAGCCCTTGGACTCCTAGAAAAGTCAGAATCAATGTAAAAACAATTAAAATTCAAAACACATACCCCTGAGATCTACAAATCCTAAAAAAATATATCATGGATAATCTAAAACCATTATTTTATATTCTTAATTTAGATAATTTAATATATTTCTTCTTTATTTCTCATCTCATTCACATAAAACACATACCTCACATTAATTTTATTCTCATCCCACAAATGTGGATCATTAACAAGGATTTTCTCATTCAATCTCATGTAAGAGTGACCGTAGGCATGAAAAATCCTAACTCTCCACCCAATGCGAGTCAAAAACATTTTTTTACCATTAGATCATTTTATGTTTTTTTCTTGCATTAATATGTTGGAATTTACATGTTAAAAATTCTTTTGCAGAATAAGGAGGGCTCGACACATTCTATAGAAAAATTGTAAGATTAAAATTTTCACTCAAGTATGGTATCTCCCTTTCTCAACATAGATGAAGATTTGGTCCATCATCAAGAAAAGTCAAGTATTTTTCATTCCATTTAGAATTTATTTATAAAAAAGTATAATATTCATTAATATAAATTTTTAATTGAAAACTACAGATAGGAACAACTTTCTTTCTCCATTGGATGCTCTAAAAAGTCGCAACATCTCTTATCATGAAATCTCCAAACATGATGATATTTAAATAGAAAAAATTATTTAGTAGAAAAATCACTTAATTAAAATTATTTTCCACCCTAATTATCATAAAATGATTTATCACACCACAATAGAGAAACCCTTACACTAAAGTTCCTCTAGATCATGAAATTACACATCAACAATAGGACAGATAAGAAATTTTGCTTCTAATGAGGCTACAATAATAATATGTTAATTGATAATATGGATTAAAATGATTAAATAAATTAGGTAGAATAGAATAAAATTTATTTTCTTGAATTTTTTTTCTATAACAAAAAATAAATTACTCAATCATTTAAAATACATGTATGTAAATCCCTCATGTTTCGACTGAAATAAACCAAATTCTGGTAAAATAAATCATATATTAGTTCTATCAAGAAATGACTGGAATTTAAAGAATATGAAAAAGGACTAGAATCCTCATGAGAATGTGATATAAAATATAAAGATTGTGAACTAAGGCATGAGATTCAAAAAATAAAATCATTTTCATGAAATTCCCAAAATATTTGAACTTGAAACAGATTCTTTTTTATAACTCATTTAGGCCCCACATCATCGAATAGATTGGTTAAAAAGTTAAAATAATTTTAAAAAATGGAAATGAGAATCATTTTAACTCCAAATAATCGAAATCACATTAATTAGTAAAAAGAAACACACAATAATCTGAAAAACACTAAATTGAATGTTTTTTAGAAAAATAGAAAAAACAACCAAGAAATTAACATCCTAAACTAAAAAAATTATCCCCCATACATAAATGATACATTGCCCTCAATTAATTATATTTAATTGAACGCGTAAAAATATTGGAAAAATGAAACAACAAAATAACAAATATGTAAAGGAGTTGTATGACCAGATTTATTTTGTTGATAAATAGGATAGAGGAGTGTGATATCCTCCAGAAGATATAATGGGATATTCCATTTAATTTATTCATCCTATGTCCATTAACATTGATGGTATACTTATGTAAATTCTTCAAAAAATTTATATCAAGAAAATGATATGCATGAGTAACTATAAATGTGACTTCCCATATGGAACAATGTTTATCTGGAATTCACTTGAGTCTTGAGTTGAATAATAACAATACGTCTCTATAATGGATGTAATTTGGTTGGATTAGATTTTCATGATCCTGTCTTGTTAACTCTATTTAAATCAATGAATTTTCAAAATATTCCCTTCTAATTTCTCTGAACTCATGAAACTTAAGTCACCTCTCTTTCCAAGATCTATCAAGATCCAAATTCATCTTCCTCATATACCAATATGCATTATGCTCCAATTCAATGGGAATGTGACAAATTTTCCCTTAAATTAAAATATATGGCCAAATTATTATGGGAGTTTTTTATGATATCATATATCCCCATAATGTAACTTTCAACTTTTTCTCCAATCCTTCTTCTTTGGTTTAATGTTCATTTAAAAAATTATTTTTATTTCCCTGTTAGATACTTCAACATGACCATTAGTTTGTGGAGTATATAGAGTTGATGTTTTATGATGCATCCCATAGGTTTTTAGCAAATCATCCAATATCCTATTGAAAAGGATATCCCCATGATCACTTAATATGGCTATGTGAACTCCAACCATAGAAAATATATTTTCCCTGAAAAATCACAAACCATTGTAGTATCATCAGTTCCAGTGGAGTTTTCATCCCCATATTTGGAAACAAAATAAACTAAGAAACATATAATAATTTAAAAATCATAATGGGAAATAATCCATTAAATATATCCACCGTTCTTCAAAAATATCACAAACAATTAGTGGATTTTGAGGCAGTTCTTGTCATTTTTAAATGATTCCTAAAAACTGATATTTTTCACACCTTCTGCAAAAATCATGAGCATATTAAAAAATGCTGGGAAATAAATTGTAGATCCTAAAACATTCCTTGATGTCCTTTGAGGTCCACAGTGGCCTCCACAAGCTAATGTGTGACAAAACTCAACGAGTTATTTAACTTCAATTTCATGCAAACATATTCTTATTACTTGATCATTACAAATCATGGAAAGAAATGGATCTTTGAAAATTTAAAATTTGGATTCAGATTTTAGTTAATGAATATTGTGGCTATTTAAAAGTGACGTTTCCTAGGATTTTACAATATAATTGACTTTTTCCGCATTACAAGGTACATATCCTTCAATCAAGTGCAACTTCTCTCCTAGAATTTGATCATTCAAAGTGTTTTTTCTATAATTTTAGCTTTAGTGGTGTTTGGTAGTCTACTTAAGTGGTTCGAAAATTGGTTCCCATCACGCTTCTTGTCCTTGATTTCCATGTTGAACACATATAGTTGTATCAACCATATCACTATCCTTTTTTTAGAATTAAATTTTTTCAACAGGTACCTGAGAACTATTATTATCGAGGAATAGATAAATAATTACGACTTTCCATCAATTCCTTAAGAAAGGACTGTACCAACTTCTTGGTTGGCTGAAACACAATGAAGTTAGAATGGTTCATCCCAATTTGGTGGCTACATAACAAGTGGTTTAATAAATATCCCCTTTAACACATTAAATTATTTTCTACAAGAACCACTAAAATCTAAATCCGAATATTTTAAATGTAATCTACAAAGTGGGATATAAATATTACTGAAATCTTGGAAAAACATTATGTAGAGTCCCATATGTCTAAAAACTATCTAACATGTTACACAAATGGTAAGGTAATGATTTGTCAAAGAAATTTTTTCTTTATCCGCTTCAATTTAATTTTGAGAAATGAAATTGCATAGGACAATTCCTCTTTCAACCATGAAATTACACTCTTTGAAATTCAATTCAAGATTATTTTTAATGAATCTTTTAAAAACCATTTACAAATTTTCCAACAATGTTAATATGAATCACTAAAAACACCGAAATAATCTATGAAAACATCAATGAAATTATAAATTTGATTAGAAAATATACATAAAATTCATCAATCGAATTCACCTATAGAATTTGATTAACCAAATGGAACCAATTTATCTAAAAAAGCACCAAAGGGACATGTAATGATCATATTATCTTGATCCTAGTTAAAAATGGGTACCTAAATGTAACCTGAAAACCCATATAAAATGAATTAATGGAATCTACCTAAAAATCATTCTAACATATTATCAATGAATTATATGGGGAAATGGTCCTTTCGAGTAACCTGATTCAACTTCCTAAAATCGATTCACACACTCCAGCTATTCTAAATTCTCACGGGGATTAATTCATTCTTTTCACTCTTCACAGTGGTTAGGATAGTTTTCTTTGGAACTACATGAATTGGGATAACCCAGTAAAAATATGATATGGGATAAATGATGCAAGCATCGAGTATCTTCTCAATATCCTTCATTACGAATTCCATCAGTGTGGGATTCAACCTCCTTTGGCGTTGTCTGACAGGTCTGGAATCTCCCTCATGATGAATTCAATGTGATAAAAATTTTGTATATATTCTAAGGATATCACATATTTTTATACTATGTCTTGTTTTTTCTCCCTTAAAAAAATCAATCAATGATTCTTCAATAGGTTTTAGAAATGTTATTCTCAATTATTTTTGGAAAATTATCTCCCACAATGAGGTACGTATATTTCAAATCAATAGAGAGTGGTTTAAATTATATATCTGGGGGATTCTCAATTGATGAAATTAAATTTAGGTTCTTAATTTCAAATGTAAGGTCCTCTTATAAAAAATTCACCTTAATTCTTCCTCATCACTTAAAAAATCATAAATGAAATTATATTTTACCAATTATTCCCACATGAAATCAGAGTCTCCATTTTTTGGGCATTCACATGTTCCTTGATATTTTTAAATGAAAAATTTTCCCATGTGCCTATAAATTCATGGAACATACCTGATTAGTCAATGGGTTCAATACCAACATAATGGAAGATTGAAAATATGGATTGATCATCTGATGAGTTCCTCATGGATTTGAAAATATAGAAGTGGAATGTGTTATCTCCAAATTCTATGGTTAGTATACCTTTATGTACATTATGGATTTTTTTGTTGGTCACCAGGAAATGTATCTACAAAATGATGGGTGACTATGAGGGGCTAATATCATCTTCCATATTAAGAACATATATGTCAAAAGGGAATAACAAATCATTAACATTCACTAGGACATCTTCTAGAACACCTTCTAGAAAAACTATTGATATTTTAGCAAGTTGGAAAACCCTTATTGTGGAATTCAAGACTCCAATATGAAAATAAATGTATATAGAGTGAGGAAATACCTTAATTGAATAACATAAATCACACAAACCAGTAGATAAATTTCCTGAAACAATTATTCATTCAATAGAAAAAGTATATGGATCTTGGAATTTGGTGGGAAACTATGGTTGGATTAGGGGTATGACACTTCTCCCCATGTTGATCCTCTCAATTCCATAAAGTCTTATCATTTTTGTGAAAATATATTTCAAAATATTTTCGTACCTCAGAATTTTTTTAACAACATACAGTAGGGGATGTTAATTTCAATATTCTAAAAGGAGTCTATAATTTCATTATGAATCATTTCTTCCTCCAATATATTTGATTCAATCATCCTTGATGTAAATGGTGTGGGTAATTGATTCTTATCCTATTTTTCCCTTTTCATTGGTGTCTATTTTCTATTCTTACTCATCCAATCCTTCTTATCCTACTCTTAATTCTCATCTTGTTAGTGAAATGTCATAGAATTTGGAGAATTTTTTAATTAATTATACCTTAGAATATGTTGTATTTTTTCTGTTTCATGGGTGGATGGTGTTGTGATTTTTTCCATATATTATTTTTATTACTTTGACATTATATTTTGGGTTTGGGATTGTCTATGAAGGTAAATTTAATTGATTCACTCTTATATTTTTATAAAAATTTTGAATTGATCAGTTAACTTATAAATCTTCTCTTCCAATCCTATGAATTTTGTTTTTAGTTACTGCTCTTCAGTTTACAATACACTTGTGGAATATTTCTAATAAGTCATTCTTTGGAACGGTGGTGACTGAAATGTTTGTTGTTGTTGAAAGGGTTGTTTATAGAACCATTGGAAGGGAGGAGAGATATGGTATTGCTGTTTAAAAGGAAGTATATCTTGTTTATGTTAGAATATATATTCAGGATGGGTCTAGGGTTGATGTGGAATATTTGGTTGGTTATTTTTTTTGTTGATAGGTAACAATAAAAATTTCAGTCTTCTACACTTCTAAAAGAAACATGTCCATCAAGGATCTCCCAGATGATTCCTCTAGATGATATTGATCATTTCCTATAAGTCCTTGGTAGAAGAACACATAGAATTAGTGTTCCTATATTTCATGATGGGGGTAGCTGGAACATAGTTTCTTGAAATTTACCTGTACTCATATAGGGTTTTTCCCGTTGATTGGTATATGATTTAAATCACCTTTTTGATTGAAGTGGTCCTAGATGTGGGAAAAGATCATTATATGAAACATTTTTTAGGTATTCCCAATCACTGATATCCCTTGTATATAGATTGTACAACCATTATTTAGCCACTCCTATGAGTGATAAGGGGAATGTCCTCTACTATAACTGACCTTCGTGTACCCCTTTTGGCCTGAAGCTTGAGTATAAAATGTTGAATTAGTGGATATTCCAATTTGGATATTCTCTTATAAGAGAATGAAAATTTGGATTCAAGAGAATCATACTAACATATAATTAAAAATCAATAGGCATAGTGGGTGAAATGATTCATTTATTTGGAATGGAAAATTAGGGTACACATAGAACTAGAAGGTTTAGTTGGGATTTCATCCATGATTTTAGGCTCAGAGGGAAAACTAAATGTTTCACATAAATCTAAGAGTTTTATTTCCTCAATGATTACTGTTAGGTTACTTTTTATTTTTTGGGTTAATGTTCTTAAATTTTTTGGATCAAATTAAATTAACGATTTTTTGAGTTGTTGTCTATAGAGTTTTGTATTTTTTAAAACTATTTTGTTGCACAGGATCCGCAAAAATGATTCCATGTTTGAATCACTCCTATCCTAAAGAGTGGGAAATTTTTTTTATATACCATAAGTATACACTAGTGGATAACCCTAGGTAGTCTCTTGATGATGTGTGGAAACACAATAGTTTTTCACTTTTAAATTAGGATAAACATGTAGTGTTTTTTGGAAGAAATAAATAATAAAATGATTGAAATGAAATTTGAAATTAAATTGATTGAATAATATTATTTGAGAATGGTGATTAGTTCAGGGTCAGTTTTTCAATTTCAAATCCATCTTTGCTTTATTTTATTCAATTATACTATGCTAAGTTAATTAATTTTCGATTCCTTGACAATTTTCTCTCAATTACTTGTTCAGGTGTTGATGGTGAGAGAAAACCGTACATAGATCTTAGTTTTGTCTACGATACTTCTATGTGTGATAACAAAGAAAATAATTAACATCAGAATATTATTCTGGAATATAGAGGAAATCATGAAAAATCATATTCAAGGAAAGGGATAATCATCTCAATTTTTACATCTATGAGAAAAATTTCATAGTTAAAAAATTCTTCTTTTTTGTGGTTTATATACTACCCCATTTTGATAAATTATATCTTTAATTCATTTATAATAAAAATATATAAATTTTTTATTTTATGATTATTACTTTTTGGGTTTCTGATTCTGATGTTACCATAGTTTTAATGAGATTTCAAGTCAAATTTTTATTTCTTTGTGACATAATTCATATTTACAACTCTTTTCATTTGTGTGGTGTATATATAGATTCTTTGAAATACTATATCATGAATTTATTCTACTATTATATAATATATTTTTAAATTTCATTACTTCATGAGGATTTTGATTCAAATGTTTCAATTTTGTATGGGGATCATTAAATGATTAAAGATTATTTTCCTCTAGAATTATTTTAAGGATATTTTAAGGAAATTTCAATTCATTATATTTAAAACACTTGTATTTACTAAACCTCCACTATGGGAATTTTTTATTTATACCATCCTCATAATTTATTTGTATATATTACCATTGTTTTAATGAAATTACTATGGAACAAATTTATTTTCCCTAAAAAAAAAATTTCATGGAGATTTCTATAGAACCCATTTCTATTACATGGGATACCCTTATTTCAATGTGATTTATTATGAAATTCATTTCTTTTACATGGGGTACTCAAATTTAAAAGGGTTTTTTATGGAACTCATTTATTCTCTATGGTTTAATCGTGTTTCTAGGATTTTGTTATGGAAATCATTTCTTTTCAACAGGTCAATCGGGTTTCAATGGGATTCAAATTAATCCCCTTTCATTTACATGGTGTTATCTTGTTAAAAATGAATAAAGATTTTCTATAAGTGTTTTATTATGAATATTTTTTATTCTAGATATGAATCTTTGGCAATATTTGAAATGGATGAGCCCAATAAATCATATACAAAAGGTTGAGCCACTTTATATCTCATGAGTGAGACTAATATAGATTGTCTTATGGTTTGAGCCCCATTATAGCTCTTGAAGAAAGGGTGATCCTAATATATATTATAATAACGATGATAACCATTATATCTTTCAAATTAATCAGGTAATGATATTATTGGATATAATCAGTATTAATATTCAAATTAGAGGTGTTTTGAAATGGTTTTAATAAACTGGTGATTCAAGGTTAAAAATGAATTTAATTTTTTTATTAGTTTATAATGAATCCAGTGATCAAGATTGATATCACATAACATTTGATTATTGATTTTTATTACCATTTCCTTTTATATATTTTATAATTAGATGATCCAGTTATCGATGGGTTTTAGTTATTTTAATATTATCTCATGCACTTTGATTATGTCCGCATACTGTCATCCACTCTTATGCTGATTGACGACATTCATTTGTTTATGATTACCTTTTCCGTTAACTAGTGTTTGTTATAAACATTATTTTATTTGGTTTTTCACTAGTGTTAAAATAATTATGTTGAACAATTTATATTGATAAAAATTTCACAAGGATGATGTTGACGACCATTTGTGAAATAATAAAATATTTGCTAAATGAGATAAATGTTCTTTTGTTGAATTGTGAATTTTTTATGAAAGATTTTGTCCTAATTTAATAAAATAGTAAAACTAAAAGGTATTATATAATTTAATTTTTTGACTTATTCCTATTGTTTTTTATGGTTATATTGAATAAAATTGGCACACAATTGTTAACATCAATAATGGAAATGTAAGGTTATAGATTTTAGTATCGAATCCTCCAGTGTGATTCAAGGTATGTTATAGATGGTATCAATGTTCAACTAAGTTAAAATTATATATTAGGATATTTTCATATATTTTTCTCTTTAGAGTTATATATAAAATCATAATACTACATGATTATGGTTCATCATAAGATCAATGTTATAATATACCGCATTTAAGGTTTTCATGTAGAAAAAATAATGATTTCATCGATGAAATTTTTGGAAGATCTTTTTGGGCTGATTTTTTTGTAACCCCTTGGATAAACATTAATTCCTTTTTTGAGGATGCATTTTTTTGGATTAAATAAAAAAAGTAGGGGATAACCAAAATGTTTGGTGAAAACCGATCACATTCTGCTAAGTAGTGGGGATTTAACCCATGACCAAAGGTTGATAAGGGTTTTTTGCACTACTTATGGCCTTCAAGATGTTGGATTTAGAAGAAACGTTATTTAAAGGTAATGATTATGTTAATTAAAAAATCATATAAGATTTTATTTGATAAATAACTATTGATTTATCTTCAATGAATATATGATAAAATCATTCAATTCATTGGGTATCAATCATAGTAATGATATTTTTGATGAATTTTAAGGAAACTTATTTATAGAAATATTTATTTCCATCATTCAGTATTACCTATTATGATTAATTTATGATATAAAGGTTTATTCATTTTTGGGAATCATCTTACTATATCATAACCATTTTGGTTCTTGTTAATTTTTAATGACCGATGGAATTGATTGAGCATACTATTCAAGGATTTTTGTTTATCTAAGATGTTTTTATTGCTTAGGGGATTAAAAATTCTTCTTGAATACTCATATTTTGTAGAAATATTTGATTTTTTTATTTAAATTGATTAAAGGATTAAAATAAACTCATTTATTAAGTATATTTTCTTTTTTTCTCATGGCCGAGATAGTAAGATAATTATTTATGTATAGGAAAAATATTTTGAAACAAAATTAGTATACTAGTACATTTAATTATGAAAAACCAATGGTATTTTTTATCATCAATGATTTTTAGTCCCTTAACATTCCATCGATTATTAACAATTCTGTTATTAATGACTGTAATAACTCTCTATAATTATTTACTAATTTTCTTCATGACCACCTATGTTCTCCTATGTGGAAACCTATTTACGTGTAAATTCAGGATACCTTTATGTTTCCCACAATCCATTTATAGATAATGTTTTTAAATCCTTTTATTAATTATGTGGGTTTCAATAATGTAATTCTATAAATAATAATCATTTTATAACCAAGATGAAATTCTAGGTAGCAATTAAATTTTATGGGGTTTGGATGTAACATCCAAATATTTTATGAAATATGTTATTTAAAATTAATATGAAATATATATTAGATTTCGTTACCTGAAATAAATGGTTGATCTTTCATCACCGACAACCCTTAGTTTATCATGTGGTGCACTAAATAATGAGTTCCTTTGAAATAATTATGTTACACAGATGCTTGAGTCTTAACAGACACTAATATATTATTAATATTTTATTGATAATTATGAAATATTTTTTGGAATTTTATAAATGAATTAGAGTGACTAAAATATTAAATAATAGCTTACACATGTTTATAAAATTAATCCATTGGTCACTAATTAATTAGAATTAAAAACAATGACCAATTGAATATAAATGATTTACACTTATGGAAAACAAATTTGAAAACTAGAATGAAATTTTATTTCTATAAATTAAATAAATCACTATTATTGAGAGATATTAAAGAAATTTATATATTATATATTTAATAACATATTTTTAAATTCATACCATTATCTTGAAAGGATTAAGATAAGAATAAATCCAATTCTATGAAGCAAAAGTCGTATATTTTTAAAACATTGTTTTACAAACTTTTAAGGGAGTAATCATTTTAAAACAAAACTTTTAAACTTTTATAAATTATATTTTACAAAATAAATTCAGCATTTTTGAAAGAGGAATATTATAATTTTCATTATGTTAATTTTTTTGTATTATTCTAATAGATTTTTTATTTTGATGAATAGGGAAAATTACTATATTTCAACTAAAACTATATTTTTCCTATAAAAATAAGTGTTGATAAATTATATTTTTTATTGGTTATAAAGAATTATCATGAAAATTTTAAATCCATTAAACCAATTTATTTCATTTTATTCAAATTTATATTGATAGTTTATATAAAAACATTTAATAATTTTGAATGATTCATATTAAAAACAAATTTACCATTCTGTTAGGGGGATTAATTTTAAATTAAATTATTCCACAAAAATTATTAGATTTTTGAAAAATAGTGAAACTATTTTTAATAATAAAAGTTTATAATTTCTAGTAATTTTATACTTATGTTTCACCAAATGTTTTTTGAATTTAAATAAAATTAATATATGCGATTATGGAAAAAATTAGTTTACCTAGTTGTTAGAAATTAATCAAAAGGGAAAATGACCTAGAAATTCTTCCAAAACCCATTATATAGAAATATTTAGTCTTTATTAAAAATTTTCTAGATTTTTTGTACAGATGTATCATGATCTAAGAGTGACCTTGCAATAGTTTCTACTTTCTTATATTTATATAAATGTCACTACACCTCCACTAAAATAAGTCACCCACTCCCTCGACTTATTCACCACTCAAAATAATTTTTTACATTAAGAAAATACCCAAATGATCATTAAATATCAATCATATAATCTTATAATCCTCACACTTGGATGAAATAAAATCATGGATTCCCTTTATTGAAAACCAAAAGGATTTACATGAATAAGTGGTAATATTATTCAACAAGCACTTTTTTATTTCATTATGACCCACTTAAATTATTAATTTTACACGATTATATAATGACCTCAATGTATTCAACAAACTGAGATGTTTTATGTTATGTGATTAACCTACACCTATACACACTTCCATCAATATGGTAACGATCTCACTATTTGTGTTTAGGGCGGACTACCACCTCATAAAACAATGTCGTTTTTTTTCTTTACCACCTCTTATGGTTTAGAATTATGAGGTAAATATTATTTTTATTTGATATATATTATATTTATTATGTATTTATTGTTTTTGAATTACTATATAATTCATACCATCATGACTTCCATTTTTTTGGAATACGATAAGATCATTCGTAGACGTGTGGACTACAACCTCCTCAAAGCTATGTGATTCATTCATGATTTATAAGTAATGTATTTAGGATGGGTTTGATAAAAATATGTGATATAAATTACATATTTATGTCACTCATGAAATAAATATATATATTTACATAAAAAGTATCATTTTTCTTCATTCCATTTCACACATTGAAAAAGTAATAACGTCATCGTAGTTGTCTAGACTACCATATCATCAATATGATGAGACTATTCCTTTTTCATCACCACAACATAACAATGATACGGAGAAGTATATATAATTAAATAATATGTTATTTATTTGATAATTTTAATTCAATAAATTAAAATATTACTTACTTTATTTCAATAATTATCATTGAGAAATGTAACTATTTCTCATATGTATGTGTTGTCTACCATCTCTAGGATGTTAACATTGGATAAATTTTCATTACTATATTTCATGAATGATTTTAAATGAATAATTGATGAAAAAATTTCATAATTATTTTATCGATATTATTCAATATGTGTTTATATAATGCACTCACTCACCATAGTTGACCTACCGAAGTCAGTGTTGACAAGTAAACTGAATGTGGTCAAAGCATCTAAATTAAAAATTACTGATTATGTAATTTTATTTAATAATATTATAAAAAAAAAATAATAATAATAAAATGGAAATAAGTATTATTATAGGAATTAATTAATATATCATTATTATTTAGGAATATAGAGGAAAATCATGACAAATCATCTTCTAGGTAAGGGATTTTCATCTCAATTATTACCAATATGAGATAAATGTCATAATCACCACTTAATTCTTTAGTGTGGTTTATATAGTACCACATTTTATTTATTATATCATTAATTACTTTATATTCATGGAATATAAATGTTTAATTTTATTTTTATTACTTTTTTGGGTTTGGATAAATCTTTTACTATACTAGTTAGGGGATTTATAAGCTCACATTCTTTTCTGTGAGATATATGTCATATTAACCAATCATTTATTTTATCTAGTGAACATAAATTCCACTTTGACTTATCATATGTTGAATTTATTATAACTTTATTTACCATTTCATTAAATATTATTCATTTATGAGGATTATGAAAGAAATGCTTCAAAGTGTTATGGGACACATTTAATGTTTAAATATTATTTTTGACAAGAATGTTTTAAACAATATTTAAGTGAATTTCAATTCAAAGACATCAAAAACCCTTGTTGTTACAATTTATCCTCTATGTATATTATGTATTGATACCATAATAATTATTTATTTTGATGGATTTGAATTAATACAGAGATATTTTTAAGGAAATAATTTCTTTTTTAAAGTATAATATTTTTTCAAAGAGATTTTTATGGAAGACATTTGTTTTCCATGGGTTAAACCTATTTACAAAAGATTAGTTATTAAATCCATTTATTTTACACATGTTACTCATGTTTCAAAGTAATTTTTTTGGGAAAACAAATCTCTTCCATTGGTTAATATTGTTTTAATAATATTATTATGGAATGAATAATGAATAATGATTGTTTATAGGAGTTATATGAAGAATGTATTTTATTCTGGAATTATAACATGGGAATTATATGAAATGGGTGATCCTGATATAGCTTAGATAAAGGTCTGATCCCCATTATAACTCAGGGGTGAGCCCGAAATAGCTTATATGACGGTTTGATCCCCATTATAGGTCATGAATAATTAGTGAGGACAATATTTATTATAAGATGTTTGAGCCCCATTATACCGCTTAAATGAATTGGTTAATGGTAATTTTTTATGCCAGATGTATGTTTATTCGAATTAAAAATATTTTGAACGAATTTTGAAAGGGTTTTGCAGGGGTCTTAAAAATGTGATGCTCCATGATATGAAAATCATTTTTAATTTTCTGTTATGATTTTATACTGATTCTAATGATTGAGTTTCATATCACACAGTTATTGATTATTAATTTTTATGGCATTTTACTTTTCCAGGCTCTCATATATGATGAACTTGGTATTCATGTGTTGGTGTTCTTTTATGATTCACTCATGCACTCTGATTATTTCATCATAACCTTTTCCACTCTTATGCTCATTGATGATATTCATTTGTGAATGATTATGTTTCTCGTACTGAATGTCTAAGATCACCATGTTTATGTTTACATTTCCCCATGTTTTAGTTAATATATATGAAAATTTTATATCTATAACAGATTCTATAAGGATAATATTGTTGACCTATTGTAAAATAAGAAAATATGACTTAATTGAGAGATGTGTTTGTTTAATGACATGGAATTATTTATTTATAATTTTTTCAAAATTACATAAAATTATAAACATCAAAGTTTTAATATAAAGTATGTGATCCAATATTTCCTTTATTTGGGGTATGTTTTTATGGAAACAATTTGAATCATAATTAGCGGTATCAAAGCTAAAATACAATGTTATGGATTTTAGTACAGGATCCAGGAGTGTGGATCTTGGGCTATTATACCATCTCTTTTAGAAATGTGCATCATATTAAGAAATATTGAAGGTATTTAAATGATTATTATTTTATCTGAGCGGTTGTATAGGTAATATTCTAATGTTTCCTTATAATTTCATATAATGTTATAATAGTTTCCATATGGATAATAGTTATTTATAAATAGGTAGGAACAAACACCTCGCATCCCTACACATGTATGTTCAAGAACATATGATTTTCTCCACTATATAATTTGTATTTTATAATATCTAAAAAATTAGAATGTACTTTGTTTAGTATGAATTTATCTTTCTATAATACAAATCCCAAAAATGATAGTGGAAGATTTTCCTAACTCATTATTGACCTCAATAGGTAAAAAGAGTAAACTCAATCCTTTCACTTACCCCATTGTGTATAAGGAGGATTTAGATGGGATAAATTCCCATACTATTATAAATTAAATATTAAATCATGATTTTGGTATTCTCCACTGTTGTATGTTTTAACATACTTAATATTTATACTATGATATTAATCTACCACATTCCTGAATTCTTTTCATTCCTAAATTGATTACAACATGCATGTCAATAAGTATATATATGAATATCTTCTAAGGTATTTAGTAAAAGTTATAAATTAGGAGTATCTATCTCATTCCTCAACTAGGAGTAATCTTATAAGTCAACAAAAACAAACTCAATAATCTTTTTGTATGTTATAATTTTTTCTAATTAATGGGAATTTATTTATTTTAATTTTAAAACATGCTTAAAAAATACAAAGTTGTTTAAGTTTGAATGAATATATTTAACTGTCTTAATGTTACTTATTAAATTATTTCTCATTTACATAACCAATGTGGTGATTATATAGTCTGGTGCGATATGATTAATTAGAATGAAATTATTTATCTATAACCAAAACATGGTTCTAAAAATGAAATACATGTAGATAGTTATATAAATATTTCTTACAATAACATAATGTTTATTTAGAAACAATGTAATTTTAAAGTCATAGAGAGAAAAAAATACTTACATATCAAATATAGATGAAAAAAAATGTTTTACAAAATTCCCAATGAAATTCAACAACAATAAAGAACCAACATCATTCCCATAAAAAATGAGAGGTCGTAGATGCCAAAGGCTAGGGCTGCCAACTAAGCCCCATTTTCATCCAAACTATCTATATAAGACAATTCAAACCTGTGAAATATACTAGGATCATGAATTTTTATAAAAATTTTAAAAACACATTTACTATACATTCGAAAATTGATATATATTTATGGATTAAAATTGTTAATAAAAATATGTGAATAATAACATTGCATCCTTACCACAGTGAAATTTTTCATCGAGTGACGCTTCATGCCAAATCGAAAATAATCAGAATAAAGATCCCCACCTTACCATTTTATCTTCATATTCATGGAAATATTGTAAAAATATTCCATATAAATGTTCTTATTCTTGGTTTACATTTCCATTCATTTCCACTTATACACCATAATGACAAAGTATGTTTGGGTCTTTAGTTCCTTATCAGTATAGTTTTTAATGGTAATAAATTCAATAGATAAATAACTATATTTTTCTTAATTGAATTTAAATTATTGTTATATAATATATGTGTAATTGAGTTGAAAAAGATTTACATGCAAAATTCATCTGGAAGTATTAAACCTAGAATTTCAAGAGACTAATTGTATCAATCATGTTTGATTATGTGAAGTCCAATTTTTAGGCCTTCTCCATGATTTCATATGAATAGTACCATGGGGATCTCAACCAATTATATAATTTCTCATAACCACTAAGGACAATATAGATGATTGATTATTTCCAATTATTCTATTGTATCATGTGATTTTTATATATCACTATATATTGGTGATAAACGTTAACATTGGATATCAACTAAATCACCCAAGTGATTCTCATAGACAATTGACACTTCCTCACCTCTAAAATGAGTTGATCATGAACATGGGACTCTAATTAATATAAATTATCTTCTTAAAATAGAAATCTATAAATGTTCCAATATTATTCTTCGATATGATTTCTTGTAGTGTTATTTTTAATATCAAGGATAGTTCATAGAGATCGCTTTCAGGTTATCAAACATTCCATTTTATTCCAAAATAACCTAGAGTAGGTTAATATTAATTTATCTGATTATTAGAAGTGAGATGACATAAATTTAATTATATATATCTAACTATTTTGTAAATTCAAGGAAACCCTTACTATTAGACTCATAATGTCTCGGGGTAAAAATAATCTAGTGTCAATGATTCATATTCCCCATCTCATAACCCAATAAAGGGATAAATAAATTACTCGATGGTATTTAGGAAAGAGTGAATTAATAACTATAATATTGTAGCTCAATAATTCATTGAGTGTAATATAAATTCCACAATATATTATTTGGTTTTCCACAACACTTGCCTCATTATTTCATAATGTCTACAAGGGGATAATCCTCATGATATAAAATGGTAAAGTCATGCCAAATCATTAATATGAAATACCTTATAAAATTAACTATTCCTCTATGGGTTGTAAAACACATATTTTTATCATTTCATTACTTATTAGTTAACATAAGGGTTACTCTAACATTATATTATGTTTATCATTTTTTTTAAATACACATAAAATTATAATCCATTATCATCTACATATCTTAATAATATTAAGATGATTTTACTTAAGAAATTATCTATAAAATCTCAAGATTTTTTGAATTTTATTTTAAATAAATATAATATTTTTGATATTTTTTATTACATGAAACACTGAGTGTGTCCCATGTTACAAGGAAAAAACGAGTTTAGCTTTATTTACATTCAACAATATGTTTAAATGAAATGTGACATATTATTATTATATTATTTGAGAGTTATCAACTAACTATTAGAATGGCTGGTATGAATTAAATTAATTATATTATGAAAATATAAGGTTTAAACATGTATTAAAAATTCATTTTTTTACTATTAACAGAAAATGATAATAAAAAACTATTTAAAAATCATGGTAATCATTTTCTAAAAAACTATTTTTATGAAAAAAATACATTTTAATTCAATAAATAAGAAACCACATTTTTATAATTATTTTAATGAAGTAGATATTTTTTAAAATTTATAAAATATTCAATATTAATGTTTTTTGTTTTCTAAATAATAGATAAGAATAAATAAAATTAAATACTTAAAAATTATAATTTTCAAAAAACCAGTTTCTATCCTTTTTGATACTTTTTGAATTTTGTTTATACATTTAAGAAATTTATATAAAATATTAAAATTATTTTTTGGAATGATAATACAAAATTTATATTTGGGTGAATTATTGATAATTTTATGGAATGATTATGTGTTTATGAATAATTAAAAATAATGTATTAAAATTTAAATATTACCGAAATTTTAAATTATTTATAATGTTAAATTTTATTTTTACTTTTTATTATAAAACAATTATTTCAATTATACACCTATTAATCCAATTTAATTTATTTAACTTAATTTCATATTGAAATTATAAAGAAAAACATTATAAACCATTGAAAATTGTATCTTTGAAAATCCACTTTTTCATCCCGTCGGTGGGATTAATTTAAATTTAAAATTTTCCCCTTATAAGGATA
Source organism: Viscum album (assembly GCA_963277665.1). Lineage (NCBI taxonomy): Eukaryota > Viridiplantae > Streptophyta > Magnoliopsida > Santalales > Viscaceae > Viscum > Viscum album. The sequence goes on along the minus strand of OY728140.1, from coordinate 31,668,162 downwards.
ATATTATGAAAAATGGATTATATATTTGGAATCAAATTTTTTATTATTATCTACTTATTCTAACATAAATTTTTAAAAAATTTAATATTGAAAATTGTAAACATTATTAACCACGGTTAATGAAAAAATTGGTTTACCATTGGCTTAGTCTAAAAAGATAGTGGTTAAAATTACATAAAAACATATCGTGAGACTATTTTAAGGACCTATTTAGACCAAATAATATATACTTATCTTTAATTTTCCATTTTGGATCCTTTTTCATTATAAAAACGTGGGTACACCTCTTTATTTTCAAAAATATAAAGTGTGACACTAACATAACTTACAAAAGGAAATACACTATTTTCTCTTCTTTACTCCATAAAAACTATTTGGATTAGAAAAGACCTATAAAAAACACTTTCCTTATTTCATCCTCTTATACTATAATCTTTTTTTCATTAATCCTATATATAAAGTAATTTGGTGCAATCCTAAATATGATACCTGAAGAAGATGTAATTTTCTTCCATGAGAATATTTGTTTTATTTGTTCCTCTACCACCTTTAATTAATATTAAAACATGTTGATATAAAGAACCATTATATTAAATATACCTATAATTTTTGTTATGGTAATAATAAACAATTCTATATTCTCTCATCAAATTGCTTATGAAATAATCATTCGTGTGTGCGACATACAACCACCTTGCGAAACCATGTCAACCGTTTTTTATTACCACATTGAATGTTGGGTATGATGATGGATATAAAGTATATATTTTATATTTATAATATTTTTATTCATTTATATTAAATATATAATATATATAATGTTTATTTTCAATTTCTTTAGGGGTTGTGATAATTTAATTCGTGTGTATGGCGGCCTACAACCGCATAAAGCGATTTGATTCATTTTTACTAATAAATTAAATAAAAGATAATAATGGAAAAATTTAATTTAGTGTCTGATATAAGTGAAATAATAATGATATTAATTAAATATTCATTATTCTTAAATGGTAATATATCAATTTATTTGTCACCTTTTCACTCACTAAATGATGATAATGTCGTTCTCGTAGGTGGACTAACACATTCAAAATGAGATGTGAGTCTCCAACCATCACCACCCCACATTGATGATATGTATAATAAATAATTTTTTTATTAATGATATTATTATAATTTCAAAAATTATAATATATTACATATCTACTCCAAATAATTATTATTTAAATATTGAATCATTACTCCTATTAACTTACATTCTACAGTCTCCATAATCATAATGTACTTCATTTCACACTACCTAAATTCATGATAAGTATTAAAAGTATAATTGATAATTAAATATGATAATTATTTCATTATTATTATCCATGAGAGAATATAACCATCATAAAAGTAAGAGGAATAAATATATGACATTCAAACATATACAGAAAACAATGGTTTATTTATGTGAAATGCGATTTTAATAAAACAATTGTTAATAAAATTTTAATAAATGGTCATAATTAAAACATATATGGAGTGAAATATATTGGTATGGTTATTTAAATGTTTTATAATATAATTATATTTATTATATAGTATTTTCACACATGTATAATGGATATTGAGAATTTAGGTAATGGAATTCTATCACACATTTTTCTGTGAGAAAAATCCCATATTCACCTCATGTGTCATTTACGTGGTGTACATAATTACCATGAATGTATTTTAATATTATTATAAATATAATTATTTTGACTTATACATCTACTCTTGGATCACTATTTCCTGGGGTTTATAGTATAAATGTTATAAATGCGGTAAGGTTTTTCTGTCTCAATTTGCATTATTTGAGAGATGAGATTTTGTTATGCACCCATATTATTTTAGGAGGTGTATATAATACCCCTTAGACATATTATATCATGAATATCATTTTCATGTTATTATATATATAATTTGATTATATTCTTTCTTGTGTATTACAATTCAATGTTACAAAATTTGAAAGAGTTTTATGTTATAATGTCTTCATTTGTCTTCATTTTTTTAAGATTATACTTCCAATGATAAAATATTATGATATATCAATCAATAAGTTATTAAATATTCTTATAATATTGTTATTTCATGTGAATACATTTTTAACATTCTTCTTCCACTCATTAATAACTCGTGTTTGTGAATCCCTTAACTTTTACATGGGTTATTCTATGATAAGTAGTTTTATGAAACCCGTTTATTTTCATGGGTTCTGATATGATAAATGTTATATGATCTTGTAGAATAATATATTATATATTATTTGAATGGTGTGACCTATTTTTTCCAACAATATATTCGGTAATGATTAATTATATATGAGATAAAAGGGTATATCGGATTCTATCTCAATACTGAAAGAGGGTACATGGGTGGTTAACCAAAGCTTGAAAGAGGGTACACACATGGTTATCCCAATACTAAAAGGCAGGTTGATGGGAGGTTATCTAAATCCCTAATCACGTACATTGGTGGTTAGTCCAATCCAAATATTCTATGAATTTCTGATGTAATAATTTTTGGTTTATGTGTATGAAAAAATTCCATGTCTTATGGAAATGATATTCTCTATTTGATAATGTTCATTGATTTCTTTACTATTCGGGTATTAAAAACATCAAATCATTATAACCTGACTCAATATTATAATAATTGAAATGCAGTGTATGGTTTTCAAATTTTATGTTAACATTATCATACCCTTATGTTAATATTTTGATTATCTACTTCAAATTTGTACCATTACTGAGATTCTGAGCACACCCTTTACTACATTACCTCTCCTAAAGTTATGAATATTTTTTTAATTAGTTTATGTTTGTGAAGACTACTAAAGGAGATGATCATTAGGGTATTTTTTGATGATATTTCACCTAACTATATGATTATTTTACAAATATACAAACACACTAATCTATTACATTCCCCAGGTAAGTGTTTGTGTAATGTATGGATTATTTATATAAAAGGATGTAATGTATATGTATGAAGATACTAGGCCTCTAAAGGTGGTATGAGAGGAAAGGTTTAACTATGTTTTTGAAACTTGGATGAGATAACTTTTTTTATATCCAAAGGGATATTAGTAAGGATATTTATTAGGATGTCTCTATTGATAATTCTAAGGACGAGTCAATGTATTGGAAAATGTAATATAATCATGGTAAAGGATAGATAATGTGATTTCAATGAAGTTACAACCCTGTCTAGATAATACAAGTGGAAGTGTCATTGGCATAGAGGTACCTAGGGTAATAATTATAAAAATTCTACATTGAAATGGATTTTATCTTCACCTGGTGCACAATAAAATGATTTTTTGTGCACCATGTTTGACACTCCCAAGGGTAAGATTTGTAAATTAATGAACTCTTTATGTATCATCATGAAATATATAAATATATGATTCTAATGGATAACCTAAGATACCCCTATGGTGCTATAAATTAAAAAATGTGTCATTATTTAGAAATACTATAAGTTATTTTTAATTATTATACTGTTTTCCAACTATGATTATAGTTTCTCACACTATGATATTCAGTTTTATTAAATGGATGGAATGGGATGGAATCATGTTAACACAAAATCCTATAGATAATTCAATGTCTATGATTAACCAATTTTGATGATGATTGGAGAGATGTATAATTTGATTATTTATAGTAATCTATCATGATAAATTATTAAAAAAATTAAATTTGATAATATTCTTAATGAAATATTATGAAGATGAAATTTTATCATTGTTTGTGTGGTAATGAACATAGACGAAAGAAGATTCAGATTTCTACATATCATAAAGGTGGAAAAAATAACATTAATAATATCGTAAATATAGGAGAATATTTTATTTGTGATGAAGAGAAGGTCATAGAGTGATTTTTTTTGGATTTCAATGTCTTATCTGTGTGGTACAAGGGAATTATTCAAATCAATTCTTTTCCCAAAAACGTAACTTTATACCCAAGAAGGATCTATTCCATATCAATTTTTAAAGAGGAAGGATTGATGTTTTTTTGTATTGGGATACATGGATTATGTTTTATAAATAAATTTTCAATGATATTTGTGTTGTAAAAATAAAGAAGCATCTATGGATTGTGTTATATTTGGATACATATATTTGGATAGAAATTGTGGGTCATTAATTCTTATAAGGTTACTAAATTATGAAATTTGTAACATGAATCAAATAAACTACTAAACTACATAGTAGTATAGGAATTTATTGTTTGAGGTTTAACCCTCAGAGATAGGGTCAAAGAAAATATTAATTTAATAATGAATCCCTTAACAAATTAAGATTTTATGAAATTGAATCGAAGCAAAAGATCATGTGATTGTTGGATAATGTGGGAGAATAAAATAGAAAAGGAGTCACTAGAAGTAATTAATGAAGGCTTGTAAAATTATATGGGATTAAATAAATAATAAATAATCATAGATTCTATAGAATCATTCCCTAGTTAGTCCAATGTTTCTATAAATCACTCTTCATCCAAAACTATACATTTCTCAAGGTGAGGTACTTCAAATTACAAAAAATGAATAACCAAAATTCTTATTTAAACATAGGGTAGAGAAAAAACCAATAGTCATGGTGGGAATAAAAACCCTAGACCTCACATAAATGAAATGTATTCAATAATGTTATACAATTTACACGCTCAAGGAAAGAAATTAATCCCACTTCCCTACCCCACATACAATAACTGTAGAATAAAATCAAGGAAGAGTTCACAATGAAGAAAAAAAATAAATTTCAAACAAAATCTTCAATAAAAAATAAAATATCTTATACAATAAATCCACATTCATCATGCACCAAATATAAAAAATAAATCACCTTATCATGCTATCCATGAGAGGGTATATACAATTATAAGGAAAGATATATTGAAACGAGGAAGTAGGGCTTCATTCTTGGTGCGATCTGGTTTGAATGGAGTCCCTCGTCAAGGATCCCAAATAGAGTAAGCTGGTCTATAGCTGATTCTGTCATTTTAAAGGAGTATTTGTCAAACCTAATCCCCTAGAATAGCCCGCGTATATATATTTTTTAAATTTCTAGAAACATTCAGAAATGAATTTTTTTACTCAATATGTTATTCATGATAGCAGTGAAATCAAGGAATATTTTTCGTTGATAAACTGTAAATACATGTAATGTTTTCAATATCTTTATTTTATAGGTCATAGATAAAAAATGTCTTTTAATATAATGTAATGACTTCATGAATTTCCTGAGAAGTATTAGCATATCCATAATCTCACGTCATGTAATAATATTTATAACGTATAAATGGTATTTTCTACTTTTTTATCTCCAACCATCTTCATTTTTTATTATTTTTCTGAAGATATTAGTTTCTAGACTATTATTTTCGTCACCTTTCTATACTTTTCAAAATATCAAATGTCCCTTTCCGAAAACACAAAACGGAAAAATATTCCATCCATTATAAAGAATAATCTAAAAAATTATATATATATATATATATATATATATATATATTAAAACACCATAAAATAAAATAATTAAAAACACTTATCATATTTTTACATGAAATATTAACTTATGAGTTATGTATTTCATAATATACTGATATGTTTTATGTTGATAAAAAATTAAATGTCTTATAAACTCCTCCAGAAAATTTACCTGATTGGATTATATCACGATTAAAGAAATTTTATGAGACATTTATAGAAATACAACCCTTTTGTTTTGAGAAAGAATGCATATTAATAGACATTTGATCAAAGGTATTGATGAAATTTATGGTTTCCGAAACACCACGACCCCAGAAGCCCAAAATAAGGGTATTATTTTCATATATCGTCATGATTACAAGTAATTAAGTACCGAAGAACCGATCAGTTTTGTATTCTTGGAAAATAGATTACATACATGAAAGTTATATACAAAATTCAAATATAAAACACAACATAAATAATCTATTGAAAAATCCATTATTCCCCTATCTTAACTGTGCATGTCAAGAATAATACACTTCTTGTAATCCTGGGAAAACAAAACAAAAGAAAGTGGTGAGCTCAGATGCTCAGTAAGGGTAAATAATTTAGTGTAGGATATAATATTTTCAGGAAAGATGTGTAATAAAAACAACAACATTTTAAACATAAACATGAATATAATATGGAGAAAATAAATAAAAATTTACCATATAAACATTCACAATGATAATATATTAGTCAATTAATAACATATAATAATTAATTCCATAATGAGGGAATGCCTAGCGCCAGACATCATTACCACATAGTCAAGGCCTCGAGCCAATACTATAAATAAAATTTTTGTCATGACATTTTTTCAAAACACTAATTTGCCTCATGAGACCTACCTATGCATTGAGGGGCTATAGTGGGTCACACCCATCACTTTTTATTTCCTATGCATTTCTCATATGAAAATGTTGAACCATAACATAAAAATTCGTATTAAAACTAGAATATGAAATATAAATACTTCAACCATAAACCATTAATGGTATTAAAATAGAAAATTCATTGGAAAAAATATCATAACTCATTCCATACAATATTTAACATTGTATTTATAATAAATCAACCTCAATCAAGAATAATATGCAAAAAGGATGTTAAAATAGTTGAATATAATAAGTAACACCCTTTGAGAGAAGTATCATTTTTTCATGACATCTTTTAAAAGTCTCACAATTTATAAAAGAAGATGTTTAAAATATATTTTGACTCAAAATTTCTCCTACCAATTTGAAACTTTTTAAATGAAGTTTCATTTTAAAACATTCTTGTCCATATAAATAAATCCTTAAAGCCATTTTGAAAACATGTACATTAATGGGAAAGATTTATAAGAATAAATATTTAAAACATTTGAAATGATTTTTTAGTTAAATAGTACATTAAAATAATCATTTTGAAAGGTATTTTATGAATGATGGATATGGATAATAAATATTCCCCATAAAATACTTACACATAAACAATCTCGGATAATAATAATATTGTGGAATTAACCATTACCTTGAACTTTCCTTTGGACGAGGGTATGTTTAACCTCCTATATAATGACCATTGTGTGTTATTAAATTATACCAGAAACATATTAATATTTATTATATCATACATGAATCATTTATGACATTATACTACCCATTTAATAATTATTTCCACGATAAATTAACATTTCAGGTAATACTCGCTTTCTTTATCGTACGTGTTTTAAATTGTTATTCTTGATTGTATCATTTAGATAATTTTTTAAATACTTCCAGAATATAAAATAGGATTTATAAATAATATATATTTATAATATAGATATGTATAATATATAGATATATGAAATTGAAAACACCATTTATGGAGACAGTAGGTCGTACGAATGCATAAACGTTGTTTCCATTTTCATATTGTATTGAACGGAAGTAAGGGAATAATATATATGTAATATATATATATATATATATATATCCAATAGAGTTATTATTTCATATATTACATAATTATTAATAACATATAATTTTATAATCATCTTTGAATGGTGAACCTGGAAATGAATCTCATCGTGTCGTGGAGACGGTATGCCATACGTACACACGAGCAACGATATCATTTCCTAATTGATTAAATGGTGTGGAATTGGATGGTATATTAATTAAGCAGAGAAATTATCATGTTATTTTAATTATTTATATAGATATTACTCATCATTATATCCATCCAAATAACATAGTGTTTAATAACAAATTACACCACGTCGTGGGGACGGTAAGACGTACGTACACACACATGGTGACATTATTATTAATATGGGGAATATAATAATGAAATTGGTTGTAACATATTTATAATAACATAACAGTATATATAAGGTATTGGATTTATTATTTTGGTATAGAAATAACTATGCAAAATAATGTGGAAGAAGAAAAACACTTTGAAAGAGGTGATAAAGTAATTTCCTCTTATTTGTGTTTTTCTTTTTTATTTTAACAAAAGGGCTCTATAAGATGGAATTATGATCAAGTGAAGACCTTTAGGATGGAGTTATAGATGTTGGGAGGATATATGATCAGGGTTTGGACGAGCTAAATGTCTTTGGAGGTGTGATTTTGAGAGAACGGGAAGTACCTTTTTATAAGATAGGTGAGGGTCACTTTAGGAAAAGTTTGAAATATTATTTTATTATAAAATAATTTCTGGTTTATAATGGATATAAATAAATTTATTTCAATTTTAAGGTGGGTATGGGTCTTAATAATTTCATCCAATAGGTTTTATACATGTTTATGTCACCATATTAGCCCGATCCTTTTGATTTAACTCTTATTTAAATAGTATACGTTTTACCATATCCTCTTGTATTATTATAATAAATGATTAATAAAATTACAATAAAAATCCAAGAGAACATAAAGTGGTATATTATTGATATATCTAACTTTATCTAAGTTTTTTGGCCAATCCATGTATTTTTAGAAATATTATATCAATTAATAATATAGTATTTTTATTAAAAACTCATTTTTTGTCAATTTTGACACTATTTGGTATTTTGTTTTTGTTAAAGTTATAACAACATTATCACATCAAAAAAATTTACTTAGTCAACCCTAACATGTCATATTAACCTAAGAAATTCGTTTATGGAATAAAAAAGCCTCAATTTACATTTACTGTTATATTTATAACATCAATTATTTTAATCATTCATTGATAAAGTAATTTCTGCATCATCACTGCGTCATAAATAAATTTAATTATCTAACCTCAAAAAATCATAAATAAAATAATATAATGTAAGAAATACTTTTATCTTTCTATTTAAAATTTATAGTCATATTTATCTTATGTATAACCCTATATTAAAATGGTTTAGTTATTTAACATTGAATATAACACTTTTAACTCTTCTTAAAATAAAATAAAATAAAAATAAATATCCTAATCCAATATAAGTGCATATAAAAGATAATATATAATTCCTAAGGTTGTTTTGGGTCGAAATACACATATCAAATAGAATTATTACATGTGTTATAGTAATTATAATATCATTTTTACCTTTAATTTCCCTATTTACTTTTAATTATTGTAAATAAAAGTCAAAAGTTACGATTCACCCAAAAATATTTTTCATCTTATTGAACCAAATTATACATAAAAATGTCAACCGTGTCTCTCAGATTTTTGAAATTCAATTTACTGAGGCAGTAAAAATATGTTTTATGCTAATTTGGAAATGTGCCTCGAAGGTGGGTAAAAGACGTTAAAAAGTTCAGAAAAATCTGTACATCTAATTTTATTATAAAATGACTTCCATGAATTAAATTTATTTTATATAAGTATTATATATCTATTTTTTAAACTAATTTTAAATAAAATAAATAATTATTTAAATAAAAAGTAGGTTTTCAACTATAACGCAATGTTTTTCAATATTCATAAAAAATTGAATGTTTTCAGAAAAATAAAAAAATTCACCTGAAGCTAATTTTGATATTCTGAATTCAAAAATTAATTATATTTTACCAAATTCAAAACATATAAGTTGTATTAATTAATTTTGAATTAATTTCCGTGGTCAAAACCAAACTGTGGGTTTTAAAAAATAAAAACTATCGAAAGATTGACATGTGTTTATGATAAATTTATGTGTGAAATTACTTATAATGAACTAAATTTTATTAAATTATTAAAATATAATCAAATTATACTTACAAACCATTAAAATGTATAATTTAACAATATAAATTATTTCTATTAAAAAAGTGTTTTTCAAATAAAATTTTGTATTTTCACTATTCATCAAAATGTGAAAGTTATAAAAAATGTAGAAACATTTTATCCAAAAATTTTCTATGGGTCTTTCTTCTAAATACTAATTCAATTTCATTATATATAATATATAAAATTTTGAAATTTTGGTTTCAAAAAGGGTTCTCCATTAAAAAGTGGTAAAAATGTATTTTAGGAAAAATACTTCTTTTATCTAAAAAACTAATCCATTCTTATATTATATCTAAGAAAGACATAAAATGGATTATATAATTTTATGGAGTATATAATATTCAAAATTCCATTAATACTATTCATGAACACATTTAAACGGCTAATTTGGTAAGTCGCGGTGTGCTAGAACTCAGTGTTCCGTGTAAGGAAAGTTATTAAATTACATTGAAGAAAAAACGTACTATGAAATCTTGTGGAGTTACATTCTCCCGTCCTTCAATAAATTAAATCCTTAAAATTTGAAATTCTTCTTCGAAAATAAAATGTTAAAAATAGAAAATTACCTTTGTGGAAAACCCACATCAGAAATTGGGTTAATTAAATTTAGTCTTAATAAGTGTGAAAGGGAAATGAAAAGGTCACCACCAAATTATGACCTCGATTATGAGAAAATTGGGGAAAATTAGAGACACGTAAATTGTGGGAAATCATAAATATTTATAGGGAGTGATTGAGTTCATCAGTCATAAAAAAGTGTAAAATTGAGGGCCTCAAAACCACAAATCTATGATGATTTAAAATATCATTGGCTCAACAAAACATAAGGTATTAGGATACCACATGTATGGTTATAAGATCTATTCCATAATGTTTAAGAATTAATTTATTCATTGACTAATAAGAAAATATATATATTTACCAGTAGTGTTTCATCATTCAAATAATTCCTACCACAAACTCATCTTTCACTCTAAAAGTTATTAGAAATATAAAATATTCTATTTATCCTAATAGTATAGGGTCCCAAAAATAATGAATTTATAATTCATTTGTCAAACTATTTAATAAATCTAAATTATAGAATTTAGGATATCAAGTAGGCCAGTGGTAGGTGATGCACCATTGTTTCCCATCGGTTGTAAGTTCATGCATCGTGGCCTTGACGAACGCGACATGTTATCGCCCGACCTCTTTGTTGTCCTTTTTGTAACAATCCAAAAATAATATTATTAAATGATTTAATCCTACTAATAGTATCCAAAGTCAATCTTAATCCATTCCAACATTTAGAATTATCCAAAATACTTCGGTTCAAACTCATAGTCGAAAATTTATTAGGATGGTAAACACAATTATGATTATTTTTTCCACATAATAACATGTGAATTCCTTCATCATGTATTCTTTTAAAACATTGTAACACTATGAATTACCATTAAACCATATTGATTACATTCATGCTCCCTTATTCCTTTTATAACACTGGATATAATCCTTACAAAAAAAGGTTGTAAACTCCATCAATAATAGAATAAACAAACAAATAATTAGTTTCAATGTAGTCCATGATATCAAATATAATTTATCCAAATAAATAATATGTTACTCCAAAATCACTACATCTGTATCAGAACCATATTATTGTTTATCTTTCCTTCAACCATGTATTTTTCACAAAGAGTAACTTTTTATTGATTCACTTTTTATAGAACCATATAATCTCAAATCCTCAATGGAATAGTACTGTAGTACAATCCATATTTATTTCCATAATTCATATAACCAGTACATAATTGATACAACACTGAAATAAAATAATTCTTTAATAACAACATAAGAACTGTAAAGACCCGTAAAATTCAAGGGAATGTTTTTCTTAATTTTCTTTGGAATTTTACAAGAGCGCGGTTTCTGACGGCACCTGATTCCGAGGCCCGGAGTGCCCGGAATCAATTTCCGAAGTTTGGATCGGGTACGTTCAGTGAACGAACGAGCGGGAATTCCTAACTTTTGATCTGGTGCTCAGAATTGAAATCCGAGGGCACCGATGAACTCACAGCACTGATATTCGCTTAAGGATCCCTTTTCCGAAGATGCGTTTTTTGTGGGACGAAAGTTAATTTTTGGGAGAATTATAAAAAGTTGAATAAAAATGTGTAACACTTTTTATTTTACTTTTGTTGGTTAACTTCTCTCAAAAGAAGTTAGGGGTGGGACCCACACCCACTTAACCTCCCTTGAGAGGATTAAGTGTGTTGGGACCCACACGAACCTAAACCTTCCATCTTCTCTCAAACTCCCTTTAACCCCTCTTTAAATGACATGACAAATTGTTATTTAATTTTGGAGTTATCTTATTTGAATTTCAAACCTTTGAAATTCAATTGTTATGTTTGTGAATAAAATAAGACTCTACTTTATTTTATTTGGTTAGAATTGTTTAGCCATCTTGAGAGCTTTTGGGTTCTTCTCCTTCTTCTTCAACTTTGACGAAGAACGCTCAAGCTTTGACGAAGAACGCTCAAGATCCGACGAAGAACGCCGCTCCTCTCTTCTTCGTCTCCCGTGTCAACGAAAGGGAACACATCTTCCTCCTCGGACTCCCTTCGTCGGCATACGAAGATTCGCCAACGACGTACCTCTTCGGACGTACCTCTTCGTCATCGGATTTGACGAACGATTACCGCGACGCCTGACCTCCGCGATGTTGTCTTCCACGGGACGTTGACAAATCTTCGAACCTATACCCAAGGTAGGGGTTGTTGTTAATTGTTTATTTATTTATCCTTGTTCGTGGTTCTAGCATGACTAACGTGAGGATTTTAAATATATGTTATTGTTTAACGTGAGGGGGCCAGACCGCATGAACACGGCCGAACCCCCTCATTTGTTCCTGATAATTTATCATGCGGTTGAAACAAGATGGCGTGGTGCCGTCGCACCACGCGGATATTCGCACGAATATATTGTGCGGCGCCGTCGCACCGCGCCGTGGAAGGATCATCAAGAACGTGACGTCGTCGCGCCGCGTTGAAGGGAATCAAAGGCGCGGCGGAGGGGCGCGGTGTCGTCGCACCACGCCGGACGACAAACACTGCGGCCGGTTCCGGGCCGCGGTGGGACGAGAAGACCGGCGGCCGGGCCGCCGGCGTCGGAAGCCGGAAAAGGGGACCGGTTTACCGGTCCTGTTGAAGAAAAACCGGCCGGCCAGATGGCCGGCCGGATGGTCAAAATCCGGGTGTAATTAATTCCCCCGACCAGCGGTCAAAATCCCCCCCATTTAATTGGGCGGGGGTTCCTTGAGGGGGGTAGGCGGCCCCCCGGTCCTCTTCAAAGCAGGCCCCCCACGAAGGGGGGGCGGTTTTCCAAAGGCGCGGCTAAAAGTCGCGCCACCTTTTGATGAAGCGGGGGCTTTGCCCCCCGTGCGCGCTGCATCCGTGCGGCGCAAGGCCGTCGCGCCGCCAGGCCGCCGTGTCGCCGCGCCGCCGGCCGGGTCGGACCTGGGTCGACCCGGTTCGGGCCGACCCAAGGGGGGTCGGTCCGGGACGGCCCGGACCCGGACCCCCCGTTTTCGAGACGGTTTCAGTCCTTTGGTCATAACATGAGCCACGGACCTCCGATCGATGAACCGTCTGTGGCAACACAATCCTTGGATTGAGACGGTCGTTTCGGTATATCGCACAAAAAGTTTCGGAATACGTTGAGTTCGGCCGGGTTGGTTCGTTCACGAAACCAACCGGGCCTTCAGAGTGGAAACGCTAATATCTTGAGCTACGGACGTCCGATTGACGTGTCGTCAGCTTTTTTGTGTTCCTCTTAGTGAGGCGGATCTTTTGTCATACTCCGCCCGAGGTTTGGACGCAGGTGCAGTATGGTCGGGTTGGTTTTTCCTTAAAACCAACTGGGCCCCGGGGACGAAAATGCCAATAACTCTCAGACCGGGCGTCCGATCGACGCGCCGTCTGTTGCATTGAGTTCCTGTTGATGATACAAAAATTTTGGATACATCAACTCTGGACTTTTTGACAGTTGATGTATCAGCCTCTCGGCTCGTGGAGCGGATCCTCCTGTACGAGCTTGCTGTGTGCGGGAACCCTAGTGCTGGCTGCGACTGTGACTGCTACTACTGCTACTACTGCTACTGTGACTGCGACGACGACAGTATAGAGATCCTGTGTGGATTCGACGACGACGACTACAGCACTCAGCGATCCTACGTGGATCAGTGCTACAGGTCCTGTGTGGGTCCGATCCTGTGTGGGTCCGATCCTGTGTAGGTCTTTGCGCTCAGCGGTCCTGTGTGAACCAGCGCCTACAGGTCCTACGTGGGCCGGATCCTGTGTGGGTCTTTTGCGGGGGTTAGTTACCTATCGATCCTTCGTGGGTCCGACGACTTAGATGGATCAGAGATCATCTTTATCATATTTTGAAGAAGTATACCTGTGTGAGCCGAATCCTGTTGCTTTCCTATGTGGATTGTGTTGTACTATCCTGTGTGGATTATGTTTTGCTTTCCTGTGTGGAATACGTTTACTTTCCTGTGTGGACTGAGTTGTACTTGGGCTCGGAGGTTGGAGCGTATTTGAAATTGATGAATTAGGTATATGTATGGGCATATACCTAAGTAGAGTCGGTTGTTACTTCGTGATTGTTCCTTTCTTCGTGGATTATCCTTTGTGGATTTGAGAGACCTTCAGGGGTCTCGGGGTCCCTACTGAGTAGCTTATACTCACCCCTGCATGGGCTTTGCCCGCACTACGTTGTGTTGGTTGCAGACGACGGAAAACGTTGACCATAGCTGAGGCTTGCAGAGCAGGACGGTACCTGGAGGTGGACCACTGGGCGGGACGTGCCCGGAGCGGACGGCGGGACCCGTGGAGCAGTGGAGCTATATGTACCCACCCTTCAGGTGGGATTTCCAGTGGACAGCTCGGTGTAGCGGCTTTTACTTTTCAGTTGCTGTTTTCCCTTTCGAGTTGTACTTTACTTTCAGTTTGGGTTTGTATACTGGCCCATTTACTTTTACGCACTTTTAGTTGTACTCTGATTTTTCTTAGTGTTTACTTTCCGCTTGCTTACTCTGTGGTGTTGTTTACTTTACAAAGGCAATGTCTTCCCTTTTTACCAGGATTTACCCCTTGGTGCTAGTCGCCAGCCCGTGGCCTATGGAAGGCGGGCTTGGGGTAGCCACGGCACGGACCCCGAGGGTGGGTCGTGACAAATTGGTATCAAAGGAGTTCGGTTCTACTGCGAACTCTGATCTTTTCTATGTGAAGCAATAATGATTAGCGTATTGAGTGTGGTTATCAGTCCAGGGAGTCCAGTGTTGGTGCGGCGGCTGACGTATCCGTACACCAGGACCCTGACTTCTGATTTCCGACTTAATGCACGAAAACATTGATTGCATGTGTGTTTCAAAGTTTTCTTTGTGATTACATATATCAGCTCACCAGGTATATTGTTCTGACCGTGGAGCACCTTTTTCCTTTTCAGTATGGCCCCACGACGGCAGCCAGCTAGGGTTCCGAGAGTCGAGTGTGACGACAGCCCACCGAGTGACGAGGCCTCGGTGCAGGGCCCTTTGTCAGCAGTGGAACCGGCGGTAGCTCTACCCGACGAGCCCCCGATGCTTCCAGCACCAGCCGCTGACGATGCACGTCGCCTCAGCACACTGCATGAGTTTCAGCACCAGCCACCACCCAGGTTTCGCGGGGAGACGGATCCCCAGGCAGCCGAGGACTGGCTGGAGGCAGTGGTACGTTTGTTTAGGCTAGTGAGGACACCAGCAGATCTCATGGTGATCCTCGCTGCAAGCCTACTACATGCAGCAGCAGGACGATGGTGGAGCATGATGCTCCAGGTGCACGATGAGGCATCTCTACTATGGACGGACTTTGAGAGCCTCTTCCGCTCGGAGTTCGTCCCAGCCACCCTTCGTGCGGTGCGTTTCCAGGAGCTTCTTCAGCTGCGGCAGGGCAGCATGACGGTCGCTCAGTACTCGGCGAGATTTACTGATCTCTCGTGCTACTCGACCGACATGGTACGGGACCCATTCTTCCGGGCCCGGACCATCGAGCAGGGTTTGAGACACGAGATCAGGGCATCGCTGATCTCCCTCAGCATACCGACTCAGACAGGAGTACTGGAGCGGGCCCTTCTGATCGAGAGCTTCCTTGCTGAGTCTACACCAGCGCAGCGACCCACCGCAGGGCGGCATGTGGCAGAGTCATCTACAGCAGGCAGTCGACGGATGACTCAGGGGTCCAGACAGACCAGACCTTCGGGCAGATGACCTCAGGGCACTGGCTCAGCAGTGCGGAGCACACAGCGAGGAGCCAGTCTTTCGAGATGCAGACAGTGCTACTCGTGCGGCGGGCAGGGCCACATGGCTCGTGACTGCCCGACCCACCGTGCCGAGGAGCAGCAGTCGGTTGAGGGACCACCGAGGCAGAGGCAGAGGGTCGACCATGGCGGTCCGCAGGGAGGAGGCGGACGAGGCAGAGGAGCTGGACGATCAGCCGGTGGTGGGCGACGCTTTGAGGCTCTGCCACCACCACCACCAGGAGGTCCACCCCGACCACAGGGAGCTGGCGGGCAGAGACAGGCACAACTCCAGGCATCAGAGGCCTACGACCACGGCGCACCCGAGATGATTCGAGGTACTATCTGTGTCTATTCCACCCTTGCTGCAGTTCTTATAGACACAGGAGCGAGTCACTCTTTCATAGCCGCTGCCCTTGTTAGGAGCTCGGAGATTCCGACAGAGTCGTTGTCTCGATCCTTACGACTAGAGACTCCTACGGGAGTAGACTCGACAATTACGCACTGGTGTCGGCAGTGTGAGCTTACTCTAGGAGGCGAGAGCTTCGGCTGGGATCTTCTTGTAAGAGCGTCGAGGCCGTACGACGTCATCTTGGGCATGGATTGGCTATCTACGGTCCATGCGCAGATTGACTGTTTTAGGCGCAAGGTGCGATGTGTACGCACCGACGGGAGCAGTTTCACCTTCACCGGTGAGAAGGGAGCCTTTACAGCACAGGATGGACTTCTGCGGAGGAGAGGACAGCCCATCACTCATCTGTTGGCTAGCCTCATCCTTGGAGCAGTTGACGTGAAGAGTCCTGGTTTTCCTGCAGTGGTGGATCAGTTTGCGGACGTTTTTCCCGACGACGTTCCAGGGCTACCTCCTCGCAGAGAGGTAGACTTTTATATTGACTTGTACCCCAGGACATCCCCAATATCCACTCCAGCATATCGGATGGCCCCCGCCGAGCTTCGAGAGCTACGGGTACAGTTGGAGGACTTGCAGGGCAAGGGGTTCATCCGACCCAGTGTTTCACCCTGGGCTTCCCCGATTTTGTTCGCCAAGAAGGCGGACGGAAGCTTGCGACTTTGTGTTGACTATCGACGCCTGAACCAGGTGACAGTGAGGAACAAGTATCTGCTACCGAGGATTGATGACCTCTTGGATCAGCTCAAGGGAGCGCGGTGGTTCTCGAAGATAGACCTCAGGTCAGGCTATCATCAGCTCAGAGTCAGAGACGAGGATGTGCAGAAGACGGCCTTCAGATGTCGGTATGGCCACTATGAGTTCTTGGTTATGCCTTTAGGTGTAACCAATGCTCCAGCAGTGTTCATGGCTCTCATGAACAGGATCTTTCAGCCATATCTCGATCGGTTTGTCGTTGTCTTCATCGAGGACATTCTGATTTACTCTACGACTGAAGAGGAGCACGCCTATCACTTGCGAGTTATACTAGACACACTCCGAGAGCACCATCTTTATGGTAAGCTCTCGAAGTTCTAGTTCTGGATACGTGAGGTCCACTTCTTGGGACACGTTATCTCTATGGCGGGAGTTGCAGTGGATCCTGCAAAGATCGAGGCTGTGTTAGCATGGGAGCCACCCAGGAGCGTGACTGAGGTTCGGAGTTTCTTGGGACTAGCTGGATACTATCGGAGATTCGTGCCAGACTTCTCTAGAGTTGCGGAACCACTCACATCTTTGACGAAGAAGGGGAAACCCTTCATGTGGTCAGACAGATGTCAGCAGAGCTTCCAGGAGCTGAGACAGAGATTGACTAGCGTACCTATCTTTAGGTTTCCTGAGGAGGGAGTAGGGTACGTAGTCTACTGCAATGCATCAGGGACCGGACTCGGATGTGTTCTCATGCAGGAGCGGGCAGTGATCGCCTATGGATCACGTCAGTTGAGGACGCATGAGCAGAACTACGCTACCCATGACCTGGAGTTAGCAGCAGTGGTCTTCGCTCTGAAGACATGGCGACACTATCTGATGGGCGAGCGCTTTATAGTCTTTTCCGATCATCAGAGTCTCAGGTATATCTTCTCGCAGAAGGACCTGAACCTGAGACAGCGGCGATGGCTCGAGTTCCTCCAGGACTATGACTTTGAGATAGTCTATACTCCTGGGAAGGAGAACGTAGTAGCCGATTCCCTCAGTATGAGGACGGGCATTCAGCTACTTGAGGAGGCGACGGAGCAGCTAGCCTCTTTACAGATATCCTTCGTGGATAGAGATGGAGTAGCCTTCCTCTAGTCTCTCACAGTCACCCCTCCACTACTGCAGCGGGTCAGAGAGGCACAGCGTGAGGATGCTGACTGTGAGACACGGCGTGCACAGATATCCTCGGTACAGGCACCTGATGGTTTCTCCCTTGGAGCAGAGCACGACATCCTTTTCAGAGGACGTACCATGGTACCAGTCTCTTTATGAGAGGAAGTGCTGAGATAGTTTCACACTTCTCCTTTGGCGGTACATCCTAGAGTGGAAAAGATGTACCAGGACCTCAGATGACAGCACTGGTGGTCGGGCATGAAGAAGGCAGTAGCAGAGTTCGTTTCTCGAAGCCTCACCTGCCAGCAGGTGAAGGCAGAGCATCAGGTACCAGCGGGCTTGGTTCAACCCTTGGAGGTTCCGGAGTGGAAGTGGGACGGCATATCTATGGACTTCGTGACTGGACTTCCATGCACTTCCAGAGGTCACGACTCCATATGGGTGATTGTTGACCGACTCACCAAGTCGGCACACTTCTTACCCATTAGAGAGCAGGGCTCAGTGGAGAGCTTGGGACATCTCTACGTTCAAGAGATTGTGCGGATCCACGGTGTGCGATCATCTATCGTCTCCGATCGAGATGCTCGCTTCACTTTCCGGCTTTGGAAGGGGTTGCAGGAGTCGTTCGGGATGCAGCTACGTCTGAGCACAACCTTTCACCCTCAGACGGATGGTCAGACGGAGAGGACCATTCAGACTCTCGAGGACATGCTCCGCGCATTTGTCCTCGACTTTGGTCACAGCTGGGAGTACCACCTACCGTTGGTGGAGTTTGCGTACAAAAATAGCTACCACTCCACCATCGGGATGGCACCGTATGAGACGTTGTACGGCCGACCTTGTAGATCTCCTTTGTGCTGGACAGACCCTAGGGAGTTAGCACTGGTGGGACCGGAGATGGTCCAGGCCAGGACAGAGAAAGTCCAGGTCATCCAGGAGCGGATGAGGACAGCTCAGAGCCGGCAGAAGTCATACGCTGACAGGAGGCGGAGGCCACTAGAGTTCGAGGATGGCGACCACGTCTTCTTGCGGGTCTCACCTCGACGTGGTATTCGGAGATTTGGCCGAGGCGGCAAGTTATCTCCGTGCATCATCGGACCTTTCCAGGTTCTCAGCCGGATTGGTGAGGTGGCTTATCGCCTGGCTCTGCCACCTCAGTTGCACCGAGTGCACGACGTCTTCCACGTATCTCAGCTGAGGAGATATGTGCACGACCCGACGCACATCATTGACCATGGGGAGCTTGACGTTGACGATGGGGCGACTTTTACGGAGGTTCCGGTGGAGATAGAGGATCGACAGGAGCAGGTCCTACGTGGGAGATCAATTCCTCTTGTGCGCATCAGATGGCAGCACGGGAATCTCCAGGAGAGCACATGGGAGCGGGAGGCTCAGATGCGTGCCCAGTACCCTCATTTGTTTCCCTAGTTTTTGATGTATCATTACGAGGACGTAAATCCATGAGGTGGGAGTAATGTAAAGACCCGTAAAATTCAAGGGAAATTTTTTCTTAATTTTCTTTGGAATTTTACAAGAGCGCTGTTTCTGACGGCACCTGATTCTGAGGACCGGAGTGCCCGGAATCAATTCCCGAAGTTTGGCTTGGGTACGTTCAGTGAACGAACGAGCGGGAATTCATAACTTTTGATCTGGTGCTTGGAATTGAAATCCTAGGGCACAGATGAACTCGCAGCACCGATATTCGCTTAAGGATACCTTTTCCGAAGTTGCGTTTATTGCGGGATGAAAGTTAATTTTTGGGAGAATTATAAAAATTTGAATAAAAATGTGTAACACTTTTTATTTTACTTTTGTTGGTTAACTTCTCTCAAAGGAAGTTAGGGGTGGGACCCACACCCACTTAACCTCCCATGAGAGGATTAAGTGTGGTGGGACCCACACGAACCTAAACCTTCCATCTTCTCTCAAACTTCCTTTAACCCCTCTTTAAATGACATGACAAATTGTTATTTAATTTTGGAGTTATATTATTTGAATTTCAAACCTTTGAAATTCAATTGTTATGTTTGTGAATAAAATAAGACTCTATCTTATTTTATTTGGTTAGAATTGTTTAGCCATCTTGAGAGCTTTTGGGTTCTTCTCCTTCTTCTTCAACTTTGATGAAGAACGCTCAAGCTTTGACGAAGAACGCTCAAGCTCCGACGAAGAACGCCGCTCCTCTCTTCTTCGTCTTCCGTGTCAACGAAAGGGAACGCCGCTTCCTCCTCGGACTCCCTTCGTCGACATACGAAGATTCGCCTACGACGTACCTCTTCGGACGTACCTCTTCGTCATCGGATTTGACGAACGATTACCGCGACGCCCGACCTCCGCGACGTTGTCTTCCGCGGGACGTTGACAAATCTTCGAACCTATACCCAAGGTAGGGGTTGTTGTTAATTGTTTATTTATTTATCCTTGTTCGTGGTTCTAGCATGACTAACGTGAGGATTTTAAATATGTGTTATTGTTTAACGTGAGGGGGCCGGACCGCATGAACATGGCCGAACCCCCTCCTTTGTTCTTGATAATTTATCATGCGGTTGAAACAAGATGGCGTGGTGTCGTCGCACCACGCGGATATTCGCACGATTATATTGCACGGCGCCGTCGCGCCGCGCTGTGGAAGGATCATCAAGAACGCGACGCCGTCGCGCCGCGTTGAAGGGAATCAAAGGTGCGGCGGAGGGGCGCGGTGCCGTCGCACCGCGCCGGACGATGAACACCGCGGCCGGTTCCGGGCCGCGGCGGGACGAGAAGACCGGCGGCCGGGCCACCGGCGTTGGAAGCCGGAAAAGGGGACCGGTTTACCTGTCCCGTTGAAGAAAAACCGGCCGGCCGGATGGTCCAAATCCGGGGGGAATTAATTCCCCCGGCCAGCGGTCAAAAGCCCCCCCCCCCCCCATTTAATTGGGGGGGGGAGGTTTCCTTGAGGGGGGCAGGCGGCCCCCCGGTCCTCTTCAAAGCAGGCCCCCCACGAAGGGGGGGCGGTTTTCCAAAGGCGCGGCTAAAAGCTGTGCCGCCTTTTGATGAAGCGGGGGCTTTGCCCCCCGCGCGCGCTGCATCCGTGCGGCGCCAGGCCGCCGCGCCGCTGCGCCGCCGGCCGGCCGGCCGGGCCCGGTCAGACCCGGGTCGGGTCGACCCGGTTCGGGCCGACCCAGGGGGGGTCGGGCCGGGACGGCCCGGACCCGGACCCCCCGTTTTCGAGACGGTTTCAGTCTTTTGGTCATAACTTGAGCCACGGACCTCCGATCGACGAACCGTCTGCGGAAACACGATCCTTGGATCGAGACAGCCGTTTTGGTATATCGCACTCAAAGTTTCGGAATACTTTGTGTTCGGCCGGGTTGGTTCGTTCACGAAACCAACCGGGCCTTCGGAGTGGAAACACTAATATCTTGAGCTACGGACGTCCGATTGACGTGCCGTCAGCTTTTTTGTGTTCCTCTTAGTGAGACGTATCTTTTGGCATACTCCGCTCGAGGTTTGGACGCAGGTGGAGTACGGTCGGGTTGGTTTTTCCTTAAAAACCAACCGGGCCCCGGGGATGAAAATGCCAATAACTCTCAGACCGGGCGTCCGATCGACGCGCCGTCTGTTGCATTGAGTTCCTGTTGATGATACGGAACTTTTGGATACATCAACTTTGGACTTTGTGACAGTTGATGTATCAGCCTCTCGGCTCGTGGAGCGGATCCTCCTGTGCGAGCTTGCTGTGTGCGGGAACCCTAGTGCTGGCTGCGACTGTGACTGCTACTACTGCTACTACTGCTACTGTGACTGCGACGATGAAAGTACAGAGATCCTGTGTGGATTCGACGACGACGACTACAGCACTCAGCGATCCTACGTGGATCAGTGCTACAGGTTCTGTGTGGGCCTGATCCTGTGTGGGTCTTTGCGCTCAGCGGTCCTGTGTGAACCAGCGCCTACAGGTCCTACGTGGGCCCGATCCTGTGTGGGTCTTTTGCGGGGGTTAGTTACCTATCGATCCTTCGTGGGTCCGAAGACTTAGATGGATCAGAGATCATCTTTATCTTCTTTTGAAGAAGTATACCTGTGTGAGCTGAATCCTGTTGCTTTCCTGTGTGGATTGTGTTGTGCTATCCGGTGTGGATTACGTTTTGCTTTCCTGTGTGGAATACGTTTACTTTCCTGTGTGGACTGAGTTGTACATGGGCTCGGAGGTTGGAGCGTATTTGAAATTGATGACTTAGGAATATGTATGGGCATATACCTAAGCAGAGTCGGTTGTTACTTCGTGATTGTTCCTTTCTTCGTGGTTTATCCTTTGTGGATTTGAGAGCCCTTCAGGGGTCTCGGGGTCCCTACAGAGTAGCTTATACTCACCCCTGCATGGGCATTGCCCGCACTACGTTGTGTTGGTTGCAGACGACGGACAGCGTTGACCTTAGCTGAGGCTTGCAGAGCAGGACGGTACCTGGAGGTGGACCACTGGGCGGGACGTGCCCGGAGCGGACGGCGGGACCCGTGGAGCAGTGGAGCTATCTGTACCCACCCTTCAGGTGGGATTTCCAGTGGACAGCTCGGTGTAGCGGCTTTTACTTTTCAGTTGCTGTTTTCCCTTTCGAGTTGTACTTTACTTCCAGTTTGGGTTTGTATATTGGCCCATTTACTTTTCCGCACTTTCATTTGTACTCTGCTTTTGTTTAGTTTTTACTTTCCGCTTGCTTACTCTGTGGTGTTGTTTACTTTACAATGGCAATGCCTTCCCTTTTTACCGGGATTTACGCCTTGGTTCTAGTCGCCAGCCCTTGGCCTATGGAAGGCGGGCTTGGGGTAGTCACGGCACGGACCCCGAGGGCTGTTCATGACAAGAACACTAGTTATTCCTCTTCATCTGCGATAGTATTAGAACTTTATTATTATCCAATAGCATCATTTTTGGTATACACTATGTATTTGAACATTGAATCGCGTAGTGTCCCAACTCCCTTCAGATGAAGCATTGTAAATTTGAAACCTTTTTCTTACCATTGTAATAACATACATGGAGTCCTTTTTCTCCACACTTATAACATTCTCTCATTACCTTCAAACATTTACTAAGGTGATTCTATCCATAATTATCATAAATATCAAAATCCTTCTTTCCACTCTTCCATATATCTATCATTCTCTCTACCATCCTTTTCTTCTATTGCTTCCCTTCAATGACATATGACTCAGAGAATTCGTTACTTATCTTATTAACACATGATACTATTTATTCAAATGATGAGAATACGTATGAGATTATTTCCCTTATAAATAATGGATGAATACTATAAAAAATATAATCCTTCTAACTCTATGGATCATGCGTATTGCTGGAGTTCTTATTCCTTCAACTAGGTTCCATTTCTAAAAAACAGCATACACTAGGTTTGTTTATGAATCACAATGAATATTTCTAGACAATTAAAATACCTAACCTAAATTTAAAAGATTAGGCATATAATCTATAATCATAAAAATATGTTTTCATTGATAATTTATTTACTCCTTAATCCTTTATAATGGATTGTAAAAAATGTGAATTATCCAAAATATATCCCTCGGGAGTGTCATAACCAAAAGAGAAGTAAGGAACGTTGTCGTGTACCAAGATACCCCAAGTCAAGCCCTAAACTCCTTGTTATATTTTTCACTCCTAGGCACATATGTGTCATATCTTCCTCTACCTAGTCATATCCAGATAGGAATGTATTGTTATGAAAATACTTAAAATCTATACATAACCAATATTTTATTAAGTTATTATATACTAATCTTCATATTTATCTTAGTGTAATGTTCTCTAATATTTTTTTTCAAAATATAGTTTCCAAGGTTTTTACTAAAATTACTCTGATTCCAACTGAAATGCCTTGACCCTAGAGTCTTGGGGATGGTGCATTATTTTCATACATTGGCATGATTATAAGGAATCAACTCTTGAAGGACCAATCAGTTTAGTATTCCTGTAAAAAATGATTGCATAGATAAACGTTATGTTACACATTCAAACATAAAACACAACATAAATAATCCATTGATAACACCATTATTCCCCTAGCTTGACCCTGCATATCAAACATAATACACTTCATGGAATCTTGGGAAAACAAAACATAATAAAGGGGTGAGCTTAGATACTTAGTAAGGGTAAATAATTTAGTGGAAGATATAATATTTCAAGGAAATATGTGTAATAAAAACAAAAGACTTTTAAACATATAAATGAACATTATATGGTGAAAATAATTAGAAAATTATCATATAAACATGCACATGGATATTCTACGAATTGAATAATCACATGTAATAATTAATTTTATAATGAGAGAATTCCTAACACCGGACATCATTACCACATAGTCAAGCCCTCGTGCGAAGACTGCAAATAATATATTTGTCAAGGCCTTGTGCCATGACACTATTTTCTTTCATGATACCTACCAATACATCAAGGGGATATAGTGGGCCCCACCCATCACATACTATGTCTACTACATTCCATATATGAAAACGATGAAATATAACATAAACATTCATATTTAAACTAGAATAGGAAAGTCAATACATCCCCCATATACCTTGAATGGAATAAAAATAGAACATTGATAGAAAGAAATTTAATAACTCATTCAATACAACATTGAAGAATTTATTTATATTAAATAAACCTCAATCAAGAATAATATCCAAAAACGATGTTGACATATTTGAAAATAATGAGTAAAACCCTTTGAGGGAAGTATCTTTTTATCATGAAATCATTTTAAAGTCTTGTAATTTATAAAGGAAGATGTTTAAAAAATATTTTTTAATCAATTCATCTAATACCACATTGAAAAATATTAAAGTAATTATCATTTTAAAACAATCAAGTCCTTATAAATAAATCCTTAAAACCATTTTGAAAACATAGACATTAATGAGAAAGATTAGAAGAATAAATATTTAAAACATTTAAAATGATATTTTAGTTAAAGTGATACTTAAAATAATCATTTTGAAAATTATTTTATGAATCATGGACACAGATAATAAATAACTCCCAAAAAATACTTACATGTATACAATCTCAGATAACAATGAGATTGAGGAATTAACCTTTACCTTGAACATTCCTTTGGTCGAAGGTACGTTTAACATCATTTATAATGACCATACTATGTTATTAAATTATATAAGAACCAAATTAATATTTATCATGTAAAGACCCGCAAATTTCAAGGAAATTTTTTTTTATTTTTCTTTGGAATTTTACAAGAGCGCAGCTTCTGACGGCACCTGATTCCGAGGCCCGGTGTGCCCGGAATCAATTTCCGAAGTTTGGCTCGGGTACGTTCAGTGAACGGACGAGCGGGTTTTTCTATCTTTTGAACCGGTGCCCGGAATCGAATTCTGAGGGCACCGATGAAATCGCAGCGCCGGTATTTTCTTAGAAACGCCTCTTTCGGAGTTGCGTTTGCTCAACCGTGGTTTTAAAAATTTTGGGCTTTAAGTCGGAAATAAAATAAAGGTTGTGCGACAACTTTATTTTATTTCACTTAAGCCGATTGGAAGCCACTTGAACTGAGTTAAAGCGGATAGGGTGCTATCCGGAAATATCCTACCCCTTGTTAGGATATTTGTGAGGTGGGGCCCGCACGAGCCCCGCTGTTTCTTTGGCTAAGTAACGCACCCGCGAAAACCCGTCAAAGTAACTGAAAAGTCAACCGGCGCGTTTTCTTTAATTTTTAACAGACCATTTAATTGGGCGGTTTATTTCGTGAATTAAATGGGCTGTTTCATTCGTTGAATTAATTCAACGAATTTAATGGGTCGTTACTTACGCGTTTGTGTTCGTTGGCAAATTAATAAAATAGACAAACATGTCTATTTTGGAGGATTGCTATCGTTGTGCGAATTCTCTGAGCCTCTACCCTCCTCGCGAAGAATGCGAAGAACGTGAAGAACGCCGACGACCGGAATTCGACGACACACACCGTGATCTGCGACGTCGACGAGCTCTACCCGCGACGTTCTTCGGCGACGCCTCTTCTTCCGCGGCTGATCCTCGTTCGACAACTAAGGTGAGAAACGGATCGTTTAATTCTCCCTTTTAATTTCAATGACAACGGATTTAATTAATTAAATATGTTTGTTCTAGATCCGGAGATCGTCGGCGCGACGTTTTTCCCGCGGTGCGACGAACGTCTCTTCCGCGACGACGCGACGATCCCCTCCTTCCGCGACGAGCGATTCCGCGACGATCTCACGTCCGACGGCGACATCGAGGTAGGGATTTTATTTTTCTTGGTGATTTGTTCCCGTGATCGAATTATTTTTAATTAAAGAACCCAACTTGAACAATTTTATTTTTGGATAAAATTGTGGCTACCTTAATCCCTCCCGATGATTTTTTTTTGACTAACGCGGAGGGTGCGGATCTAACGAACAAGACCCGGCAACCCTCCACCGATCTTTTTGTTGTGCGGATTTGGCGGACGACGACGAACCGTGCGGCAGGGGCGATCCGTTGATCCCGCAGTGAAGATCTGCCCCCGAGAGGAGCTATGGCGCAGACGGGAGGCAAAACGGGCCACCGGAGCAACTCCGGCGGCCGGAGGCGGCGGCGCCCGGCGCGCCGCCGTGGAGGAATCCGCCGCGGCTGAAGCCGCGGCGGCGGCAGCCAGTTCCGCGGCCGCTTGGAACCGGGGAGGGACGCGGCGGCCCGGCTGCGTCCGCGTAACAGGCAGCCCCCCGCGGGGCCGCGTTTTCCACCGAGCCGCGGGGGCGGCGCCCCGCGGCAGCCCTCTTCGGCCGCTCGGCCGAAGCCGAGCCGGCCGGTCCGGTCGGCCGGGCCGCGCCCAGGCCGGACCGGACCCGGCCTAGCCGGGTCGGGCCGGGTCGGGTCGGGTCGACCCGGTTCGGCCGACCCAGGGGTGGTTCGGGCAGGGTCGCCCCGGGCCCAGAACCCCCCGTTTTCGGGCCCTCTTCGGTCTTTTGCCCAAATCGTGGGCCTGGAACCTCCGATTGACGAACCGTCAGCGGCTACGAGATCCTTGGATCGAGACGGTCATTTAGGTATATTACACTCAAGTTTTCGGAAGACTTTGGGTTCGGCCGGGTTGGTTCGTACGCGAAACCAACCGGGCCCTCGGAGCGGAAACGTTCATAACTCGAGCTGCGGGCGTCCGATCGACGTACCGTCAGCTGTGGAGGTTTCCTCTAAGTGAGACGGAACTTTTGGCATACTCCGCCCGAGGATCGGACATAGGCGGAGTACAGTCGGGTTGGTTTTGCCCTAAAAACCAACCGGGCCCCTGGGACGAAAATGCCAATAACTCTCAGACCGGGCGTCCGATTGACGCGCCGTCTGTTGCGTTGAGATCATGTTGTCGATACGGAACTTTTGGATACATCAACTTCGGACTACGTGTCAGTTGATGTATCAGCCTCTCGGCTCGTGGAGCGGACCCTCCTAGACGAGCTCGCTGTGTGCGGGAACCCTAGCGCTGGCTGTGACTTCGACGACAGAGCAGAGATCCTCCGTGGACTGCGACGACGACAGAGCAGAGATCCTTCGTGGACTGCGGCGACGACTGTGCAGAGATCCTCAGTGGACTGCGTCGACTACTGCACTCAGCGATCCTACGTGGATCAGTGCTACAGGTCCTGTGTGGGCCCGATCCTCTGTGGGTCATCACCTTACGGTTCTGTGTCAGCCTTGACTACAGGTCCTGTGTGGGCCCGATCCTGTGTGGGTCATCTCTTACGGTTCTGTGTGAGCCATTGCTACAGGTCCTGTGTGGGCCCGATCCTGTGTGGGTCATTGCCGAGGTTAGTACCTATCGATCCTTCGTGGGTCCGATGACTTAGATGGTTCGGTGATCATCTTGTCGTCATCTGAAAAAGTATACCTGGTTGAGCTGAATCTTATGTTACTCTCCTTTGTGGATTGTGTTGAACTATCCTATGTGGATTTACTATTTATTCTCCCTGGTGGATTTGAGTCTTGCTTTCCTGTGTGGATTGAGTTGACCTTGAGCTCGAGAGCAGAGCTAGAAATGGGGACTTAGGTATATGTATGGGCATATACCTAAGTCGAGTCAGTTGTTTCTTCGTGGTTGCCCCTTTTCTTTTGTGCTATATGCTTTGTGGATTTCAGGAGACCTTCGGGGGTCTCGGGGTCCTTACTGAGTAGTTTATACTCACCCCTGCACGGGTTATGCCCGCACTTTGTTGTGTTGGATGCAGACGACGGACAGCGCTGATCTCGGTTGGGGCGTGGAGCAGGACGGTACCTGGAGGCGGACCACTGGGCGGGACGTGCTCGGAGCGGACGTGGGACCCGAGGAGCCTGAAGGCTATCTGTACCCACCCTTCAGGTGGGATTTCCAGTGGACGACACGAGGCCGCCGTCTTTTCTTCAGTTGTTGTTCTTTACCTTTTCAGTTGTACTTTCAGTTGGGCTTGTATTCCGGCCCCCTTTACTTTTCTGCACTTGGTAGTTACTTTCCGCTTGCTGACTCTGTGGTGGTTGTTACTTATAAAGGAAATGCCTTCCCTGTTTACCGGGATTTTACGCCTTGGTGCTAGTCGACAGCCCCTGGCCTATGGAAGGCGGTCTTGGGGTAGTCACGGCACGGGCCCCGAGGTCGGGTCGTGACAAATTGGTATCAGAGGCGGTCGGTTCTACCGCAGACTCTGATTGTCTTTTCTTTCTATATGAAGCAATAGTGTTTAGTGTATTGAGTGTGGTTATCAGTTCAGGGAGCCCAGTGTTGGTGCGGCGGCCGACGTATCCGTACACCAGGACCCTGACTCCTGATTTCTGACTTAATGCCTGAAAACATTGATTGCGTGTGTGTTTCAAGTTTTCTTTGTGATTACTTGTGTCAGCTCACCGGGTATACTGATCTGCTTCATGAAAGTCTCATGTTTTCCTTGTGATTACTTGTGCCAGCTCACCAGGTATACTGTTCTGACTGTGGTACTCTTGGTCTCCTTTTCAGGATAGCCCCGCGACGACAGCCAGCTAGGGTTCCGAGTGTAGGGCGTGACGGCAGCCCACCGAGCGACGAGGCCTCGGTGCAGGGCCCTTTGCCAGCAGTGGCACCGGCGGTAGCTTTACCCGCCGAGCCACCGATGCTACCAGTACCCGACGCTGACGATGCACGTCGCCTTAGGGCACTGCATGAGTTTCAGAGCCAGCGACCGCCCAGGTTTCGCGGTGAGGCGGACCCCCAGGCCGCCGAGGACTGGCTAGAGGCGGTGGTACGGATCTTTAGGCTAGTGAGGACACCAGCGGATCTCATGGTGATTCTCGCGGCGAGCCTCCTGCAGGCGGCGGCAGGACGATGGTGGAGCTTGATGCTCCAGGTTCACGATGAGGCATCCTTGCTCTGGACGGACTTCGAGATCCTCTTCCGCTCTGAGTTCGTCCCGGCCACCCTCCGAGCGGTGCGCATCCAGGAGCTTCTCCAGCTGCGCCAGGGCAGCATGACGGTCGCTCAGTACGCGGCGAGGTTGACTGACCTATCTCGCTACTCGACCGACATGGTAAGGGACCCCTTCTTCCGGGCCCGGACCTTCGAGCAGGGCTTGCGGCAAGAGATTCGGGCGTCGCTGATCTCCCTCAGCATTCCGACCCAGGCGGGAGTACTGGAGCGAGCCCTCCTGATCGAGAGCTTCCTGGCAGAACCTTCTTCAGCGGCGAGACCTAGCGCAGGGCGGCAGGTAGCTGAGTCTTCGGCAGCAGGTATCCAACGGATGACTCTCGGGTCCAGGCAGACCAGACCCCCACGCAGACGGTCTCAGGACACCGGCTCAGCAGTGCGGGGCACACAGCGGAGTGCCAGCCTTCCGAGAGGCAGGCAGTGCTACTCCTACGGCGGGAAGGGTCACATGGCTCGTGACTGCCCGACTCGCCGATCAGAGGAGCAGCAGACGGTGGAGGGGCCACCCAGGCAGAGGCAGAGGGTCGACCGTGGCGGTCCGCAGGGAGGAGGCGAACGAGGCAGAGGAGCTGGCCGAGTAGCGGGTGGTGGGCGACGCTTCCAGGCTCTACCCCCACCACCACCAGGAGAGCCACCTCGACCACAGGGAGCTGGCGGGCAGGGACAGGCCCAGCTCCAGGCAGTGGAGGCCTACGACCCCGACATGCCAGAGATGATTCGAGGTACGATCTGTGTCTATTCCACCCTTACTGCAGTACTTATAGACACAGGAGCGAGTCACTCTTTCATAGCCTCTGCCCTTGTTCGGAGCTCGGAGATTCCGACTGAGCCGTTGGCTCGATCCTTACGGCTAGAGACTCCTATGGGAGCAGACTCGACGATTACGCACTGGTGCCGGTAGTGTGAGCTTACTCTAGGAGGCGAGAGCTTCGGCTGGGATCTCCTTGTAGCGGCGTCGAGGCCTTACGACGTCATCTTGGGCATGGATTGGCTATCCATGGTTCGTGCCCAGATCGACTGTTTTAGGCGCAAGGTGCGATGTGTTCGCACCGACGGGAGCAGGTTTACCTTCACCGGCGAGAAGGGAACCTTTGCAGCACAGGATGGACTTCCGCGGAGGAGAGTGCAGCCCATCTCTCATCAGTTAGCTAGCCTCATCCTAGGAGCAGTGGACGTGCGGAGTCCAGTTTTTCCTGCAGTGGTGGACCAGTACGTGGACGTCTTTCCCGACGACGTTCCAGGGCTACCTCCTCGTAGAGAGGTAGACTTTTACATCGACTTGTACCCCGGGACAGCCCCGATATCTACTCCAGCATATCGGATGGCCCCCGCCGAGCTTCGAGAGCTGCGGGTACAGTTGGAGGACTTGCAGAGCAAGGGGTTTATCCGACCTAGTGTTTTACCCTGGTCTTCCCCGATATTGTTCGCCAAGAAGGCGGACGGGAGCTTGCGACTGTGTGTCGACTATCGTCGCCTGAACCAGGTGACAGTGAGGAACAAGTATCCGCTGCCATGGATTGATGACCTCTTCGATCAGCTCAAGGGAGCGCGGTGGTTCTCAAAGATAGACCTCCGGTCAGGCTATCATCAGCTCAGAGTTCGAGACGAGGACGTGCAGAAGACGGCCTTCAGGTGTCGGTATGGCCATTATGAGTTCTTGGTTATGCCGTTCGGCGTAACCAATGCTCCAGCAGTGTTCATGAGCCTCATGAATAGGATCTTCCAGCCATACCTCGAACGATTTTTCGTGGTCTTCATTGACGACATTTTGGTATACTCGACGACTGAGGAGGAGCATGCCTACCACCTGCGAGTTGTGCTAGACACACTCCGAGAGCACCAGCTTTATGGCAAGCTCTCAAAATGCCAGTTCTGGTTACGTGAGGTCCATTTCTTGGGGCACGTCATCTCTGAGGCGGGAGTTGCAGTGGATCCCGTGAAGATCGAGGCAGTGCTAGCTTGGGAGCCACCCAGGAGCGTGACGGAGGTGCAGAGCTTCTTGGGCCTAGCCGGATACTATCGGAGATTTGTGCCAGACTTCTCCAGAGTTGCGGCACCACTCTCAGCCTTGACAAAGAAGGGGAAACCCTTTGTGTGGTCAGACAGATGTCAGCAGAGCTTCCAGGAGCTGAGACAGAGATTGACCAGCGCACCTATCTTGAGGTTGCCTGAGGAGGGAGTTGGATACGTAGTTTACTGCGATGCATCAGGGACTGGACTCGGGTGCGTTATGATGCAGGAGCGGGCCGTGATCACCTACAGATCACGTCAGTTGAGGCTGCATGAGCAGAACTACGCCACTCATGACCTGGAGTTAGCAGCAGTGGTCTTCGCTCTGAAGACTTGGCGGCACTATCTGATGGGCGAGTGCTTCACAGGCTTTTCTGACCACCAGAGTCTCAGGTATATCTTCTCTCAGAAGGACCTGAACCTGAGACAGCGGAGATGGATTGAGTTCCTCCAGGACTATGACTTTGAGATATTCTATACTCCTGGGAAGGGGAACGTGGTAGTCGATGCCCTCAACAGGAGGATGGGCATTCAGCTACTTGAGGAGGTGACGGAGCAGCTATCCTCCTTACAGATATCCTTCGTGGATAGAGACGGAGCAGCCTTTCTTCAGTCTCTCACAGTCTCTCCTCCACTTCTACAGCGGGTCAGAGAGGCTCAGCGTGGGGACGCTGACTGTGAGACCCGGCGTGCACTGATATCCTCAGGTCAGGCACCTGATGGTTTCTCCCTTGGAGCAGAGCACGACATCCTTTTCAGAGGACGTACCTTCTTACTAGTCGCTTTACGAGAGGAGGTGCTGAGAGAGTTTCACACTTCTCCCTTGGCGGTACATCCCGGAGCGGCGAAGATGTACCAGGATCTCAGACGACAGCACTGGTGGCCGGGCATGAAGAAAGCTGTGGCAGAGTTCGTTTCACGATGCCTCACCTGCCAGCAGGTGAAGGCAGAGCATCAGGTACCAGCAGGCTTGGTACAGCCCTTGGAGGTCCCGGAGTGGAAGTGGGACGGGATATCTATGGACTTCGTGACTGGACTTCCACGCACTTCCAGAGGTCACGAATCCATTTGGGTGATTGTCGACCGACTCACCAAGTCGACACACTTCTTACCCATCAGAGAGCAGGGCTCAGTGGAGAGCTTGGGACGTCTTTACGTCCAGGAGATCGTACGGCTTCACGGTATGCCATCGTCTATCGTCTCTGATCGAGATGCTCGTTTCACTTCCCGGCTTTGGAAGGGGTTGCAGGAGGCGTTCGGGACGCGGCTCCATCTGAGCACAGCCTTCCACCCTCAGACGGATGGTCAGACGGAGAGGACCATACAGACACTCGAGGACATGCTCCGTTCATGTGTTCTCGACTTTGGTCGCAGCTGGGAGGACCACCTACCCTTGGTGGAGTTCGCGTACAACAACAGCTACCACTCCACCATCGGGATGGCACCATACGAGGCGTTGTACGACAGACCCTGCAGATCACCGTTGTGCTAGACAGACCCTGGGGAGTCAGCACTCGTGGGACCAGAGATGGTCCGAGCCACGACAGAGAAGGTCCAGATCATCCAGGAGAGGATGAGGACAGCTCAGAGCCGGCAGAAGTCATATGCTGACAGGAGGCGGAGGCCACTAGAGTTTGAGGATGGCGACCACGTCTTTTTGCGTGTCTCACCTCGACGTGGTTTACGAAGATTTGGCCGAGGCGGCAAGTTGTCTCCACGCTTCATCGGGCCTTTCCAGGTCCTAAGCAGGATAGGAGAGATGGCTTATCGCCTGGCTCTACCACCTCAGTTGCACCGGGTGCACGACGTTTTCCATGTGTCTCAGCTGAGGAGATACGTGCACGACCCGACGCACATCATCGACTTTGGGGAGCTGGACGTGGACGATGGGGCGACTTTTGCGGAGGTCCCAGTGGAGATCGAGGATCGACAGGAGCGGGTCCTACGTGGGCGGTCGATTCCTCTTGTGCGCGTCAGATGGCAGCACGGGAACCTCCAGGAGAGCACTTGGGAGCGGGAGGCTCAGATGCGTGCTCAGTACCCCCATTTGTTCCCCTAGTTTTTTATGTATCTTTACGAGGACGTAAAGCCCTGAGGTGGGAGTAATGTAAAGACCCGAAAATTTCAAGGAATTTTTTTTTTATTTTTCTTTGAAATTTTACAAGAGCGCAGCTTCTGACAGCACCTGATTCCGAGTCCCGGTGTGCGCGGAATCAATTTCCGAAGTTTGGCTCGGGTACGTTCAGTGAACGGACGAGCGGGTTTTTCTATCTTTTGAACCGGTGCCCGGAATCGAATTCTGAGGGCACCGATGAAATCGCAGCGCCGGTATTTGCTTAGAAACGCCTCTTCTGGAGTTGCGTTTGCTCAACCGTGGTTTTAAAAATTTTGGGCTTTAAGTCGGAAATAAAATAAAGGTTGTGCGACAACTTTATTTTATTTCACTTAAGCCGCTTGGAAGCCACTTGAACTGAGTTAAAGCGGATAGGGTGATATCCGGAAATATCCTACCCCTTGTTAGGATATTTGTGAGGTGGGGCCCGCACGAGCCCCGCCATTTCTTTCGCTAAGTAACGCACCCGCGAAAACCCGTCAAAGTAACTGAAAAGTCAACCGGCGCGTTTTCTTTAATTTTTAACAGACCATTTAATTGGGCGGTTTATTTCGTTAATTAAATGGGCTGTTTCATTCGTTGAATTAATTCAACGAATTTAATGGGTCGTTACTTACGCGTTTGCGTTCGTTGGCAAATTAATAAAATAGACAAACTTGTCTATTTTGGAGGATTGCTATCGTTGTGCGAATTCTCTGAGCCTCCACCCTCCTCGCGAAGAACGCGAAGAACGCGAAGAACGCCGGCGACCGGAATTCGACGACACACACCGTGATCTGCGACGTCGACGAGCTCTACCCGCGACGTTCTTCGGCGACGCCTCTTCTTCCGCGGCCGATCCTCGTTCGGCAACTAAGGTGAGAAACGGATCGTTTAATTCTCCCTTTTAATATCAATGACAACGGATTTAATTAATTAAATCTGTTTGTTCTAGATCCGGAGATCGTCGGCGCAACGTTTTTCCCGCGGTGCGACGAACGTCTCTTCCGCGACGACGCGACGATCCCCTCCTTCCGCGACGAGCGATTCCGCGACGACCTCACGTCCGACGGCGACATCGAGGTAGGGATTTTATTTTTCTTGTTGATTCGTTCCCGTGATCTAATTCTTTTTAATTAAAGAACCCAACTTGAACAATTTTATTTTTGGATAAAATTGTGGCTGCCTTAATCCCTCCCGATGATTTTTTTTTGACTAACGCGGAGGGTGCGGATCTAACGAACAAGACCCGGCAACCCTCCGCCGATCTTTTTGTTGTGCGGATTTGGCGGACGAAGATGAACCGTGCGGCAGGGGCGATCCGTTGATCCCGCAGTGAAGATCGGCCCCCGAGAGGAGCTATGGCGCAGACGGGAGGCAAAACGGGCCACCGGAGCAACTCAGGCGGCCCGCGGAAGGCGGCGGCGGCGCGGGTCGCCGGCGGCCGGAGGCGGCGGCGCCCGGCGCGCCGCCGTGGAGGAATCCGCCGGGGCTGAAGCCGCGGCGGCGGTGGCCGGTTCCGCGGCCGCGCGGAACCGGGGAGGGACGCGGCGGCCCGGCCGCGTCCTCGTAACAGGCGGCCCCCCGCGGGGCCGCGTTTTCCACCGAGCCGCGGGGGCGGCGCCCCGCGGCAGCCCTCTTCGGCCGCTCGGCCGAAGCCGAGCCGGCCGGGCCGCGCCCAGGCCGGACCGGACCCGGCCTAGCCGGGTCGGGCCAGGTCGGGTCGACCCGGTTCGGCCGACCCAGGGGTGGTTCGGGCAGGGTCGCCCCGGGCCCAGAACCCCCCGTTTTCGGGTCCTCTTCGGTCTTTTGCCCAAATCATGGGCCTGGAACCTCCGATTGACGAACCGTCAGCGGCTACGTGATCCTTGGATCGAGACGGTCATTTAGGTATATTACACTCAAGGTTTCGGAAGAATTTGGGTTCGGCCGGGTTGGTTCGTACGCGAAACCAACCGGGCCCTCGGAGCGGAAACGCTCATAACTCGAGCTGCGGACGTCCGATCGACGTACCGTCAGCTGTGGAGGTTTCCTCTAAGTGAGATGGAACTTTTGGCATACTCCGCCCGAGGATCGGACACAGGCGGAGTACAGTCGGGTTGGTTTTGCCCTAAAAACCAACCGGGCCCCTGGGACGAAAATGCCAATAACTCTCAGACCGGGCGTCCGATTGACGCGCCGTCTGTTGCGTTGAGATCCTCTTGTCGATACGGAACTTTTGGATACATCAACTTCGGACTACGTGTCAGTTGATGTATCAGCCTCTCGGCTCGTGGAGCGGACCCTCCTAGACGAGCTCGCTGCGTGCGGGAACCCTAGCGCTGGCTGTGACTTCGACGACAGAGCAGAGATCCTCC
This sequence comes from Viscum album, assembly GCA_963277665.1. NCBI lineage: Eukaryota > Viridiplantae > Streptophyta > Magnoliopsida > Santalales > Viscaceae > Viscum > Viscum album. The sequence goes on along the minus strand of OY728140.1, from coordinate 31,631,916 downwards.
GTGGACTGCGACGACGACAGAGCAGAGATCCTTCGTGGACTGCGGCGACGACTGTGCAGAGATCCTCAGTGGACTGCGTCGACTACTGCACTCAGCGATCCTACGTGGATCAGTGCTACAGGTCCTGTGTGGGCCCGATCCTGTGTGGGTCATCACCTTACCGTTCTGTGTGAGCCTTGACTACAGGTCCTGTGTGGGCCCGATCCTGTGTGGGTCATCTCTTACGGTTCTGTGTGAGCCATTGCTACAGGTCCTGTGTGGGCCCGATCCTGTGTGGGTCATTGCCGAGGATAGTACCTATCAATCCTTCGTGGGTCCGACGACTTAGATGGTTCGGTGATCATCTTGTCGTCATCTGAAAAAGTATACCTGGTTGAGCTGAATCTTATGTTACTCTCCTTTGTGGATTGTGTTGAACTATCCTATGTGGATTTACTATTTATTCTCCCTGGTGGATTTGAGTCTTGCTTTCCTGTGTGGATCGATTTGACCTTGAGCTCGAGAGCAGAGCTAGAAATGGGGACTTAGGTATATGTATGGGCATATACCTAAGTCGAGTCAGTTGTTTCTTCGTGGTTGCCCCTTTTCTTTTGTGCTATATCCTTTGTGGATTTCGGGAGACCTTCGGGGGTCTCGGGGTCCTTACTGAGTAGTTTATACTCACCCCTGCACCGGCTATGCCCGCACTTTGTTGTGTTGGATGCAGACGACGGACAACGCTGATCTCGGTTGGGGCGTGGAGCAGGACGGTACCTGGAGGCGGACCACTGGGTGGGACGTCCTCGGAGCGGACGTGGGACCCGAGGAGCCTGGAGGCTATCTGTACCCACCCTTCAGGTGGGATTGCCAGTGGACGACACGAGGCCGCCGTCTTTTCTTCAGTTGCTGTTCTTTACCTTTTCAGTTGTACTTTCAGTTGGGCTTGTATTCCGGCCCCCTTTACTTTTCTTCACTTGGTAGTTACTTTCCGCTTGCTGACTCTGTGGTGGTTGTTACTTATAAAGGCAATGCCTTCCCTGTTTACCGGGATTTTACGCCTTGGTGCTAGTCGCCAGCCCCTGGCCTATGGAAGACGGGCTTGGGGTAGTCACGGCACGGGCCCCAAGGTCGGGTCATGACATATCATATCATACATGATTCATTTATGACTTTATATTACCCAGTTAATAGTTATTTTATTTATAAATTAACATTTCAAGTAATAATCGCTTTCTTTATCATACGTGTTTCAACTTGTTATTCTTGATTATATCATTTAGATCATGATTTAAATAAATCTAAAATATAAAACATGATTTATATAGAATATATATTTTAAATTTAATTATGTATAATAGATAGATATATTAAATGGAAAACACCATTTATGGAGACGGTAGGTCAAACGTACACATAAACGATGTTTCCGTTTTTATATTGTATTAAACAGAAGTAAGTAAATATGATATATGTAAGTAAATACATAAATGCATACATATATATATATATATTATCATTATTATGTAATATATTAAATACTTATTAATAATATATATTTTTATAATCATCGTTGTATGGTGAACCTGGAAATGAAACTAATCAGGTCACGGAGATGGTAAGTCGTACATACACACAAGCGATGATATCATTTACTTAATGATTAAAAGGTTTGGAATTGGATGGTATATTAATTTTATAGAGAAATTATCATGATATTTTAATTATTTATATATATATTAATCATCATTATATCCATCCAAATAACATAGTGTTGAATAACAAATTACACCATCGTGTGGAGGTGGTAAGTCGTACGTACACACGCATGGTGACATTATAATTAATAGGATGGATATAATAATGAGTACAGTGGTACCATATTTATAATAACATAACTATATGTAGAAGTTACTTCAATTATTATTTTGGTAAGGAAATAACAAAGAAAGAGAATGTGGAAGAAGAAAAGAACTTTGAAAGAGGTAATGAAATAATTACCTCTTATTTTGGTGTTTCCTTTTGATTTGAACAAAAGGGATCCATAGGTTGACTTTACAATCAAGGGAATGCCTCTAATTTAAATTGAAAAACGTTTGGAGGAGATTTGGGCAGGTTTTTTGCCAAACCAAATGGATTTGAAGGTGTGATTTTGAGATAAGGGGAATTACCCTTTTATAAGAGAAGTGAAGGTCACTTGAGGAAAAGTTTAAAATATTATTTTATTAAAAAATCATTTTCGGTTTCTAATGGCTCAAAATTGATTTATTTAGAACCTAATGTGGCTCTAGGTCTAAATACCATCAACTAATATGTTTTAGACATGTTTAGGTCACCATATTAAACATATCATTTCTGTTCAACTCTTAGTTAAATAGTTTAACTTTAACCATATCCTCTTGTATTATTATAATAAATAATTAATGAACATACTATAAATATCCAAAAAAACCCTAAGTAGTTTATTATTGATATATATAACCTTATCTAAGTAATTTGGCTTAACATTAGATTTATAGAAATATTATATGAATTTATAATATAGTATATGTTTTAAAATCTCATTTTTGTCAATTTTAACACTATTTGGTATTTTGTTTTTGTTAGAGTAATAACAACATTATCACTTTTAATTTTTTTATAATCAACCCTAACATGTCATAGTAACCTATAAAATTCATGTATTTCTTAAAAATCATCAATTTACATTTAATTTTATATTCATAATATCAATTATTTTAATCGTTCATTGATAAAGTAATTACTGCATCGTCATTGTGTAATAAATAAATTTAATTATTTAATCTATATAAATTATAAATAAAATACCATTACATAAGAAATCATTATAAATTTATAATTAATATTAATATTCGGACGTATCTTATGTATAAACCTATATTAAAAATGGTTTAGCTATTAAACATTGAATTTAACACTTTTAACTCTTCTTTAAATGAAATAATAATAAATTTCCTAATCTAATCCACATGGCTAGAATGATATTATTTTATTCCAAAGGTTGATTTTTTTATAAATACACTTATACAATTGAATTAGGTCATGTTTTAGGGTAATTATAATATCATGTTTACCATTAATTACACTATTTACATTAAAACGTGGTAAATAAAAGTCAAAAGATACAATTCACCAAAAATTATATTCATCTTATTGAACAAAATCTACTTACTGCTATCAACCATGTTTCTTGGATATATTTAATTCAATTCATAGAAGCGGTAAAATTATGTTTTATGCTAATTGGAAAATGTGCCTCAAAGGTGGGTAAAAGATGTTAAAAAGATCAATAAAATTTCATACATATAATATTATTGAAAAATTACTCTAATGAATTAAATTAAACTTATATCAGTATTATATATCTATTTTGAAATAATATTAAAATAAATAAAATAAATAATTATATAAATAAATAGTCGGTTTTAAACAATAATGTAGTGTTTTTCACTATTCATCAAAATTGATGTTTTTTTAGAAAAATACCAAAAACTCACCCTAAGATAATTCTGATACAACGAATTAAAAAATTAATTATATTTTAATAAATTAAAAACAAATAAGTTACATTAATTAATTTAAAATTAATTACCATTGTCAAAACCAAATGGTGGGTTTTTAAAAAGTAAAAACTATGAAAAAAATTACATGTGTTTTTGTGAAATTTAAAAGTGAATTTTTTTATAATGACCTACATTGAATTAAATAAAAAAGTATAATCTAATTATACTTCCAAACCATTCGAATGCAGAATTTTACAGTATAAAATATTTCAATTGAAAAAGTCGTTTTCAATTAAAATTTAGTATTATTCACTATTCATAAGAAATGGAATGTTATTTGAAAAGTATTGATAATTTATACAAACTAAATTTTTGTGTCCCACTTCTAAAGAAGAATTTAATTTCATTAAATTTAATATATAAATGTATCAAATATTGTTTTTAAAAATGGTTCTCAATTATATGGAGGGAAAATTTTTTTTTTTGAAAAAAGAATTCCTTTATCTGAAAAAATGAATTTGTTCTTATATTATTTCTAAGAAACACATAATATATATTCTAATATTATATGGATTATATAAAATTCAAAATTTAGTGAATAATTTTCATAACAGCTTTTTGAACGGCTAGTTTGGTATGTTGTGGTGGACTCGAACTCGGTGTTGCGTGTAGCCCAAGTTATTGAATTACTTTAAAGAAATAACATACTATGAAATATTGGGGTGTTACAATTTTTCATAGCTATTATGTTAATTTAACTATAGTTTCATTAAATTTAAAATTTTATTATTAATATAGTTTTGAAAAAATGATAATCAGAAAGCTGGGAATGAACCTGTTGTATCTAGTAAAACAGAAAGTCTTGAACCCATTACCAAAGATAGAAAAGGTTATAATATCTACCATTATCCAATATAAAATATTTATTATTATTTGAGAAAATAAATAGATACATATATTTGTATGTGTCTCGATGAATTTTAGTTTATAAATTCAAAGATATTTGAAAAACTCCCAAAAGGATCATTTGACCTTTATCCATACCTGAAAAGAAATGGGATGATATCATCATGGGGAATTTCATTAAACTCACCAACAAAATCTAAATGGATCAATTATATATTGGTTATAGTTGATCAATATAAAATTTCATATATCTTTATCTGTATCAGATAATATTTCTATTGGGATATGTTTTATAGGATATATGTTAAAGATATTTTATTGTTTCATGGAGTCCCAAATTTAATTCAAATAATTGGGATCAAATGTTTAGATTCATGTTTTGGAGAAGTATTCATAAATATATCTATATAGAGTAGTTTTTTATCAATATGTATTATACATAGATATATTTTCATTATAGTAGAACAAATAAAACCCACTATGATATTCTGAGATCCTGTTTAACAAATTTCAATGGTGGTAGGGGTCACACCTTAATCCAGTTGAGTTTACGTACAACAATATCATTTAATTGATAATTTATATGGCTCCTTATGAATAACTTTTTTTTTACTAGAATGATTTTTTAGAAAGAGGGATATTGTGATACGATCTAGATAATAAAAATAGCAGGTAAGGTAAGATTAATATTAGAAAATTCAATGAACTCATAGAGTTGATAGAAATTTAATGCTGAAAATTGGTGATGGAATATACAATTTTAATTTTGTGAGAATGTGTTTCAATGAATTTCTCAATTCAAGAAATAAGTGAAAAATATTCCCTAGATATATCGAAACCATTGAAATTAATGAAAATATTGGGACCATATCATATTATTTTTTACTTCGAGTGAACCACCCTCAGGTTCATGATTTGGTCCTACACCATTGTGGCACACCCTAGGGTCGATCTCAAGGAGGTTGCCAACACACCGAGTCTTCCTGTTGTCAGTATTATACTATTTCAATAATATTAAACAACGTAAAAAAATATATATGGAGGGGATATTGTAATAAAGCATGAAATATAAATATTATTTATAATAATTCAACAAAAAAACCAAATGTAGTAATTATAAATAAGGAAATAGTTGAGGGAAGGATATAGTGATTGCTATCACTATTCGAAATAAATCAAAATATTCAATAAAATGAGGTTTTCAAGACATGTCACACCTCACCAGCTCATATGAAATTTCGTCACCCCATATCGAGAGCTCTTAATACAGGGTAATTATCTACCTTAATTCGTATAGGATATGTCTTCACATACCATCAAAATCTAGGACATGCTCTACCATATGCACGATACAAAAAGTGAAGGGAAGGGAATATGGTAAATGTGATGAATAAACAAATTGATATAGAAAACAGGGTGAATACTCACCATAATTTTTTAAACCATCACCAAACCACAACAATTGAATAAAGATATAATAAATTAAATCATATGAAACTCAATAAATTCATCATTACCAAACTCGAGAAACCACTGAGATTAGATCCCAATTTTTAATTGAGTTGAGAAGGGAACATGGAAAGAAAAACACATAAAATAAAATAAATGATTGAATTAAAAAAAGAATATGAAGTCTAATTTATTTAATGTAAACTAAAAATTACAAAAATTCAATAAAAATGAAACTATTGAAAATTGACATAGCGAATTTCTCTCCTTCATTCGGTCACACTTGGCCTCCTCTAGTCCTTTCCAAAAATACATTAGAATGGTGTCGGGGGTTAATTTTTAGGGGAAATTTTCAAATCCAATACCGAATCTACATTTTATTTGCTTCTCACTGCCTTCTTCACAACGTGTAACGGTATTACCTGATGTGTAATTGCTCGGTGAATAGTCATCAGGAATCTCATAAAAATATTCTTTGAAAACCCATATCGAAAAAGGACACATTGTTTAATGTACCTACACGACGTGTAAGGGTCATTCATAGTATATAAATATGTCAAGACATTTCCATATGGTACAACCCATTTTGATGATGTGATGATGTGTACTTTTTTAAGACATTGTGTAATTGTAACATTCCATTTCCCAGCTCTGCTTCATCCTTAAAAAAATTTCGTCACCCAATGATCGATGTGCCTTTTAGCTTAAACTTTAAATATTTTAGATATTTAAAATAAATAAATTCCATTAATATGCAATTTTTTCATTTACGCTCAAAATACTTCAAAAAACTCAAAATGTAACAATTGACCATTAAATTTCATTTTGGTGGGATTAATAAAATTTAATTACATAATAAAACATATTAAAATGTTTTTTTTATTAGTTCCATTTATCACTCCTGAGGAAGTAGGTACGCGATCCATCACTTGTACTGAACTCACTAGTCATACAACTAGATAATAATATTTATGTTTAGGAACAACCTATAGATATTGTGTATATATTATAGAATGTTCCGGGAAACAAAAAATCTCATCTGGTCAAATTTGTTTCAAGAAACCTCCAGCTTAAGAAAGCTACGTGGGAACCTAAGGATATAATGAGGAATAATTATCCTCATTTGTTGGTTCCAAAGTGAAACATTTGAGAGAGAACTCATTTTATGGGTTGCAGAATGTAATAACCAGGTAAATATTAAAACACATTTTTCAAATAAATTTTATCTTATTGATATTTTTTGTTATATGAAACACTTAGTTTGGATCCAGTTCAATGAAAAATAATGTTTTTCTTCTGTCTCATGAAATATTTAATTTAAGCCAAACATGACATATTATTATAATATTATGTTCCTGTTTTTATGTATCCACTGGAATGATTGGTATGAATTAGATTAAAAAAAATTTGAAAATATAATTTTTACACATTTTAATGAAATGAATTCTTCTTTGATAAATTAAATAAGAATAAAAAACCATTTTTTTAAAAAGAAAATATTTTCCAAAAAACGTGTTTATAGAAAAAAAAATTCTACCTTAATAAATATAAAAATAATTTTTTTGAATGATTTTAAATAAATTTAAATATTATATATTCAATAAAATATTTAAAATTCATCATATAAATTTCTATGCATTATATACGAATAAAGAAAATTTATAATTAAAAAAGTGTTTTTCGAAAAAAAATAGGATTATCTCATCTTTGTGAACTTATTATAAAAGAAATATTTGAGACTATTAGAAATTATATTTGAGAAAATAAAATTTATTTTTGGAATCATCATATCATTATTATCTTATAGTGAATTTATGATAATGTTTAGTAATGATTATTTTTTAAAATAGTAAAATAAAATGAATTTTAATTTCCAACTGACTTTTCATTAAATTATTAAATAAGATAAATTATATTTTCTGTTTTTATTTATGTAAAATTAGTTCCATTATTGAACTAGTAATCCATTTTTAGTAACTAAATCAATTACATATATTAACTGGAGATACATGTTGTTTAATGTTTTTGACATTTTATCTTTCAAAACTGACATTCTCGTTGCCTATATGAGATTGATTTAAAATTAAATTATAAAAATTCTATGACTAGAATATATAAAATGGAAAGAATATCTAAAATAATAATTTTTTATATTATATACTAACTTGAACCTACTTTTTCCCAAAACAAAAAGTAAAAACAGTAAAAATTAGTTACTATAGTTAATCTAAAAATGTGTTTACCATGGGTTACACTAAATATATAATGCCAAAATGAGCTAAAAAAATGTATGATAATATTTAATAGAAATATTTCAAACTTATAATTTCTATGAAATTATAAAACACTTTTTATGGAGCCTATTGACATTTGAAAAGCTTGGGATAACCATTTTTATAAAAACAATTATAAGTGTGTAATAACCTCGCATAGAATAAGACACCCACTATAATCTCTCCTTCATAACTTAAAACGCATTTGGATCAGGAAATACCTATCCAAATAACTTATTAAATTCCTTAATATAAAATTATAGTAATTATTTTTTGGATGAAATACATCATAGGAAGGCTTTTGGTGAAAACCTAAGGAGGATACTCGAAGAAGAGATAAAGTTCTTCAACATCCATTTACTATTCCTTCTTACAGCACCATAATTTTTTATCAAGACATTATGACATAACAAAATAATTATATTAAATATAATTATATTTTTTTTCTCATTTTAATTACCTAAAACCATCCTATATTCTATTAAATGCGTTACGAAATCATCATTTGAGTGTGTGGTGGACTAGTGTATCAAGAAACTATTTGCTTTATTTTTTCCATTACCAACTCCCATGGTTGGGTTTTATGATGGATATAAAAGCTATATCAGATATTTATTAGATAGTTATATCTATGGAGTCATTATAAGATACATATAACTTTTTATTTCTATTCCGTATGGTATACGATAATCTCACTCATATGTACGACTGACTACCACCTCCAGAAGCGATGAGATTTGTTTTCACAAACACATTACATAGAAGATAGTAACGGTGAATGTTAAGAAATATATATTATATATATTACCTAAAAAATATATTAATTAAATAATTATTATTCTAAATCGATAATATATTATTTTATTTTTTACCATTTCAGTCAATTAATGACGATAATGTCATTCGTGAAGGACGGACTACCGCCTCCACAGACCGATGTTACTCTCTTTTCATCACCACACCACATGGATGAAATGTAAAAGAAATAATATTTTATTTATGATATTATGATCGTTTTTTAAATATAATATAATAATTACCACCTTTTCATAATGATCATTGAATAATGGAAACATTACTCATACATAGGTACGACATACCATCTCCATGATTGTAACATACTTCATTTCAAAATTACACATTACATGTTTTCACATAAAAGTATAATAGATATATGAATATTAAAATTATTTCAATATTATTATTATTGAGATAATGGACCTATGATAAATTTAATATTTCTGAAAATAAAAATAACATATATGAAAAGCATAGCGGCAATTATATTAATATTGATTTTTGAAAAGAATTATTTAAAATGTAATACTAAAGTCATAAGTAAATAATAAATGAAATGATATATCAATGTATGGTTGATTAATATATTTATAATAAAATTATATTCATTTTCTAATAGTTTAAAATGTGTAGGAATGAATTTAGGACTTATGTATAGGGATTTTCATCTAATAATTATTTTTTGTGAGACAAATTCCATATTCACCACGCCTTTAATTTATGTGGTTTAAATAATTTCCCTTGAATGTTAATTATGATTCATATAATGAAAATTATGATTAATTATACATCCATTTAGTATATCAGTATCATGGGGTTTATGATTGTAATGTTATTAATGTGGTATGGTACTTTTTAACAATTTTCCACCTTTGAGACATATGATTTTTTTATACACCTATCTTCTTTTATGAGGGGTATATACTTCTCATTTGACATGGTATATCATTTACACCCTGAATTTCATGATATTCAATATAATAATTATTTTAATTATTTTATTTTAATTATGATTCTATGATTTAAATAGGTAATAATTTTATTTTTCAATATCATTTCTTATTGTGACTTTTTATGATTATGAATCCAATAATGGAATATTATGATAAAATCTCTCATTAAAACCATTATTTTTGTTATCCTATTATTATGTCCTGATAATAAATGTTTTTCCATAATTTGCCTCTATTTAATTACTCAATAGTTCAAATGAACTTTTTTATGAAAAATATTCCATATTTCATTATTCAGTCAAACTTTTTTCATCAAAAAAAATATTTTCTAAATGTATTTTAATTTTTTTGAATTTATCCAAATGAATTATTAATGAAAATTTACCCTTCTTTGATATATTTTAATTTTTTTAAAGTAATATTTCTATTAGTTTCAAAGAGTTTCTAATTTTTATTTTATTAAAAATCTGATAGGAATCATTAAATGACATAAAAATAACTTCTATTGTCCTAGCCATTATTTTAATTTAAAATGACTTCATAAGATTTCATTATTTATTAAAAAAATGATTATTTAATTTTTTTTATAATGCGTGGATAAAAATAGAAAATTCTATTTTCCTCATTAAAATATTTTAATTTATTTTTAATTCTTATTTTATAGAATTTCAATATTATTTTAAAATATAATGATTTCCAAGATGTTTTATGTTTTAAAATATGATTTTCAATGAAATTTATTTTACCATAAGAAAAATTCCATTGGATTTCTTTTAAAAAAATTATATTTAAGATGAAATATGTTGATGTTAAATACTCTTTGCTAGGGATATTATATAATGATTTAATTTTTATTCCTCATATAATGTTATTGTGTTTATGATTAAAAGACGTTTATGAAAACCATATCTTTTCCATGTGTTATTCAACTATGATGTGTTTTATGAAACAAATTTCTCTTCATGGGGTCTAATATGATTTATTTTTTATGATCATATAGAACACAGTTATAAAGATTATATGATGGTCAGGACCTGTATTTACAACCTATTAGTTAGTTAATTATTTATATTATATGATCTTAAAGGGTTCTGGAGGAGATATCAAAAGAACAAATAGGGTACACAGGTGGTTAGCCCATGCCTGAAAGAGGTTATATGTGTGATCTGTCCAAGCTCAAAAAATGGTATAGGGTAGGTTATCCTAAGCCTGATGTAGGTAAATATGTAGTTAGACAAGCCTAAAATTATTGCAATTTATTGTTGGATAATGTTCGCATCATATTTTATGTTCTTTTGTGTATGTAAAACTCGATTTATTATTCCAATGATATACTCTATTAGATTATGTCATTTGATTTATTTATGATTCTTATCTTATTAAATATTAATAATTTTTTGTTGACGCAAAATTATGATCCTTTATGTGTAGGGTGTGGTTTTCAAATGTTGTTATAACTTTATCATAAACTTATGTTCATTTTATTCAGATGTATCTCCCTTTTTTACCCTTACTAATTATCTGAGTTCACCCATTCTTATTTTCCATTCCATGGGTTATGAAACATGGCTTTAAGTAAGGAAATTTTGTCAAGAGTACTAAATGAGATAATATTTATGGGTGGCTTTAAATAACTTTCATCAAATTTGAATATTTTTTACCGAGTCTCCAACGACACAAAAATATTACAGTCCTTTGGATTTTTTTTATATTGATCATTTATTTAAAAATATGTAATATCTATGTATGAAATTCATCAGTTTATATATAAATGATGTAATTTTTTTTTGCAGAATACAATTATTTTAAATCCATTAATTCATATTACTTTATTTTATGTATGTGATCATAGTTAGTCATCTATAATGTAAGTCATATAATACAAAAAAATTAAAAAATTTCTTTAACTATATCTAATGGATGATTTATTGAAAAGATAATAAATTAAAATATAAAATTAGGGGAAATATCTTTCCACCATTCTTCTAACATGTTTCAACATCATACATATCCACCTATGTACTTCTATGTATGGTTTCTCCGCAGTTCTATCTTGAACCACCATCACCTATTACCTACTCCATTTTATTTTAGATACACATTTTTTACAAATTTATTATAACTCACATGTAGGTTAGGGGTCCTGAATTAATAGATAATGTGTGCTATATAAATCAACCTTAGACACATTGATCGTACATATTAAAATACGGTTGAATAGAATATAGTATATTATACTAAATTTAATAATACAACATTTCTAACTCAAGAAATAAAGTAAAATAAATAAAAACATTTAATTCATATGTCATGTTAAATATCATTATTATTCATATACCTAAAAAGACTATGTATTTAATATAGTTTTCTTTAAATCATTTCAATTCAGTCCTCAATAATATAAAAAGTGCATGAAGTAATTTAATTAATTATCTTGTTAATAATTAAATTAATTTCATATTATTCAAACTAATCCTCCTACGTAATCTCATCCAATTTGATTTTAAATAAAATATAAATTTTTAGTTTATTTTAAATTCAATAATACAGTTCTTAAATATGTTCTTGGAATAAAATCAGTGAGTAGCAGTCCAAAAAATTCAATTTGGCCTTTACTAAATAAAATTAACTCTGTCAAAATATTTTTTACATTCAATGTGTCAAAATTTAATTTACTGTACATTCAATTTTCTAAAAAATGGGACATATGTAAATTACAATACCTATATAATTTAATACGTTTTTTTAATTTATTATTACAAAAACCATACAATTATTGGATTTTTGATTATTACATGGAATTAATTAAGAATTTAACAAAATATAATACTATACATCTAGTGTTTACATTCATTTAATTGACACATAAAATTTAGTTTGATAAGGTTTAATATTTTAGTTAACTAAATTTAACATTTCTGTAAAATCATTTAATTTATATGACCAATGTAGTATATCCAAAAGATGGGTTCATTACTTCACAAGAAGTACATAAAACATTTCTAGGGACTCAAAATGTACTTACTCTAATCATTTACAATTTACATGTGATGTTGGAATGTCACATGATGTGTATATCATGTTTTATGGCTACCAACCTATATGTCTTGTTTATGAAATATACAAGGTGCATTATTTACCTGAGTTGACTTGACCCCATACTTTTTCCCAGGAAAAAATTTTGACACATGGTATGTTAGAAATATACATGGATTATAGTCCAAAAACCATGAACCACCATGGATGGTAAATACATGGTGTTTTTAATGTATGTGGCATGTATTCATTACCTAATGAAACAAAGTCCACAAGGGTTTCCTGGTGTAATGATAAAAGATAAATGATGTGTAGAAAATTAATACATTCCATATGACATAGTTTTATATTGAAAGAGTTCCATGAACCTCTAGATGGGTTATTTAGATGAATGTTTCATTAATTAATGACCAATAATTATTTTATGAGGTGGAAAAGTGGGGGATTAATAGATATAAAAAATATATTAATAAGTAATTAATATATAAAAGTAAATATAAATTATAAATTTATAATATTATATAATAAAATAAATAATTAAAATTTTGAATGTATCCCCTCTTTGATACAAATTTTATCTTCTATGAGAAATAATTGAATTTTCTTATGATGTAACATATTGAGAAATTATCAGATTGAATGGATATTCTATAATGTGAAGAATATGGGAGCCTTGTCAAAAAAGTGATTCCACGGAAACATGATAGATAAATCGAATCCAAGAGTATTTTTAACGTTAATGTTATAAATAATTTAATTAGAAAATAATAAATTTAACAAAATTCTTGTGATATTACTTTGATGAAGATGTTGATCATATGAATCCCTTTTATCAAACATTTTTGAGAATGTAAGATGTTTGTGTAGAGTCCCTATATAGGTGATCCACAGCCATTCCTCATATATTCAAACAATGTCGATGAATTTCCACATACTAGAAAAATAGATCATTTTATTGAAATTTTCACCATGATAAATAACACACACATTTTTTATATGAAAAATCAGCAATTCACTCTCAAACATTAATAGATGTTAGTGGTAGGAGAATATATCAATCTTGAGAGAAGAATCCCTTGATCCTTTTTCTCTCCTTATAGAGAGAGGAAGCTCTATATTTTAATGGGCACAATAATAGTATAATTTTTTAATCAACCCAATTATAATAGACATAATATTCTATTTATATAGAGTCATGGTAATTTAACTACACAAATGGACTTATAATATTTAAACCATTAAATAACCCCATTCCATGTGATGATAATTTTAATATTATTTTCTCTTGGTTTTTTCTTACTATTATTTTCTAAATGATGTAGGTTGGGCCTCTTATTAAAATATAATAAAAATAGCGGCTCAGAAGAGTACCATAAAACAAGGAAAAACCTAATGCATTAACTACTTACCGATCTTTTTTCAATATTTGTGCACTTATACTCCTTCCCTCATCTTGAAGGTCATTCCAGTCAACCCTTCCATGACTGTGCCCCTAACCATGTAATTACCCCCTATATAAAGGAAGAGATTCAAGCCTTTATAAAAGTGTCTCTGCATCAGTGCTTTCAGAATCAGAGTTGTCCTCTTGTCGTTCCTCGCATTTGTCATGAGGGGTGTCTCTTTTCAAAAGATAATCCATTCCCTCAATGTTCATTGCATCCTTTAGGTCCACAATCTCTTTGTGCTTTTTCTCATTAGTAGAGATCAACATTGAATCATGTATCTCAATGTCACTAATAAGATGCTCAGATAGAATGACAGTGTTACCTACAATCGAATACTCAACTAAAACTAAAGTGGGAAACAGGGATTTTTTTTCTTGTAGGAAACTAGCTGAAATCCTTCACTATACACAACTATATTGGAAGATTTAGAATAGACTATAGAATCAGATTCTAAGATATTTTTACCTTTCTGGATACCTGAAGAAACCATCCTTTCTTATGAGAGCTGGTGATCCACGTCTAACTGGACTCATTCTTCATTCACATGATCAACCATAAAATTATCGCCTTTAGAAAGAAATCAAGAGAGGCCATGGTGAAATATTTCACCTTTGAATGTTTTGCAAGTATTAGTGAAGTGAAAATTCATCACTTCAGAAAAGATAGTAGCCATGGATTTTGTCTCTTTTTAGAGGTGAAGGAATTTAGATAGTCTCCCATTTTAGGAAAAACACTATGTACCTATGTCTTCTTTTCCACGCCCATTATATCATCACATTCACAAACATGATGTTGCAAATGTGGAAGAACATTAGCTTTCTGAGCAGTATTGTTTCCCTTTTTGAGACACTTACTCATGTCATGGCCACAGAAATCACTAAAACTAAAAACTATAGAGCGCCTACAGGTATTTTCCCAACTTTTTTAATTATATATCCTCGGTATTTATCAAATACCTAGAAATTGTTTAATTAAATATTTATTCCATAAATAAACAAATATATAAAATATGCGAGTTCACAGACATAAACAATTATCCTGTGAAAAAATGTTTCCCTATTTTTTGAGATGAATATATCGAAAATAAAATTATGCCAATGACTTGAGAATAATAATTAATATAATAACTAAATTCTATGTGAATTTAATTATCATCAAGATAAACACGTATTTTGTGATCTCTAGGATCATCCCTTTTTTCAATGAGGCGGTATTGAAGAATGTTTATGATTATTTTCTATCAATGGTTGAAAGAACCCCTGAGGAAGAAGTTAAATTGGAATCATCAATAACCACATAAAAAGGTTGACTATGTAATATAATACATTTTTAAAGATATTTCATCAAGAAGGATTCATTCTTATATCATCACCTAATTTCATGATATATCATACATTTGTAATTTGGAATGAATATATAATCATCATAATGTCCATGTAATTTATTTCTATGGTTCCATTCTTATCAATGCATTGAGATATTATGTTCCATAAATAGAGAATACAAATCCTTCCCTAACCTACTCATTGATAACATAATAATAATGAAATTCCCAACATATTCTAACGAGCATAAACATTGTGCATCAGTGATTTTACCAGTACATGTAATTACAAAAGTAATGATATATAGAGATAATAGTATTAATGTATAAGGAGAAATGAGTATTCACATAGATTAGAATATCAGATAATACACAAACATGTAGAATACAAATTGGCGGGTCCGTCTTCAAAATTTACCATCTTGTATATCAAAAACTGGGAACATTATAGTATAAATTCTCATCCACATACAAGAACACTCATTTGAAAGTGGAAAGACTATGTGACCCAACATCGTTTGTCATGATTAAAATATTACATTTATATAAAATATATCATCATAGCATCTATGTAATTATATAATAGTAGATAATTATTATGATATATTATAATTTGATAGATATCCTAGAATATGAAAAAATTAAATTAATGTAGAATAAATATCGATATTAAATAGTATATATATAATATTCACTTATATGATTATATTTTTTAATATATATTACAAAATAGTTTGTTATTTGACACAAACTATAACAATTAAATATTAATATATTATTATTTATATGATGAAAATTTTATATTATCAAAATATATTATATAAAAGAATGATGGGGTCACTTGTTAAGTATAAGGAAACACTCTTATATAAGCCATTATTATATCATAATGATGTTCATTCAATGATGCTTTTTTTAATTTATATTATCTACAAACATTTTTCATAATTAAATTAATAATTCTTAAAATTTTCAGAAACAATTGTTTTTTATATTATATATATCATTTTACAAAATTGACATATTTACTAGGTTATAATTAATATTAATACTTTTAAAATACATCAATCACTAAAGGGTTTTTAAGAAAACCATATAAATGATGATGTATTCATGAATTTAATTGATTTATGGATGTTCTTCAAAAATTGATTTTATTATTGAATATAACAATAATATTTAAATTATTTTTATTATGAATCTCTTATAGTGTTCTACAAATTATAAAATTTTATTAGATTGTAAACAGTCATGGTTATTTATCAACCTAAAAACCAGGTTTTTAAGAGATTTTTTAGGGTTTTATCAATTAGATAACCTATTGAACATCTATATTTATGGAATGATATCATCGTTGTTAAATGATTATTCTATTGTTTATAAAACAATTTTACTTTTTTCATTAACAAAAAATTAATTTACTATATATTTTTGGGGATTTTGAATAGATTGATTAAAAAACAGAGATGTATTCTATGCCTAAGTAGTTAATGAACAAAAAATAGAAATATGAGATAATAATAAGGGAATACATATCCAATAATAATATAAAATAAGAATATAATAAATATAATTTTTTACTCTGGAAGGTAGAGTTTGAATGAGGTATGTTATGACTCTTGGAAAGGGGTTTCTTATCTCAATTTCATTTAATCGGGTAATATTACTTCTTTATTTAATATTTCAAGGTTATTTTTATATTGAAATATCATTATTTTATGTGTTTAATTTTTTTCAGATTTTTATTTATTAAAAAATGTAATTTCAATGATTTTTTATCACAAAAATGTAATGTTATTTATAGGGGTTTCTCATCTCTAATGTCTTTCCATATGAGAATTTTTATATTGAACACTATGCTTTCTTTTTTATCATTTACATAATACAATATGAATATATTTTCGGAAAATAATTCATTTAACTCATGTGATATGTGTAACCATATCATGTTATAAATTCGATGGACTTTGATTCAAAAGTGACTTTCATTACCTGTATAAAGGGGGTGTCATGACTTCAAGCCCACTACAAATAGGCCAGGGGATGGTGAATAGCTCCGAGTAGAAATATCTCTAACATAGTAGGCCTTAGACTACATATGTGTACATTGGAACAAATCTCCTAGCCTATAGAATTAATAAATGTAAAAAAAAAGAACCACCATGAATTGATACATCTAAATCCCACAACTAGAGTATGATATAAAGTTAATTAAAGTATAAAGGTCCAAATACAAGACCACCACAATGATCTAAAAAACAATTAAAACACAAATGTAAGTAAATGGGACTACAATAAAAAATCAAAAGAAACACACCTTATTATTTTCAGTCTCACTAAGAACTATCTGGTCCTAGTCTGTCTAAGTCTCTATCAAAAGGTTGATTGTCTCCATAAGATATGACAGATGTGGTAAATTCCCATACAAGGGTGAGTATAATGATACTTTGTAGGATACCCCAAAACCATAAAGAAAATAATAAAGTAAATATATTCATCTCTAAATATGTATATGTCTACATCACATATAATATGAATTTCTTGATATACTCACCAAAGAAACACAATCTAAATTTATGTCAAAAATGTATTATTCCAACATTAGGATTCCATATCGATGATTTCACAATGCAATTGTCTAGGAGAACACACTATTGAGTCTAATAGCACTCATGATATCTATCAGAGAGGTACTTCTTGTCATTATAAGTATTTGAAGATATTATAAAGAGAATATGATCCATATATATAGATTATTACCATTTTCATGGTGTGATAACAAGAACTCAATTAGTATTACTGGCTATGTAGATGATTAGTTCCCACATAGTGTTGGTCACGATGATACTAATAACTCCACCTAGGGAATGAAGATGAATAGAGGATCTGACTTCATCAAGGAAAGATTCTAATGAATCTATCCATGAACTCCTACTGATGAGATCATTTTCCTATGAGTATGAGATGATTCCATACTAGACTCAAATGAAAGGATATTGTGAGCATACCCTAATGAAACTTGTCAATTATATTGTGTAAAAGGGTTCAAATCCATTTATAAAAATGTATATGGCATGTGGAAGGGTTACACGCCATGACCCTTGACCCCATGTCCTACTTGTGTAAACCACATGTCTCTCTTTCCATTGTCTATTTATAAGTACACGACGTGTAGTCTACCTGTAATCCTACCCATGTTCCAGTACATGTGTTTAGCCCAGATATATGTTCCAATGCACTCATACACAGCTTATCCAGTTTACTTTATTTAAAATGTGTTTGTGTAGGGGAGTACATAGTGTGGTCTAACCAGTGTACTCCAACCCATTTTTATATACCCTCTAAGGTACACACTGAGACACCAGGGAGGGATCACATGCCATGTGACAAGATCACATGTTGTTTGATCCCTAACTCCTACCTGAAGCCCTATACACCGAAAAGGGTACCCCACATTTCATGTAGCTCTAAATTAAATCTCATGTAGTGTGAGATTTTTTAGAAATCCATATCTAGATCAATGTGTCTCTACCTTCGGTCTATGAATTTCTTCATGAAAAAAATATAGATAAAGAATCATTCAGTCATCCCAGCATAAAATTAATAATATTTGGGCCTTCACTCTTCTTGGATGGTAGAATGTTTTATGATTGTCATTTGTGTGATGTAGTACAAGAAAATTAGGTATCTATAATGTCCAATTTCCTATCATATATGCAGTCAAACCTCCATTGGAATGCTGATTTAATATCTATTATATCATATTGTTGTTCCATGAAATATGTGTAAAATTATATATTGGTCAAGATATCTCAAGCCTCCTGCCAAATTATGGCTACCCATAATGCATGAAGAATCGAGGGAGAGAAAAATATCATAATTTTGGAACTAACCCATCATCTTTGTTCCCTTTTATGTTTATTCATTCACATGATAATTACACTGATGAAATAAAAAATTTAATGACAATGAAATTCTCCCAAAATAACCTTAAAATAAACCCATCCTACAATACTTACGATCCACAAACAATATGTAAGTTGAATAATCAACATTCACCAACGAAATCAAGAAAGGTAAAACCCACATAAAACAATTGACCTATCTCAATTTGGTTAGTTCACTGATAATGAATGATGAAGAAACATATTCTTTGGAAGGATCCTTTAATTTTGTCCCATTATAACCATTATTCTATGATTTGTACATCTTTTTTAAACAAAATAATACTCCACACTCTCCATTGGATCACTAATGATTTTTAGGGTTATGTTGAAAACCATCATAACGTTTTTATAATAGTGTATTTAAATAAAAGTTATTATTTCATTTAGTCTCTGTTTAAATGAAATACATAAAATAATTTTGTTAATTATTTTATTCATTTTACGCATGTGATGGGATTTACAAAAACATATCATGAATGCTAATGTTAAGTTATTCATAGGCCAAACCTCACATTATGAACTCAATAGTGCCTTTAAATTTAAGATTCAAGAACCCATTTAGATGTTATTCCACTTTTTCAAGAAAAATACATGAACATGCTTTTTAATATATTTAATATATATCATACATTTATTACCATCACACTGTATCTCAGAATCCAACACCGTCTTAGTTCCTAATCTCAAAAATACACCATAAAATATCCAAAAAATAATACATGGAAAATCAAAGTCATTAAATTCTCCCCACCTTAGGGATTTAAATCTTGGAAATAAAAAACAAGGTATAAACAAATAGATGTGGGAACTGCAAATGAATATGGGCCTCCCACTCCCATGTGGTATTTTAGAGAATTTCGTGATACTAGCCATAACACAAAAAAGGAATCGATCACCCATGAAAGATCCTCTCCTACTGATACTCGATATCTACCTAGTGCTCATCAAAGGTATCTACATCCTCAATGTCTGTATCACCCCTAATGATAATGTGACATGGGTCATATACTTACCTCCATAGCTATGACACATGGAATATATCTTGTATCTTGTATAGATGTGGGGATAAATCTAATTATTACTTCATCTCTCCAACTCGATGCAGTATCTAGAAAGGGACAATAAATATTGAAGATATATTTCTGCACCATCAATGTCTCCATAATCCCCATCAAGGTGAATCTTATAGAAAAACATTGTCTCCTACCAAAAACATCAAAGGCCTCCATCACCTATGATAATAAGAATTATGATGGACATCTACAGTCTTTATCGGATATTGGATTAACCGCACCTTCTATGTAGTTGATTGCTCCAACTTATGGTCCATGGGTGCTGACTCTCTCAAGAAAGCCTAGAAAAGTGGTGAAATGTTGTTTCTCCAATACAAATCCATGAATGATTCCATACTAATGGTTTTATGGATGTTTTTTATTTATAAAATCCCCACTTGTGGTAGGTTATCCTATAAACAATTGTAAATGTCAAACATGGTATCATTGAACATGTCCTCCAGAACATGAATGGTCTACTTAGCCTGGCTATCAATTGGGGGTGAAATGTGATGCTAATATATAACTGATTCCTTAATGCCTCCTATAATTCCTTAAAAATAGTTATGTCAAGTGATAGGAAAAGATAAAAAATACTCTCCATGGAACTCCATGGATTTAGATAATCTCATACACGTAGATGTGACACATGATGTCTACTGAACTCTTCTCCTGAATTTATAATAAGTTGTCATAGATTATGAATCAGTAAATGATCACCCATATGGAATCATGTCTTATGGATATATGTGAAAATACCATCATATGATCCGTGGATATCCCATACCACATCCATTTTGGAACCACAGGGGGATGAGCTAAAAACACTTGAACTCCATGCTCAACCTTCACTTACTGACATGTAAGGAAATGAGAGACAAACTCTTCATCTCCTCTCCTCATCCCTGGAAACCAAAAATGATAATAGAGAACCTAGTAAATTTTCTTCTCACTTGGATATACCACTAAAGGAGACATGTTTAACACTCTCAAAACTACCTCCCATAATGTCACTCAATCCACCATCCATGCTATGAAAAGAACAACATCCTCCCCATATATATACAATACATTATGATAATTTAATGTGGATAATTGAGTTCGTAGGGTCTCATAATTAGTATCGCTTTGTAATTCCACCTTGATTAACCACAAGAGAGGAGGGGTGAAACCATAGAATGAAGGTAAGATACATAGTTTTCATCCACAAAGGGTGACTGTAATGAGGCCATCTATTTTTGATGCTTCATTCAGCAGCTATGAACACGATCTATGATTGAGATAAAATTCTACCATGTTCACCTTCCAAGGAGTATAGAAAATTTTAATGTCATAATCATAGTGGAACACTATCTATCATTTCTCTCTGAAGTTAGTATCCTTATGGGAGAGTATATACTTGAGAATCTTGTGATCAGAGTAGATGTTAAACTGCTCACCCACCAGGTAGTTTCTCCAAATCATTAGTGTGGATATTATATATAAAAACTCCTGATCATGGGTTATATAGTTATGCTCATGTAATCTCAACTGACATGACCCATGGAATTCCCCAACAACCTCTACATCATAACACTCCTAGGCCTAGTTCATTACGGATCACAGAAAACTACATACTCCAAAACCTCCTCTGAATATCTCAATATGGTAATTCTCATCAAACTATGTCGCAACTACTAAAAAGTATTCTAGAACATATCTTTTCAAAAAAAATGTCTCCCCCTTTAAATTCAAAGACAACCTGAGTGCTGATATTATAGGTAGATCACATATGAATATATTGCAATATTCTACTATCCCAAAGAAGATCTGTACCTCAATAATTCTCTTGGTTGGATCCAAAGAATACACTACCTTGACCATGGGTGGGTCCGTAACCACTCCATCTAATAAGATAACATCTCCTGGAAAGTGGAACCCCTAAATCCATAACTATTACATATAGTTATTTCTATAAATATGGTGCTCATGGAGTACGTCTATAACTAACATCAATAGTCTTTCGTACTCCTCCTCGGATGCCAACAACCCAAGTATATTGTCCATGTAGATAACCATGGACCAGTATAATAAAGGATGAATGTTTTAGTTCATGAGTCCTATGAACACATTAGTAGATTTCATCATGTTATAGGGAATTAACAAGTACTCTTAGAATTCATAGCATCCTTTAAATTCTATCATGGTTATATTCTCACCTCATACTCTTAACTGGTCATATCCTAAATAGAATTCAACATTAAATAACCCTTAAACCTCTTTCTATTGATCAAATAAGTCATCAATCCTCATCAGTGGATAGTTATTCTTCATGACTTCCTAGTTCAAGTGGCAGTAGTCCACACACATCCTCAAGCTCTCATATTACTTCATTGAAAAAACAATAGAGGATTTCCACGGTGAAACACTAGGTCTAACAAAGCACTTCATTTATAATTTCTCTAACTACACTCTCATGTCACAATGCTATTTGTGATATATCAATTATGTTAGAGTAGAGATTGGTTTCATCATGTGGTGCAGATAAACAAAAAATTATTTCTCTCAAGGGGGAGGCAAACTTGGAAAATCTTAATGGAATACATCATCATACTCCCCCACCACAATAATAAACTGAGAAATAATAGCATCCACTACACCAAGGGTTAATATAGCCAAATTATGGGTAACTGATTACACCCAATTATTCATTATTTTATCATTCGCTACATGGGATTAATTTTAACTGATATAGGATAATCTAGTTATGTCCTTAATGATAGACCAAATCTTTTTCCTAATATAGTAAATCTGGGAATGAATGGTAGATAACCACTCCATATCATAAATGCAATCATAAGGCCTCAATGCTGCTACGAAGAGATTAAAATACGAACTATGGACTACTATAGTCATTTCACACTATCCACACAAGTGTGTGATCACTGAGTCTTCTTCAGTATGATTCTGCAAGAGGAATGCTCCATCATAGGTTTTAACTGGAACTACTTTGTCTTGTACAAGGTATGTGGGAAGAAAGGGACTACAACATGTGTTAGTCAGTACAACAGATTTGGAATTGAAGACACAAATCATACCTCTAATCATTCCTAGAGCCCCAGTGTTATAATCTTTGGCCTCCTATTGATGTCCCTTGCCCTTTCCTCCAGTTCCCTGAGCCTAGCACGGACCACATGGGTCTTGTGATGGTAAAAAGTCAAATCATCGACCACCTCTTTCTAATCTCCTTGCTCATATTCTACATCTTTCACCTTGTGAACCTTCCTTCTCCTATCATTGACTCTACCATAATGTCCCATAAATGGTCTCTCTAATAGCAGTACGGTTGGTCCAAAAATATTGTGTAAGATTTAAACTTCCATCACATGAGTGACACTACCTATCTTTTGGATGACTAGACAATCCCTATGATCCATGTACCACCTATCCTATGTCATAAAAAACACTTGAAATATATCTCATAATCAGGTCCCTAGTACTGATGTCGATACCCTGCTGTCAAGGTCTTTGCTCCTACAAGACCATTTTAGGCAGCGATATTCCGTACATGGTCATACTGAAAATAATCAACAACCAAATCCCTATATATAACCCCAACATGAATAGAAATAGAAGGAGGGATAACATTATCATGAATTTCATTATAAAAACCTTCCTAAAAACGATTCCTTGAAAAATTGGTCATAAACCATATAAATCGAGTACTGGGGGAGGTTGGACAATCTCTATGAATACTCAACTACTATCATGATTTCTTATTTAAGAAGTAAAATCTCCAAGATACTTACATACCTCAAAATCGAACTCTATCATAGCGCCCAGTCCCAACAATAATCCATCCAATATAAAAAATTAATAAATGGTGAATCAGAGTCATTACAATGACCATGATGAAAGTGTTTGTGTTTCAATGTACCTTTTAATTAGGATTTCGTATGAATGGGACTTCTTTGGGATAATTATATACACTTTATCTCTTGATCCATATCATTATTCTACTACACATGTAATTTATTGACTAAAACTATCTTAATTATACACAAGTAAAACATTTATAACATGGTTTTCTTAGTACTATCCATGGAGCTATAAGTTTACTTTATTAGAGTATAAAAACCATAAAATATTTTATTTCACTTATTTTTTTCATTCTTCTATAAACTATATCTACTATAAGAGATTCCATGAGATATAATCAACATAAAATCTTATTGAATTGAAAACATATGAATGGGAGAGTATAAACACTCCGTACAAGTTAACTTGATAAAGTCCATGAGGGTTATATCACAATCATATGGAATCATGTCAAGGAAAAATATCTAATATAAAAAAACATAAATGATCAATTGTTAATCATAACCATGAGAGATTTATATAACCATTCAAAAGATAATAATTTTACCATGGAATGAGAAAAATAAAATATGAATCACATAACATGGTCTACTAATATATGATAGAAAGTGTCTTAATCATAAAAATAAGAATTATTAACTTTGTAAACATGGTTACCTGGAAACCAGGTCACTCATAAAATTGTGAGTTAAAAATAAAATAATAAAAATAATCCATTTTCCAAATTCATACATACTAATAAATTCACATTAATTTTCTATCTCGTGATATATAAGCATTTTAAAAATACATTGCATGGAGATAGAGGTCACACAAGATTCAACATAAATACACATGTGTTCCGGTTCAAAAAAACATTATATCATTTAAAATTAAATATAAATAAAATGGGTTACTTTTACTACAAATCATCACATAAGAAACCCTTGGAAATTAAATAGGATTCATATAACATATAAAATATAAATCATTTATTTTTTATAAGAAATCAATTCAAATTAAATGAGTTTTATAAAACATGTTAAAGGTATAAAATAAAATCATGAACTAAATCATTTGATAACCATAAACACTATAATATGAAACAATCACATAAAATAACAATATATATTGAAACATGAAACATAAATCTAATAGATATAGAATATTTAAAGGTAATTAAATCAAATCATAAATAATATAATTATGGAAAACATTATATTCTTTTTATTATAAAGTCCATCATTATAAGCCTTTTATCAAATGTATCCTTTTTATCTAGAAACATAAAAAAGAAATTTTTCATGGAAATTGTATTACATCGCAAAAATTCCATAGCGATTAAAAATATAACATCATTTAAAATGGAATAAATTATAAAAATGATGTTAAAATTACAAAATATTTAACTCAATGAAATGATTTTAATTTATCAACCATTGGCTTCCATGGATGTGAATTGACCTCTTGAATCATAAATATAAACATATTAATTTCATATTTTAGAAACTTATGAATGAATATTATTTTTTTATAATTTTCTTTGTTAAAAAATCAATTCGGGTATTAGATTTTGGAAATCTCTTTTCAACATCATGTGTTAATAACATTAACTATTTTCAAATGTTTAATAATTTTGATATAATTACATGTTCTTTGATTCATAGATAATTATTGAAATATAATTTATTATTCAGTAATATGTATCATTTATTAATTTAAAGTTTTCTTATTTAACTCCATTTTTTTGTTATTTGATAAAAAAATTCATAACTACTTATTTTGAAAATTTCCAAAAATGAGAATGTTACTTTTATAAGATTTTAATTACATAATAATATATTTAAATATCCATAAAATAAACATTATTTTTTATATTTATTATTATTGTATGTGGATTAATATTCTCATATACATCTATAATTTAATCCTACAACATTTTACACGTAGTTGGTTAAACGGACCAAAACCACTTGACGTTACGACATGAATTGTGAGTACAGTTAAAAAAAGTTTATTATGAAATAATATCATTATAATACAATAATAATGATTTAATTTTTCTTTTTTCGTTATTCAGAACCTCATTTTATATTTGTTAGATATTTAATTAAAATCTAGATGAATATTTAATATTACATCCCCATATTTGTGATTATATGCACTTACAGATGATTATTGTTCTCATTTCTCAATAAGTAATACGGATGATGATGTATATAAAATTGAAATTTATAGATCATTATTATATGATATATATAATTTTTATCCAAAATTACTAACACTTATAATATCAAAAAGAATCTTGAAACAAAAATAAATGATGTCACTTTGTGGTGGTAGTAGTCTTTTCAACACATTAACAATGTCAATTTGTTATTATATCTAGATAGAAATGAATAATAAGTGGGTATAAATATAATATACAAACATGATAGTATCATAATTATTAAAAATTAAAAATATTTTAATGGGAAAAATATATTCAGAATAGTATGTTTAATAATAGTAGCTATAGAAGAGATAACACTTATCTCGGAGACTTGATTTTTCCATCGGAAGTTCCCTTAAAATTTAAGTTATCCGTCTATATATAATTGAATAGGGGATTATTTTATATGGGTTGGGTTATGGGGAAATTAAAAGTTAATATTCAAAAATAAGTATTTTAAAAAGTGGTGTGTGTTTGAAATAGTGTAAAATAACACCTTTTATAAGAGAGTAAAAGGTGTCTTTTGGAACACCCTTTGTAATTTAATAATGATATGATGTTATTTTTTGGTAGAAGGATAAAATTGTTATAAATGATTGATTTCATGCTGTATTTAGAAAGTTAATGTCTTCAAAATGGATGTACTAAAATGTTTTAAACATTTTAAGGCTTTTACATTAATTTATTCACATTTAAATCTTTTCCATTTAAATTAGTTAACTATATTTTAACAATATTATTTTAGGTTTTATAAAAAATATATCATATCCAATATAAATAAATTTCGGTGATATGAACTAAATTTATCATATTATTAATACAATTAAATTTATGTAATTTATAATGTTTAATTTTAAATTAAAAATAGAAAATGTTTAATTGTTTTTGTATAAAATTGAATTTTGAACCTTATTGATTCATAATGTTATTTATTATTGGTTACCAATTAAATAATTAATAATATATTTAATCGCATTCTTATAAAAAATATAATATTAATAATTTAATGTAGTTTCACAAATTTTTCTGATATAAATCACATGATACTGACTAAATAACAATTTTAATTTATTATATATAATATAATAATCACTTAGTCTACTTATATATAAGTATAGAAAAATTAATATTATCTTTAGTGTCTGTAATACACAAAAACCTAACTCGTGAAATAATGTTTTTTTGAATCACGATTTATAAATAATATATAGATATCAATACCATTGATTCCAATGAATTTAAAATTATTATTATTAGAATTTTTGGAAAATAAAATGACTAAAAAATTTCATTTCATCATATTATAATAATGTAAAAAAATATTTGAAAAAGTGCTTTTTTAATTGTTATATAAACATTCAAAACATAAACCATATTTCTATAAAGATAAAATAATTGTTTAAAATTATTTATAAAAATTAATAATATATAATTTAGAATTAAAATTGTGTAAAAAAAATTCAATGTGTCCATATAAAAAATTAATTTCTAAATGTGATGAGTTTAAGGAAATTAACATTTTAACTATAACATGAAATATTATTATTTCTAAAAAGTTGTGAAATTTTTCCATATATAATGTTGTTGTGAAGTATTCAAAAATATATTTTACATTAATAAATATAAATTAATAACTTTATAAATATTATTTTTTAATATAATCTATAAGAAAAACAACTATAAATAAAAATAACTTCTTCAATATTCACTCTTATTAATTATTTTCTTTCTTAAGGTAATAAATATTAATAGTTTATCATATTGTTGTTTATTATATCATTCATGATAATGTCTTATAGTTTATTTTGTTTCTTGTAAACTATGATGGATGCTATATAACATTGAATACATTTTAATTGAAAAATAATCTCACATAATTACATTCTCCCCATTTAATGAATTAAATCATTGTAAATTCAATTATTCTTTAATAATGGAAGAATCTAACAGCTCCTTGAGAAACTCGATATATGTATTATATAAGGATTTTAAAATAATTTTCAATAGTAATAATCGGAATATAATTTTCCAAAAAACTAATCTTTTGAATTTTTAGGGACATACTATTCACAAAAATATTTCCAAGATCATTATTAAATCAAATATTAAAGAAAAAATGTTTTCATAATATCGAAAATAATTAATGTATTTTGATATAAATGTTAAATCATGTTATGTATTCATTAGTTACACCTTCATTTTAACATATGATAATTTCATTTCAATTATTTCATAGTTTATTAATCTTATTACAATTTTGGTTATACCTAGGTTACTTTATGTGGTGTCATTATACACATTTACTAGTAACTATGAATTCAATCATTAAAATTTGTTTATATAGAGCATATAATTAACCAAATAATATACCCCATGAGTTTTTATCATGGTTTTTAATATTATTACCTATAATGTTTCATTAGGTTTATGATCAAGTTAATTCCCAAGCAACCCTTTTTAGGTTAATTAAACAGTGGTGCCTCCATCTAACAACCACATCTACTTTTCAGTATATAGACAAGGATTTAATTCTATAAAGGAAACATAATCAATAATTTTCCAATATTTTTGGATATCATCTTATACTAAGAAAAATGTATAATTTTCTCACTATTTTTATATAACCATAAAACCAAAGGAAGGTAAACTAATTTTTGAAAATAACTACAGTATTCCAAAAAAACTAATCCCATCTATAATAGTAACTGATGAAACCCATGTTAATCATATAGATGTTATACATTGATAAAATTGTTTAATTATTTAATAAAAACTGTTTCATAACCCAGAAAACAAAATTATTGGTTTCTTAAAAAATTTGAATAGAAAAATAGTTATTTCACATGATGTGAACCATTCACCATAAGCTAAATCCACTCATATAAATTTTGGAAGATATAATCATCTTCAAATCCTAATTTAGGGAATAAATAAGAAGGGATGAGATAAAAACATAGTAAGGGTAAAAATAATAAGTTCCATTTTAGTATGATCATAAAAATATGTAATGTTTGTAAAGTTAAAATATATGATTTAAAAGAACATAAAACATAAAGTGTTAATTTATAAGAATGAGAGATAGAAATAAACACTCAAATGATAACACTTCTAACAAGGAGGAAGATAATAATTCCTATAACATATAGCATGATCTAGGAACATAAAAAATATTGTTGTACAATCATAAATATAGAATTTATTATCTTTGGGAAACTTGATAACTCCAAATATATTCACTCTTAAAATTATAAGTATAGATCAATTTCATCATGCTCATCATTTTTAATCCTTTCTACATTATAACACATTACCCAAAAATTTATATCTTAAGAGATATATGATTTTACCCATTAGAATTGAGGGAGATATATATCCCAACTATATCACAATCCATACCTTTGTTTGCCAAAAAAATCATCACACCATAAAATAACCGGTAAAAAGAAAATGAGACTCATGACCATTTAAAATAATTACATAATGAATCCATGGGAATAAACTAGGCTTCATATAATATAAAAAATAGATTTCATTCAATTTTAAAAAATAAACGATGGAATTATAATTGGATTCATAAAACACTGAAAAGGTATAAAAAGATCATGGACTAGGAAATTTGATACCAAAAACATGATCATGAAAAATAATCATATATTTGAATGACATAGTGGGAAACATGAAAAAAATAACAATAGGTAGATCATATGAATACAATAAAAATGAACATTTGGGGATATTTTTTATTTTTCAATTTAAAATTCATAGTTAGGACTCTCTTTTCAATAATAGACTATATTGTTATGAAAAAATCAAATGGAATCATTTCCTATAAATGGAGTAGGTTCTAAAAATATTTTCCCATAAAATTTAAATATAGAGAAATATTTGAAAGGAAATGTCTTAGAAAAATAATCATTAAATAAGAAATTATATTAAAGGAGAATGTAATTCAAGAAACCAAGTCTCTTATAATTTCCTTTTATTTCCATATAAGTGTTTTTTAGTCTAATTTAATATTGATAAACATACTAGTTACCTATTTCAGAACCTTATTCATATATATTACCATTTAAACTATTTATGAATACCATACTATTTAATTTAAATAAATTCATGATTTAATACATAATATTACACATAATACATCATGTTAGACTGATAAGTGTAGTTTCTTTCGGGATTATAGACATTACATTACAAATTAAAATAAGAAATACATCAACTATAATTAAATCATACATCACATGCTTGAACTAAAAACATATTTGGATAGCCTAGAGACATATATAAGAAAAGGTGACCTATAAATACCTGTAAGGTAATAAAAATGGAATAACATGAATAATTTACCCCATGTTATAAAATAGTCATATTAATGGGTCATTTATATGTTGAAAAATATAATAATGTACAATCTGATATAATATATAATAATAATCATAAATTAAACATAATAAATGAGGGAAAAATAAAAACAATGCATCATAAACAGAGGAAAGAGATAAAAACCAATATATAATGATTTAAATGTCCAATTATGGGTTAGGTTTAATCTATAACCCTTTAATGATTTCCTATGAGAATAAATCATTACCCAATACATTGGAGTTATATATAAATCTCGACACTTGTTACTTTCATTTCACACTAATTCTTAGGTATTTTATATTGATCTTAAAAAATGTAACCATTCATCACTTTATATTATAAAATGATTGAGTTTCGAATAAATACATGTAATCAACCAATAAAGTTGTATATTTTCATAAATTCAAACACCCTTGATAGGAAATGGGTATGGGTATTCACTGCACAATGGGTTTTCATGGAAAATTGCTATGAAATTTATATACCATAATGGGGTTTTATCAATGTTCATAGAAGCGATTTAATAAATTAAAATGAGTCTATATTAATTTAGGCACAAAATTTATGATATAATAGATATAAAATAAAACATCACAACATTAGAAAATGAAGTTAATTGGAATAATATAATTAATATAATTTAATAATAAGGATAAGTAGAGGAAACCTTACCTTAAAAGTCTGATTTGAAATGACTATTAAGAGCTTCTTCTGTGATTGGGGGAACCTTGGGATAACTATATTTATGGGATTGAAGGATAATGATCTTCTATATAAATTTTAGTGAAGATTAATTGGAGTATGTGTGGGTTAATATAGGAAATGAGTTGGGGATATATTTATTATTTTTTCAATATAGGTTTCAGAATCTATATAATAAAGGAACAAAAACCACAAGCCATACCATGGGTTTTCCCCATGATTTCTATCAAATGGGGGGTTATTTTTATATGCCCAAGGGCTTTAAATATTGAAATATTTCCCTTTATGATGTAGAGGTGAGTCATTAACTTTGAGAAATTATATTAAAAACATAAAATATATTATAGGTTTTAGAGGTTTCATTAAGGCTTTATAATTTTAATAAAATAAACATAAAATTACATTATTTTAAAATGTAAAAACACATCTTATCATTTATACCATATATTGTACTTATTATAATCACTTTTCGTACATTATGATGTGATAATACACACTTTAAATTTATAAGGTACTTTATTTTTATCCGAAAATTTAGTGACCACTGAAAATTAAGAAAAATTCACTGTGGGATTAATTCAATGTTATGACTCCAAAATAAATATTTAATTTTTCAAAATATTTTTATAAATTTGTTTATTCTTATTTTTAAAATAATAACAATCATTTATTGAGAAATGCTAGTTTTTTTAAGAATAACAATTTCCAAACACCTATAAAAATTAAATTTGACTTCAATAAACTTATATGATAATTTATATTTTACAAAAATTATTTAAAAATAATATATTATTTAAATATTATTTATTTGAAAAATCCACTAATTCATCAAAATAAGCATCTTTATTTAAATTTAAAACTATTTAAAAATATAATTTTTATACTATATAAAAATAAAAAATTGTTATAAATTAATGAGAATAATTAAATATAAATATTATTAAATTTAACATATAGTATAAATTATCATATTATTATCATCTTGATATATATAACTTTAATACAGCAGGAAACACCATATGGGTATGGTTAATGGACATGAGATTGGCATTTTGGGGTTCGGTGTATATGGTGTGGATGGTGACCTCGATGAGAATGAAATTCTCCTATATATGGTTTCACACATGGTGTAGTTGTCGGATCTAAGCATAGATTTGTTCAAGGGTAAATTCCAGTGATGTTATCATCCTTGTAATATAAGATAAATTTGATTCATATGGTATTATCCTACTAGGTGAGGCCATCACATAATTTTTCTATGTCATTTAGATTATTAAAAACCCTTTATTTATACAAATCATATTATTATTGTTCAAATGATATGTTATCAAAAGTTACGATGCTTAATTGTAATTTAAATATGATAGTTTATAATATAACAAAATAAGTGAATCTATTTTATATAACCATTATATATATTAATACATTTAATTAATTTTTAAGGGGATCTATATTTATAATATATTCATATCGTTAAAATCTTCCACCCCTCCGAAATTTCTCCCTTGAAATTTTCATTTAACACACTAATAATGATTATGGTTCTTTTGTTTCATCACCTCATCGGTTTCCCACGTCACTTAATAAAACATGAGGTTTATCCACAATACACTGACCAGGTTAATTGTATTATTTTTATAACATTTTCTATATATTATATGATCTTCACCATCAAATCCTCAAATGAGAGATCATTCTCTAATGGACCCACCTATGGATTGAGTACTTGTGAGTATTTCGGTTTTTACTACCTCAAAAGATATATATAGAACATATATTATACTCGAAATAGGCCAGGTTTCAATCGTATTTGACAGTCCACCACTCCAATGCGATCAAGGATCTCAAAGAGACTGATGTATCTTGTACTAATATTTCCTTTCTCCCCAAATATCATGACTTTATTCCATAAAGATATGTGGAGGAATACACTGTATCCATACTAAAACAATATTTCTCATCAATTATTTTTATTCAATCTATTTTTTCCATGTAAGAATCCTTGATGTTACAAAAACTAGTACAGAACTTTTCCATGATCTCCTTGACCATCCCAGGACCTAACAATTTGTATCTCCCAAATTTTTCTCATGATGTAGTTTTTTTGAACCTCATCCCACAAAGGGATTTATAGGGATATATTTGGATTCTTGAGCGAAAAATGTTATTGTATGAGAATATGTCTAGGGGAGGTTGTTTGTCCCAACATCATTTAAAGTCAATTGATAATGATCATAGAATTGCCATAGGTGTCTGGATAGTCATCTCAGGATGGCCATTAGTTTGAGGGTGATATTATGCTAATGTCTAACTCAGTATTTAAAGAATATTGAAAACTCTTCTTGAAAATGGAATAAAATATTTTATATTGATTTTATACAATTTTAAATGGTGTTCCAGGAAGTGTCATACATATCAATTGAATATCCTTGATAATTGATATACTGAGAATTTCACAAAAATTGCTATTAATTTTGATGTATTTGTATAGAGATCCACCAAAACCCATATAAAATTATTTCCACTTGTTATCTTCATAATACTAGTAAAAAATTAATGTTTTCCCATTTCTATGTTTTTATGGGTAATTATTGAATAATCAATTGTATTTTTTTCCTTTCAACATTCACTTGTTGAAACTCAAGAAAACATAATTTATACTCTCGGATATCATTATTAATATTGTCCCACCCATAGTGCTTGAAATGATATCAATACTTATATCTTTATCACGGAAAAATGAAAAAAATTTATCTATGTGCATCATACAACAACTGTTTCATTAAATTAGGATTTGATGGTACACATTGGTGTTAGCCATATCTTTGAAATCCTTATTTTTGAACATTGAACTATGATGATTTCAATTTTCAAATATCTTACACTGAATTTAATTCCCACATAATATCTTTGAGAATAATTTATCACCTCCAGAAGGGATGGTTGAGAAATTATATGTGAAATGATTGATGATTCTCCATCCATTATGATTATAATGTCTATTTTTTAAAAGTCTAAAAAGATCAGTTCCTTCCCAATTTTTATCAATGATAAAATTGAAGGATTATTTCTATATAGAATTTGAGAAACCTTATTCTATTTCTTAGGATGGTAGTGGAATGAGTATTCATAGTTCTTGAATAGATCTATACATAATTTCTCACACATAGTAATATCTTTCGTTGTGAATATATACTTTTGTCTCTTTAGATCTGTATATATTTAACTCTTCACCACAAATAGATAACGCCAAAACAATATCAACATGATGATCAATGCTTCCAACTCCAAGTCACGTGTTTGGATGTTTGGTTCATTACCATTCAATTTCAATGAGTCATAGGCTATCACGTTTCCATTATGCATTAACATAGACCGCAAAACACTATTCAATAAATTGTTGAATACCATGAAAATGTCTCCAAATGTGCATACTATATGTAATGGTTCAACCATAATCACCATTTTCAGCTCCTGGAATCCCTCTTCACATTCATCATTCCAAAATGTACATTACTCTTATTTTGGATAGTTTTCATAGAGGGTTTCAAAATCATTATAAATTCCTCACAAATCAATGATAGTACCCGGTTAACTCAAGGAAACTATAGAAGTATTTCAAATATGATGACCAAAATCACCCTAAAATAAATTATATCTTTAAAGGATATAATTATATACCAATACATGTGATAATGTTCCATTTAATGATATATTAATTAACCAAAACTCACATATTTTTTTACATAGCATAATGATTCTCATTTCAAAAGGTATTTATCAAAGTACTACGATGCTCCTCATGATCCTCATTACTTTTGGACTGTATTATAATACAATCTATAAATACGACCATCAATTTGTTGAGGTAATATCTAATGTTGTGATTTTTTAAGACCTTGATGATTGATATAGAATCATCTAGTCCTATTGGAATTATAATGAACTCATAGTACCAATAACCTGAATGAAAAGTAGTCCTCAAGATTTCTTCCTTCCTCCCCCCTGACTTGGAAATACCCCAACCATAGATCAACCTTAGAGAAATATTGTTCTCATTTATCTTATTTAATGAGTAATCAATCTATGGTTGCAGATACATATTCTTTATCATGATCTTGTTGATCTCATAATAATCATTTCAAAGGGGCATTGACCAATCCTTATTCTTAGCGAAGAGGGATGGTTCACCTATGAAACACATGGGTGTATGAACCCTTTATCTAGATTCTCCCATAGTTTATTATTTAGATACTCATTTTCTATAACATCCATTATTTAAGAAGAATTGAATAAAGTTCATGCCCCTGGTATAATCTCAATTGAAAATTATACCATTAACTATTAAATAAGAGAAAAAAATTCTTCGTAAAACACTTAATTATATTCTCTCACAATGTAAATGTTATCTACGATGATAATTACCTTACACTGAATAACATGAGATCGGTATTATTTCTTATAGATAAATAGTATCCATTCGTTAGATGTTATTTCTGAAGAAGATTCATCAATCTTATTGCATTTGAGCAAAATCAAAGGATGGTTCATGTTATAGAGGGTTATTTCCTTCTCATGGTAATTTCTGTTTTATCTATATAAGGAATGAAAATAAATAAAAAAATTTGTATCAAATTCCACCAAAAGGAGTTTCACAGGGTTCGTTGGGTTGTTTAACCTACAAATTTGGATAGGGAAGAAGTAATATACAAAGGATGAAATAATTTCCCATTTTTTTGTTTTCACCAACTACTCTACTTCCATGATTTGTGGTGGGGTTTTAATAGTTCTACTAGGATTTCTTTTTATTAAGGAATGTGTATAACCATAATAAAAATGATAGTTTTATAATATTTAATAAATACCTAGTGTACCTTTAACAACATTATGGTCAAGATCCACTTTAGTAGTTTTGATTGCACAAGACCACCATTGATGACTTGGAGGTTATTGGTTGTCTCCAAAATCTATTTGAATACTTCATTGATTTGAAATTTTTTCCGACTGCATGAAGTTGAAACAATGAACAATGCACTAAGGGTTGAAGGTAGCATATATTTTCTCGATCACATTAGTGGGATTATCCCATCAGGAGTCACTATTTAGGGGTACTTTCTTCAATCACCTAAAACATTTCCTTATTCCCTATAGGAAATTTAGGGGTTGAATTATTCTACACTTTTGACTTGTGGGATTTTGAGACTTCATATCACTATTATATTTAACAATATGACCACAAGAATGAAACTCCACTTTCTGATTTATATCCCCATGATACCATTGAGATTCACTAATCTCTATTTCGTCTCTGATGGAACATTGGAAAATTCCCTCTATGCAATCAAAGGCTCATATTTACCTGACTATTATTCAAATCTTTTTTATCCCACCAAATTTTTGTTCAACCATGAATTTTGGGGTAACAATAAATATAGAGGAATATCATGTAATTACTGTGTTTTTTTAATTGTACACCCAAATATATTCGTTATCATTTTTCATTAGGGTAAGGAAATCCCTTTCCATTTTATGTTAGAGAGTGTGAGAAGAACATTTGTCATTTTTTTTTCAAAATTACATCCATCTCATATCTTCGATCACATCCTTAGACTTTGTATTATTGATCAATATCCACCATTGACAATATTATCTAACCATAAGATAAATAGTCAGTAGAAACATTTCTTTCTCATAACATTAAGGGATGGAGAAGTACTTCTCAATTGAGTAAGTCCACTGTTCAGTGATTAAGGGATCAAATGATCTATTGAAATTCAGAGGCCTTTTTCAGATAATTATTTATATTAAATATTTTTGTTTCTTATGCTTATTTGGGTAGTCATATCAACCAAGGATTATATTAAGAACCTAATTCAACATAGTGATTTTCATCAAAATGTTTTCTACTCCTACTTCTATAAGGTTGGGAATCTCATTGGGGCATTCATCACATTTCCCTTTATATTGGTTATTTACTTGATTTATCCAATTTCAAAATAATAGAAAAAAAGGGAAATTCGGGATGAGTATTTTTATATTATTAAACACATAATTGGTAATGAAATGAAATTAATGAGATAACTAATATATTACATGTATATACCTAACTTATGAATTTCTAGGACATAATATATGTTATCCATGATCTATATCCATGGAAAAACTATTATGGGAATGATTTGGTTCCCTTAATAATTTTTCATATTGACCTTATGAATATTTAAATTAATATCCCTAAGGAGTGTCAGACTATGTGTGTATCAAGGCCCATCTTCATACACCAGTTCCCAATTGAGTCTAGATCAGTGCGGTGTTTTCTGGTTTTACCCCAATGTATGGGACAAAGCCACATCCACTTGTCATATCTAGATAGGTATTTAATTTCTTGATATCCCATGTACTCTACACTTTACTATAACTTAGGGATTGTTTATTATACTTTTTTATCACTATGTATTTCCCTAATATTTTTTAATCCCAATCCAAAAATTAACTAATCCTCCCTTTTATAGTAACTTTTACAAACCAATCCATTATTATCCCTAAAAAAAATAATTTATTTTGTAAGATTACACAAATACAACATAGAATCACAAGAATTATAATATATGTTGGAATTATATACATTACAAGACATCGTAAAATAATAAATGCATCATCATTATTTAAAACCAATTTAACAATATCATACTTAGAGTAGAATGGGATACCCTGGGGACATACATAATAATGGGGTGAGTTATAAATCCAAATACGAGAATAATAATGTCATAAAAGAAATAAATTAATACATGTTCAAAAATAGATATATAAATGGCGCATAAAGGGGTAAAAATATTAAATATGAACAATGAGACATGATATAACCTGATAATCATAACAGCAACATGGAAATTTCGAGACATAAATCACTGCATCATATACATATTAAAAGGATAACTACCATGCAATAATGATGTAAAATGTACCAAAATATATTTGGATAACTCATTAATCTAATACATGATATCACGTGAGACAAAAACAATACCGAATATATTTGAACGCAATATAATGATTGGGGAACCCTTAACTTTCATTTCATTGTCAAGATTCATTGTGCCACATAGACCGTAAAACATGAAATAATTCATCATAAACGTTTATTACACAATCAAGGTGTGTGGAATCCGTACATGTAAGTCCCATGAAGTATAAGTGCATAATAGTGAACACTCTTCATAGAAAATGGGTATGAGTATTGAATACATAACTATTTGGCATGGAAAATTATATTGAAATTTTAGAAGAATAATGGGGGAGTATGAATATTCATGGGAGAGATTTTATCAGAGTGAAAAGTGTCTCTCATCATTTATATATAAAACTTATTATATGATTTATGTAGAATAACATATCACAAAAATTGTAAATAATGGTAAAATGTATAATATAATTAATATAGATGAATAAATAGAAGAATGAGAGGATCCATTACCATGATAGTGTGATTTGAAATGATTGGTCAGAGCATATTGAGAGTATGTGGGAACAATTGGAGGAATATAGTGAGGGGAGGTTAGAGTAATTGTGTCCTACAAATAATTATAGTGATGATAAAGGTTATCTTGTGTGGTTTTATGTCGGAAATGAAAGGTGAAATGTTTATTATTTCTCAAACAATGTTTTGGAACTCTATAGAATAAAATAAGATAAAATCACAAATGTTCTCATGGGTCAAGCCTATGGTTTCTTTCATAGAGGGTGATTTCATTATTTTATAATTCCAAAGTCCAAAAGTATTAACATGATAACCTTATTTATGTGGAGGTGATCCATGATCTTAATGAAATGATTTTAAAACCTGAAAATATATTATAGAATTTGGAGGATTCATAAAATCCATATAAAATTAATCAAATTAACATAAAATGGACTAATTTTAAAGGCAAATCATATATTTGTTTGTGGATCCAATTTATAGAACTCATTACGTCACTTTTGGTTCATTATGATATCATAATACACACTATATATTTATATAGAATTTAATTTTTACTTGAATATTAAAATGACTTATAAATTATGAAAAAATACCATTTGATAATTTTATCTTTTTGACTCCAAAATAAAAAATATTTTCATAAAATAATTTTCTTAATATGTTTATTTTTACTTTTATAATGAAAATTGACATTAATTTTGAAATTATGCATTTTTTTATAACAATAATTTGAAACCCGTATAAAAATTAAATTTTACTTCAAAATGTATTGTGATATATTACATTTATTAATAACTATCTAATAAAGGAATTTTAGATAAATAATATTTACATTAAAAATATATTAATTCATCAAAATATACTTCTAAATTGAAATTTTATCTAATTAAATATACAATTTTCTTTTTATTACATAAAAATTAAAATCTTTTATAATATAATGCTAATATTTAAAAAATACAATATGATATTTAAAATACTATATAAATTTTCATATTATTATTTTCTTAATACATATCTCTTTAATCCACCCAGAAATTACATAAGATTAAGTTGTGTGACTATGAAATTTTCATTTGGTGGTTCGACATGCATGGTATGGGCCATGATATCGATGAAATTCATCTTCTCCCATAAACGGTATCAATCATGCATAAGTTGACGGATCTCAACATGTGCTTGATTAAGGGAAAATTTCGTTGATTCAATTTCACTTGAAAGCTATGATAAATGGGATTCATATGCTATAATAGTACAAGTTGGGTCCATCACATCCTTTTTTGTGTGAATTGGATTTATTGAAACCCTATATTTATCCAAATCATAGAATCACTATTCAATGATGTATTATCACTGGGTTTTAGTCTTAATAGTCATTTAAATATGGTATGATATAATAAATCCAAATAAGTAAACGGGTTTTATATAACATTATATAAATAGTAAAACATTTAATTAAATCATAAGTGTGATTTTATTTTCAAACCGTACATATTTTTATGCTATTCAATAATAACAACAATATTCATTTATTAGAATACTGTAATATTTTCCCAATATTGGATATTAATAACTTTGACAATTTTTCACATCTTTAAGAATATTTATATCATTATTCATAATTTTATACTATTTTAAATATGGATATATCATTTAACAATGTATAATATATATATTATATTGTTTTCAAATTTCCTTATTTCAGTCTATATGTGTGTTGGTTATATTATGTGAAAAAAAACTGAAAATGAATTATTTCAATTACTTTAGTGAAGAATAATGTTACAATAATAATAAGACAAATATTTAATATAATATTTATATAAACATAAAAAAATAATTAATATATTTTTTTATAATAATAATATTTTTCATGTAACCATAATCATCCATAATGGTATTTCAAAATAGTTTTCATGTAGTAGGCTAAGCTAACAAAAATATTAACCAATTTTTCTTGATTGGAAAGCATGGTTATGGAGGGGTTTCTTTTGAAATAATATAATTACATTAAAATTATAATGATTTCAGTTTAATTATTTTGAATCGTATTTTGATATGTTTATAAAATTTATGAATATCTATATGATAAATGGAAAACGTTTCATTATAGAGGGAGTGATCCTCACCTACAGATGATTAGAATTCCCACTACTTAATGAGTGAGTGGCGGTGAATCCAGATGTCAAATTAAAATTTTATGGTCATAATTATATTTTATATATCATAATTATTCATAATAACCATAATTAATAAAATCCATGAAATTTTTTAATGAAAAAATGATGTCTCGTTGTGGAGGCAGTAACACACACAACACACGAATGATGTTTATTTGTTTTTTTAAAGTGGATGAAATGAATAAATATGGGATATAAAAATAATATAACAACATATCTATAAAATAAATATACTGTTTTCATCATATTATTATGGTTACATAAAATTTGAAGGAGTATTATTTAGATGAAAGGATTAAAAGGAGATAACACAGACATTGGAGACTTGATTTTCCCTTGTAATATCCATCTAAATTGATGCGACTAATCTGAATATTAGTTATTTGATGATTATGGTCATGGTATTTTTCTCTAGGGTGAG
This sequence comes from Viscum album, assembly GCA_963277665.1. Classification (NCBI taxonomy): domain Eukaryota; kingdom Viridiplantae; phylum Streptophyta; class Magnoliopsida; order Santalales; family Viscaceae; genus Viscum; species Viscum album. Next base: position 31,590,030 of record OY728140.1, on the reverse strand, counting down.
TAAATTTAAATACATTTATGGATTAATTAGAAGGAGAGGTGTATTTTTTGAAAGTCTGAAAGTGATCCCCACTATAAGAGTGAAAATGAGAACTATTGGAAACCTGCTTTATAATTTAATAATTTCAAGACATTGTACAGAGGTAAATAGATTCAATTTTTAGAAACTATTGATTTTAAATTTTATTTATGTTCCAAATGTGTCAAAAAATGTATTTCCACATATTTTGTATACATTGAATAATTATTTACCATTATTTTTTCACATTTTAGTACTTTACTTTTAAATTTTATAACTTGTTTTTACCTAAATTAGTTTATGTTTTATTAAACATATAAGAGAAAACATATTAAAAAATTTGGGTCTAATGTAACTATATTTATCAAAAATTTCATCCAATAAAATTTATAAATAATAGAAAATAAACTTTCATTTTATTATATATATTTTTTAGAAATAATATTTTAGAAGATAAGGTCACTTTGACCATTATAGATTATTTATCTTATTCAGTATTAACAACCATATAAATAACTATAAAAAATATTTACTTATATTACTATAGATCTTAAAATATTAATTATTTAAATTAGTTACATGTAATAGACTCAATATAAATTCCATGGTAATAATAAAACAAGAATTTTAAAATATGTCCTCTCATTTTTTGGTAAGTAACATTAATCCCAATAATATAATTATTAAACCTATTGTCGAAATTTTCCTTGTCAAATAGTATGAATAGAATTATCTACTTTATTTGAAAGATTTTTTCTTAATAAATTTCAATTTATTGAAAAATTATTCATAAATATGGCACAAGTAACGTACAAAAATATGTTTCAAGAAATAATTTATTTTCGTGAAAAAATAAATATGATTAAGAAAAAATTATTAATGTTATTGATTCAAATAATTATAAAAAATTAATTACTTATTAATAAATTATATCAAAAAATTATTTCATCATGTTAATTTTAATTAATAAAATAATTCAGAAATAATATTTCATTAAATTTATAAATAAACAGTCAAAATAAAGAGCATATGTTAATAAATCGATGATATTATCTTAAAATGATTTATGATACATTATAATATATAATTTTATAGGAAAAAGGTCTCAAAAAAATCAATGTATTCATATAATAACATACTCTTATAAATTTGATGAGGTTATTAAAATTAATATATTAACTATTAATATAAAAATGACATATTTCCAAAAAGTCTAAAACATTCATAATAATCCAATTTTGTTGGGAGGAATTAGAAACAAATATTAATTTATCAAATTTATGTTTTAAAATTTTTAAATATATATATTTAACTTAAAATATAAATGTTGTTAATTTTATTGAAAAAACATTCTATATTAAAACATATAAATTATTTACCCTCTAAAAGTAATCACTAATAATGGGTTTCTATAAGTGTGTTTATTTTATATTTCTCTATAATGTGTTTTTGTTTGCATAAATTTAATATACCATGTAATAGGTTCTTTTGGAAAAAAATTATAAAGGATCCAAATTCTAGGGTCTTTACATATATATGGTTTACACGTAGTCTTTACATCTTCCCAATTTGTTCCTACAACGCACCAAACGATTATTTATTACAAAATCTAAATTTTTTTCTCATATTTTTCAGAAAAAATTCTCTTCCATATCCATATTCATTATTTTTATAAGAATATATTTTTATAAACATAAATTATTTCATAAGGTCAATTTTGATAAAATAACATTCTATTCTAAATTTTAATGTATTAATTTAATGTCTTCACAACAAATCATTTTTAAGTTATTTACAATAGTTTTAAAAGAATATATTTTTTATGTTTTCAATATAAAAATAGTTCTGAGTATCATGAAAATTTCATGATTTTTTTTATTTTCTAAGTTTTATGATATTCCAATTTAATATATATTCCAATTAGTCATTTAAATTTTCAAATTAAATGGATATAATTTTAAAAAAAAAAATCAAATATATTTCACTATATATATATATATATATTCATCCAAATAATATTTTCTTACATTAGTAATGTTTATTTTAAATATTCTATTATCGGAATCTATTTAAAAAATAAATTTGTTATCATTATTATTAATACCTCGTAAAAGAAGTACTGGGAGTTATTTATAACATAATATTTGTAAATATTTTAATCAAAATTCATTTTAAAATCATATCTTTCATTTTGATCTCTATTTTCTGAAATAAATGTCTTTCCAAGAACACGTTATTTTCAAGAGAACTAATTTTCATCTTTTTCCATGTTATTTATTGTTAAGTATATATTATATATCATTTTATAGTATTTACATGATTCTATACTACATAATATATAAGGTTTAAACACCCTATTTAATAAAAAACATATCGGGGGTGTTTATAAACAATAGTATCAAATTTATTAATTGTTTCAGAAATATAAATATATTAAACTGTTAGATATTTAAAATATGAATATTGATTTATATGGAAGGTTTAATATTCTTTGTGTAAAGATTAACATTTTGTATATTAGTTTTCCTAATTTAATGTTTATTGTTAAGTCATCTTGATTATTCATTTAATGGTTAATCATTTTCTTCATATGGTGAATGAATTTGAATTAGTAGTTTATGGTTTGTTCCGAATGTCAGATGTCTCCCTGGTTTATTTGTATATATAAGGAGAAAAAATATCTTGGGTATTTGGAATATGCCGGACTTATTTATGTATGATTTCTTGGCACAATCCCATGACATTAAGATTATGTTTTCTAGGATTATGCATACTACCAGTAAGAAATTATTTATAATAACAATCCTGATTAAATATGCTAGTATGTAATCCATTAATATATTCAACTTTTATTATGATTATATATATTACATATTTCATTATATTTTATCAATTATATATTGTTTATGACTTATGTATCCAAGATTTATTCCAATCTATCTGTTCCCTTAATGATCAATTTAACATTCCTATTCTTATTTTTCAATGAAAATTATTTTGAATAATAATATTATGATTAATTATTTTAGAATAATATTATACATGGATACTTTTTAGAAGATGTTAAAGACTTACTGTATAATATGAAATTCTTGGTATTGTGGAAAAAAATATCTATTATATGAGAATGATATCAGTTTTTCTATGTAATGATTTCATTAATTATCTGAATATATAAACATAAAAATGATTTTTATTATTAATTTATTAAATCATTTTTTATATTTTGTAATTGTGGAAAATCATTAATGGATCACTTGAGATGATATCAAAACCAATATAAAAATATAATTTTTTAGTATTAGACCACGGTGCATGGGTTTGGGCCACTACATATCTCTTTTCCGGGAATATGTTGATATATATCTTGAGGTGTTTCCCCCTCATGTCGTAGACTGTGTTGTTTATTTTTATAAATAACTCAATATTATACCTTGAAAATATGAAATACTCTTTATAGAATATACCTAATTGAATTGAAGATGTAGAAGAATCATCACCTAGAGATTTTATATAAGGTGTTTATATATCCATGTACTTCATAATGGGGTTCACAATTCTTATTAATTTGGATTATGTATGGATTATTGATTATGTACAATAATTATCACAACATTTATTAGATCATATTCAAGTACAATTACCAGATACCCTATATTGATGACTTGTTTGATCTACTCCAACGATCTCAATTCTTATCAATGATATAAAATCTATCCATAATTCATTAATAAATGATGAAAAGAGGGGATATAACCATGATCGAATTTTTTATATTATATGGGAACTATGAATTCATTGTGATTCATTTGATATATACAAATTCTTCATTCATATATTTCATATTTTTAATTTTTTTATGACATTGAGAAAGTAAAAACAATAATAAAATTATAAAAAGGTTGAATTCTATTTATAGAGAGTATCAATTTTTATTCATGTAGTAATAAAAAATATTGAATATTTATATTACTAAAATATCGATGTGAATGATGAATGAACAATTATAAAATCTATAATTGAGGTCCTCCATTTTATATATTACCTGGAATACTTTCAATGCTTTGTAATTTAGGTTTCATTAGTTTCAAATCCGGTAACCCTGTTCACATGAGAGGGATTAATGATCCTTTGGAAAGTATAATGTGAATATAGTTTAACTAAGTGAAATATATGGCTTGTTACTATAACTATTCTAATACTATCATTTGGTGGAAATGTTTTTTTGGAAGTGATGCATAAAATATTGGATTGAGGTGTATCCTTATGAAGCATTATGTAGTGTTAGCTAATGCATAATGTCAATTAATGGTCAATGAGAAAATATAAACAATTAATGACTTTGATATAAAAATGGTAATATTTTTATTAATGATATTTTAGAATCATCTCTATAATGAATAGTGTGATAATTATAGCAATAAAAATAAATTAAATTATATATTCAAACATAAAGAGTTGAAGATATGGTCAAATAGATTTTTGGATTTGATGAATGACTATAAATACTCACTTTATTACCATCCTAGAAATATGAATAGTGTGTATGATTCTCTACGTAGGTAGGATCATGATAGCATATCCTTGATGATGTTTGAAAGAGTCCCAGTCCTCAAAGATTATAAAATGTTAGGACTTGCAAACATAACATATGTGTATAAATCATAACTTTTCCATATGACTATAAAACTGAAAATCCATGTGAAGATAAATGAGTAATAAAAGTATGATATAGATAAAAAAATAACGGTATGAAATATTCTAGAGTTTTACCTAGAAAATAATGGAATTTAAATATCTAGGGAATGAAAATGGGTTCCTCTAAAAATATAAATGAAAAAGTATATTCTATATGATGAAAATAACTAATAAATTTCTTATCCATAGTAGAAAAATATATTTACAAATATTTTCGAATCCTCTACTATCAGAAAACATGATGTTGAAGATTTTATAGTATATATCTCAATTTATGGTTTTCCCATAAGTTAGGGATGATAATCATATATATATGGTGATAAAAAAACAATGACAAATACCTATAATAAATTTAGGAAAATCATCATGTATTTCATCCTAGGTCTTACTAATACCTGTAAAATATATAAATACATTTGGTTTATTGTTAATCACTTTAATAATATTCACATTTAATTTAAATTTTAGATGTTTATTTGTATTTCTCAACATGCCATGATATATATAATAGATGTGGTAAATCCTAATGGAGTAATAATTTATATTATATCATATCTAGATATAAGTTTTAACTCAATGTTCTAGAGAGTTATTCAATAAGCTTTGTATAAAATGGTGTGATTAATCACATTTTATAATCTTCTAACTAGTAGGAAAATTGATAGGACCGTTAATACAATAAAATATACACAATTAAAATTTTCATTGGATTTTAGAGGAGTTTAGGTTCAATATATTTATATATTTTGGATATGATAGATAAAAATATAAAATGTTCCATTCAAATAGAATTATATGAGTATTTTTATAGGAAGATGGGAAGAACTCTGGCTTTTGGGATGAAATTTGAGAGAATAAGCAATTAAGATCAATTATTTCTCAAGAGATGTCATATAATATCTAAAAAATTTCAAAAAATATCAAAGATACACAAATTTGAAATAAAAAAATATAGTTAATCATAAAAAATATTTTGAGTTCAAAGTTGGGGGAATGGTTTTCCATTGACTATCACCATGAATGAGGGTTAAGATATTCATGAATAATGGGATATTGATATGATGATATATTTCCCCTCAAAAAACCATTACAATCTAGATATGGTATCTTATCACCTAAAACATTCAACCAACCTCTCACAAGTGCAAGATGTGCTCAAGTAATTACTTTTAAGAAATTTTATAATGATCCATCACATGGTCAGATCATAGAAGAAATAAAATAGGGACATGATATCTATTACTAAAAAAATTCAATATATATATTGTAATATAGAGATAAATTTATACTAACCAAGATTAGTCATATAGTTAAATTTATATAGAGTAATAATATATTTTAGGAATTTGTTTAAGAACCTGAAGATGTAGTGGGGAAAAGGTTCCTTAATCTAATTTCTCTAGAGTAATGAAAGTTCAATGTAGTTTTTCAGGAGGCTAAAACGTAATATGCCAAATATTCTTCTAATTATGATGTGTAATATATTGTTTCACATGAAATAAAAAACTATAAAAATCCATGATATATTTTATTGAGAAATAATATTACAATATAAGATAAATGTTAATACATTATGTAATAAACCAAGTATTTCCTCCATATATATATTCAATGTTCAGTTGATTCCACCACACACAACATGGAAACTAAAAAAATGTTGAGAATTGTAAGGTATTCATATAATTGATAGCTATAAATTATGGTAATAGAATTATGGATATATATATATATATAATAATATTCCCAATTAAAAATGACATAACTAGTGTAGTTAAGGAACTATTGAATTCTATATAATAAAAAATAGGATCTATTAATTGTTCTTTAACTGCACTTGTTGAGTAAATATTGAAGGATAACATTATTATACATTATACCCTCTCAAAATCTAAAACCATTTTGAAACTTTTCATTATCTTAAAATTAATTTTTTAAATTTACAAAAAATAATAAGAGTGTTAGTTGAATAATGTAAAATACCATTTTTTCAAATAATATGACCCTATGATATGATACGTATATATGTTTTAATTATAAATTTATGAAAAATATTTATAATAAAAAAATATGAATATTTTATATTACATTATAATATAAAAAGTGTTGGATTTACCTTTTTAATTCATTATGTCGAAATTATATAATAACGACCATTTTATTATTTGGTTATAAAGGATAAATATTTTGTGTAAAAAATAGTTACCATGATGAAACTAACATTGTAAAAATAAGTAATCATATAATTGAAGTGTGAAAAAAATAAAAAAAATTTATATTTTTTAAGAGGCTTAAATTTTCATTATCTTATATACAATAAATTATATCTCAGGTTTGGTGTCACTATGATTAAGTGTGATATCCCATTTTTTAAAATCATTAATATTTAAAAAATTTCACTCCTTTTCAATTATTAAGGGGAACTCCATACTTGGATTCCACTCACACAAAATCTCCATATGTTTAGCACATACTCTACCCAACATAATCATAACACATAAAACAAACATAAAGTAAAAAATGCCCAATAATCATAACATAATCATTACACATAAAACAAACATAAAGTAAAGATAAAATTTCCACATTGCAATCGCAAGATATCAGTTCAAGATATTGACATAATCAATTCATTTAAAACATTAAAAAAGAAGTGTTTTGAATCAATGTTTCCCATACCACTATGAAAATTTTAAAAGAATTTTACACTTTAAAAAACTCATGTCTATATAAATAAATCTTTCATATCATTTCTGTAACACCCCACGCTTCGGTGGTATGTTTCCCATTGAATAATACAGTAGATTGTACTGTACGCAACATGGAGTTTTAACACACCACAACCAATCAAACTAGTCATTATGAATAGTAATACCCACTTTTTGAATTTTTATAAATTTTAATTTTCAAAATGGACTTCATTTTTGGATTTAGAATATCAATATTAGCTTCCGATGAATTTTTTGTTTTCTGAAAAACATCTATTTTTGATGAATAGTGAAAAACACTACGTTATTGTTTAAAACCAAATTTTTATTTAAGTAATTAGTTATTTTGTTTTAATTTATTTTAGTTTAAAAATAGATACATATTACCTATATATGTTGAATGTAATTCATTGGAGTCATTTTATAATAAGTTTAAATATATAAAATTTTATTGAATTTTATACCGTCTTTAACGCACCTTCTAAGAGTGTTTGAAAATTTTCCAAAAACATAATATTAACGTTTTTGTGAGTTTAATCTCAAAAATCCAAGAGGCACAGTTAATATCAGTAAGTAAAATGTGGTTCGATTAAATGAAACTAATTTTTTGGGGTATAGTAACTTTTGACTTTTATTTACCACGGTTAAAAGTAAATATGAAAATTAAGTGTAAAAATGATATTATAATGACCATAAAAAATGTTTTAATTCTATTGGATAAGTTTAATTAGACCAAAAATAATAATAGGAATAAAATATGACCCCTTTGGTCCACTTGGATTGGATTAGGACAGTTATTATTATTTTATTAAAAGAAGTGTTAAAAGTGTTAAATTCAATGTTCAATAAATAACAATTTTTAATATAGGGTAATATATAAGATAGTTTCGACTATAAATATTCATTAGAAATATAAATATTTCCTACATAATGGTATTTTATTTATAATTTTTAGACATTAAATAATTTAATTTATTTATTACACAATGGTGATGTTGTAATTACCTTATAATGAATGATAAAAATAATTGATATTATAAATATCCAAAAAAATGTAATTTGAGACTTTTTCTGAATTCCACTAATTATATAGGTTAATATGACATTTTAGGGTTGATTAAATAATTTTTTTAAGTAATCATGTGGTTATGATTTTCACAAAAACCAAATACAAAATAGTGTCAGAATTGAAAAAAACGAGTTCTTAAACAAATTATATATTATTGGTTGATATAATATTCATGGAAATATGTGGTTCATCCAAAGGAATTTATAAGGGTATATATATAAATAATTAACCACTTGGGGTTTTCTTGGAAGTTTATAGTATGTTTATTAACATTATAATATAAAAATACAAAAAGACATAGTAAATGTCAAACTATTTAACTAAGAATTAAATCTAAAACATAAGATTGATATGGTGGCCTAAAACTATATAAAACTTATTGGATGAGATTTTTTCGTCCAATAAACTCCTTTTCCTCTAAATAAATTATTCTTGAGCTATTAAAAACCAAAAGTTATTTTATTATAATATATTATTTCAAGATTTTCCTTAAGTGACCCTCACCGCTCTTATAAAAGGGAACTTCCCCTTCTCTCATAATCACACATCCAAATCCATTTGTCATTGCCATAACCTGCACAAATATCCCCCAAATATTACTCTCATAAGCCTAGAGTCCATACATAGAACAAAAACCCAACCTACGGAGCCCTTTTGATCAACTCAAAAAGAAACACCCAAGTAAGAGGTAATAATTTCACCACCCTCTTTCAAGTTATTTTCTTCTTCCACATCCTATTAATTTGTTGTTTCCATACCATAAAATAACCACAGTGCCTTTCACAGATTGTGATGTTATTATAAATATGTTAAAATCATATTCATTATTCTATCCATCCTATAAATGACAAAGTCTCCATACGTGCGTACACATGGATTACCGTTTCCACGTCCTGGTGTAGTTTGTTATTCAAACACTTCATTATTTTGATAGGTATAATAACGAATATTGTTAATTTAAATAATAAATATAACATGTTAATGATTCTTTATTTATGATATACCATCCAATTAAGTACGATTTCACCATCAATATAACAATATTGTCACTCGTGCGTTTGTACAGATTACCATATCCATGAAGGTGATACGACTCATTCCCCATCATAATCATTCATGAATAATATTCATTTTATGATTAAAAATATTTTTTAAGAACATAATATCATTCTGGATATGATTCAAATACCAACTATTCATAACAAACATGGATCATTTAACCAAGAATATAAAGGAAAACGAATCAGTTAAAACCCAAAATGATGATACAGCTAAAATATTATTAACAAAGCAATATTGGTAGATCATATATGATATAATATTTATGTATATGATTCTTTTATAATTTAATAAAAATAAATTTACTATTATAAAAGTGTTTAATATAACCCTGACCACGGAAAAGTTCAAGGTAAGGGTTAATTCTACAATCTTTTTACATATCCAAGGTTGTTAATACGTAAGTATATTCTGGGACCACTTTATTATCCACATCCGTGTTTTCTTAAAATTTAAATTCACAACATTATTACTATTTACTATACTAGGGTTTAAAGTCATATATACCAATATTTGGAAAAATATGTTTGGAAATTAATCTTTCTGTTGTTTTCCAAACAAGGTACTTTATGACCTTCTCGACCAAAATAATGTAAGAATGTCTTTTTTAAACTTATATGGCAGGTGGAGCTATTTTCTGCCATTATAACATCATCGAAGCATCCCATACAAGCTTATAATAATATTTTCAAAATAAATTTTTTCTTTTATAATTTTATGAATTCTAGATTTTTTCAAAATAGAAAGTGACATTTCTATAAAAAAAAGTTTGGATTTCATCTATGTCAACATCATTTGATGTATTTTATGCTTGTTTGAAGTTGATTTATTATGATACAAATCATCCACGTTTTATTGATAGTTTTGGGATATTTTTGACTGTGGATGTCTTATTTTTACTCCATTCACGGTTTATGGATAATGTATTGACATTTCTAATGCTAGTTTTAATACAAATGTTTATGTTATGTTTAAGGAATGTGTTGAACTTAGTAAGTGACCAGTGGATCCCACTATAGATCCTTGATCCATCGGTAGGTATCATGAGAAAACTAGTGTCTTGGCATAAGTCCCTGACAAAATTTTATTTGTAGTCCTGGAACAAGGCTTTGACAACGTGCTTGTGACGTCTGGCATTCTACATTCCATCATTTAGAAATTGGCTATTGATATTTCATGTGAATGTTAGACTAGTAAAATATCCATGTTAATAAGTAAATGGAATTATTTGATTTATATTGGCCATATAATAATGATGTTTAATGTTTAAAAGGATTAAGTTTCAGTCTTAAAAATTCCATTAAATATGTATACTTATTTATGAAATTTTTCTCTATATTGTTATCCGTACAGTGTATCAGAGATCACCCCTTTCTATGTTTTATTTTTCCCAGGACTTGAAGAAGTATATTTAGACTGGCCTGTAGGGATAGTCTAAGGGATATGAATGTGGTGAATGAAGACAATTTTGTTGCAGTTTTTTATTTTATAATGTAATGTTAAACTTATGAATGTATCTAGTACTTCCAAGGATACTAAACTGATCGGTCTTTCAGGATTTGATCCCTTGTGATCATGCCAAGGTTATTAATAATGCACTGACTCTAGGTAAATGGGGAATGGGAAATACAGTTGGAATCAGAGGATGTTTAGTATAAACTTTGGAAACTATATTAAGATAAACTCTGATTAGAGCACATTACTCTAAGATAGACTTAGAGGATTAGTATAGAAGAACATCCAAGAATTTTAGTAATTAGAGATTTTGTTTCTTTTTCAAGAAATACATCCATGTTTGGATACGAGTAGGTAGAGGAAACATTGGAATAAATATAGCTAGGAGTGAAAACTCTGACAAGGAGTTTCGGGCTTGACCTAGGGTATCCTGGTACAGGACAACGTGCCATGTTGCACTCTTGGTTACGACACTCTCGAGAGATACACTTAGGAAAATTCACATTTTCTTTACAAATTATAATGAAAGATTCATGTGTATATAATTCCATAAAGAAAAGATTTTCAGGATTATGGATTATATCCATAAACTGTTCAATTTATTTTAATTGTTTTACAAGTTTGGATTTATGTATTGTGATTCATAAACTAATATAGGGTATGAATTTTTTTACGAATGGCACCTAGTGGAAGGAATGGAAACTGTATCAATGTAAGTAATCCATGTAGGTATATCCCTCATAATCAAGATAATTATAGTGGAGCTGGTGATGTAACTAGTGATGATCATCTTATCAGCATACTGGGACAACTAACTCGGGTTATGAATACTAACCTTACCCGTATGGAGCACCCTAATTTACTACGCGAAGGATCAATGTTAGACCGTTTCATGAGGAAAAACACAAAAAAATTCAATGTTAGTAAAAATTTATTAGTAGTTGAGCAATGTATAAATTCCTTATAGAAAATATTTCATGCTTTGTGGATTGGAGAAAGAGAAAATGTTGTCATGGCAGTTTATCTCCTTACTAGAGAAGCAGATCAAAGGTGGTCATTAATTCAAAACACAAAAGCAGATGAATAAGTATCAAACAATGAATGGACGGTGTTTAATGAGATTTTCATATAAAATACATTCCTCGTGATCATCGAGCAGATATGAAAAGACAATTTATGAGTTTGAGGAAAGAGGAGGATTAGAATGTTACAAAGTATGAGGTTAACATTACAAGGGTAGAATAGCATGAAGATGATTATATATGTAACCCAAGGAGTATGATTAATCTATTTTATGATGGGTTTAAACCATTTCTCCATCATGCATTAGTCTCACAATCCTTCTAATCGTATGAAAATATTGTCCCATTCGCTGAAGATAGAAAAAGAATTCTCTAACTCATATGATTTTAAAGCAATGTAGGTGAAAAAGAGATCTGTTGAACTTTCGGGAAATGGAATTAAAGAAACTACGGGAAAATTTTAATATCCATCCAATAGTAAATATGGGAAGAAACACTCGGGTACTTGTCTGAAGGTAATGAGAGTCTGTTACATGGGTGGTGAAAAAGGCCACAAGGCTCATGATTGCAAGGGGAAGAAAGAGGCTATCAATGTTGAATGCTACAATTATATAAAAAGGGGAATTATGCAAATTAATGTCCTAAGCACCAAGTGAACATACCTCAGAAAAGGCTAAGGGAGAATGTCCAAGCTTATTTTATCACTACTACTGAGGCTGAAGCTCTGAAAGACATTGTGGTAGGTAATTTAATGGTTTCATCATGTTTACCAAATGCTTTATATGATTCTGGACCATAGCATTGTTACATATCTTCCTTGTCTGCTATGAAAATTAGATATTTTCAATTTTACTTAACATGGGAGTTCTCATTCAAATCATTTAAGGGAAGTGGCATCGTAACAATGTTTTTTAAATCAGTTACCATTAGGATGTATAAATTTTCTTTATCTATTGATATCATCGTCATACCCCTGATTGTATTTGAAATAATCCTCAGAGTTTATTGGCTTTGGGACCATGATGAGAAAACTTATTCTAAGAAGGTGGAGGTTACAATTTTTCATGATGATAAGGAGTACCTTACCATTAGAGCAAAAACGTCACCACCTGAATCTTATCTAGATCCACCCCTAATAGCTCTACTATTTTCAATTATTAGGGAGGATGAAAAATGAAATAACTCTGGGTGAGCAATGTAATGTTCAAATAGAGTATGTACCTATTGTGAAAGAATATGTTTATGTGTTTCCTGGGGATTTTCCTGGACATCCTCCATAATGATAAATTGAGTTTTCCATTGATTTAATTAATGGTTCAATGCCCATATTTAAGACCCCTTATAGAATGGACACTGTGGAATTAGTGGAACTAATGAAACAACAAGAGGAATTGTGTAACAAGGGATTTATTCACTCTAGTGTTTCTCCATGGGGAGCCCATGTCCTTTTTGTTAAGAAGAAAGATGGATCTATGAGGTTGTGTATTGACTACAAGGAGAACATTGCTATAACAATAAATAACAAGTATCCCCTACCACGCATTGATGATTTATTCAACAGCTTCATAGGGCGCAATATTTTTCGATGATTGACCATCGATCTATATATCATTAGTTGTGTGTGAAGAAGGAAAACATTTGTAAAAAATCATTTCAAACCAGGTACATATAGTACGAGTTTACAGTAATGCCTTTTAGATTGACTAATGCACCCTCCACCTTCATGGATCTAATGAATTGGGTTTTCATGGAACATATTGATTACTTTGTTTTTGTATTTATTGTTGATATATTTGTACAATAAAAAAGAAATGAAGGTATTGAAAATCAATTGCACATTATTCTCAAAACCCTTAAAAGAAATGAATTATTTGGGAAGTTTAGAAAGTGAGAATTTTGGCTCCAAAAGATTTTTTTTCAAGGACATATTGTCTCTAAGGATGGAATCCGTGTTGATCATTCAATGACCAAGGTAGTACACTAATGTTAAGAATCGATGAGTATAACTAAGGTATGTAGTTTTACAGGTTTAGCAGGTTATTATCGATGTTTCGTCTGGAATGTTTCCTAGATGGCTAACCCATTAACCAAGATCACAGGCAAATAGGTTAAATTTGTATGGAAAAAATGGTGTGAAGAATGTTTTGAAGAACTAATGAAAAGATTAGTCAATTCTCTTATCTTGACTCTACCATCAGGGAATCATGGGTTTGTTATTTATAGTGATGCTTCAAAGAAAGGACTTCATTGTGTCCTTATACAGAATGATAGAGTTATTTCCTATGCATCATGACAACTAACAATTTATTAACAAAATTATCCCACTCATGATCTTGAGTTAGCAGCTATAATATTTTCTTCTAAGATATGGAGACACTGTCTCTATTGTGATAAAACATGAGATATATAATGATCAAAATAGTTTGAAGTATATTTTCTCACAGAAATTACTCAACAAGAGGAAACGATAATGGTTTAACTACTCAAAGATTTTGATTTCACAATACTATACCACCCTGGGAAGGAAAATAGGGTGTAAGATGCTTTGAGTAGAAAAGATCATGGATTTTCGAACAAGATGAGAGTGGAAAGGGATCCTATGTTCGTTGATCTAATAATGTTGGATATGGGAATAATCATGGTAGTTGAAACATCAATAGTTTTTCAAAATGTTTTTAAACTATCTTTACTAGAATGGATATAGAGTTCTCAGATCGATGATGAGGAGTTTCAAAAGACGATAAAAGCTGTTAATGATGGGATATTGAGTGAATTCATATATGAAGATGATGTTTTGAAATATGGGAAGAGACTTTGTGTTCCTAACATACATGATCTAAAAAGGGAATTGTTGGATGATGCTCACAGTTCCAATTTTCCTATACACTTTGGGGTCACCAAGATGTATATATATTTGAAGGAACATTTTTTGTGGGACTACTTGAAGATGGAGATTTATAATTTTGTGTCAAAAGGTACAGTTTGACACCAAGTGACTGTTGTAAGGAAACATCCTAGAGGAGTCATGTAACCTATTACCACACCTGAGTGGAAATGAGATTATATTATGATGGACTTTATAATGGGTCTACCAAAGAATCATAGAATGAATGATGCAATATGGGTTATTGTGGATCATCTTACCAAGTCAGCACATTTTATTTCTATAAGAGATGATATTTTACTCTAATGTATGGAAAGACTATATATTAATGATGTTGTAAGATTACATGGTATACCCCTATCGGTTGTTTCAGATTGCGATCCACGTTTTACATCATGATTCTGGAAAATTATCAGAAGTCCTGGATATTGAACTTCATTTGAGTACTACCTACCACCCTCAAACTAATGGACAATTAGAACGGACTATTCAAACCTTAGAAGAAAAGTTGATATCTTTCTCACATTACTTTCAAGTTATGTGGGCTCAATATTTACATATGGTAGAATTTTACTACTATAATAGCATCCATTCAAGTAATCAAATGGCACCATATAAAGCATTATATGGAAAGAGATTTCACACACCGACTAGTTGGGATGATGTTAGTGAATGAAAACTCGTAGGCCCCGAACATGTTGAGGAAACAATGGAAAAAGTGAACATTATCCAAACCCACATCAAAACAGCTCAATGTAGGAAAAAGATCTATGCCGATAACTAAAGGAAGGATTTGGAATTTCAAGTAGGAGATCATGTTTTCTTGATGTTATCTCCTTGGAAGGGAGTTATGTGATTTAGTAAGAAGGGTAAATTGAGTATCAGTTACATCAGGCCATTCTAAATTCTAGAACGAATTGGAGTAATAAAATATCATTTGGAAATGCTTCCAAGTCTCTCCAAAGTTCACGACGTGTTTCACGTATCACTTTTGAGAAAATACATGCCTTACTTAACGCTTGTACTCACCTATGAAGAAATTGAAATTTAACCTAATATGTCTTATTTTCATGAGCTGGTCAAATTCTTGATACCATAAAACAAGTGCTGAGAAACAGGACAACTCGTCTTGTAAAGGTTCTATAGAGAAACCCTAAGATGGAAGAGGCAATGTGGGAACCTGAGGAACTTATGATGAAGAACCACCCAAATATTTTTATGCAGGAATATTCTAGAAATTTTGAGGATTTAATTAATTTAAAAGGGTAGAATGTAACACCTCAAACATTAATGGTATGTTTCCATTTGAATAAGGTAGTAGCTTTGCGTTGCACGCAACATGGAGTTTTAACACACCACGACCAATCAAACTAGCATTTATGAATAGTAATACCAACATTTGAAAATTTTTTAATTTTAATTTTTAAAAATTGACTTCATTTTTTTATTCGGAATGTCAAAATTAGATTAGGGTTGATTTTTGGTATTTTTCTACAAAATTTCAATTTTGATGAATAGAGAAAAACACTACATTATTGTATAAAACTGACATTTTATTTATGTAATTAGTTATTTTATTTTAATTTACTTTAGGTAAAAATGATAAATAATACCTCTATATGTTCAATGTAATTCATTTGAGTCATTTTATAATATGTTTAGATACATAAAATTTTATTGAACTTTATACCGTCTTTTACCCACCTTTTAGGAGCATTTGAAAAAATGAATAAAACAAAATTTTACCACTTATGTGAGTTTATTTTCAAAACTCTAACATACACGATTAATATTAGTAATAAAATTTTGTTCAATAAGATGAAAATAATTATTTGTGAAGAGTAACTTTTGATTTTTATTTACCATAGTTAAAAGTAAATAGGGTAATTAAGGGTAACAATGCTAGTTTAATTACACAAAAACAAGTACTAATTCTATTCTATAAGTTAAATTCGACCAAAAACAACCTTTGGAATAAAATATGACCTTCTTTGGTCGACATGGATTGGATTATGACATTTATTATTATTTTATTTAAAAAATAGTTAAAAGAGATAAATTCAAAGGTCAATAACTAAACAATTTTTAATATGGGGTTATATATAAAATAATTTTGACTATAAATATTCATTATAAATCTAAAATATTTCCTACATAATCATGTTTTATTTATAATTTTTAGACATTAAATAAGTTAATTTATTTATGACATAATGATGATGTAGTAATTACCTTATTAATGAAAGATTAAAATAATTGATATTATAAATATCGAAATAAATGTAATTTGATCCTTTTGATTAATTAAACTAATTTTATAGGTTAATATGACATGTTAGGGTTGATTAAATAATTTGTTTGAAGTAATCATGTTGTTATAATTTTCACAAAAACCAAATACTAAATAGTGTCAAAATTGACATAAATGAGTTTTTAAAACAAATAATGTATTATTGGTTGATATAATATTCCTAAAAATATATGGTTCGGCCAAAGGACTTATATAAGTTTATATATATTAATAATTAACCACTTGGGGTTCTTTGGTTAGTTTATAGTATGTTTATTAACAAAATTATATAAAAATACAAAGATACATGTTTAATGTAAAACTATTTTAACTAAGAGTTAAATCTAAATGAAATGTTTAATATGGTGACCTAAACCTGTATAACACATATTTTTTGAGAGGTTATCAACCCATACCAACCTTAGAATCTAAATGAATCATTTTGGAGCCATAAGAAACCGAAATTTATTTTATTATAAAATAATATTTCAAGCTTTTCCTAAAGTGACACTCACCTCTCTTATAAAAGGGAACTTCCCCTTCTCTCACAATCACACCTCCAAAGTCATTTTTCTCGGCCATCCACTACCCAAATATCATAATATCTTCATTCACATTAATCTAGAGTCTATACATGGATTCGAAAGCTAGCCTATAGAGCCGTTTTGATCAATTCAAAAGGAAACACCTGAAGAAGAGGTAATAATTTCACCACATTTTTCAAGATCTTATGTTATTTCACTTCCTCTTTCATTGTTGTTACTATACAAAAATAATAAATCCAGTAGCTTCATAATATTGTGATGTTATTTTAAATATGGTACAACCATATTCATTTTTTTGTCCATCCTATAAATGAAAAAGTCACCATACATGCGTACATACGACTTACTCTCTCCACGTCACTGTGTAGTTTGTTATTCCAAAACATCATTACTTGGATGTTTAAAATAATGATTATAACTAATGTAAATAATAAATATAACATGTTAATGATTCTTTATATATGATATACCATCCAATTATATACAATTTCACCATCCTAATCATTCAATAATAATTTTCTTCTTATGATTAAAAATAATGTTTAGGAACATGATATTATTCTTTATATGAATCAAATACATTATATTTATAACAAAAAATGCTTCTATAACCAACCATATAAAGGAAAACTGATCAGTTAACACTGAAAATTATAATACTACTAAAATATTATTAACCAATCAATATTGGAAGATCATATATGATATTATATTTATGAATATGATTCTTGTATATTTTAATAACTATTATTTTACTATTTTATAGGAGGTTCACGAACCATTGACCAAGTAAAATTACAAGGTAAGGGTTAATTATACAATCTCTTTACTTATCTAAGGTTGTTAACACGAAAGTATCTATAGGAACCTCTTTATCATCCACATCCGTGTTTTCTTAAAAATGTAATTCAATATTTTTTTCTATTTACTAAAATATGGGTTAAATTCATTTATAACCTTATTTTTTCATATATGTTTTGAAACTAATCTTTCCTTCATTTTCCAAACAAGGAACCTTATTACATTCTCTTCAAAATTTAGGTAAGAATGCCTTTTTAACATATCTGGTGAGTGTATCTATTTTCTGCTGTTATAACATCATCGAAGCTTCCCATACAAGCTTATAAGAATATTTTAAAAATAAATGTTTTATTTTATAATTATATGACTTTTAAATTATTTAAATATAGAAAGAGATATTTCACGAAAAACAGTTTTGATTTTATATAAGTCGACATTCTTTGATTGATTTTAAGATTGTTTGATGTTGATATATTATGATACAAATCTTCCATATTTATTGAATGTTTTGTGATATTTTTTACTTTGTATGTGTTATTTTTACACCATTAATTGTTTATGGATAATGTATTGACATTTCATATTCTAGTTTTAATATGAATTTTTATGTTATGTTTAAATAATTTTATATGAGGAGTACATTGTACATAGTAAGTGACAGGTGGAGCCTACTATAGATCCTTGATGAATCGGCAGGTCTCATGAGATAGACTAGTGTCTTGACATAATTCCATGACAAAATTTTTTTTTTCATGGCATAAGGCCTTGACTATGGGGATATGAAGTCTGGAATTATGCATTCCATCATTACGAAATTTGCTATTGATATTGCATCTGATTTTTTGACTAGTATAATACACATGTGAATAAGTAAATGGAATTATTTCATTTATGTTGGACATATTATATAGAGTTTTATGTTTAAAAGGCTTATGTTTTAGTCTTATACATTTCCTTAAATGTTTATACTTATTTATGAAGGTTTCCGCTATATTGTTATCCTTACTGAGCATCTGAGCTCACCCCTTTCTATGTTTTATTTTTCCCAGGATGTGAAGAAGTATATTATGACTGACCTACAGGGATAGTATAAGGGATATGAATGTGGTAAAAGGAGAAAACTTTGTTGATGTTTCTCATTTTATTATGTAATGTAAAACTTATGATGGTAACTAGTACTTTTAAGGATACTAAACTGATTGGTCTTTCGGGATTTGATCCATTGTGATCATGCCAATGTTTTATAATATTTCACCTACTATGGGTAACTAGGGATGAGGCATTATAGTTGGTATTAGAGGATTTTTCGTAAAAACCCTGGAAAAAAGATTTAGATAAACTCTGATTGGAGAACATTACCCTATGATATACATTGAGTATTAGTATATAATAACTTCCTAGAATTTTGGTAATGTAGAGATTTGTTTTATTTTCTAAGAAATACATCCCTATTTGGATACGAGTAGGTAGAGGCATCTCTGGCACATTTGTACCTAGGAGTGAAACCTCTAACAAGGAGTTTCGGGCTGGACCTGAGGTATCCTAGTACACGACACTGAGTCTTGTCGCACTCTTGGTTACAACAATCCCGGGGGATATGATTAGGAAAATTCACATTGCATTATAAACAATTATGAAGGATTTATGAGTATATACCTCCTCAAAAAAACCTTTTTAGGATTATGGATTATATCCATAAATTGTTGAATTTATTTTAAGTGCTTTACATATTTTGAATTATGTATTGTGATTCATAAAATAATATAGTGTATGACATTTTTTAGAAATGGTGCCTAGTGAAAGGAAAGGAAATCGTATCAATGATTATAATAAATGTCGGGATTTACCTCCAACTCAAGATAATTATAGTGGAGCTAGAGGGGAAACTAGTACTGGTCTTCTTATCACCATACTTGGAAAACTAACTCAGGTTATGAATAATAACATTACCTGTATGGAGCTACCTGATCCCCACTGCGAAGGATCTATGTTAGACCGTTTCATGAGGCAACTACCACAAATATTAAATGGAAGTAAAAATACATTAGTAGCTGGTCAATGAATAAATTCCTTAGAGAAAGTATTTCATTCTTTGGGGAGTAGAAAAAGGTAAAAATATGTCATGGAAGTTTATCACCTCATAGGAGATGAAGATGAATGGTGGTAATTAATCCAAAACACAAATAAAGATGAAGAATATCTAACATGGAAAAGATGGAGTTTAATGTGATTTTATTAGAAAAATACTTTCTTCATGACCATCGAGCAGATATGGAAATAAAATATTTTAGTCTGGGGGAAAAAGAGGATGAGAATGTCACAATTTATGTGGAAAACCTTATAATGTTAGCAAGGAATGAAGTAGATTATATATATAACCGAAGGAGTAAGATTTATTGATTCATTGATGGGTTAAATTAATGTCTCCGTCAAGAAATAGTCTCACCATTCTTCTCATCGTATGAATATATTGTCTGATGCACTATCAAGATAGAAAATGAACTATCTATGTCTTATGACTTTAAAGAAAAGAAAGAGAAATATAGATCTGCTGAACACTCTAGAAATGAAAATATGGGGAGTAAGGGAAAATATGATATCCATCCTATGGTAAAGGTTAAAAGAAACACCCAGGTACTTCCCTGAAGGGAATGGGAGTATGTTACAAGTGTCGTGAAAAATTCCACAAAGCTAGTGATTGCCAGGGGAAGAAAGAGGCTGCCATTGTTGAAAGCTAAAACTGTAGAGAAAAGGGTCATTATTCAAATTAATATACTATGTGCCAAGGTAAATTACATCATAATACGTCAATGGAGTAAGGAAAAGCTTATATAATCACTACTGCTGAGGTTGACGCTCTGAAAGGCATAGTGGCAGGTAATTTAATGGTTTCCTCTATTTTAGCCAATGCTTTATTTGACTCTGGATCATCGCATTATTTCATATGTTCCTAGTTTCCTAATAAAATTAGATATTTCAAATTTGACTTAACAAGGGAGTTTTCAGTCAAAACACCTAACAAAAGTATCATCACAACAGAATTTTGTGAATCAGTTCCCATTAGGTCATATAAATGTTCTTTTTCTGCTGATCTCATCGTCATAGAAATGATTGAATTTGATATAATCCATAGAATGGATTGACTTTCATTCCATGATGTGCAAATTTATTGAAAGAATATGGATGGTACAATTTTCGATGATGATAAGGAGTACCTTATCTTTAGACCAGAATCACCACCACCAGATTCTTATATAGATCTACCCCTAGTAGCTCTACTAAATTCAATTATCAGGGAGGGATAGAACGAAATAACTGTTGGTGAGAAAATCAATGTTCAAATTGAGTATTTACCTATTGTGATATAACATGTTGATGTGTTTCCATAGGATTTACCTAGACATCGTCTAGAATGATAAATTGTGTTTTCCATTGATTTAATTCCTAGTACAAGGCCTATTTCAAAACCAATTATTGAATTTCCATTGTGGGATTAGTGGAACTAAAGAAACAACTAGAAGAATTGAGTAATAAGAGATTTATTCTCCCTAGTTTTTATCCATGGGGATACCTTGTCTTTTTTTAAGATGAAATATGGATCAAGGAGGTTGTGCATTGACTATAGGGAGATAAATGTTATAACAATAAAGAAAAAGTATCCCCTACATCACATTGATGATTTATTCGTCCAACATCATGGAGCTCTATATTTTTTTCAATGATCGACCATCAATCCGGATATCATAAGTTATTTGTGAAGAATGAAGACATTACTTAAAAAGAATTTCAAACCAGGTAGGAGCATTACAAGTTTATAGTAATGCCTTTTGTATTGAATAATACACCCTTTGTCTTCATGGAACTAATAAATAGTGTTTTCAAGGAATATATTGATGACTTTGAAGTGGTATTTATTGATGATATATTAGTATACTCAAAAATCTATGAAGATCATGAAAATCACATGCTCACTATTCTAAAACCCTCAGACGAAATTAATTATACGAGATGTTTGGAAAATGTTAATTCTGGAATCAAGAGATTTATTTTCTTGGCCATATTGTCTCTAAGAATGGAATATCTGTTGATCCTTCAAAGACTAAGGCGATCCAAGAATTTCCTATACCGATGAGTATAATTGAGTTATGAATTTCTATTTGTTTTTCTAGTTATTATCGATGTTTCATCCTGAATTTTTCCAGGCTGGCTATCCTATTAACCAAGATCACACGTAAAAGGGTTGATTTTTTTTGGACAAAAGTGTGTGAAGAATGTTCTGAAGAACTGAAGAGGAGATTAGTAAATGATCATATCTGGACTCTACCATTAGGGAACAATGGGTTGGTTATTTATAGTAACTCATATAAGAGAGGACTTGGTTCTGTCCTTATGCAAAATGATAGAGTTGTTTCCTATGAATCACAATAGATAAAAATTAAAGAAAAAAACATTGCCACTCATGATATTGAGTTAGCAGCTGTAATCGTTTTTTATGATATGAAGACACTATCTCTTAGGTGAAACATGTGATATTTTTACTGATCATAAGAGTTTGAAGTATATTATCTCACAAAAACAACTCAACATGATGCAAATACGATGTATTGAACTAATCAAAGATTTTTATTACACTATACACTACCACCCTGGAAAGGAAAATAAGGTGGCAGATGGTTTGAGCATAAATGAACATGGAGTTTTGAACAAGATGAGAGTTGAAAGGGATCCTATGTTCATGGATCTTGTGATGATGGATATGGGAATAACCATGGAAGGTGAAACATCAATACTTTTTCAAACGGTTGCCAAACCATCTTTACTAGAAAGGATCAAGAGTTCTCCTACCAATTATGAGGAGCTTCAAGAAAAGATTAATGTTTTGAATGATGGGAGATTGAGTGACTTCATATATGAAGATGAAATTTTGAAATTTTTTAAGAGACATTGTGTTCCTAAGATACCTGATTGAAAAGGAAATTGTTGGATGATGCTTATAGCTCCAATTTCTCTATACACCATGGGAGAACCAAGATGTATATACATTTGAAAGAACAGTTTTGGTGGGACATCATGAAGGGGGAGAGTGTTGATTTTATGTCAAGATGTATAGTTTGTCAATAAGTTAATGCTGGAAGGAAACTTCCTTGAATATTTATGCAACCTTTTCTCATACCTAGGTGAAAATGAGATAATATTACGAAAGACTTGGACATGGGGCTACCAAATACTCCTATAATTAATGATTCATTATGGGTCATTGTTGATTGTCTTACCTAGTAATCACATTTTCTTGCTATAAGAGAAGATTTACCACTTGAATGTCGGGAAAGACTTTTTATTCACAATGTTGTATGACTCAATGGTGTACCCCTATCAATTATTTTTTTATCATGATCCCCGTTTTAAATCAAGATTCTGGAAATATCTTTAGAAGGCGTTTGATACTGAACTTCGTTTGAGTACAACCTACCACCCTCAAACTGATGGAAAATTAGAACAGACTATTCAAACCTTAGAAGGAATGTTGAGACCATGGTCACAAGACTTTCCAGGTATATGGTATCAATATTTATCTCTGTAATAATTTTCCAATAACATTAGCTTCCATTCAAGTATTCATACGGCACCATATGAAGTGTTATATGGATAGAGATGTCACACACCAACTTGTTGGGATGATATTGGTGAAATAAAACTCATCAGCCCAGAACATGTTAAAGAAAAAATGGAAAAAGGGAATTTTATCCAAACCCACATCAAAATAGCACAATGTTGGAAAAGGAGATATGCCAATAACTGAAGGAAGAATTGGAAATTCCAAGTAGGAGATCATGTTTTTTTGAATATATCTCCTTGTAAGGGTGTTATACAATCCATTAAGAAGGGTAAATTGAGTTCTAGGTACATCAGACCTTTTGAAATTCTAGAATGAATTGGAGTTGTAGCTTATTGTTTGGAAATTCCTCCAAGTCTCTCCAATGTTCATTATGTGTTCCACGTATCACTATTTAGAAAATACATGCCGGACCCAACGCATGTACTCACCTTTAAGTAAATTGAACTGGAACCTAATATGTCTTATTGTGAAGTGCCTATCAAAATTTTTGACACCGGAGAACAAGTACTATGAAACTGGATGAATCGTCTGGTAAATGATCTATGGAGAAAATTCATGATGGAAGATAAAACGTGGGAACCCGACGATCTTATGATGAAGAACCACCAAAATCTTTTTATGCAGTAAATTTCATGAAATTTCGAGGAAGGAATTATTTTAGGGAGGAGAGAATGTAATAGCCCAAGCTTCAATAGTATGATTCCCATTGAATAATGAAGTAGCTTGTGTTGTACATAACATGGAGTTTTAACACACCACGAACAATCAAACTAGATGTTTGGAATAGTAATACCCACTATCTGAAATTTTATTAATTTTAATTTTCTAAATGGACTTCATTTTTTGAATCCAAATATCAAAATTAGCTTAGGGAGAATTTTTGGTATTTTTCTAAAAAAAATTCAATTTTTGATGAAGAGTGAAAAACACTATGTTATTGTATAAAACTGAATTTTTATTTAAAAATTTAGGTTATTTAATTGAATTTATTTTATTTTAATATAGAAACATAATACCTATATATAATCAATTTAATCTGTTCATGTAATTTTATAAACGTTTATATATATTTAATTTTATATATCTTTTCACCATTGTTTACCCACCTTCTAGGAGCAATTCATAATTTGCATAAAACATAATTTTACCACTTATGTGAGTTGATATTCAGAAATCCGAGAGA
The DNA here is from genome assembly GCA_963277665.1 of Viscum album. NCBI lineage: Eukaryota > Viridiplantae > Streptophyta > Magnoliopsida > Santalales > Viscaceae > Viscum > Viscum album. The sequence continues at coordinate 31,564,684 of OY728140.1, read as the reverse complement.
CGTAGTTAATATTATTATGTAAAATGTGGTTCAATAAGTGGAAAATTATTTTTGGTGAATATTACCTTTTGACTTTTATTTACCACGGTTAAAAGTAAATAGGGTAAATAAGGGTAAAATGATATTATAATTATCCTAACACATGTCGTATTTATATTTGAAAAGTGTAATTTGACCAAAAACAACCATAGAAATCAAATATGACTATGGTTCACTTGGATTAGATTAGGGCATTTATTATTATTTTATATAAAGAAGAGTTAAAAGTGTTAAATTAAATGTTAAATAACTAAACCATTTTTAATATAGGGTTATATATAAGATAATTTCGACTATGAATATTAATTAGAAATATAAAAATATTTCCTATATAATGGTATTTTATTTATGATTTTTATACATTACATAATTTAATTTATTTATGACATAATGATGATGTATTAATTACCTTATTAAGGAATAATTAAAATAATAGATAGTATAAATATCCAAATAAATGTAATTTGATACTTTTGATGCATTCCAATAATTTTCTAGGTTAATATGACATGTTAGGGTTGACTAAATAATTTTTTTCTAGGTAATCAGGATGTTATGATTTTCACAAAAACCAAATACCAAATAGTGTCAAAATTGAAATAAATGAGTTTTTTAAAAAAATACTATATTATTGGTTGATATAATATTCCAAAAAATATAAGGCTCAGCTAAAGGACATAGATGAGGTTATATATATTAATATTTAACCACTTGGTGTTTTTTGATATTTTATTGAAAGTTTGTTAACCATATAATATAAAAATACAAAGAGACATGGTAAATGTCAAACTTTTTAACTAAGAGTTAAATCTAAAAGATAAGGTTAATATAGTGACCGAAACAAGTCTAAAACATATTGGTTGAGATGTGTTCACCCATCCCCACCATAGCCTCTAATAATTCATTTTTGAGTCATTAGAAAAAAATGAATTTATTATAAAATAATATTTCAAGCTTTTCCTAAAGTGACCCTCACCTCTCACTACTGGAAATGGGGTCTATCCCCACACATCTATTCTAACACATTAAAAAACCATGGTGATAGATGGTTTTTAATTTTATATACCCATGGTTCTATTAAAACTGTGGGTATTCCACCCCTATGTATGAGGCTCTTCCTCGCTCTTCCATCGCGCTCCCCCCACTTCAACCCTACCTCCCCGACCTCCGACTCTCGACCCTATCCTCCCCTCCCCAACCACCACCTCCCAACCATCCGACATCGGCCTCCTAGCCCTCTCCTAACCTATCTAACCTCCGCCTCTCGGCCATCCAACCTCCACCTCCCAGCCATCTCATATGCTCCCCACCCTCCGCCTCCCGGCTCGGCCTCCGCTCCTGACCTGGACCTCCAGGCCTTCGCCTCTGCCTCAACGTCCCAGCCTTAGCCACACTGCCCCCAGCTCCGGTGATGTACCCACTCCCACTTCTCGGATCCATCTCCTCTGGGTATCATCAAATTCAACTCCTTCAATTTGCGAATAGTCATTACACACTAATATTGATTTAGTTCTCAATAATTCTCCTTTTTCAATCAATTTTTTTCAAAACACCCACACTATCCTGATGACATTATTCCCTTTAGGATTGGGTACCAACTCACAAGGATTATTATTCTCAATATTTTATAATTAATCTTTCATAGCAATAAAACACTCCTGATTCTTTAATGATTCTCCAGTATTTTTAGGTTCTATTTAAGAAATTAATGATACATGATTTTTTATCATTAAAGTTCTCCTACATTGTACATACTTTATTTGGTCTTTAATGATATTCTGGAGCTTAAATTATATTCTCTTCCTTGTATAAGATGAATAATATTGTTTCTCATCACTTTAAATTGATTATTATTCTTCTCCAACTTGTATACTCTCAATACCTTCCTCTCATCACTTTATTGTTATGATCAAGTCTCACTTCTTAATGTTCTTCATGTAATTTGTCAAGGTAAAACCCCATTTATGAAACTTCACTCCCAATCTCAGATTAATGTGTTTCAAAAATGTTATTTTTTACTATTTGAGTCCATAATGTAACCCTATATATAAATTATCACTCAACATTTCCCTTAGTATGCACCAATTCTAAATACCTCATTCTAATCATTACATCTCTAATGTATATAATAGACAATGATCATATTATTGACATGTAAAGTTCTGAATTTCTATTAATATTTTGATTATTTTTTATGAAATATCACACATATAATTTATTCAATGGTAAATTCACCTAAAAAAAGTTGGGGTTGTTAAATCCATGATGTAGACATGGAATTTGATGGATTTTCTTTATTAAGTTTTCATAAACATATCTCGAATTCCATTATTAACCAACAATGAGTATGATTCCAGTAAATAAATCATAAAAATTTCATTCAATATCAGTTAATGGATTTTATCCATTAACAATTTCTTAGTAATCAAACACTAAAAATATTTTTTAAACAATGAACTTTTTTCATGAATAATGGTTTTCCTAATTATCTAAACCTCAGAGTAAAGATCATCACTATACTAGAAATGTCTTAATTAAGATCTAATAACAATCCCTTAATCAATTAACCTAATGAGGGATCTTAGAATATAATACATGTTATGTTTTCTGATTATCAAGGGGTCTTCAATTTCCACCTTTTTATTTGATTTTAAGAGTCTTATCATTGCTAAAAATTTTATTAATAACATCAATATAATTTAGAAATTTGGATCTTCCTTCTATAAAATCAAATTTTTTATTTTTGGATGATTGATTTCCTTTCTTCAACCTTATGATCTATTTTTCTGGTTTATTGATCTTTAAGGGATACTATTTTAATTATTTATTCAATATTAAATCCATATTAATATTTTCTTATTCACTTTTATAACTATGTTCCTCACTTCTAATATATTAATAATTAAATTTATCAATAAGTAATTTTTCACCATCATCATCTCCAGAAAATACATCAATATATTTATATTCACAACCTTAACTATCCTTTCCTAATAAGTTATTATAAATTTATATAAAATTTTACCCATATCATTAGAATAAACTTTTGAATTATTGTATTTCTTCATAGATAATATTCCTGGAATTTCTTCTTCCTTGTCACTATCTTCTCCATTTTTTTATTTTTGGATTTTTTTCAATGAAATTCCTAATTTCTCGAGAAATTAACTCTCTTTTAATATATGAAGTGAGCCAACTATCCAGAATCCCTGGATGCTCTTATTCAGATTTATTTTATACCACTTCAATAACTAATACCTTCTCCTTCCCCTTAAGCTTATTTTTTTGATAATTTCAAGCATTAAAATAAATAATTATTTGCGAATGTATAATTATTTGACATTTTTTAGCATATTGACCAGATATAGAACACCTTTAAAAAATTTCCGTCTATGGTTGAAACATTTTTTCAATACTAATTCCAAAACAATAATGTTATAAACACTCTATTTTCATTGAATGTTTTATTCCCCATCATATAACCCCTACAAAATAATCTTTCAAATTATAAATTCATATTATTAAAATAAAATTTTCTTCCCATGCGTATAATGACTCTATATATATAATGGAGTATTTTACATTGCAATTTTCATTTTTATCTCCCATCAATGACCACTTGGGAGTGTCTTTTTTAACTTCTTTCTTTAGTTTAAATATCAAGGTAGACCTTTTTTATTATTTCCTACTTATTCAATCGTGGAATCCTCTTGTCATTAAATATGTTTTGCTAGATACTAATATTCTTTGATTAATTTAATAATAATATTGATTGTAATGAATTTTTTAAATAGGATTTACATTGTTGATTGAAAGATATTTTTTTCTTGTTATAGAATTGATAGAAGCTGTATATATTGTTCCGATCAGATTTCAACTGAGTTTCAAAATAATTTGGAGAATTTTTTGTTATTGCATTTAAAAATGCGTCAGATAGAGGTTTTATATAGTGTCCTTGCTATGATTGTGTTGGAAGACCATGGTTAAGACAAGAAGAAGTTAGTTACCATTTAATGAAATTTGGATTTCAAGCAAACTATAATGTTTAGTTTCACCAGGGAGAGACGATTCAATCTTCGACTGTTCATAAATGAAATGAGTGAAGTGACATAGAGAATTTGATATTTGATCAATTTACATATGTGCATCATTCCAAGAAATATATCATGTCGTTGTAAGAAGACAATGATATCATTACACATGAGGAAAATATTGAAGATGATGATGTTGAGAGAGTGAAAAATATATTGGATGATGCCAAAACTCCAGTACATCAAGAATGTATGAAAATGACCAAGTTTGAATTTTTAATGAGGTTATTTCATGGAGAAACCATGTATGGGATTTCTAATACCTCCATCGATTATATTCTTACATTTTGGAAGGAATTTCTTCATGATTGTGTAGATTTTCCCTCAAATCATTACATGTCATGGAAGTTAATTAAGTATCTTGGATTTTCTACTAATAGAGTCCATGATTGTCTGAAAGATTGTAGTTTATTTTTTGTGGAAATAGATGACTGTAATGACTTTAAGAATGTGGTACATCTCAATGGAAGAAAAATGTAGATGGGACACCATCTCGTGTGCCACATAAAATCATGTGGCACTTTCTATTGATTCGCAAACATCAATATATATTCGTGTCTCCATAAATCTCAGTCAATATGAGATGGAACAATGTAAATAGAATTAAAGGTAATGATGAGCTGGTCCATCCTGCAGATGGAACTGTATGGAGGAAATTTGATGCACAACATCCTGATTTTGTAGCTGAGGTGTGTAATGTCAAATGGGGCCTATCATGTTATTGTTTTAATCCCTTTGGTCATATGATTACTGCTCATAGAACATGGCCAGTTTTTATTCATGTTTATAATCGTCCTCCATGTATGTTTATGAATAAACATTTCACTTTCATCAGTATACTGATATCTATACCTTCGGATCCAGGAAATGATTTAGATATCTACTTGCAACCTTTAATAAAAGAGTTGAAACAACTTTGGGATTTAGTTGTGCAGACATTTGATGATTCTTCAAAGAATATGTTTCAGATGTGGGGTGCCCTTATATAGACCATAAATTATTCCCTTCCTATGCAATGATGTCTAGGTGGAGCACGAAGGGAAAACTATCATGTCTCGTTTGTATGAAGATTATGTGATCAAGAAGGCTTAAATATCATCGTAGTTTCAGTTTCATGGGGCATTACCAATTCTTGCCAATGTATCATCAATACAGAAAGAATCAGCGGAGGATTGATAATAATGTTGACACTGAAGAACCACCTCAATGTATGTCAGGAAGCGATTTTCTTAATGAATTGAAATATTTCAGCTTTTCATTAGGGAACGGTCAGTTGAAATCTCAAAAGAGGAAGAATGCTGATACAAAATTCACTTACAATTAGAAAAAAGAGAAGTATTTTTTTGTGTTTCCATATTGGTCTAATAATTTGTTACTTCATTGTTTAGATGTAATGAAAATTAAGAAAAATATATGTGAAATGATTCTTTCAATTTTTTTCAATATTATGGGGAAGACCGAACATGAATTCCGATCTCTTCGGGATTTAATAGATTGGGTTATTTGACACTACATCCTGTTTGTATCGATGAAAACAAATGGAAAGTTCCTTGTGCTTCTTATGTGATGAAACCGGTAGAGAAAGATCAATTTCTGGCAATATTGGATAATTTCAAGGTTCCATATGTCTATTCCAGCAACATATCTAAATGATTCAATAGAAGACATTTGAAATTGAATTCCCAAAAAACTCCTGATTATCACATTCTTCTTCATGAATTGATTCCAATATCAATTCGTCATTTTCTATCCAATAATGTAAGGTTGATAGTGATTTGGTTTTGTAATTTTTAAGAGACCTTTGTGCTAAAATGTTATCCAAATCATTGTTGCTAAAATTGCAACAAGAGGAACCATTAATTATGTGTGAGTTAGAAAAAAATTTTCCTCCATCCTTTTTCACTTGAAGGCTACATTTAACAATTCATCTTCCAAATGAGACACTTCTTGGGGGACCAATCGCTTTTATGTGGATGTATCCCACTGAAAGAAATATGTCCACAAAGAAATCATATGTCTGAAATAAGAATTATGCTGAAGGTTCCATTGTGAGGAGTTATCTGGCCCAAGAATGTATGTATTTTTTATCAATGTATTTTTCTGATGCGAGAACAAGACATAATTGACCAATGAAAAATGAAGATGGGATGTATGATGAAATTAATCTGTAGTTTCCATCTCTTCCCCAAACAGGTGGAATTGTCTTGTAATATACATTGGTTATATTGAGCTTTGAAGAGCGGAATATGGCACATCATACAGTCTTGTTTAATTGTGGTTTGTTCGATTCCTATTTCAAGTAAGTAATTTAAATATATATATGTTATCTCATATGATATCATATCACATATACATTATACTTTTATTTCCATTATATGTAGATAACATAAAAAAATTATAAGAAGAGTTCATCGGCCTTTTCCCTTGAGAATGAGAGAGGCTATGTATAGCCAAGAGTTCCCAGCTTGGATGAAATCAAAAGTTTTACCATTACATTAAATACCTTAAAATAATGATATATATTTAATTATATTACTCATATGTATTCCCAGTATTGAGTTTACCTGCTGACTTTATTTCTCAAGAATTAAGAGTGTTGGATTTTAGTCCCAATTCTTTGGTTTGTGACTGAAAATCTTTAATAATCAATCGATATAAATTTGTAACAACTGATAGAGTAGTGAAAATGAGAACACAACATGAGGGAGTTATGTTAGCTTCTATAAAAGATTGTTATAACAGTGCATCATATAGTCAACCTTGATATAAAGATGTTTATTATTATGGACTGGTTGAGAAAATTTTATTATTGCAATACTACTCTCAATGTCGAGTCACTATGATGAAATGTAAATGGTTTGATTCAATGACGCAATATAGTACATTTATTGATGATTTTGGATTTAGAGTTATTTACATAAGTCGATTCCTACATACTGATTAACCATACAATTTGGCATCAATGGAAAACAAGTGTTTTATGTGAAAGATCATATGAAACCTGATTATGGTGTCATTAATGAAGTAATCCCAAGTCATTTTTTTCCGGATGTTGAGGATGAAATATCCACAATTGATTCCCCCATCATCCAAAATATTTTATTTAATGAAAAAAATTGTCCAAAGTGGGAGATGATGTTGAACTTGAGGTAGTGGAGGGTAATATATAAAAGTGACCATATATATTCATAGTACATTTAATTTACCTTGATGTGAGTTTCTCAGGTTGGTACTAATGTAATTTCTTTAATATTGTTTTAGTTTTTAATGATATATCTTTTTTAGTATTGTTTGGTTTCATTTCATTTAATTATTTTTATTTCAATTTAGAAAACTAGGTCTAAAATGTGGTTTTAAAAATTGTATTATTGGGTTGCAAATTATCATTAATAAAAGATGTTATGACATTTTTGGTCTTCTTTGGCTTCTAAGTTGTATCTTTGATTTGTAAATATTGTTGCAAAAAATATTTATTTCATTTCTACACATAGTATGAAGAAAACTACAGAAGCTCGCAAGAATAGATTATTTGATGTTGATCCTGTTAGACGCGAGTGTGAGTTGTCTTTAGTGAGTATAATAATTCTAATATTTATCTTCTTCATTAAATATAATATAAATTTCATATTTTTGATCAATTTTTTAGTGATATATAACTCCAGAGTTTCCTCTTTCCAGTATGGGACTGAGTAGGGATCCTCCTAGACCTAGGCGGAGCTCCGGTCTTACCACTCCCCACACTGACCCATCAGTGAACATCCGATCTACCACACATCTCTGCCCTCTTCTTGAGTCCCCTGGGATGTTCCCATACATGTCACCACAATCATCCCATTTAGCCTCTTTTTCTCATTCCATGTCCATTCTGACTCGACCGATGTTCTCACCTACACAATTTCCATATCCATTCATATATCCCTAGGCCTACTACGCATAATCTGAAATGTCTATGCCACCTCATTTTCCTACCATCCATCCTATTTATATTGAGTCTGTTACTTCATTTTCCACTCATGTTTATGAAGATCATCTAGAGCATGCTTTGGAATAGATACTTCCTTCGGAGGATGCTTATCTAGCACAGTCCACAGATGTATCAAAGCCTATTAAGGATCTTACATCATGTTTTTTATTCTAAATGTATCAAATTATATCATTTCACTTTTTCCTATTATATTGTCACTTAACTCTTCTCATTTCATATCTTACCTTATTTAGTGGGATCTTCCAGTAGGCGACGTGGGCACACTCAAATCTAATATTCCTAGAATAGTGAAACTCAGATTATGATGGATTACAATTCTCAAATTAAAATGGTAGGTAATAATTCTAAAGAGTGTAGAATTTTCATGGCTACTTTTTTCAAATATCATGATATCGTTCCGTTGGAACCAGTATCATGGAGATATATCAGTGCAGACATCAAGGATAGGTCATGGGTGCAGATATGGGTACAAAAATTTTATAAATTTATATTTATATTAGTAATGTATTTATATGACGTCACATGTTCATTCCAGATTCGATTTAACTTTCCTAATGGTGAATATTCCAAAGCTGCTAGGTTGAGTGATCATGGAAAGTATTCGTGGTCATACAAGAATGATTTGTATGTTAGTTGGAGGAGTAGAGTGGGTACTGAGATAGAGGGTGTACCCATAAACCCTCACTGTCCAAAAAATCAATATCAAAAAATGATCGCAGATTGGAAGACTGAAGAGTATAAGGTACTACCCATTAGGGTGCACTACAATGCCCGAGCATGAGAAGCAGCCGGTACGTTCATCTGAATTAAAATAATGTCTTTATTTATAACATGTCATCATAACTTATTAATGACCTCCCTTGGTTTTACCAAGTATCCTGTATATCACATCTTACACTAGGAGAAGGATTGTCTATTTTTCCTAAACAATTATTATATTTCCTTGAAATCCACGTCAGAAAACCATTTCAGAAAACCACCAATCGGTTATGACTATCATTTAGCTCAATGCTTGTAGGTCTTTGTTGAAACTCACTTCAATCCATTTTTTTTGCATTTTTCATATATGTTTGTAATCCAAATTTGTGAATTTCTCATATGATGAAATAAATATCAGGGATTGAAGGTCCTGTACCTCATTCCAAATTATTCTTCTTCAGTAGGAAAAAAATATGGAACTGCAGTTAATTCACAAACACAAGAAAAAATTGCATGTTTTTTATTTATATTTAAAACATTTATATGAAATTAATTATTTAATATGTTTATAATTTTAACTATCTTCCTTGGAGTCCATGGATGAGAAGAAAGCTAACAACTTAGGGAAAAATGATCATTTGAGTCAGGTGTTAGGTGTTGAGCATCTAGGAAGAGTCCATTGTAGACTAGGTAAAAACATTGTCCCCTCTAGGTATTGGTTATCATCGGAATCCTCTAAAGCATCTAAGGACTATGAGTTTGAAATTATGTGTGATGATTTAGCTACGACAAAGAAAATGGTATTATATAAGCATGAAAAAATTAATATAATGAATGAACATTTCATGAAAGCTATGTCAGTTTTGAGCCAGTCACTACCATCATAGGTTACTTCCACTTTTCATTCACGTATGGAATCAATGGCCTCTTTAAATAATGCCTCAGGTGATTCCCATGAGGGTCCTAGTGGTGATGACGGTGGTGGCGATAGAGCTCATGAGGATATTGTTGATGCTATTGTTGGTGACGAGATTTTAGATGATGATGTTGATGGTGCGGTTGGTGATGATGTTGGTGATGATGTTTATGTCGATATTGCTACCGATGATGATGATGTTAGACATGGGGATGACTATGATGGTGATGGGGGGTGTTGGATATTAATAACCTCCAATTTTTACTTAGTAGAGAGACTTGTGTTGGAGTTTAATATTTTTTTTGTATTGGTGGACTACTTGTATTTTAATTTCATTATGAAATTAAATGCATTTTGGATTATGTTTTCATCAGGGGTGTAATTTGACAATTCTTCTGGTAATTTTCACATGATATATATTTTTTTATGGTTTGGTGTGTTTATTATTATCTCTACATCTAATCAAGGCCTTATTAGTGGTGGGGAGGCCTGGGATGGGGGTGGCTGCAGTTGAGGGCTTGGGGGATGCAGTGGAGGGTTGGGAGGGGTGGTTGGGAGGGGAGGGTTGGGAGGGGGTGCAGTAGTGGGTTGGGAGGGGAGGGGGATGCATTGACATAATCACTCATTCATATACTCGGCATGCAGAGGATATTCATCAGGTGAGTATGACCGTGTCCTCCACTTTTAAGCAGAAGAGCCCATCATTTAAAGGCATTGAGAAGGTGTATTTTCTTATGATATTTTTCTTTAAATGTAAATGAACTAATCTGTAGTTCCTCGAGTGATTCATATTTATTGTGTGTGGTTTCTTTCTAAACAGTGGCCTTACGAAGATGCTACATTTTCTTTTGAGGCAATACCTCGAACCCTAGCATAATTTTTTTGTTAATGTAATCAATACTATGATTGTTGTACAAGGATCGTAATGTAACATGTTCTCATTTCCCCTTTCCCCTTTCAGTCATTGATTTATTGTTATATTGTTACACAGTTCAGTCATGACACCAAAAACTAAAACACTTTCCCTGTGTATTTTGTTTTCCTAAACAACAATATGCCTTGGGATGTTATTGAATCTCATATTTTATTGGTATACAGTAAATATGGGGGAGGAGGAGGGGCTGGGAATGGTGGAGGGGGAGGAGAAGGGGCTGGGTAAGGGGGAGCATGACATGAGGGAGGGGGGAGGGGGGGCTGGATAGAGGGATAGCTGGTCATGAGGGAGGAGGGGGAGGGGATGGGCATGAGGGTGGGGGAGGGGGAGGGGCTGGGAATTAGGGAGGGGGAGGGGGATGTGCATTAGGGGATGCTAGGAATGAGGGAGGAGGGGGAGGGGCTGGGCAGGGGGAGCTCGGCATGAGGGAGGAGCCAGGCATGGGGGGAGCTGGGCATGAGGGATGGACTCGGTAGAGGGGAGGAGGACGGGAGGGGGAGGGGAATTTTCTATGCATGGGTGAGATGAGGAGATAATTTTTGAATCTTTATATCACTAACAAGCCTTTAATATTGATAATTTTTTCTATTTATGGTGGATACTTTGTATATATATCAATTGTTGAATGAAATTGCGATATATGTTTGTGTATTTTATTTCATGCGTTTTTATCCAAAATGTTCTCTAAATATGTAATTTTACTTCACTGATTGGTATGTGATCTGACAGTTATATGAATATTTAGTGTTGAATAACAGATTTAGATGTCGCATATGTTTGCTATTTTTTACTTTCCTTTCTCTTCTTTTGTAATGTGTTTTTTGTTTAAGGAAGACTCCATACACAAAAGAAAAAGGTTGTTCAGTGGAATCCTGATTTAGGTTTTACTCTAACTTTTTAATTTCAATATTCAGCTATAGATTTTTGTATGTTTTGGATACATTTAACTATCATCTCATTTGAAAAGGCTCAGGATGTTATTCAGAAATCATGGATCGTGGTGTACTTTCAGGAGGTATGCACCCTTATGATTATTTTTGTTTTTTCAATATTATAACATGAAAAAGTCTTGAATATTGATAACATTTTCTATTTATGGTATATACATTGTATATATACTAATTTTTGAATGACATTGAAATAAATGTTTGTGTATTTTATTTAATGTGTATTTATCCAAATGTTTCTCTAAATATGCAATTCTACTTGACTGGGTTGGGGGAATGGGCTGGGTAGGGGGAGGGCAAGGTGCTGGGGGAGGATCTGGGCAGTGGGGAGGGAGGGGGAGGGGCTAGGTAGGGGGGACGGTGAGGGGCTAGGCAGTGGGGAGGGTGGTGGGAGGGGGAGGGGGAGGGGGAGGGGGAGGAGATGGGCAGTGGGGAGGGAGGGGGAGGGGCTAGGCAAGGGTAGTACACAAAATTTGGATGAGACCCACAGTGGGTTTACCCACTATGTGTGATGAGTAGAAACAATTTACTTGGGTGTCTTACACTTTAGAGGAGCTAGGTATATGGTATGGTGTCCATGAAGGGGTTCACACTGTATAACAGGAGGAACATTCCATGTAATTTGGATAAGTTCAAACCATGTGGACCAAGGAACATGGTCTATGAGGGTCATTCATGTTACAATTCCTTAACCCCGTTGTATACATTGTGTACAATTTCTCCCTAAATCTCTATTGCCTATTTTTCTCCCTAGTTTCAAAATTGGACTTCTGAGTACTACATTCTGATAATTTTTACACATAGATCATAATGGTAGGATCCTGTCTCTTTTAGAGTCCATTTAAATGATGTTTTTATTTTTCAATGTTTAGTTGGATGATATCTATATTTTTTGGTTTTAGATTCTTCATAGGGTTGGATTGTGAGCTGCAAAGCCTATGTGAGGGTGTGAGCTCACTATTTAGAAATGGCTTGTGGATGCCAACTTGTGTTGTTTAATGTTCAATTGGATGGGTCATTTAGGAGATGTCAAGTAGTTTCTATGAGGATATCGTTGTTTTAATTTGTGTATTGGGACTGTTTTCTCAAGATTAGAGATATTGAGGTATAACTCTTGAGTTTGTGGACCACATATATTGGATTCTTTTGGAAGGAATGACTCTTTTTGACGGAGGTTACTATTGGGTACCATTATACTACTAATGTGAGTCTAAGGGACTCTTGGGGATGCCATTTTTGGATAGCTTCTGATAAATTGATTAGTGGTTCTCATAGAAGGCTATTAAGAATGCCTATATTTAAGTTCGAGTTGAGGAAATGGAAGAACCATAATGAGCATATTTATTACATCAAAAGATCACTTTTTAAAATATTCCAAAAGGGAAATACATTAATGTAAAGCTAATAACTATGATGATGTTGAGATAATCATTCAACTATAAATATTCACGAAGTGAATGTTCATGATTCAAGATGATATTTTAGGATGTGTTAAATATAATCGATGCTGAATTTTGTGGGAGCATTGACAAAGTCAAATACCAATATCATTGGATGATAGTAAAGTAGCCAATTCTTGAGGTAGTCAGAGTTTAAAAGTGAAGGTCATATATTCCCACATATATAAGAGGAAAAATTCATATATAAAGGGGGAACATCACATGAGATAAGTATATGAAAAATATGGAATATTGAGAATGTGATATTGAGAGTTACAAAAAAAGAGTTCATGAAGGGGATTTTATGATCTACATTCATAAAAATTGCATTTGGGTCAAAGGAGTTATGAAGAACCGGAAGCATAGTGTTTTGTAAGAAGAAGAACTATAAGGAAGACATTTTGGATGAAGTTCCATAATGTTGAAAATTGAGTAGATAAAATTATCCCAGATCCAGAGGAAGCTTTAGGACAGGTATACATTTCTCAAAAGAGTTTAAAGATCTCTAAGTAGTGAAACACAATATATAGTGATCTTAAATTCTTGTTGAGGAATACCATTTAAATAAGTCTATTTTTCTACACATGATCAACACGAAAAAAGAAGTTTGTGGATGGGTTATATAAATAGTTGTAGGAGGCTTTTAAATGGGGTATATAACCAATCACTAAAATATTTTTAAATTATGGGTTATAACCAATTATTGACTAAAGGATAGGGTGTATAACTATTTGATGGATTTTTATATTCACGGTGTATAACCAATTAGTCTTGATAATATTATAGTATCCATGTTTTCTCGTATAACCAACCTGGAAAAGAGTAGGCTTTTCACTAAACTTTGTAAATCATCTTGTTCCTGTATTGTGATTTCATTTTCATATGTATGAGGTAAGGATGACATTTTTATATAGAGAGGATCATTAATTTAACTATCCATAGAGGTTGAATTTATTAAAGTTAATAAACTTCATAAATATAAATGTTATCACAAATTTACCATTACCCCTCTTAGTAGATGAATAAGATTAAAATATATTTATTTCACTACTAATCATAAATTTTACGTTGATGAAGTGCATGGGTTGAGTTTCTAGCCATGTATTTGATCAAGTGGAGGGGTTTCTATGTTGATAATAAGGCATGGAACTTAGGATAATTGACTATACATGTCTATATATAGGTGAGTGTAGTCACTTGTTTAATAATATTAGTTCAGTTCTCTTCTATTCTATTTCTAATATTGAGTACAAATTATTATCTGATGGAGTTGTAAGAATTTTTAACTATGTAAATTCTCTTATTTGTTCTTTTAGTGGGAGTGAGTTTTATTTTCTATTTTTCTATGTTCTATTTTGAAATATCTACTGAGACAAAGGATATTTAGTGTGAGATTTCAGGTTATAATTTCTTTATTTATACATTGACATTTAGTGTCACCACTTTTGAGACATCTAGCCTTGTTCTATGGATTTTATGTTCTATAAGGATGTTTCTTAATGTGGGGGACTCATCATAACAAGTGGTTTCGGTGATTGGATTAGAATATGACTTCTAGTAAGGCAATTTTCATTTATCATTTCCATTTTAGGGAGAGTATACTATTCTCTAAGTAATAATGTTCAAGGTCTAAATTAAAATTTTTTATGGTTCCAATTTTAGATTTTGGAAGATATAGATTGGAGACTATCTATTTTATATTAATTTGGAGGTTTTATTGAATGGTTTTAAATCAGATGTACTAGAAAAAGTAGAAATATAAAGACCCATGTTATCCTGGAACATGGTCCTCAAAATCAAGGAGGATAAAGTGACTACAGTATTAAGATCTATATACATAGACATGTATGAGAAGCCTATAATAATAAAAAATGTTTTTCTAATAATGAGACTCATTATATTGAATATAGTGGAAGGTAGTTCACTGGTGGATCATGTTAATGAATTCAAAATGATTCAATGTTGACTCAAATTGGTAGGTTTAAAGTTCATAGGACTAGTGTGGGGATTGATCCTCTAATCATCTCTTACTATTGAATTTAGGTTGGTTGAGGTTGTTTCTAGAGGTGTGGCATGAGATATTGGTTTCATCACATGTGTCCCTAGTTGGAATCCAAATTATGTTGTAGCTCCAGGGAATGTGGTAGCTATGTCACTCAGTTTTAGCCCTGAGGTGGGTCATTTAGTGCCCATTGTGGATTCATGATTGAATGATATGATAAATGGTTCTAATAGAGGCCCCATGATTTTTTTTAGAAAAGAGTCGATTGACACTTCTATTTTATCTATTTATATTTTGTGGATTATGTTGGATTATTGAACATCAAATTTGACATGCAATGTATATGTGCTAATACAGGTGGAAAATAGTAGGGAGGTGCAGCTGCTCGCCCTGGAGAAACCTATCTATACCCACGGTTTGGTAAACTGTGGGTAAATATGGAGAACTATAAATCATTATAACCACGGTTCGAAAATCGTCTGTATACATCAATACTTACAGTTTAACAAACCCTGGGTAATATCAATTTTCCTTGGTCTATACCCATGGTTTTCAGAAAACCATGGGTATAGACCTATTTCGACGACACTGCAATGCACGGTTTCTAAAACTATGGGTATATCCTATACCCATGGTTTCAAGGGCTATACCCACGGTTTAAAACCGTGGGTAAAAGTGATATTTTTAGTGGTGTCTCTTATAAAAGGGCACTTCAACATCTCTCAAAATCAGACCTCCAAATCCATTTTCCTCAGAAAACCCTTTCCCAAATATCCTTCCAACTTCCCCCAAATAAACCGAGAGTCCATAATTTGATCATATAGACAGACTATGGAGCCCTTTTGATCAACTCAAAAGGAAACACTAGAATTTGATGAAATAATTTCACCACCCTCTTCCTGGTTGTTTCTTATTCCACTTCATCTTTTTTGTTGTATCCATACCAAAATAATAACTCCATTAACTTCTTCATTTTTTGATGTTATTATAAATACTTTACATCCATATTATTTATTCTATCCATCCTATAAATGAAAAAGTCACCATACATGGGTACGTATGACATTTCGTCTCCACGTCGTGGAGTAGTTTTTTATTCAAACAATTCATTATTTTGATGGGTATAATAATGAGTATAACTAATGTAAATAATAAATATAACATATTAATTATTCTTTATATATGATATAGCATCCAATTACATATTATTTCACCATCAATATAATGATATTGTCGCTCGTGTGTATGTACGGATTACCGTCTCCACAAACGCGATGAGACTTATTATCCATAAAAATCATTGAAGAATAATTTTCAATTTATGATTAAAAATAATGTTTAAGAAATAAATATCATTTTGGATATGAATAAAATACATCCTATTCATAACAAACATGGATTATGTAACCAATCATATAAAGGAAAACAAATATTTTAACAACAAAAACAATGATACTACTGAAATATTATTAACGACGCAATATTGGAAGATCATATATAATATCATATTTATGTATATTATTTTTTCATAATTTAATAACAATTATTCAAATATTATAAAGGATTTTAACATACCATTGATCTCGGAAACGTACAAGGTAAGCGTTAATTATACAATCTCTTTACTTATCTGAGTTTGTTAATACGTAAATATCTACTGGACCTCTTTATCATCCACATCCATGTCTTGTTAAAAATGTATTTCAAAACATTTTTACTATTTATTATACTATGGGTTAAATTATTTTAAACCCTTTTTTAGCCATATATGTTTTGAAAGGAATATTTCCATGATTTTCCAAACTAGGTACTTTATGTCCTTCTCGACAAAATTAAGGTAAAAATGTCTTTTTTATACTATTACGGTGGGTGTGACTATTTTACTCTATTATAACATCATCAAAACATCTCATACAATCTTATAAGAACATTTTTAAAAAATATATTTTATTTTATAATTATATGAATTTAAAATTATTTCAAAATAGAAAAAGGTATTTCTCTAAAAAACTTCATTTAATGTATGTCAACATCCGTTGATAGATTTAAAGCTTGTTTGAAGTTGATTTATTATGATACAAATCGTCCATATATTATTGAAGGTTTTGTGATATGTTTGACTATGGATGTGTTATTTTTAGACAATTCATGGTTTATGGATATAGTATTGACATTTTTTATGCTTGTTTTAATATGAATGTTTATGTTATGTTTAAAACATTTTATATAAGGAATACATTGGATTTAGTAAGTGACAGTTGGACACCGCTATTGCTCCATGATTCATTAATAGGTATCACGAGAAAAACTAGCATCTTGGTAGAAGGAATTAATAAAATTTTATTTGTAGTCTTTGTACAGGGTCTTGACTATGTGGTTATGAAGTCTGGCATTATGCATTCAATCATTATGAAATTGGCTATAGATAATGCGTGTGATTATTTTCTAGTAGAATATCCATGTGACTAAGTAAATGGAATTATTTAGTTTATATTGTACATATTATGTTGAATTTTATGTTTAAAATGGTTTTGATTTAGTCTTTTATATTGCCTTAAATTTTTATTCTTATATTTGAAAATTTCTACTATATTGTAATCCTTACTGAGCATCTGAGCTCACCCCTTTCGATGTTGTATTTTTTCCAGGAAGTGAATAAGGATATTAATAGTATCCAAAAGGGATATTCTAAGGGATATGAATGTGTTCAATGAAGATAATGTTGCTGTTGTTTTTAATTTTATAATGTAATGTAAAACTTGTGAATGTATCTAGTACTTCTAAGGCTACTAAATGGATACATCTTTCAGGATTTAATCCCTTTTGATCATGCCAATGTTATGTAATAATTCACCGAGGCTGGGTAAATGGGGACAGGGCATTCAAATTTCTTAAACATGAACATGAATGATAAGTATTTATAATATTAAATCTTTAACACATTTAAAACGATGTTTTAGTTAAATAATCCATTACCAGTTGATAATCCATTGAATAAAAATAATTAAACAATATCATCAAAGAAAACTATAAATATCATAAGAATATATAAATTCATGAAATAAAATGTCAAAATGGTTGTATATACACCTTATTCGATAATAAAGTTTCCCAATATCAATATTTTCCTCAATGAAAGGAGATTGAAACGTAGTCACTTACAAAGATTGTATCATTAGAATAAGGATAAATCAAAGACATAATTAGGTGTGACATGTATAAATAAACCACATATAAGGTGATATTTAGTGTAAAACAATCATAGGTAATTTACACATATGTATGGCATGACATAATCAGGAAGTAGAAGTTCATCCTGAAGAATAGAAATTGGGTTAAGGAGTTCCCTTACCTCCTGTCTGACTAGACTCGTTTGTTCTTTAATCTCCTAAATAATAAACTAAAGATAACTTAATATTGTGTAAGAACATTTTTAAATTTTATTATTCGTTTGATATTACTTATTACCACATTATAAACATTAAGTAATCATTTATGTTAATAATGGTCATTTTGTCGATATTTGGTACTTGAGTCAAAAATGAACATCATATAATTAAACGTTTTCCATGTGGTCATAAGTCCATTATTTCCAGAATTATATTCATGAATTAGATATCATATATAAAATATGTATCTAGTATATATATGTATTTATAATATTACATAAAATTTTGAGAAAATAAATGAAATGCACCGTTCATGGAGATAGTACGTCGTACGTACACATGAATGCTACTTTAATTTATATTTCATATTTAATGGAATAAGAAATTAATGATAAATAGGTATATTAAAATTCCCATATAATATCATATATAATTTCAGTAATTCCATTATTTATATGTTCCATTTATGGCATGAACGAGTCATATCACTTTGAGGGGGCGGTAGTCTGCACTTCCTCAAATTAAATTTTTGTATTTACCCATTATGGAAACCACAATGGTATGCTATAAATGAAAAAATGAATAATGGAGACAATATAAATATAATACATATCAAATATAAATATATTTCCATCGTAATGGACACCATGAGAGTCTGTAGGAGATAATCGAACAATCATCATTTCGTGAGGCAACGGTTCGCCATACACAGAAACAGTATGTTTGTATCCATTAGATGGAGGTGTGTGTAAGTGTAGTTTGACTCCTCATAAAAAACCTAGAATATTGAGGATACTAGGGTTTTTATGTAAAAAAATAATAAGAAAATAATATTTAGTGAAGAAGTAAAATAAAAGAAGATAACTTGAGGGAAGACGTTACCTTTAAATTAGGTAACTCCCATTGGTTTGATGCAAAAGGAATCCTTGAATTTACTTCATCCTAAGTTAAGTCTTATTGGAGGAATAGGGGGATATTTAGAGCTTATTTGGGCATATTTTGGATGATCCAATTGGTCTTGAGAGGTGTGAGTATGGGTTAGAGTTGATGGCTTTTTATAATGGGGAGGAGGGGCTCTTTAGAAAAGATTGATAATATTATTTTATTAGATTACAGTTTTCAGTATCAAAAGGAGAAAAAACATATTTAATTCGAAAATAATGTTTCTATAATTCAAAATAAAATCATCAAATAATTATTGGACAAGTTTTTGATATTATTTAATCCATATATTTTTTATTTAACCCTTTGTTAACATATTTATCTTTTACCATGTCCTCTTATATATTTATACTATATGGTAAATATATTTACTATAAAATTCCAAGGGACCCAAAATAGATCATTAATGATATTTTTAACATCATATATGTCATTTGGAAAAATATTATATTTTTATAACTATTTTATCATTTAATAAAATATTTACTGATTTAAAAACTCTTTTATCTCTATTTTAATACTATTCATATCATGACTTTTTAAAAGCAAATTGAAACCAACTTGATTTTTTCAAATAACCATCATTAATTCAAAGATACCAAGTCATACTAATCTATAAAATTACTGGATGGCCTGAAAAGGTTCAACATTAATTTATTTTAATATTTATAATATCATATATTTGAATCTTTTATTAATGAAGCAATTACTACACCACCATTGTGTCGTAATTATATTTATTTATTTAATGTTTAAAAATTATATTTAAAATACCATGATGTAGGGAATCGTTTTATATTTCCCAATAATACTTATAGTCGAAGAAATAACTTATATAACTCCATATTGAAAAAAATTTGTAAAAAGATTCATGTTTATGTATTTTTGTCCTTACTTTAAATAAATTAATATAAAGTGTAATTATCACTCCCAAGTGGCTCCATGGGGTCCAAAATAAATCCAATGATGCCCATGATCGGACATGTATCATAAAATAGGTTTTGTAAAATTTTATGGGTAATTTAATACTATTATAATATTATTTTTCACCCTTATTAACTAGATTTAACCTTTAACCATGGTAAATAAAATATTTTTTGAAGTAAAGTTTTATAATGTGGAAAAATAATAGTTACCTAGTTAAAAAATTTGAACCTCATGATTCCAAATATGGAATCAATTTTTCCAAATTCAAAACACAGTTTTGGAAAAAATTAATTTAAAATTAATTGCCATTGTCCAAAAAAAGCGTGTTTTTAACAAATAATAACTATCAAAAGATTTACCTTTATTTAAGTCCAAATTAAGAGTGAAATTACATCCAATGACAAAAATTGGAATAAATGATAAAAATATAATCAAACTACACTTTAGATCCAAATAAGAGAACAATATATCTATATAAATAAATTAGATTAAAAGGATGTTTTGAATTAAAAAGCAGTATTTTTCACTATTCATTTAAAAATGAACATTATTAGAAAAATACCAAAAATTAACCCAAAGTAAATTTTTATGTCCCACGTATAATGAAGAAGATTATTTTGTCAAATGGAACATATGAAAGGAAGAAAATCTATATTTAAAATGGTTCACCATTAAAAGGAGGTAAAAGTACCTTTTAAAGAATATTAGTGTGTTTATGCTAATAATTGGATTCATTCACATTTTAACCTTCTATATTTTAATCGATAAATATAAAAACCTTTCATAAACATGTTTAATCATATTATACATAATTCATTTCATTACCTCCAATACAAAGACTATGCATTAACTACCATTTAAAATAATAATATTGTATTATTATTTTTCAGTATAACTCATTGTTGTGTGTAACGAATGATTTCAAAGAAAAACATTATCGCATATCTAGTACGCCATAGAATATAGAATCCCATTTAAAGTAAAATTAACATTTAATTCACAAATATTAATAAATATGAAAATTTCATGTTCTTTATTTACCGGGGAGGTTACATTCATCCCCCTATTTGAAAATTACGTCTTGACAAAGTTAAAATCGGGCTTCGAAAATTCATTAAAAGTCCAAAATCAGAAAAACACTCATTAAAAATGTCAAATTAAAAGAAAGAATGAAATGTTAAATGGTCACCCAAGATAACCCATACTAGGATTTTATGTATGAAAACACAGAAATGGAGGAGAAACTGAGTGTTATGTTCTGGTAGAGGGTGATAGAAAACATGATCATTAGATAGTTAACAACAAGAAAACCACAAAATTGTGATAGGTTAAATTGTAATTGGTTTCCACATAGGAAAATTATACAAACAATGTTTTTGTTTTGAGTTCCATTTCATATATTTGGAGAATTTATTTATGATATTGACCAAGGTAATAAGAAAATATATTTACTTTTCAAGTAGAGTTTCATCCTTTAGTAAGTTTTTACCAAAAACTCATATATGCTCCCAACGATGAGAATTCAAGATGACTTGGTCACACCTGAAGCACTAGAATGATCATCTATAGAATCAAATAATCCAAAAAAGATGAACCATATACTTAACCTATCTTTAGACATTAACTAAAACAAATATAGTTACTACAAGATCAGATAATCCCCAAAAGGATAATATTTTATAAAAAATAAATATTACCCTTAATCTAAAAAATTGAATAAACAATACCCAAATCTCAAAAAGACCATTCAATACACAAATTTCCTTAAAATTCATTAAAATAATCCAAACTAAGTATGAAACTAAAAATTCTGAAGGATTTTTTCACATTGTCTTCCATATTAAATCATAACATTTATCTCCAAATAACATCGACCACTCTTAAAGTCTCATACTGAAGTGTAATTAACCAAATTAGATATTCTCTATGATAGGTTAATCATTTCCATAAATAAAACAACCCACCATATGTCTATAATAAAAAAAAAGATTCTTCTAAAATAAAATTCCACCAGTACTCCTAAATTTAAATCTTCAAGTATTATATTGTCCTTAAGAATATTGATTCCAAAAAAAGAAAACATCTTCTAAAATAACCTTTATCACTTAATCCACAAATCATTTTCCTATAAACATGATATCCATTTGATAAAACATAATATCCCAAATCAACTTATTCAGGATCAATAAAATCATTTAACTAAAATGAAAAAGTCTTACTAACCATAAAATTCACGTAGTCTAGTGGTAGGCATTAAATCCCAATCACACATTCATTGTGGGTTCCATTCCTGAAGCATTGTCCTACGCGACAAGTTTTTGCATGGTTTGCGTATTGTCCATTTTCAAAAACTACATAATTTTGTAGCATTTCCAAAAATTTGATAAATTCCTCAAAATAACAGTAATATGATTTAAAATAAATGGTTTTCTTATGCCTCTCATTTTCATCCCAACTCAAAATGACTTTAATATCCTAATTCATGAATTCTTATATATATATATATATTGAATTTTTTTAACCTCAAAAAAATAACACTTTTCTCGATTAAAAAACATAGTAGCTTTATCATGGTGTCCACTTGGTTTTTTCATCATCTTGTTCATGTAGATATATGTTCCATGCATTGCAACAATGATTTAGAGATCCTTCAAAATCATCTACATCCTTCAGCCAAATACACCTCATAATGTTTCAGAAAATAATTATGTATGACATATAATTTCAATACATCTGATAAAACAATATTTCTATAATGTAGTTTCACCGAGTTTGAGTGGAAACATTCAATAAATGGTTATTTTAAAATACCATAAGTATGTGTTAAAAGACTATAATTAAAATAATATATAAATAGGGTGCAAAAGGGTCTCCTTCTGCAGCACCTTTTTATAAATCATAATATGCTTCAAAATATTATGATAAGGTAAAATATTTGAAATTACCTTAATAATATTTAACTTTCTTGAAAATATATGAATCTTGAGAAAATAGTATTTGATTAAATACAACACGTGATCCATGATGGTGTTGATGTATATCAGAGGTTTTTGACATGTCAAACAATTTCATGTAAGTGAGTTGTATGTTATAAAATTTTTCAGAGTCGTCTAGACATGAATTTGCAATAATTATTCCAAGAAAGTCATCCAGAAGAGATAGGAAATGTCATTTGAGATCCCCCACCTACAATTTGTAACAGAAATTACTTCATCTGAAAAAGTTACAAAACAAGGATTTAACTTATGGAGTATCCATAGAGATAAACCATGTGTCTAACAAAAAATCCTAATCCCTAGAGTTGTCTATACTGACCTCTGATACTAACTATAAAGACCTGAACATAAACAATATGTAATCTTGAATTATGTTAATATTTCACATTAAGGATCTTTTCAGGTCTATAGTTTTTTATAATTAGTCCATAACTATTACATTACATCTCAATTGTATTAAAGTAGACACTTCTACTCAATTTCCATTTTTTCATAAAATAAAAACTCTTAAAAGAAATCAACAGTTCTTATCTTGATAAAAATATTCTTGAATTATTCCTTTCTCTTACCGTTCCTTATATCCTGCGAATACTTTTCAAAAACATCGGATGAGCATAAAAAGCTTATTCAGGGTTAAAAAATAATGAACGAATACATTATCCCATCAATACATACAAATCAATGAAATCATAATTTTCAATATTTAACATACCACACAAACTGATAAGATTTGTGAATAAAAAATGGGAATCCTACATCATAATGGTATCTTATGGAATCCATAACATACATACATTGTATCTTTCATAACTACGTACGGAGTTACATTTAGAATAACCATCACATTATATTCACTAAATCTCTTAGGAGAAACATTAACATTTACTTATATCATGTTACCCAATGCATTGGAGAGCTATCTTAGGCTCACCCACCCTAGGTTTATCATATATGTAAAAAATTCCTATGATCCAAAACATAATCATAACAAATAAAACAAAACATAAAGGAAAGATAAAATTTCCACATTGCAATCACAAGATATCAGTTCAGGATATTGACATAAGCAATTCATTTTAAACATTCAAAAAGATGTATTTTGAATCAATGTGTCCCATACCACTATGAAAATATTTAAGGTATTTTTACTTTAAAACACATATTTCCATAAAAATAAATCCTTATTATCATTTCTAAAACATGGACATGAATTATAATGATTTATAATGTTAAATCGTTTAAACATTTCAAATGATGTTTTAGTTAAATAATCCTTTACCAGTTGTGAAACTATTGAATAAAATCATTAAAGAATAACATAAAAAATGATAAATATCATGGGAATATATAAATTCATGATATAAAAGGTCAAAATGGTTGTATATACACCTTTTAGGATAATAAAGTTCCAAAATATCAAGATATTCTTCAATGAAATGAGATTGAAACGTAGTCCCTTACAAAGATTGTATCATTATATTAAAAATATATTAATGATATAATTATGTGTGAAAAATATAAATACACCCAATATAAGTGTAATTTTGTGTAAAAAAATCAGAATTCATTCACACAAATTAATAGCATGATATAATATAGATGCAGAAGCTCAACCCAAAGAATAGAAATTGGGTTAAGGAGTTCCCTTATCTCGTGTCCGACATGACTCATTCATTCTTTAACATCCTGAATAATAAACTAAATTTATTTTCTACTTGATTAAGAACCTTTTTTATGTTTATTAATCCTTTTGTATTACTTATTAAAATTTTATAAACATTACGTAATCATTTAAGTTAACAATGGTTTTTTTCCAATATTTGGTACTTGAGGAAAAAACAAACATCCTAAAATTAATAGTTGTCCATGAAGTCAAAAGTACACTATCTCAAAAATTATATTAATGATTTGGATATCTTATATATCATATATTTATAGTTTATATATGTATTTATAATAGTACATAACATTTTCTAATATGAAATGAAATGCACCGTTCATGGAGACGGTAAGCCACGCGTACACATGAATGCTAATTTCATTTATCATTCGTATTTAATGGAATTAAAACTTAATTATTCATAGGTATATTATAATAATAGTATAATATAATATATAATTTATATAATTAAATCCATTATAAATTCAATGTATGTCAAGAATGGGTCATATCACTTTGAGGGGGCGGTAGTCCGCACTTCCTCAAATGAAATTATTGTATTTACCCATTATGGAAACCATAAAAGTATGATATAAATAAAGATATATAATAATATAAGAATAAAAATATTATATATATCAAATATAAAAACAATCCCATCATAATGGCCACCATGAGAGGCGGTAGGAGATAATCGAACAAGCATCGTTTCGTGAGGTGGCAGTTCGCCGTACACAGATACAGTATTTTCATATTCATTAGATCGAGGTGTGTGTAAGTGTAGTTTGAATCCTTCTCATAAAAAAACCTAGTATATTGATCATACTGGTGTTGTTATCAAAAAAAATCATAATAAGATCATAGGGAGTGAAGATGAAAAATAAATTAGGAGAACATGAGAGAAGATGTTACATTTAAATTGGGTAACTCCCTCTGGTTTGAATTAAAAGGCTACCTTGAAGTGGCTTCTTCCTAAGGTATGGATTATAGGAGGAATAAAGAGATATTTAGAGCTTATTTTTGAAGACTTTTGTTGATAAAAGAGGGCTTGATAGGTGTGAGTAAGGGTTAGAGGTGATGACGTTTTATAACGGGGAGGAGGGGCTCTTTAGGAATGTTTGAAAATATTATTTTATTATATAATTATTTTCTATTTATGAATATCCAAAACAATCTTTATTCAATGATAAGGTGTATATAATTTGAAATAGAATCATCCAATAATAATTGGATCGTTTTTGGATATTTTTTAATCCTTATATTTTATATTTAACCCTTTGTTATCTTATTAATCTTTTACCACGTCCTCTTATATTTTCTTACTATATAGTTAAAAATTTTATATAAAATGACATGAAACACAAAAGCAATCATTAATGAATGATTTAACATCATATATGTCATTTGGAAGAATATTAGGTATTTAGGACTGTTTTATCATATAATAAATTATGGATTGATTTAAAAACACCATTTTGTCAATTTTAATACAATTCATATCATGACTTTTTTTAAAAAATCAAAACCAACTTGATTATTTTGAAAAAACTTCATTAATTCAAAGATAAAAAGTCTTAATAATCTATTAATGTTGTGGATGGCATAAAAATGTTCAAAATAAATTTATTTTAATATTTATAATATCATTTATTTGAATTATTTATTAATGATGAAATTATTCTATCACCCTTGTGTAATAATTAAATTTATTTATTTAATGTCTAAAAATTATAAATAAAATACCATGATTTAGGAAATCATTTTATATTTCCAAATAATTTTTATTATTTAAGATAAATCTTATATAACCCCATATAAAAAAATTATTAGTAAAACATATTCATGTTTTTGTTATTTTTTTCCATACTTTAAATTAATTAATATAAACTGTCATTATCACTCCCATGTGGCTACATGGGGTCACGACATCAACCCAAGGATTCCCATAGTCGGACATGTATCATAAAATGGGCTTAGGAAAAGTGAATGGGTAATTTAATATTATTATAATACTTTTCTAACACTTATTTACAAGATTAACACTTTAACCATCGTAAATAAAATATTTTCTATAGTAAATATTGATAATGTATAAAAATAAAAGATACCTACTTACACAATTTGAATCTTCTAATTCTTAATATGGAATCCATTTTTATAATTTCAAAACACATAAGTGGAATAAATTAATTTAAAATTAATTCTCATTGTTAAAACAAAAAAGCTTGTTTTTAAGAAATAATTACTATCAATATATTTACCTTTGTTTAAGTCCAAATTAATAGTGAAATTACATCCAAAGACCAAAATAGGATTCAATAAAAAAATATATTAAAATTAAACTTTAAATCCAACTAATATAACAATATAACTATATCAGTAAATTACATTAAAAGGTAGTTTGGAATTATAATGCATTATTTTTCACTATACATTAAAAAAATATACTTTATTAGAAAAATACCAAAACATTACCCAAAGTAAATTTTGACGTCATTATTATAAAAAATATATATTTGTTTTATCAAATGGAATATATAAAAGTAAAAAAAATAGATTTAAAAGGGGTTCTCTATCAAAAGGTGGTAAAACAGCCTTTTAAAGAATATTAGAGTGTTTATGAATAAAATTATATTCATTCACATTTTAAGATTCTATATTTTACTGCATAAATTTAAACACATTTTATAACCATGTGTAATAATATTATAGTTATATATGATTATTACCATCAATTCAAAGACTATGCATTAACTTCCATTTACAATAATAATATTATATTATTATTTTTCAGTATAACTCAATGTTGTGTGAAACGTACGATTTCAAAAAAACATATTGTTTCATATCAAGTATATTATTGATAATAGAATCCCCTTTAAAGTAAATTTATTATTAAATTCTCAAATACTAATAAATATGAAAATGTCATATTATTTAATTACTTGGGATGTTACAGTAATTCTATAATACTTGAAATAAACAAAGACCCTAAAATGTTAGTGAATGGATTCATGAATTGTAAGGCCCCAACCCTAGATGCCTATATCCAGTGTATTATATTAATACATCAGAATGATTCCAAAGATTTAAATCCCAATGCATAGATCATTTAAATATTATTATAAAATTTATTACAAACAATAACATTACATTAAAATTAAAAAAATAAAACAGAACATTGAAAATAATTTAACAATCGCATTATTATTCTAGATTAACCCTGAATATCAATCATAGAACACATAGTGGAATCCTAGGAAAAGAAATCATTTGAATGGGGTGATCTCAGATGCTCAGAAAGTGTAAATAATATATAAAAATATATTATAAATAAGCCTAAACTTTTAAGAAAATATATAAATCTGAAACAGAAGCCTTAATAAAATAATCATCGTCATAATATGGTAAGAAAAAAACAATTTTTTCCATTTAATTTTTCACATGGATATTCTACTAGTCGAATCAGCGAATTAAAAATCAATAATTAATCTCATAATGAGGGAATTCATAATGTCAGATATCATAACCACAATTTCATGCCCTTGTTCTATGACCATACATAAATATACCAACATGGACATAATCCAATACACTAATATTTCTAGTGAGACCTAACAATGCATTGAGGGGATATAGCAGGCCACGCCCATCACTTACTATATCCAATGCATTCCTCATATGAAAACGGTGAAACATAAAATAAACATTTTAGTTAATACATTCATATGAAATGTTAATACTTTAATCATAAACCATGAATGGTATAAAAATAGCATATCCATAATCAAACATATCCAAAAACCATAAATACCATATATAATATTTTACCATATTAAATCAACCTCATTTAAGCCTAAAATCCAACAAAGTATTTTGAGATCGATTAAGATAATCTATTATAATCATTTAAACTTCTTGAGAGAAATATTCCTTTTATAAATTCAAATAATATAAAATCAACGATATTATAAAATTTAAAATTAAAAAAGAGATTTTTTAAACAATATTTCCCATTCCACGTTCAATCTTTTTGAAAATAATTATTATTTTGAAACATTCATGTCTGAATTAGTAAATCATTAAAACCATTTTGAAAACAAACACAATAATGAGATAGATTTAGAGGGATAAATTTTTAAAAAATTTAAAATGTTTATTTTTTTAGTGACTGTTATATAAAACCTCAAAAAACTCATTTGTATAATATTTTCAACAGACATGACCATTGATGATAAATATTTCTCAGTAATGATCAACATATAAATAATCTTGGATAATAATGAGATTGTGAAATTAACCATTTTATAAACACATTAATAGATTTATTTTTGAAAACATTTTTATAATGAGAAAATTATACATAAAAGACTCTTTATTATCCTTTATATATATATATATATCTATGATAATATCAAAAATATTGAAATGGAAAAACGATTTATTATTTAAACATTCAAAGAGTCCCATGCCACTTTTAACTTTTAAATAACAATCCCAATATATTCAATTGAATCATTAAATACAATGAATGTAAATTTATTCATGATATAAAAGATAATAGGGGTATTACATACACCACACACCAAAAATATGTTATCGAAATGGCTAATATATTATGAAAATTAGAAGTTAGACAGAATTCGCATACCTTATGTCTGATACTATGTGTATTTTCTAGAAACTATTATTTAATGGTTTTAAACATATTATTAATTTATTAAAGAGTATTTATAATATTTATGATATAATATATGAATATTTTGTTGTATTATATTACCCATTTAGTATTAATTTCCATGTTTAATCATTGTTTCAGGTAATAACCTCTTTCTTTATCGTACGTGTTATAACTTGTATTCATGATAATATTACATAGATTATGATTTACATACTTCCATAATTTATTAAATGAGTTATATATCATATATATTCAGAATATAAATTTGTATAATATATATATATATAATGGAATACTATGTTCATGGAGACGATAGGTCATACATACAAATAAACGTTGTTTCTGTTTTCTTATCGTATTGGGTGGAAGTAAGTGAGTGAAAATTATGTAAATATATATATGTCTATAGTAGAATTATTAAGTCATATATTACATATTTGATAATAGGATATATTTTTATAATCATTATTGAATGGTGAATGTGAAAGATAAATCTCATCACGTCGTGAGGACCATAAACCGTAATTACACACGAGAAATGATATCATTTCATTAATGGTTAAATGGTATGTAATTGGATGGAGTATGAATTGTAAAGAAAAAATATATTTTTATATTTATTATTTACATAATTTATATTCATCTTTATAGCCATAAAAATAAAGTGTAAATTAAAAATAGTTTTCACCACGGTGTGGAGACGGTAAGTCATATGCACGCACGCATTGTGGTACTATTATTTGTATGATGGGTAAAAAGAGTAATATATTTTTCACATAATAAAAATAATATCAATATATATATATATATATTATTATTATGGATTTTTTACTTTAGTATTGAAACAATATAGGAAGAGGATGTAGAAGATGAAATGAACATTGAAAGAGGTGATAACGAAATTTCCTCCTTTTTGGGTACCTCCATTTTATTTTCAAAAAAGGAATCCATATGATGGATTTATACCCAAATTATGGCCTCTAATAAGCATTTTAGAGATTCCGTATAATAAATTGGTTGGTTTTTTCTGATATAAATGCCTTTAGAGGTTGGAATTAAAGGGAAGGAGAAGTTCCATTTATAAAGAGAGGGGATGGGATCTTTAGAAAACACTAAATATATAAATTTTTATTAATTAATTTTCACTTTAAAATAGCTCCAAAGTGATTTATTTAGAATATAAGATGATTATGGTTCTAAATACAATCATGTAATGAATTTTATTCCTGCTTAGGTAATAAAATTAGCCTTCTCTTTTGGATTTTACCCTTAGTTAAATAGTTTAACTATTACCATGTCTTCTTGTATATTTACACTATAGGGTCCATATATTTACAATAAATTTTCAAAAAAAGCCCAATTGGATAATATATTACATATTTAAAACAATCCATTTTCTTTTATCATACCATAAATTTTTATGAATTTTAAATCATTTAATAAAAATTTATTTATTTTGGGATATCATTTATGTCATTTTAAATACTATTCAATACTTGCATTTTAACAAATATCAAACATACATGATAACATAGAACTAATGCATCCCATTTTACATTAAAATGTATATTTTATATATATTAAATTAGTGGATATCATTAATTAATTTAAAAGGTTATTATTTAAATATTTTTAGTGTCATTTTTCTGATATCTCAATTAATTAAACAATTACTACCTTAACATTGTGTCACCATTTAATTTAATGATTTAACTTCTAAATATTATAATTAAACTATCATGATGTATATAAATTTAATAGATTCTTAAATAATATTTATAGTTTAGAATATCACTTATATAACATCATATTAAAAATAAAATAGTTATGAAAATATGAATATGGCATTTTTAACAATTTTTTAAATAAAATATAAACATTTTCATAATAAAGAAAAAGTGGCATAAAATGGATATAATATTAAACATAAGGTTTAGTTTCATCAAAACATACTATCCAAGGAAATTAGGATAAGTTTCATGGTAATGTTAAATTATTATAATATTATTTTTACTTTTAATTACCATATTCACATTTAATCGTGTTAAATAAAATTCGAAAAATTACAATTCAAAAAAAAATATGTTGCTCCTATTAGACCAAATTTTTCATAATTATTACATACATTTATGTGAAAATTTTATAATTCAAATAACAATAGTGGTAAAATTATGATTAATTTTAATCAAGAAATGTGGCTTGAAGGAGTGTAAAAAGTTGTTAAAAAGGATAAATGATTTTTAAATCTCATTATATTATAAATATAATTCCAAAGAAGTAAATTGGGTTAATATATGATTTATTTTTCTATTGTGACATTAAAATAAATTTAATTAATGATAAATATTTAAATGAAAATTTCGGGTTTTTAAATATAATATTGTGTTTTTCACAATTCATCAAAAATTGAGTGTTTTCAGAAAAATTCCAAAAATTAATCGTAATCTAATTTTGATTTTATAAATTCAAAAATGAATCCTATTTTACTAAATTTATTTTCTAATAGTGTCTACGATTAAATTTTTTAATGTTTCACAGAAGAACATAAAAAGTAGTTTCTTTCAGAAAAATAGTTTTTCTAAAAATATAAATATTTTACCAAAACATATATTTTTCAATAAAATTATGTTGTATATATTTGAAAAAATTAAAAATAACATTTAAATTTTTATTTATTTATATTATTATATAGAATATATAATTTATGAATACATCATTTAAATAATTTTACAACTAAGGTGTTGTTTCGTAGGGACTCCATCTTGTGTGTAACACAAGAGAAGCCAATATTGTGTGGAACAAAAGTTATTAAAGATAACGTAAAATGAAATATTGGGTTGTAACATTCTCCCATCCTTCAATAAGTTATTTCCTCTCAATTTAAAATCACAATAAAAAAAAATGGGTTTGACTTTTCAAAATATCTTTCTCAGAATCTCAAATTCGCATAATGGATTAATGAGACCACAATTTTATCATAAAGAATGTTATGTGTGAAGGTCAATAGAGAAAAAACATACTAGGGTTCCATATAAAAAACATGCTTTTGGAAGATTAATCTATCAGAAACTTAGAATGTAGTGATGATATAAGGGACCATTGGATTAATATGAAATGAAATTAATAGGAACTATATTTTTTATTTAATATCATTTACCTGTAGTGTAATAATTAATTAACTTTATATAATAATTAATAAAAGCATAATACATACTTTAAAAATAGAGTTTAATCCTTTAACTAATTTTTTCCAAAATACACATCTTTCACTCCAAATAATAATATTTGAAAAACATCTATTTATATTAAAGGTAGTGGGTTCCAAAAATTAATTTAAACTTAATATGTCAGATCATTTAAATAAGAAAACTACTTTATACAAAATAGGACATCACATAGGGTAGTGGTAGGTGAGAAAGCCTTGTTGCACTATGGTTGTGGGTTCGATTCCAATAGCCTTGTCTGATGCGGCTAGTTGTCAGCCGACCTGTCGTATTTCTTTTTCATAATCTGTTTTTTTAAATTAAAAAATAATCTTAAGAAATGTTTTATCCTAAAAAAATAAAATCCAAATCCATAATATATAGTGTATTCTCATGATTCCCTCCAAATCCATAATACATATTGTATTCTTTTCTTATCTTGATATCTCATGATATAATGTCCTCATATGATTATAATGCTCAGGAGAATATTTACTTTCAAAATACTAGTGTTGGGAAAAAATCCCTCAAGGCATCATTGAAGCATTTTTGAGGTGATTGTGTTTGTTGAAAAATTGGAAATATGTGTTGTGATTGTTGACAAAGAAAACCATGATGTAAAAATTTGTTGACAAAGGGGATTTAATGGAGGAATGTCGAGTTCAAGGAATATGGATAAGGATCCATGTTTTATTCAAGAATTTCGACAAAGGAATGGATGATCTGGAGGTGGTACAAACATAGCAAATACACGGTGACACTGTTTTCCATTGTATTCTAAATTTTTGGGACTGAAAATCGACAAATGATGAAAAGTGGTTTTTGGAAAAGGGACTTTAGCACCATGAACTTTAAATAGAGGAAAATCCTATGAATAATGTTTTTCAATATCAAGACATCCAAATATAGTGAAGGGATAAGGGGCGCCCAAGTGTTAGAGTCAGTCACGCAAGTGAATTGCATGGTAGTGACTTGCACGCCGAGACTTGTGCGCCGAGGGGATACTTGTGAACCGTCACACAGGGTGTCCAAATGCCTATAAATATAGGATGACCCCTCCTCATTCATAGACGAGTTCAACACTAAGAAAAAAATACGAGCTCTCGTCGCACAGGTGTGGTGGTCACGCAAGTGGTGTGTGGTCGCACAAGTAGAAGTTGCACGCCAGGTGATAGTTGCACGCCTAAGGTGGTTTGGGTGATAAAGGAAGTGAGTCGCCCAGTTATAACTTGCACGCCGATACTTGCGCTTCGGCTCAGAGAAGGGCGCCAGGTATGGTTGATGCACAACAGTGACTCAGGGATGCGTGGAAGCTGGATGATTTCCTGATACCTTCGGTGAAAAGTGAGATTCATCTATGGGTGGAAGTTGGACTTCAACAGAGCATCCACATACAACAGAGGATGTATTAATCAGTGATAATGAAGAGACCTACAGGTCTATAAACTATGAGTGGATCCTTTCTAGAGTAGTGAACAAATGAAGAGGAAGAAGGTGATCCTCTCCATCAGCTGTGAGCCAGAGAGAGAAACAGGGAGTGACCCTTGGGGAAGAATTGAGCTGACCCTAAACTTTTTCATGGCAGTGAGCCTGTGAATAGAAGTGATCTATCCCAAACCTTGTAAACAGCAGTGTTCTTATAGTGTATTTGTTACATCGGCACATCACTGGTGTATGCTTCTTGGACGTAGCCCAGTGAGGGTGAACAAAGTAATAATTGTTGTGTTCGGTGTATGCTTTACTTTCTATTTATATTGTGAAATGGGAAATAGAGAGAAGAATGTTTTTATTAACAAAAAAAAAGATCAGAATGGGTTTTAATTTTCAATTAATTATACCCTGATTCACCCCCACCTATCTTAGGGTATTCATCCTTGCGGACCATACAATTGGTAGTAAAGGAAACAGATGATATCATTACTTCTCTCTCAATGGAGGTGACCAATCATAAAGGGGTTCTGATCATAGATGAATGTAATTTTAAGATATGGATGAATCGAACGCAAAACTATTTCTAATTCTAAGAATGGATGTTTTTACAAAATCAACCCATGGTATCTCAGCTAACATCAATAGTGGAGCATTTTCTAAAGTTGAAAGAAGGGAGCTGGATGCTGACACGAAGGGTATTAATGCTTTAGGTGGATCCCTTTAAAATGATATTTATACAAAGTTGATGTCATGAAAAATGTCACATGATATGTCGTAAAAGCTTTTGAATATATATGAAGGGGATACAAAAGTTATAGAGGAAAAGCTGCAAGTTATGTTGAACAAGTATGAAGATCTGATAATGAGTCTGATTGAATCTGTTGATGCATTTTTCGATAGAGTAAATGTTGTTGTGGAAGACATGCGGGGTCTTGGAGAAGTCATTGAATATATAAAGATCGTGAAGTGTATCGTGTGGAAACTACCACCTCGGTTTAATTCGAAAGTAACTGTCTTGGAAGATAAAGACCCAAAAGAGATGACGTTGGATAACCTACCCAGTACCATTTTTGCATATTAAATGAGGAATAATGAAAATGATTCTATGGAAAAGTAGAAACCCAATGAGGTGGTATTTAATGACATGAATATTCTCATCATTGAATAATCTCAGGATAATGAAGAGACAAGTTAAGTGATGTCATTCCTTTCCATTAACCTTCAAATAAGAAAAGTAAAGTTTAAAGGGAAACTTCCACTTGGATGCTTTAGATGTGGAAAGGTTGGACATCTCGCAGCAAGGTTCCCAAAGAATTATCAAGATGATGAAGAGGATGAAGTTGAAATCCCAAAAAATAAGTCTTCAGCCTATGTGAAAGAAAAGAAACTATTCAAAATAAATTTCATTAAGCACAGGAATATTCTTTTACAAGACTATGAAACTTTAGATGAGTGTGATGTTGAAAAGGATGAAGAGATAGAAAACTGCATAGATTGTGGGGAAAATTCCATGGTGGTGGTCATCGGTAGTTCTCCTGAAAAGGATGAAACTGACGCTGGAGAACAAGAATAAGTTGTCGAAGGAAGAGTTGATATAGATGCTGAATTGGAAGCAGCTCTTGAGGATATAGACGTTTGGAGAGCCAAGACAAATAAGTCCAATAAAGTGGTTCATGATGCCAAAATCTATATGAAACAATAGGATGATGAAAATTATGAGCTATTAGAAGAAATTAAAAAACTAAAATCTTCAACACCAGAGAGCTTAGAAAATATTATTGAGTATAAGCATAAAATTGAGGAACAAAAGAATGAAATCGATTGTTTGACTAACATAGGAAGGGATTAGGTCAAACGTATCAAAGAACTCGAAAAAGAAGTTGTTGGTCTGTGATAAAGAATAATGGATCAAGAAAAACCCTTTGACACCCATTATAGTTCCGGGAAAACATTTTTGTCAAAAGACTGAAAAGTTAGAAGTGAAGCACAGACCTCCAGTAGAAAAGACGCAACAATCATGTTCCAATGATAAGACTGGAATGGGACATGAATGAAAACAGAAGGCGGTCATGATTGAAGTCAAACTGCAAGAACATGCTCTGAGAGTGAAGATAGATTTGGGTACAAAATAGAATCAGGATATTAGCAGATCCCAAGGAAAAACCAGCAGTGCAAAAGTGACACACAAGAATTCTCCTTGCATTAGGTGCTATTGCTGTGGAAGGATGGGACACTCACAAAATGTGTGTTCTATAGACAAGAGATACTGAAGGGAACAAGAACGAAAATGGTAGCCAAATAGAGCTCAATATTATAGAACAACATTTTAAGTTTATTGTTTTTGGTGTAGAGGATTTGGGAACATGGCTAGATATTTCACATCAATCATTCAATGAAATGTGCCAAAGAAAAAGTCGAGCATTCGTAAGAAACAATTTAGAGAATCAACAAGTGAGCTGAAAACACAAAATCAATTTTCATCTCTATAGGATGAATCTGGTCTATCACAGTCAAGGGAAGATAATCTTCTCCAAACCACACTGAGTGTGAAGTCGAAGACATGGATCAAAAACAAAAAGAATGAGAAGGCAGTAGTTTCGAAAATTTCCCTTAATGCTTCAGATCATTCAGGAGTATGGATCCTTGAAAGTGGTTTTAGATCCAATATTACAGGTACCAATGATCTCATTACATGAATTAAATATGATAAGGAAGATTTTTCCACGTTTGGGAATGACGAAGGGCTGAATATTATTGGTTCTGGAAAGGATAAATTTGGGGGAAAAGAAATGAGACATGCTGATGTCTTGGTAGTAGAGGGCCTCAGTGATAACTTGATCACTGTCAGTCAACTATCTGACTCTGGGCACTCAATCTGATTTACCAAGAAGACATGTGTTGTGAAAGGAAAAGATGGAGTTTTTGTTCTTTAGGGAAAAATGACAAACAGAAATCTTTACCTTGTAAGTGGGGAAGAGGATATGTGTCTTTTATCTAGAGAGGAAGAAAACAAGCTGTGTAAAAGTGACTTAGTCATTTATGGCAACCATATAAGGAAGATCTTGTAATGTGTGATGTTTCTAGAGACCATTCCAAATTATCACGTGATCGCACTCATACGTTCAATGATTTCCAACAAGGGATGATAATCAGAAATACATACAAGCCAAAGGATTAGAAATCCACAAGAGTTCTTGAGTTGGTGCATTCTGATGTTTGTGGACCAATCTCACCATCATCCATAAACGGGAAAAGGTATTGTGTCATTTTTATTAATGATTATAGCATAATGGATTGGGTATTTGTCATTACCCATAAGTTAGAAGTGTTCGGTTGTATCCAGCAGTATAGGAGGGAATCAGAATGGATGCTTGGGCAGAAAATTTTGAACTTTCGTACTGATAATGGTACTGAATTTAAAAATGGTCAAGTAGAATAATATCTCTAGAAACATGGGATAAGGCATCATGTTTCATTAGTAATAACTCGCCAACATAATGGATTAGTTGAAAAGAGATATCAGATCATCTACAATATGGACAAAACAATGATTATTTAAAAGGACCTACTAGATAAATTTTGGAAGGAAGCAGTTTTAGAATTGGTCTATATTTAGAACAGGGCTTCGTTGTGTCTAAAATAAGGGAATACTCTGTATGAAATGTGGTATGAAAATAAAGCCACATTGAAATACTTTTATATATTTGAATGTAATTGTTTCATTCTAAACAAAGAAAACCACATGAATTTTGCATCACGTGGAGATGAGGGAATATTCCTGGGCTACACAGGTAAAAGAAAAGCATACAAATGCTTTAACAAGATACTGGTAAAAGTAATTGAGAGAAATGATGTCACTATTGTGGAAAATGAATAGAATATTCAACAGAACAGTGAGTAGTTTCTTGATGAAAGTGATGAAGAGGAAAATAACATAGGAGGAGCGGAAGTGGCAGATTCTGACTCAGAAGAAGACACTGATGATGAACAACAAAGTCTCAACTTTGTTTCTGTAAGGAAGCTGAAGAGTCGAGCTCAAAATGATAGCCAGAATATCATTGGTGATCAGTCAGCTCTAGTTCAGACAAGAAGAATGAAATCACTGTAGGAGACATCATTACTATCACAGGTTGAGCCGAAATTCTTCACTGATGCAGCTGAAGATAGAAACTTGGTTCAGGATATGAATGAATATCTTGATCAGATTGATAAGAACCATACTTGGGATATTTTTTCAAGGACAGTAAATAAGAACATCAATATAACAAAATGGGTTTTTCGCAACAAGATGAACTATGATGGCGCGGTGATTTAAAACACAGCACGACTGGTGTGTAATGGATACTCCCAAATAGAGGGAATTGATGTTGATGAGACATTTTCAACGGTTGCATGGTTGGAGACAATCAGATTGTTTTTAGCCATAACAGTGCAAATAAAGATCAAAGTGTTCGAGATGGACGTCAAATATGAATTTATGAATGGGGTTCTAGAAGAAGAGGTGTACATTGAGTAGCTATATGGTTTTCTCATTCATGAAGATGAGAATAATGTTTTTCAGTTGAAGAAATCACTACATGGGTTGAAGCAAGCACCAAGATCATTGTACTCAAGGCTGTATTAGTACTTGAAAAATCTTGGATTTCA
Source organism: Viscum album (assembly GCA_963277665.1). Taxonomy (NCBI): domain Eukaryota; kingdom Viridiplantae; phylum Streptophyta; class Magnoliopsida; order Santalales; family Viscaceae; genus Viscum; species Viscum album. Next base: position 31,525,756 of record OY728140.1, on the reverse strand, counting down.
ACGTGGTGAAGTTGATTAATATCTCTACGTCAAAATTAAAAGTAATCAAAGGATGATGGTGCAGGTTTATGTCGATGACATAGTATTTGGAGGATCAAATGATGCTCAATGAAAATAGTTTTTGGAATTTGTGAAAAATGAAAACGATATGTCAATGATTGGTGAGATAACATTTTTCCTTGGTCTATAGGTGACACAATGCAGTAATGGAACTTTCATTTCTCAATCCAAATATTCCAAGGAGGTTCTGAGAAGGTTTGGAATGTAGAATTCCATGGAAATGAAGACTCTGGTTGCTACCTGGACAAAACGGTCTAATTTTGAGGATGGAAAGGTAGTTAATGTCATAGAATACATGAAAATTATTGGATTTTTGTTGCACTTGACCGCCAAAAGTCCTGACATTGTATTCGCCACATGACAAGAAGTGATATATTAGAGTAATCCAAAGAAAAGCCACATTATTTAAGTGAAAAGAATAATTCGGTATATCAAGGGCATGGATGACTTCATCTAGACATATAATGAAATATCTCAGATAGAATTATTGGGATATAATGATACAGATTTGGCCAGTTCAGCGGATGACATGAAATCAACATGTGGAGGGGCATTCTATCTTATTGGACTATGTATTTATTGGTTAATCAAGAAGAAGGATTGCATTTTATTATGCACTGAAGAAGTTGAGTATATTTCAGATACTCAAGATTGCACACAGTTATTACGGATGAAATAGTAGCTTGATGATATGGGATTTGAAGTGAAGCATCTGATCAAAATCATGTGCGATAACTCAAGTGCTATCAATCATAGAAAAAATTCCATCAAGCTTTCAAGGACAAAGAACATTGAGATAAAGTACCATTTTATCATGGAGAAGGTTGAACAGGAAATCATGAAGTTGGAGTATGTGCCTACAGATCTATGGGTTGCAGAAATTCTAATAACGGCCTTACCCAAGGATGCTTTTGAGAGACACTAACTGGCTCTGGGAGTTCAATCGACCCCCCTCACATGAAATAGTGTGGATGTGGAACACCCAACTATCAAAGGTATGAGGTGTTTTTCCCTAATGTGCTGATATGAGTTCTATACTATGTTACATACTACAAATGAGTAACCTTTGGGTTCATTGAAAAAGGGGGAGAAAATAGTTATTGTTCAAGGGGGAGACAGTGTAGTAATTTGATACATCATGATTGATATGGGGAGAAGCTGACAGGTGGAGCAGTGAGATAGGGGGAGCGTATTAAATCTGAAGATGCTAGAAGTGATTGATCAAAGAATAGATATCATGACAACTGAGGATCGTGATAAAAGTAAACGAGTGGTGTTAAAATGTGGTAAGAATATTTCAAAAAATTGGTATCAGTTCGATGTCAACAGTGTGTGTTAGAGATGAAGTGATGTATTGATGAACTTTCTATTTACTCTTGTTACTCATGTCAAGCATTGCTCATGTGGGATTAGAGTATGTGTTGAGTAAATCCATGATCGCTATCGGAATCTCAATAGGCGATTTTTGGCTGAAGAATTAACGATATATCATTGAATGGAAGAAATTTCAACAAACCCAAAGGGGATATTGTTGGGAAAAAATCCCTCCAGGCATCATTGAAGCATTTTTGAGGTGAATGTGTTTGTTGACAATGTGGAAATGTTTTTTGTGACTATTACCAATGAAAACCATGATGTAAAAATTTGTGGAAAAAAGGGATTTAATTGTGCCATTTTGAGTTCAAGGGATGTGGATAACGATCCATGTTTTATTCAAGAACGTTGACAAAGGAATGGATGATCTGGAGGTTGCACAAAAATAGAAGATAAAAGGTGATGCTGTTTCCCAGTGTTTGACAAATTTTTGGGCCTAAAAATTGACAAATGAAGAAAAGTGGTATTTGGAAAAGGGACATGCATGACATGTTCTTGAAGAAGAGGAAACTTGTGTTCCTAATGTTTTTCAAGATCATAACAACAAAATATGGAAAAGGGATAAGGTGCGCCCATGTTTTAGATTTGGTCATGCAGGTGACTCGCACGGTGGAGACTTGCACGTCGAGACTTGCGCGCTGAGGGGAGACTTGCATGCCATCGTGCAGGGTTTCCAAATGCCTATAAATACAGGTCGACCCCTACTCATTACTAGACGAGTTCAACACATAGAAAATTTCAGAGCTCTCGTCGCGCTGGTGTGTAGGTCACGCATGTGGTGTGTGGTCGTGCAAGTAGATGTTGTGTGCAAGGTGATAGTTGTCTACCTAAGATGGTTTGGGAAAGAAATGAAGTGATTCATCCAAGTTTAGTGTTGAAGAAGGAGGTGTCGCGCAAGTGGTTGAGGTGGACTTTCATGCTATATTTTGAAGATGCACGAATGTTGTTTGTTGCACGCCAAAATTTGTTTGGGTGTAAAAGGGTGTGAGTCGCACAAGTTTGGAGTTTTAGAGGCTTATGTCACACAATTGGTTGAGGTTGAATTGTGTGCCAGTTGTAACATGCACACTGATACATGTGTGCCAGCTCAAAGAAGGGCTCTAGGTAAGGTTGATGCATGGTAGTATTGCAGGGCTACGTGGAAGCTGGAAGATTTCTCGATACCTTTGGTGCAAAGTGAGATTAATCTATGGGGGAAAGTTGGACTTCAACAAAGCATCCACAAACAAGAAAGGATTTATTCATTAGTGATAATAACAAGACCTACAGGCCTATATAATATGATTGGATCCTTTCCAGAGAAGTGAGCAAGGGAAGAGGAAGAAGGTGATCCTCTCCACCGGCAGTGAGCCAGAGAGAGAGAAACAGGGAGTGACCCTTGGGGAAGCAGTGAGCTAACCCTAAAAATTGTAAAGGCAGTGAGCCTGGGAATAGAAGTGATTTATCCCGAACCTTATAAACACGAGTGTGATTATAGTGGATTTGGTACATCAGCACATCATCGGTGTATGCTCCTTTAACGTAGCCCAGTGATTGTGAACCAAGTAAAAAAAAAATTTCCTATGCAGGCTTTACATTCTGTTTATATTGTGCAACGGGAAATATAGAGAAGAGTATTTTTCTTAACAAAAAAACAAGATCAGAACGGGATTTAATTTTAAATTAGTCATACCCTGATTCACCCCCCCTATCAGTGTATTCATCCTTGTGGACCTAAAAATTTTCTTATAACCACGAAAGATAAGATCTCTATTACTCATTTGATCATGTTCATTAGTGAGTCACACATTCCTTATACTGGGTGTTATTTCAAAATGATGACATACACTATGTTAGATCATATAGTAATTCATATTCCAAAAAATTACAAAAATTATTAAAATGAAATGAATATTGACACATATCCAGTCTAATAACAATAAAAATTGTTTCTTTGGGGACATATTTACTCATAAATCATTCATAATAGTTTTTAATGAAATCATTAATTACCCAAAGCATATCCCCTGAGAGTGTCAACCCAGATAAGCAGTATGGCATGTGTTTGTGTACTAGGTTGCCCCAATTCAATCCTAGATCACCTTATTAGAGTCATTACTCATAGTTAAATCTATTATATAACCACATCCACATGTAGTGTCTAAACAAGGATGTATTTTCTAGGAATTACAACATAATATCTACATTACCACAATTTTAAGATGTTCCTCAATACTAATTTATTATTCCTATCGTAGGGTTTTGATCCCTAATATATTTTTTCTAAATCTAGTTTCCATTGTTGTTTTTAAACATCATCTGATACCAATTATAATGCCCCAACCCCAAAAGCCCGGAGCCAGTGCATTAGATTAATACATCACAACGACTGCATGGAATAAAATATTGAAGGACCGATCAGTTTAGGAGTCTTGGAAAATAGATTACATACATTAACCATATATTACAATAGAAAAAATAAAACTAAATATAGATAATAATTTGATAACACCATTATTGAACTAGCTTAACCCTCCATATCAATTAAAAAACACATCATTGAATCATGGGAAAAAATCTTAATAATTGGGTGAGCTTAGATACTCAGTAAGTGTAAACAATATAGTGAAATCTTTCATAAATAAGCATAAACTTTTACATCAAGTTACACAACTGAAATAGAAGTCTTATAAACATAATCATCAGCATAATATAGAAATAATAAATCAATTAATTCCACTTAATCATTCACATAGATATTCTTGTACAGGAATAATCACATGTAATATCAATAACTAATATCGTAATGAGGGAATGAATAATGGTAGACATCATTACCACAACATCAAGGCCTCATTCCAAGAATATACATAAACATACCATGAAGGACTTGGTCCAAGACACCTATTAGTCTCATGAGACCTACCGATGCATCGAGGGGCTATAAAAGGCCCCTCCCATAATATACTATGTCTAATGCATTCCCCATATTAAAATAGTGAAACGTAACATTCAAGTTCATATTAAAAATAATATAGAAAAGTTTAATAATTTACCCACAAACCATTAGTGGTATGAAAATAAAACATCATAGTCATCCATAACCTAAAACCTTCAATAAAATATAGATGATTTTATCATAACAAATGAAGGTAAATTAATCAAAAAATCCAACAAAATATGTTGAAATTGATGAAAAAAATCAAATAAAATCATTAAAAATATTTGAGTGAAATGTCCCCTTTTTTAATTTCAAATCATTTAAAAGCCCCGAAATTATAAAATAAAACATTTAAAAAGATATATTTGAATCAAAGTGACCGATACCACATTGTATCATTTGAATGAAATTATCATTTAAAACCATTAATGTCCATATAAACAAATCCTTATTTTTTTCAAACATGAACATTAATGGGAAATAGTTAGACATATAAATTATTAAACCCATTAAAACGATGTTTTAGTTAAATATTCTCATACATAAAACCATAAAAATACTCATTTGGAAAACATTTTTAAGAGACATGGAAATGGATTATAAAAGATCCCCAATAAATACATACATATTAACAATCTCATATAATAATGCGATTGAGAAATTAAACCTTACGTTAAAACCATAAATGATTTATATTTGAAAAAATTTGAATAAAATAGAAAATAGGCATAAAATGTTCTTTATTATCCTTTATATACTTGTAAATAAATATGTATGATTTTATAAAACAATAATGAAATAGGGAAAATATTAATTTTTTATATATTCAAAGCGCCCCATAACACCTTGAACAGTTAAATAACAATCCCAATATCTTCAAATTAATCTTTAAATACCAAGAATAAAACATTATTTAGGATATAAAACATAATAGGGGTAGTACACACACCACATGAAAGAAATAGGTGGTGAACATGGTTTATATCTAAGGAAAATTAAAAGTGAGACAGAATTCCCTAACCTAAAGTTTGATACTCTCTGAATGTGTTAGAAACTCTTGTATAATGGTTTCAAAAAATTATGAACTTATAGAAGAACTATAATAACATTTATGATATCATATATGATTATTTTATGGAATTATATTACCTTTTATTAATAATTTTCAAGTTAAAGAGACATTTCATATAATAATCGCTTTCTTTATTGTATGTGTTTTGATAAGTTATTGTTGATCGTATTTCATAGATCATGATTTACTTAAATCAATAACTTATAATCTAATTTATTTATCATAAATATTCAGAATATAAATATATATAATATATTTATTTATGAGATGGAATACACCATTAATGGAGATGGTAGGTTATACATACGCATAAACGATGCTTCTGGTTTCTTACACTTTGAAAAAAATTGACTTTTGCGACCGGAATAAATATCGTCGCAAATAGTCTGTCAAAACTATTATTTGCAAAAGGATAAGGGGTACAGTCGCAAAAGGTTTGGTGTGGTTTTCAAGCCAAACTGCGGTTAGGGTATTTGCGATGGGGGGGGTCTCCCCGTCGCAAATGCCCAGCAGCGGTAAATACTATTTGCGATGGAATATGCCCCTGACACAAATAGCGTGTCAGTAGGTCACTATTGGCAATGGGTGTTGTTGCAAATACATTTTTAACCACCGATAGTAATTAATGCAGCCGAAGGTATTTGTAATGAGAGTTTTGTGGCAAATAATCCCATCACAAATAATCTAACCTATATATACCCCCATACGTTTTCCTTTTTCCACTTTATCCCTATTTTCTCTCTCTCTCTCTTTAAACTCTAATTTTACAGTTAAGATTTCTCTGAGTTAAATTATTTTTTCGAACAAATCTTGAAGTCAAATACACCTATAAGAGATCTATTTTAATGGTATATATTTTTTATTTAGTTTAATATTTATTTCATTTTTATATTAATTTTAATTATTGTTTATTAGTTGTAATTAAATTAGATTTAGGCTGTTTTGTTATCAGTATTTATTTGTAGTAATAAATTGAAATTATTAGTGCTAATTATTAATAATTAGTGGTAATTAGGAATTTTTAACGCTATTTAGTAATTAATATAAATAATTAGTTGTTATTGATAATTTTCTGTGGTAATTAGTTGTAATTAACTGAAATTAATGCTATTTAGTAATAATTAGTGGTAATTAGTTATAATAACGAATAAATAGTAATAATTAGTGAAAAACAATACTAAATACTAATAATTAGTAATTAATAGTAATAACAAGTAATAATTCGTAATAATTACTAATAAATAGTAATGATTACAAATAAATATTAATAATTACTAATAATTACTAAAAAATAGTAAAAATTGGTAAAAATAGAAAAACAATATGAATAATTAGTAACAAACAATAATAATTAGTAACAAATACAAATAATTATTAGTAAATACCAATAATTAGTAACAAATAGTAATAATTAGAAACAAATAGTACTAATTAGTACGAATTACAAATAATTACAAATATATACTAATTAATAGTACTACATAGGAATAATTAGTAATAAATACCAATAAATTTCTATAATTAGTAATAATTAGATATAATTAGTAATAATTAGCAATAATTACTAATAATTACCAAAAATTAGTAATAATTAGTAATAAATAGTAATAATTATAAATAAATAGTAATAATTTACAATAAATAGTTTTATTTAGCAACATATAGTATTAATTAATAATGAATACTTATAATTTGGAATAAATAGAAATAATTAATAAAAAATAGTAATAAATACTAATAATTAGTAATAAATACTAATAATTAGTAATAAATACTAATAATTAGTAACAATTAGTAATAATTAGTAGTAATTAGTATTAATAAGTAATAATTATTAATAATTAGTAATAATTAGTATCATTTAGAAATAAATAGTATCATAATTAGTAACAAATACCAATAATTGGAGATAAATACAAATAATTAGTAATAATTAGTAATAATTATTATAAATTAGCTATAATAAGTAATAATTATTACTAAAAAGAAATAATAAGTAATAATTAGTATTCATTTGTTATAATTAGTATTAATTTGTAATATATAGTAATATATGGTTTTTAATTAGTAATATATAGAAATAAATAGTAATAAATATTAATAAATAGTAATAAATAGTAATAAACCGTATTAATTAGTAATAAGTAGCATCAATTAGTAATAAATAGTGTTATTAGTATTAATTATTAAAAATACAATTAATTAGTAATAACTAGTAACAAATACTAATAATTAGTAATAAATACTAATAATTAGTAATAAATTTAATTAATTTCTATTAATTTTTAATAAATATTATTAACTAGTAATAATTAGTAAAAATAGTAATAATTACTAATAATTAATAATAATTACTAGCTATTAATAATACATAAAAATAATTAATACTAAATAATAATTATTATTAATAAATATTAATATTAATTTATCATAATTTTATTGAATATATTCTTTTAGTTTTATTAAGTATTTGTGACGAGGCCTTTTGTGGTGGGTTCCCATTGCAAATAGTTTATATATTCTTTAAATAACTATTTGGGAAAAATACTTCCCTAGTGGAAATACATTTTTGTGATGGGATCATCGCAACATGTTTTTTATATATAAATAGAGAACTATTTGATGAGAAATCATCTGGTTACAAATAGTATTTTTGCGACAGGCACATCACAAAAAAAACTATTTTTGACACAGTTTTCTACAACGGGCTATTTGCGATGGGACCCCATCACAAAAGGTCATTTGCGACGTGATGTCGTTGTAAATAACCTGTCGCAAATACCTCAAATTGCAGTAGTATTAACATATTTAATGGAAGTAATTGAATGAAGTATATGTACAAATATATATATATATATATATATATATTTGTATTATTATTATTTTATATATTATATATTTATTAATAAAATGTATTTTTATAATAATTCTTGAATGATGAATTTGAAAGACGAATATCATTGGGTCATGGAGACGGTAAGTCGTACGTACACATCAGTGACGATATTATTTCCATAATGGTAAAATAGTAATTAAATTGATGTAATATGATGTCTACTATAACAATATCATTTTATATTTATTATTTGCATCATTTATATTCATTGTTATTCCTATATAAATGTAGTGTACATGGAAAACAATTTACACCATGACATGGATATGGTAAGCCGTACATACGCATGTGCGGTGATATTGTTTTTCAAAGGATAGTTAAAAAGAATAATATATATATCCCATAATAATAACAAAATATAATCATGTTTTAGTTTTTATATTGATTATGTTAGTATTGAAACAACATAGGAAGAGGAAGTAGAAGAATAAATGAACTTTGAAAGAGGTGATAAAACAATAACATCTTTTTTCTGGTATCTCCTTTCGATTTTCACAAAAGGACTCCATAGGGATTTAATTGTGTTAATTAATGATAATGAGATGTTCCCATTAATAAGAGAAGGGAGGAGCACTTTTGGAAACTCTTAAAATATTAATTTATTATAAATATTTTTTCAGTTTCAAATTGATCCATAGTGATATATTTACAGTCTAATATTAATTTAGTTATAAATCCTCTCAACAAATAAAATTTATAAATTTTTAGGTCATAAAATTAACCTTATCTTTTCAATTTATCCCTTAGTTAAACATTTTTACTTTTACTGTTTCTTCTTGTATTTTTACCCAATAGGTTTAATATAGGCACGATAAAATGAAAAAACCCCAATTTGATCATTTTTGGAAAATTTAATAGTATCCATGTTAATGGTCTGATCATTATATTTTTATGAATTTTATATCATTTAATAAAATATTATTTATTTTAAGAAATCATTTATGTCAATTTAAATACTACTGAAGACTTTCATTTTTCAAAAAAATAAAAAAGACATTATAAATTCGAACCAATACTTCCAATATTTCACTAACATGTCTAATTAATATATAAATTTTGTGTGTATCATTAATTATGTGAAATGATATTTAATCTAATATATTTAGTATCATTTATTTTATTTCCCGATTAATAAAAAAAGTGTTGCATCATCATTATGTCCCCATATAATTTAATTATTTAATGTCTAGAAATTATAAATAAATGATGTTGAGGTAGATAAATTTCTTATATTTATAAATATTATTTCTAGTTGACCATATCACTTGTATAACATCCTATAAAAAATACAATATTTATTAAAATTTGAATACGAAATTTTTAACTATTCATTAAATAAAATATAATAAATGTACTAGTCCAAAAAATGATTCTTAAAAAGGAACATATGTTTATCCTAGGGTTGGTTTTGGAAAAAGAATAATTTTCCAATTAAATTTGGTCAAGTGTTAGGTTAATTTTATGTTACTATAATATTATTTTTACATTTTATTACCATATTTACCTTTACACATGTTAAATAAAATTCAAAAGTTATAATTCGCCAAAAAATATTTTCATCATACTATAAAAACATTTATAGGATCAAAATAGTGTATGTAGATGCTAAATTACCAGTGGTGGTGAATTGTACGTTTAAAAAAAATTAACCATAATAAAAAATATTATTTACAATGTTAAACAAGGTAAATTCACAAATCCTCATTGGTAATTTTGAAACAAACATCCATGGGATCCAAAAATATAAATCCAGAAAAGAAACATATGAATAATTTTCTTGGAGGAAGATTCTACATTAAAGATTATAGAATCTTATTTACCAAACTATGTAAAAAATAAGAAGAAGGTATAAAAAAAGTTATACATTCACAATTTAACAAAATACAGCTGAAATAAAACATGAAAAAAACATGTAACAAGTAGGAAATCATTTAACCTAATGGCATATGGGACATGTAAGGATTTCGGGCCACCTCAAGGCCTTCAGGCCACCTTAAGTGCAGATGCAAACTAGGAAACCTACAAGGAACATGCTCCATAGGAGGATGGGAAATGAGCTTTCACCATAGCAGAAGCAACACAAAATGCAAGAATGAGAGGTTATGTCACCTGCCATCGGGACAAGCATGTGCATGCACCGGATAGCCTATCCGAATATCCATGTGAAGGTAGAGAGATGATTCATGATGAAGATATTAGGGAGGATAAGTTCCAAGTAGTTATTCTAGGTTGTATATAATGTTTTAAGCCTACGTTCAGTGAATTCCTCTAAGGCATACGGCCCATGTAATACTTATTCCTACAGGCCTTGTAAAAGTTCCACCTCACCCATTGAAAGGTGGAATATCAAAAATATATAAAACATGAAGGCCTATGGGCCATTGGATTGATTTATCCCAAAGATTAGGGTATCCAACAACCTTAGATAAAGGTCCCTTGATTTATATTTTCAATATAGTCTATCTTACCCACACCATGTAAGCCCTTGATAGAAATATCTTAATCTATATTGTTATCCCCACAAGCCCTATAACATTAAGGTAGTCAGAACCCCATTTTTTCAATCCTTAGAAGCCCTCGATTGAACTCCAAGGCAATAAGAGTCTCAAGAAACAAGATGAACAAGATGTTCACGGCTGAACATGATGTTCACTGCAGAATAATATGTTAATGGGATTCATAGGCCAGAAGATTCTATCTCTAGAAATCACATCACATCATGCAATCTCTGTATTTATTCATTCATCAATTTTGAGCTCATTAGAATGAGAACCTATTTATAAGAGAAACATCAATGGTTGGATCCCTCCTCCAATGGTTATATTTTTTATTGAATCTTAGAGGGACCAGTACACATGTCACTTAAGCAACTTTTATTTAGAAACAAATTGTATGACATCGTTTCATATATAAAAAAAAGTTTAAGGAAAATTATGTTTCTTAATCAAATATTAATATCCAGAATCCACGGAAAAATATAATTCATTGTCTAAAAATATAAACAATCAAATTTTATAAACATGGATATTCATATTCTTTTTTAAAAATATTTTGGTATTTGAATTCTATAGTTTTCGGAGTCTAAATTACAATGAATCTAAAGTCTGAATTCTAAGGAATTTAGAGTCTTAATTCTATGGAATTTTAAGTTGGAATTATGATGAATTAATAGTCTAAATTATGAAAAATTAGAAGATATAATTTTGAATAATTCAAAATCTAAATTTCAAAGAATTCAAAATCGAAATTTTAGAGAATTTCGAATCAAAATATTAGAGAATTTTGAATCTAAATTATATAGTATTTGAAATATGAATTTTAGAGAATTTAGAATATAAATTTCTGAGAATTCTAAATCATAATTTTAGAGAATTTTGAATCTTAATTTCTGATAATTTAGAATCTAAATTTCAGATAATTCGGAATTTTATTTTCAGTGTATTTGGAATCTAAATTTTAGAGAATTCGGAATCATAATATTTAGGAATTTGGAATCATAATTTCAGAAAATTCAGAATTTGAATTTTTTAGATTTGGGAAGTTGAATTTCAACGAATTATGATATCTAAGGTTCTAAAAGATTCTGATGTTTTAGAAAAGGATCTGAATTATTATTTAGTAAAAAATCAACTTGGTTTGGAGAGGAAATAAAATAAGATAATGAAAACCAAGGGAAAGATATAAATTTTTCTTTAGAGAATTAAAATTTTTATTAAGAAATCATTTTTTGATTTTCAAAATATATAGGAATAGAAGTGTCATAATGAAACATCATTGTCACAACAGTATCCCCCTTTTTGGAAAGTACAAACAACATTTTGAAAAAGAATATAAGGAATAACAATTTTTATGAACCTTTAAAAAGAAAATTTTTTCTCGATTTACATATGATCCATCATTAATACGACATACATACACTTTGGTTTTGAAATTGTTATGGATTGTATTCTTGACTACCTTAGAGAGGTTTTACTTTTTATTTCATAAGAAAATATTCATTAAGTAAAATCTAACTTACTTAAGGTATTTTCATCTTTATACTTAGTACTATATTGAACATTCTTTTCTCCCCCATTAGAGTATTCAAAAAAAAATTGAGAGAATGAAAATAATGGTACTTGAAATATTCGAACTATACAAAAAAGAACTTAAGGATAACAAAATTTTCATTATGATTGGAAAATATGATAGATGAAAAAATACTACAAAATATTGGAATGGCATGAAAATATTTAATACTTGTTTTCCTTCGACATGATATTCATTAAGGTTGCCTTTAACTTCTTGATCTTTTTATGATCTTCCTCAAACAGATTGTGAAACTATTCCTGATCCTGATACCATATAAATAAAGAATATTTTCTTATGCAAGAAAAAGTAGAATCTCTCTTCATTATGGTTTCATGCAGAGGAAGAGTTATGAATAACTCATCAATATTAATATTAGACACTTTTTTGTTCTCATCAATTGCTTTAATTTTTTATTCCCACTCTTTTGACATGATGTAAATTATATTATCTACAAGAACTTCATCATCATGTCCTTTCAATCCCACATATTGAATAATGTTGACTATAGTCATAAACCTTTGTTTCACATTCAAAATAAGTTATCCATAAGGAAATAAGAATCCATCATATTCATATTTTAACATATATATTCTAGTTATTCTACATTATAAGTCCAAAAATTGGTAACTTCATGTTTCATCCAGATGGAGTTGGTAGCTTCACAATTAGGTATTTTACTATATATATTACTGGTCATAGAAGAGAAGAATATATTTCATACCCTGTAGTTTAGTAGATATTTTTGTTTCTCTTGATTGGTAATGGTTCTTACTTCCTTTTTTGGAATTTTTTAGTCCCAAGTGAGTATCACAAAATTGTCTACTCCAGTGTTAATAACAAAGCTCTTCATTCTATCTCTCAAGTACTCATAATCATTACTATAAAAAATGGTGGTCAAGTAGGATTAAGGATGTCAATGGAAAAAAAATTTATACTTTCCATTCATTAATAAAATATATTTCCAGAAAACATATTAATATAAAACATTTATAAACAATGATAAAAAATAGTTAATAAAAACATGAACAAGAAGAGTTAAGCAGAAAAACATAAAAAAACATGATCAAAAGAACATATATGTACCTATAATTATTTCAGAGACCTGCTATGATACCAATTTTAGGATCAAAATTGTGTATATAGATGCTCAATAACAAGAGGGGGTGAATTGTATGTTTAAAAAACATTCATTTTTAAACTTAAGGAAAACATTGTTTCACTAATATAATCAAGGTAAATTCAGAAACCCTCGTTGGTTATTATGAAAAAAACATTCTTTGGATCCAAAAATATAAATCTGGAAGAGAATCATAAGAATAATTTTTTTAAAGAAACATTCTACGTTAAATTATATAGAATCATAATTATCAAAGTAAGTAAAAATACAAGAAAGTATATTAAAGTTATACTTTCATTCTTTAAAATAATACTGCAAAAATAAAACATGAAACAAAAACAAGTAACTTCTATGAAATATTTTAACCCAAAGAGTATGGTATCCAACGACCTTTGATAAATGTCCCTTTAATTATACTTTGAAGAAAGTATATCTATCCCACACCAGGATAATCCTATGATTGGAATATTGAAATCTGTCTTGATATCCCGAAAAGCCATTAAACTTTAAGGTAGTCACAACCTCTTTATTTATCTCCCTAAAGGACCCCAATTGTACTCACCAACAATCTGAGTCACATAAAACAAGCTGGTCAATATGTTCAGGGCTTAAAATAATGGTCATGAAATTCCCAAGTCATGAGGGACTCTCTCTAGAAATTAATTCAGAGCATAAAATATCTAGATCAATTATTTCATCAACACTAATCACATTTGAATGTGATCCAATTTATAGGTGGAAATTCAACGCTTGGCTCCCTCCTCCAATGTTAATATTTTTCGTTGAATATTAGATGGACATGTACACGTGTCACTTATCCAACGGTTAGTCAGAAACAAATTATACGACATAGTTTCATATAAAAAATGTGTATGTAATATTATGTTTCTTAATAATATTTGAATATTCGTAATCTAAGGAAAAAATAGAATTTGGATTCTAAACATATAAACAATAATATTTGATAAACATGGATATTTAGATTTTTTTTCAAAGAATATTGTTTTTGAATTCTATAGTTTCTGAAGTCTGAATTCCAATGAATTAAGAGTCTGAATATTAGTCAATTCCATGTCTGAATTCTGATGAATTTAGAGTTTGAATTTTGAAGAATTCAGAATCTGAATTTCAAATAAGTTGGAATCAGAATTTCAGAGAATTAGAATTATAATTTTTAGAGAATTCAATGTATTAATTATAGAGAATTTGGAATCTGAATTTCAGAGAATTCATAATCTGAAATTCAGAGAACTCGGAATCTCAATTTGAAAAAATTAGGAATCTAAAATTCAGAGAATTCAGAATCTGAATATCAGTGATTTTGGAATCCGAATTTCAAAGAATTCAGAATATGAATTTCATAGAATTTTTATATACAAGGAAATATAAGATTATGAGGTTTTAGAATAGGATCCAAATTTTTCCATACTAAAAAATATTAAATTAGTTCTGAGAGGATATAAAATAAGATAATGAAAACCAAGGTAAGGATATATGTTTTTTCTTCCGAGAAAGGAAATTTTCATTATGAAAAAGTGTTTCTGATTTTCAAAATATAGAGGAATGGAAATTTCATAAGGAAACCTTATTGACCCAAAAATATTTACATACAAATTTCAAAAAAAATTGTCATATTTTTAAAATTCAGTTTATAGAAGCCATAAAATTATGTTTAATGCTAATATGAAAATATGGTCCGAAGGAGGTAAAATTACTTTTAAAAAGTTGAATGATTTTATATCTAATTATATTATAATAATGATTAAAATGATATAAATTAGGTTAATATATTCATTATTAATCTATTGTGACATTAAAATCAATTTATATTTAAATTAATTACTTTAATTAAAAATTCATGTTTGGAAAAATAATGTAGTGTTTTCACTATTCATAAAAACTTGATAGTTTTGAGAAAAATACAAAAAATCGACCCAATTATAATTTTTATATTCTGAATTAAAATAAGAATTATTTTTTAGAAAATTAAATTTATAATAGTTTCTAAAATTAATATTATTACTATTCACAAAAGAACATAAAATGTAGTTCCTTTAGGAAATAGTATTTCTGAAAATATAATATTTTTACCGAAACATATATATTTTATTATAAATATGTTTTATTTATTTGAAAACATTATAAATAACATTTAAAAATTCTGTATTAATTTATATATTAATATATTTAATGGATATGTTATGTATATATCATTTAAATAATTTTAACACAAAAGTTTTATTTAGTAAAGACTGAATCTTGTGGGTTATGTGAGCCATGTCATTATTGAATGAAACACAAGTTATTTAAGATAACATTCACTGACATATTGTGGTGTTACATGAATTAACACTAAATTTTATGAAAATTTTATGGTATGGTCCATATAGATGATATTATAGGTCTTTATAGATATATTTAGAGATTAGGGTAATGATTATTTAATTCCATTGAAATATTTTACATTATATTATGGTTGATGTAATTTGAAATTTTAAGATTACCATATTTCTTTACCAAAAAAATATCTTTTCATAAAGGTTTTAAATATCATAATAAAGGAACCAGTGGTATTATAGAACTAAGAGAAAAATATTCCACCAAATAAGTATGATGAGATAGATGAAAATGGGATAGAATAGTTTATTATAGTTCCAGATCTATTAATAAAGTATAAAAATGGTGGTGGTATCCGTGCCAGACAGGAACCTGATCATCCATGATGGATCATGTCTATCATGGACAATTTCAGGAGGTAATATACCATGTCATTCAGTTGTATATATGGCCTTTTTGTATCCATAGTGTAGATCGATGTTTTCCAGATGATATTTGGAGTCATATGATATTTAGAATTCCAAAAGGCTACTCTTTACATTTAAAATTTTAATGGATAAATTGATTGATTGTGTTATTTGGTTTTAAATAACAGGGGGAAATATGATTTTGACTCAGTTTAAATAGAATAAATTAATGAAATTTTCCTTGAGAAATATTTCCAAAAATTCATTTGACACCATGTATAAAAACAATGCATGGAATGTAAGAAGAAATATAAATATTATATGACCATGTATGAATCCTATTTTACAATACAATCCAATTAAATGGTACATTTTGTTCGGTAAATTTATAGTAATAATAAAATATTTTAAATAGGATTGAAACCATGTCTATAGGGATCATTGTACTTTTGAGAATTTAAAATCTATGGGAAATTCCTTCATTGGTATGAAAAGATTGATATGGAGTTCTCTGACACCTATGAGTTTCATGTTGATAAATGTAAAGAGCATTCAAGATAGAATATGAGGAATGAACATTCAAAAAATGAAATATAGATCTATGAAAACAAATTTCAAATATTTTATTAATTAAGTAGAAAACATAATGGATGTTGTCTTATGCAATCGGGGAGGTTTTACCAATGTTGAATGATTGGCCATATGGCATGCGATTGAAAGGGAAAAAATAATAATGAATCAAATAATTCCATAACTGATACCCATATAAGGGTGATGCTTTTTATTTGACATGAGTGGGTTCATTATGATAATGTGTTTTAGATATAAGTAAATCTGGCTAGAAATTATCAATATTTAAATACATAGTGTTGAATAACTATTTTTTTCTACTATGGTTCATGTTGATACATCAAATGAACTGGTAATAGGTATGTTACTTGCATATTTGAATGAAACCAATTCACAATTTGACCTTGTATATTTTCATTATTTCATTTAGGAGAAATTAGAATGAAAATTTTGAATATCACCTCTTCATATGAAGATATAACTTTTGGTTAAAACTCTAGGATGATGTGTTATAGATACCAAGATTTATAGGAACAATCCTATTATTATTATGGAGAAGGTATTTATTGTAAATCTTATTAAACTGACCAAATTAGAGAATGATATCAATTTGTGTATGAATTAGAATATAGTTAAACATGATATGATAGAGTTCAGACATAATAATTTTTTATTCATTGATCTCATGCCTTTGATAACATACAAGGAATATAAAAAAAAGATTATAGATGGAATTGAATGTTACAAAGATCATATTATTGAAATGAAAGAGACAGGTCAAACTATAGATGTTCTATTATATAATGACTACATAGATAAATTTTTGGATGATTTTCTTAGTTTTATTCATGATCAGAAGCTTGAATTTTCTATTAACCTAGTTCATGACACTAATAATTATCATAAAACACCTTATTCAAAGAATAATTTGTAACTTTCAGAATTGAGAGTATAATTGAAGGATTTATTATATAATAGTTTCATTTGACCTAGAACTTCATAATGGTGCACCCATATTTTGGTTGTCATGAATGTTGGTTTAATGGGAAATTGAAAAGACTATAGATATTCAAATAACATCCCTCCTAAGAAAAATTATACTCTTCCTTATATCTAAGATATGTTTTATTAGATATAGATAGAATAGTTTTTCTAAAGATTGATCTATGGATGGGGTACCATTAGTTAAATGTGATGGAAATAGATATCCAGAAGATTATGTTCTGGAAAATATATGGGAATTGTAATTTTGTAGTTATTCTAATTAGTTTATCTAATGAACCTACTGTATTTATAGATTTTATGAATAAAGTTTTCATGATTTCATTGACATGTTTTTGGTTGTTATTAATGATTACATATCAGTATATTCTAATTTTTATGAAGAATGTGAAAGACAACTAATTATTTTATTGCAAACCATAAAATAATATGAACTATATGGTAAATTTTGTAACTGTGAATTTTGGTTGCATCAAATTGCATTCCATCGAGACATTGTTTTTAAAGGAGTAACTATTGAACCTACTATAACAATAGTTTTTAAATAATTTATAAGACCCATAAATATAACATTGAATCATGTTATTGATGTATTAGAGGGTTATTAGTGATTGTATATGGACAACATTGGTTGGATTTCAATCCCACTACATAATTTAATTTGAAAAATTGTTAAATTCTTCTTCAAAAGTGAACTAGATTGTTTTTTCAGGAACTAAATAGAAAATTTGTGGATGATACATATTTGTCCCTACATTTTAGAAATGGATAATTTTTCATCTAAAGTGATTATTATTTGAATGGAAATGGTTTACTAGTTATGTTGAATTGTTAGGTATTTAGTAATACATCTTGGAATTGAATCCTAACAGGCTAACTTATCCCATACATTATCCATCCATAACAACTATGAGGGTTTCTTTATTAATTTGGATGAATCATATTTTCGAAGTAATGTTTTAAATATTGTCTTATTATAAATTTTTTATGTATATATTTAGCTATAAATAATTAAATATTGTATATAGAAAATGGATGGAACTGATCAATGATTATTATTCCACGATTCTTTACTATCCTAGAATAAAAAATAGAGTGATTCTTATTTTGAGTAAAAAAATATATATTAACCACATTATTCTTCTAACAAGAATATTTGGTTAAATATTTGATGATTAGTTTCATAGAATTTAGAGATAGATGGACATCCTCTCTTTTGATTTAGGTTTGAGTTCGGTCAAATTAGTCAGAATAAATTCTAAATAATCAAAAATAGAATCAATATTTGTAGGAAAAGAAATAATTCATTAGGAAGGGTATTTTTTCATATTTTAATATTCATGCTGATTGTGTTATATAATTTAGAAAAATATAATGTGTGCCTTGGGACTCCCTATTATTGAATGAGTTGTCATGTGAAGCTCATAGTTCCATGTTTTCTATTAATTCGAGTAGAACTAAGATGTGAAGAGACCATTGGGGGTATTATTGGGGGGATGGTATGAATATATATATTTATTACTTTAATATAATATTTTTAAACTTTTATCAGGATAAAATAGATAAAAAATCCAAATGAAATGATTATTCATTTTCAAGTATCAAAGTGGAAAGGGAAAATATAATAATTGATTTTGTGGTGGGAATACCAAAGACTTATAAACATGTTTTTTAATATTATCGACCAATTATATAATTCTACACAATTACTTCCCATTCAAGATTTTTTGTATTCATATTAACTTTATCGAATGTATTTAAATGACATAGTATGGTTATATGGATTGAGACAATCTATTGTCTCGGACCATGATCCCAAATTTACATCTAATTCTTGGAAGTGACACCATTAATCATTGTGTAATAAATTGATTTTAGAATATATTTTTATCCTCAAACTGATGGTAATTCTTGGTGTGAAAGTTAGACTATGGAATATATTCTTCGTACTTTGTTCAATGGATTACTAGGGATGTTGGGATCAGTATCTATATTTGGTTGAGTTCACTTATTATAAAAGTTTGCATTCTACTATGCAGATGAAACAATTTTATGCATTATTTAGAAAGAAATGTCAGATAAAAACATTTTAGTGATTTGGGAGATAGTAATTTGATTTGAATAGTGTTATTATAAGAAATTTCTAAGAAGTTATAGTTGATTCAACAACATATGAGGATGGAAAAGAAGAAGAAGAAGAAATGTTTTGTTGATAATTAGAGGAATGATATTTCTATCAATGTAGGTGTTAATTTTTTTCTTAAAGTATCTCCATGGAAAAGTGCTTTTTGTATTAGTAAAAAGGTAAATCTATGTTCACAGTTCTTTTTAACGCATAAAATAATATTGAATGATGGATCGATTTCATACATAGTGGTCATACCTTCGAGTTTGTTTCTGGTACATAAATGATTTAATGATTTAATGTTATAAAAATATATACCAGATTCATCTTATGTTTTGTGCCCTAAAATAGTTCAATTGAATGATAATATTTCTTAGTAAAATACAATAATAAATTTTCACTGTAGAGAGTATGTGTTGTGAAATAATGTTATTCCAGAGGTTAAGGTTTTATGGAAAATCCATACAGTTGAAGTGGTAATAGGGTAATTTAAAAAATTTATGAGAGAATGATATATACACTTGTTTAAAAAGTAAATAAAATTGTGAAGACAATATTTCTAGAATGGGGAAGAGTTTAATAACCATATTATCATAAAATAATTCACATTCATCTTTTTATTCAAAATAATAACATAATTATTATTTTAAATCAAAACTGAAATAGTTGTAACTAAACTCTTTCGATATGAAAATTATTTATAAAATTTTAAAAATAAATTTTATAATTTTAATTTGGAAATATTAATATCAGAGTTAAATTATTCATATCAAAATTTACCAAGGGGAAATTTTTGATTTTCTCAAAAAATATTGACTTTTCAATAAATAGTGGAAAATACATATTTTTTTGTTAAAGAATTAATTTATTATTAACATTTCATGTAATTTAAATATAAAATAATTTTTTGAATATGATTTCATGTAAAACAAATTCTTTATTTTTATTTAATCTACTTAATTACTTTTAATCATATTTATATTTGATTTTAGTAGAGGATTTTTTTTAGATTTAAAGACTAGATTTTTCAAAAATTTGTTTCAAATTTCATGTGGTCTCTCCATTTTAATTAATTAAGATAATTCCAAATGAGAATTTTTTTTAAATAAAACATTTATATTATATATCAATAAATATTAATTGTATAATCTTGTTACCATGTTTCATGTAATTCCCTTATATTTACATATTTTCCCCATTAATTTTGTGTGCCTTGGGACTCATGATAATGAATCGGCATTATAGGGGAAGTTGACCCAAGGTTTATTGATGTGTGTATGTTTGAATTAATTGAGTAAATGAATAAATGTTTTATTGGTTTTTAGGGGTTATTCTTCTATTCATAGGACGGTCAATTTGGTTTGGACTCTTATGTAAAAATATAGGGTTTTTTCTATTTGATGGGATATTTCATATTCTGTATGTGGGTTACAATAGGTTTTTCTCTAAACACATGTTATGAACTATATACCCAAAATGGAAAGATTACATATCACGTAATGGTTACAAGATGAGTAATAATTAATGTTCAATTTTCAATAAAAGGGGGATGGTATTTTTACCATACGTGATATTCATGGATTACATGATGTGTAAGGGTGTTACTGGTTATGAAAAATTCAGGAGGTCAGTTTGTAGGGTTCCCCTACGTTGAAATTTCATTCTATCCCCAACAAGAACTTTTTCTCTTGAACAAAAATGATTATCTAGTTATTTTGGTGCTCTCTATTCAATATTTATTGATTCATTCAACATTTGATCACTATTGTGATTGGTTCTCATATCATTGGGAGATTATTCCTATATATTGTTCCAATATATGATCATGGTGGTGTCATAGAGTTGTCTTATTAGATCTTTTAATCCGTAATTATCATTCCTATTATTTTATTAAATATCCATCGTACGATAATGTTTCGAGGGTCATTCAATTTTTTGGTTTTGGTTCGAATTGTGTGTGTTATTAAGGTACATGTTGGTTCCTCTTCTCCACAAACATTTTTTTTAAATTAGATCAATTATAACATATTTTGATTGATTCCATGGCCTATATTGTCATTGTTTCATTACCTTGTTGGTGGATCTTTCATTGGTGTGTGGACCCCATGTTTTGAGGTATGTGGTTCTGTCTCTATAAAGTGTTGGTAAACTACACTGCACATGTTTCGATAAATTGTTTTTCTAACGTATGTTGCATGACATCAATGATTGTTTTGTGTGCGTGGAACTATTATTTTTATAAAATATGTATTTCCCATTGTTATTTGTAAATATAAAGTGATTACAAAGAATTTTAAAATAGGTTTTATAAAATAGTGTCCAAATCATTAAATTATAAATGGAATGATGAAATGTTTCCGAAAATATAGCACATGGGAAGCCTTGGGTATTTGGGTTGAATTTATTGTATTATTTCTCATCCAATGTTATGGGATTTTCTCATGGGGATTATCTCTACTATCCTAGACTATTGTTCTGTAGAGTTATTATACTTGTCGGGGATCACTTTTTTGGGTATTACTGTACCCTGTTGACTCTATGAATATATTTACTGGAATTATGCATTCTTGATTATTTAGGTTGGGTATGAGTTTTATTGATACCCTGAAATAGTGTAATCTGTGTTGTGTTATTAAATATGCTTCTTTATTTGGATCATACTATTTTGTATTACATTAATAGATTTGATATGATATGTGATGCCTCATGTGTTTTGAAATGATATATCTACTGAGACATTTTTTTTGAAATGTATTGACACTGATTTACCTAATTTATTGATAATGTGGGAAAAGTTTAAATTAAACTATTTTACCATTCTTTTCCTATAAAAACAGTTAAATTATTATCATGAATTGTTATATATAATGATTAGAATGCTCAGATTATTATTTAGAAACTAGATATAAAACACCTGGGTGAGGTCCTATAATTCATATTCGCGCACACCATGCACACTTCAACGATGGTGTATATAACATTGGATGTTTTATGATAAAAGTAAACGAAAAGTGTCTTAATGATACGATGAGGTGTTTTGTCAGCTGGTTTTGGGTAGGTTTTCACAAGCTATCTCATGGATTATTTGGTCTTTTTCTTATTTTAGTATCTATTTGTAATTATAATATTATTTGGAGATTTTTACATTTATAAACTTATGGATTTTTAGTCCAGTTTTTGTTAAGTAATATATATATATTTCTTCTATTATTTTTCCTTTTATCTATATATGTTCCATAATATTACTTTTGGTAGGAAAAAATCAATCCTTCTGGTAATTATTTGATTCTTGGATTCTAGTCCCTATCTTTTGGGGATTGGGAATTTCCGTTCGTATGTTTCATATCTGGTAGGGTACTGTTTTGAGAGGCTATTTTTGTTGGTTCATCATCGTTCTGTATCAAAGGTGGTCTACCCTCATGATTCGTTGTCTTGGGATGTTTTGTAAGCTGGATATAGAAATTTTGAATCTATAGATGTATAATACCGAGTGTTCCTAGATAGAACTATCTATGAGGATCCCAAGTTTCCATGGGATGTTTGGGTGTTTGCCTCATATTTTTGTGTTCTTGAATTTAATCACAGTTTTTTATTATGGGTTTTCTAGTTTTAACTGATATTATTATATTGTTTGGTCTTATTATTTATTTTGGTGTGCATCGTTAGGCCTCTATCATGTGTTCTGTAAATTCATCAAGAGAGTTCATCTAACCCCTCTCAAGGGAATTATCTAATGGATCATAACCATATCAAATCTATCATAATGGATGTTTTTGCTATAGACTAGAATGTTCCACAATATAATAATAAATTTTTTGATGTACAATCGGGTTCTCTAGGAAGATCTATCACATTCGTTATTTTCTAAGAATCCACCATTCGGTAAAGGCATATATAACCCTCAAGAGAAAGAGGAATAGATTCAATAGACAGATCAAATCTTTGGATTCTTGCAGAAACAGGAGGATATCGTAGCTGATTTTCAATTGTTCCTACTTGAGGATCCCATGATATGGTTGTGGGATTCTATGGTACAAGATGATAAGCATGCAGGCTTTGAATGTAAGTATTTCAAGACGCAGTTCATCATAGTGTTTTTTCCATATTCTCTACAAATAGAGAAGTCTCTGGAGGTCCAATATTTACAGTAGGGAGATAGTTCAGTGTAAACTTACATCAATCAATTTATTGAGCTGGATCATTTTCCAAATGAGGTTATAAATAATGACCAACTAAATTCTTATAAGTACCTTTAGGGTTTATGAATAGATGTCATATCGCAAGTATTCATGAATTTTTTTTGATCTATATGGATAAAATTGATAGGTATATGATGGAAGAGATGAATGTGAAAAGAAAATATAGATATGATTCCACTTTTATTATTCTTAGTGGATGTTTTAGTGGTGCGTTGGGGAAAAAGCAGAAGTGACATGATCACAGACATGGTAGTGGTGGTGTTGATTCTATGTAGGCCTCTTCTGAACCTCTAGTTGAAACTAGTTGTATTCCTATGAATTGTTATCAAGGTTGAAATGTCAATCACACCCAATTTTATTTTCCTTTAAATTATAATTTTTATAATAGTTATTGGAATTATGTTTATCTATTGTGTTTCTGTTAGGCTATATCTACACCTTGTTATAGTTAGGGATATTCACCTCGAATGGTTGTGATGGGGTTTTCATTTTCTTCAATGGCTACATAGATATACCAAAAGGCATCATGATTGAATCACATTCACATGGTATATGATATTCAATATTATGTAGGGGTGGTTTCAGTAATAAGGTGTGGTTTAATTTTTATTTCGCCTATAGCAGTGATCTATTTTTCTATTTTGGGGTTCCCAAATATTTTATATCTATACATTTTTTCTGTATGTTTAACCATCAAATATAATTCATGCCCCTTTTATGGAGTTAGTTAAACCTTTTGGAAAGATCAAATTTCTCAGGTTTTGGTGTCCATCTTCCTTGATATCAATAGATGAAAAGGATGTTGTCTGATATTTTCTTGTTCTTGATTTAGACCAGTTCAACACCATCACCAGGATGGATCGGTTAGTTTCTCATCAAAATGAGGTTGAGTTTTATCATTGGAATTACTTTTTTCTTACAATCAATGGTAGATATTAAGAATTTCAAGGAGAATGTAGTCCAAAATAAGGTCGTGTAGGACCTTCCAACTCATAGTTCAGAAGATTTTTGTCTACTATTTTAGTTGGCCCCAATTTCACTTTGTATGTTTTTATACTTCCCACCCTTCTTCACAAATTCCCAGATGTATTCCACGATTATTTATCAAGTCTTCCTCCATAGAGAGAGGTATATTTTAGAATTGAAATCGGTCTATGTACATAGAATATATCGATACCTTCGTATCATATGGAACCAGTGGAGATTAAAGACCTAAATAATCATTTGAATACCTTGTAAAAATGGGTTTTCACCCTAGTGTTTTGCCTTGGGTATCTTCAATTCTCTTTACCAAAATAAATATGGTTTACTTTGGTTATGTGTGGAATATTGTATGTATAAGTAGGTAAAAGTTAATAACACGTATCAATTTCCTCGTATGGATGATTTTTTATTTCATTTCTAAGGGGGAAATGGTTTTCGATGATTGATCTTTGGTCTAGTTATAACAATCTCAATGTTCTAGAGTTTGAAATACTAGCTATATCTTCCAAGAGTAGGTATTACCATTATAAATAACTTTTGATACTATTTTTTTTGACTAACACACCATCAAAATTCGTGGAAATAATTAATCTTATATTATATAAGTATCCTGACACATTTTTGGAAGTGTTTTGAGAAGAAAATTTTGTATATTCAATATCGGGGCACGATCATGAACACCATCTGAGTTTGGTTATCAAAATCCGAAAGAGTCACCATTTGTGTGGAGAGATTACCAAATGAGTCTTCTATATTTATGATATGAAATTCTTATGGAATTGGATTTATGAGCATGCTTTATCATTTGATCCTGAGATTCTATAAGTTGTCTTGTTATGGGAAGATCCGAAATAAATTATTTGAGATTATGGGATTCCTAGGTATTTATAGATACTACCAGTGGTTTTCCATGGATTTATCATAGTTTTATTCACCTATGACTAGTATGACCATTAAAGGGATGAAATTCACATTGGATGAAATGTTACAGTCTTATTTCATTGAGCTAAAACAACTACCAATATTGTTTCATATTTTGATCTTACCTGATCTTAGTAGGAGATTTATTAATTTACATGATTTCTATGGTGATAGTATCCAATGTATAATTATACAAGATGATCGGTAGCTGAAATCGTTCTTCATATTTGACCTCATGAGGGGAATGACCACGCTCATTATTTAGAACATCTTACATTTATAAATGTGATTAAGTGTTTTTAGAATTATTATAGCGACCCTGCCTTTTATTACATTACTATTACATCATTTAAAAGATAAAAAACATAATAGTATTACACATAGAGGATCCAAAGGTTTAGTGTCTTGGGAAAACTAGGACCATACATAACAAATACAACATCAAACACAATCATTAATTTAATATCTTCTTCTATAGCTTCTTATTTGCGCTTCTCCTCTCCTTAGTACATGTAGCCACCTAAGGATATACATAAAAAGGGGTGATCTAAAAGCCCAGTAAGAGGATAGATAAGAACAATACATCATGAGGTGTTCATAATCATAACATAGGCAAAAGATCATGAACATGATAGGAGCATAAATAATAGACTTGAAATGTGGCAATGCATAAAAATGAAACATCATGTCTTAGTGGATAACTACCACACATAACTGTGAACCAAGATAGAATCTTGTTCACACATCATTTCACATTTAATCATGTGATTCATCACTTTACCCAATGCATTGGAGCGCTATATAATTTCGGGCGCACCCATCACATTTAAACATTCATATTGCACTATATAATTCCAGGCGCACCCGTCACATCATAACATTATCATTATCATGGTTTCCACATAGAACACATATAAAACATGTACATAAAAAACATATGTAAAGGAATGGTTTTCATCCCATAATAACACATTCATAATCATTGGGTTCCCAAAAGAAAGAGGGAACAACATACTTGATACAAGAACCATCAACCTTGAATGAGAGGTAAAAGGCGAGTTCTTGAAAGAAGTGTTCTTTTGGAAAACATTTTTATGGACATAAAAACCAGTGAAAAACATTTATATCCTAGAAAATTAAAGTTAATGATGAAAAAATGATCTTTGAGGAGTAACCATATCAAAAATGGAGTGAAAGAGGGAGAACCCGAAGGAAGAAAATTGGGTTCGAGATTTCCCCTTACATTGTACCTGAATGCCTCCTTCTCTTTAATGTCCTGTATAATGACATTATATTCATTAATTAGAAATACAGAACCATGTTTACATTAATAGAGTTCATTCTGGTTTCATTATGTCATATTATGTTCCTTTTGATGACTTATAGCGTTTAAAAAACAGTGCTCGGGGATGTTCGTTTTTGTCGTTTTTCATGGGTGGTTCACTTGTATTATTAAATTGATGTTTGGGTAGAACATGAGTAAACATACAGAAATGAAATTACATTTCATTAATGATATTAAAGGATATTGGATGATTTTATACTGAATTACATTATATCCATGTGTATTTATCATTAGATAAGAATTAAATGATGATTATTTGGGTTAATTTGAGCGGTTTTTGGATCACAACGAACTTGTTTTAACTTTTCAATTATTAAAATGGATATAGGTTATTTCCAGAACTATAAATAGAACATAATACATATAATATATTCTGGTTCAACCATAAAAATGGTTTCATGACCAGATATGAAGGTAGAAATGGAAGAAGAGAGCATGTCGTTTTTGAAGGTGATAAATTAACACCTCACGAACAACGTTCTCTTTAATGAAATAAAAGGAAAAGGGAAAGGGTGTGGGGTGATATAATATCAAAATATAATCGTAAAATTAAATTTTATGTCTAGTACTAGTGTTACAAAACAATTTGGATTAATATAGGTGGGGATAGATCAAGAAAAGAACTAGAACTTGAAAGGAAATTAAAGGAGATGAGGGAGGGAAATTACCTCTTAAATCTTCCTCTTGAGATCCTCCTTAACGAAGATAGTCTTGGTATTTTGATGAGACCAGAAGATTTTTGGACGTGGGGGAGGGGCTAGGGAAGGTTTTTGGGCAGAGTTTAGTGAATTCTTGGAGCTTGAGTGGTGTGAGGAAAAGAGGGAGTGAAGGGCGGCTTTTATAGTGGAGGGGAGAGAGGTTTCCTTAATATAAAATTCATTAGTTTATTAATTTCCCCTAAGACAAGGAATAGTGAGTTTTGAACGACCAATAATAGGAATTTTATAATGAAATCCCGAACCAAGTGGGCTTATATCAGTAGAAAATCATCGATGACTGAATTAATACAATATTTAGCATTTATTGTGAATTATCAGATTCTACTATTCATCAGAAATTCAAGTATCTCAGAAAAATCAAAAAAAATTACCCCAACCATTTTTCAACGTGTAGAATCCAAAAATGAATTCCATTTTTCAAAAATAATTTTCTAAATATTGTTAATTTAATATTTAATTAAAATCATAATTTACTTCAAAACAAGTTTTTAAGATTAAAAAGAACTTTATAGTTCTTTCAAAAATTACGTAGGGTCTTATAATATTATCTAAAAACTATTAAAAATTGATTCAATAATTTATGAATACATTTCAGGGAAATAAATATTATTTTAAATTAATTAATTAATTATAATTAATTGTTTATGACTTATAAAATACCAAAAACGTTTACTGAGGTCAAATTGTCAATTTCTAAGAAGTCTAAATTTTATTTTATTATTCATAGGTAATGTTAATATTATTTACTATTCATAAGGAGTCATCTTACTATTCATAAGGGTAAGTTACTATTCATAAGGGTAGGATACTATTCACCCAAAATTATTTTTGTTTAATTAGACTCCAAAAATCATCTTGAACATAACCGTGAATATCAGATTTTTAAAATTCCAAACATAGAAGTGACAAACTGATGTTTAAAAGCCACTAATCACTTAGTAGTTCACTATTTTGTGTTTTGATGTAATTTTAGACATAAATATAAGAAGGGAATTTTCCATTGAAAAAATTTGGGTCGTTACATTCTTCCCCTCTTAAGAAATTTTGCCCCCGAAATTTCAATTTACACAAACAGGTGAGGGTACTTCTCTTTCATTGCCTTTTCCGGTTCCCAAGTTTCTTCCTCAAAATTATGGTTCCTCCACAACACTATGAGAATATGGGTTGTCTTGTTGCGTAGAACCTTATCACTTCGGTCTATAATCTTTACCGGCTGCTCCTCATAGAAGAGATCATATTCCAGCTGCACCACCTCTAAGTTTAGTACATGTGAGGGGTCTGGTATGTACTTCCTCAGTAGTGATACATGAAACACATCATGAACATGAGCCATATTTGGTGGTTGTGCCAGATGATAGGCCATGGCTCCCATACGGTCAAGGATCTCAAAGGGGCCAATGTACCTTGGGCATAGCTTCCCTTTCTTCCCGAATCGCATGACTCTCTTCCATGAAGATATTCAAAAGAATACTTTATCTCCAACGTCGAACTCCAAGTCCTTTCGACGGTTGTCAGCATAGCTCTTTTTCCTACTTTGAGCAGCATTAATGTGTTTCTGGATGACTTGAACCTTCTCAGTCATCTCTTGAACAAGATTGAGCCCAAGTAGCTTTCTTTCTACAACTTCATCCCAACAGGTTGGAGTTCTACATTGCTTCCCATAAAGAGCGTCATACAGAGGAATCTGAATACTCGAGTGGAAGCTATTGTTGTATGAGAACTCAACCAATGGGAGATGCTTCTCCCAACCACCTTTGATTTCAAGAGAGCAGTCTCTTAGCATATCTTCAAGTATCTGAATAGTCCTTTCAGACTGGCCATCCGGTTGGGGGTGATAGGCCGTGCTGAAATTTAATTCAGCACTCAAAAAATGTTGAAGGCTCCTCCAGAATTTAGATGTGATCCGTGGGTCATGGTCAGAGTCAATTGAGAGTGGAAAACCGTGCAGTCTCACCACTTCCTTAAAATATATATTTGCAAGTTGTTCAAGTGATAGGTCTTCCTGAATAGTGATTAAATGGGCAGTCTTAGTGAGTCGGTCAACCACAACCCATATCGCATTATTCCCCCTTGAAGTCTTCGGGAGACCCATGACAAAGTCCATAGAAACATTTTCCCATTTCCACATGGGTATAGGAAATTACTGCATCATACCTTTGGACTTTTTCCTCTCAACTTTAACTTGCTGACATACCAAGCACCTTGATATATATTCTGTAATCTCCTTCTTCATGTTATCCCACCAGAAGTGTTCTTTGAGATCACGGTACATCTTGGTACTCCCAGGGTGGATAGAGAATGTTGAGCTATGTGCATTATCCAATAGATACTTCTTTATCCCGGGTGATGGAGGCACACAAAGCCACGTTCCAAACCGAATCACACCATCGTCGTCGATATGGAACTCTTGCAACTTCCCATCCTTTACTGCATTCACCCTCTTTTGTATCTACACATCATCCCTTTTTTCTTCCTTAATATTCTCTTGGATGGATGGTTGCGCAATCATTTGGGAAAGGTAGGATGTTTCTCCTGCCCTTATGATTTCCAAATCCATCCTTTGCGTATCCATAAAGATAGAGTCTTTCTCAATCCTCAACATGGATAGAGTAGCAGGTTCTTTTCTTCTTAGAGCATTAGTGATATTATTATTATTTTCATATCTTTTTACATACTCCCTTTACTGATTTTATATGAAATGTGGATATTTTTTGTGAAATACTAATGTTTAAATATTAAATATAATTTTTGAGCACTATTTGGATTTATCCAGATTCATGTATGTTTAATTTTTTAACAATAAATATCACCATACTTATCCAAATTGCATGATTCGTGTTTTTTAGGGTTCCCAATTACAATTCCAACATTTCATTAGAAGTCACAGTTGGAAAATTCGTCCATTTAGAGGGTCATATGGACCCCATAAGAAGGCCCAAGGAAACTGTGAAGAAACTGGACCATATATGAAGGTCGAATTATTGTGCTCAATCCAGAAGTCCAAATACCTTCATTCTCCTCCCAAGTTCTGAAGACATTTTCTGAAGTCCATGATAAAAATTTCAGAACCCAATAACAAATACAACGGGCCCAACCGATGCATTGAAGTCCATCCCACCATTCTGGCCGGGAATTAAAAATATCACACTAATATTGAACTTTCTCCTGATGTAGACATCCATTCGATCTGAACTTTTTTAGTGTGAAAGAGGAGATTCGTATGGCCAGCTTTGTTGAAGAGATTATTTTTATTTGAGGGCATATTCCTATTCAAAACCCGATTCACATTATGGACATCAAAACCGTATGTATAGAAATGGACAGATCAGAATTATTTACTAAAACTGCCATAACTTTGGCTAAATAAGTCCAATGGCCGCCAGATTGTCACAGTAGACGGAAGACCTCTTTTTCTACAACATGGAAGAAGGATATCTCTCATGATTCGGCTGTCTAGATGTACATATCGGCGAACCAAGTGTAGGGGTATTTCTGGAATGTAAACAGTCCACCACCTTGGGCTATAAATACATCCCCTCCTCTCCTTTCAAAAGGGTTAGCATTTTAGAAGAGAGGAGATAATATTGGCACGACCAAAGAATTTACAAAGGCTTGGGAGGACCTGCCATACTCAAGTTTTCACTTGAGAGACCTTTCCTCGTCTCTTTGTTTTCACTTAATTTCGTGTTCTTCATTTTTGTAATTGTGTAAGTCTTTTTCTTTGTAATTCTGTTTTAATGCAAGTTACTTCTTCAATATATCTTATTCTCATCCACCTTCTGTAGTTTAATATTTATGTTCTTAAAATAGTTTAAATTCAGTTGAATCCCCTTCCCTTCTTTTGCTTCCTCATTCAATCGAAAATATGATTTTAATTATCATCATCGTTCGTGTGTGTGTGTCGATGTACCACTATTTTCTAATCCCTTTCTTTTTCATCTATTCTTAATTTCTCATCAAAATTATTATAACCAGAATATTAAACACCCAAATTTCTGAGTAAATATCTCATTGGGGTGAGTTATAATTTAGGGATGTTAAGTGATTGAGAGTATTTGCTCGATAAGTATTCGTTAATTTTAACATTGTGTATGTTGGACTTAATTTGTAATGGATTAATGACATATTTTGATTAGCATGTGGTTTCCATGGATTATTGGAACTAAAAATACACTACCATAAACATGTACTGACTGAGATTGAAATCCTAATTAAGTTAAGTCTTGGATTAAAGCTTTAACACTTAGAAATTCAAATCGATGTCAACTTGTGAAGTGGGTGTTAATTTAAATGCAATATAAAGCAAAGTTCAAGGATATCACAAGATTAACTCCCTAATAATGAACTCGCCCCAATATTTATCAATTTTTTGAATCAAATGTCATCCATAAATTATTTCATAAGCTCTGCAAACAAACCCCCCAATCAGAATACAATCAAACTAAAAACAAACGACTACTACAAAGTATCATCGCCGAGGATTCGACCCGAGTGTTGCTATACACATTAGCAGAGCACCGAAACTTTGACCGGTCGATAGGCGACAATAGGCTGCGCATTTCAAATGGCGTCGTTGCTGGGGATGGTGCTTTAAGTCGTCATTATTTTCTGGTTATTGTCAAAAAAACAAAAAAAAACAAAATTTAAAAAAAAACTAAAAAATAACACAAAGAAAAACATGTCTTCCTCTTAAAAATCATAAACTGAAAAATACAAAGAGAAACCCATATTCCTCTTTCTTCCAAAATATCTCTAAATTCCCCGTAGCCTTCCAAACAATCCCTCAGATTTTCTTGACCCTGAAATTGAGCGAACACTTCACCAACTTAGGAGGAACATAAGAGATAATCAAATAATTCAAAATCCAGTCCTTGCCATACCAATTGAATTCGATATGGCCAATCCTAGGGAACAAATATTGAAAGAACTTGCTGCCCATGATATGAATTACCAACCCCTTGGTATTCAATATCCAAACATAGAGGCTGACTTCGAACTCAAATCGGGTTTGATTCATCTTCTCCCTCATTTTCACGGGCTAGCCAGTGAGGATCCACATCTTCACCTTAAAGAGTTTCAAGTAGTGTGCTCTACCATGAAGCCTCATGTGGTTTCTGAAGAACTAATCAAACTCCGAGCATTCCCTTTATCCCTAGCTGACACTGCTAAGTCATGACTCTACTACCTACCTCCTGGTTCCATAACTACATGGAATGACATGAAGCGACTATTCTTAGAGAAATTCTTTCCTGCTTCTCGTACTGCTTCTATCCGAAAGGAAATAAGTGGTATCTGTCAATTCCCAAGTGAATCACTCCATGAGTACTAGGATAGGTTCAAAAAGCTTGTTGCAACCTGCCCACACCACCAAATTCCTGACCAACTCTTTATTCAATACTTCAATGAGGGGTTATTGGCTATGGAGAGAACTCTCATTGATGCCGCAAGTGGTAGTGCTCTGGTTGATAAAACTCCTACAGCAGTAAGAGATATCATAAGTAACATTGATGAAAACACAAAACAATTCTATACTCGAGAACTTGCTCAATTCAAACAAGCCCAAGATAATCAATCAATTGAGCCAAACAAAATGACCGAGTGGATGAGAGAACTTACAGGTCTTGTGCGACAATTAGTTGTGGCTACCAAATCTCCAACCTCGTCTTCTCCACAATCAATGTTTCTTGGACCTGTCAAAAATTGTGGAATCTGCAACTCTCCATCTCATCCAACTGACACATGTCCATAACTTCAAGAGGATCAATCTGATTCATCTGGACCAATGGAGCTCAATGTAGAATATGCTCAGCGGAACCCCAACACTCATCTATCAGGTCAGTTTGTTAGAAACTTCTACCAACTTCACTCTGAGCCCTTCTCTTCTTCATATAACCAAGGCCTGAGGTATGGTAATCCCGTCTCTCATCCCCCTCAATATCCTCCTCAAAATCCAAACCAATTTCAATATAGCCAAGGTGGTGGTAACTTCCATCAACCTTATACTTTTGTTCCTCAACCTCAAAGGAACAATCCTCCTTCTGGATTCCATTATCCTAGTGAGCCTTCCCAATTCCAAAACCAATACAATCGCTTTCCCAAGAACCAAAATCAAGGTAATCCAAATCCGGGACAAGCCTCTTCTTCCAAGAAATCATGGTAAAGTGCAGTGGAAGATCTTGCCTCCTTCACCCGTTCTAGCCTTAAAAACATTGAAACTCAAATAGGTCAACTTGCATCCCACCTGAGCCAGCAACAATAATGAAATTCTTCCCAACTCCCATCTCAACCATTACCCAACCCCAAGGGTAATGTAAGTGAAATTGCACTTAGATCGGGAAAGCACATTACTATGCCTCAAGATAAGTCCTCTAGCCCTCCTTTGAATGTTGACCTAGAAAATGAAAAGAAAAATAAAATTGAAATGGAATTTGAATCCATTCCATCACCTCCTTCCATTCCACTTAGGAACCCAATTCTTTTTCCTCAAGATATTTCAAAACCAATTAAGTCCTTTGAACCCGATCCTGAAATGCTCGACATGTTTAGACGTGTTGAAGTCAACATGCCCCTCTTAGATTCCATAAAACAAATTCCTAAGTATGCCAAGTTTCTCAAGGAGTTGTGTACCCACAAGAGGCAACATAGGAACTTTGAAAATGTTTCCACCCAGCATTCCATACCCATTAAGTGCAAAGATCCAGGTACCTTTACAGTTCCATGCCAAATTGGATGTTCAAACTTTGATGATGCACTCATAGACCTAGGAGCCTCAATTAATGTCATGCCCGAATCTATATTCTCCAACCTTGGTCTAGGTCCCTTGCACCCAATGGGTGTTGTCATTCAGTTAGCCAATCGAAGCACAACCAGTCCTAAGGGAATAATTGAGGATGTCCTTGTTCGAGTAAATGATCTTATCTTCCCAGCTGACTTCTATGTCCTTGAAAAGGAAGGTGAGACAACTTCTTGCAAATCTCATCTAATTCTAGGAAGACCATTCCTTATGACATCTAAAACCAATATTGATGTCCATGCTGGCATCTTATCCATGGAATTTGGAGACAAACTGGTCAAATTCAATATTTTTCAATCCATGCAATACCCATTAAAGAATCAATCTATATTCTCTATCCATGTTTCTAAAACTCCCTCTGAGAGTGTGTTGAATCCTAATCCATCATGTTCTTCCTGTTCTACTAATAGAGGAGTTTGTGAATATTGCATCCTCATTAACCAATTGATTAATGGTGAAATTTATGTTGACATTACAAATGCAAACTCCATTGATCTAAAGGATCTTGAAAACTCTTTGGAATCTCATCTCACCTCTGACCTCCAATGCTCCAACATGGATGGTAATGAGGAAAATGAACTAGAATGCTCATTTTTTGATTCAGATCAGATTATCCCACATTCATCCTTTCCTATATATGATTCTGAAAATTATGTTATATCTGAAGTGAACCCTGAACCAATGTGTTTATATTGTCCTGATGGTAGTGATGTTTGTGACATTTGTTCCCTAATTAATAAAGTGATCACTGGTGAGGTTGAAATTGACAATTCTTTGGCAAAACATATTGAAATAAAGGATATTGAAAATTTTATTCAGTATTATGACTCCACTGATCCCCATTACTCTACATCGGTAAGTGATGAAATAAATGAGTCAAAAACAATTGGGATCTCATACTGTAGTTCTGTGTTATCTGATCCTCACAAAAATGAACCATCAGAATTGAACCATCTTCCTGAATTTCCAATCATAGAAAACCAGAACATTGTGGATAATATTATTCCTCAGGTTGAATACCAAAGTGAGGATAGAAATATTCTCTTTCCAACCCCATTGAATTTCAAGCACACTAGCAAGGATGGGAAGAAATTATCCAATGAATCATCAGGCCTCCCAAAGAAAAAGTTTTTCTGGAAGCACACTGGAGTTGAGAAAATACGATGGCCACCGTCAGACTATGGGTAGTCCACTACAACTGTCCAGCTGTAGACAAATAAATGCAGCACTTCTTGGGAGGCAACCCATGTTTTCTTTTTCTTTTGTGAAATTTAAATTTCTTTTTAGTTTTTAATTATATGAATAATGATTTTTCTTTTTCAGGTAACATCCCACAATCTTGGATCAACCTCGACTTCCACCGAATCCCCAACTTCTCCAATCGACCAACCACTAGATGGAGAAGGCGACCCACCAAATATATACCAGGGGGCACCTCTTTCCCTTAACTCTCTCTATCTCTTCCTCTCTTTACCTATTTCTTCTTCTTCCTCTCCCTTTAATTTTTTTACCACTTTATTCATCAAACCCTTTCTTTTTCTCTTTCTTGTGTGGGTGTGAATTTAAAAAAAACCTTAAAAACTAAAAAAAACCA
The DNA here is from genome assembly GCA_963277665.1 of Viscum album. NCBI lineage: Eukaryota > Viridiplantae > Streptophyta > Magnoliopsida > Santalales > Viscaceae > Viscum > Viscum album. The sequence goes on along the minus strand of OY728140.1, from coordinate 31,489,250 downwards.
AAAAAACACAATCACTTAAAAAATTACAAAAAAAAAGAGTCATGCTTACTCACCATCGTGTTTTGAAATTTTGTCCAACCATTTTGGGGAGTTCACAGATATGTTTTCATCTCAAATTTTTTTTATTTTCATCATGACTTTGGATAAAGAATTTTGTGTCAAAATTAATAATTTTTGAATGCTCAATTTTTGATTTGGAAAATTCTTTTCCCAAACCGTGAGGAAAAAAATTTTCTTTCATGCCAAGGCCACCTATGGCCATCTTTTCAAAATGTGTGTTTTCACCCCCATTTGTGAGTCTTGACTTTGTGGACCTTCAAGCTGAATTTCCTGCCTTAGTGTGCATTAATATGATAGAGGCATTTTCTGAACCACATGAGAATCACAATAGCCAAATAGCCATCCATTTCCCTTACATTAATCCTCATTTTGAAAGCCCCTTAGAGCCTATGAAAACCTTTTCATTGATATCCACATTACAAGCCCAATACCTTTTTCCCACCCAATATCAACATGGATTTTCATTGCATAATTTTTTGAAATTTAAGTGTGGGGGGGAATGGATTTCATTTTTGGGTATCATTTCCTTACTTTCTGGTGTGTTATAATATGCTTGAGGGCAAGAATACATTTTAGTGTGGGTGAGGTTGTCATTCAGTGGGATTTGGGAATGTATTGTACAAATGATATTTAAAAGTGTTCAAAAAAAATCAAAAAAAATTCAAGAAAAAAATCAAAAAAAATGAAAAAAATGGGTTCTGTCTTGGGTTGGTCAAAAATCACTCTTCTTCAACCTTTGATCTTGTTATAAATATTACAATTAGTGTCGTGAGGAGATCAAACATGGGTTGGGATATGAGTGAGATCTGTCTCAAGGTCAACTTTCGAAAAAAAAGAAAAAAAAAAGAAAAAAAAGAACACTTGCATTATATTCATATATCATTGGGAGAAGTTTGGTGGTTTGTAAATATTTCATCTTCTCATCACCTTCATATTTTCTTTCTATATTGTCTCTTTCTTCACATAATCATTCCCTTGTAAATATGTGTTTTCATTTCCTTCCATGTTTTATTTCAAAAAAATGTGCATTGTTTTTCTATGTTGGTATTTTAACCCTCTTATTCTCTCTCTTGGACATTATATTCCTACCGTCCCATAGCCACAGAAAAACCCCTTAAAAAGACCTCTTGATTTTTGAGCATTTTGGATAGGGATTGTAAGCTGAGAGCTCTTTTCAAACTCTAAGATTTTCACTTTTGGTTGGTGAAAGAGTGAACCTCCACAAATAAATTTTATCATCTCGAGAGGTGTGAGTTTTGAGTGTCCACATTTTCTATTTCTAAATTTGAGCATGGAAAAATGAATTAGTTTTGGAACATTTTCTGTAACAACTTGTGGTGGATTTCAAAATGGATGAGTGAAATAGTCTAAACCTCCCCTGATTGGGGAAAACAAAATTTTAATATTTGTTGGTGAGTGAAAATGATTTTTTCATGTATTTCTATTTGTTGCACATGTGGACATGCACGAAACTAAGTGTGGGGGAGTTTATATTATTAATATTTTCATATCTTTTTACATACTCCCTTTACAGATTTTATATGAAATGTGCATATTTTTTGTGAAATACTAATGTTTAAATATTAAATATAATTTTTGAGCAGTATTTAGATTTATCCAGATTCAAGTATGTTTAATATGTTAATAATAAATATCACCATACTTATCAGAATTTCATTATTCTTGTTTTTTAGGATTCCCAATTTCAATTACAACATTTCATTAGAAGTCACATTTGGAAAATTCGTCCATTTAGAGGGTCATATGGACCCCGAAGAAGGCCCAAGGAAACTGTGAGGAAACTAGACCATATATGAAGGTCGAATTATTGGGCTCAATACAGAAGTAAAAATACCTTCATTCTCCTCCCAAGTTCGGAGGACATTTAAAGGAGTCCATGATAAAAATTTCAGAACCCAATAACAAATAAAAGGGGCCCAACCGATGCATTGAAGTCCATCCCACCATTCTGGACGGGAATTAAAAATATAACACTACTATTGAAATTTCTCCTGATGTAGACATCCATTGGAGCTGAACATTTTCAGTGTGAAATTGGAGATTCTTCCAGCCAACTTTGTTGAAGATATTATTTTTTTAGGGCATCTTCCTATTAAAAAACCGATTCAAATTATGGACATCAAAAAAGTATGTATTGAAATGGACAGATCAGAAGTATTTAATAAAACTGCCCTAACTTTGGGTAAATAAATCCAATGGCCTCCAAAGATTCACAGTAGACAGAAGACCTTGTTAGATACAACAGTGAGGAAGGATATTTCTCAAGATTCGGCTGTCTAGATGTACATATCGGCGAGCCAAGTGGAGGGGTATTTCTGGAATGTAAACAGTCCACCACCTTGGGCTATAAATACATCCCCTCCTCTCTTTTCAAAAGGGCTGGCATTTCAGAAGAGAGGAGATCATATTGGTACGGCGAAAGCTTTGACAAAGGCTTGGGAGGACCTTCCATACTCATGTATTCACTTGAGATACCTTTCCTCCTCTCTTTGTTTTCACTTAATTTCGTGTTCTTCATTTTTGTAATTTGGTAAGTCTCTTTCTTTGTAATTCTGTTTTAATGCAAGTTACTTCTTCAATATCTCTTATTCTCATCCACCTTCTGTAGTTTAATATTTATGTTCTTAAAATAGTTTAAATTGATTTGAATCCCCTTCCCTTCTTTTGCTTCCTCATTCAATCGAAAATCCGATTTTAATTATCATCATCGTCCGTGTGTGTGTGTCGACGTACAACTCTTTTTTAATGCCTTTATTTTTCGTCTATTCTTAATTTATCATCATAATTATTATAACCAGAATATTAAACACCCAAATGGCTGAGTAAATATCTCATTGGGGGAGTTATAATTTAGGGATGTTAAGTGATTGAGAGTATTTGCTCGATGAGTATTCGTTAATTTAACATTGTGTATGTTAGACATAATTTGTCATGGATTATTGACATATTTTGTTTAGCATGTGGTTTCCATGGATTATTGGAACTACAAATACACTACCATAAACATGTACTAATTGAGATTGAAATCCTAATTAAGTTAATGCTTGGATTAAAGCTTTAACACTTAGAAATTCTAATCGATGTCAACTTGTGAAGTGGGTGTTAATTTAAATGCAATATAAAGCAAAGCTCAAGGATATCACAAACTTAACTCCCTAATAATGAACTCACCCCAATCTTTATCAATTTTTTGAATCAAACGTCATCCATAAATTATTTCATAATCTCTGCAAACAAACCCCCCAATCAGAATACAATCAACTAAAAACAAACGACTACTACAAAGTATCATCGCCGAGGATTCGACCCGAGTGCTGCTATACACAGTAGCAGAGAACCGGAACTTTGACTGGTCGATAGGCAAAAATCGGCCGCGCATTTAAATCAGCTACCTTGTTCACATTTCCAGGATGATAGTGAATAGAGAAATCGTAATCCTTGATTAGATCTAACCATCTCCTTTGATGCATCTTGAGATCCTTTTGTGTGAATATATACTTTAGGCTCTTGTGGTCGGTATATATGTCACAATTCTCCCCATAAAGGTAGTACCGCCAGATTTTCAAGGCAAAAATCACGGTTGCCAGCTCTAGATCATGAATCAGGTAGTGCTGCTGATGGATCTTCGACTGTCGTGAGGCATAGGCTATAACATTATCATTTTTCATTAGTACAAAACCCAAGCCTTTCTTTAAAGAATCACTGTATATCACAAAACTTTCTCCACTTTTTGGTAGTGTGAGTACAAGTGCAGTGATTAGCCTTCTCTTTAGCTCCTTGAAGCTTCCCTCACATTCTTCGGTCCAAACATACATTACCCCTTTCCTTGTTAACTTAGTCAGCGGTCTTGACAATCGTGAGAAGTTTCTCACAAAATGTCGGTAGTACCCAGCTAATCTAAGAAAACTACAGATTTCTAGGACACTAGAGGTCCTGGGCCATTTCTCAATCGCCTTTGTCTTTGAAGGGTCCACAGAAATTCCCTCACTTGTGATCTCATGTCCCAAGAATGTGACTTGATTCATCCAAAAGTCACACTTTCTGAACCTGGCATACATCTTCTCCTTTCTCAATGTCGCCAACACAAGTCTTATATGTTCTTCATGTTCCTCCTTTGTCTTGGAGTAGATGAGAATATCATCAATAAACACTACCACAAATTTATTGAGGTAATTTCTAAAGAATCTATTCATCAAATCCATGATGATTTCAGGGGCATTAATAAGTCCTAAGGGCATCACTAGAAACTCATAATGCTCATACCTTGTACGGAAGGCAGTCTTCTGAATATCTTCCTTCTTCACCTTTACTTGATGATATCCTGAATGAAGATCCACCTTTGAGAAGTAATGAGCTCCGTTAAACTGATCGAACAAGTCATCAATACTTGGTAGAGGATACTTGTTCTTTATGTTGATCTTGTTGAGTTCCCGATAATCGATACACAGCCACATGGTTCCATCCTTCTTCTTCACAAAGAGCACTTGTGCACCACAAGGTGATGCACTAGGGCGTATGAACCCTTTTTCCAGATGCTCTTGCAGTTGCTTCTTTAAATACTCCAGTTTTATAGGAGCCATCCTATAGGGGCACTTCGAGATAGGAGTATCTCCAGGTATGAGTTCAATTGAGAACTCTACCTCACGATCCGGGGGAATTTCGGGTAACTCTTCAGGAAATACATCGCAGTATTCCTTCACAATGGGCATTTCCTCAAGGTTGGAACATTCCTTCGACTCAACCATTTGGGCGAGGTATGCGTCTTCATAGGGAATCAAAACCCAAACCATTGAAGGGGTTTTCAACGGAGATTCATGATCATGCTTGAATTTGTAGAGGAGAATGTGACGGTTTGGAATATAAAAATATATTTCCATTGCCCGACAGTTGATATGTGCTCTATATAACTATAGCCAATCCATTCCCATTATAGCGTCGAATTACACCAAGGGAAGTATTACGAGATTTTCAGGAAGAATCTTCCCACAAATGTCAATAGGAGAAGAGTCCAACACATGGGTTGAAATGATTGCACCACTTGGTGTTTTTACAGATATCTCTACTTCAAGGTTTCAGGGCTTTGATTCTATAGTTCTAGAAAACTTGCATGATATAAAGGAATGCGTAGAACCAGAAACGAATAAGACCTTTTCCATTCTTGAGTGAATAGGAAGTGTACCTTGTACGACTTCATTATCATGCTCCACCTCCGCATTAGTGATGGAATAAGCCTTCCATTGTTACTTTGGATTCGGTGGCTGCTGATGTTGATTACCCTCGAGAGCTCGAGGTTTAGTGCACTGGTTTGCAAAGTGCCCTAGGTCCCTACAGTTGTAGCATTGAACCATGAGTGGTTCTCTCCTTTCATCAGCTACATTATCCTTCCTTTTCATGACTTTTCTACACTCTTGATCATTGTGTCCTTCTTTCCCACACTTGAAGTATTTCCCCATCCCTTTGAGGCAGTTCCAATGTGCAACTTCCCACATATTTGGCATGTGGGTTGTTGATTTTTCTTCCCACCTTTGTCATTTGATCCACCATCTTGAAAATCCATCTTTATTTTCTTATCTCCATAGCCATGGGACCATTCTCCAAACTCCATCTCTACATTGAGAGCACACCGAACAACTTCTTCATAACTCCCAAAGTCTCGAATTGCAAGAGCCTCTCGAAGGTGTGGTTTTAATCCTCTAAAAAATCTATCAATTTTTCTATCATTATTGATAAAAAACCCGAAGCGTACCTTGAAAGCCTTGTGAAATTCGCTTCATAGGTTGTGACTGATTCTCCTTATTTTTTCTTGATCTCCATGAATTATTTCTCCATCTTCATTTGAAGAGTTCGTGGGAAGTACTTATTAAGAAACATTTTCTTAAAGTCTTCCCATTCCATCCATTCAATTTCCTCCCTTGGCTGCGTGTTCTAAATCAAACCCCACCATTGATCAGCTTCTCCAGGTAGATGATAAACGGCTAGAGTCACCTTCTCCATCTCAGAACAGTGAAGTACAGAAAAGATCTTATCCATGGAGTTGACCCACTATTCTGCAACTAATGGATTGGAAGATCCACAAAATGCCAGTGGTCGTTGCCGCATAAAACATTCAATAGCTAGTTTCTCCCTCTCTGGTGAAGGAGGAAATTCCCCATTATTATGGTTATTATTCATAACCTTAGATAATTGGGTAAGCATCGCCATGAAGTTCTTAACTCCACCTCCCAAATTATTGGGGATGTTGTTTGGGAAATCATAGGATTGTACCTCGCATGAGTTGTTGGCCTGATTTCTCCTGGTTCCCACCATTTTCTAAAATAGAAAAGGTTAGAACAAAACATAAGTAAACAAGTCCTGAATAACGTATTCATTTAAACAATTATACCAAAAACATAACATATGGGATCCCTAGGTAAATATTCTTTTGTGAATATTTTTACTTACTCTCATACTAGAGGTTCTCTCTAGGGTTTATGAATCTTAATTCCCAAATTAACTAAACCTTGCCCTTGATACCATTTATAGCGAACCCACCTTTTATTATATTACTATTACATCATTAAAAAGATAAAAAAAATATTATTACACTTAGATGATCCAAAGTTTTAGTGTCTTGGGAAAACTAGGACCGTACATAAAAAATACAACATCAAGCATAAACATTTATTTAATTTCTTCTTCTATAGCTTCTTATTGGCACTTGTCCTCTCATTAGTACATGTATCCATTTATGGTTATACATAAAAAGGGGTGATCTAGAACCCCTGTAAGAGGATAGATAAGAACAAGACATCATGGGGTGAGCATAATCATAACATTGGAAAAATATCATGAACATGAGAGGAGAATAAATAATAGACTTGAAATGTGGCAATGCATAAAAATAAAACATCATGTATTAGTGGTTAACTACCACACTTACTTGTGAACCAAGATATCATCTTATTGAAATATCATATCACATTTACTCCTGAGATTCATCACTTTACCCAATTCATTGGAGCGCTATATAATTCTGGTCACACCCTTCACATTTAAACATTCATATTGCACTATATAATTCTGGTCGCACCCGTCACATCATAACATTATCATTATCATGCTTGACACATAGAACACATATCAAACATTTACATAAAAAAACCATGTAAAGGAATGGGTTTCATCTCATAATAACACATTCATATGCTTTGGGTTCCCAAAAGAAAGAGGGAACAACATTCTTGATTCCAGAACCATCAACCTTGAATGAGAGGTTAAAGGTGAGTTCTTGAAAGAAGAGTTCTTTTGGAAAACATTTTTTATGGACATATAAACCAGTGAAAAACATGTATATCCTAGAAAAGTAAAGGAAATGATGAACAAATTATATTTGACGAGTAACCATATCAAAAATGGAGTGAAAGAGGGAGAACCCGAAGGATGAAAATTGGGTTCGAGATTTCCCCTTACCTTGTACAGGAATGCCTCCTTCTCATTAATGTCCTGTATAATGACATTTTATTCACTAATTAGAAATCCAGAACCATTTTTACGTCAATAGGGTTCATTCTGGTTTCATTATGTCATATTAGGTTCCTTTGGATGACTTATAGAGTTTAAAAAACATTGCTCAGGGATGTTCGTTTTTATGGTTTTTCTTGGGTGGTTCACTTGTATTCTTAAATTGATGTTTGGGTAGAACATGAGTAAACATCCAAAAATTAAATTACATTTCATTAATTATATTACAGGTTCTTGAATGGTTTTATAATGAATTAAATTATATCCATGTGGATTATTCATTAGATAATATTTAAATTATGATTATTTGGGTTAATTTGAGCAGTTTTTGGATCACAATGAACATGTTTTAACTTTTCAATTAGTAAAATGGACATAGGTTATTTCCAGAACTATAAATAGAACATAATACATATAAAATATTCTGGTTCAACCATAAAAATGGTTTCATGACCAGATCTAAAGGTTGAAATTGAAGAAGAGAGCATGTCGTTTTTGAAGGTGATAAATTAACACCTAATGAACAACGTTCTCTTTAATGAAATAAAAGGAAGAGGGAAAGGGTGTGGGGTGATATAATATCCCAATATAATCATAAAATTATATTATATGTATAATACTGGAGTTACAAAACAATTTGGATGAATATAGGTGGGGAGAGGTCAAGAAAGGAACTTGAACTTGAAAGGAAATTAAAGGAGAAGAGGGGGGGAAATTACCTCTTAAATCTTTCTCTTGAGATCCTCCTTAAGGAAGATAGTCTTGGTATTTTGATGAGACCCGCAGATTTTGGACGCGGGGGAGGGGCTAGGGAAGGAGTTTGGGCAGATTTTATGGAATTATTGGAGCTTGAGAGGTGTGAGGAAAAGAGGGAGTGAAGGGTGGCTTTTATAGTGGAGGGGAGAGGGGTTTCCTTAATATAAAACTCATTATTTTATGAATTTCCCCAAAGACAAGTAATAGTGAGTCTTGAATGACCAAGAATAGTAATTTTATAATTTAATCCCGAACAAAGTGGTCTTACATCATAAGAACATCATCGATGACTCAATTAATACATTATTTAGCATTTATTGTGAATTATCAGATTCTACTATTCATCAAAAATTCAAGTATCTCAGAAAAATCCCAAATATTTACCCCAACCATTTTTCAACATTTAGAATCCAAAAATGAAGTCCCTTTTTGGAAAATAATTTTTTTAAATATTATTAATTTAATATTTAATTAAAATCATAATTTACTTAAAAAAAGTTTTTAAGATTAAAACTGATTTTATAGTTCTTTCAAAAATTACATAGGGTCTTATAAATTAATCTAAAAACTATTTAACATTGATTCAATAAATTATGAATACATTTCAGGGAAATACATATTATTTTAAATTATTTAATTAATTATAATTAATTTTTTATGACTTATAAAATACCAAAAATGTTAATTAAGGTCAAATTGTCACTTTCTAAGATGTCAAAATTCATTTTATTATTCATAGGTAATGTTACTCTTATTTACTATTCATAAGGGTAATATTACTATTCATAAGGGTAGGTTACTATTCAAAAGGGTAGGTTACTATTCACCAAAAAATTAATTTTGTTTCATTAGACTCCAAAAATCATCTTGAACACAACCGTGAATGTCGAATTTTCAAAATTCCAAACATAGAAGTGACAAAATTATGTTTAAAGGTCATTCATCACTTAGTAGTTTCTTATTTTGTGTTTTCATGTTATTTTAGACATAAATATAAGAAGGTAATTTTCCATTGAAAAAATTTGGGTCGTTACAATTATCATTTTGAGAAAAGGTTCACAAATGTTTCTGGTCAAAATAGATTGAGCTATATTCTTTATCCGAAGGACTTGATTCTCCAATATATAAGTTGGATAAAATACCTTCATACATTTTAATTTGGAAATTCCTATACTATGGGGATGTGTAATGTAATTTCAGATTCTTTTAGAATGAAAGTGGCATCACAAGGTATTTCGGAATTGAGGGAAGAGTGTAACTTATAATGATTCTTGCTTAGTTGGATTTAGATGCTCATGAGGATGTTTCTAGTATGTTTCTAAACAATATTCATTTATCATCATATCTTAATGATTCTATTCTGATAAATCTATAATATGATAATTTTTTTAGGTGAATTTGATAAACACTATATGGTAGGGAGACCATTTATATTTGGACTCTCTCATCATATAAAATTCTCAATTTTAGGGATCAATTTGTCTTTCTAGAATCTTTCAAGTGATTATTTGTGTCTGATTATCATATTTATTCATGGTTCATCCATCATGGAGATATGAATATGTGTAATTATATGAGATGCTGATTCTAGTGGATGGGTATGAAGTGTAACATTACTGATTATGTGTTTTACTATTATACATGACAACAGATGAAGGAAAAGAATTTGAAACCTTTTTTTTCACTATCTTCTTCTGAAGCCGATTTGTAAATGGGATGAGGTACCAATATATATATTTTGGGTTCCTAGAGACTCCTCAAGAATGGAATTTATATCTAGATTGTGACTGATGTGTTGAAAAATCAACTCATTTCATTCTGACCAAGGATACCTCTAATTTTCAATATTTGGGTAGGTTGTATGTGTAGGAAGTGGTGTGATTAAATGGAGTTAGTTCCACATTTTTTCCTTACAAGGATTATATGCTAAATTTTAGGTTCTGTAGAAGTTTCCAAGAGGCAATGGAGACTCAATATAGATTATGTATAGATTATTATCCAATGATTGATGGTTAGACATAACATGTTATTTATATTTGGAAGGATATGGTTCATGAACATGTCTTGGATTTTGGTAGATTGTGGGTTAGAAATTTGGGACTAATTGTGATTTCTTATAACTATGTTTTTAATTCATCAATCAAAATGACAACTTTTGAGGCATTGTTTGATCACTCGTGCATGTCAACTCTTTGTTGGACAGAGTTGGATGGAGCGACTTTTGTGGGACTATTTTTTGATCTGAAGACCTCATTGGTGATTAAATATATATTTTGATGTTTTCATAAGGAATGGAGTTGATGGAGATATTATAAAAATCATTGATATCAAATGTTTGATTTTTCTATAGGTGATTCAGTTTTTTTAAAGTTTCTCCTTGGTTGGTTAATGATTGACAAAAAAACAAAACAATTTATCAAAGATATGATGGAGAGTTTTAAGAAACTTAGAGGCCTTGGAAGGTTTCTTATAGTTTGGAATTGTATGTTTAGTTAATGGGAACTCATGAATTTTTCCTCATATCAAAGATCACGAATTTTCATATTGATCCCACTTATATTCTCAGTTAGGATGAGATTGAGTTAGTGGTAGATGATTCTGTTGTTGAATAGATTATTTAGATCATTGAATTTCAAGTGAAATTCTAGTATGGAATTTATGTTCCATTGTTCCAAATTTTATAGCTAAACAGATAATATTCTCATGATACATGGGAGAGTGATTCATTGATGAGGGAGTAGTAGATTTACATATTAATTGGATTTCATTCTTCTACATTAATTCCCAAGGATGGAAGGTCATATGGTTGGTAGTTTGAAACATCATCTTACCCACTTTTTGGTAATTCCATTTTAATTTCTTATATTTCTATTTAATTGGGTTCATCTTGGGAAGCTTGGGGAATTAGATAAATTTTTGGGTAAATTATATAATGTTATGGGATTTGTGTTGGTTTTCATTAATCGACGCTTTGTATAAATGTTTTAATGGTTTCTTGGGGTTCTTCCCATGTTTATAGGATCCTTGAGTTGTTATAAGGGTTTTATGTAAGAATATAGTGTATCACTTATGTGATGTGAAATCTCATGATGTCTATTGGTGTTACATAATGTATACTTTGTTTCTAGAAAAATGTTCTAAATTGCGTAAACCATGTGAAAGGATTACAGGATGTATAATGGCTATATGATGTGTAATAATTAATGTTCATTTTTTAAATAAAATTTCCATGGGTTTTTCTTCATACTCGAAGTTCATGGATTAGACATTGTGTAAAAGTGTTACACATCGTCTAACAATCAAAAGGAACACATTTTGGTGAATCTCATATGAAATCTCAATTAAATCTCCCACCTCTTTTGTTTCTCATGACCATGAAGGATTCTATGGTGATTTTTTGGGACTCAATTCAACCCGGTTTGATTCGTTCAGTTTTTGATAACAATGGAAGATAATTATCATCTCTTTTGGTGAGTAGTTATTTCTACTTCATCATTTATTTGATCAAAATACCAACATGAAATTACTTTACTGAATTAATTTATACATAATGATGTTTCCTCCATTTCCCTTATATTTATGTGTTCTGATCTTATTTTGAGGTCCATTTTATTTGTTGTTTGTCGTGTAATGGGTTTTATTTTTGATATATGTGTTGTTTCATATTCCACTCCAACCTATAGTTAAAACCAAATAAATTCATAGATGTTCAGATTAATTCATGGACCTATGTTGTCGTTTTCTATTCTATTGTGGGTTTATTCTTCAAGGGAATGTGTGACCCCAACTTTTTAGTTAGGTGGTCCTATGTCTAGAACGTACTAATGAACTGAATTACACATCCTATGATTAATTTTTTATTCCAATTAATTTTCATTATATGACATATTGTTTTGTGTGTGATGAACTGGTTTTTAAAATTTGGGTTTCCACTAGTTGTGGGTAAATGGAAATTGTTTTCAATGAATTGTGAGAAGGTTTTTATGAAGTTGTTTTCAAAGAATGAAATGATAAATAGTTTGGTAACCTAATTTGGAAAATATAGCACAAGGGAAACCTTGGGTGCAAAGGTGGAAGGTATAGTAATATGTCTTGTACACTATAATGGTATCGTATTGTGTGGCTTATCTAATATCTCTATGTATTTTTTAGTACGAACCTATTAGAACATTTAGGTGGTTCACATTCTAGGGTGATCATATTCTCTCTAGGCATGATGTGCATGTCTAGTGGCATGATAGATACACAATTTTCTATTTTTTATGACTTTCCTAACTATCCTAGCATAGTGTGAACCCTAGCATGAGGTTGTATGTTATTCTATTCTTTTCTCATATGATTTTATTGTACATCCATGGATTTTATAAGATATGTGATTCAGGGATTTTTTTGGGATGATATATCTATTAAGATATTTGTTTATGAAAATATTAGAATAACATTTACCTAATTTATTGAAAATGTGGGGAAAATGGGAGATTTAACTTTTTTTATATGCATTTTATATAAAAATAGTTTATGTGTTATCATTACTTGTTTTATTTGTGGTTTATAATGCATGGATTGGTGTTCAATGAATTTAGATGGAACACCTTGGTGGGATCCTACGGATCAAATTAACTCACACCCTGCATACTTCATTAGTGATTTTGTAGACCTTTTTAGGTCTAATGATGAAGTGAATGGAGAGTCCCCACAGTGAGGAAGGGATGATTTTTTAGTTGGGATTCACTAGATGAATAGTTATATGGTTTAGCTTTTTTCATGCTTTTACATGGAGTAAATTGTTTCCTTTTCTTGTTTTAGTATTCCTTTATGGTCATACAATCACAATAAAATTTATTATTTTGTCAGTTTATTACCTTCCACTATTTAGTTTCAGTTATGGCATATGTTTTTCATTCATTTTTGTCTCTTTTATCTATATAAGTTCACTATATTTGCATCTGGTCTGATGAAATTGTTCCCCACGGTCCTTATTTGATGCCCAAGTGATATTCTCTAGATCGTGTGGATCTAGAACACCCATATGGTGTGTAAAAAATCTAGTCATGTACAATTTTGGTAGGTTATTAGGGTCAGTTCATCACATTTAATGAGATTTGTAAAATGATTATTATTAACATAGATTTAGTATAAATTTATTTGGAAAAATACACTTTTTGAAATATTTTTTAGTTGTGTCTAAGAGTTTTATATGAAACTTAATTTATCATGTAATGAACCCGAATTAGCACTTCTAAATTCACTGTGTAAAAAATTAGTATATTTATTTTATAAAGAAAGAACAATTTAAACACCGGGGACTTTTTAGGTCTATGTCTTGAAGAATTATACAATTCCTATAAAATGTTTTTAGAGTTGATAAAAAATTAAACAACTATTTTACTTCATTTGTGATAACTCCATTAATGAGGACTTCATTTTATGAAATTATTAGATACCTATGAAAAACATTTTAAAACCTGGGGATGAAAACTTAATTTCCCATTAAGGGGGTTTAAAATTAATTATGAACATTTTATGAAATTTTCGTTTTGAAAACAACATTTGAAAAATAATTTTGAACGTTCTATTGAAAATAGATTAAAAACTTATTTCTAGAAATAAAATTTGAAAATATAATTGATTTTTTTCAATTTGAAATAACTAAAAGACATTAATATTAATTACACTCAAAAATTATTTTAAAAATAATCCAGTTATTTTTAAAAAGCATTATGCATGCTTTTTAAAACATGACATGGGGTCACATGAAACATTTAAGGTCATCTTGGCCTACCAAATTTCCTGAGGGATTGTTTTACCTCTCGATCCCCATCAATGATTAAAATGATCAAGTGGTTAATTTTAAAAAAATTAATCATTTCATATATATTTCAACATTTTCAATGGATTTTATGATTTAAAATCAAAGAATCATATTTACTTATATATTTATACTCATCAGAAGACATTTTATAGAATCGAAATAAACAAATCCCATGAAACTAATCATTTCATATAATGAAAGTGTAAATAATTTACAAGTATTTCATTCATAAAACTCATAAAACCCCATTTATAAGGTAGTTCTTATAAATGACCAATTTACCCCTTTTATACTTAAATACATACATGTATTTATACAAACACGAATATATATATATGGTATGTCATGAAAATCAATAAATATATTCAAAATTATGATTATAAATGACCTGTATCTAAAATGATATAATTATATGAAACAATTTCAAGAAAGTCATGCATAAATATTATTTATTAAAAAATATAAGATTATTACATGATAATATCACAAAATCATAATTTGAAACAATAATTATAAACACGATTGATTTTGAAAATGTAATATCTTTGATTTAAATAACAAAATTAAAATAATTACATACCAGCATATTTTAAAAAATACAAGATCATAAAATTTAAAAAGGAACAAAAAATTGTTTTCCATGATTTTATGAATAGTAAAAAAATACAAATAGTCTTTTATAAAATGTATAATAGAGGAATTAAAAATGAGATATTAAAAATTACCTTATAATAAAACTATAAAAATAGAATATAATTTTTATTAAACAATTAAGTCCATATTGGATTTTCAATGCAAGAAAATACATAAAATAAATAAGCATTCCCAGTGTGAATTTTAATTGTAGAAATTTGCATATTCTTCTTGGGTAAACTCTCCGTCACAGTCTCTCATATTTTTGGAATTGGAAATAATAAAATCAAAGGCAACTTTTACTTGTAGTATTATTTTCTTATGAAATCATTTGTCTTCCCAGAATTATAAAACTAGTGCAGAAAATTAATGGAATACTATTAGAGAAACGATATATTATATATAATACTGTTGTGACTTTAATGTCACATATCATAATAAATTATAACAATCTAGAAAACTATTTACATAATTAATTAAACATATTTATTAATTTCCTCACTATAGAGTTTCCATTCAATCAAAAATTAAGAAGATAAAATATTCTGTAAAATAACACCAAATTGAATTTGGTGTGTGCAAATAAGATTGCTAAATGAAACTTATATTTTAATGGAGTTTTTATCTAAAAAATAGTGGATTTATTATGTTTATCACGAATTAATATGACTAATGAAAGAAAGAGGATCAAAGATTATGAAATAAGAAGAAATATCAACCAGTTGGATGAATATTCATTGTGAGGAAAGGGATATCAAAAAACATTGAAAACTTATTTTCTATTTTGAAAAATAATCACTTCTAGGATTAATAGGGAATGCCCTAGAATAATAAAAAATAAAGGAACAATGAAAACATTTATTTAATAGATAAAATTTTCCAAGAGACAGTTTTTTACAATGATTTGAATGTCTATAACTTAAATGCACAAAAGTCAACTTGAAGATCTGTAAAATGGTCCAACACCAACATCCAAATTTGTATCTAAATACAGATCAAACAAACCTCCTTCACAGATAACCTTAACCGTACATGGCCTATCAAATAAACCATAGCTTGACACAATGAGAAAAGAAACCCAGACTCAAATCTCTCCATTCTGGTAGTCAATCTGATCATATTTCCTCACATTCAGCTCTATTGCTCAGTTTCTAATGCAGAACCCTCGAATATGCTTTCCCAATCAGTCGAGTTGTCTCTCGACCCCCCGAAGTGAAAAAACCCATTTTCATTGAACCCATTTTTTCAGTTCTTCCCTTTATTATCATTTAATTTTTATTATCATATTCAAGTTTCAAATTTCATAGAGTATTAATGATTATTTAAATATAAGAATTTTTTTCCAATTTATTTAAAAGTTTATAAAATAATTAATTATTATTATTTTTTAATATTTTAAAAAATAACAAAAATTGAAAATTTATATAATTAAAAAATTATAGTAATATTATTATAATAATATATATACTTCATAAATATATTTTCTTTATATGTTTATATGATACTTATTATTTAATGTTTAATTATATTCAGGAAAAAATTATAAAATCTCATTATTAAAAAATAATAATCGTATTCTTAAAATAATATATATTTATCATAATTATATTAATTAATATATTTATAAGTTCAAAAATAACTAAACCAAATTTATATTCCAAAATATAAATATAACTAATCCATTATAGTTTTAATTTAATAAATTTTATTTAATAATACTTTTATCATAAATTATAGTTCAAAATGTTAAAAATTTATAATATTTATGTTTATAATAATATATAACTTTTAATTATATTAATTTACTTTAAGTAGAAAAATTATATTAGAAATTATAATTTTAGAAAGAATAATTTAATTAAATATCATTTTATAAAATATACATTTCAACTTATAAACATCACTTAGTATTCATTAATCTAAATCACTTCAAAAAACAATTTTATAAAATCATATTTTTATTCCTTTTAATACAAAATGTATTTAAATATAATTATTTATAATAAACTCATAATTCTAGTTAATACCACATTAATAAAAATGATAATTATTTATAATTTTGAATATTTGATTAAAATAAAATATTATTTCATGAATGTAATAAATTATTTAACAATATTATAACATTAAATATGGAAAATATATTTTTTTCACAAAATTATAATTAAATAATTTAATATTTCATCATTTATAATGAAAGTGATACTTATGAAAAATAATATAATGTACGATAAAATAATTATTTTGATTAGCCAAAATAACATTGTTTTATAACAAATATTTCATGACTTTATATATTTAAATTATAATTCATTTAATAATCACTCAGAAATTTATGGGATGTTACATCCCTCCAAATGAATTTCTCCTGCATAAATTATTCATCAAATTTAATAAAATTCTCAATTTACATCTTCAAATTTGAGAAAACTAAAACTTCTATGGAATCTTAGTAATCTAGAGAAACTACAATCTTGTAGATTTTTTCCTTAAAAATATTATGTCCAATTTTCCAAGTTTTTTAGATCATTTCTTTAATAAAAAATGCAATGAACCCAAATTCAAACGTCCAAATTTAGTACAGAACACTGTAGAGTATTATTTAAAATTGAAAAAAACAATTTACACTCCATAGAATTTTCTTGTCTAGTTTTTGAAGAGTAAGAAAACACATTACAATGTTTTTCATAGTTTGACATAAACTAAATTCCCAAACCCTGACCAAAGAATTTACCTTGTTTTATTCTTTTCATATATCATGTTTTTCTAGATGAGGTTCTGGCTGTGTTATTAGTCTGAATTTATTTTGGAGATTTTGGGCTTGATAGTAGGTGGAACACAATTTTTGCATTGTTTGGGGAAACCATGAGCCCTCACAAAATAAAAAACACGAAAAATGTTCAATTTAGAAAATGATGTCCTCAAAAGAGGCACATGGTTTGTTAAATATTGTGGTATAACTATGTGGCATATTACCCATATACTGTTAGTGGTGCATGGTTGGTGAATGATATGTCAAACCACGAAACCAAACTGTGTATGTTTCCTAGGTTATTAAATGTTGGAGATTAACTATTTTCCATGATGATGTTTTAATCTTATTTAAGGTTTATCCTTCATTTCCTGATTTAGGTGCAACATGAGAGACCCCATGCTTCCAAAATTTTGAAATCTATTTCCAATTAATTTTTTTGAGGGTTCTAAAGTGATTTTATTAAGGATTTTTTTTCAATTTCATCCCCCTTTCTACATTATCTCTTGATTTCTTAGTTTCCCTTGGTGGGGTTTCTTTTTTGCCAAACCTTAATATTTAATGTTCATTATTGGGTCGTTTTTTCATAGATATTAGGGAATGAAAAGTGTCTCTCATGATATTACAATTACCCTCCCAATGTTTCATTGCATCTTCACATCATTGAGGTAGGTGTTTCTACCCATTTCCATTAAAAAATATATCATTGATGCCTGTTATTTCCTTGAATTCCATCAAAATTTAATAATCAGGACTGTGTTTTTTAGATTTTTTTTTGGAATTTTCATGATTGAAAATGAGTGAAAATGGTTTTAAAGGATTTGTTTAATTATTCTTTCATGTAAATTCTTATGTGGTGTTTGATAAAATTTTAATTGAGTTTTTAATGTGACACTGGGAGATTTGGTGTGTTTTTGTCCCTTGTTTAGGATTTGTAAATGTTTTAGGGTTTGGAGATGGGTGTTATATATGGAAATTAGTGAATTTTATGTTGTGATAGATATGTGTGGCATGTATTATTGGTTTAAAATAAATTGATGTTTATTGAAAATTTTTTCTTCAAATTTATTTGAAGTAAACATGTGTTCAAATATATAATTCTACAAGAAATTAATTGTATTAATAGTTTTCCACTTCTTTTTTCATTATAAATGTGTCTTATTGATTTTGTTAAAGTTTGAGATGTGTATTCAAATAGATTTTTAGGTGATAATTTTTTGAAAGTGGGATTTCCAAAATGTTAATGGGGTTATTTGGTACATCATATTCTGTAGATTTAACATCAATTGTGATTGAAAATTGTAATGGTGATACTAATCACATCATGAAATAGATTTGGTTTGTGAAACAATTTGGAAAAGTGATTTATATTTAGGAATGTTTGTATTTCCTAATGTAGTGTATTAAAGTTTGGTGATGTCCTATTAGAATAATTGATGAAAATGTTTTCTTCCTTGAACCACAGCGTTCTGAAGGAATCCTCCACCCTTCCCTCATTCTTTTCCCAAAATAATTAATTAATTTATAAATGGTGAATTGTTACTTCATGTGTCTTTAATGGTAGTTTAAAATTTCCTTCTAAAGTCGTATCCCAAATGGAATTTTTAAGTATGCTTTTTTGAATAATTGCAATGAACGACTGTATGAGAATTTTGTGATGTGTCTTGGTTTCTAAAATGATATAATGCATGCTTGAAGATTTACATGTTTTTTTATGATTTCAGTTGTATAAGGAAGAGTTATAAATTTTATATATAATGGACCATTTGACATTTTTCATGTGAATGTATTGATTTATATCGACTTTGGAAACTATGTGTAAAATAATTTATAAATTTGTATTGATTGTAAATTTTAATTGACAGTTTAGCACATTATTTTGTCTTCGAAAATGTTTTTTTGATGTGCAGTGATGTGAATGCCAAATTGGAACCTTTTTATTTGTTTCAAATCTGTTTTGGAACAAATATTATTCGTGGTGACGGTGGAAATCATGGAATGTACGTAAAAATGAAGTGAAATATTGTGTAGTTATGAAATCCCTCTTGGTATTTCAGAATATTCTAGAAATTGGTCCTTGAAACTCAACTAAGGTAAGGACCCTATTGGAACTTCTGAAAGAAATTTTTTTCATGTGGGTTCATGATGATTTGGCTATTGATATGGTGACCTTTGGATCTTTGGGATGAGATACCCTATAGTGGATCATGCATGGTAACATGTTGGAATCCACTAGAACTAGAAATGACTTCCCAGAGTGGATTGTTCCAAATAATTTTGTGGGTTATTATTGTTATACTATATTTTACCAGGTACTTTTTTGACTGGATTGATTGGTGTAATCTAGTGGGTTGATTGACAGTATCATTCCAAACCTGATTAGATTGGTTTATACACCATAGATTTACTGATAGGCCAGGTGGGACTTGCCACTAGATTGGATAGTTTAGAGCTTCCAGTTGCATATTTTCTATATAACACCACCATGTGATTGAAGGTGACTCCAAACTAAATACATCTATGGATTTTCTATAGATATGATCAGGAAATTATTGTGACTTACTATCCATATGTTCTGTATATTTTTTTCATGTTTGATATTAGTTTTTCTAGTTGTGACTTCATGTTTGGATTGGATTAATTTTTTTCATAGAAACTTTTTAGTTATCTGGTTTTTATTTTATTTGGGTATTGATATTGAAATGGATTGTGGAAATTAAAATAGTTATTTTTAAAAGGAATGATTTGTGTGTTGTTTCAAAATATGGTTTTTAAAAATATGGGTTTTTTTATTAAAAACATTGAAAAAATATTTTTTGAATTATTATTCTAACTAGTGTTTATAGACGTTATTGAGAAAGGAAATAAATGGATATTTTGGTGAATACCTACTATGTTGTTGTATGGTCACACCATACTTGTCACATTTGATGTTGGTAAACCTGAGTTATTCTACAGGTTTAGGTTTCAGGATCGTGTATTTTGTTTATGATTCCATTTGTGTTGGTTAGTCATTTGGTTTGTGGTGACTAAGAGGTCATGTTGAGATTTTGATTCATTGTTCAGTTTAAGTGTTCTATTTAGTTTTTTTTATTACGTTATTTCTGTATTTGTATTTTAATGTGTTTATTTATAATCAATAATTCTTGATCTATTGATGTGATATCTATTTTATTTATTTTTTCTCGATATTCATTGGGATAAATTGTTCCCATTATTTTATTTTGATTCCCTTCACTATTTTTCCTGCCCTTGAGGATCGAGAACTACCATTATTCCATATCTCCGACCAGGCCAGATGTCGGGTCAGATGGAAATTTGGACTGTTATGTGACATAAAAAAATATTTTTATTCACATTTACTAATTCATTTATTTAATATATCCCTTTATGAACTTCTAATATGACCTTAAAAACATTTTAAAAACATCAGACGTGAAAACATTTCCTAATACGAGGTTTTAAATGTAGTGAACAATCTTTTATAAATTTTTCATTTGAAAACACTATTTGAAATAATTTTGAATATTATGTTGACAATTCCATCTAAGTTTTTTTGTAAATACCATTAGAAAATAGAATTGAAATCCCTATTCTTTGAAATTACTAATTTTTTTCGAAAATACATACTCTCAAAAAAGGATTTAAAATTAATCCATTAAATTTTTAGAACAAATTATACAATATTTTCAAAAAAAAGGAGCCACTTTATAAATTGAAGGCCAGTCCACTTTTATAAGGGATAAGTTCACTACTCAGTTCCCTACCATGTTAAAAATGTTTATGTTCTTAATTCTATAAAAACGATTCAATATTTCTTTACATATATGGACACTTTTCAATGGACTTTCTACATTTAAATAAGGGAATAACTTTTAATTAATAAATATATATATGTATATATATATATATATATTCATAAATATTACTATTCTATATTTATAAAAACTAAATATCAACAAACAAAAAAAATCATTTATTGAATGTTTAAATAAAATCCATTGATTTCATTCATAAAACTCATAATTTTTTTAAAACATTTCTACATGAAAATAAATAATTTACTCATTTCTTATTCTTATATATATAAATTGATATACTATGACAAATGATAAATTTAAATTATATGATTCCATGAATATAATTCGTAAATACATGTTCTTGATAATTTTATGATATTTATAAAAGATAATAATATAAAATCATAATTTTATGTAATAATGAAAAACATGTTTGATTTTGAAAATGTATTATCATTGATTTTAATAATAATTCTGAAATAATGACATAACATAATATTTGTAGAAATATATGGTAATAAAATTTAAACAAGAAAAAAATTTAGTTTTCCTTGAATTTTAGCATACTTATATAAAAATACATTTTCTTTTAAATTATATATATTAGAGTCCTTAGAAATATTATATTCATACTTCCATTTCAAAAAAACAATAAATTTTTATTTTTATTTTTATTAAAATAATAAATCATTAATAAAATTTGCATGTAAATAAATATTTTAAGAAATAAGTCTTCCCTTTATAGATTTTATTTGCAGATATTTTTTTTATTCTTGAAAAAACACGCATTCATGGTATATCATACTCTCATTATAGTAAATAAATAAAGAAAAGAAAACATCCACATGTAGTATGCATTTATTATCAATGTATCTTCCTCGAAATTCTCATACACACAATACATCAAATATATAGAATACTGTCAAGGAAAGGCTTATTTATATATAATATTGTTTTTCCTTTTAAGGTATATTTAAAATTAAATCCAATCCAAATAAAAATTAATTGAATAAATTTATTAAATATGTATATTTATATATTTTAGTTTCGTAGTTGATCCATTTGAAAATATACTACTAAGATGAAATATTATTGAAAATGATGCCAAACTGAATTCAATATGTGTAGAGATGATAGATAAATAAAATTTTATTTCTATTTCAGTTTTGATCAGCATGGAAAAGTGGATTCATTGAAGTCATATTAATTTAATTCTAATGATAACAAGAATAGGATCATTGATTAAACAAGATAAGGAAAATCATATGGTCAGTAGAAGATTCATCTTGAGGAAAAGGATAATCGAAATTGTTTAAAATCTATTTCTTGTTTTTGAATTAAAGATATTATTATTATCAATAAGGACAACCAATGAAGAAGAGTAAAATATAAAAATAAGGAATCCATGTATTTAATAGACCAAAATGTTATAATAAATTAAAATTAATATATATTCAAATACATAGAAAATAAATACGATAACACCTACATGAAGATTTGTACAATGACCCAACATAAGTAGTTGAATATGCATCTGAACCCTAAGTGGTCAAACACCCTTTTCATGAACCCTCGATTGAACTCATCCACCATAAGAAACCATCACATAAAACTATGAGAAATGAAATACACACTCAAATCTTCTCCTTATGGAATTTGATCTTTTTAAATCTCTTCACCATTCACTCCTTTTCTCAGTTTCCACTTGAGAACACTTGATTGAACTCACCCTAGTGCTTGAACTGTTTCTTGGACAACAAACCTGAAATGATCCATCATCTTCAACCCAATTTCTTTATTCTTCTCTTTATTATCATTTAATTTTTCTAATAATATTCCTATTTTATTATGCTTAACATATTAATACATATATAATTATTATATTTTTTTCCATTTTACTCGCATATTTATAAAATAATGAACTTTTATTATTTTTTTAGAAAAAATAAATTGAACGTTTATATAATTGAAAATTTATTAGAAAATAATAATAAGAATATATTTTTATCATAAGTATATTTATTAATATTTTTATAACTTCAATAATTAATAAAACAAATTAATATTCTAGTTTATAAATAAAATGAGTTTTTATAGTTATAATGTTATAATATTAATTTAATAATACTTTTATCACAATTTATATTTCTAATCTTTATAAATTTATAATACCTATACTTACAATAATATATAAATTTTAAATTTTTATAAAAATTTAGTTACAAATTTTTTGTATTAAAACATATTATTTCATAAATAATAATTAAAAAAATTATTTTATAATATATATATTACAACTGATAAACAACAATTATAATTTATTAAAAAACACATTCCAAAATTTATTTAAAAAAAACATATTTTTTTCTTTTAATAAAATATGTATTTCAATTTAACTATTTATAATAACTTCATAACTCAATTTGATTACATGTTTATAAAAATAGTTCTTCTTTGTAATTTTCAACATTCAATTAAAATTATGTATTATTTCATGAAACTAATAATTTATTTAACAATATTATAACATAATATTTGAAAAGTATATTGTTTTATAAAATAATAATTAAATAATTTAATATTTCATAGTGTATAATAAAAACGATATTTTCAAAATATAATAAAATGTAAATTAAAAAAATATATTTTTATGAATAAAAATCACATAGTTTTATAAAATATAATTCATAACATTATGTATTTAAATTACAATTCCTTAATTAATCACATAGAAATTTATAGGATGTTACATTTACACTACTATGAATTGTGTTTCTTAAAATGGATTAAATATTTTGAATCAGTATAATTTATATTATCTAATAAGTTTAACTAAATGTTTTACCAAAATGAATAGTAAAAACAGTAAATTTGAATTAAAATGGTTATGGTAAAAATGGGTTTACATGGGGTTAGTCTAAAAAAATATGGTATCAAATCACCTAAAAACTTTAATAAAAACTATATGAATTCCATATATCAAACATGACATCTATACGACACGATTATACTCAATTTTAGAACATTTTGGAATGTGAGAAACTTGGGATGATCTTTTTATTTTCAAAAAATTACAAATGTACCACTAACCTCAATTGTAAAAATACACCAATTTCCTATCCTTCTCAAACCATATATCCATTTTAGTTCAGACACACCATTCCCAAATAATGTCCTAAAGTCCTCACTCAATACCTAGTATCCATATTTTTTCAAATATCCATTCTAGTAATACTTTTGGTATAATCCTTAACTACTAGTCTCAAAAGAGGCTATCAATGCATTTTTGTTTTATTTATTCTTCCAAATCCTTCAAATATTCAACATTTATGTGTATATAACACCACGAATATATTTTATATATTGATATATTATTATTTTAATTTAATGGAAAATATTTTTATCCTCTTCCAATAAATGTTAAATGATAACGTCGCTCATGTGTACGATGAACTACAACCTCATGAGATGATGTGACACATCTTCCATCAATACCTCTCTCTATCAAGAATTATGACAGATGAAAATTATATATATATATATATATATATATATATATAATATTCATAACCCAACTATACCTCTAATGTCATTATATAATATATAAATTTTCATAATCCATTCCAAAGGGTATATGATAATGTTGCTTTTCTGTACAGTAGACTACCTCCTCGTGAAGCGATTTGATTCATTTTTCACAAACACTTTACATGAAAAAATAATGATAATTTTAATAGATATATATTATATATATTGAATAATATTGATATTAATTACATATTCATCAATATTAAAATACAATATTTCATTTTATATCTTTCATTGAAAAATGATGATGTTGTTCATGTATGTGTGGATTACTACCATCACGAAGTAATGTGAATCTATTTTCATCACCAAACCTAAAATGTGATATATATATATATATATATATAATGCAATAATACGACATATATGGTATTACGATCATTATGAAAAGGTACATTATTACTTACCTCCATATAATAATTATTTTTGAAATGGAAATTTTACTATTGTGTATATATGACCTATCATCTACATGATCATAAACTAGATCATTTATAAAAAACTAATTCATGAGTAATATCTAAATTGTAATTAATGTATAAATATTTTAATTATTACATTATTTATAGTGTATATGTGTTTAAATAATGTCGTTTTTGAAAATATCCGTCCTCCCATAGTAATTTTTGACACATAATCCAAATAATGTTGAAACATTCAATGAAAATTTATTTTAATAACTAATCATACATAACTTTTTAATTAGTTAAATAAAAATAATAAAAATATGGAATTTTTTTTATACAATATTTATTTAATATATTGTTATTAATAAAGAAGATTAATAAAATATGAGGTGATTCAAACTCAGTACAAGGGACTTCATCTCAATATTCTTTTTATTGAGACATATTTTGTTGTAATGCAACTATATTATTTTATGAGGTTTATATATATCTTATTTAACATGTTATATCATAAATATATCCATTCTCAAAGGAATTTAATGTTTATTAATGTTAATATTTCATGGGGTTTACGATTAAAAAATTTCTGAAGTGATAAGGTAATTTTCAATATAAAAAAACACACTTTTAATGATTTCCTTACAAACAAATTTATCATCGATGTATGTGTTTTTAAAATTATTTTCATAAGGTTGTGAAATTTTTATAATTGTAAATTTTTTATTTCATTTTATTAAAGAAATTATTAAAAATGAATGTGTGACTTCCTCTACAAATGAAATATGGAATTATCTATTTTAATGTGAATGATGACAATGAATTTTCAACTGCCATAAACATTATATGAAGCTTAGATTCCTTCAAAACATATAATGTTATAATCAAATAAAAAACATAATTCCATGTTTGGGTATTACTGTATTGTAAAATGGATCTTTAATTGGTTATGATATTTTAGTTTCTTAAAATTTTTTCTTAGCGGTGAAGAGATTTTGTTTATTTTTATTTCAAAAACGGAAATCATTTTTAGTTATGATTATGTTAGGGTTCAAATATATTATTTATATAGATTCATGGTTCTGTTATAAACTAATAATGGGTGGTTACATTATAAATAATGGATGGGTGGTTATGTTATAAAAATTAGTGTGGGTACATTATAAATCAAATAAGATTGGTTACTTTATAAACCAAGGGTGGGTGGGTCTATAAGATCCCTCATATACAATGGGTGTGGAAGTCCTCCATATGGTTATCCCATTTATGATATTGATTTGGTTAATGATGTCATAATATAAATACATAATTTATCTATTCTTTTTATTGGATTTAATGAGTTTGTTTTTGAGAAAAGTGTTTTTTTTCTTTGAAATTGATTTATTTATTTATCTCAAATTACACTAATATAACGATAATCATTTCTTGGGTTTTTATTTTTTCACTAGAATAATAATTTTCTTTTTTATATTCCATACTATGTATGTTTTTCTCATCCAAGGTTTTACAAAAATTATTCATAGGGATAAAGGAAGGGTAATGGAAAATAAGAATAGATTTTGAAATCCATGAATATTTTTCATAAAAATAAATCATGTAATATTTTAAAAGACTTATATTATGAAAAAGTAGATATCGATTGGAATTTTTCCCTCTATATTATATGGTTATGATATTTACAAATTATGGATTAATTATCTAAAGACAATAAAAAGGAAAATAATCCCAAATGTAAGGGAATGAAATCATGACATAAAAAAAATATTACGTAATGTTTAAGCCCGGTTCCTCATTCCAGTTTTCTGAATATTCAATCCCTGAAATGGTTAATACCCTTCTCAAATTAGATAATCCAAGATGTAAGATATAATATCCTAACATATATTTCTTTTTTTAATTTATTTATGTTCATTTATTATTGATTTAATTTTAATTCAATGTATAAAACTTATAAATATAAATATATATTATACAGGTCATTCATTAAAATGATTCGACAGGAATCCACCCTCCTCCACTTAAACATTAAGAAAAATTAATATGTGAACAATGCATTGTCAAGATTAACTCCAATAGGAAGAAATGAGGTTTTTCCCCTTCAAATCAAAGAATTTTTTTAATTCATATTAAATTATTATAAATTATATATATATATATTAAATGTATGTCATTAATATGGTTCTTTTTAATTATATAAATGTTACAATTATTATAAGCTAATGCATCGATATCAGTAAATAATGAAAATCCAATTCATCCCTATATTCTTATTTATGAGACTCAACTATAGACCACATGTAATGAGATTATAAAATTTATTTCTATGAAAACATGAATTCCAAAAATCATTAATGTTTTAGATAACATGATTTTTTTGGAGAAAATGGAAGATCAAAACTACTTTTACGAACCTATTTATAAACTATAGTGACTATTTAAAGAAGAAATTGAAATAAAATTACAAAAAACTAATAAATATACAAATTTTTTTTAATGATGATCCTAAAAGGATATTTATATGATTAATGATATGAAAAAGGTAATTAATTTTTATACCTTTTTGATAAATGAGGTTAGATAACTTCAGTGGAAAGAATGTTAATAGCAAGGGGCAAGGTAACTCAAACTCCATTCTTAAAAAGAATTATTTTAGGTCTAAACACATTTCTATTAATGGTTTCCAATTATTGTTTTCAATAATATAGGATATTTGGTGAAACATTACCCATAACAATGAATGTTTTTATAATATATAATTGTTTTTCTGTAATATATTTTCATGAGTAAGATGTCATTATCCTCAAAGGATTTTTCTCCAACAGAGTTATATTTAATGTTTCAATATATATTTTCTATTAATTGGTAATTAATTCAGGTGATTTAATTTTTTTGTGTAAAAAATGTAATTTATGATGTTATTATTTACAATTTGGATGTTTTATAAAACTAACTTTTTTTAAGGGGTTCTTAATGAGAATTGAATGTTTTCCATTTGATTTTTTAAGAAACTCAATTATTTTTCCATGGGGTTTTTAAGGAATGATAATGATTTATTTTAAGTGTAAAACATATGTATGGATGATAGTGGGTGGGTCCTTTATATTTATCCAATGAATTTGTTTAATCTTATATGTCATGAGATAGTTATATGTATATTAAAACATATTATTCACATTGGTTTTTCATGATGTGTTTTGTTACATTTTAGGAATACACCTAATGTGCTTGTTCCTATAATGGTGGGAATAATTAGTTTCCTCAAACCAATTTTCCTTTTCATATAGTTTTGACACATTCCCAAGTTATTTGTCAAGTCATTAAAAAAATAAAAATGCATTTCACTACTATAGAATGACATTTTATTATTTATTATTTATTATATTAATGTATTCTAATCTTTTGTGTCGTAATTACAAGTTATATGATCATAAATATATATTATGTGACATATCTTCTATTTTATGCTTCCATAATGATATTTTTATATTATTATGTTTAAATAACATGTTTTATTATTATTATATATTACTTTTTTATATTTTATAAATAGATTCATATGTTCTTTATTTTCTTTTTAATGGATATGGTCTAGCACATTCTTATATTTTTTCCTGTAAAAATTTTATGATATCCCTAATTTCTTCTGTATTTCTACCCAAGTGTTGTGATGATGATTATATAATGTGATATCTATAGAGGAGTTTCTAGAAGATGAAAAATATGGAGAAATTATTTCAATTGTTATAAAAAAATATGTTTATGTGGCTAATCTATATGGAACTAAATGAAACAACACATTTTTTTAAAAATTTAATTGATTTAGAAAATTATATAATTAAATATAAAACTATATTTCATTTGGTCGTACTATAAATTTATGTTTTATTTATCTTCATAATTTATATAGTAATATCAAAATATGATACATGAATATGTTAAAATATATATTTTATATAAATATGTTAAAATATAAATGTTAATATATTTGAATGAGAAAAAATATCTTTTGTTTTTATTAGTTAAATCTATATCCTTTGGTTGCAATAATTATATATTGTATAATATATGATACTTAAATCACATAATAATATAAATTTATTATGTTCTAATTAGTTTATTGGGAACCTATGTGGGATTACCTTATTGACATTAATTCTTATTAACTAATATAACATTAGTTTAAAATTTATCATCTGATTTTTTTATATTAATGGTTAATTAAATTGTTTCTACCCTATATTTTTTCTTTAGTAAATTATTTCATCAACATTTTATATTTTATCCCTAAAACATTCAGTATATATTACCATACATTGAAGATGTTATTTCCAAATCATTATATAAAATAATTCTCTCCAGTCATGTTTTTATGGTTTAATCCGAGTAACGTACCCACGTTTGGTAACATGTTAACGGATAATTGTTTTAATTTTCTCTTTTATAGTATTTCTATACAATATTTTCAATGTACACCATCTAAATTTATGCTTATTTGGCCATGTATTTAAGACATTATTGACATATAATATTAGAAATTAACTATTCCCATACATTCTATCAAGATTAAATGCATCTAATTCCCACATCCAATGGCCCTAAGGCCTTCATTTTTATTGATTTTACATAATCTACCTTTCAAGGGATGATGTGGAACCCTTACAAGGCCTGTAGGAAAAAGTATTACATGTACGATAGGCCTAAAAGGAATTCATTTTCCCGTAGGCTTCAAAAATTACATACATCCTAGACTAACTACTTGGAACTGCTCCTCCCCAGCATCTTCATCGTGAAATCAACTCTCCACCTTCGCATGGCTGTTCAGCTATGCATTTTTGTGCATGCACAGGCTTATCCCGATGGCAGGTTCCATACCCTCTCATTCTTGAAATCCGTTTAGCTTCTCCTGTGGTGAAAACTCTTTTCTCATACTCTATGTAGATCTTGTTCTTTGTAGGTCCTCTGGTTTGCATCTGCACTTAATACTGCCTTAAGGCCATGAGGTGGCCCAAAGGCCTTACTGACCCGAAGGCCTGGGTGTCCCGAAGGCCTTAAAGGACTCGAGGACAAAATCGGTGGCCCGAAGGCCCTAACAGGGGAATATTCTCGACTGCTACAGTGCCAAGCAGTACCTGCTATAGTTCCCGCTACAGTACCTGTTACAGTACTGCACAGTTCCCACTTCAGTACCTCCTACAATACTGATATAGTTCCCCACACATTGTTAATTACTTTAACGGTGAAAGATTAAAATGTGGTCTTATATATTATTTGTCTTCTATGTCTGGGGAGTCCACCATTAAAATTAAATCCTCTAGAATAATTATTTTTATGATTTATAATCTAATCATCAATGAACATAATTTGAGCCTACCAGATTCGTTGAACCTAATTTGTTTTATTCACACACACTTTAGGCCATGATATATTTTGAACTAGAAGTTACCCTAGTTAGATTACATGAAAAAAATTATGTTATATAAAATCTATTACAATTTCAGGATACTTTAGGAATGGAAAAAATATTATGACCAAATTTCTGTAGTGGGTCACGCCCAGTCATATTTATATGATCTTTTTCTTCATTGTGACATATCATCTATTAAAATATTGATAAAAAATTAATTATATAAATAAAAACTATAGATGTATTAGTTTATAATACACACATAAATTAAAACATTCTTGAAGTAAAGTTTTATAATAAAAATGTTGAAGTGATATAGAAAAGGAAAAACTAGATATCCCATGAAATCTTCAAATTTATTAGTCATATATTTTGTTCAACAAGTATTTCAAAAAAAATATTAAATTAAACGTGTGATTGGTTTACTCTAAACCAATAAATATCTTTTATATAAATTAATATTATAAAAATTGAATTAATTCCTCATAAAATTTATCTTCATTAATGGGGATATAATAAATATTTTAACCCTTTAACACCACCC
Organism: Viscum album; assembly: GCA_963277665.1. Classification (NCBI taxonomy): domain Eukaryota; kingdom Viridiplantae; phylum Streptophyta; class Magnoliopsida; order Santalales; family Viscaceae; genus Viscum; species Viscum album. The sequence goes on along the minus strand of OY728140.1, from coordinate 31,457,976 downwards.
CTCTTATATTATAAATTCCAACCCCATATTCCCATTATTCGACACCTAATTTGTTGTTCTGTCCTAAATTATCCACCGAATGAGTCCATTAAGGGATCCCCACTATATCTTAAAGGTTCTAGGGTTTCCCCCACCACGATTTAGGATGTTTCCATTCAAAGTAGGGGAGTCCTCCTATTATGCATTTTAATTCAAGTACATCAACATTATGTTTATTTTATGTTTCTAGCCTCTTTAATTTTATTTATTATTTTTTTCTTCCCATTACTTCCAAAATGGTTTTTTTACCTATGGTAGACTTCCAATATCTCACCTTAGGTTTTTCCCATAATCTTTGTCGTTTATTGTTTTCCTACCATAATAGTTTCAGAGACGTTTCTCTTTTTCATGAAATATTTTCATGTTATGAATACCAAAACCCCATTTATGTTCATGTGAATTCATCTAAATGTAAAAATTTGTTGTTGATTCTGAGATTTACATATATTGAACCCATATTCCATTTTCATGGGTAAACAATCCTTAAAATCATCATGTACTGGTCATTTATGTACTCAATGATATTATTTGAATATTATTCCCTATTTTACATAGTTTATTGATTAGATGTTTTATTATGATTTATGTACCACACATGAATGTATACATATGAAGGGTTCACCAAGATAGGGTTCCAATGAATTGGGTAAAGTGATGTAGTCTTCCGGTGGAAGGTTACTCCGCAAATATATGAGAAATTTTTTAATATGTTATACTCTATAGGAAATTACAGTAATGATACATTAGAATCACACCTCGATAATATTTTACGATAATTGGGTGAATAACCTTGGTAATATGAATGATTCAAACAGATATCTCTCAAATTCATTAGGTAATGTGATATTTTTTTCTAGAGGTATGTTTCTCCTAAAATATTTGAGAATTATCTATTTAGGAAATTATCTCGAGTTCATTGGGTAATGATACCTTTTACAAAATACATGGAAATTAATATGTTTTAAAACACCATATCAATGATATATGGTGATATTTTTATTAATTTCTCATGACTATTTTTTTAGCCACACTTCCATGCTTTGAATTATGTTCTTTATTTTACCATATTTTCCTTATTCAAAAGATCATTATTTGTTTATATTCAACCAACTCACATGATATGTGTTTCTTTTTTTTATTCCCTTTCTGGTACTTTTGCTCAACCCATTCATTATTTTATCCCCCACAAGATATGGGAAGCATAGAGATGAATTATGATGGAATAAAAATTTAGTTAAACAAAATAAATTTGTATTTTTTATTTTTCTATTATCCTTAAGTGATTCATGTAATATATAACAAATTCCCAAGACACTAAACCAAATTATCTTACGAGTTGTTAAATATGGTGTAAGGAAATGAAATATTTATATTACAAAAATCTGGGTGTCCACATTTGGTATTATGGGATGGATTATTTATTTGTGGAAATTAGGAAAAAAATATTAGTAAAAATTGTAACACCCCAAGCTTCCACAATACGCTTCTCATTCAATAATGTAATAGCTTGCATTGTACGCAACTTCGAGTTCTAAAACACCGCGACTAATCAAAGTAGCCGTTATGAATAGTAATAACCACTTTTTAAAATTATAGAAGTTTTATATTTCAAAATGGACTTCATTTTTGGATTCGGAATATCGAAATTAGCCTATGTTGAATTTTTGGTATTTTTCTGAGAACTTTTAATTTTTTATGAATAAGTGAAAAATACTTAAAAACAACTTTTTTAATCAAAATAATTTATAGTGATAAATTATACTATATAGTGGTTTTAAAGCATAATTTGAATATATTTTTACCATTTTATCCAATGGTGGTCATTATAATTAATTTAACATTGAAATTGGACATAAACAATTGCCAATCTTTTGATATAAATTGTTTCTTAAAAACATGCTATTTGTTGTGATAGCAGGAATTAATTATAAAATTAATTAATTCAACTTATATGTTTGTAATTTTTTAAAATAGACATCATTTTTGAATTCGGAATATCAATTATAGCTTAAGGTGAAATTTTGGCATTGTTCTAAAAAACTTCAATTTTTGATGAATAGTGAAACCACAAAGTGGTAGTTAAATAACTGATTTTTCGTTTAAATGAAATATTACCACTTCTGTGATTTGATTTTCAAAAATCCGACATACATGGTTGTAATTAAGATGTAAAATTTGGTTCAATGAGATTAAAATAATTTTTGGTGAATAGTAACTTTTAAGTTCTTAATCGCGATTAGAGGTAATTAGTGTAGTTTAAGGTAAAAATAATGTTTTAATAATATGTGATGAGCTTGACACATGTCCTACCCTCATTTTATGTTCCATGTCCGACCAAGAAAATACATGGGTCAACTTGGGGACCCCATGGAGCCACTTTAGTTAGAAAATGACATAAATACCTTTTACTTAATGTTAAAGTAAAAAAATCACACAAACATGAAATTTTTTACTAAAACAATTTTTACATGGGGTTATACAAGTCATATATTTTACTATAAATATTCATTGGAAATCTAACAAGATTTCCTACAACATAGTATTTTTTATATAATTTTTAGACATTAAATAAATTAAAGTAGTTATGACATCATTATGATGCAGCGATGACCTCATTATTTAACAATTTTAATAAAATGAAAAGATAATGTACAATCCAAGGAATAAAATTGTCCAAAAAATATTGGATGGGTAGATTTAGAACCCTTATCACCTTAGCCACGAATTATATATGTGTGGGACCTTAAAATCTGAAAATCATTGTATAATAATGTAAAATGTCCTTACTTTCCAAGAGTGCCCCTCCTCTCCTCTTATAAAAGGCCTCCACCTCTACCACCTCATTCACACTTTAAAACCATTTGGCTCGGCCAAACTCTGCCCAAATACTCTACCAACTTCCCCTTATTACTCCTAGAAGCCTCACATTGGGCAGAACTCTTCCCAAGGAAGCCTTTGGCTCAAATCACAAAGAGTTACACGATTTTGATGTAATGTCTTCTCTAATGTTGTTTTGTATTATTTTTCTTATCCAACCCCATAAACTCTTTTTATTCAATTATTTTGTAACAAAACCAGTATCCTCAATATACTAGGATGTTGTTATAAGAAGGATTAGAGCTACAATTACACACACCTACATCTAATGGTTAAAGAACATACGGTTTCTGTGGATGACGAATTTCAACCTCACGAAACGATGATTGTTCAACACTCATATAACACCTTCAAATGTGGCCATTAAGATGTCACTATATTTATCTAGGATATATAATATGTTTATGTTTTACTTATGCTTCTTTATTTCTCATTTATGTCATACTTTATGATTTCCATTATGGGTAAACGCGATAATTTCATTTTAGGAAGTGCGGACTACCGCCCCCTCAAAGTGATGTGAATTGTTAATGCCATATGTGGGATGTATAAAGGATGGAGTAAATGATATTATATATGATATTATACTGGAACTATATTATACCTTTATATAATTATGATTTCATTCCATTAAATACGAAATAGAAATGAAATTAGCGTTCATGCGTACGTACGGCTTACCGTCTCCATGAACGATGCATTTCATTTTTATCTCTAAATGTTATGTAATAATATAAATGCATGTATATACTGAATATATACGATATATATGATATCTACATTATGAACATAATTCTGGATATAATGGATATATCACGACATGAACAACTTGTAATTATAAGAATTTTATTTTTGACTCAAGTACCTAAGATCGACAAAATGACCATTATAAACTTAAATAATTACATAATGTTCATAAAATGGTAATAAGGGATATAAAAGGAATAATGAACATGAAAAAGGTTCTTATGTAAATAGAAATTAACTCTAGTTTATTATTCAGGAGGTTAAAGAACGGTCGAGTCAGGACAGGACGCAAGGTAAGGGAACTTCTTAACCCAACTTCCATTATTTGGGTTAATCTCCTACTTTAAAATTATGTCATGATGTTATTATGTCCTATTTTGTATTTTTACTTTCTTTATGTGTACCTATAGTGAATACACATAATAGATCTTTCAATTTTAAAAATTATTTTTAAGGACTTCGTCTCAATCTCCATTCATTGAGGCATATTTGGTTTTATACACAACTTTCTTTTATACGGTGTATAAACCCCTTTTACTTTTAAGTTTATTCAAAAGGAATCTTTTTATATGAAGCGTTTTACTAAACGACAAAAATGGAATGTTTTTATTTTCTTAAATATGCGGCAACAATGACTTCTCCACCGTCGTGACCATTATTTGAGTTTCAACTTCCTCTACAAGCCATCTTTTTTTTAATGAAAAATAAATACAAAGTTTTAACTTTCTATTATTTTGGTATTGAAAATTTTTTTTAAAGAGTTTTTATTATATCAACATGTTGTATTGATATCTTGTGATTGAAATGTGGAAATTTTATGTTTCCTTTATGCATGTTTTATGTGATACGATTATGTTATGGTTTATGATATGTTTAAAACTATTCATATGAGGAATGCATTGGACTTAATAAGTGACGGGTGGAGCCAGCTATAGATCCTCGATGCATCGGCAGGTCTCATGAGACAAACTAGTGTATTGGCATGAGGCCTTGACAAAATCTTATTTGTGGTCTTGGCACGAGGCCTTGACTGCGTGGTTATGATAGTCTGGCATTATGAATTCCATCATTATGAAAGTGGTTATTGATATTGCATGTGATTATTCGACCAGTAGAATATCCTTGTGAAGAAGTAAATGGCATTATCTCATTTTACTTTTTCCATATTATGTTGATGTTCAAGTTTAAAAGGATTTTGTTTTAGTCATACATTTCCTTAAATGTTTATGTTTATTTAAGAAAGCTTCTGCAATATTGTTATCCTTACTGAGCATCTGAGCTCACCCCTTTAAATGTTTTAATATTTTCCAGGATGTGAAGAAGTATTTTATGAATGACCTGCAGGGATAGTCAGAAGAGGATATGAGTTTGGACTATGAAGACTTTGTTATTAGTTTTTCACTTTATGATGTAATGTAAGACTTATGAATGTATCTAGTGTTTCCAAGGCTACTAAACTAATCGGTCTTTCGAGACTTGATCTTTTGTGATCATGCCAATGTTACGAAGTAATGCACCGACTCTGGGTAGCTGGGGTCAGGGAATTACAGTTCATATCAGAGGCAGTTTAGTACTAACCTTGGAAGCTAGATTTAGATAAACTCTGATTAGAGCACATATCCCAAAGATAGACTTTAAGGATTATTATAGAAGAAATTCCTAGAATTTTGGTATTATGGAGATTTTTTGAGTTTTCTGAGAAATGCATCCCTGTCTGGATACGAGTAGGTAGAGGCGTCTCTAGCACAGATGTACCTAGGGGTAAAACATGAAAACACCGCTTTGAGCTAGACTCGAATGGGAACTGGTGCACGACAACGGGCCTTGCTGCACTCTTGGTTACGACACTCCCGGAGGATATGCTTAGGATAATTATCATTTTCTTTATAAACCACAATGAAGGGTTATGATTATATACTTCCTCAAAGAAAACATTCCTTTTTATGATTATGGATTATATCCATAAATAGTTCAATTTATGTAAAGTGTTTTACAAATATGGAATTATGTATTTTAGTTCATAAACTAATCTAGTTTATGCCATTGTTTAGAAATGGAGCCTAGTGGAAGGAATGGAAACCGTATCAATACACGCACTCCGTGTAGGGATTTCCCTCCTGCTCAAGATAATTATTGTGGAGCTGGAGATACAACTGGTGCTGATCAACTTATTACCATACTGGGACAACTCACTCAGGTTATTAATAATAACCTTACTCATATGGATCACCCTAATCCGCAACGTGGAGGATCAATGTTAGACCGCTTCATGAGGCAACAACCACCAACATTTAATGGGGGCACAAATCCGTTAGTAGCTGAGCAATGGATAAACTCTTTAGAGAAAATATTCCACGCCTTGGAGAGTAGCTAAAGGGAGAAGGTTGTCATGGCAGTTTACTGCCTCACTGAAGATGCTGATCAATGGTGGTCATTGATTCAAAATACAAAGGAAGATGATGACGTATCGAATATGGAATGGAGGGTGTTCAAAGATCTTTTCTTAGAAAAATACTTTCCTCATGACCATCGAGCAGATATGGAAAGGCAATTTCTGAGTCTGAGACAAAAGGAGGATGAGAATGTCGCAAAGTATGAGGCCAACTTTACAAGGTTGGTGAGGTATACTGCAGATTTTATACGTAAGCCAAGAGGTAAGATTGATCGTTTCTTTGATGGGTTAAAACCATTTCTCCATAGAGATTTAGTATCACAATCTTTCTCAACATATGAAGATATTGTCTCATGTGCTATCAAGACAAAAAAGGAATTCTCTAAGTCTTATGACAACAAAGTAAAGCAAGAGAAGAAGAGAACGGTGGAACAAGAGACAGATAAAAGGAAAAAGGGAAAGAAGGATTTTCCATTATGTGATAATTGTGGGAAGAATCACCCTGGTACTTGCCTAAAAGTAATGGGAGTTTGTTGTAAATGTGGAGAAAAAGGTCACCAGGTGCGTGATTGCAAAGGAAAGAAAGAGGCTATCAATGTTGAATGCTACAATTGTAGGGAAATGGGGCATTATGAAAATGAATGTCCTAAGAGTCAGGGAAACTTACCTCAGAAAAGGCCAAGGGATCAAGGAAAATCTTATGCTGTTACTACAGTTGAAGCGGAATAATTAATGTATTGGTGCTTTTGGACTCATGGATTATATTCTGGTTATTAGAATAATGTGATATATATATAAGGATTGTACTATAGTACTTGTTGTTTCAGTAAGGTTTTAATATGATGACAGTAATCATATTTTTAGTATGTGACATTAAGAGAAACTTTACTTTGTTTGGGGAATCTGATAAATTGATTTTGGAATTAAGAGACCTTTTAGAGAAAGTCTGGACAGAGGTATTTTGGATAACTATAAAGGTTGGAGTGGATTAAGTTGATCTTTGGATAGTATTTTTTAAGGTTAAAAAATTTATGAAGATTATTTTTGGAATATTATACTACTATAGTTTTAGTAAAATGACAACCTGCGGGGTGGGGCATAACCCATCACGTCGGACAAAGTTGCAGGAATCGAACCCACAACCATAGTGTGACAGGCCTTTATTTCCTACCACTAGCCTACAGGAAGTCCCTGGTTATTAAAAAATAATTTTACTAATCTAAATGGTATGTGTTAACATTTGGAACCTTATAAAATTAGGATAAGTATAATATTTTTGAGATCTATTATCTTTTTGAATGAAAGATGAGTTGAAGGTTGAAACTCTAATTGTCAAGTATAAATATATATATACCTATCTCTTATTCAATGAATAAATTAATTCTTAAAATTTATTAAAGTGATATTAAAACAAAAAAATGTGTTATCCTAATACCTTATGTCTTGTTGAACTGATGATATTTTAAATCAACATAGATTAAAAGCTTTGAGGCCCTCAATTTGACAGTTGATTGTGATTGATGACCTCAATCACTCCCTACAAATATTTACGTTTTTCCTCCAATTATATGTCTCTAATTTCCACCAATGTTCTCCTAATCAAGATCATAATTGGTTGGTGACTTTTTTATTTCCCTTTCCCTCTTATTAAGGCTAAATTTTATTAATATTATTTCCGATGTGGGTTTTCCACAAAGCTTTTTCTATTTTCAACCTTTTATTTTCCAAGAAAAATTTAAAATTGAGAGGATGCAATTTATTGAAGGAGGGGATAATGTAACACCCCGAGCTTCCACAATACGCTTCTCATTCAATAATGCAATAGCTTGCATTGTACGCAACTTCGTGTTCTAAAACACAGCGACTAATCAAAGTAGCCGTTATGAATAGTAATAACCACTTTTTAAAATTATAGAAATTTTATATTTCAAAATGGACTTCATTTTTGGATTCTGAATATCGAAATTATCCTATGTTGAATTTTTGGTATTTTTCTGAGAACTTCTAATTTTTTATGAATAAGTGAAAAATACTTAAAAACAACTTTTTTAATCAAAATAATTTATAGTGATAAATTATACTATTTAGTGGTTTTAAAGAATAATTAGAATATATTTTTACCATTTTATCCAATGGTGGTCATTATAATTAATTTAACATTGCAATTGGACATAAACAATTGCCAATCTTTTGATATAAATTGTTTCTTAAAAACACGCTATTTGTTGTGACAACAGGAATTAATTATAAAATTAATTAATGCAACTTATATGTTTGGAAATTTGTAAAATAGACATCATTTTTGAATTCGGAATATCAATTATAGCTTTGGGTGAAATTTTGGCATTGTTCTGAAAAACATCAATTTTTGACGAATAGTGAAACCACTAAGTGGTAGTTAAATAACTAATTTTTCATTTAAATGAAATATTACCACTTCTGTGATTTGATTTTCAAAAATCCTACATACATGGTTGTAATTAAGAAGTAAAATGTGGTTCACTAAGATTAAAATAATTTTTGGTGAATAGTAACTTTTAAGTTCTTAATCGCGATTAGAGGTAATTAGTGTAGTTTAAGGTAAAAATAATGTTTTAATAATATGTGATGAGCTTGACACATGTCCTACCCTCGTTGGATGTGCCATGGACGACCAAGACAATCCATGGGTCAACTTGGGGACCTCAAGGAGCCAATTTAGTTAGAAAATGACATAAATACCTTTTATTTAATGTTAAAGTAAAAAAATGACAAAAACATGAAATGTTTTACTAAAACAATTTTTACATGGGGTTATACAAGTAATATTTTTGACTATAAATAGTAATTGGAAAGATAAAAATATTTCCTACAACATATTATTTTTTTTTATAATTTTTAGACATTAAATAAATTAAATTATTTATGATATCATTATGATGCAGCGATGACCTCATTATTTAACAATTTTAATAAAATGAAAAGATAATGTACAATCCAAGGCTTACACTTGTCCAAAGACTATTGGATGGGTATATTTCGAACCCTTATCCCCTTATCCACTAATTATTTAAGTGTGGGACCTTTATAATCCGAAAAGCATTGTATAATAATGTAAAATTTCTTTACTTTCCAAGAGTGCCCCTCCTCTCCTCTTATAAAAGGCCCCCACCTCTACCACCTCATTCACACTTTCAAGCCATTTGGATCGGCCAAACTCTGCCCAAATACTCTCCCAACTTCCCCCTATTACTCATAGAAGCATCACTTTGGGCATAACTCTTCCCAAGGAAGCCTTTGGCTCAAATCAAAAAGAGTTACCCGATTTTGAGGTAATGTCTTCTCTAATGTTGTTTTGTTTTATTTTTCTTCTCCAACCCCCTAAACACTTTTTATTCTTTTTTTTTTGTAACCACACCAGTATCCTCAATATACTAGGATATTTTTATAAGAAGTATTCTAGGTACACTTACACACACCTATATCTAATTGTTAAAGAACATACGGTTTCTGTGGATGGCGAATATCTGCCTCACGAAACGATGATTGTTAAACACTCATATAACACCTTCAAAGGTGGCCATTAAGATGTCACTATATTTATATAGGATATATAATATGTTTATGTTTTACTTATGCTTCTGTATTTTTCATTTATGGCATACTTTATGATTTCCATTATGGGTAAACGCGATAATTTCATTTTAGGAAGAGCGGACTACCGCCCCCTCAAAGTGATGTGAATCGTTAATGCCATATGTGGGATGTATAAAGGATGGAGTAAATGATATTATATATGATATTATACTGGAACTATATTATACCTTTATATAATTATGATTTCATTCCATTAAATACGAAATATAAATGAAAGTAGCGTTCATGCGTACGTACGGCTTACCGTCTCCATGAACGGTGCATTTCATTTTTACCTCTAAATGTTATGTAATAATATAAATGCATGTATATACTGGATATATACGATATATATGATATCTACATCATGAACATAATTCTGTATATAATGGATATATCATGACATGAACAACTTGTAATTATAAGAATTTTATTTTTGACTCAAGTACCTAAGATCGACAAAATGACCGTTATAAACTTAAATAATTACATAATTTTCATAACATGGTAATAAGGGATATAAAAAGAATAATGAACATGAAAAACGTTCTTATGTAAATAGAAATTAACTCTAGTTTATTATTCAGGAGGTTAAAGAATGGTCGAGTCAGGACAGGACGCAAGGTAAGGGAACTTCTTAACCCAACTTCCATTCTTTGGGTTAATCGCCTACTTTAAAATTATGTCATGATGTTATTATGTCCTATTTTGTATTTTTACTTTCTTTATGTGTACCTATAGTGAATACACATAATAGATCTATTTTATTTTAAAAATGATCTTTTTAAGGACTTCGTCTCAATCTCCTTTCATTGAGGCATATTTGGTTTTATACACAACTTTCTTTTATACGGTGTATAAACCCCTTTTACTTTTAAGTTTATTCAAAAGGATTCTTTTTATACGAAGAGTTTTACTAAACGATAAAAAGGGAATGTTTTTCTTTCCGTACATATGCGGAGAAAACGAATTCTCCACCGCCGTGACCATTATTTGAGTTTCGGCTTCCTCTACAAGCCATCTTTTTTTTAATGAAAAATAAATAGAAAGTTTTAACTTTATTTTATTTTGGTATTGAAAATGGTTTTTTAAGAGTTTTTATTATATCAACGTGTTGTATTGATAACTTGTGATTGAAATGTGGAAATGTTATGTTTCCTTTATGCGTGTTTTATGTGATACGATTATGTTATGGTTTATGATATGTTTAAAACTATTCATATGAGGAATGCATTGGACTTAATAAGTAACGGGTGGAGACCTCTATAGCTCCTCGATGCATCGGCAGGTCTCATGAGACAAACTAGTGTCTTGGCACGAGGCCTTGACAAAATCTTATTTGTGGTCTTGGCATGAGGCCTTGACTATGTGGTTATGATAGTCTGGCATTATGAATTCCATCATTATGAAAGTGGTTATTGATATTGCATATGATTATTCGACCAGTAGAATATCCATGTGAAGAAGTAAATGGAATTATCTCATTTTACTTTTGCCATATTATGTTGATGTTCATGTTTAAAAGGATTTTGTTTTAGTCATACATTGCCTTAAATGTTTATGTTTATTTATGAAAGCTTTCGCAATATTGTTATCCTTACTGAGCATCTGAGCTCACCCCTTTCAATGTTTTAATATTTTCCAGGATGTGAAGAAGTATTTTATGAATGTCCTGAAAGGATAGTCATAAGAGGATATGAGTGTGGGCTATGAAGACTTTGTTATTAGTTTTTCACTTTATGATATAATGCAAGACTTGTGAATTTATCTAGTGTTTCCAAGGCTACTAAACTAATCGGTCTTTCGAGACTTGATCTTTTGTGATCATTCCAATGTTACAAAGTAATGCACCGACTCTGGGTAGCTGGGATCGGGGCGTTACAAAAACCTTAAGGATAACCCCTAATATTGAAAAAACAACCAGATAATTTTTAAAGTATTAATTATGTTTTTTTTCAAGAACATAAATCTTAATCTGGATGTGAACAAGGGGATGTGGCTTTAGAACATGTTATCTTAGGGGTAACACCAAAAAAACATTATTGTTCTTAACCCGGTTGTGAAATTTTCCATGACAATTTGTCTTCCCATACTCCATGTTTAACACTCCCAGGGGATATGTTTTCCTTACTAAAAATCATTTTAAAACCATTATAATGGTTATAAAGATAATTTAGAAAATGGTAAGATTGATGTATTTCATAATAAAAGCATGATATTAAAAAACATTTGGATTATGATATCCTTTATAATATCTATTATAAGATTCAAAAATGTAATAATATTTTCAATTATGTTTCAAAAATATAGAAAAATGTCACATCTTATATTTTACAAGTGTTATTTTTATATATTATATGTATGTATTTTGTGAATAAGAATTGATACAACATGTCATTCTAAGGCCCAATGTGTCTGAAACCACTGTTTAAAAAACGTTAATCTTTAAATATAATGTGAGAGTGGTTTTCCAAAAAAAGGGTAATTTGATCCAAACGGGTTCCCATATCTTAAATATGAGGTCACCATTATGTTTAGAGTAGTGTGTTTACCCTATGTGATGATTAAAATACCCTGGCGTGGTTTGACTATAAATGTTAGTTTTGGATGTATCTGTAAAATAATATTTATTAATAATATTTTATTTTGACTCAGTGACTCATTTAATTTTTTTAGATTTTGCAAGTAACCAATGATCATCACAATAAACATATAATCCCCTTGAGATTTGTATAAGTATGTTCTTTAAAAATTGATGATAGAACGAGCTGATCATTGCAGTAGTAGAGTTGGAGGATCTCATCGAAGAAGGAAAAACAATAGTTATCATCAACGACCAATCCAAACTCAAGGTAGGTATGTAAGTTATTTATTATTTCACCATTACTAATTTCTACAATGAACATGAAAAAATATTCCAACAGATTGAATCGTGGATCGATGATATGTTACAAGAGGGATTTGTTGCGGGTTTGTAGGGATTGATTTAATATGTTTTCTAACCCAAATATACCTAATCTTGACCGTTGTCCAGGGACACCTAGAAAATTATGTTAAACCATTTATATATGAATATCTTACTCACTTATTCACACTCTTAACCATTATAATGATTCACATCCTGGATCGACTTTACAGGGTGGTTCGGAGAATGATGGGAACGCCAAATTCAAGGTGAACTGACAGCAGAGGCCGCAACAGGGTAGATCAGGTCACCCATAACTTGGATCTATGATCAATCCAAATTCCTATAATTGGAGGAGCCTTGGTGGTCTGTAGAAGGGACCAAAGATGCAGGTCCGGTGTGGTGGACTATAGAGGCGCAACGGCAATGGTACGGAGACCGGAGGCGGCATGTGGCAGCATGAGGCGACGGCTGCCTGAGGTAGATTGGGAAGGCATCGGTGATAGGAGAAGCAGTAATGAGGAGGCTAGAGTAGATCCTTATGGGATCCCATGGAGGTTTAATGTGGGATAGTGAGGGGGACATAGAGAGGTGGCAGTGTACATGGCTGGGAGACTGTGTACGTGTTTGGGTAGCAGCGTGGAGCCCATGATGACCTCAAGTTTACAGGGTTGGGGGAAGTGGCATGCCAGTCATGTGGAACATGTCATAACATCACATTGAAAGAGAATGAATGTGTTCAGGGTGGACCACATACGTCCTAGAAGCAAAACCAATGTGCATATAGGCCAGACCAGAGGATTTGGGTCATGCCAGCTACCAAGTGAGGTGGACCAAGCAGCCCATCTGGATGTAGACTAGTGGTCCACAGTCTACTGGAATAAGTGGGAAAATCTCAATGTACTGTCCCCTATGGACTGCTTTGGACCAGGGTGTACTATATTTGGTCCGGTCGGCCATTCGGCTCGGGTCAGCAATTAGGTCGGGCCTTATCCTACGGGTCAGATCTAATCCATACCACACCTAGATCAGACCTTCTTATTAAAGCAACCATAATTTTGAAACTGGGTTTATGTTTGATGATCCATTTGTGGAGTTGAGACCCTTGAGATGAGACTATACTATTCAGTTACTCTATGTGAGTTTTTTTTGGAATATTTAAAATGATAAAATTGGAATATGTAGTGAGTTCTCTCGGAATAAGCGTGCTCTGAGTAAAATCATGTGGATGGCTATAACCTTGGGACTACATGCCTCATCATGAATGATTGTCTCATTATCATAGAGTGTATCATTGGAATTGTGTTACATAATGGGACTAAGTGTCTCACTGACACTACGTATCTCATTGAGACGACATGTCTTATTATAATGGGAGTTTTATAGGTTATGTCAGATATTCCAGTATTGCATTCAATAGATCGATACATAAGAGTGATTACTATGTATCTTCTTAGTGATATACTTCATGTATTTCACAGTGGCATATTTCATGTATTTATTTTTGATATATGTATTTTATTTATTAGTGGTATTCCATTGTGGTTGTGGGGTCTCCAACTGAGTATTATATTACTCACCCCTGTACGAGATTTTCCCATGCATGTGTCGTGCATTGTGAAAATGATAAATTATTTGAAGGAGTACTGGGTAGACCAAACTAGGTGGTTTTTAGAGAGGCTATATAGTTGAGGTGTGCTCCCACTACTTTTGACTATAGTCCATTATCTTTCCCTTCAGGTAGAGTTTTCTTCAGATGAGTTTCAGGAACTTGTACATTCACTTTTCTAGACTCTTTATTTTGGTGGGATTGTATTTTGGCCCTGTGTACTTTTCATTTTTCAACTATCATACTCTTTTAATTGTATATTTTTCATATCAATCCTTGTTTACTTAGTGTTTTTCATTTCATATATTTGTTCATTGAGATGTGTGTACGTGTACAGGTCCATTGGAAAATTCATCCCATTTCTGGGATATACCTACTTCGTGATAGTCACAAAACCATAAGATATTAGAGGTAGGCATGGGGTAGTCATGACACATGCCCCTCTTGTAAGTGTTGTGATAGAGTGGTATTAGATGATTTGGTTCTACCTAATGTACCAAGAGTCTGTGATATTGGTTTTAGGAAATATTGTTAATTGTTTCGAGTTTGAAATTCATGTTAGGTAATCGAGTGTAGATGTGGTGGATGATGTATCCGTACACCAGGACTCTGAATTCTTATTTTCGAATTGGTACATGAAAACACTAGTTGTAGGGAAAACATTGGTACATTAATCATATAGAATTTGGGTGTGTTCTCATGACCCTCTTGAGTCCACTCACCATGTCTACTCTATTGACTATGGTACATCGTTTTCTATTTCAGGATGCCTCCTTACTGATAGGCAACTAGGATTCTATTGCATAATCATGAGGATGATTCCCCTAGCGAGGATATGTCTGTACATGGGTCTATATTAGAGATATCACCTTTGTGTGGTATACTCACAATACCATAACTCTTCATGCACCGATTACTACTAGTGGTACTGGTTAAGGATGAAGACATGATGAGTGAATTTCATGAGTTCTAGAGGTAGAGACCTTATAGGTTTCAAAGGTGATAAATACCCCTAGCCAGCTGAGGATTTGCTGGAGGTATTTACACATGTCTTTTTCCTTGTGATCATGCCTTATGACTAGATGGCACAACTAGTCGTGAGTCTTTTTCGGGGCTCAATGGGGTGATGGTTGAGCTTAGTGACCTAGAAACATGAAGAGATGACTCTAACATGGGTACAATTAAAGAGTCTATATAAGGAGGATTTCATTTCAGCGACATTATGCTTCATCTATTTATAGGATTGTCAGCATATACTACAGGGTAGTCAGACAATGACAGAGTACTCCGTGAGACATAATGATCTTTTTTCAATACTCCAGAGATATTGTATGAGACCTATTATTTAGGTCTCAAACCATTGGGTAGGGCTTACGCTGGGTGATTGGGGAATCCATGATATAACTTAACATTCCGATAAATGATGGGGTGCTAGAGAGAGTCCTTCTAGTGGAGATATTTCTAGCGAAATAGACCTCGGTAGTGGGAGCTTCCACCATGCACCATGTAGCTGAGACATTGGAAGTATGTAGCCAAAAACAGACGCGCATACCCAAGGGGGTTAGGGACTCCATGGGGTCAACCGCAAGACACAGTATCAGTGGCGCAAGGATCGTGGGGTAGAATGAGTCATCCAATGGACATGTTTTACTATTCGTGCAACAGTCAAGTACATCTAGTATGTGTTTTCCAAACCCATCATATGTACATTCAGGATATAGTAGAGATAACATGAGATAGATTCCAAAGCTGTTCTGGATCTAGGGAAGATTGAGGTGGTTCTTGCTTAGGATCCATTATAGATTGTTGTCAAGGGGAAGAGTTTCCTTATATTGGCTTGGTAATATCATAGGTTTGTACATAACTTTTCTATTGTATCGGCACAATCAATTTATTTGACTCAAAAGGGGAAGACTTTCGTGTGGAAAAAGATATTCGAAAACATTTCTCATTAGTTTAGGAAGAGTTTTATGAGCACTCCCACCTTAAGATTACAAGAGGAGGGTGTTGCGTACCTTGTATTCCCTGATGCCTATGGAACTAGGCTTGGTTGTGTCTTGATGCAATGGAAAAAGTGACTGAATGGGGTTCATGATAATTGAGACAACATGAGAAGAACTATGAAACCCATGATATTGAGTTCGTAGTAGTAGTCTTCCTATTGAAGATGTGGTGACACTTCCTTATGGCCAAACATAATATCATATACTCTAGAAAAAGAGACTCAAATATTTCTTTTCTGAAAAGGATCAGAACATGATATAGAAGAAATGTATAGAGTTCCTCCAAGACAATGACCATGAGATTGTATATACACTTGGGAAGGAGAATGTCGAAGATCATGTCCACAACTAATGAATGAGGAGTTCGACCAATTGGACTCATTGTAGCTATTCTTTATGGATGGAGATGGAGCATCTTAACTCTACTAGATGGTTGTAACCACAACACTATAACATTGAGTCGGGGAGGAACATCCTGAAGACAATGATTGTGAGGATTTATGTATTCGTATTTCCACATGGAATATCCCTTATGTATATTCAAATGGTGGGGACCACATCATCCATTTCAGAGGACACATAGTAGTTCCAGTGGCTCTACGTGAGGAGTTATTCATGGAGTTCCATAAATCTACATTGGCAGTATATTCTTGTGTGGTTATGATGTACATGGAACTTGGACATCATTTCCAGTGGCTAGGGATGAAGAAGGTAGTGACAGATTTCGTTTCAATATGAATTACTTGTTATCATGTGAAGTCTTGGCCTAGGTTGTAGTGGGTTTGACTCAGACCCTAGAGGTTCCATAGTTAATGTGGGATTGGGTATTCATGGTCTTTGTGATAGGGTTACCACATATGTCTAGGGGGAATGATACCAACTGGGTGATTGTTTACTGACTCACCAATTCATCCCACTACCTTGTGATTCAGGAGCATAGTTTAATAGAGATGTTGGGCAACCTCTACCTGTATGAGAAAGTTTGACTTCATGGTGTCCCATCACCGATACTCTTAGATCGGGATGCTTTCTTTACATCCTGGTTGTAGATGGAATTGCTGGAGGAACTTTGGATTCAGCTGTACATGAGCATAGATTTACACCTATAGATGGATGTCTAGACTAATTCGACCATACAATTTCTTTTGGACAATCTATGTTCTTTCATTCACAATTTTTGCCAAATTTGGTGGTATTAGCTATCTCTGTTAGAGTTTCTATTAATTCAAAAATATTATTCCACCATATGTTTGACACCTTTCGAGGCCTTGTACGGGTGGCCATGCGGGTCACCACTTTTCTGGACATACCCAAGAGAGCTAGCACTCATGGGCCTAGAGATGGTGCAGATGAATAAAGAGAAGGTGGAGGTCATCTTGGAGAAAATGAAGACAAGACAAATCCATCATAAGTCCTATGATGACCAGTGCCTGAGGCCTTTGGAGATTGAGGAGGGAGACTAAGTGTTCTTTCAGGTGTCTACTCAACACAGGATATAGATATCAGGATGGGAAGGAAATATATCTCTGAGGTTCATCATGATTTTCTAGATACTATGTAGAGTTGGTGATGTGGAATACATCTTAGTTCTGCCTCTTCAGTTAGAGTGGGTGCACGATATCTTCCTTTTGTCAAAACTGAGGATATACGTGCATGATCTATCACATGTATATTACTTGGGAGAGGTAGAAATTTATGATGGGGTGACTTTTGAAGAGTACCAAATAGAGATTGAGGATCTATAGGATTTGATTCTTTGTGGCTGGTCGATTCCTCTGTTGTTCATTCAGTGGCATCATGGGAATATCCAGGAGAGCATATGGGGGTTATAGGTTTAGAATCATTCTCCCATATTCCCATTTATTTTTATATCCATTATTTGGTTTTGAGGGACATAAATCTCTGAGTTGGGTAGAATGTAACATCATAGAATTTCAATGTATTATTTTAAAATGTTATAAATAATTATTTCAAGACCAGTATTTTAGACATTGTCCAATTCAGAGAACTGTTGTGCCCAGAACAACTGTTTGAAAAATGTTAAACATTAAATAGCACAAGCGAGCAGCTTTACTAAAAAAATTGGAATATTTTCCATATAGGTGTCCAAATCATAAATCTGAGGGAACTGTTGCATTCAGTGAAGCGATTTTACCCAAGGTGGGCCCAAACATCGACCACTGTGCGTTGGTTGTGAAATTTGGTATTTGAAAGTTTTAGTAATATAATAATTAGTAAAAATATTTTTATTTCAAGACTCCAAAACGTTTTCTTTCTATTATAGTTATCTAGGAATCAACGGTCATCACCAAAACCCTAAAATCCCCTAAATACAAGTAGATGTGAGTTCTCTCGATAGTGATGATGGATCAAGCGAATCATGTATCATTGTGACAATGGATTTCGTTGATCTCATCGATGAGGGAAACATAGTCCTTCTCATAAAATATCTATCATTACATGAGGTAGGGTGGTTGTTTATTTTTTATTTCCTCATTCTTGATTTATATGATTAATACATACTAATCCATGAACATATTGTCCCACCGATCAATTGTATGTTTCTAGAGGGTGTTTTTGTGGGTTAGAATGTTTCAATATAATCTTTTTTCCAACCCAAATCTCTTAGATCTTGATCATGTCCCATGAACACCTGGACAATGAGGCTAAACCTTGTTATGTGCATCTCTCATTCTGTTAATCATGATCGTTGTTGTTTGAGCCCTAATGTTCCCTGCACAATGTTTCCGGGTGGTTTTGTGATTGATTGGACCCCCATATTTGAGGAAAAATGATATTAGAGGCATAAAAATTGATGATTTGATCACAAGGTACCTGGATCTAATATTGAATGTATTATATTAATTATAAGAGCCTTTGTGGTCCAAGAAATGTACCACTAATGCTGGTTTGGCGCGGTGCATCAGTGAGGTGAATCAGCCAGTACGGTGGCCAAAAGCTATGTAGGTGACCAGAGTGGCATGTATGAAGTGGATAGAGTATATCCACAAGGGATATTAGAATAGTGGAAGGAGGTAATACGAGGGGGACATGGCAAGGCGGGTACATACGTCGTAGGGTGGCAATGTGGATCCCCCAGTGGCAGCGAGGACGTGGGGTAAGGGAAGGGGTAGGCCATCCATGTTGAACACTGCACAACACCACGTTGATATGGGAGGCACAAAGTGAGGGAGGACTATATACGGCACAGTAGGCTAGCCAATGTGCATGCATGATAGTCTAGGAGAGTCAGGACGTGCCAGCGGACCATTGGGCTGGACTAAGCAGACCGACGAGTCACAGTTTAGTTGGCCTAGTGTGTTAAGACCAGTATAATTTGACGATTCGGCTCAGATGAACTAGGTCAGGTCAGCCGGATCATATTCGGTCAACCAGGTCTGGTGGTAAAGATCATACCTAAACATTACCCCTTTCAGTCTTTTTAATTAAAACATCCATCACATTAAAATGATGTGTCTATTTGATGAGAAGTTTGCAGTGTTGAGACCCTTGAGAGGAGATGACCATTGTGAGAATGTCTATGTAACTTTTTGTGGATGTTTGAAAACTACCTATTGTCTTGAGGATTGAGTATTAATGAAACGAATGTTCTACAAGTGGAATAATTTATATGACTGTGACTTCAAGACTACATTTCTCGTTGGGAATGAGTGTCTCATTGAAAATGAGTGTCTCATTAGGACTGAGTTTCTCACCGGTACTACGACCCCCATCAGGAATCTGTGTCTTATTGCTAATGGGTGTTTTTTTAGATCACATTAGATAATAATATGTTTTATAAAATGTACCTATACCTATGTGATATAACTTGATACCTTCTTTTTCAGTATAAATTTTTTACCTCATAGTGGAATACTTCATGTATTTATTTGTGTTGTACTTAGTGTATTTCTTATGGGTATTTTTTTTGTTTCAGGGTGTCCTTCTATGTACTATTTTACTCAAACCTACATGGGCTTTTCTGACACATGTATTCTATTTTGGAGATGATAGATGCTATGAAAGAGTCCTAGGTGGGCGAGGACAATGTTGTTCTTAGAGAGACTATGAAATCAGGGTGTCGTCTTACGACATCAAACAGTTGTCAAGTACCATTCCCTTGAAGTTCTATTTTCTACAGATGAATTTTCAGAACTTTTGTATTTACTTTTCTAGAATCATTCATATGGTGGACTTGTATTATGGACCAGTGTAGATTTTAGTCTTATACAATTGAACTCTATTGGTGGTATTATAGTGTTATGAATGGTTGTTTACTCACTGTTTTATATTTCAATATTTTCGGCTTGGAGATGTCTGTGTGTGTGCAGGTACCTAGAAAAAATCCTCCCATTTGTGTGATATTCCTACATGGTGATAGTCACCATCCCCTGGACTATTAGAGGTGGGCTTGGTGTTGTCACAACATGGCCCCTATTACGATGTGTCACTACAAAAAAATGGTATGAAATGGAATAACATGGTAAAATAACATAAGAAACGGTCAAGGTGATAATGAACTTCCCAATTTGTGGGGAGTTCGGGTAGAAAATATTATAATGTTGATGAATCAATTAGTTCAGGACATGAAAAAAATAAAAATCATGTTGAATTTTTTAATTCACTACGGAAAGAATTACTATGACTTAAATTTTTCATTTGCTATAGACCACCTACTTATAGTGGATCTCATGATCTAATGATTTCTTAAAAATGTATTACCTTAAAATAAAATATATTTTCAATACAATATTATTCGTATGTAGATAAATTCAAAAATAAATATTTACTTCGTATAAAGAGATCTAATCAGCTATGGAAATTATTTAAAAAAACGAATCCAATAACTAAAATTGATGTTTTGGAGTGGGATGATTTAATGGGATTCTTTTTAAAAAATTTATTCCCCCATTCGATGTGGTCAAAAATTTAGAAGGAATAATTAGATTATTTTTAGATGAAAAATTATTCAGTGTGAATATATGAAATGAAAATTCTAAGACTTTCTATATACACGACTAGCTTTTTATAGACCCTAAGGGGAAGGATGACAATTTATTCAGAGGATTGATAGCCTGTCTGTGGAATAATTTTGTATGTCAAAACTATAAAATCAATGATGAGATAGTGTGGAGTTCTATAAAGGATTAAATAGTCTTTTAAAATACTAATTGTTCCCATGGGAAGAATAAAAAATATATAATTACGGAGCACAACATTGGAATGGACCATATCACGGAGAATAAAGGAAAAAACTATAACATCCCTTCTGTGAAAACTGTAGGAAAATAAAGTCATAGATTTGTCTTCAAATAAGTGGGGTGTTTGTTAAATGATTGAAGTTATACCACATTTATTAAAACTATCATGGATATGCATGTCCAAAACCCCTAAATATAGATAATAATTGAAATATAGCACAAGAACATCCTACAGTGCGTTTCATCAAGTGGGTAGAGCTTGGTAACATAGTTAACAAGTGCCTAAATACAAAAGAAATAGGCAGAATTTGAGTCCCTCAAATATTGGACCGTTTGGGTTTGGATGAAAATTGTCATGATATATTTTCATTATGTGGGGAAGAATGTCATGACAATGTTTTTTAAAAATATATAAATATTATAATAAAAAAGATAACTATACATAAAACAAAATTTTATATGGTATTACTATAAATTATTATTTTATTTATCATTACGATTTTAAATTTAATATTAATATATGTTATATAAATATGTCAAAATATATATTTTATGTAAGTATGTTAAAATATATATGTTAATAAATATGTGTGATAAAAAATATGTTTTATTATTATATGATTCTTTTAGATTATTTTTTTATTAAAAGTTAATATATTATAATATAAGGTAAATATTTTAGATTATTATATAAATTAATTAAGTCACAAATATTTATTTAGAAGCTATGATTAATTTCACTAATGACAGTAATTCTTAGTCATTAATCAAACATTGTTTTAATATCAATCCCTTGAATGATTATATATTTTTTTGACAATTAAATCTATTAATATAACTAATTTTTCATCATTAATGTTTCTCATCCACATCATATATTTCACCCTTCAAAATTTAATCTTATTTTACCTAGTATTTATGATGATATTGAAAAATCATTTTATAAAATAACTCTATCGAGTCAAAATTTCTAGGTTCAATTACCAAATTTTACACACGTATTTGAATACTCAAACAGAATAATTTTTTATATTTTTTCTTCTATGGAATTTCACTCAATTTATTTTCAATTCCATCATTAATATTTTAGCTTATCATTTCTTGTATTGATAATGTAATGAGTAAATAATTTCAAAAATTAACCGTGTCGAGATATTATATATAGATTCAATTCATCTAATGTGTTCACATTTATGAATAATATATTAGAGACATTTTTTAAAGTTGTATTCTATGTAATTTTTCCCCTAATGAATCGGTGTATACCATCAATGTTTTATCCTATAAATGCTATTTTGTAGGAGTTATATTGAAATCATTAATGAATATAATTATAGCTATGCAGATTCATTGAAAATGGATTCTTTTATATAAAACATGCTTTAGACCTTGATAACAATAAGAAATAATATTCATCCAGTAGGACGAAATGATCCAAAATAATATATTTAGCATCATTCAATATTTATGGCCAATACATGAATTGGAAAAAATTGTTATGATGACATTTCTTTAGTGGGTCACATCCAATCGGATCTCAAATCAGCGTTGAGTACATGAACAATTATCACCCCTCAAAATGTGGATCCAACATTCATTATGTAAATTCACAATATTTATATATTAATATATAATCTACAAAAAATATGTCCAAAATAATATTTTAGAAGAAAAATACTAAAGTTAAATTGAAATAGAAAAACTATATTTCTTATGAAATATTTAAATTCATTAATCATTATTCTTGATCAAAATGTAATTAAGCTAAAAATATATTATTAAATTGGTGATTGTTTTATATTACTCCATTAAGTGGCATTGAAAAAATTTATTTGTTACAAAATACATGGGAATTAATTCCAAATAAAATTACTTTTTCTTCATTGGGGAAATAATTAATATGTTATCACATTAACACAATCCCACTTCATGTATAAATACCCACCCCTATTCCAATTCTCCCACTCCCATTTTGAATATCATTCCACATCTGTCATCCTAAATAGTTATTCCAAGGTGTTTAATAGTGTCAAAATGGTCCTAGGGTTTCTTAATCAACAATTTGTGAATTTACTCATAATGTAAGGGAATCCTCCTCCACTCATTTTATTTTCGAGTATGTATTAATTATTTTACAAATATTTATCCATAATAATTCTTTTATTGATTAATTGTTTTCTGCTATCTACATCTAGAATGGTATTTTTTCCAATGGGACACATGCAATATTTGTCATTATATTTTCCTATAATCAAGGTTTTATACTGTTATGTTGACGAAATCAGTTCATGATCCTTTCTATATTTCATGAAATATTTTCAAGTTATGAGTTCTGAATCCTCGTACATTTCCATGTGAAACTACCTAAATTTAATAATTTATTTTTTATTCTATGGTTTACATATATTGATTCCATAATCACTTTTCATGTGTTACAAATGAAAAGAATTTCAGGTCTTCAGTCATTTATGTACCTTGTGATTTTATATTAAAATTCCTCTATTTTTTCTATATGTTATTTATGAAATGTATTGTTATGATTTCTACATCACACTTGAATTTTTAAATATAGTGGTGTTCCCTAATAGATCTCTAATATGTTGTATAAAGTGATGGAATTTACTGATGTTAGGTTACTCCTATGAGATGTGAGAATTATCCAACTAGGTGATTTTGTCCAATGCATTTGGGTAACGCTAACTTGGAATCATACCAAGGTAATATTTTATGATACCCTAGTGATAAAATTTGGTAATACGAAGGGGAACACAGATAATTATCCAAATCAATTAAAATAGTTTTGGATTTTACCAGTGGTAGGTTACTCAAAAGTGATATGAGTATTTTATGGTTAGGTGATTCTCCCAAATGCACTGGTTAAAGATACCTCATCCAAAATAAATTGTATTTTGTTTTATGACACCCTTTTTATGAGTAATAATGATATTCTTATTAATTTTCCATGATTATTTGTAGAAAAATTTCCATGCTATAAATCATGTTCTTTATTTTCTGATTTGTTTCATATTCATATGACCATGCCTTATATATATGCCTCTTGTTTACACTCTACGTTATGATTTTGTTTATACACTTATTGGTCTTTATTCTCACCCCTTTCATAGATGTATCTCTCATAGGACCTGAGATGCATAGAGAATACTTATGATGGAATAAAAATGGTTCTCCAAATATAATTGAATGAAATTTATTTTTACATTATTCTAATATAATTCATGTAATATTAACCTAATTTCTATGATATTAAAATAAAAAATCTTCTTGACTTATGAAATGTGGAATTCTTAAATTAAGTATTATTATAATAAAATTCAGTTCGTCATATCAATTATATCCTTTTTTTGTAAGTTACATTATGATATGAATTATTTAAATTCACAGATTAATTTATTATTAATGTTTTGTTTATCTTGGGATTCTTTATATTATGATAATATAATTTATATCATAATTATGAAAAATAAAAGGGGAATAGTGAAAAAATATTAAAAAATACCATGAGAATGAAATCATCTTACATTATGTATTCATTGATGATCATAACCCCAATTATGACCATGAAATGAGGTTAAAACATAATTTTGTTGGGGTTCAATGGAAGAATTGTTCCAGTGGAAAACAAAGGGTTTTTAACAGTTATAATGGATATTATCTAAACAAATTCATGAAGTAATCCACCTAATATTATAAGAGAGGATACTTCATATTTAATTTGTAATTAATTTTAAATAAAAATATTCTTGAAAATAATAAATTTTTAATGATTTATTTTGATGCTTTTATTGATATGTCATTATTTTTCTTGAGAATCCATTCATGGATTCCACTTGTTGTATCCACACATCCCCCATGAACCTCCAAATAGTGATCTTGTTATTCAGGATAGTAGTATGGAAGAACATAGTGCTTCACATTATTTAATATTGATCATGATAAGATTTTCTATTTTTCATTCTTTATCTATAGAGGGAGGGAAATGATCCATTTTATTAGAATAAGGGTAAATTTTTGAGAATCACTAGTTTGTCAAACACTATTATATCATCTAAAATGATATATATTATAATACATATGTATATTTAATCTTGGATAAATGATCTAAATCCCTTTATAAAAACACTCCCTCTAAAATATTCCACATGATAAAAATGAAAATAATATTATGGTATTTTCACTTAAATTTTGAATATTTAAATATAATTTTTAAACAAATTAAATACTATTTATCTAAATGATTTTATATTTAATATATTATTTTCACTAATCCATAACTCATATAGATAATCCATCAAAATATTTATGAAATTTTGAAGTAAAAAATATTTATTCAAGTAAATAAAAATTATTCATTGAGTAAATAATGAAATAGAATATATATTCACTAAACTCAAGAATAAATATTTACTTAATAAATATCATATTCTCTATAATCATAAATATTTGTTTATTTTAACATTCATATAACTTGATAAATATTTATTCTAATCTATTATCAAAAATAGTAAATAAAAGTTGTTTCATTTATTCATAAATAAGAAACATGAGATAATATACAAATCATGTATTTTAAAATATAAAATTTATTGATTAAATATATATAATCAATGTGGAAAGAATAATTATTCCAAAAATAGAACATTATATTATCTTATATTGTTTGAATTAGATACTATTTAATGATATTGTGGATATGACTCTTGTCTGACAATATATACCTTATTTTTAGTTTCATTAAGTGAACTTAAATATTTAACAACATTAATGTATAGAAATATTCCATGAAAAAAATAGAGAATGAATTTAATTTCATAATGAAAAACCTTCCTATAGATTCTACTATTTAATATAATTCATTTCTCTCCATATCTTATAAATTATGATACATACTTGTGTCATAACCCTATATAACTGATTTATAATTTTTTGCATTTCATTAGTTGATTTATATATGAACTACCATGGACATGGATTTAATCAAAAAGCACAATTTTAATTATAGGACCTAAGATATATCCATATATTTACTCAAAAGTGAAAATAATTTAATTACATATTCAATTACCTTCATATCACTTATAATTCACCCATCCCATACTTCCCTGCCTTGAGAATATCTCATTACCATTTTTATTCATATGATAATTATAATATCATGTTTAAGGACCAACACACTTTTTATAGTTATAAAATCCTTTTAAACGTAAACATTATGAATTTATATCTGTAGAATGATCCTTATTACTAAACTTTATATAGATTACTAATTTAAAAAAATAATGAGAAGATGTATCATTATAATATGAGTCCCAAACACCTGATTATAAGAAGTATTATACTTACTATCAAAAATATTTATCCTGAAAATATGACATATGTTTTAAAAATACTTCCAAATAATTTACTGGTTTCATTATAGTGGTTATCTGCTATAACCTTTTTATAAAAATAATTTGCTAAGGATGTTATCTCATTAATGTAACATAAAAGAGAAATAATTAGGTGATTGTAGTTTTATTAACCATTTTGTAATTAATGTACAATTAATGTTGGTTTGAGGTAAAAAACTACAAATAAAATCCTAACTGCTTAATGAAAAAATTCTAACTAATAGCTTGGTTATTCTCCTAAGAAAAACATTTTTATATTGAATTATGGGTATAACTACTAAGCCTGCCAAATTATTTTGTGGCCTTGCTTCCTAATGTGACTTAACCCCTTTTGAAAAAATCATGTAAGTGAATATAACTCTATGTATTTAAAGTTTTATCCTCTTTAATAAACTTGAAATCTAATATAATACCGAAGTATTTTTTTTTTAATAATATATTTTATGATAAACCTTTAGTAAATTAATTCAAATCCAAAATCTAGGATACTCATTTCTAATACTTTCTTAAATCCCTATTAGATGATGAAATATACTTTATATTTATAGAAATTATGATCACTGGTTATAAGAGGTTTCTTATTTATTAATAAATTAGTCTTAATATATATATAATACAAAATTTACCCAATTGAATATCATTTTTGTATCCCCTTAAAACCAAATAACCCAAAATCACTAATTTCCAAGAACTCGCCCTTCATATTTATCAAGAACTATTAGATAGTTTTGATACTTACCATGATCATCTCTAGTAGTTCAATTTTATTTTTTCTAGAATGATTTCAAAAAATAAAACATCAGATCATAGTAAATATAATGGTTTAAGTCACAAATTCCATGAATATAATTGTATGAAATTTTAGTCATCTTAGTAATATCACATGTTTCATTAACTCATCATCTAGGAGATATTTCATTATATGCAATACATCTAATAATTAAATATTTAATTTTTTATATCATTTAAATTTTAAATCATAATCATATTATATACTTTTATAAGATCTTAGAAACCCCATTGATCAATATTAATATATCTTTTTTAGTAAAACATAGAATGATACGTTAATTCATTATTGGAGAAATATATATTCAATAGTTGTAATAACTATAATAATTAAAATATGATTTCTATATATAATGATTGTATGTTCATTGGAATAATACATCACTCCACACTCCCACTTGTAGACACATGAATCAATATGATTCTAAATAAAACAAAACACTTTTATATCCTAACTAAAAAGAATATTATATTATCAGGATTCTTTCTTCATTCCAAACTCTAATTTATAAAACAATAATACATTATTTTCATTATTTGGTGTCACTAACCCTTTGTATTGATTTATATATAATTCTTCCATAGTTTTTATATTAGGGATAGTTGTTTTGAGATATTTTTTTTAAATATTTTTCATCATTGAATATTGCTAGGATAACTAAAATTATTATAAACATTATTAACATTGATGGTAAAAAGGATTTTACATTGAAAATGTATAAGTATTACAAGAATCCTTCATTAACACATAATGTATTATAGTTACTAACATTACAATACATTTTTTTTTCTTATTGAATATCCATCAATGTATGTATACCAATTAGTGAAGCCACTAGAATATATAACACTATTTTGTGAAATGGAATCTATTTTTCAATTATAATGAACATAAAATATTAGATTATACTTCCATTTACTAATTCCTTATAGTATTAAATATCATTATGGAAAAATATTTCTGATGTTCTAAGGATAAACTAACAACCCAGAAGGGAGATTGAATCTATTTTTATGTTTTTATAAGCTTCAAATTATTATGAAACATAAACCCTACAACCTATTAAGATTTATTTTCTTATAAACCATTAAAAAATACTTAAGAATGCAAGAATATTAATGAATGTAAGGCCCAAATTATTTACAATGTTTGACCTAAATTTTAGAATGTACCTCCTTTCTATAGCCACTCTAGTGGGTCTATAGAAATCCACTATAATGGAAAAAGAATACAACATGAGCCAACTCTTGTTAGACACATTATATATCATGATAGTAAAGGTTCTACTAACTTCCATCATTTTAAAATGTTTTCTAATATGAAAAATTATCCAAACAAAATAATAAAAACTTTGTTGAATCTACTCCACAAATTCTCAGTCCGAATCCTCAGATTGATTTTTTCTGGATCCGATTCTCTCAAAAAACTAATTTTGGATTCGATTATTTCATAATTATGATTCTGGATCCCATTCAATAAAAAAAATAGTTTTAGATCCATTTCATTCAAACCAATTATTATGGATCTAATAAATTTGGTAAAAATAAGTTGGGTCAGATCCATTCAAAAAAATGATGATGGATCATATTCATTAAAAACAATCATGTTGGATCTGATTGATTAAAAACAATGATTAGAGATCTAATTCTTTCAAATCAAATGATGTTGAATCCGATTCTTTCTAAATAATTATTCTCGATCCTATTTTATGAATATGATGAACTCACTATCAATTTAAAAATCCCCAACTCTAATAGAATTCTTAATTTAATTCTTCACAATAAAATAGAAACATCCCCATCTAAATTTTCCAGCACTCTTTTTACACTTTTATCATTGTTGTAAATAAATGAATCATCCGTGGAAGTATTTATATAAATATCCTGAAAGAAACATGATATCTTTCCCCTCTTTTACAAATCTTAAAACTCCGAAACATTCTCTCATTTAAGCTTTATATTTGACTTCATCAAACCTCCTTAGATTTCTTCGAGATTCATGAAACATTGAATGTCATGTTGGCCAACTTTAATTCTTCTTCTTAATCAGATCATTACAAATTATTTCTCAATAAAATAATTTTGGATCTTATTGTTTCAATACAATGATGGTGGATCCCAATGTTTTGAAACAATGATGATGGATCCTATTATTTTAAAAAAACGATGATATATCTAATTCTCACAAAAAACTATGTTGGATCCTATTATTTCAAAACAATGATGCTGGTGCCAATTATCTAATAAAATGATTATGTTTCCTATTGTGTCAAAACAATTATACTGGATCATATTATTTTAGAACAATGATGTTGGATGTGATTCTCTCAAAAAAATGATGGTGGATCTTGTTGTTTCAAAATAATTATTATGGATCCATTTTTTTCAAAACAATGATGATGGATTTTATTCTATCAAAATAATGATGCTGGATCATATTGTTTCAAAACAATGATGCTTGATCCAATTATTTCAAAAAAATGATGTTGGATATGATTCTTTCAGATTTCATTTTACGAACCTCGCAGAATACAGTTTACGGTTATATATAGAATGTAGGTTATGATTCTTCCAGAATGTTGGTTATGATTCTCTGCATAAATTATGTTACGATTCTCTTAGAATGCAGTTTATAATTCTTTGTCTGATTTTTTCCAAAACGAATCTCATTATTCTAGTTCTGATTTTTCTAACAATGTTTCTAATTTAATGTCTTCAATACTCTTCCAAATTTATTAAATATCTTTTATCATGAAACATTTCATGATTTCTGATAACTCTAATATCAGCAAAGCATAATTTTATTTTTTTTAGAGTGTTTGAGAAGCTTTCTGACTTCTAAATCTTCAACAAAAACCTTTTTTATGATTCTTCAGCAACAAAAAGGACTTCAAAAACATCTTTTAAACTCAGCAACATATTTATTTCTTTAGAACTTCCCTTCACACTCAACAACATTATTTAAGATCATAGCCATTCTTAAACCCAACAATTTCATTATTTCTCAGCAAAAAAGACAAACTTCTAGCAACCTAAAACTTCATCTTCCTTTATATTAAAAATATTATTTCCAAAGAATGTTAGTTTTCAAAATAACAAGAAATTGTAAAAACAAAACACCAAAAGGGTTCTTCAATCCTCCCCTTTAAAATTTTTACCACCATTGATAACAACATTTCTAACTCTATGTTTTGTTTTTACAACACATGTTTTTTACTTTTATAAAAACATATAATTTCTCAAAATAGAGTGTCCTAACACCACACTACTAGATAAAGTAATTTTTTTGAAGGATTTTCATCCCTCAGTGGCATGAAAATTTTATGGCCATGTAAATATAAAATACCCCTTACTCAAACTCCCCCTTTACTTTTATATTTCTCTTTCTCACTTTTATATGTCTATATAATTTTCCTTTTTATATTCCCCACTATATGTTTACTAGAACATCATTTTCAAAAAAAGAATGTTATGAAAAAACATATTACAGGGTAAACAATTTGTATCTTACTTCCCCCCTTTGTCAACATAATCCGAAGCACAATGGGGGTTCTTCCTTATTAGGTTTAAGAAGACGTGGGAGGAGGTTATACATAGAGTTGTAGCCTGAATTCGACAAACCGTTCCTTCAACATTGATTTTTTAAAAATATAACCAATATGATACTTTATTGATATGTATTCAAGAAAAAATATCTAGCAACGACTTTCTCTTTTATGAAGTGAACTTTTATATCATTTTGTATTAATCTTGAGTGTTTCTTTGAAATATCAATTACCCTCCGATTATCACAAATTATTTTCTATGGTATAGAAACCTTTACTTTTAGATCTTCTAGCTGAACATTCATAAACATCATTTGACTACATGACTATGTAGTTGTGATATATTCAAATTTGGTTGTACTCAATGTTACTGAATATTGTTTCTTAGTATTCCAACTCACAGAACATTATCCTAAGAAAAATGTTCCTCCAAATGATGATTTTATATCATTACAATCACCAGAAAAATTAGAATTAGTGTAACCATGAAACATTAAGTCACTTTTTCTTTTTTATAACATCCCCTATGATGTTGTTCCTTTGACATATCTCATAATTCCATTTACTACTAACATATGGGATTCTTTTGGACTACTTTGATACTTGGCACATAAAGTCATATCATAATTAACATTAGGCCATGAATTTGTATGGTAATGTATACTTCCTATCATATTTAAAAAATATTTGCGATTCACACTTATTCTGGATTCATCATTGTTTAAATTTTTTCTCACTAAAATAGGAGTTGAAACATATTTTCATTCATCCATTTAAAAAATATTTAACAATTCCTTGTCATGCTTTTATTAAGATAAGAAAATGTATCTTAATTTTTGTTGAACTTGTAATCCATGGAAGAATGTTAATTCCCCCAATAATGAAATTTCAAAATTCTTCTTCATATATTCAGAAAATGCTTCACAAACCTTTTCTTTATCCCCATAAAAAATTATATTATCCATATAAACAACTACAATTAATATATCAGTGTCAACATATTTCACATAGATGTTTCTATCAAATTTTTCTTTAGATATGCCCATCTCTGTCAAACAATTGTAAATCTTTGAATACCAAGAATGTTGTGCTTGTTTCTTCCTATACAATGCATTCTTTAATTTATAAACTTTTTTCTCTTCCACATAATGTATAGACCTACAAGGTTTCTCAATGTAAACTTCTTCCTCAATTTAACCATTTATGAAAGTTGAATTTACACCCCTCTGATAAAAATTATAATTATGATGAGAATACACTGAATGAAACATCCTAATAGATTCTACCCTTACAATAGGGGAAAAGGATTCATTAAAATCCACACCCTACACATGTGCATATCCTTTATAAACAAGTATTGCATTGTTTTGCGAAACATCTCCATTTTCATTCAATTTATTTCTATAATCCCACTTGGTTCTGATGACATTTTAATTTTTTGGAATTGGAACAAGATCCCATGTTTCATTCTTCTCAGTATGATCCAACTCTTCATTCATAGAATCCACCCATTGTTTATGTTTAATTTCCTCTGAAACTAAATATAGTTCAACTTTTGAGATTAGTGATGTATGATTTTCTAATAAAAACTTCTTTCGTGCCTGGACTAGAGCATTCTGATTCCCAATAATTTTTTTATATTCAGAATGATTTCATAACATAGGAAATATCATGGTTTCTTCCCCGGCATCACTTTCTCCTCCACATGACTGATTTGAATCATGATGAAGTTTATTGTGATAACATTCACTATTTTTGAATTTATCCAATGTTTCTTCCTCATAATTCTCAACAAATTGTGTTGAGGAACTTTGATTTTCAATCACATTCACATCATATGCGTCTACCAACATTTATAAATGTTTGTTCCAAAGTTTTTATCTTTTTTCATTTGTTTAATAACACATGAATGTTCCTTCCTCATCTTTCTCATCAAACATTACAAAATCTGGATTTTTCACATTAAGAAAAAATCATCTTCCAAAGACATTGAATAATTTAAATGAATGTTTTTTTCATACCACATTTCATAAAGAGTCATGTTGGTTTATGGTCTCAATAAGAATATATTCTCAACATGTTCAATAGTACTAACAGCTTCTCTCCAAAATAATTTTGATGGTTTTTATTCTACTAACACAATTCTTCACATTTCAACCAAGCACTTACTCTACCTTTTTACTAATCTATTTTTTGTTGAGTATAGGGATAATTATTCTAATGTTTGATACCATGAATTCTTGATAATTTTTTAAGGCATTTTTTTGTGAATTTAGTACCATTATCTGTTCTCAACTTCAATATGGAAACCCCAATTTAATATCAACATCTTTTATGATGAATTTTAACAAGTCAATAAACGATGAATTGTGTTTTATGAACTTTATGTTTGTAATATAAGTAAAATCATCAATAAAGGTGATAATGTATAAATCCTTTTTTGTTGATTGATGTCTTATTAGCCTACACAGATCAGAATAAATAAGTTAAGTGGTTTTCATGATTGAATCTCAACACTATTAAGACTTTTGTTAGATATATTTACTCTATAGAATGTAATAAAAACATCATCATCTCTCATAAATTAAGGAAAATCCTGAATGAAATCAACTTTAGAAATCTTGCCAATGTTAGTTTTCCCAAGCTGACTAAGTCTTCAGTGCCATAACTGGTTTTCATATTTATGACTCAAATAAAAATCGTTATTAGATTCTATAATTTGAAAGAGATTCCCACTAGTTATTTTATCTTTTGATATGACTTTTCCATTTTTGACACTTTTAAGGATATCAAAATCCTTTATGAAGATAACTTATTTTCCATTATCATAAATTTGACATAAACTAAGTATGTTTTTTTAGTCCATCAACAAGGAAGAATTCCTTAAATTTCAGTTTCTATACTTGAATATTTTCCATTCTAATTCCCTTAATTTTTTTTGGGACTATCAGCGACAAGAGTAACCACAAATCCGTCATGAAATTCTACATGTTTCATGATTTTTATCTCACCTATAATGTTTGAATAAGAACCATGGTCAATAATCCATGGTTTGTTCCTATTACTTGATTTTAATGTTGTCTCAACAACAAAAGACCTCTCATCAACCTACTTATTTTCATCTTTATTTTCTTTATTATTATTAGAAACTTGTCCTGGAATGATTGTAATACATCTTTTGTCATGATGACCAGACTGGTCACATATTTTACAAACTTCTTCCATACATTCAAATTTATTTTTTTTCAGAATGTTTCTAACAGCTTGATAATTCACCCTTTTAACTTTCTATGAGTTAGGAAAGCTACTCATTCTTCTTTCACTGTTTCTTCCAATTTTCTGAAAACATCTTCCAGATAGAGTTAAATTGTGCCAGCAATTATAAGCTTTATGCCCATATTTTCCGATGAACCAGCAATAGCACTCAAATCCGTATTTTCTATTAATGAATGATCTTTCTTTATAGAAACGTTGTTTTGGTTGGTAACTTCTTTAATACTAACAATCTTAGAATGTGGACCATAATTACAATTAAATTAGGCTTCAATTTTTTTGATTTGATAGGTTTCTCACAACCTTTTTCAACCCATGCTTTCCCAACACTTCTTCATGTATCTGAAATTTTAGAAGAATCAGATGAATCATTATTTTTGGTAGGAGAAGATTTTACCTGATTCTCGTAATGAGCTTTCACAACTTTGTAGAGGTATCATATTTTAATTCTTATGCTTTTTGACATTTTCATTCATTTTCCACAGGTTATTGTCAGAACCAATATTTTTTATTGCCACATAGAAACTTCTTCTTCCATATATTCTAAATTCTTTCTAAGATGTTCAATCATATTTCCCTATTCATCATTTCTATGTTTGTAGCTTAGAATATTCAGCATGTATTCATCCTCATGCTTGATGATATCATTTATTATATCAAAAAAATCACTAACTTTCTTCGTTACATGGATTTCATTCTTTAGATATTTGTTTTTCTCAAGACATGCATGAAGATAAGTTCTGAGCAGATACTCTCTATAAGATTCTTCACTACGTTCCTCACTCTCTAAGGAGTCATTAATTTTTTCAAATTTTGAAATGAATGTTATGATTTTTTGTGAACATTCATCTTCATAAGAATCATTTTCAGTTGAATTTGATCCAACCTTTTTACTCAACATGATTCTCTTATTTCTGAAAGAATTCTTCCTAAATTTATTGGAAGACTTCTCTTCATTATCATTTTTGGTCAACATACTCCATCGATATTTTTCTTCAAAGTCTTATCAATATTCTCTATCATTATTCTGGTGGAAATTCATAGAAATGTTCCCGATTCCACCAAAATCCAAACAATTGAAATTATTTTTTCCTCTATACTTCCCTCTTCCTATTAGATAGTTCATAGATATAAGAGACTTCATTTTTTTCATTTAGCACATTATCTTTCTCTTCATTGAATTCAAAAGGATCATCTTCATCAAATTCATAGATTTTCATCTTTCTCAATTCCTCAAAATACATTTCATTTTAAATTTTATTCACAATGATTAGATATTTCTTTATTTCATAAGGAACAACAATGTTATGAAATTCATCAAATGTTAAACCATCCTTATCTTCTAAGGATGATATTTTAGAATCAAACCTGTACAGAAAGTTTCTCATATGTATCTTTACAATTGTAGAATATTCCAAGAAATTTCTGAATAAACTTATATTTCACACAATATAATCAACTCTTGTGGAGTAATGATCAATTGTTTCTTCATCTCCCATTCTAATATCTTTAGTCTTACTCCACCAGATTTGTAACTTGGCCTCCATGTCTTTTTTGTTTCCTTTGAAAGAAATTTCCATCTTGTCCCGCATGCTTCTTGATGTTTTGAGATCAATCATCATCTAATAAAAATTTTCTAATAGGGACATGAAGATATCATTTATATCAATTCCATCAATTCTATATTTCTTTTATTAGCAAAATTAACATAATCGCCATTCTCAATATGTAGAAAACCAATATTAGCAGCATAAAAAACATCAAGGCCAAGGGATAGAATATAAAAAATCATACTACATTTCCATCCATAACAATTATTTCCATCGAATATAGGAATCCCTATACTATTGAAAGAATTGATATTCTCCTTGATAAAGATTAAACAAGGTCAACCTACCTCTGATACCGGTTGAAATTCCATGGATCTAAAAAAACTAAGAGGGGGGAGGGGGGTTTCATTAGTTGTTCATTTTTTATAAGATTCAAAACATTAATAATCCTAACCCTCCCAACCAATTAAGATTTCCTTCCTTATAAACCATTAATATATACTAAATCTTGAAATAATAGTAAATCAATTCAGGTACACATGATTTACAAGTATCGACCTAAATTTGAGAACCTTGTCTTTTCCATAGCCACTCCCGTGGGCCTATAGAAAATATCTATAATGAAAAAGAATAAATCTTGTACCAAATCCCATTAGACACATTCTATCTCGCAATATTAAATATATTACACACTCACTAATTTTTACAATGTTTTCATAAAGAAAAATGATCCCATAAAAAGAATAAAAACATTATTTAATCTACTCCACAAATGCTCATTCTAAATACTCACTCTGATTTTGGATGGATCTGATTCTCTCAAATCAATAATGTCAGATATGATTCTTCAAAACAATTATGTTGGATCCAATTATTTCAAAATAGTGGGGTCAGATCGATTTCTTCCAAAACGATGATGCTAGATCTTATTCATTCAAAAAAATGATGATGGATCTGATTCTTTCAAAATAATGATGTGGGGTCTGATTCATTCGAAACAATGATGCTAGATATGATTCATTCAAAACAATTATGTTGGATATGATTCTTTCAAAACAATGATGATGGATTGGATTCTTTCAAATCAATGATACTGTATCTGTTTTTCTGAATACATTGAACTCACACAAAATCTTAAAATCCCCAACTCTGATAGAATTATCCATTCAATTATTCACAATCAAATGGGAACTTCCACATTTTAATTCTACAGTAATCCATCTTTTTCACGTGTTTTAATGTTGTAAATGAAAAAAAAAGATCATAGGAAGTATTTATAGGAAACTAATGTGGGAAACATGAAATATTTCCCTACTTTCAAAAATCTAAAAACTCTAAAACTTTATCACATATAAACATTATATATAACTTCATCAATCCTTTTTAGATTTCTCTAAGATTTATGAAAAATTGAATTTCATGATTGACAACATTAATTCCTCTTTGTAATCAGCTCATTATGAATTATTTCTCAATACAATAATGATGGATCCAATTGTTTCAAAACAATGATGATAGATTATATTGTTTAAAAATATAATGTGGGATCCTATTGTTTCTAAATAGTGATAATGTACTCTATTATCTTGAAACAATGATGATGGATCCTATTATTTCAAAATAATTATGCTTGATCCTATTATTTCAAAAAATGATGATGGATTCTATTATTTCAAAACAATGATGATTGATCAATTTTTTTCAAAACTGTGATGCTGGATCTGATTCTATAAAAAAATGATGTAGGATCATATTATTTAAAAATAATTATTCTAGATTATATTGTTTCAAAACAATGATTCTAGATATGATTGATTCAAAATAATGATGATGGATCTGATTTTTTAAAAACAATGATGATGGATCTGATTCCCTCAGAACAATGATCATTGAACCTATTATATAAAAACAATGATGCTCGATCCTATTGATTCAATGGACCTAATTGTTTTATAATGATGGTTATGATTCTATCAGAAAGTAGGTGATGATTCATTATAGAATTGATGTTACGATTTATTCAAAATGTAGGTTATGATTCTCTATAGAAAGTAGGTTACAATTCTTTTAGAATGAAAGTTATGATTCTCTCAGAATGCATCTCATAATTCTAGATCCGATTTTTTCCAAAATGTTTCTTAGAATTCTTGATCATTTTTTTCTCAAAATGTTGACCATATATTTTTTTCAATCCTATTTTCCATTTCATCAAAAATATTTATCATGAATCATGTTAGTATTTCTGATAACTCATAGATCAGCAAAGCATCGTCTAATTTTATATGGACCCGTCTTTAAACATTACTTAATCATTAGTTAAATAAATTATTCACATTGAGGATTTTTTTTGTTTTAGAGATTTACATAATTAGGCCATAACTATTAAATAAAAAATCGAATATTACAAAGTAGACACTTCAATTGTATCCTATATTTTCACAACAATAAAACTCCTTAAATAAAACAAGTGTTCTTTTCCTGATATAAATATTCTTGAATACTTACTTTCTCTTACCCTTCCTTATAACCAATGAAAAACATTTAAAAAAACTAGGTATGAGCATAAAATTCTCAGTAAGGGTTATAAATTAAGGAATGGAAGCATTAACCCATCAATAAATACAAATCAATGAAATCATAATTTTCAATCATAACATACCTTTTGAAATCATAATATTTATGAATAACACATAGAAATCATAAATCATAAAGGAAACTTGAGGCATCCATATCATACATACATTCAAGCTATCATAGCTAAATAGGGAGTCACATTTGGAATACCCATCACAGTATATTCGCTAAATCTCTTATGAAATCATTCACAATTACTTTCATCACGTTACCCAATGCATTGAAGAGCTATCTCGGGGTCACCCGCCCTAGGTTTATCAAGGAACCAACCGTATATGTAAATAATTACCAATGAAAAAAACATAATCATCACACATAACATAATTATAAAATGAAGATAACATTTCCACATTCCAATATATAAAATCAAGATAATGAAATAAACAATTCTTAATCAAACGATTTTCAAAACCATTTAAAACATTTAACAAAGAGATTTTTTAATCAAAGTGTAGAATACCACATAGAAAATTTTAAATGAATTATCATTTGAATACATTAATTTCTATATAAATAAATCCTAAAAACCATTTTTAAAACATGGACAATATTGAGAAATATTTACAAGAATAAATCATTAAAACAATTAAAACGATATTTTAGTGAAAGAGTTTTTAACAAAATGAAATATGCTTGAATCAAAATAATTGAGGAATAACATTTAATCAGAACATTATAACATCATGAGAATAAAGAGATTCATGATATAATATTCCAAAAGATAGTATATTTACCATATAAGTGTGAATTGGTGCATAACAACTATGAAGTCTCATTGGAATGTAAATTGAGATGAAATCCCTTATAAAAACAGTATCTTTAGATTAAGGATAAATCAATTACATAATAATGTCAGAAAAATATAAATACACTCTATATGAGTGGATATTCAGTGTAAATAAACCAGAGAACATTCACACATATTCATTTTAAGACATAACCAATGACGCGGATGTTTAACTGAATAAATTTAAACTGAGTTAAAATTACTTTTATCAAGTTCATATCGATGACTTGTGAATTTATCAATGGAGTGATTATGTGTATCAAAAGTATATCCAAACAAGGGGCAGTGGAAATTATAGTATAAATAAATAAATAGTTATTTGACACAAAATCATAGCATGAAATTATTATGAATTAGAAGATTAACCCAAGGAAATAAAATTGGGTTAAAAGGTTCCCTTACTGATTTGGTAACTTACAAAACATACAACCCATTAAAGAAGGAGCATAAAATGAATATGTAAATACCCAAAATTTGATGTATATTACTAATTAATAAAATCATGGGCATTTCATACACTACAAAAAAGGAAATAGCTTCAGGTAAAGCATGAATCACACGTGAATAAAAAGTGAGATGACAATCCCATACCACATTGTAATCAATCAAGTCATATGAAAAAAAGTTAATAACTACCAAATGATTAGAATAATAATATGCATATAATGATAATAATTAATATATATATAAAATGACAGTAG
The DNA here is from genome assembly GCA_963277665.1 of Viscum album. Classification (NCBI taxonomy): domain Eukaryota; kingdom Viridiplantae; phylum Streptophyta; class Magnoliopsida; order Santalales; family Viscaceae; genus Viscum; species Viscum album. The sequence goes on along the minus strand of OY728140.1, from coordinate 31,417,901 downwards.
AAAATAAACCACATCGAATAAATAAGTGGAGAACAATGGAAATATCACCAAATTAAGAGTGATATTAAAAATACCTTACCTCGTGGAGGACTTGACATGTTTGTTACTTGTTCTTCTAGAAGAATAAACTTAAGTTAATTTATAATTGATTAATAACCCCTTTTCAAGTTTATTATTTCTTTTATATCACTTATTACCATGTTATAAACATTATGTAATCATTTAAGTTATAATGGCATTTTGTCGATATTTGGTACTTGAGTCAAAAACGAACACCTTATAAGTACAAGTTTTTTCATGTGGTTAAGAGTATATTGTCTCCAGAATTGAATTCGTGATTTAGATATCATACATATCATAAATATCATGAATATATATGTATTTATTATAGTACATAACATTTGTAAATAAGAAATGGAATTCACCGTTCATGGAGATGATAAGACGTATGTACGCTTGAATGCTACATTCATTTATTGTTCATATTTTAATTGAATTAAAAACAAATATTTATATTTATATTATAATTCCTTTATAATATCATATATAACTTAAATAACTCCATTTTTTATACATCCCTTGTATTGTATGAGCAATTTATATCTCTTTCAGTGGGCGGTAGTCTGTACTTCCTCAAATGAAATTATTGTGTTTACACATAATAGAAACCTTAATGGTATGATATAAATTACAAATACTGAAGAATAAATAAAACATAAACATAATATATATCATATATAAATACATTTCCATTATAATGGCCACCATAAGAGGCAGTAGGAGATAATTTAACAATCATCGTTTCTTGAGGTGTTAGTCTTCCACCAACAGAAAGCGTATGTTCTTTACCCAATAAATGAAGGTGTGTGTAAGTGAAGTTTTAATAATTATCATAAAAACCCATAGTATATTTATTATATTGGTTTTGTTATAAAATAATGGAATTGAAATATTTTAGTCATTGGATAAGTAAAATAAAATAAAAGAATTTAAGAGAAACGGTTACCTTTAATTCAGGTAACTCCCTTTAGTTTTGAACCAAAAGGACTTCTTGAGGTGCCTTCTGCCTAAGGTAAGGCATCTATGAAGAAGCGATGTATCTTGAGAGATTTATTTTTCAATGGTTGGAAGATACAAAAGTATTGAGAGGTATGAGGAATGGGTTAGAAGTGTGGGATTTTTATAAGGGGGAGGAGCGGCTCATTAGGAAAGTGTGAAAATATTATTTTATTATATAATGATTTTAGGTTTATAAAGTTAAAAAAAATCATTTATGTAGAATATAAGATGATTCATGGTCTAAATAAATTAATAAAATAATAATTGGAGAGGTTTTGGATGTTATTGTATTATTTATAATCCTAATTATTTAAATCATTTATTAATGAGGTAAATACAGTATCATTTGTCTGTCATAAATAATTTTATTTATATATTGTCTAAAAATTATATACAAAATACCATGATATAGGAAATAATTTTATCTTTCCAATGAATATTTATAGTTGAAAATATAACTTATATGACCCCATGTAAAAATTAATTTACTAAAAGATATGTTTTGTGTCATTTTGGTCTTTACTTTAAATTAATTGATCTAAAGTGTCATTATACTCCCATGTGGCTCCATGGGGTCCCAAAATTGACCCAAGGATTCCCATGGTCGACCATGACTCATAAAATAATGTTATGACAAGGTTTAAGGTAATATTTTATTATTATAATATTATTTTTACCATGAATGACCAAATTTACTTTTAACCACGGTAAATAAATGTCAAAAGATACTATTCACCATAAAGTTATTTTCATCTTATTGATCCACATATTACTTACTAATAACAAAAATTTATGTTGGATTTTATAAATTCAACTCATAGAAGCAGTAAAATTTCATGTAATTTAAAAAGACCATTTTTTAAACTACTACTTAGTGGTTTAACTATTCATCAAAAATTGATGTTTTTTAGAAAAATATCAAAAATTCATCCAATGGTATATTTGATATTAAAAATTCATAAATTATGTCTATTTTAAAAATTCAAATCATAGAAGTTGTATTAATTAATTTAAAATTAATTCTTTTTGTCAAAATAAATAGCACGTTTGTATGAAACAATATCTATCAAAAGATTGACACTTGTTTATGCCCGATTTCTAAGTGAAATTTCTCCTAATGACCAGAATTGGAATAAATGATAAAAATATACACTAACAACACTTTTAAACCATTGAAAAAATAATCTGAACATATAAAAAGTTAGATCAAAATTTAGTTTTGAATTAAGATGGAGTATGTTTCACTATTCATTAAAAAATAGAATTTTATTAGAAAAATAACAAAACATTACCCAAAGTAAATTAGGATGTCCTGATTATAAAGAAGTATTTTATTTTGTTAAATATAACATATAAAAGTGACCAAACCTATATCAAAGCTTCTTTCTCCATCAAAAGGTGTTAAATCGATATTTTAAAGAATATTACAGTATTTATGAATAAAATCTGATTATTTCTTATTTTAAGCCTCTAAATTTTATTGAATAAATGTAAAAAAATTTAACAAAAATGTATAATAAATTTTTAGTTAGTTCACTTCATTCCCTCCATTACAATGACTGAGCATTAATAACCATTTAAAATAATATTATATTATTATCTTTCATTATGACCCAACGTTCTGTGCATTGTAAGATTTCAAAGAAACTCGTTGTTGTGTATCTGGTACGCCATTAAAAATAGAATCCACTTTACGGTAAAATTAATATTTAATTCTCAAATATTAACAAATTTGGAAACTTTATATTCTTTATTTTGTTGGGATGTTACATATTTTTCTTATAATGTTTGGGAATATTTATAAATTCCAAATCTTCAACAACATCCTTTTTCAATATTATTCACTAATGAAAAAGACTTCACCAGTATCTTTTAAACTCAAAAACATCTTCTTTCTCATAATATTAATTAAAACTCAAAAACATTCATTAAGTTAATCAAATTCGTTAATCCCAACCACATCTTTCATTCTCAGCAACAAAGGAAATCTTCCAGCAACCAAAAACCTCATCTTCATCTATATCAAAAGAATTATTTAACAAAAATATTCATTGTCAAAAAATAAAAAACATTGTAAAAAAAACACCAAAAAGGTTCTTCAATTTCACCTCAATTAATTAATATAAAACCACATATTTTAAAATTTTCATAAGTGGTGTGTATCTTTGGATCAACTCCCCCATCGAATCTTATTGATATTTTTGTTCATATGACAAATAATGTTAATCAAGAGTCATTAATAGATAAAATTTAGGTAAAATACAAATATTTTATTATATTTATATATTTAAATACATTTTAAGTGTTCAATATATTTCATGACATATATCACTGAGCATTTTGTGGAAAATAATATACAATAAAAATAATTTTATCTAAATATGATTGTTACAACCAAGAAGTAAAACTGGAAGTTTTGAATAGGAATAAACACATTATGAAATATATGTGTAGAAGTTTTAAATAATGTAAATTTATTTTTTATTCATAATAATTTATTAGAAAATATTCATTAAAGTCAATTTATTTTTCAATGAATTATTTTCATCAAAAATATTCTGTATAGCATTTAGGTTGGGGACAGAGAAATTAGTTGGTAAAATTTTTAAAAGTGTTACTGTGATAAAATTATTATCAATTTTAAATCATAATTTCAAAATTAACTTATGGTGGTTTTTTATGATTTTTCTAAAAATGAATTATTGTTTGGTAAATAGTAAAAATCAATTTTTCTAAAAAATTATCATTTCATTTAATCCAACTAGGTATTTTAAAATTAATCATTATTTTTTTATTAATATATTAATGTAATATATGTATGATTTAATTACATATATTTCAATTATTTAAATATGGATAAATTTTTACCTATTTTTAAAATATGTTCATTCATAGGAATAAAAAATGTAATCATCTAATCAAATTCTTTCCTTTGTGTTTCATACATTTTAATTATAATTCATATTTTAAACATTAGTAAATAGAGTCATAAAATACATATGTCATATTTTTAATCATTATGTTTAAATTTCTAAAATATATATATTTTATTTTTTCATTATGAATGGTATACATGGTAAATGTGTGTCAACTCAATAAGGTAAAATGAGAAAACCGGTTTAAAAGCATGGAATATGGCTTATAAATAAATATATTATTATATATATTTTAATTTATTGTTTAATTAAAACATGAATAATGTTTTATTATAATTTTTGAAAATTTATTTCTATATTCCTTTGATAATGACTATAGTATGATGTTATGTAAGGAATAAAAACAAATTGTGAAGCTATTTGTATCAATAACTTTAATATTTTTTGTTGGGATAAGAAGATAATATGTTCTGTTATAAATGGGAATTTTAAATATTAACATTATTTTTTCAATTTAATTTTTATTAAAATTTTAATAGGTGCAATAATTATAATAAATGCTTACAGAATGTTGAAATAGTAATTATTCAAGTAATGGAAATATCATATAAATGATTTGAACAAAATTTATAGTTATACAATATGGATTCATTATTTTGTTACAATAATTGTTTAATAAAAAATATAATATTAGTATTATGTTAAATGTTATTATTAAAGTTCCATTTCTATCTAGTTATATTTATAGTCAAGCTATGTGAATTTTCCTGTAAATGATTTTATTTGTATCATTTGTTAAATAATATTTGTTAAAAATGTTTTAAAATTCATAAAAATCATATATTTTACCATGGTATTTGGATATGGTAAATAATATCAATCATTATCCACTTATTTTCCCCTCTTCATTTTATATTAACTTTTGTGACACCAAAATATTAAAAAACATTATCATCACTATAATCATGTGAAGGGTGAACATGGGTGTGGAAATAAGAGTTAAGAGTTAATCCATCACCTAAAACAGTATAAATATTCATTTATCAGTGGATTTATACCTATTATCCTCCTATATTTTAAATATCTTAATTTTTTCCTCTTGATAATTATCTTAATTTATATTAACTTCATACTTTAGTTAATTCAAAGTTTTCCCATCCCCTCACTTGTAAAAGGTCACCTTCTTGTCTACATTATTCAAAACAAATTAGACATATAAATATACTAATAAAATCAATAATAACATTATATATTCATAACCTAAATCCTAGATATTATTTTCTTTTTATAACACCATGTTTTGAAGAATTATGGTATAACCTAAAGGTTTTTTCTCACCGAATAGGTATAATACTTATCCATGTAATTTCAATTTTATTCTTATTCTACCATTTTTAAATATATTGCATTCATTTAAAAATTATGAATTAAATATATTAAATATAATTAACTGTTATTATAATCATTTAAAACCATTATCCACATTATACCCATCCTATGAAAAAAAACAAAACATAGCTTATGTTTATATGTAGATTAACTCTTCTACGAATAGATCTATTTTATTTTGTATTGATGCATCACATTAATGTTCATTATTGTGAATTTACAAAATATATTTGATATTTATGATGTTATTATAATTTGTTAAAGGTTAATTATTATTTAATTATCTTTTTTTCCATCCACCAAAAATTGGTACCATCATTCATGCATATGTACATACTACCATCTCTATGGTGTGATGTATTTAAATTTAATAATGGAATAATGTTAATGGAAATATATATATATATATATAATTATTACATAATATAATAATTACATGATTAAATATCTTGAGACGATGGAACCACGATCAAATCTCAATGACTTGGACTTCCAAACTAAATCATTCATGATAAACAAAGTAGTTTTCACCATGAACAATTAGTTTAATAAATAATTATTAGAAATGGTTAATAATATCTTATAAGTAAAAAATATATTGTTATACATATATGAATTATTTTATAGAAAATATTTATAATAAATATATATTTATTATACATGAGTTTCATATATTAGTGAAGACATATGATAATTTTGGTGTGGGTAAATAACATAATTTATTTTATTTCAGGGTTTTATTTGATATATAATCATTGAGAGGAAATATATAGATCATATTATTTAAAATGAATATAGTTTCTTATCCTCTATATATTCTTATAATTTACATGCATTGGTGTACTTTTCTATCTTCACTATATAAAACGATCAATACTGTTTTAATGAAAATTTGAACTTATTTCCTCTTTTTTGATGAACTATTAATTCTATGTCCTTGATCTTCAAAATTATTTTGTGAATGTTATTATATATAGTTAAAATGTATAAAAGAAGTTATTTTAACTATTATTTATTTTATTTAATACTTAATAAAAATAAATCTTTCTATAACTTTTCAAGACCATCAATATTTGATTTTTTACAAAAGTTTGAAATTAATTTTTTCTTTTAACAGATATGAAATGAACATATTTTACCACTATAATGGTTATTCAGTTCATTGAATCGTCCATTAAATGTTTCCATTTTTAAAATCAAGGAAAAATATTTTCTTAGTATTATATGAATTTTTAGTCTAAATTTTATTAAAGTTAAATGGTATTTTCATATGCTTTTAATGAAATGTTAGAATGAAAAGTAGAAGGTATTTTAATATAGTTAATTATAATTTTTGTATTTTTATGATTCGATGTGGTTACCATCTTATGAAACGATCAAATTTATTCAAAAATATTATGATGATGATGAAGATATAAAACCATTTTGTTTCACAAGGGTTAATTATATTGCAATGAGATCTTTATGAAAACAGTTACTTTTCTATCAAATATGGTCTTTTAATGTGATTAATTATTTTATACATCATAGACCCTATATTTATTGTTTTTATTATGTGATGGGTGGTTCCATTATATACCTGGATTTTTTTATCTCAAGACATATATATCAAGAGAAAATTATTAGAGATGAGTTTATGTGCTCGATCCACTATGGGAAATACATAGAGATTCCAAATCCATTCAGATATGGGAAGCATGTGGGGATTCCTATTTTAATATTATACAGGATTATGTCTTAGTTCAGGATATACTATGATATGGTGGTATTATTAGTTTATACTTAATATGTTATCATATATATATATATGATGGTGCCCTAATTTTATGAAATGTTTACATTTATATGATTCCAACTCAAGGCACATGATTGATTATTATTGATTCTTCAATCCTATGATATAGTAATGTTTTATTACATGGATCATGATAATAAAATATTTTATGTTAGTTATGATTTTATATTAATAATAAAAAAATTCACATAACCCTATTCTCATGATACGATTAAATATAATCTTTTATTTAAATCTCCCATGTTCACCCTTACTAAGAATATACATTCACCTCTTCTAATGTTTTAATTTTTTAGATGGTTCTGAATACGGTTATAATGTATAATGAATCTAGACGGGTTCTTACATAAATAAATATATAAGATTTAATGAATATATTACTTAAATATGTTGTTAATATGCATATTCTATAGGTACACTAAACCATTAATGTTTTTGGGAATGTTAATTTGAGAGATATATTGAAAATTCATAAACAAATATGTAATACATCTATATATATAATTATTGGGTCACCCTAGTTGCTATTTGGTCAAGTATTAGTTATTATTAGAGAATAATATTAAATAACTTTGATTGAAACCCAAGGGATAATATTTAATATAGGGAAATATCGTAATGTTTTTTTAATATACACATTATGTGGTTTTTCTAGAAATATTTAACTTCCAGGATACTAAATGAGTAATTGATATTTTCACATATTCATCTAGGGGAAATAACCTTGACTTTTTTCCCCAGGTATATGTCCGCTATAATTTTGGTTTATGGTGAATGAAACATCACTATACAACTATGTTTACACTATCAAGGGATATTGTCGAGTAAATTTACATTTAAGTTGTTCACTATTATTATGGATTTGAATAGATAATCTTGATGGATGGACTAGGCTGAAAAAAATGATTTATATATTGAAATTATGTTTTTCTTTAGAAATACTATGAATGAGTTTTCATTATTAGATGATTTCTCAATGTGTTTCTTATTTATAACACTATAACTTTTTGGTTTTAGTCAATTAATGGTACTATGTGGTACCATGTTAATATATATTGTGAATGAAAATGGAATGATTTTAAACAAGTCAATCCAAATGAATCTTCAGTTGTAATGGAAAAATATTTATTATTTTTGATGTAATAACTTGTCATATGATTAACAACATGAACTCAGGGAGATTCCTAAAAACCTAAAAAGAGACAAAAATATTTCATGGGAGCTAAGATGATTAATAATGTTAATAGTGGATGATTCATCTTCCTATATGTCTGGAATGTGGGAAATATCACCTTGGAAAATGTCTCATTTTAATGACATGATATTTTTTGTTTGGAAAAGAATGGAATAGAGAAATTAATTTTTGATAATGATGTGTAGACTGATAGAGGAAATTTTTTTCATACCCAGAAAACATTCATAATTCAATATCATATACGGGGGACCATGAGGATTATTTGAGTTAATGAACAAATCCATGGGATAACTCCTCTAAAAGTAATGGGATAATGATATTTCAATTGTTGAAGAATAATGATTTATGTTATTATGTATTTGGATTTTAGAATTTTATTGCATAAGTATTTTATCAATGATATTATATGGAAAATAATTCATAAAAATATCAATATTATTATGAAATATATTTTTATTGATTTAAAATCATATGTTGAATGTTAATGATAACATAAAAAAGTGATCTAGTGGAAAGGTGATGTTATGGAAAAATATATGATTGATGGATTGATAACCCTTAATATTTTCCATATATTTAGAAAATATATTTTAGCTAGGATAATGTGATGCTTCATATTGATAATGTAAATTGGATATTCTTTGTGGAGTTAGTTTTTAGTAACATATATGATTTTATTATGGATTTAAAGATATTTAATAAATTTTGGGAAATGAATAACATATTTTGGGGAGTTCATGATTAGGGTATTCATGTTTATTGATTTTACTATATGACTATTTGATACTATTTAGAGATAATTATTAACATAATCATGGAAGAGATTGTATTTTAGTCATTCAATTTTTTTGGTTTTAATTTTTCTTATGACATGTTTGGAAAATAAATTTTGATAGTTATTTATTGATTGGTTTATCATATATATTGGATTTTATTAAAGAGATTTCATAGATTTTTTTATGAAGAATTATTTATATTGGATAGATTGTAATAACTATTTTTTTTGTAAACATCTCAATACATGAGGAATGGATTTTCTTTCATTTGGGAATCTTAAGATACATTAAATTTATTTATTGGATTTTATGTGTGAATAAAATTTAACATTATTGCATAACATATGGAATATGATATGAATTCGGGATAAAAACTACATAATGAAAAATGAAAACATAAAATTATGCTTATTGTATGGAATTAAATCAACTATTTTATCTCATATTCTCGACATTGATGGTAAATAATATCATCAACTTGTGTTAGATGGAGATAAAGTTACCATGTATTATGTGGAATGCATCACTTATCTATCACAATATTTTTAGTATTATCATTAGTCTAAAAATGATATATAATTTTACCCTTTATTACTTAATTTGGATATACGATATTTTTGGGTAGTGATATAGAAATTATTTATCATGATAGAATCTAAATGATATTTTTTTACTATTTCATGATACACTAATTATATTAAGTGATAATGAATATTATTGGAGCATAATTTAATTATTCGATGGAATAATATAACACTTATTTATTGTAAAATTTATTTCTCTTCAAGATAATTATATTTTTTCTATAACTTACATAATATGAAAATATATCCTTTAAGAGAACATATATATACTATTATAATATCGTCATTTCAACATAATCATTTAAACATAGGTGATAAACTCGTAGGTATGAATAGTAATAATAGAATTATGATATTTTTGTTTAAGGTTCTAATTATTGTAAATTTACTGAATAATGCATAATAATTATGTACTATATTTTCACTAAAGTTAGTTTAAGATTTAAAATATATGTTCTTAAAAAATTGTTTTCAAATCATTTTTTGTGTGGGATTTGAAATTATTTTTTCAAATTTCTATAAATTTAATTTTTGGAAATTAATTTTAGTTTCTTAATCATCATTTTAATATTATCCTATTGTGAATTTTTTAGATTTTAATGAAATGATTTAATTTACCGTGAATATATTAAAATATAAAATTTAATAAAAATAACAATCATTTTCATTGAATTAAATAAAATAACATTCATATTATGTTTTAAAATTGAACTAAAATTAAGATAAGATTTCTTTAATTAAAAATATTCAAATTAATTAATTATCAATAAAATTATACCTTCTTACGTCTAGGACCCAGTGGTCACTACATCTAGTTCCCTATGTTAGGTTAGCACATCACCTCAAGCATGCCTCTATGTATACCGGAGGCTGCAAAATAGTAGTGGAGGTCAATGAAGAAACTCTTGGGAGACTATACTAGCTTATCCGACTAATGGGACAACATAAATAATATTAATAGATACAATAACCAAGAAGAAAAAAATAAATGGGATACATTCGAAGAATTCCAAGTATAACAAGGGTTGACCTGATATAATAAGGGTCTGTATACTCTACATGGCAGGCAATCACACAAAATAAATCTAAAACTAAAACTGCTAAAAAAACATGAACTCAAACCCGAGTCCCAACCTGGTCCTGCTCTCCCCTGCTCCAACCTATCATCCAACGAAAAACAAAACACTATGTCCCTATATTGAACATGTATCAGAAAAAAGTAACATCTTCTTGGATACCTTGTGTAAAGGTGGAACGAGTAGGGTTTGAGTAAGACATAGTTTAAAACCACCAATAGTGTGTAGGGGAATATCCAGTCTATATGGTAGTTTATGAAATATAAACAATTTCAGTAAATATATATGGAATCTATGAAATATGTTTCAAATTAGGACAATCACTAATAAAAAATTTATCCATTAATTTTTATAAAACCATCCAATCAACAAAAACTATCTCTATTCACAACTATGGAATAATCTGTAACATCAATGGGTAATATACATTTAGTCATAATGGAATTAATTAACCCTGAATTATTATCATTGACATGATCCTCAATCAGGTAATCAAGACATGTCTATGTGTTTGGGAATCATAGAGTGTCATTTTAACATCCCAAACCACACCATGTTCATATGTTGGGAAGCATAATGCCTTAGTCTGACATCCCAAAAATACATTACTTAACACTTACCTTGGAGCCTCTGTCTTGATATTATCATTAAATGGAACCGTTGGGGGAATAGTTCCTCTATCCAACTCCTTATCCTATTAATTATAGAGGTTTAGTTTAGATCCTTAGTCAAATATTCCATGTGGTAATATAACCTCAAGTCAATACCCTACATACTACCAAGCCATGTGCACATGATTATTTAACCATAACACACTTACAAACCAAAACCATCAACATTAATCAAATTTATCAATTACAATCAAAACTCATAATGCATACCCAACATACAAGTCATAACCCATTAACACATATACCACTATTCCAAGCACTCCCTTATGATATATTATCCACTTGACAACAATTTACATCAACTTCAATTGATAATTCAAGGATATCAGAAAAATAAAATTACTCATTTGAAATCATCTTGAATACAAAATTTAAAATGTGATATTCCACTTCAAATTAAAAAACTATGTCTGAAGGAATTCATTACCTTTATCAAAAAAATCATAAACAATTTTTCACAAGAAAGTGACCCCCATTTAAAATAATATTTTGAAATCCATTATGATGAATCCCATTTTAAACTCTATTTTAGTCAAAACGTCCTTTCAAAACATTACTCAATTTCAAAACATTAATTCCTTAATTTAAAAACATGGTCGGGTCATGACCCAAAACACTTCATTTAATCCATTCAAAAAAACCCTTAGGAGCTAAAAACGTAAAATATAAGTAACTCTGCTATATTAATAATCAATCCTACATACCCAAATACAATTCATATTTTATTTATTTCCATTAACAATCTATACATGCATTTCCACAATCATTTAACTAATTCCATGGATTTGGAATACCCCATGTGTAGCCCTAGGTTCAGTCTCTAGTCATCAACATACCCAACAGGGTTCGTGAAGGGTCTCACACCTCAAAATAGAGCCCAATCACTTTCCATGCACAAATAAATTAAAACCTGACATGACTATACATTTTTATTACCACAAAACATATAAAACACCAATACTATTGTAAAAAAAATAAATACCATCGAAATATTGATCATATACAATATCTCGCTAAAATTTATTACTTGATTTAAACTAAAATAGTAGAAAAAATCCCATACAATAATTCAATTGAAAAAGAGGATTCGAGGGATTTAGAAGTATATGAAACTACACACCATGAATATTCAGGAAAATTGAAGCAAACATAGTTGATGACTTACTTGGAACATCTGTTTACAATAAATAGAACTAAAAATTCCTAATAATCAAAGGATAATAATCCTTAGAGAAGAAGGGGGGTATTAGTTTTTCACTGTAGATGTAGGGGGTCTAATGGGAAGAAATTTTGTGGAGAAATAAATAAGAATAGGAGTGAAAATCGGTATTTGAAAATTTTTATGGGCCTCACAATTGCCTAAACTACAATCCATCCATTTGGCTCCCTCTATCCATGAGGTGAAATTTTTTACTATTTTCTAGAATTACCCACACACATTGGAAAAATATGTGATAACCATACTCTATCCTCTTCTAGAATGGATTTATGGGATTATAGTTTCCCTAGTAAGATGCATGACTTGTAAAAATCATGCACCAACCGTGTACAGAACACTGTTTGGCATCTCTTCTTCCCCTTTTGTATCTCGTACAAGAGGAACACCCCTAATACATCACATACCCCATGAACCACAATATTATCCACATAAATGTATGTTTACCAAAAATATAAATAGGGAAATAACACCAAGTAATGTCATGATCCTAAACCCCCAACATATAATGGTTCTTCCTCATAAAACACTTTCAAAGCATCTCTAAGCCTCCATAGAAAAATTTGTGGCCACTACTGGAAATTTGGATATTTGTGATGGGATCCAATCGTAAAATCACTTTTGCAACAAGGGACCATAGAAAATAACTAGTTGCAGAAAATGGCATCGCAACTAGTATTTTTTGTGACTGGCTCATCGTAAAAAATATTATTTGGGACTGAAAGCAGGCCCGTCGCAAATACTTGTCCGATTAAATACATTATATATACAAGAAACATTAATGACAGACTCGTAACAAAAATTATAATTTATACGGGATACCAGCACATCACAAATTTCTTTTATGTTATAAACCTTTTGTGGTGGGCCCATTGAAAAAACGTTATTGCGACAGTAAAAAACCCACCACAAAAAACTTTTAAAAAATATATATATTCTATTTTAGATGCCCCCCAGTCGATAATGGCCCCATCACAATTACATAATAAAATAAAAAAACTAATATTAATATTATGAAAATAATAAATAAATAAATAATATTAAAATTCTCAATATTCAGAAAAAATATATAAATAATCATGCAATTTTAGTGTTATTATTCATATTATTATAAAAAACATTAAAAAATATAATACTAATAATAAATAATAATATAATAAAAAATTAAAAATACTAAAAACAAATTTTGCAATATTCACACCAGTATAAAAAACAAAATATTTAAATAGTTCATATTATAAAAAAATTTCAATTCAAGTGTTTTAAATAGATTAAAAAATCGTTGGAGAGATAGTCTTCAGGAGGAGCTATATGTAATGGTGGAGGAAACTCCATCCCTAAACTAAGAGTCAGATGGGGCATGTACTCCATCTGATCATGCTACTAATCCTTCCATCGATGCATGTCCTCCTCGTGCTGTTGTTGCTGCTGAAACATCTCTTCCTGGTGCTTCTACAAACTCTTAATATGCTCAGTTTGAGCTCACAACTACTCCTGATACTGTGAGCCAGAAGATGATGCCTCTCCCTGAGCTCCTCTTGTGCTAGACATAGACATCGCATCAATACCATAATAAATTCTAGGAGTCAAATGAGATCTGATACAACCTACTCAACCCTTCTCAAAGGCATACTAGGTCGCCTGCATCCATGCTGCCTCATCAAAATTGTAGGCACTAGTCTGATCATCCATATAATCCTGACTCTCAACCAATTTCTGAGAGGTAGCGACCTCATATGACACTTTCAGTTTTAGTTTAAAATTAAAATAGTGAAAATATTATATGCAGTTAATTTTCAAACTGAAAAAAAAATACAGACCAGAATCTGAGGTTGGCAGTCAACTCTAATCTCTCCAGTGGATGGATCACTGTAAATCCTCTAATAAATGTCATACTCTGTAATATTGGGATGCCCGACTGCCATAATGAATATAAAATAAACTGTTTATATTTAATGTTATATAAAATATTTAAAAAATATACTTACCAGATGATCTCTATTCATAATGAATGTATGGCTACTAGCTCAATTTTCTCCTCCTGTCTCCCCTAGTTCTTCCGGACCAATGAAGATCTTCTCTGAAATCCACTACTCAACCATTGTGAACATAATCCATCCGAAATGTGAGATGAAATTTACTCTAGTCAGTGGGCTCTACCTGACTAATAAAATACTCTTGGTCATGCTTTCTTAATTGTTATCCATCTGAAATTGTTCAAAAACTGATGGAAACGCTCACACATAGATACCTCTCATGCCATGTGGATAGCGCCACACAAGATATCATATACGGGATACTATAACCCTTATAAATAATTTATATTTTAATGTTATTAATGAAATAAAATATCTAAATAATTATTATTTATTTACATACCATCTAATGATTGAACACTCCAAGCTGCACATCAACAGGAATCTGTTCCCATGGGATCCGTGGCTGACAAAAATAATTGTGCACGATAGCACTCCACTGTCCAATAACTACATGCTCTAAAATATGAAAATAAAATAAAATAATCGTACAACTAGTATATAAATAAATTAATGAAATATAACTATAATACAAAGGTTATCATACCTCTGCGTGTGTGGATTGAAAAGAAGATGTGGACGCCACTCGAGGATAGGGTTAGGAATCATAAGTCGCACAAGACTGCTCCCCCTCTATATACCCTTTAAACTTCCAGTATCCTGAGGTTCAGATGATACCGAATCCTCCTCATCCTATGGTAGGTTAACCTCCTACAACTCATGAAGTAAATCAGGGTCTATCTGAAACACAAAATGATTGTTGTTTAATGATAGTTACAAATACTTATTACATATTGATATATATTAGTTATGATTATAACCAGCATTTAACTATTTCAGTGTTCACATTCATCATCATCTTCATATCTGACAATGTCAATGTCTTCATATTCATCATCATCGTCATCAACATTCAAATGAGTATCAGTTTCATCATCTCTTTCAATTTCAATTTCATTTTAAACATCATTAACCATATCATCATCATTGAACCTTAATTGTTGGGTTTCATCATTGTTATTCATTTGTCTTTATTAATAGGATGGATTTTGAGTAGTCTATTGAAAAATTTCAATTCCTTGTACTTCATCTGAACCACATTCAGTTTGAGTAAATTTGTTTTCCCAAGATTTCATTTTTATTAGGCTCCAACTATAACATCCCAGATAAATAAAGAATATGAGGTTTTTATATTTATTAATATTTATGAATTAAATATTAATTTTAAATTAAAGGGATTTTTATTATCTATGCATACCCAATACACAACAACGGGTTTCTTTGAAATCTTACATTTCAATCAACATTGGGTTATACTGAAAAATAATAACATAATATTATGGTTGTTAACGCCTAGCCGTTGCAATAGTGGGAATGAACAAAACTAACTAAAAAATTATTATACATGTTTGTTAATTTTTTTTACATTTATCCAATAACTTTTAGTGGCATAAAAAAAGAATGAATTTGATTTTAAGCATAAATACTCTATTATTCTTTAAAAGGTTGATTTACCACCTTTTAAGGGAGAACCATCTTTAAATCTAGTTTGGTAACTTTTATATGTTCTATTTTACAAAATAAAATAATTATTTAAAATCAGGACTTAAAATTTTACATTGGGAAAATTTATAGTGTTTTTCTAGTAAAATTCAATTTTTATGAATAGTGAAAAATACTGTATTTCTATTCAAAACTTCCTTTTTATATAACATTTTATATGGTAATATTATGTTTTTAAAAGGTTTTAATGTTTATTTATATTGTTTTTTACAATTTAATCCAATCCTGGTCATTAGAACAAATTTCACTTTGAAATTGTGCGTAAACAACTACCAATCTTTTTATATATATTGTTTCATAAAACACGCTAATTTTTTTGAAAATGGGAATTGATTTTAAATAAATTAATGAAAATTCTATGTTTTAAATTTTTTAAAATAAAAATCATTATTGAGTTTGGAATATCAAATATAGCTGAGGCTGAATTTTTGATATTTTTCTGAAAAACATCAATTTTTGATAAATAATGAAACCACTAAGTAGTAGTTAAAAAATGAATTTATCATTTAAATAAAATTTTACCGCTTTTGTGAATTGAAATTTAAAAATCGAATATACATTGTTGTAATTATTAAGTAAAATATTGTTCAATAAGATAAAAATAATTTTCAATGAATAGTATCCTTTGACTTTTATTTAATGTCGTTAAAGGTAAATAGGTATTTCATGGTAAAAAGAATATCATAATAATACAAAATCACCATAAAGCTTGTCCTAACATTATTGTTTGAGTCATTTATGACCATGGAAATCATTTTGTTGGATTTGGGACCCCATGGAGACATTTGAGAGTGATAATGACACTTTATTTTAATTAACTTCAAGTAAAGAAAAAATGGCATACAAAAATATCTTTAAGTAAATTAATTTTTTACATGGGTTTATTTAAGTTATATTTTAGACAATAAATATTAACTAAAAAGATAAAAAAAATTCCTACATTATGGTATTTATTTTATAATTTTTAGGCATCAAATAAATAAAATTATATATACACAAAAATGAAGTAGTATTTACCTCATTAATAAATGATTAAAATAAATAAGATTATAAATATTAAAATAACATCCATATCCCATCCAATTATTTTTGAATGAATTTATTTTGACCATGACTCATATTATCATATACCCTAATGGGGTTTTGACCTTTAGACACCAAAAACCATTATATAATAAAATAATATTTTCACACATTCCTAAAGAACCCCTCGTCCCCCTAATAAAAGTCCTCACTTCTAACTCATTAAACACATCTCTCAAGCCTATTGGATCGTCTAAAACCTACCAAAATAAGCTCTAAATATCTCTTTATTACTCCAAAAATCATTACTTTAGGCATAAGGCACATCAAAGAGTCATTTTGGTTCAAACCAAAGGGATTTACAAGAATTAAAGGTAATTGTTCATCTTAAATTGTTTTCTTTTATTTTACTTCTTCAGCCCCTAAAATCATTTCATTCCTATCTTTTATAACAACACCAGTATATTAAATACACTAGTATGTTCTTATGAGAGTTAATCGAACTCCACTTACACACACCTCCATCTAATGGTTAAAGAACATGCTATTTCTAAGGGTGGAAAACTAATGCCTCATGAAACGTTGATTGTTCAATTATCTTCTACAATCTCTTATGGTGGCCATTATGATGTAACTATATTTATATGTGATATATATTATGTTTATATTATCTTTTTTATTCTTCAATTTTCTTATATCACACCTTTATGGTTTCCATTATGGGTAAACACGATAATTTCATTTGAAGAAGTGCGGACTACCGCCCCCTCAAAGTGATATGACTATTTCGTACCCTACGTGGGACGTATAAAGGATGGAATAATTGAAATTATATATGATATTATAGTGAAATTATAATATAATTATGTAGCATTATGTTTTTATTGAATGAAAATATGAAATAGAAATGAAAGTAGTGTTCATGCCTACTTATGGCTTACCGTCTCCATGAACGGGGCATTTCATTTCATTTATCCAAATGTTATGTACTATTATAAATAATTATATATACTCGATATGTATGATATATATGATATCTAAATAATTAATATCATTCTATATATAATTTACCTTTTACTACATGGACAACTTGTAATTATAAGGTGTTCATTTTTTACTCAAGTACCAAATATCGACAAAACGACCATTATTAACATAAATAATTACATAATGTTTATTACATGGTACTAAGTGATATAAAAGGAATATTAAACTTCAAAAAGGATTATTAATCATGTAAAAATAAGCTTATTTTTATTATTCAGGAAGAACAAGGAATATCCTATTCAAGTTAGACATGAGGTAAGGGGTTTCTTATCTCACATTTAATTCTGAGAGAATTCCATTGTTCACCAGTATTTTTTTGAATATTGTGTATTGTGTACTACCATTTGATATATATTATCTTGATTCTCTTTATTTTCACTTTTTTTCTGAATCATTTGGTAGTTATTAACTTTTGTTCCTACAACTCGATTAATTACAACGTGGTAAGGGACTTCGTATCGAACTCCTTTCATTGAGTCATATTTTCATTTATACAAAACATTCTTTTATACGGTGTATAAACTCCTTTGACATTTACTTCTAACCAAACAAAATATTTTCTCGACAAATCTATTTACTGAACGACAAAAAGGAATGTTTCTTTTTAATGTAAGCGGAGACAATGACCTTTCCGCCGCCACGAGTATTATTTGATATGTGGCTTCCTTAACAAACTGTAATGTTTTTAAAAATGAAAATATGTACCACATAATATTTTATATATTTTGGTATTGAAAATGGTTTTTATAATGGATTTGTTATGTAAATATATTTAAATAATATATTTTGATTGAAATATGGAAATGTTTTCATTCCTTTATGTTTGTTTTATGTGTTACAAATATGTTATGCTTCTTGGACATTGTTTACATATATGGGTGCTTCCATGATAAACCTAGGTCGGGTGAGCCCAAAATAGCTCTATAATGAATTGGGTAATGTGACGGAGGTAAACAGTAATGTTTATCCTTAGTTATTTAGGGAATATATTGTGATGGGTATTCCAAATGTGACTCCCTATGTAGTTGTGATAGCTATAATGTATGTATGTTATGAATTCCATAAGTTACCTTTATGATTTAGAATTTATGTATGTTATTCATAAATCTTATGATTTCATGATATATTCTATGATTAATAGCATGGTTTCATTGATTTGTATTTATTGATGGGATAATGTTTCATTTCTTTATTTTATAACCCTTAGTGAGCTTTTTATGGTCATCCCAAGTTTTGAAATGTTTTTAATGGACATAATGATTAATAGGGTCAAGAATGATATGAAGGAAAAGTCATGTTGTTTAAAACATGGAACTAGACATGTATCTTTTTTTCAAGAGTTTTTATTTTATGAAAATCGATATTAGGTAGTAGTGTCTTCATATAATATTCAAGTTCCTATGTAATAGTTATGGCTTAATTCTCTAAAACTCTAAACCTGAAAAGATCCTCAATATGAAATCTTGACATAATTCAAGATTATGTAATGTTTAATGGTGGGTCCTTATACCAACAATCACTCAGGACTCTTGAAGTTACACATTACATTGGGTAATATAGTTGAAGTTCCCAATGAGCCAGTAAAAATTGTTCATTTAATACAAGAAGACTTTAATATTTAATATCGACGATTTCATGAATCAGATGAACACGCAGGCCTCTCTCAGTATCTACCCACCAACATTTAAACATTGTAATGTAATTTTTTCCTAGATAACAAAGTTCTATAATTTCATCCAGCATGCTATAAAAGTCAACATCAGTTTTTCTATGATTCGACACTCTACACAAAACTCTAGTGTTATTTTTCTTATTCCCCATATGCACGTTTATGAAATAGAAATCCATTCAGCACAAATTCATTATACTATTTAACAATTTTGGATGGTGGGTTACTCAATATACACAGTCACGTATCAATTTTATCTGTATGTTGAGACACCTGAAATGTTCTAAAACAATTATCAGTATAATAATTAATAAACCAAATTGATATGTTAAACCATCAATAATTTATGTTACCAGTTATTGAAACCATTGAGAAATTCTTTTATTGGTGTTCTTCAAGAGTAGCTACTGTAATTTGTGGAAGTTGTTTCTTGATATGATTATCATATAGCCTAATAATAAAATAATTTTACTTACTGTAACATAAATTATAGAATAAGTAATAGAATCACTCACAATACAAATGATGTCATTTTTTCATAGTTCAACTGAGCATATGTATGAGCTCTGCGGTGTTCATAATCTAAAATCCATCGTTCATGAACTTAAACAAAGACAAGATTTGGATAATTAAAAATTTATAGTTAATTGTCCATTTCATCATTAGTATTCCTCTCATTCTGTCCCATGCGGTTATGTTTTGAGGTATATTCAGATTGAAAATAATGAGAGAAGAAAAAAGAAATTTCCTCCTGCAAATAAGTTTTAGCAATTGAGCCTTCAACTGATTCTTGGTTACGTACATTTTTCTTCAATTTTTGAATGCATCGCTTGAATGGGTACATCCATCAAAACTGTACAGGACTTCCACATTTAGCTTCATGTGGAAAATGTAATATAAAATGTTTCTTTGAATCAAATAAATCTTACAGAATGATTTTTTCTCATTTACATATAATGACAACAACATCTTCTTCTAGTTTACATAATAGTCTATTATTGCCAAACAAATGTCTTGAAAAAAAATCTGATATGTCTAATATCGAATCTCAAATCATATAATTCAAAAAACCTTGGAATCCAATCGGCTTAAGTCGTTCCATTATAACATGAAAATCATGAATTTTTAATCTGGTAATATGACCATTCTTAACACATCTTCCCAAATTGAAATCATATCCATATAGAAGTCTAAAATCTGCAATCTACTAAAAAATAATAGGTGACTCTCTTTGGAATGTGAATAATCTGATTTTGGCTTCATAATCCTCTATGATCTGACATTTTGAAACATTTTAGGTTCCGAACATCTGTAAATTTGGGAATGAACTATTCATTCCTTTTCATTATATTTGGTCTTACCTGGTGTGTCTAAAACTATATGATATAAATTATCAAAATAGTTCTTATCAATATGCATGACATCCAACATGTGGCGGACCATCAAATCAGGAAGATATGGAAGATCTCAAAAAATGCTTCATTATATACAATTATGCTCTTTCCCAAATTCATGAATTTTCTGTTGTTTTACTGATGGCCCAAATGTGATGATAAGTAATGAAAATACAACTGACTTTAAATCTGTACCTAAGATCATTTTTGGAGGTTCATCCCATTCAATTATTCCATTGCAGAAATGATATTTGTTCCTCAGAAAAGGATGGTCTATTGGAAGAAATCAACGATGACATTCAAAGTAGAAATATTTTTTTCCATTGACAAGCATAAAGGCCTTGTTGTCTTTCATAAAGTAAGGACATGATTTTGGGTTATGTGTACTCTAGCCAGATAACATACCATATGCTGAGAAGTCACTAATAGTCCACATCAATGCAGATTTTAATATGAAATTTGATTTCAAGGCAACATCAGATGTACTAACACCATTACTCCGCAATGAATTTAACTCATCAATCAATGGATCAAATAAACATCATTATTTTTTTCGTTGTCCAAGGATTAATAAGCTCAAAAGGATATAGGTATCCTTCATTAAAAACCATGGAGATAAATTTTACAGAGTTATAAATACATGCCAACATGAATACTAACTTCCATAAGAACCAAGCAGACATAAACCATTAGTTAAAAGACCTAATTGCACGTTTCAGGAATCTAAAGAAAAAGATAGATGCATTCGGTCAAAAAATTGCTATGTATCACTATAAGATGGATGATTCTAGATTTTATAATTTGAAATATTTGTTTTGAGCCATGACATCATTGACGCTATGTTATGAGACTTTAAAAAACACTAAAACCAGGGTTAATGGGGGAAATATCTCAAATATTTCTCAAGAATCGATCCATACTTCCCCACCTGAGCTTCTTTACATCTCAATTGTTCACATATGGGAAAACTATCCATTGTCTCATTTGCACTAGAATATAATATGTAATAATTTTCACATGCATGAATCTGCCAATAACTGTGGCCCAGATTATGAACCAACCTCATTCTCTTATAGTTATTAGAGGAAAAAAATTTCTATCAGGTAAAAATGTTTTAACCAAAAAAAAATATCCGATCAAAATAGTTTTTTGACATGGAATTATCTAATATAATAGCTATAAATTTCACAACCTCTTCTAATTTTCTTTTCATGATTCCAGGATATAATGCATCCTCAGAAGACCTCATAAACTCATAAAATTCGGATGGTCCCAACGTAGAAGTAAAATCGATAACATCTTCAGTTTCATTATGAGGAACTGGTTGACCTGCAACATCATGTACTAAATTTAGAAAATCTGATGGATCTAGAGTCAATTTATTATTATCTTATCTGGAAATTTGTTCACCATGTTGATACCAAAAAACAGAATCTGGATAAAAACCAAACTGCAAGAGAAGTCCCCCAACCTTGTCGAATGTTTCAAATGTTCTGAGAGAAATGTTTTTACAGGGACAATTAATTGTGCCTTCTGAAAACAATTCTGGTTTCGATGACGAATATAATAAGAAAGATTCAACACCCTCAATATATACATGATTTTAACCATGACAATTTGGATTTCCTCTGCTGATTTATCCAAGCACGATCATCTAATAATGACTGTTTTCGACTTCCTTGTTCCATATTTTTCTAAAAAATATAATATCATTTCGGTTTATAATAATTTGAAATTAGAAAAACACTATAAAAAGGATAAATAATTAAAACTACTTCTTAATAATTACCATTAATTATTGGTGGAACAAATTACTGTCTAATGATGGCTACTCTTTTGTGTGACGGCTCATTTACTTGAAACTTTCTCATACTAAAATCACAAAAAATAATTTTCTCAGAGGTACGCTTATTCATTCTCATGAAAACAAGAATGCATAAAATTACATCCAAGCAAATTCTACTTTGTTTTTTTAGTGTAGAAAATATGTATGTAAATGAGCCATCAGAAAAAAGAGCCCACTTTTCATTGATGAATCTCTTTCTTGCAACTTCACAACTTGAAAACATTATGAAAAAATGTGGTCCTACGAATTAATATTCAAACTCTTGCATATGAGATGGGATATGCATACATAGTAGTATACTTTAAAAAATGTTTTGAGCTGGTGAGAGTTGAAAGGAGAAGAGTCATCAAGAAAAAGGAGTGCGGTCAATCCACTAAAAATTGAGCCAAGTTATTACCATTTTTTTGTTGCTAATTATTTTTATTTTTTCAATATATTACAAATTATTCCTAATTATTGCTAATTATTCCTAATTATTGCTAATTATTGTTAATTATAGTTAATTATTTCAATTTATTGCTATTTATTACTAATTATTGCAATAAATTTCAAATTATGGCTTATTATTGCTAATTATTGCTAATTATTTCTAATTATTGATAATTATTTCTATTTATGGCTATTTATTTCTAATTATTTCTATTTATTGCAATTTATTGCAATTTATTGCAAGTTTTTGGAATTTATTGCAATTTATAGCAATTTATTGCTAATTATTGCAATTATTTGCTATTTATGGCTAATTATTAGTATTTATTTCCATTTATTATTATTTATTGCTAATTATTGCTAATCATTAGTATTTATTAGTATTTATTAGTATTTATTACTATTTATTTCTACTTATTACAAGTTATTACTAATTATTACTAATTATTAATAATTATTACTAATTATCATTAATTATTAATAATTAATACTATTTATTACTATTTATAACTTTTTTATTACTAATTATTACTAATTATTACAATTTATTACAATTTATTACTATTAATTACTATTAATTACTAATTATTACAAATTATTACTAATTATTAGTATTTATTAGTATTTATTATAATTTATTAGAATTTATTAGTATTTATTACTATTTATTCCAATTTATTAGTATTTATTAGTAGTTATTCGTATTCATTGCTATTTATTAGAATTCATTACAATTCATTACTATTTATTACTATTTATTAGTATTTATTACTATTATTACTCTTTATTAGCATTTATTAGCATTTATTACCAATTATTACAACTTATTAGTATTTATTACTAATTATTACTAATTATTACTATTTATTAGTATTCATTAGTATTTAATACTAATTAATACTAATTATTGCTATTTATTACTATTTATTAACAATTATTTCTAAATATTACTATTTATTTCTAAATATTTGTAATTAGTAGTAATTATAAATAATTATTACTAATTATTACTAATTATTAATAATTATTAGTAATTATTACAAATTATTACAAATTATTACAAATTATTACCATTTATTACTATTTATTACTATTTATTAATAATTATTTGAATTTATTACTATTTAATAATATTTATTACTAATTGTTACTAATTATTACTAATTATTACTAATTATTACTAATTATTAATAATTATTACTATCCAATACTAATAATTACTAATTATTACTAATTATTACTATTAATTTTTATTTATTTCTATTTATTTCAATTTATTAATATTTATTAGTATTTATTACTATTTATTAGTATTTATTTCTATTTTTAGAATTTATTTCTATTTATAACAATTTATTACTAATTATTAGTAATTATTGCTATTAATTACTATTGATTAGTATTTATTACTATTAATTAGTATTTATTAGTATTTATTTCTATTTATTATTATTTATTTGTATTTATTTGTATTTATTAGTATTTATTTCTATTTATCAATATTTATTTTCAATTTATTAGTTTTTATTTCTATTTATTTATATTTATTTCTATTTATTTCTATTTTCTTCAATTTATTACTAATTGTTACTATTTATTTTTATTTATTAGTATTTATTAGTATTTATTACTATTTATTAGTATTTATTACTATTTATTGGTATTTATGAATATTTATAGGTCATTATTTCTTATTATTTTTAATTATTACAAATTATTACAAATTATTAGTATTTATTACTATTTATTAGTAATATTACAATTTATTATTATTTATTACTATTAATTAATATTTTTATTACTAATTTTTATTATTTGTTACTAATTATTAGGATTTATAAATAGTTATTACTATGTATTAGTATTTATTAGTACTTATTACTATATATTAGTATTTATTGCTAATTATTAATAATTAATACTATTTATTTTTAATTGTAAATACTTATTACAATTTTTTTCTAATTATTACTGATTAGTTTTAATTACTATTAATTACTAAAAAATACAACTATTAATTACTAATTACTGCTAATTATTTATGTACATTACTACTTATCGTTAATAATTATTAATTATTACTAATTACTAAGAATTAAAATTAATGATTTAATTTTATTATTAAAAATAAAAATTGATGACAAAACAATTTAAATCTCACTTAATTACAACTAATCAACAATAATTAAAATTAATATAAAGAACGAAAATAAATACTAAATTAAATAAAATATAAATACCTTTAAACTTGATCTCTTATAATTTTAGGCGGCTTCACAACTTCTTGGTTAAAAAAAAGTAATCTCTCAAAATTTTTCAAGCCAAAATTAGAGTTTACAGAAGCACATGAACAATAAATTCGGCCAGTGGAAGAAAAAACATAGGGGGTATTTATAGGTTATATTTGTTGTGACGAGACTATTAGCGACGGGAATCCCGTCACAAAAAGTACTATTTATGACGGGGCCTGTCACAAATACCTTGAGAGACATTAATTTCCATTGACGGTTAAAAAGTTATTTGCGACGGGGCCCGCCGCCAAAATGACATGTCGACACACTTTTTACGTCCGGACAACATCCCATCTCAAATATGTTTTTACTACCACCGGGTATTTGCGATGGGTCCCGGCGCAAATACCCTTCGGGTATCGAACTAGTTGCGACGAGGGATCCCCCCGTGGCAACTAGGTCTTACCGCCTCCCGGCATTTGCGATGGGCGGTGCCAACCCGTCGCAAATACTCTTTGTTCATGGTTTGGCACGCAAACTGCGCCAATCCGCACGTAACATTTTGCAATGGGGCCCGTATTCCCATCACTAATAGCCCGTCACAAATAATGGTTTTCTTGTAGTGGGCTGTCGGCCCACATATAAACATAAATCTTCTTAGTTTCACCCTGAACTCCATCATTTCGTAACAACACTATGACCAAGGAGATAGTCATACCCCAAAAGTAATTCAACACTATGATCTATAATCATAACATGAATTTCCTTGAGGATGCACTGTCCTCAACTCATCATTACCAACAACAACATAAGATAAACATCAGGGTAATGTCACTGAACAAACACAAAAAAAAATTGCAAAAAAGTATTTACACTACCTAAGTAAAACTTATCCTAACAGTTTTGGTATGATATTCTCTGATACTCATAGCCCAGTTGCAGGGTTCCATATCACCTGGTTTCCAAAATTTTAATAGTGACCCAATATTTGAGTCACCGAATGGACAAAAAGATTCCAATGATATTTCTTGACCTATATTGGTCCCCAACTCAAGGTCAAATGACCTTGAACATTTTTTGAATATCCAAAGTAAAACCAAAGTATAACTGTTATATCAAGGTACTCAATCCGTCAAAACCTAAGGCAATGGAATTCACCAACAATGATACACCAATATGTCTCTTAATTGATTCCATCCAACTCAAAACACTGGTCACACCATTAACTAACTAATACCCCACTATTGTTCTCTCCACCATATGACATAGTTCACCACCACCATTTCTCAATTTTTATAACTTTCATCATTAAGAAAGTGACCAACAGAACCTCAAATAAACCTTCACATCTTAACCGATGTGTTTCCCAAATCACTTTACATAAATTTTTATGAGAACTCCTCCCACAAAATTACAGTTTTTCTCCAAGAATACGTAGATTTTACACACTTTCGACATCCATATCTCAATAAAGGACTACATGGTTCTTCCTCAAAACTCAAATCATTACCAGGAATAACCTAACATTCTAAAATCAACAAAATGTATCTTATATCCCACCAAATATATTCCCTTATACCCAACTGGGTCAGTCCATTCTAGAAAATTTACATTGCTGGCTTCTAACTTCCCCTATTGACATGTCACCGCTCTACTTCGACATGTCGCCTTCTAACTTGTGGATTACTTGTATAATTTGGGTGCATATACTAGTGTCTATACCTGACCTCTAGTGAAAAATCTGCATCACATCATCTGCTACTCTAAAAACCAATATCAGGATCTACAACACCCCCCAACATGTCTCCAATTCAATCACTCAGATTACCACTAAAACCAACCTGAATCCGTCACTCGAATTTATCTACACCACATACAAGGCCCACATATCCTACCCCATAGACACCAAATATAAACCATATAATATTCTCATTTTTAGTATGATGACACCACATGAATTCTACAACCTTCTTCACACATCCATGACTATCATACCACTCCCCATCTTGGGATTATTGGTCTCACCAATTTCCATAAGAAACTTCAACCACAACATCTCACTCTTTGATCAAAATATATACCCTAAAACTTGGAGGCTAATCCATTTTTACCTAAACAACAATTTCAACATCTACCGCTACCTATTCTTGGCATCAGATAAAAGAACCCATGGAATTCATCAAATTCTATCCCATCCCAAGGATGTCTCTTGTAACTCAAAAATGGTGTACTCCACTCCATACGTCTCTTCATATATCAAATCCACTGTATTCTCCTCCAAGAGGACCCATTACATACCATAAAAATTTTTTGTAGCTAGTAGTAAATCCTGAGCTCTCTTATCTTACCCATGATGATGTCATGATATTGGACATGGTCATCTCTAGATAAAACTACCCAATTAATTCATCGACAAACACCACCATGAACATTACACCACTGATGTCCCCATCCACTATGGGGACACCTTGACCTATTGAATTTCTTGGGTTTATCTTCAAGATAACATATCATTGACAATCGACCATCAAAACTCAATAGGGATTTCCAAATGAACTCACACCATTTAACAACTCTCTACAAAGATGTTTTAACCCACATTTCATATGGAACTAACATTGTCACAACTCTCAAGTTATTCTCGAAAGACCCCTGTGATTCACAATGGAATAAAACAATCCACTAAAACAATAAAAACAAATGGTCTGTCGCACAACCATGCTCCCAAATTTGGAATCCTAGAATACAACATACACTTTTCCCGATGCACTTGTTCACCCATTCCAAACAGAATCATTGTTTCCATGAATGTGCTCAGATTCGGACCTCATGAGGGACGTCCAGACCTCACACATTCAAGATAATACACACTGAAATAGACTTTTGGTCACATCATATGTACATTACCATAGATAGGCCTGAATTACTATACACCAAACTAACCATGACCCATGATCAGTCACCCTCATCGGACTCACAAATTACTAAATGCATTACCCAACAACCCAAAAAATCATATAAACAATATCAACCATATGACTAACCAAACCCTTGAATGTTCTTTATTAAATTAGTGTTCATCCATGCTATGGTATCCCATTACTTATATGTTCCAAATCATCATCGATTTTAGCACAAAAAAAATATCAAATAAAATAGGTCAGATTTCCGAACTATCTTTCCCTTTAAAAAATAACATTATACACTATCATAAGTATTCATTTTCTTCCCTAAGGACATACCAATCCATAACAATTCACATATAGAAAATTTTATGACACCCACCTTGTATCGATTCTATCTCTAAAGAAAAGACATTTACATCCCATTCCAAGTCACCTACACCACTAAACCATCCTCCCTAGAGGCTACCCTCTATTTTCTATGGTTTTCAACTCATAAACACAAATCAAGTAGCCTACACCAAGACATTAACCTTCCAAATTAGACCACTATGGAAAACATGTATTAGAAAACTATTTCCATGTTTCACTACCAAATTAAAAAACATTCACTTGTTTCATACACACCCAAAATCACTAGCAACATCCGTGAGACCCCTCACATAGGTCACCACCGTAGACAAATGTTACCAAATTGATGAATTAGAGTCATGCCTAAAAACTCCATTGTCTCTGACTCTAATCCATAAACATCATCCCTAAAAAATTTCTCTCCTCATAGGTACCTATAATACTCTTATTCCAAATGATCTGTGTATAACACAATAATAAACTTCTTAATCCTGGTCCCACACTAAGGATTATTTTACATTTTAATCAACACCATTATCTAAACCATCAGTGTTATTTCCAAAACACAACTTGATATGTCTTTGTTTGAAAGAGTCACCACATCCACATTAACAAATGATATTTCACAAAATCAATCTCACAATATAACCGATGACATAACAAAGAATATTCCATTAATCAACTAATCCAACCCATCAAGCTCCCATATCTCAAAACGTATGGTGTCAAAACTAATTAAATTTAACTTCACATACCAACCATATAGAGGGTAAACAACTAGCTAAATGGTTACCCACCACCAGTGACCTTAATATAGCCATCATATTTAAATTTACCTTATTAATTAAACATTACCATTTAAAACCCATGGTTCCAAATTTAAATACATTTCATTTTAAAAAGCATGAATTTACACTTTCAAAAACCTTTCCAGTAGACAAAAATTTATAAAATCCATGATTTATTAAAATTTATCTATCAAAAAATTTTCATTAATTTCTATTTCCAAGAAGGTTCAACATGCTTAAACTAAAGGAAGAATGCATACTACTAAAAATTGAGTCCCAAAAGACTATCAGTCATGTCAAACATACAGATGACCTATCACTCCTATGTTCTTAGAAGGATGCAATAACTCCAAAACCCTCTGTTTCCATAATGGAACAATAGATAAAACCTCATTAATAAATATCATTACATCAATGTTCTACACTATATGTTCATGTGTCAACCAACTGTAAAATCCCAAAACCAAACAAAAATTAAAACATTTGGAATCATGGGGTTTCCCTTGTACATGGATATATTGACACCCAAGAATTAACCCATTATCATGTATCAAAAACATAATATTCACATTCCAAAAATAACCCAAATATTTAGCTAAAAACCACACTCAAATACCACCTTTTAATGTCCCAACACGATGGCCGATACACTTCGTGCCCTGATATGGTTCATCATATGACTTATGACGTACCTCCTCATATGTATGAGGCTTCATATAATATGTGTGAGTTTATGAAGAAACATCGGGGATATTATACCCCCTTACCAGAGTAATGGAAAATTGTAAATAATATCACTTTATATTATAACCAATATGAAAACATGCAAAAAATGCAATGTATAATATGGGAACAAAAGTGAAAAGTATATAATACATGTCATGAATTCATATAAAGTAAATAAATAATAAAAAACTCAAAGAATACCCCAATCACACAACTGATTCCCAACCCAGTCCAAAACTACCCTACTCAAACATGTCATCCCATGCACAACTATACACTAGGTCCTAATCCGAAACTTATACCGGAAAACAAGTAGCATCTTATATAGTACCCAATTGACCTAGGTACCATGTAAAGGTTTGAGTAAAACACAAGAAGCCACCACACATGTTTTATATATAAAAATCTACACTATAAATAATTTTATGCAAGATAAAAAATTAAATAAATAAATAGGACATCTAGGAAATATGTTTCACAATTATACTATCACTAATAACCATTTTTTACATTAAAAAATAATAATATTTTTATATTAAATTTATTTAATTTATTTAATTTTAATTATTATTATTATATAAAAACAATTATCCACATCATTTCCATCATATAGAAACAATAAAACATCACCCATTTGTACATGTGCACTACCACCTCTATGAAGAGACACATTTGAGTTTTCATCATTACTTCACATTGATGCGTGTAATAATGGATGTTACAAATACATATGATATTAATGATGTTATTATATTTATGTATTGTTAAATTATTATTTTCTCTTTTTTTCAATCCACTGAAAAGTGTAAACATTACTCGTGCGAACGTAAATAGACTATCATCTTCATTAATTGTTGTAATTAATTTTTCATATACTATTCAAATGAATATTAGTAAAAGTTATTATATAGATTAAATATTATAATAATGACTTTATAGACATTTTATTGTAGTTGGATCCTTGATTTATGTGCAAGACCCATGACTTAAAAAATGAAGCTTGCATGAAAAATGATGTAGCTATCCCAAAGGAAAATGATTTTAATAAATAATTTTTAACAAATGGGTTATAAAATATTATATGTAAATTATATATAGCATTATATATATTATTATTGTTTATATAATATATGTATTAAAAGTCATTTTTAGTACATATTGTTCATTTCTCTGTATGTTATTACTTTTATAATTTTATTGTGTTTTTCACATAGAATAGGGAATATCAGTTCTCCACTATGATGGGAACCTTAAGATTCCACGTATATATTATTAAACCTAGTTATATTTTCATATAATTTTATTTATGGTGAATATATATTGGTAACTTTTTGGTAAAAATACTCATAAGAAAAATATACATCAACTCATGAATTTATCTTATATAAATCTACAAAAATGTATATTATGGGGTCAAAAACATTAGTATAAATTCCTCAGGTTTTTGTGTAATTATAATTCATGTTGTGCATTTGTGTAATGGTCCATGGTCCTTAATATTATTATTAATTAATGTAATGAATCATCCAAATAGATTCATTTCTATTGACCTTGATAATAATATTTTATTATAATTCTTGGTATAATGGATGGGTCAGGGTTGACTTGTTATTAATGAATAAGTTGAGGAAGTATTTTCCCCTTCCATGTTAATGAATGTTGATATCTTAACCCTTTGAATTAAATAGAACTATAGCACTAAATTCCATCTTCATGGTGTAAAAATGAGTTTATTTTAGATAGTCAATGGAAAATGCTTCAATTTTACATGTTTATAATATGGGTATGAAAAATTACTAATAATTTATTGTGATGAGAGGATTATATTACACAGTGAGTGATCATATGTGGTTATAGTAGTTCTACTACTAACATATTTCTCTTGGATTTCATGACATGTTCCTAGAAAGTAATTTTAGGATTTTAGAAAAGATTCTTAATTTCAACAAGAATGAAGAATAGAGGGTCTCGCACTAATTGTTTCAATTGATCTCAGATAAATTATATTTTAATATATTTATTATAATAAATATTACACTCAAGAATTTAGAATTATTTTTTCCCTGAATTAGTGATTTTATAAATTAAAAAAATATTTATTCAAAAGGTATTCATTAAATTATAAGAATATATAATTTTATATTTTATATTTATTGAATTAATAAAATTTTAATTTATATGGATATTAAATTAATTACATAGAGGATGAGATGGAAAAGTTTTTTTTCAACATTAAATATTTACATAAAAGTCAGTAAAAACAATTTTAATCATTCCGCCAAATAGATTACACTATTTGAAAATAACATTATAATTATTATTACGTGGAACGGGTGTATATCATATTTAATATGTAATTTAATTTCTATTTTAGAATTAAATAATATATTAACCGTAACTATACCATTATAAATAGATGATTTTGTCTACGGTGTATGGATTAATTGAAATTTAGAATCATTGAAAAAATGGGACATGGAGCCCTCCCTCAAGATAGAATAACTCTCTAGATATTATCCACCCACCCACCACCTCATGAGAATGAGTATTTAAGGATGATTATTCAAACTCAAATGAATTTTCATAGTGTTCCATATGAACATCACAAGGTGATCAGTCTTTTGAACTAGAACCCAAAAGTCCATATGTGTTGTTCATAGGTCAAATGAACATGTTTGGATCACTTCTAGAAGTATTCCCTACATGGAACCAATAATAACTAAATTTTTATCTGAAAAGGGTTTCATAAAATCAAAAAAAATTAAATAATGATCCTAATTCTAATGTATTCATTCTTATAATAAATTTATTGTAATCATAAATTTAACACGAAAGTATATACTCTTGGTTATAGTGTATTTCTTGTCAATATTATTATGAAAAATTACACTGATCATGAAATTCATATCTTTTAAAATATGTGAATGGACCATTGAATACTCTATTTATTGAGTCAAGATTTTCATTATTATAGACTTACACTACACCAAAAACCATTACTATCCACAAAATATTACAATTGAAATTATACATACACATGATATATATTACTATTATGTTTGATTCTTACATTGTAAAAAATATACACATGGATTAAATAACCCTCACATTTTGATGTATCGCTAAAAAAATGACTCTTACAAATCAATCTGGTTAACATTACCCATACATATTGATTCTCTAAAACCTTTTCAAATTTACACATGGTAGTTACTTTTACATACCTACCAGTTAGCTTTAAATTTAATACATATCAACAATTTATATTATTAAACATATATATATGACCTGATTCCATATCATCCTCCTAGAATAGTTTAATTCATTATCGAAATCTAGGAATCTTCAACTTGACTTGCTACCCCACTAATGGTGTAACCCGTGATGTCTTGATATACATACATTCTTATAGAAACAAATATTATAAAATCACATATATTCTTTGAAAACTACATGTTTTCTTCATCATTAATTTTATTATTAATAAATTCAATACAAACTATCCCATGTGTTGATAATAAATAAAAAAATGAAAATTTAACACTTTTAGAAAATCAAACTAATACCATTAAATTAAAATCATTAATTGGATTCTAACAATCCTTGATTATGATGTTATATGAGAAAATATTTTGAATAAAAAAATTGATCACATATTCATGATTAATCCTACTCCCATGACTTAATATTATCCATTTGAGGAAAAATATGTTTATGGATTCATTAATGATGATTCCCACTCCACATTTAATATCAAATCCAAAGAAGTAAAATCATATGAAAAAATAATCAATAAAATCTATGGAAAATATTATTCTTTATAATTTAATGTTCAAAACAGTTTTCTATAATATAATTCTACCTCAAAATTATGATTCCAATCAAAATAAATTTATCTTCCTTTCTAAATATTTCCTGATTCCTAGGGATACCACATGATACATCTAGTAATGATCTCAATTTTGAGGATTTAAAAAATAATATATTCTTAATTTTGATATGAAACCAATGTTTTTTCATTTTTGGAGTTTCAAAATGAAACTAGCTATGAATTTATGACCACCATTTTTAGTGGAAATCACCAATAGATATATTTTCCCATTTCATGATTGTACTCACATAATATATAGATAGATAGGGATCATAATATTTCAATATCATCAACAATCAATGAATTTGATCTTGATCATCAATTGTCACCTACTATTTATATTTGAATTGGATTCTCTAAAAACTCCTTCAAATACTTTTACATAGTAAAAAAAAATCATAACTAAATATTCCACTTGGTAATGACCCAACATGAAAAACCCTAAGCCTACATAGTTTGGTCATGATATATGAAGAATGAGAATAAGATAGAAACATCATTATTTTCAATTACACTCACCTAATTCCCTAAATTAATTGAAATAACAACATTTTTATTACACCATGGAACTCTTACCATGAAATGAACTATAGTATTACAAAACAATTTTGGAATAATATAATTTCAAATTGGTATAGTAACATGTTATCTTGATTTGGTTGATGAGGATACCCCTATTGGCTCTACTTCGAAAAACACCACATTAAATATTATATGTCATCACTAAATATAGAATAAATATTCAATATTAAATTCATCCACCTAATAAACATATATGTTCTGAAATAATTTGTTAATGTCATGTGTTATTTAACCACAAATAAATAATGAAATATTTATTCCACTATTTTGGAAAAAAATACTCAAATATTTTTATAGTTTAATACCAATTTTTATTAGGATCTCTTAGAACTATCACATAAATTATAACTTGATAACAATTAAGATATGTGCAGTTACGTCCTTGATGATTCTAGTTGAACTAATTTTTGTATAATTCCATATTCATCATGTTTTAATAGTCACTACTCTAATAATTAATTTAAATACATAAAATATAGTGATATCAATTTAAACATTTGAAAAGACTTCTATATGGTTCATATATCCCCAAAAACATTAAATATTATGTGAAATATAAATAACATTTAATCATATGGTGGGAAAATACATCTAATTTCTTCATGTTGAGGAATGTTGTTGGACATAGTGGACCATCCATTTTTTTACCAATTTCATACAACACTTTCTATTGGTTCTTATTTTTGTAGAAACATTTACACAAAATAAAGTTTAATATTTTCCTCTGTACTTATACTTTCATAGATTTTGATTCACCAATATTGTGAGACTAATCCCACTTGTGCATGCTTCTTCTTTTATGATTGTATTATACATCCTTCCATAGGATCCCTCTTATATATATGTTCTTCTCTACTATCCTTCATCACTTTTTTAGTGGCTTTCATGAGACCACATGAGCATTATTCATGTTTCTCAAAATTTATTTCCATGATTTCAACGTCCAAAATTTCCTTTATTGGTAGATACTTCTTTTCACGCTCATCCAACATCCCCAAAATAGTAACAAATTTTTTTTCATACTAATATTATTTTATTTTTTCAATTAGGGATACTATGAGTAACCTATTTTTGTGCTCAATACACCCTTTTTCAATCTCTGTAATTTCATTCCCACACTATGGTATATATGTTACCTATATTACTAGATTTTCATTTAGTTTATGATCACTTCCCATTTATTATAGGAATGGGTAATTTATTTATATTGATTTTTGGTCTCCTATTATAGAAATGTTGTACCATAATTGAATTCCTTGTATATATAAAACATCTTGTATTAATTCCACTCATTGTATAACCATTCATCATTTGAAATATTTTAGTAATGGGGTTTTTTCTTCATTTAAAAATTGGGCTTGAATTCACACATTTATTGTGTTTTAAAATCTAAATAATAGTATAATTTAATATCTACAATCCATTGGGACATTTCACTTATAGAGTTAGAAAAATTACTCTACATTCTCATAGATTCAATATTTAAAAAATTTAGATCCTCTTGATGTTAAGTTTGTGGGAGGGAACATATTACCAGTAGATATTTTGAGAATAAAATCGATCCTCTTGATCATATTATCCTTAGCCATCATTTTTTCAGTCATCATTCCAAACATTGTTCCATATTTGTTTACATAATTTATCTACTCATCGAGTTGTGTTTTGGGAGGGATAATGCTCCATTTGGGATCTTTCTCTGAAGCTATTTTTCCCATATATTGTGTATAAGATCCCAAAATGGGTCAATTTGACGATTTATATTTTCATCTATTTTTAAAACATATTCATTCAAGGACACCTACTCTATCATCAACTTTTTATTCTCCTTAACAAATTGTACATGTCTTGTGTCAATTTTATCCTTATCAATCGTCATATTTTGAACATCTATTGAGTAAAGGATTTTCTAATGGGATGAATAAATAATATTTTCAACATTATAGGATATGTAATATAATTCATTATACATAGAGTTATTATATCCCCTTAGATACATGCCCAATTCAAGTCGTCTATTATTCATAATTTTCATCTTTTCACCCATAATATTTATACCTTTTATAAGAATCCATTGAAATTTATTCTCTACTATTATCATCATTTTCATCATATAAAAACAAATATATCTCCTATGATATGTATAAAAGATCCGTATTTGGGTTCCATTTAATATATTTATCATCAATGGATTCAATTTCAATAGGTTAATTATTATCTTTAGTTTATCCTGCATCATCATTGAATGAACTAATAGATTAATAGTAATATTGAATCATACAATTATCTCAGGAGATTATGGATTATTCTGTATGCACCATAATATTCCAAAAACTATTACATTACATGGAAGCCCTTTATGTTGTGCTAATTATTCATATTATCAAACATTCCCATTTCAAAATAATAATCTATGAGAAAGAAAGAAAAATAAATAAATACTATAATTAGAGAAATTCATAGATAAGTAAATCCATTAAATTAAACCTACTCTCTAATACCTATTTTTAGGCCTAGAAAATATCATTGGTGAGATAAACCCAGAGGGGGTGAATTAGGTTATGAGAAACATTATTATTAAAAACATAATCATTTTAACTATATGTTCCATCAATTATACTAAATACATAGTAAGTATAGTTTCAAATTATATTTCAATTTGGATAAAATTTTATTTCTCTCCCACATGAATTTTATTTTATAGGGTTTGATCAGGTGTTACATAATCCACTGTCACTAATTATATCTTTCTTCATTAAAATAATTTTTGTACATGACATGCAAAAAAATTTACATAGTTCAACCACACTAGGATAATCCATGAAACATAAAATCATATTTGTTTCAGCGTTCACACCATAACAAGGATGGTTAATATTTCAATAATGATATAGAATCAACACTCCTATTATTCCATCTCTTCTATGGATTTTAGCATATTATTTATAAATATTATATGGAAATGTTGATCAAATTACTAGATAACAATTTTATATGTCGTATTATTCACTTAATGTCATGAGTATATGGAAATGATGATATTTTTTCTATTTTCAGATCTCTGGAAAACAATATTTCTATAATTTTTTTGAATAACATATACTATATTTAAAACAGAATTATTTATCTATAACATTTATAATTTATCATATGTCGAGTCAAATGAATTAGTGGTTAAATATAAGGAAATATATGATTCCCATTATATAAATATAATCCTTTAATTTGATCATAGTAATATTATCAGTCATCATATTATACATTCTATTTTAGAAAAACAAAAATATAAATCCCAAAAAGAATTCGTACTTCCTAAATTAATGTTTCATAACTAATTCATAAATATAAATTGAACTCCATCTTCATGTAATGATTCTAATATAAAAATCATTCCACTAAGTTTTCATCATATCATAAATTTAATTCTCCATTGATCATGAGGAGTATTTTCAATCAATTTTGATTGAAAAACTAGGAATTGAGTAAATATTTTATTCATGGTGTGAACCTTCCAAATAATCATAGACCTAAAATTCAAGGGGTCCCATTTGAAACATGTTATCCACTATTTAAATCTTTTTTTAGTAATAGTGGTACAATATTCCTCCCCATGGTTTGAGCACCTCAAAATTTCTAGTGATATTGAAATATACCCACGTATAGTTAGGGTGTGTACATTCTTTTCAAGTAGTTATATAATACTGAACATATATATTTTCGTCTGGCTATCATCATCATGGTGTGAAAAAGTCTCCCCAGAATGACTAAATGAAAACCATTACAAAAAAAACCTTGATCTTCTTTCTACCTACAAAATATCAAAATGGGAATTAACCTTAAAAACTAGTCAGATGAATTTTATTACATTCTTTGACTATGTTAATGAATCATATGAATGACTCAAATAACCATTATATCTCCACACCTCACCACAAGATGAATCATAGACTTATTTTATATTATCTTTATGAACATAGAGTGATTGTATAAAACACATCAAAATTTCCACTAATAATTCTATTTTATACCCGTGTCAGTTGCATTTATATTTTATGTAGATAATCAACTCACTCGGTGAAACATTTTTTCACTCCATGATTCATCTCTGTCAATAAAGCATACTTTTTTGATTTATAGAAATATATTTATTTAGTATTTCACTATAAATATTAATCATGGACGGATATGCGATGTTACAACATGGTTTGTTTCTTTTGAAACATGTATTTGTTAACATATGTTTTAAAAAAATATCTTATTTGGAAATACACACTAAATCTCTTAGTAGTAAGTCCCAAAAAAATAATTACATGTGTTGAAAATAAATAAAACACAATAATTCCGAAACATGATAACAATATTTCAAAAAATATTCTTTTAAAAAACAAAACTAGATCTACTATAAGGAATAATATATGTCTATATATTTAGAATCCTTTTAAAAAACCTTCTATTTTAAGGGTGGATGATCAATATTAGATAGCCATGTAACTTAATAAACTATTTCTTATAGTAGTTTTGTGTATAATCAATTACACTGCTAATTGATTTTTTTTTTCTTATGGTGACATATTATTTATATAACAATAATAATAGTGTACCCATTTATTTATTTTCCACTTTCTATAATAAATTAATTTGTATGTTAGTATTTTATATTAATTACAATTTAAAATATAATAAATTATTTTTATTACTCTCCCAATAAATTTTCAAATCCCATCAATCCTCACCATTGGATTTAGAAAATCTCATATCATAGATATTATATTTTAAAGGATATATATTTTCCTTTTCATAACATTGAAAACATACATAAAAGTAATTCAATGGTATTTAAGTAGTCTTTACATACCCACTACATTTACTCAGACTTTCTTGGGTTTTTTGGTGGAATCCCCAGTCCTAAAATGTTAAACATTGATCTATTTTACACATTCCTCAAAATTATATTATGATTAATATATAATTCCCCCTTCATACCAATTTGGTTATGTTAACCCAATTCTATTAAAATATTTTCCCGGCTATGGAATTATAAAGACATTCACAATTGTTATGTTTTATCTTAGATGATATAATGTTTTTTATGACATAATATTTTTTAAGGTATTTTTTTTAACTTATACATAAATACTAATAATTTTTTTAATATTATTGTTAATTCTATATGTATTCTACATCATTAATCAAAAAAAAATTTATAAAATATTTAATGTAGAATATGTTATTTTATGACATATTAGCATTATTTTTATTTCATTTATAATATGTGATCTTGTTTAATCATTCAAATAACCATTCATTACATAAATTAGAAAATAAGTAAGTAATAAAAACTTATATAAACTTGTGATACGATCATTATCATTAAATCCTCTTATTATATTATAATGCCATGATAAACTGGCCATGGCCTTATGGGAAATAACTCAATGAGCTGGTTATTTTCTCAAGTTGATGAATTCCAAAATTATATGTGTGTATCTATGGTTAGTTTCATTTTGGATTAGGTTCCAAAAAATATATTATCATTAGGAACTCCATAAAATACATATACCAACTAACACATATGTGAGGGGCACTACGGGTTTAGGGATATATACAATAATCATTAGACTTATTTTCCCTGATATGAAAAGGTTTTTAAGGAATGATACATGGATTATGATATTAAATTTTATAATATATTCATCTCAAAAGGAAATGAAATATATAGGTAAAAAATAAAAACTAGACACAAAAAAATATAGTTAATCTCTTATCAATCACAACATAAATATATAAAAAAACTAAATTTTCAGGAATTAAATTAAACTAGTTCATTTTATTGAGATATTTTTTTAAAATGAATAAATTAATACACATGTTAATGATTTATTTCGATGACATAATAATCTATTCAATCTATCCTTGATATACACAATGATTCAATCATTTATTATTTTAATGAATTCTCATAAATTTAATTTTTAATTGAAATGAATTATATATATATAATTTACTAATATGATCACACTAAGTATAATCCTATACAGTTCATGTTAAAATCTAGTATTTGATATATATAAAACCTATAATATAGAGGTGATATATACCTGAGAAATATGTTGAATTATATATAATGTGTAGTTTTGTGGGTAAATACACATAGTCTACATGGAGTTTATGACCACATTACATCCTATATGGTCATACAATTAACATTGAATGAAATTATTATAAAGTACATGACACATACTTGAAAATTACACATCGAGTAGTCTCCAAATTTACATGGATAATAATTATAAAGAATTAAGTTCCACATGGACCATAATAAATTAATCAGTGTGTACCATATAGAAAAATATATATGACATGGTGTGAATAGCATTCTACACCCTGTGTAGTTCGGTGTTTCTTTAATTATCCACTTGTTGAATCACTTGAAATGTCTATATCCAATTGAAAATTGAATAATTTAAAATGAGTTACATTGTTTTTAAAACCAATAATATTATGTGTTGATTATCTATCACCGAAAATATGACATGCATAAAATCAAAGCATGTAACTTGCATGTGTTGTCACATGTTACACTGACTATATATCTAATTAAATGCTATGTAATTAGCTTTTTACCAGATCACATTGTTTATAATCAATATACTATGTTTAATTAAACAGTATAGGTGACCATACAAAATTACATGGTTTTTATGGAGTAAAAACCATGTAAGGTTATGTTTAAGGTTGAAAAGTTACACGACATGTAATCCCTACCAAGCCACATTCAAATATAGTAATCAATAAACTATATATAATGACACTTCCTACCAATCTCCACAACGTTCCATGATTGAATTAGCTCACCAACATTGTTGGTCACTAATGGTAAATGACATATAAATTATCATTAAACACCATATATTCATTTCATGAAGCCATAAATTTTTTTAGCATTATAAAATATATTTTTTTGTTCATCATCTATCCATAGCATTTTCATGGTAATATGAATTTAATCTAACATGTTATCATATAGTAATGATTATAAATAATAACATGGAAATTAAATCAAATAAATAAATATATAAAATTCATTAAAAATAAAAAGTCAATACAAATCAATATGTGTCCTCATTGATTCCACCTAATGGTTTAGGATCTCAAAAACAATAGTTGGGTTAATGTCCAATAATTTATTTCCAATAGTTTCAAAAGATATTATTCAAATAAGGTTATAATTATGTGTTTTCAATTCAAATACCGTTCTTTCTATTTCATTTCTGTGGTTGATAATTTAAATTAAGATTCATTTATATTTTTAACACATGATCCATAAATCTCTAAAAAATTCTCTTGGTATTCTGAGTGATTGAGTAGATAAACTAACTTCTTCAAATCATTCACAATTTATTATAATAAAAATTTTTCTTTTCTCCCATATTACAGAGAGGGAGGGAAGATAATATCATTTTTATGTGTTAGTACACTTTCCTATCTCTCACCATTGTGAACAAAAACAAATATAGTACAAATATTAATCTGACTATATACCAAGTGTTAATCCATGATAATTATTCTAAGTTGATTTATAAAATATT
Source organism: Viscum album (assembly GCA_963277665.1). NCBI lineage: Eukaryota > Viridiplantae > Streptophyta > Magnoliopsida > Santalales > Viscaceae > Viscum > Viscum album. The sequence continues at coordinate 31,375,219 of OY728140.1, read as the reverse complement.
ATTTGTAATATCACCCCATGACTAAAAAAGATAAAATTATTATATATCATTGTATAAGTGAAAATTTAAATATTATATTTGAAATAAATAAATAAAATTTAATTTAAATGATATTAAATATATTATATTAGTTTATTTGGACCTTTAAATTATCTTGAGAATCCACCCCTAAATATATCGAACCTTGAATAATAATACTTTTTTAAAAATATATATATAATTCCATAAAAAAATTAATTTATTAAATTCAAGAAATATTTTTATTTTAATATCTACGTATCTAAATAAATATTTATAACAAAATATTCACTAAACTGGAGAATGAAAAGGTATTTATTTATTAATTTATGAATAGAAAATAACATATAATATTCAACTCACCTATTCTAAACATGAATATTTGATGATTGACTTTATTTTATCATTGATACATGAATAATCATTCAAGAAAATGTGAATATTATTTATTCTTCTTGTTAAAATATGACAAAAAATCATGATACTCTATATACACATATTGTTTGACCCTATAGAATTCATTATTATAGGCATTAGTTGAACTTACATTAATTCAGAAATCAACATCTAGAAACACATAAAGGTCCCCACAGAGAAATAAGGTAATGAAAAAATTAAAAAACATAATACTATGAATTATTATATGCAATGCAATCAATTGTCCTCAAATTATCATCATGATGAATGAATATTTCTGTCATCACCATATATGCATGAATTGTATTTCTTTAACTATTTTAAATTAATTCATCTATAAAATTCAAGGGATGTGTATTTTTCCAGACTATTCCATTTCAATTGAAGGACCAAAGATAAATTCTTCTATTAACTTGGATGGTTTATATTCATTGATAAATTGTCTAATTGGTTTTATGTCATGGATTATGCACACAGTTTATATAAAATGTTTTGAAAAATATTTTTTCCCAATTATTTTGTATATTTAAATTTAATGTAATCATGATATAAATAATAAAAAATTTATTTCTATGGACCCATACATTCACAAATTAGAATATTTAATTAGAGATAAAAATTTGGAATTTATTTTTGTAGGCCATTACTCATAACAATTAATAATGGAGGTTATAAATTTATATCTTAAGGATAAGTAGTCTATGATCCTTTTGAACCTTCATTGCCTGATAATAATAAATCATCCATATTTGATCAAACGAAATTTTTATCGAATAGAGTACTTATTGTTTTATGAATATTGTCCTTATTGTTTAGGTTTTCATTGTAGGAAAGAAAATCAAACAATAAATGTGAAAATAAATCTAATAAAATTATCATTTTAATGTTATGGAGAATAATAATAATCAAGTTGCATGATATTTGTTAATATTATATTAGTCAAAAAAAATTCAGATGGTTCAATGAAACTATTTCAAAATATGTGGTCATTGAGTAAACTTGTAACCGTCATCTATATTTATTTAATTATTGATGGAAGAAAATAAGGTGTTACACGTAAAAAATTAGACATGTAATAAATACAAATAATTTTTGAATAAAATAATAATATATTGATTCTATTGTGAAAATAGTTATTAATTTATCGATATTTATTTTTGGTATATAGTATATTTTGTACAATTATAATTACTATTAAATAATAATATATAAAAAATATTGAAAACATTCACGTATTTTGAGGTAATATAACTAAGTAACTAATAATAAAAATTAACAAATAACAATAAGAACTTAATGATTCATGGTGAACAAAAATGATTTAATTTATAAAATTTCCATTATTATATCTTATGTGTTTTTATTTAAAATATAATTTTATCACATTTTCAGCATAAAATTTAATGTTTTTTTCTATATATGCATAAAAATGAATTAACATTCATCTAATGCTTAGTACCTGATATTGAATAAAAATAAACTAACATTTATACTAAAAATACAGTTCCCTAAAAATAAAGTTTTATGTATTTTGTTTTTCTTATTCAATAATATTTTTCATCAATTTTTGAAATTTAATTTAATTTAATTGATATTATTTTTAAATATGTTCATTGAAACTTGGTAATAGGTTCAATTATATTTTTTAGGAAAAATAAAGTTACAGAGTTAAAAATTATATTGTTATGATAAGTGTGAAATGCGGTGAAAGGGTTTGAATTAAGGGTCAAATTCTTGAAATAGCAGTAAACATATGTACCATGTGTCTAAATGATGGGATTTTAATTATATTTACATTTTTCCAATTTGGGCTACTTGACATGTAAAAGAAAAACCTTACACCATAAGAAAATAGAATTTTTCCATTTTTCATCAATATCCTCTTAAATCCCTACAAATATTTTCCCTAGTATATCCTTATAATGTGTTTCATAGCCTCATTTTAAAACAAGGAGGCCTAAATCCTTCAGTATAATAGAAACCAATATTGATAAGGACAAAATTTTTCTATGTATCTTGTTCTTTGTCATCATTATCAATTACATTCCCATCTCCACTATTTCTATATCTCATCCACTACAATAATGTTATTATATTAATATCAGTATGATTATTTAAATATTATATCACAATAATATAACATTTTTACTCTTTCTCATTCTTTAGTATTTCATGTTCATGTTTAGGAATGTTCAACCACCTGTATGATTAAGTTTATATCATCTCCAATTTCTCTAATAAAAATTATTTTGGATATATTAATACTTGTAATATGTGAAATTTATGAATTGATTTTGTTAATAATAATATTCAGTAAAGAATATAAAAATTAATTTTCATTATTATGTAAATTTCTGCCATTGTTAAATTAACATAAACATGATCACCACATATTCCATTCTCACTAACTATACTCATACCATCAACAAAAGGAACACGGGAATGCCTACACCGTTAATAAATAATGATTTTGGTCCCCTGATTAGTCTTTGGATGATGTAAAATTATCCCAAAAAGATAATTGACATAACCATGAGGAAGTTGATATAAAAAAAATCAAAATTACAAAAAAAAAATTGGTATATACCACAACCCACACCTAATTTGAACCCCTCATATTAAAATAGTGGATATTATATTGACCATCGAGGAACACCCACAATTGGAACTTGTATGGAGACCATACCTAAGTTAATAAAATATAAAAATAGTTGTGATTACCCTCCTAAATCTCATGAACATGACATCAAAATTACCAACATGAAACCTTCTATAAGAAACTATATGTATAAAATAATACCAATATTTTAAAAATCATGTCACTATCAAAAAAATAAAATCTATTAAGAAAACATACCAAAACACTACTATGGAATAAAAACCATAGCTTCATTTACCTTTAAACTTGATATATCAAACATGATAACTAAATCATTCACAAATAACTTAAAAGGAGTTTGATATATATAAAGGTGAGAATACATGTATACTTAATATGATAGTTCTCAATACTAATCATGATAATTTGATTGTATCATAAAATATATCTATTGAATAATCAATTGTACCAACAAGAACAAACACAGGTTCAACAACCACCAAGAATCATCGACGATCATTACCATGATATCAAAACTAATATAATGAAATAATATAAGAAAACTAAAATAATAGGTTCATCACAAAACATCCCAATTTATTTTTAATTATTATTCCCCAATGAAAATTAGCTTCTGATTTTATCCATTATATATCCATATAACAACATAACCACAATTCACGCACCACATCACAACCATATAACCATATATCTAAATCCACATAAAAAATTACATCATTATTTCAACATATACAACATGTCATACCATATGCTTATGTCATAACACATTTCCATAATATTATGGTATAAGGAACATGAAGTAACTAAGTCACATTCACTCCCACATCCATGCATGACCCCTACCATGTATAATATTATAAATACCAAAAAGGGAATTCCATTAAAAAAATACACCACATTAGTCCATTATATCACACCTGATCATATCTATATTGAGTTTTCAATACCCATACTATGAATGAAGGGATAATGAGGATGTTGTAGTATCCTTCCATATACTTCGTCACCAATATATATATATTTTAAAACAAATAGAACCTAAAAAATTTAGGACAATTCAACTCTAGTGTGGAGATTGTGAAATGTCATTAAAATATATGTATAGTATATATATATAATCTTTCTCCCAAATGGTTCACATAAATTAAAAAATCTTAAGAAACACTATCAAACATGAAACATCAACAAGACAATAGAAGCCTCCACCATATCATAATGTAATCCGGACCCAACTAAACACAGGGCTCATCCAAGAATACATCTTTTATTTCTCATTATTTAACCTCATTTAATTGTTTCCAAATATATTTATTAACCACCAATATTACATTCATCAGTGCATTAACATTAGTAATTAATAAAAACCTATTATTTAGTGATAATACATTTTTTTGGTAAACATATGTTTAAAACATTTACATTTAATTAACATCCTCTAACATATTAAATTAATTCCCACATTCATTTACAATATTCACCATTTGAAACTATAAATTTAACACCACCAGACATCTTGAAAAAAAAGACACGACAATAAAGGGTGGAAAGCATAACTATTATCACGATGTCATCTCTTTTAAACACAACTGGCCCTATTATCGTACCTACATCAACAACTACGTCATCCCATGCAAATCGTAGAATCCTCCATTGTAGGATCGAAATAGTGATGTAGATGCTCAATATACAAGAGGGGGGGTGAATTGTACACTTTAAAAATTCTTTTGGAACTTTAAAAGTTAGTTATGAATAACTATGTTTTCCTTAAGCAAAGGAAAGGGCTATGTTTAACAAAGTTAAAGTTAAGAAAATTCACAACACCTCTAATACCAATTGAAAACCTGGAAAAAGATTCCGAAAGTAGGTTCCAGAAATATGGTTCCGGTAATTGAAACTTAACAAAAGATTACAATAAGAGATTCTACCTTAAAGCATATAGAATCTAAATGAAACAGAGTACAAGTAAGGAAGTATAAGAAAGTTATACATTCCTTATAATACAAAATGCAGGGGAATATAAACAAGTAGTAGAACTACTAGTAACAAGATATAAGTCTTTTAACCCAAAGAGAAGGGTATCCAACAACCTCAGATAAATGTCCCTTGATTTATACTTTCAAGCAAGTCTGTCTTACCCACACCAGGGTAAGCCCTCTATATGAAGATCGGAGTCTCTGTCTTGCTATCCCCGCAAGCCCTCAACATCAAGGTAGTTGGCAACCTCTGTCTTCCTCAGCAAGGAATCCCTCGAACTTCAAGGTAGTTGGAACCTCTGTCTTCCTATCCCCGGAAGACCTCGAATGTAATCACCAACATTCGGAGTCCCACGAAGCTTTGAGAGTTAATAAGAGCCTCTCTCTCTAGAAATCACTTCAAGCAGGTAATCACATGAATCGAAGATTAGTCAGCCTTTTAGCACAGAGCTCTTTCAAATGAGCTCTTATTTATAGTTAAGGTCGACTCCTTCTCCGACGGTCATATTTTCCTTAATGATCGGAGGGACCTGTACACATGTCACTTAGACAACGGTTTTTTTATAACAAAATAGACGACATCGTTTTATAACAAAACAAGTGAAACAAAATGTACGACATCGTTTTAAAATCTAACTCAAAAGTTCAGAATGAAAAATTATGAGTGAAGGTTATGAGTTTAAGGAAAATAATAAAGAGTAAACAAAATATAAAGACATAAGTGAAATGAAAGTTTGGAGTGAAGATTCGGAGTCTGAATAAATTAAGTGTGTATAAAACAAAGATGATCAGATTCTGTTTAATAGATGAATTCGGAATGAGAATTCGGAATGAGAATTCGTCATCAGAATTCGTAATGAGAATTATTTATCAGAATTTGTAATGAGATTTCTTCATCTGAATTCATAATGAGAATTCCTCATCAGAATCCGTAATGGGAATTACTCATTAGAATTTGTAGTGAGAATTCCTCATTAGAATTCGTAATGAGAATTCGTCATCAGAATTCATAATGAGAATTAATCATTAGAATTTGTATTGAGAATTCGTTATCGAACTTCATAAGAATTCGTATCCTGAATCAAGATTAAAACTGTATCCAGAATTTGGAATGAAACTTTTTCACTGTTCTCATTCTGGATTTCGGAGTGAAACTTTATCACAGTTCTTATCCAGAATTCGGATCCTAAAACAGAATACTTCATATCAAAATTTCAAGTAATTCCGAGAAAATAGAAATGAATCTGAATCTTATACTTAAGAAAAATCTAGATGAAAATATGATAATGACAGTTTTTCTTATAAAAGCGATTTTCCTTATAAAATCAATTTTCCTTAAGAAATAAATTTTCCTTATAAAAGAAATTTTCCTAAATATAAGGTGTTTGTGATTTTCAAAACAAGAAGGAATGGAAAAGTCATAAGGAAAACCGTATTGACTCAACAATCTCCCCCTTTTTGGAAAGCACAAACATCCTTACGAAAAAGAAATTCTAAGAAGAAAGAAAAACATTAAGGATTATCTCCCTTGGATTTAAGGAAATTGATGAATATGACTAACTCCCCCTTATGCTTTGAAACACTAAGGATCGTATTCTAGATTTCCGGAGTGACATTTCATTACGAATAAGAAAGTCTTCTTTAATGAAAACCTCCCCCTTAGATAAACTCTTATTAGAGTTAGTTTTCTTTCTCACCCTTTGTTAGGATTCTTTTTCCCTTTCATTAGAGATCTTTTCCTTCTCCCCCTTTGTGATTTTCAAATAGAATACAAGGGAATGGAAAATATAACAAAGTACCTGAAAGATTAGTAGTAACAATGAGCAAGCAGAAGTTTTCATTACGATTGAAAATTTCAACAACAAAAGAGTTAAATTACAACAAAAGATCGGATCTGTCTATTTGGGATCTTTTTCCTTTTCCATGAGACCCTTTAGAATGGTCTTTATCTTCTTTAGGTCCTTATGATCTTCTTCAGCTTTCTTCTCTAAGACCACTATTCTTGCAGATTGAGCTTCAATCTTTTCTGCCTGTGCTTGAAGCTTTTCTTCCTGAGCTTTGATCTTTTCTTCCTGATCCTTCATCCTTTCTTCAAACTCAATCTGATGATCCCTTTTAAACTTCCAGTTTTGAGAGACAGAATTTAGCTTCCCATTCAGATCTCTGACTTCTTGAATCCGAATGTTCTTTTCATCTGTCAGCTTCTCTTAAAAGGAAGAAGTCAGTTCATTTATCTTCCTGTCCTCAGTCTCAAAAGCATCTTTAACATTGTCTTGGAATTCATCAAATAACCTCATTTCTTCTACAGTCTTCCTCGACCAGTTTTTCATCCTCTTGCAAGATTTTCTATGGGAATCGTAGCCAACAAAGAAAGTTTTGAACTGAGCCACTATTTCAACACACTTGTCCATGACCATAGATACGGAGTCTGATTTCTGATTTAAAGCATGTTGGAGCATCTGAAATCTTGAGTCAATACTTGAGAAGGTCGGAATGGTTCCCACCAACTTCTTTAAAGACTGGACAACAAAGTCATGCCCCACCAAATATGACTTCGAATCTGAGACTCTGCTTGGATAATTTTCTTCTTCAATAAGGTCAAGCTTTCTCTTTGAATAACTACCAACTTCCTTCCTCTTCCTCACTTCTGAGCTTGGAGTATCAGCAAGAATTTGTTTTCCCTTGTATTTTTTCGGAATAGAATCCTACTCCGGAGTTCTATTCTCGCTATCAGAAACTTGGACAACAATATCTTCCTCATTAGGAACTTCCTGAAAACCAACCCCTACATTTTCCATCTAAGAAATATCATGTAAAAGTTGTTCTTCTTCACCATGATAAGTAACTTCTTCTTCTCCTTTCTCTTCTTCCATTGCTGTAGTAACTAGCTTTGAAGATTCAGCTTCTGAAGTTCGGAGTGATAATTGTTCCGAAGGTGTCCCTTTTTAATCATCTACTTGTTTTAACACATCTCCGGTTTCACCACTTCCTTCAGCAACATCTTCTTCTTGTTCCACTTGCTCAACTTTCTCACCTTGCTCAATAGGCTTAGCCACTGCCTCTTCCGGAGCAACAAACTCTCTTCATGGAGTCCCAGGTAGAGATTCTAATGAAAAATATCTCGGAACAGGAATATTGGAAGAAACCATCTCATTGAACTTTAACAAATCCTGAGCTACCTCAGCTTCATACATCTTCTTCTTGAGATTCTTTTCTTTTTCTTGTTTTTCTAGCTCATCCGCACTTTTCTCCTTCAAGGCCTTAGCCTATGTAGGGTCCAAGACAAACTAAGGCTCCCCTTGCACTATCTTCTCTTTAATCTACCTCCATTTAGCAACTACCTCATCTGGGTAAGCTTTCTTCTTCGGTTTTGGAGGTGCGGAATGAACTTCCTTAGACTCGGGATTCTCTGCTTCTACTTCCACTTCTTTCAGCTATTTCTTCCTTACTGGCTTAGAGGATTCCGGATCAGCAACATTCGGAACTGCTTCTCCTTGAGCAGGTAGATCAATAAACTGTCCAGACTCCTTGTCAAAAGCTACATCCATTCTCTTAAGAGTACCATCTCTCACCAGCATAATCTTGCAAACTCTTGGCTTAGACTTGCAAACCTCCTTGAAAGACTCAAGGCACCGAACTATCAACTTGGAGAGGATTGATGGATACATAATAATATGAGCTCTCAGATTTCCTTTCTTCAAATTCTCAAGAGTGATAAGAATGTGCTTCATCAAGTTAAATTTCCTCAGAATTATCAGAAAATCTAGGATGTAGATCTCACTCTTCTTCAAGCTTTCTTTTTCACCCTTCCTCGGTACGATAAGACCTTGTACCCATAACTCCAGAACCCGGAAATTTGTAGATAAACAAAAATCTTCGGAGCCTTTTCATCATCCAGTCTGAGAGTTTCTAAGGCTTTTTCATTGTCGAAGCTACCTTTTGAATCCGGCAACACATGAGATATGAATTCAGCTTCTCCTTCATTATTCATCCCTACAAAGCTGGCTGCCTTGGCATAAGAAAGCTTATAAGTATTACCATAAGACTTAAAAGACAATTTATCCTTTCCATCTTCATTAATAAAAGAAACTGTTTCATAGAATTCAACAAGTAAGTCTGAATACACTACATCTTGATTCCCAGGTTTTGACACCGCAACATCTTCCCAACCATTAAGCTTGATATTCTTGGAAATAAGAGAATCATACTTGTTGAAGAAATCCGGATGGACCAGCCTCTCTCTATATACTAACCACTTTGAAATCGGCTTGGAGGAATACATGTCTTGCGAAGCTACATCCACTGACATTCGGATCTGAATACCTCTGAGGAGTTCAGAACGGAGAAAGCTGATGTTTGGAACGGCCTTAAAACTGAGAGGCAGAGCTTCGGGATGCAAGAGCTTGAAAACCGATGTGGGACAATTATATGGGTCCCCTTTATATAGGCAATGAGATGACAGTTCAACTTCCATGATTGATCGAACGATTGTGATAAGCTGAGATCAGATCAGATGGTCGAAAACCAATTCTCTTGAATCCGATCTTTTGATGTTTTTATTAAAACACAGAATTAAGAAAACTATAATCCGAAAACAAAATATAAGAAAATTCCAGCAAGTAAAATATGACTATGAAAACTTGGATAAGGAAATCATACCTTCCGGATTGGCTTAGGAAGATTATTCGTATTTGGTAACATTCTTAAAAAAACTTTACAAAGAAAAATAAATTTAGTACGAAAAACTCAGTACGAAAAACAAACTCAATACGGAAAAATCAGTACGTAAATTTCATTACAAAATTTGAAAACGAAAGTCTTATTATGAAAGATTTGGAACGAAAATTCCGTTATGAAAATACCAATACGAAATTTTCCATTCCAGAAATTTTCAATACAAACACATTCATTCCAGAAGTATTCTGTATGAAAATGTCCATTTTGGAAAATTTTAGTTCCGGAAATTCCATTCCGGAAATGTAGTTCCGAAAAGTTTGAAAACAAATTTTGAAAAACATTGTTAATCTAACAATCAAATGTACTCCCCCTATGAAAAGGAATTTATTGTTGTAAGGAGACTTTTTCAACAGAAAGTTAATTAAGGAGGATTACCTTACGGTTATCATCCCTAAATTATGTTCAATGTATTAAAATCTATCAGAAGGCAAATATTTTGTGAATATATCAGCAAGTTGATCTTGTGTTCCGATAAACTGAATAATAATATCTCCTTTTAGTGTGTGATCTCTAAAAAAAGTGATGCCTAATATCTATGTGTTTTGCACGGGAGTGATGTTCAGGATTCTTACTGAGGGCAATGGAACTTGTGTTATCACACAAAATTTGAGTTTTAGTAAAACTCAAGCCATAGTCTGTGAGTGTGTGTTGCATCCACAACACTTGAGCACAACAACTTCCAGCTGCAACATATTCAGCTTCAGCAGTGGAGAGTGCTACAGAATATTGCTTCTTGCAGGACCAAGAAACTAATGAATCTCCAAAGAAATGACTAGTTCCGGATGTACTTTTTCTATCCATTCTACATCCACCAAAGTCAGCATCAGAAAAGCTTTTTAGGATAAAATCATTTCCATAAGTATAAAATAATCCTAGATCCATGGTTCCCTTAAGGTAGCGAAAAATTCTTTTTAGTACCTTTAAGTTAGATTCCTAAGGATTGGATTGATATCTTGCACATAATCATACTGAGAACATTAAGTCTGGTCGACTAGCTATTATGTATAGTATACTTCCTATCATACCTCTAAAAGATGTTTGATCAACTGGTTTCCCAGCTTCATCAAGATCTAAAGAGTTTGAGGTACCAATAGGAGTACTAATACTTTTAGTGTTGTCATAACCATACTTTTTAAGAAGATCTTTAATATACTTATGTTGAGATATGTAGGTTCATTCTGGTTTTTGAGAAATTTGAAAACCAAGGAAAAATGTTAACTCACCCATCATACTCATTTCAAACTTAGATTTCATTAGACTTGCAAAAGAGTCAGTCAAAGATTGCTGAGTTGATCCAAATATGATGTCATCAACATAAATTTGAACAATCAAACCATTTTTCTTATCTTTCTTTATAAAAAGGGTTGGTTCTGCATTTCCCTTAACATAGTTATTTTGAAGCAGAAATCCAGTCAGTCAATCATACCATGCTCGTGGGGCTTGTTTAAGGTCATACAGAGCTTTGGTAAGTCTATAAACATGATCAAGATGTTTTGTATCTTCAAAGCCAGGAGGTTGTTCAACAAAAACTTCCTCTTGAACATAACCATTAAGAAAAGAACATTTCACATCTATTTGGAAAAGTTTCAAATTAATGAATGCTGCAAAGGAAAGTAGAAAACAGATAGATTCAAGTCTAGCTACTGGAGCATAGGTTTCTTCATAGTCTATTCCCTCTTGCTGATTATAGCCTTTAGTAACAAGTCTAGCTTTATTTCTAACAATGATTCCATTTTCATCACATTTATTTCTGAAGACCCATTTTGCTCCAATAACAGAAGTTTCCTTAGGTCTTTCAACTAAGGTCCATACTTTATTCCTTTCGAATTCATTTAGTTCATCTTGCATTGCTTTGATCCAATCATCATCACCTAGAGCTTCATCAGTGCTTTTTGGTTCTAATTGGGAAAGAAATGCTAGATGTTCTACTTCATTTCTTAAGGAACTTCTAGTCCTTACAGGTTGATTTACATCACCAAAGATACTATCACTGGGATGATTCTTAAGAAACACCTGATTTGGGTTTTGTAAAACCTGTTCATCAACATAGGGTAGAAAATCTTCTGGGGTAAATGTTTCAGAAGTATCTTCTAGAACATTATCCTTATCAGAAGGTTCTTCTATCAAAGGTTGATAATCAGTTTTTGAAAACACATCTGAGGATGTAGGTTGAGGTGGTTTAAAAACAAAAGGATCTGACTCATCAAATTTTACATGTACTGTTTCTTCAACAGTACATGTATTTTTATTAAAAACTCTATAAGCCTTAGATGTTGTGGAATAACCTAAGAAAATTCCATCATCAGATTTTGGTGCGAATTTATGTAAGTTATCTTTAGTATACAAAATGAATACTTTTCAACCAAAAACCTTGATGTAGGATAGTCTTGGTTTCTACCATTCCATAACTCATAAAGAGTTTTATTAAGAAAAGGTCTAATCAAAACTCGATTTATAGTATAGCAAGCAGTACTTACAGCTTCAGCCAAGAAATGTCTAGCTATAGAATATTCACTCAACATGGTTCTAGTTATCTCTTGAAGAATTCTATTTCTTCTTTCAACTACACCATTCTGTTGAGGAGTTCTAGGTGCTGAAAAATAGTGATTAATACCTTTTTTACTACAAAAAGTTTCAAAATCAGAATTTTGAAATTCTCCCCCATGATCACTGTGAATAGTTTTCAAAGGAATGTTTTTCTCATTTTTAACATGAGCTATAAAACTTTTTAAATACAAAAAAGCTTCATACTTATTTGCTAGAAAATAGACCCAAGTAAATCTAGTGTAATCATCAACTAGAACAAACACATAGTATTTACCTCCAATACTTCCAGTTTGTGTTGGACCAAAAAGATCCATGTGCACTAACTGTAATGCATTGGTTGTTGAGACTTCACCGATTGATTTAAAACTAGATTTATGTTGCTTACCAAACTGATAAGGATCACAAACTTTAGAAGAATCAAATCTAAGCTCTGGTAGATCCTTAACTAGTTTCTTCTTAGAGAGTTTACATAGGTTCCTAAGGTTACAGTAACCTAGTCTTCTATGCCATAACTAGGAATGATCTTCCATTGCACTAAGGAAAGGTAAATATTTTCTTCTAAGATCTTCTAAGTTTAAGTTGTAAACATTCTCTTGCCTATTGGATGAGAGAATGAATTATTCCTTGGAATTGTGAACTAAGCACTTATCATTCCTAAAATTCACAAGGTAACCTTCATCACATAACTGACTTATGCTAATGAGGTTTTTCTTAAGACCCTTAACAAAAAAACATTTGAAATCAAGGTTTTACCAAGAAGAAAAATATTACCAATACCAACAATCTCACCCTTAGCATTATCTCTGAAAGTTACCTTTCCTCCTTTCGTTTTGATAATCTTTTCAAAATAGATTTTGTTACCAGTCATGTGCCAGGAACATCCACTATCCATGTACCATGTATTGTTGCTGGTACTCTCTTTATTTTCCTGAAATCAAGAAGAAAATTAGACTTTCGGAATCCAAACTTGTTTGGATCCGAGATTTCCAGACAATAAAATTTTAGGTACCCACATCTTCTTATAAAAGTAAGCTTTGTGAAATCCGAGATATTGGGTTTTCTTTAAGGAACAATTCTTTTCCCAGTGACCACCACATTGACATTTAGTAAAAAATGGGGCACTTCGAGGAACAAAATAATTGTTACTAAAAATTGGTTTTTCATGGGTATAACCAAATCATGATTTATTTCTTAAAGGTCGTATTTGGGAATACATCTTATCAAAATTTTCCTTACCATGGGTAAAGTTTGATAAACACTTCTTTAAGGAAAAAATTTCGGACTTGAGTTTTATAACCATGTTTTTATCCTCAAAATCATTAGTTTTAGAACTAGATCTAAGCTCGAAATCATTTTTCATAGAAATTACTTTTTCTAATTCTTTAGAAAGTTTGTTCTTCTCAGAACTTACTTCCTTAAGATTTTTTGAAATACTTTCAAAATCCTCATTTTTCTTATCAAGATCATTAGAAAGATCTGATATTTCTTTTGTAAGAATAGAATTCCTAGAGTTTGCTTTATCATGTTTTTTATTGAGTTTGGAATTCTCAATTTCAAGAAGTTTAGCAAACCTAGAGACTTCTTCATAAGTAGGTAAAGTATTTTCTTCATCAGAAGAAGATTCTTCATCAGAAGTGTTATAATACTTACTATCATTGGAATTTAATGAAACATTGGTCATTGATTCAGCATTTCATACCTTAGCCATAAAACAATGATTATCAATAGGTAATCTGGCTAAAATATCAAGATTCTTCTGTCCTGAAGATTCATAATTAGAAGATTCATCTGAAGAGTCACCACCACTGGCACTCCAGGTGTCATTAGCTTTCAGAACATTCTTAGCTTTTGATTTATAATACTTCTTTTTGTTCTTGTCTGAATGTCTTTCTTTCCTTTCTTTCTTTTTAAGAAAAGGGCAATCTGGTCTAATATGTCCAGCTCTTTTGCATTCATAGCAAGTATCTTCTCCATCTTTCTTATCTTTCCTTTCCTCTTTCTTATACTTAGATTGAAAATTTCTCTGGCCAGCTATCTTGTTCATCCTTCGAGCAAGATTTTCTAGTTCATTTTTTGAGACTTCACTCTCACTAGATTCGGATTGGAAAATAACTTTCTTAGACTTGGATCTGGTTACTCTCTCAGGAGTCCTAGATTTCATCTGATTTGAGGTTGTTGTAAAAGAAACAGTACCATTTCTATTCTTCTTCTTGATGTTGTAAGCATCTCTCTTCATTCTTGTTTCATGTTGTAGAAGAGTTCCAAATATCTCATCAAGTGTAATTTTAGTGAACTTCTTGTTCTCATCTATAGTTATTCTCTTGGACTCCCACTAATTGTGCATAATATCAATTATCTTATCCACAAGAGATTCATCATCTAGAAATTTCTCTCCCATAGATTGTAAGCTGTTAAAAATGGTCATAAATCTCTGTTGAACTTTACAGATTGGTTCACCATAAGGAAAGTTGAAGCCATGATATTCAGCTCTAAGCATAGCTCTTCTAGTCTCAATCACCTTAGAAGTTCCAAAGTGTGTAACCTCTAACATATTCCAGATACAGTTAGCTGCTTCACATGAAGAAATTTGGATATATATATTTCTAGTCATTGAACACAGTAAAGTATTGCGTACCTTATAATTGAGTTGATATTATTTCTTTTCCTGATTAGTTAAAGTTCTAACTTCCTTGTCAGGAATTTTATAATCACCAATAAGAATAACAAAGTTATCTACTCCAGTATTGATAACAAAAGTCTTCATGCGATCTCTCCAGTATTCATAATCATTACCATCAATGATTTGTGGTCTTGTAGGATTTAGATTATCAATTGAACCGAAATTGACTCCTATCATACTAGAAACCTTCAGCACACAAACTTGTTAGTAGCAAAAATCCGTGATAACAATGTTCGGAATAGAAACTTTCGGAATGAAAAAAAATATCGAATGATAATGTTCGGAATGGGAAAAGTTAAGAATGGGAAAAGTAAGCAAGATAAACTTGTATGTGAGTACAAGTATTTCAGAGACCTGCTCTGATACCAATTGTAGGATTGGTATAGAGTATGAGGTTTCTAACCTCTGATACCAATTGTAGGATCGAAATAGTGATGTAGATTCTCAATATACAAGAGGAAGTTTGAATTGTACACTTTAAAAATTCCTTTGGAACTTTTAAAGTTAGTTATGAATAACTATGTTTTCCTTAAGAAAAGGAAAGGGCTATGTTTAACAAAGTTAAACTTATGAAAATTCACAACACCTCTAATACCAAATGAAAACATGGAAAAATATTCCGAAATTAGGTTCCGGAAATATGGTTCCGGATATTGAAATTTAACAAAATATTACAATATGAGATTCTACCTTAAAGCGTATAGAATCTAAATGAAACAGAGTACAAGTAAAGAAGTATAATAAATTTATACATTCCTTATAATACAAAATGCAGTGGAATATAAACAAGTAGTAGAACTACTAGTAACTAGATATAAGCCTTTTAACCAAAAGAGAATGGTATCCAACAACCTTGGATAAAGGTCCCTTGATTTATACTTTCAAGCAAGTCTGTCTTACCCACACCAGGGTAAGCCCTCAATATGAAGATCGGAGTCTCTGTCTTGCTATCCCCGCAAGCCCTCAACTTCAAGGTAGTTGGCAACCTCTGTCTTCCTCAGCAAGGAAGCCCTCAAACTTCAAGGTAGTCGGCACCTCTGTCTTCTTATCCCCAGAAGCCCTCAAATGTAATCACCAACATTCGGAGTCGCACTAAGTTTTGAGAGTTAATAAGAGCCTCTATCTCTAGAAATCACTTCAAGCATGTAATCACATGAATCGAAGATCAGTCAGCCTTTTAGCACAGAGCTCTTTCAAATGAGATCCAATTTATAGGTAAGGTCGGCTCCTTCTCCAACGGTCATATTTTCCTTAAAGATCAGAGGAACCTGTACACAAAAACGGTTAGTTTATAACAAAATAGATGACATCGTTTTATAACAAAACAAGTGAAACAGAATGTACGACATCGTTTTAAAATCTAACTCAAAATTTCAGAATGAAAAATTCGGAGTGAAGGTTCGAAGTTTAAGGAAAATAATAAAGAGTAGAAAAAATATAAAGACAAAAGTGAAATGAAAGTTCGGAGTGAAGATTCGGAGTCTGAATAAATTCAGAGTTTATAAAACAAAGATGATCAGATTCTGTTTAATAGATGAATTCGGAATGAGAATTCGTCATCAGAATTCATAATGAGAATTCTTTATCAGAATTCGTAATGAGATTTCTTCATCAGAATTCGTAATGAGAATTCCTCATCAGAATTCGTAATGGGAATTACTCATCAGAATTCGTAGTGAGAATTCCTCATTAGAATTCGTAATGAGAATTCGTCATCAGAATTATTAATGAGAATTAATCATTAGAATTCGTATTGAGAATTCGTTATCGAACTTCATAAGAATTCGTATCCTGAATCTGGATTAATACTGTATCCGGAATTCAGAATGAATCTTTTTCACAGTTCTCATTCTAGATTTCTGAGTGAAACTTTATCACAGTTCTTATCCAGAATTCAGATCCTAAAATAGAATACTTCATATCAAAGTTTCAAGTAATTCCGAGAAAATAGAAATGAAACTGTATCTTATACTTAAGAAAATTATAGATGAAAATATAAAAAGGATAGTTTTTCTTATAAAAGCGATTTTCCTTATAAAAGCAATTTTCCTTAAGAAAGCAATTTTCCTTATAAAAGCAATTTTCCTAAAGATAAGGTGTTTGTGATTTTCAAAACAAGAAGGAATGGAAAAGTCATAAGGAAAACCTTATTGACTCAACATCCATAACAATTTCTACATCATTCATGGTAACATCCCTAAAAAACTACAACATATATCTAGGATTTGTACCACAACAATCACATCACTAGAACATGGGAAAAATCCATTACCCTTTTCTCCAAGTTGATTTATTTCAATAATTGAATGATTCATCCTTTTATATATTGTGATTTGAACAGACAAATAATTGAAATAAAACTATATAAATTAAAGAAAGACATCCCAACAAAAACATTCTGCAAAAAAATATTAGTAAGAATGAAGGTATATCTATTAAAATAGGTGATAAAATCCCCATTAATATTAAATTTCATTATATAAAATTCATTATATATATTTGGTAAATTAGGAATATTCATCGATATAAAACATTTAACTTCATGTTCCATAATTAAAAAAAATAAAATGAAGAAGAGTTCCCAAATCCCCGATATCTATTGAAGTGGTACAATCATTGCACATCATAGGGGGGAGAGATGATCACAAGGCCCGATTCCTGTAATTGGAGCCTAGAAAACATATAACTAATTTTAAGAAAAATAAATATAGATATATATTATAGAATATTATATTGGAATTTAAGAATAATTGGGTTACATATACTTTATGATAACAAATAATTAATCTCTTAATGATGATAACCAATACAATGAAAAATGACATAGCTGGATCTAGGAAAATTACACTGGAGTTATCCAAGGGTTTAGATTATAAAATTAAATTTAATGAGATCCAGGGGTTCCCAAAAATTTGAACCCAATATAGAAATACGAAAGGACATCAAAAAAAGGAAAGTTCCATGATCAAATGGTTGGTGTTTTTATATAAATAATGATACAATAAGGGATGAAATGCAGCAATGGTTCCAAATCAAGATTCCATCTAGAAGACATATGGTAAATCCATTATATACTCTTTCATATAATGAATATTGAAAACCAGCGATGATATGACAATTTAAGGGAAACATTTAGACAATATAGAATGTTTTAATGGTTCCCGTATTGGTAGAACCAAGGAACTAGACCTTTATCTCCATTTTGTAACTGGTACACATTACCAAAAAAACCCCAAAATTCACAGATCCACAAAACCATCCACTCAAGTAACAATATAGTAGATCTGGAACTATGGAATAATGTACCATATAATAGAAGAGACAATAAATTTAGTATCAAATACATACCAGAAAAAACTCATGAAATAAGGTAAAATGAAACATGAAAGGACAATAAAAAAGAAAACAGTCATGGATCCATTTCAAAGTGTTTATAACCATTCCATACGCCTTCGGTTTACATTTTTTTTTCAATCCCTTACAATAACCAATAAATATCAAAATACGATAACATAAGGTATACTAAAAATTGAAAAATATCAATTTAGATCTCTATCCACCTGATGAAGGTCAATGGCTTGGAAGAATAGTAATATCATCCATTGTAAAATATAGAAAACTTTATAACAAAAATAAATTTTTGATTTAATTCTCAAATCAGACTCTTCCATTATTTCTTAAAACCACCCCTATAAATATTCATGTTCAAAAAAATCATTATCCTATAAGGTTTTAGGTAATACTTTATATACCTCCGAATTTATTTTCATCATTGGTAATTAAAATCCACCCTGGAGGAAATCATTAACCACCAAACCCAAACTCTTCATAAGATATTCCTCTAAAACAGAAGAAAAACCATCACACAAACATGAACATAAATTATTTAATTAAAACCAAGGTCATAATAACATGTAATAAATCATTTAAATTCATATATTCAAGGGAAAATCACTTAAAATATATCCACTAAGGAATATACTCCCCTATAAATACAAGCTATATTAAAATAACAACTTCTCAACTATAGGAATGACTAAACCACTCACGGTACCTCCATCTAAATCACATGAATTTATATAGTCAATGGAATAAAAACTATAATATGATCAACACCCTTTAATTGTGAAACATATCTAAAGTACTACCATATCCCATGTAGAAAAACCTTAAGACTAAAAGTTGAGATAGATACCAATTAGACAAAATGAACAAAATATTAATGATTTATAGTAATGGGGTCTGTCTAAGAATGTACCTCAAATCTATCAATACATATTCCTAAATAATTCTAACCATAGAAAAACCCTATAAGAATATTGACTTACCACTATTGGAATCTCATGTCAATAAGTATACACTATTCACCATTCTAACAAAAATAGAAACCTTTCACTAAATAATTGTTAAACCGTTCATATGGGTGAAATGATTTTATAAAATTATTATTTTAAAATAATTCATTTCCACTATCCAAGAAATATAATTTTACAAAAATCCTTATTGTATTTTGTGAACCAAAAAACCACATTTTTACTCTCATGGATGATCAACATTTAGTTACGCACCCACTGAATCAATTATATTCATCCTATTTTTCAAAACCATTTTTAGAGGAATAGAAAGAGAGTATACCAAGGAAATACCATGAATGTAAATTTTAAATATTTTTTAGATGATACTTATTTTACAATGAATAAGGATATATACATAAGACAAACTCTCATACATTGAATCTAGACTTACATCATCTTAATCGACTACCCAATGAATCCTTATAATCCTTCTAAAAAGTCATCCACATTAGCCAAACCCATAGACCCCATAAATAATATGAATCATATTATAATGATTCTAAAAACCATTAAAATGGATGTATATTGACTCTCTAGACATGAGACATATCAAGATACTCAAAACGTAGGCTTGAAGCTATACTAAAGATCTATAAGATAACCTAACTTTCCACTTATGCCAACCTTAAGGTCCACTACTCGAGGATTCATATTCATACTTACTAGGATTATAAAGAAACATACCATGGAGAAGATTAGCAAGATCCCTTACGTATCATCATGATTTCAAAAAAAATCATCATTATCCATCAATTCAAAATCTTTATATTGATTTCAAATGTTATATACTCACGTATTCATTTGATAAGTGGTCCAAAAAATCATCAATGATAATAAAAATTTCACATTACCACATGTAGTGTAATATCTTTTATAGATATCTTTGTGATAATTCTTGCACTCTTCCTTCTACCTTAATAGAAAAAATATTTAATGTAGAAGGTAACAAAATATTCTAAAAACCCTCTTTTGGTTCAACATTATTTTAATTAAACTATGTTATGGAAAATAATTAATGAAACCCTAATTCTTTAGAAACTAAAAACCAATATGGTCCCATATCTAATTAAAAAAACTCAAAATATTCTAAAAAATCCATAACCTTGATGAAGGTTCCTTTGTAGAGGAACTTTGGTATCTTTTTCCAGAAAACTATATACAACACATTAATCTATGTCTCTATATTATACTTCCCAATTGGGAGATCAGATATTTATTGAATAAACGTTTCATCAATCCAAAAATCAAAATAAATTTTTTTTAGTTTAATATTTTAACTAACACCCAAAAAATCAAATATAGATACCCAAAAAAGCACATATACTCATATACACTCAAATCACAAAGAAAATATATCATTTAGGTATGGATTTCATTATCTCTACAACACATCATCATTTTCACATCAGGAATAAAACTTCCTCATCAATCATAGTCCACACCCATGTAACCAAAACATAGTGAAACAACCCTCATTCTCAATATAGTAAATATTTACTATATAATAAATAAAATAATATTTATTAAGGAATGGATTTAATGAATGCCTTTTTAGTGAAAAAATATTTTTTAAATTAATACATTAAAACATGAATAAATGAGTCACAAAAGAAAAACATTAAATACGAAATATCCCCATGAAAACCACAACATTTTGTACATTTTAATTAATAAAAATGATTCTAAATGTTTAAAATAAAATCAATCAAAACCTAGTTTTTTATAAAAACATTTTCTTAAAATATACTCTACCCATTTAGAAAGAAATAATTTTTAAAATTAACATTGTATTTTTGAAAAAAAAAATCAACTAATTTTTGAATATATACTTCTAACATGAACATCACCAGAGAGAGAGTTATGAAGACATCAACAAACCCCACACCACATACAAGTAGTCAAGGGAAAATGAGTTCACTAAATCATATTTTCCGAATTTAAATATTTTATCTAGAAACATCTCACTGCCAATTTAGACATACTTAAATTCCCAATTTTCAATTAAATTCAAATTATCACACATAATAGGATTTTAATAGTTCATCGATCACTTGATTATAACATTAACATAATTTTACGATATCATGGTATATATAATCAATTTCAACATAAAAAACATAAAAACTAGAAATGTTGGATTATAAATGAAAATATTTAGAACATTTAATTTAGAAACAACTCATTTTATCCAATTCAAAAGTTACAGTGTTTTCCTAATATTTCAAAAATTCTTATGAATAAACCTTGGTGAAAACTAAAAATTTCACAAAAAAACATGATGTTAGGTTGTTAACAATAATAATGTTCTCATTCGTTATTTTCATTATCTGAATGTCATTACGTCATAGAGTTTCATGTTAAAATAAAATTATATTCCTTTATGAAACAAAATATCTTAAATTCAACTCTATATTAGTATAAAAATAGTAATCACGTATTTATACATAAATGTAAATAATAATTCATCCGACTACAATGATTAAGAAAACATAAACAAAATTTTGAAATATAAGAAGGAATAATAATAAAATATATGATAATCCATCTTCATATCTATAAAACTTTAACATAATACATCATCATAAATAAATAAATAATCTCAATAGAAAGGAATTTATGTAGATCTATTTTTTATGTTTGTCAATTTAGAACAATTTTAAATTCCCTAAATATCCTAATTTAATAAAAAGTGGATAAAATTATGATTCACTTACCTCTCTTATTCCCTTAACACGAAATAAAATTTATCATTCCTAGGGTTTTTATTAATCCTATGGTCCATATATAAAATCATAGGGGTCCAAAAATCATATTTCATATCTTTACCCATTTTTACCACCCATTCTATTTTTGATGGGTGATGCTTCCCTATCAGAACCATGAAATCATAACCAATTCCTCTATCCAATCACCATCTTTAATCTCAACCAAAATCACTAATTCCACGCTATCATGACTTGAAACCATTGGGAATAACTCCTAGGCCTACAGTGAAGATTAGAGTGACCCCCGAGTCCCACCTCAAATAGGCCCTCAGTTTCTAAATATTACTATGTGCATAAAAGATAAAAATGATTGGAATTACCCTCATAAATCATTGGAACATGTCAAAGAAACTACTAACAAACTCCAATATATATATATATATATATATATAATATATTTGAATGAATGAAATTTTCATATAAATATAATCTATAATTATGCAATAACAATAAAGTCATGTTACAATAACCATTTAGAAGCTCTAACATATATAATGAAATTACATAGATTGATAAATGAATACCTCCTCAAATCCTCGAACAAATTTTTATATAGAACATTGTTATCATTAATTTCTACTTTGTAATACTTTTTTCATGACATATTGGGAAAATATAAAAAAATCTTAACAACAATTTTGGTGAATAAATAAAAAAACCACCATTCACCTGCACTAGGATACGTACCACCAAACATAATTGAGGATTACTCACCATATATCAAATTAGGTAATGTAAAATAATATCTAAATAATAAAATCAATTTCTTTATATAACCAATTCCCCGCTCATTTTTCTCTCTCATGGCCCATATGGAATTTATTTTTCTTAAATCTATTTTATATCCACATAACAATATATTAGTGAATTAATTCATTTCATAATATCCAAAAAACCATGTATCCATATTCATATACCTCGACCATATAATCATCATCCAATATAAATTAATATATACCATATCCCAATATCGTATCATATATTTATCATTGTGGGGTTCCATGAACAAATATAAAATTGACATCATGGATTAATCCTTCCATGGATGACCCTACCATGTAATACCATATCAAATATTCATTGTTTTTTATAGTTAAAAACATAATAGATGTTGACACTTAATTGTAATGATAATTATAAACAAGTTTATCGATTACAATGTTTACCAAAACTAAATAGATAGTGGGTAAGAGAGTGTATTCATAGATCCCTCCCCTTATTTACTTTATAAATACATCTAATGTAAACAACCCATTATTAAATTATTTTAAAACAATTATCCACTTCTTAAAAAGTTTTATGGTATTTTTAGTTTAATGTTTTATAAATATTTCTAAAACATTACATTACATATAGAATTTTGAAAAATAGTTTCCATTTTTCCAGAAAATAGTTTTGTTAATGTATAGGCCCAAAGCTTGACGTACATGGAAATTACATTACTTTTGCGGAATAATTAATACATAACAAAAACAAACACACAAGGACCGTAATAGTTTAGTGTCTTTGGAAACTTGGAACGTAATCTTCTAATCGTTGTGAAAGATCTTCAACATCTCCCATAAAGATCTTCCACTTTTTGTATGCTTACCTAAAACCATTCTTTTAATCCTGGGGGAAAATAAAACATAAAAAGGGTGAGATCAAATGCTCGGTATGTGTAAGCATGGATAAAATAAAACATACCATATACATTTGAACTTAAAAACATGAACATAATGATTAAACATCCAAATCATGAGCAAAGACATAAATCATGGAAGTACAGAAGGCATAGATAATAACTGAAAATAAATCATGATAAAATAGCATGGGAATAAAACATGTAATTGTGGCATCCATTAATCACATTTAATGGTTTCCATAGTAGCCAAGGCATTGCTTCCAAGACCATCTGAGTGGACAAAGTCCCTTTGTGAATCGAGTTCAATCCTCGTTCCAGTTCTGTAATACTGAACTGGATTAACTTACCGTTCCATCCATGTCTATCTCATGAGATATAAATCATTACCCAATGCATTGGATGGAGATATATGTCACACCCATCTCATAATGAAATCCTTCTTACATGTGCCACAAAATAAACATACATTATTCATAAAAACCCAATAAATAAAATGGGTTTCATAAACATCATCCCATCATCACATAATCCATATAAAATAAATGGATATCATTTCATAATAAGAGAAGTAAAAACATGTAAATCATAGAGACATTATACTTGAAACATACACATATGAAATAATGTCATATTAGATGAAAAATGGTTTTGATAAAACACTTGAAATGAATTCTTGAGGAAAATATCCTTTTTTCTTCAAAATCATTTTCTTTTCACAAAATGTCATGCAATTTTAAAATAAAAGGATTTTGTTGAAAATAGTCATGAAATATTTTGTAGGATGCTTCATGAAAATAAGGCTTTATGAAACTGTAAAAAAAAATCCTTTCATGTCGTATAAGTTAAAAAACATTCTTCTCATAATTTTTCCAAAAAAGTCAAAAATTACCTCGTAAAAGAATGATTCCATACATACCATGTAGTAAAAGTCAAAAGTGGGTAAAAAGGACTTTAAACATACATGAATAAAATTTTATAAAACATGGACATGGATGATAGCAACAACCCCAGTAAATACTTACGAATAAGCAATCTCGGATAAAAATGAGATTTGCAAAATTATCCCTTACCTTAGGTCTGATATGCTTCGTACGTATCCAAACCTCCTGTATAATGATTTAAATAATGTCATTGACATATTACAGAATCATATTCATTGTTATTATATCATATATGGTTCTCTTATGACTTTATATTACCCATTCTTTCGAAATTCATGTTAAAGTAGCGTTTTGGGTAAAATCGTTTCATTTGTCGTTCGTGTTTTAACTTGTGATTATTCATATGATTACTTATATCATGATTAATTACATCCAGAATGTAAAACATGATTTATATATAATATATATTCATAATATATATATATATAATGTATCGATAAATGGAAAGAAATACACCGTTCATGGAGACGGTAGGCCGTACGTACGCATGAACGCTGTTTTCGTTTCCTTATTGAATTGAATGGAATTAATTAGATGACATAAATATATATATATAAATAAATACAATAGCATTATTATGTCATATATTTCATTATTACTTATTCTATATACTTTATAATCATTCGTGAATGGGTATGATGGGGAGTGAATCTCATCGTGTCGTGGAGACGGTATTCCGTACGTACGCACGAGCGATGATATCATTCCCATGATCGTGGAATTGTATTAAAGTGTATGTATAATTTTACATAATAAATATCACTTTAAAATAATCATATATATTCATTACATTCACCATTATACCCATCCATGTAAGGTGGTGGTGGAAAATAGATTACACCACGGCGTGGAGACAGTATTCCGTACGTACGCATGCGCGGTGATTTTTTTTCCGTAGGATGGATAGATGGTGAAATAGGGTTGTTTCATATGTATAATAAAATATCAGCATATTTTTGATACTGATGTTATTACTTCATAATGAAACAACTAAATAAGAAGAAGTGGAAGAAGAAATAATGTTGAAGGAATCGGTAACATACATTACCTCTTTTTTGAAGCGCCTCTTTGAAACCTACTCTTAGGGCACTAAACTTGGTCTTTGAAGAAGACCAGGACCTCTAGGATGTTTCTAGGGAAGTGGAGAAGATAATTCGGCTGGGTTTGGCCGAGCATGAAGGATCAATGTTGTGTGAAGAAGAGAGGGAGGAGGTGCCCTTTTATAAGGGAGGAGAGGGGCACCTTTGAAAATATAAGAAATATTAGTTTATATTAAATCCCAAACCCACATAAAAACATCCAAAATGACCCATATCCGAAGCTTAGATGAGCTAGAATTTTAATACCATCAACCAATAAAATTTATACATGATAGTAATTATTTTTAAACATTATCAACTTGATTTATCCTTATTTAATCAATTTAATTTTATTTGTGGTAATAACATTTTAAATTTTAAATTATCACAAATAATTACTTATGTTTTGTGAATTGTCCATAATTGGATACGTTATAAAATTTTAGACCATATAAATATAAATTTATAAGTTTATAAATATTTTTTTGATTTTTAAACAATTTTATAATATGTTATTTTTATAAAATAACAATAGTGTCAATTTTGACAATATTCATTAACTTAAATTTAAATAATATATATACAGAAGATATGTTTGAACTAAAATCTTTAATAGATTACTAAAATGTCATATGTATCTAAAAAATTAGTGTATCACATTAAATAGTTCATATAATATTTATTTTATTATTTTTAAAACCATTTATTTGGTTTATCTCTTAATAAAATAATTACTACAACATTTTTGTATAATTATTAAATATACTTATTTGTTGCATAAAAATTAAAATTATCATCCTATGATGAAGATAAATCCATTACCTTTAATAATAATACTTTTACTCGAATTTATCATCTTAAAATCACAATATTTAAATTATTATATTTATTAAATTCTGAAGGTGACAACTTTGGCATCATTTAAAATAAAATAATATAAGTGTCATAATCGCCTTAATAAGAATCAAAATGGTCAAAAATTCGTCCAATGGATGATTAGGGTTTATATATACACTAATAATAAGTTTTGTACAGATTTGTGGGCCTTTTGATATGTATTAATATTTCAATAAAAACTATATTATTGATTTTTCACTAAATAAATAATTTCTGCATCATTAATGTATAAGATAATAAGGTAATTAAATAACTCTAAAAAATTACAAATATATTACCATGACAAAAAAACATTTTATATTTAAATTGAGTATTTATAACCGAATTTATATTCTATATAAACTTATATTAAATATACTTTAATTATTAAAGTTGAGTGAGACATATTTCACTTTCCTTTAAATTAAATAAATTAAAGCTCTTAATCACCTCCAAGTGGGTTCTAATGGATTACATTTTGACCCAAATATAACTTAGGACAAATTATAATCATCCAATTGTGTTAATATAAGTATTAGGATAATTATATAATATTATATTTACCCTTAATTACCCAATTTACCTTTTACTATGGTAAATAAAAGTTACCGTTGTAACTATTCATAAAGCCCAAAAATAAAAATTAGTCTATTAATATAATTTAGACCCACTGATGCCAAATATGGAATCAATTTTTCCAAATTCAATACACAGAAGTTGGAGAAATTAAATTAAAATTAATCCTGTTGTCGAAAGAAAACGAGGTTTTGTTTAAAACATTGCAAAAGATTGAATTTATTTAACCTATGAATTCAATGTAAAATCAAGGATAATGACATAAATTATATAAAATGGTAAAAATATATACTATTTATACTCTTAAACCATTAAAAATTATAATGTAATCACATAAGTTATTATGATGAAAAAAGTTGTTTTTAATTAAAATATAGCGTGTTTTTACTATTCATTAAAATATAAAAGTTATCCGAATAATATGGAAAAATTATCCAAGGTAAAATTTTATATCCTGATTCCAAATAATAATTGTATTTTGTAAAATTGAACTTATAAACATGTCAAAAACTAGATTTAAAGTGGGTGCGCCATTAAAAGGCGACAAAACTGCATTTTCTGAAAAATACTTATTTTACCCGAAAATTTTATTTTGTTCTTATACCATTTTCTAGAAAATGTGTAAGATGAATAATAATGTTATAAAATTAAAAATTTAGTTAATACTATTCATAATGGCTAGTTCATAATAATATTATAATAATATATCGTTGTTCAGTAAAACCCGGTATTGCGTACAACACATGCTATCAAGGAAGGTCGCAATTGCGTGTAATGCAAGCCAAGTCAGGGTTCCGTGTTGTGTAAAAATATTTTATTATTTCGTATAACAGAATCCAACCATATTTCATCTATACATTGAATATATATATTTATATACACTCAATGTTGCGTAGAATGATTATTATAAAATGAACTTGAAATTGTGTGTAACATAATCTAAGAATAGTGTTTTGTATACTTTAAGCTAATATAGTGTTGTGTATAGCACAAGATAATCTTGTTGTAGCATAAAACCCATGACATAAAATAAATTAAAAAGAATACTTATCATAAAATATCGGGTTGTTACATTCTACCCCCCTAAAATGAATTTCGCCCACGAAATTCGTCGGGGTTATAAATGGTTTACTACATGAAAGTTTCATTAATAGAAACCCACATCATAAAAAGGAATACCAAAAAATGCCTTTAAAAACTAAAGTATGAAACATAACGGTTACCCAAATTAACTCATCACTGGGTTTCCACGTATGAGAACATAGGTGGAAATATGGATATGGAATAAAAATCTAACCATCATGTTATGATGGAGAGTGGTAGAGAACATTTATATGAAAAAGCCGTCAATCACAAATCCATATATTTGTGATGATCTAAGGTACCATCTAATTAATCGGATATATGAGCACTAGGACAACATTTTTGGTTTTCAATATCATTTCCCTAAAGTTGATAATTTTGAATTAGAAGAAATACTTGCTTGATTTTGGTACAATCTCACTGTTGTTCGTGCTTTGCACAATTTCCACTTCATCTCTTAAAGAAATGAAGTTGAATTTGTTATTCATGAAGAGTTAGTAGATCATGTGATAGAATGATGGGTCATTCCATCTGTTTCAAGAAAAAGTTATCAAATATACATAAGTCAATCTATGGTGAGGTTAATCATATACGATTCCAAAAATGAACTTGTACTTCATATATCATACCGTTTAATAAAATAAAACTAGTTTCTACTAACTAGGGACTTCCTGTAGGCTAGTGGTAGGTGATAAAGGCCAGTTGCACTTCGGTTGTGGGTTCGATTCCCACAGCCTTGTCCGACGCGATGGGCTGTCGCCCGTCCTGTAGGTTGTCATTTTTCTAAAACTACCTTACTATAATAATATCGAAAAAATTTCTATCCTTTAAAAATTCTGAGTTATGTCCAACATAATCCATTCCAATCTTTAGTATTATCTAAAATACTTCGGTCCAAGCTCATAGTATAAAGATAACAATTACTAGAAATGTTATCTACCAAGAATGTGAATACAAGCATTTATCCCACATATATCATAAGATATATCTTATTGGTTGCATTCCCAACACATTAATACCATAGTAATATATTCTCTTGAAACATAAATTACCATATAACCGTAGTGAAAACATGAATACTGTCAAAATGTATCTCTTTCCACATACCAAAATCCCAAAAAATCTATATAATCAAACCATAATATAACTTAGTCCTTATATCAGTCATGAGCTCATGAATACAATCAAAAATCTCATTATCTTCTTATCCCTTCATTATGCGCATATCAACTACTTTCCAAAAAAAATCAATCACTGTTTCATGGTTACCAGTACCATATAATTATTGAAAACCAATACATAGATATTCCAAAATTCCACAATACCATAAATGAGATTCCATGATACTATTTTGAAATCCCATTACATAAACACTTAATCACTACACAACATAATTTTTATACTCAACATCACAAATAGTGATCACATGACACTTACATTTATCCTTTTCCTTAAGAGGTTGCTCATGTTGATCATCATTAACCCGCGGATTAAGCATTTACTAGAATAATTCCCCATTTCCTTGCACTTGAATCATTGAAGTGTTGGTGGCGAGTTCTTTGTAGTCTTTTCTCTATTCACATCATTAGCAACCTTTCTCCCATTTATTTGAAAATCAACTGCTCAATGACCTTCTTTTCCATACTTAAAACATTTTCTAGTACCTTTTAGGCAATCTCCACCATGATTATTTCCGCACTTTGATCATAAAGAAACATTCATCTTTTTTCACCATTGCTCTGAGATTTCTCCTTGAACTCCATCTTTCGTTTCTTGTCAAAACCATGAGATGGATATGTTACACCAACTTCCAGTTCAACCTTGATAGCACAATGCACAATTTCTTCATAGCTACTGAAGTCTCTTATAGCTAATTCCCTTTGAAGACTTGGTTTTAAGCCACTGAAAAATCGATCAACTTTACTTTCAGTTATATGATAATGCCAGATGCATACCTTGCAAGTCGTGTAAAATTCTCTTCTTATATACCAGTAGATTCATCATCCTTCTGATTAAGCTCAAGACACTCCTTTTCCATATTTGTTCGAAGAATATGTGGGAAGTACTTACTGAAATACAATTTCGTGAACTCTTCCCATTCCATGGACTCAATTTCATCTCTTTTCCTCGTATACTTGATAAGATTCCACCATTGATCAGTATCACCTTCCAAACGATATACTGCTAAGATGACTTTATCATGATCAGAACATTGTAGAACTAAAAATATCTTTTCAGTAGTACTAATCCATTGTTCAGCCACTAAGGGATCAGAAGACCTGCTGAATGAAGGTGAATGCTGCCTCATGAAGGATTCAACAGAATGTTGCTCCTTTCTCTACTCATTTTGAAATCCATAATGATTCATAGCTTGTGTAAGTATAGAAATAAGATTGTTCACTCCATCTCCCATGACATTGGTTTAGTCCAGAGTACAATAATTGCATTGTCCATTACATTGATCAACACAGTTACTTCAGGTTCGAGCCATCGTCTAAAACCCAAAAATAATAGTGTGAGAGGCAAATACTATGTTAGGGAAAACAACATAATAAAGGGGGATTACCTTCAATATATAACATCTTAGGTTTAATTCTAAGATCGTTAGCTCAATTCTAGGACTATAACCTATACGTATACTTAACCTTAGGGACATCCCTAGACATACCTTAGAAAAATCTCTAGGGATCTCACTAAAATTTTCACATCCTGGTTTCCAAAGGTTAACTAAACCTTTCCTCTGATACCAATTTTAGAGGCCCAAAGCTTGACGTACATGGACATTACATTACTTTTGCGGAATACTTAATACATAACAAAAAAAGACACACAAGGACCGTAATAGTTTAGTGTCTTTGAAAACATGGAACGTAATCTTCTAATCATGGTGAAAGATATTCAATATCTCCCATAAAGATCTTCCACTTTTTGTTTCCTTACCTAAAACCTTTCTTTTAATCCTGGGGGAAAATAAAACATAAA
The DNA here is from genome assembly GCA_963277665.1 of Viscum album. Taxonomy (NCBI): domain Eukaryota; kingdom Viridiplantae; phylum Streptophyta; class Magnoliopsida; order Santalales; family Viscaceae; genus Viscum; species Viscum album. Next base: position 31,343,946 of record OY728140.1, on the reverse strand, counting down.
AAGGGTGAGCTCAAATGCTTAGTAAGGGTAAGCATGTATAAAATAAAACATACCATATGCATTTGAACTTAAAAACAAGAACATAATGTTTAAACATCAAAATCTTGAGCAAAGACATAAATCGTTGATGTAAATAAGGCATATATCATAATGGAACATAAATCATGATAAACTAACATAGGAATAAAACATGTAAGTGTGGAATCCATTAATCACATGTAATGATTTCCGTAGTATCCAAGGCATTGCTCCCAAGACCATCTTAGTGGACAAAGTCCCTTTCTGAATCGAGTTCACTCCTCGTTCCAGTCCTATAATACTGAATGGGATTAACATACCATTCCAACCATGTCTATCTCATGAGATATAAATCATTACCCAATTCATTGGAGGGAGATATACGTCCCACCCAACTCATAATAAAATCATTCTTACTTGTGACACAAAATAAACATACATCATTCATAAGAACCCAATAAATATAATGGGTTTCATAAGCATCATCCCATCATCACATAATCCATATAAAAGAAATGGACATCATTTAATAATAAGAGAAGTGAAACCATGTAAATCATAGAGGCATTATACTTGAAACATACACATATGAAATAGTGTCATCTTAGATGAAAAATGGTTTTGATAAAACACTTGAAATGAATTCTTGAGGAAAATATCCTTTTTTCTTCAAAATCATTTTCTTTTCACAAAATGTCATGCATTTTTAAAAGAAAATGATTTTTTTGAAAATAGTCATGAAATATTTTGGATGATGCTTCATGAATATAAGGCTTTATGAAACCGTAAAAAAAATCCTTTCATTTCGTATTAGTTAAAAAAACATTCTTCTCGTAATTTTTCCGAAAAAGTCATAAAGTAACTCATAAAAGAACGATTCTATACATACCATGTAGTAAAAGTAAAAAATGTGTAAAAAGGACTTTAAACATACATGAATACACTTTTATAAAACATGTACATGGATAATAGAAATAACCTCAGTAAATACTTACGAATAAGCAATCTCAAATAAAAATGAGATTTGAAAAATTATCCCTTACCTTAGGTCCGATATGCTTCGTACGTATCCAAACCTCCTGTATAATGATTTAAATAATTTCATTGAATTATTACAGAATCATATTCATTGTTATTATATCATATATGACTCACTTATGACTTTATATTACCCATTCTTTTGTAAATTCATGTTAAAGTAGCATTTTGGGTAAAATTGTTTCATTTGTCATTTGTGTTTTAACTAATAATTATTCATATGATTACTCAGATCATTATTACTTACATCCAGAATATATATATAATGGATCAATAAATGGAAAGAAAAACACTGTTCATGGAGACTGTAGGCCGTATGTACGCATGAACGCTATTTTCGTTTCCTTATTGAATTGAATGGCATTAATTAGATGACATAAATATATATATAAATAAATCCATTAGAATTATTATGTCATATATTTCATGATTACTTATTATATATACTTTATAATCATTCTTGAATGGTTATCATGGAGAGTGAATCTCATCGCGTCGTGGAGACGGTATTCCGTACGTACGCACGAGCGATGATATCATTCCCATGATTGTGGAATTGTATTAAAGTGTATGTATAATATTAAATAATCAATATCACTTTATAATAATCATATATATTCATTACTTTCACCATTATACCCATCCATGTAAGCTGGTGGTGGAAAATAGATTACACCACGGCGTGGAGACGGTATTCTGTACGTACGAATGCACGGTGATTTTGTTTTCCGTAGGATGGATAGATGGTGAAATAGGGTTGTGTCATACTTATAATAACATATCAGTATATTAGTGATAATGATGTTATTAATTCATAATAAAACAACTGAATAAGAAGAAGTGTAAGAAGAAATAAAGTTGAAGGAATCAGTAACAGACATTACATCTTCTTTGAAGCGCCTCTTTGAAACCTTCTCTTAGGGAACCAACATTGGTCTTTGAAGAAAACCAAGACATCTAAGATGTTTCTAGGGAAGTGGATAAGATAATTTGATAGGGTTTGGCCGAGATTGAAGGCTCAAAGAGGTGTGAGGAAGAGAGGGCGGAGGTGCCCTTTTATAAGGGAGCAGAGGGGTACCTTTGGAAATATAAGAAATATTAGTATATATTAAATCCCAAACCCACTTAAAAACTTCCAAAATGACTTATATAAGAATATTAGATGATATAGGGTTTTAAAATCATCAAAAAATAAAATTTAGACATGTTATGAATTTATTTTAAACATAATCAACTTGATTTAACCTTATTTAATCAATTTAATTTTATTTTTGGTAATAATATTTTAAATTTTAAAGTATAACATATAATTACTTATTTGATATGAATTGTCCATAATTGGATACTTTATAACATTTTAGAACATATAGATTTAAATTTATAATTTTTAAATATATTTGTGATTTTTAAACAATTTTATAATATGTTATGTTTATAAAATAACAGCAGTGTCAATTTTGACACTATTCATTTACTTGAATTTAAATAAAATATATACAGAATATATATTCGAACTAAAAGCTTTAATAGATTCATAAACGTTCATATGTATCTTGAAAATTATTGGACCACATTAAATAGTTCAGGTAATATTTATTTTATTATTTTTAAAACCATTTATTTGGTTTATCTCTTAATAAAATAATTACTATAACATTTATTTATAATTATTTAATCTACTTATTTGTTGAATAAAAATTAAAAATAATATCTTATGATGAAGATAAATCTATTACCTTGCATAATAATACTTTTACTCGAATTTATCATCTTATAATCACAATATTTAAATTATTATATTTATTAAATTATGAAGGTGACAACTTTGGCATCATTTAAAATAAACAAATATAAGTGTCATAATCACATTAATAAGGATCCAAATGGTCCAAACATTGTCCAGTGGATGATTAGGGTTTATATATACACTAATAATAAGTTTTGTGCTGATTTTTGGGCCTTTTGATATTTATTACTATTTCAATAAAAACTATATTATTGATTTTTCACTAAATAAATAATTTTTGTATCATTAATGTATAAGATAATAAGGTAATTAAATAACTCTAAAAAATTACAAATATATTACCATGACAATGAAAAAAAACTTATCTGTAAAATGAGTATTTATAACCGAATTTATATTCTGTATAAACTTATATTAAAAATACTTTAATTATTAAAGTTGAGTGAGACATATTTCACTTTCCTTTAAATAAAATAAACTAAAGGTCTTAATCACCTCCAAGTGGGTTCTAATGGATTCCATTTCGACCCAAATATGACTTAGGACAAATTATAATCATCAAATTGTATGAATACAAGTATTAGGATAATTTTATAATATTATATTTACCCTTAATTACCCAATTTACATTTTACTATGGTAAATAAAATTTACCGTTGTTACTATTCATAATGCCCAAATATAAAAAGTAGTCTATTAATATAATTTGGACCCACTTATTCCAAATATGGAATCCATTTTTCCAAATTCAATACACAGAATTTGCGAAAATTAAATTAAAATTATTCCTGTTGTCGAAAGAAAACATGGTTTTGTTTAAAACATTGCAAAGGATTTAATTTATTTAACCTACGAATTCAATGTAATATCAAGAATAATGACATACATTATATTACATGGAAAAATATATTCTATTTATACTCTTAAACCATTCAAAATTATAATTTAATAACATAAGTTATTACGATGAAAAAAGTTGTTTTTAATTAAAATACATCGTGTTTTTACAATTCTTTAAAATATAAATGTTATCAGAATAATATGAAAATTTTATCCAAGGTAAAATTTCATATCCTGATTCCAAATAATAACTTTATTCTATAAAATTGAACTTATAAAAATGTCAAAAACTAGATTTAATGTGGGTGCGCAATCAAAAGGCGGCAAAACTGCATTTTTTTAAAAATACTTATTTTACCCGAAAAATTTATTTTGTTCTTATTCTATGTTCTAGAAAATGTGTAAGATGAATAATAATGTTATAAAATTAAAAATTTAGTTAATAATATTCTTAATGGCTAGTTCATAATAATATTATAACAATATATCGTTGTTTAGTAAAACCCGGTATTGCATACAACACACGCTATCAAGGAATGTCGTGATTTCGTGTAATGCAAGCCAAGTCAGGGTTGCGTGTTGCGCAAGAATACTTTATTATTTCATATAACAGAATCCAACCATATTTCATTTATACATTTAATATATATATATATATATACACACTCACTGTTGCATAGAATGACTATTATAAAACGAACTTGAAATTGTGTGTAACACAATCTAAGAATAGTGTTGTGTATACTTCAAGATAATACAGTGTGGCGTATAGCACAAGATAATCTTGTTGTAGCATAAAACACATGACAACAAATAAATTAAAAAGAATACTATCATAAAATATTAGGTTGTTACAATTAATTTTATAATCATGATCCATTTGAAAAAATTTATTATCATTTAATAATAGTAACTAAATCGGAAAGATAGTCCTTAAATTTGAACCTGATCTTACATAATCCCAATTAAAAAATATTTGAAAATGTGTTATGAGAAATAAAACATAGTAAGTGTTATATACAATAATGGAATCCAATTATCCATTTGAAAAATATAGACACCCATAATAATGATTAGATATTTGAAAATAAAATGGTGAGAACATGAATAAAATATATCCATAAATAAAATACATTATTTTTCAATAAAAACAATTGTAACCATTAATAAAGAATTGGAAACAATAAAATAATCAATAATAAATTTACATGAAAAGAAAATATTCTCCATTAAATGTTCTCATACATTACTTACCATATGAAATAAAATTATATCTATAATAAAACATTTTTTCATGGATAATATATATAACATGGACAATAATATTCATAAATCATTTTATTACATGTTAAGATGGGTTAAAATAACTAAAGTCAGTTTTATTCTATAAGAGTAACCTATGAGGTTGTATCCCTCGTCTTTTTACCTTCATGGTATATTAAAAACCTAATGAATTAGATATCTATATTAAACCCTCAAATAATCATGACCTATATCAGTGTCACAAGTCATAATCTATTATCCCCAAGTACTATATCATGATTAATAAAATTATAATATTAAAAAAATCATTTAACTATTGTAAATCTCATTCTAACCCATAAGAAAAAGTAATGTCAACATTCAGATAACAATTAGGAGAAATATTAATTTTCATTTAAAAACAAATATAAATTATAAAAAAAGAGAAATTTAATTTAATTTTGAGAACCAGGAAGAAAATGTTTGATGATTAATTAAAATGAATGGAAATAATTATGGGATAATTTATTCATGTATTGTATGGTAAAAAACTCTTTTAGCACTTCTGTAAAAAGAGTCGATTGTTGCATGTATTGAAAATGTTACAAACATTATTTTGAGGAATTTATAAAGAAAGTAATAATATGTTGAAAATTATATTTAAAATCCTTTTAAATATAAATAATAACATTCTTTACACATTTAAAATAAAAATGGATAAGGATGATATATATTTTAAGACATTTATAATATTATTTTAATGTAAAATCATATAAAACATTAGAAACATTTGAATGAAATCAAAATTTAGGATATAAAAGGAAACTGATTTTAAAAAAAAACTAGTTTTTTAGTAAATTAATAATAATTTACATCCATCTAGAAGTATATTCACCAAAAAAATGAAATATATTGTGAACATGGCATCAGTCTCATTAAAAGTAAATTTATATAAAAAGTCCCATATATCATCTTATAACTTATAACAAATATTATTTGACTCATGTATAATAACATTATATTAATCATTTAATAGTTTAATAACCTTACAATGATTATTTCCTTCTAATAATATCTTTAATATTTTATATTACAATGTCTTATATGTGTACTAAATCAATTAATTTCATATCATATGTTTTGTGGATGTTCATTTCATAATGCCCAAAAAATATTTAATAGGTTTTACAAGGCCAATTAGGTTATTTAAAACATATATAAATAAAATTATTAATGAAATAGTTTTAACACTTATAAATTAAATATTATTTTATATTCTTCTATAAAATATGGCCATGAAAACCAAATCACATAACTTCATGGCGGTGGTATTGCACATGCACTCAAGAGCGACATTATCATTTTTTAAATGGTGAAAGGGTAAGAATGTAGGTAATATATTATATTTATATAATCATAATTACATTACTAGAATAATATATATTAATTAAAACCATAATATTATCTACTTTGCTGAGGTGGGGATAAAAAATGAAACAGAGCACTTTATGGAGGTGGTGGTCAACCCATACACACGAGAAATGTTATCATTTCCCATTACATGAAAAAGAAGAAACAAAATTATTGTAACATTATCATAATAAAATTTAAGGATATTTAAAATATTTATGTTTTTATATTAACTCTATTAAAGACTATTTATATGTGGAATAGTATGAAATAAACACGAAACACTCAGTTATGAATTAAACCTCTTCCACTAAAAATATCCCTTGTATTATACATTAATCCTTCTTAAGATGTCCTTTTAGTAAAACTAGAGACTATAGGAAATGGGGATGTGTGTTTTTCATATATTTTTTGTATTTTTTGGACGATCTAGGGTTCTAAAAAGTGGCAACGATTAGAGGAGAGTTTGTTCCATTTTATAAGCGAGGGGAGTGACACAATTGTATAACTATATAACATTAAAACATAATAAATACCATATTAATGTAACCTGGCACTAGATATCCTGAAATTAAATTTTTTTGAATTATATGTTTTACTGAAATAAACAAAATAAAATTGATAAATGAATAAATTTCATTTTAAACCTTATTATTTGTGTCCCTCCCCGTTAACCATTTTTAACCTCAACTTTGGTAAATCATTTTTTAACACCTTAAAGGTCATAAATTTACATTTAATATGAAATTTTATCACAAATGTTCGATGCATGACATTTAAAACCATTTTCCCTTCGAAACAAACTATTAATTAATTTTATTAATTTTAAAATCATTTAATAAAATATTTTTTAGTCTAAAATGAATTTAATGTCTTTTTTAGGACTACTCACCTTACTTGAAATCGAAGATATAAAGATATAAATATAATTATATTATAAAATAATGTAATTTTTTTATAAATATTTATTTCCTATTAAATTCATGAATTAAAAAATTCAACCAAAAGATATAAAAATTATTATTTAAAAAAAATTACATTAATTTTTAGACGGTTTGGAGAAGCACCATATCAGGGTTGCATAAGATTTTAATGTAAATATACTATGAGTAAAAATTAAAAAAAAAATATAAAAAAAATATTATTAATAATGAAACTAAATTTTTATAAGTGATCATAACTTATTTTAATCATCAGGAAAATATATTATTAATATTGAGAGAAGGATTGTGACATTTTTTTAATATTCATTTTCTAAAAAAATAAAAATCTTATAATCAATGGAAATTTATAAGAAATATCCATACTTTTGAGTGTTGAATGTTTATTATAAGAATATACATAAAAAATAAATTCAAATTGTAGGGATATTTGCATCCCTTATAAAATAGTTTTAACATTGTTTTACCATGTTACACTTACATTGGTGAAATCATTTTTATAAAGGATATTATTCATCTTAAAAAAAATGTCACATATTTAAAAAATATGAATCTCATAATAAAATATATGGAATCCATTTTTATGGTTCTTTTTATATATGTTACATAAATTTCTTCAATATTTATGCACAAAACATAAGGAAAAGTAGTCTTTAAAAAAATTAATTTTTAAGCATAAAATTGGATTGTACAAAAATAGAATGAAGTTATGATTCTAAGTAGATTTAATAATATTATTTTTAATAATATATATTCCATTCCACATTTATACTAAATACAAATAAATATGGGAAATTTATATTATATAATTTGAATAAAAAATAGAGCTATTAAAATATCCACATTTTCACTATTCACTAAAGAATAAATCTTTTCAACCCAATAATTAATTATACCACTATATGACATATCTTTCAATTTTTAAAAATAAAATAATAAATATTTTGTGAGATTAATTATAATATTTTCTTATAAAACATTGTAAATAATTTTGAAAAAAATGAATTTTCAAAAAATAAAATTACCTTATTCATATAACATGTTAGATAAACATATCCAAATGAATGGTAATTAATTAAATTGTATATATAATTAAATTATTAAATTTGAATTATTTATCTATATTTATTAATTTAATCTACACATATCAAATTAAAATTCACATAAAATAGATTTATGATAAATATATTTTTTACCTTCAATAGATTTTATCTTCATTTAGAACCAATTATATGTTAATGTATTACTGATTATAAATTTTGTTAAGGAAATTTATTTTATAAGTATTTAAAAATACATTTATACAGATTCATTCTCACCAAAACAAAATGGATAGGTCATAACAGTCCCAACAAAATAACAATATGTATACTATATATCATTTTTCATTTAAGCATGGTGTAGTGTATTCTGCAAACTATAAAATAAACTATGTAATGTAAATAAAATATATAATTCTGTATTTTTTACAAATCTATATGTTGGGGAAAATACCAAGAACCCAAATCCTGCGTTCATTAGTAGGATTCTCTGACATGGTTGGGGTGTATCTTAAATAACAACAAAATAAATGCATTGTATAGATAAAAAAATTACATCCTAAAGTTTTACACTAAGCATCCATACCAAAACCAAAAAACACTAAAATAAAAATATTACCAAAAAATATCAACTGAAACCATTTTAATATCCCTACATTTCTTATCCTTAATAATAATGAGACCAGACAACTACATGATCACATGTGCAACTCCATAAACTCAAAATGCTTCCGACTAATAATAGGGGTCTATGGATGTAACATTCGGAGTACACACCATCTATATATGTGTTCAAAATCATTAATTAATAAACAGTAAATATTAAAATCATAGTTCATAGGAATGATACAAAAACAAAAAATACGACAATAATATGAATGAAATAAAATATCATTATAATACATATCACCCACAATGACGATCACACACACAAGTTAGTAATTAATAAAAATAAATTCTATGAAACCACTTTAATATTGATCCCTTCCACTACCCTAACTCTATATAATCATAGTGGTAAAGGTAAAATAAATCTTTGTGACATTACATTTGAAAATAAATATTTATATTTATAATTTTCATTTTTCTAATACTTTTCTTTACAATGTTTTATTGTTTTTGTAGTAATGTAATCAGTTTTACTAGAAATAGAATTTCATTTCTATTAGATAGATATTTATAAAAAATATATGATATATGGGTAAAAATTATATATTATGTATTTTTACTATGAACATCAAATGGATATATATAAATAATATCATATGGAAGGATTAAAATACCCTTCGAATGGATTTCTAAAATTTCCATCATAAAAACTCAATATTAATGAGACATATGATGTCTAACGAATGAGATTTTAATGATCCTACTATGTAGGGAAATAAAAAATGCACTATATGGGGATACATTATATACACAAGATTGAATATTCAAGCCCTTGTAATTGTGTTTTACCAAATGATCACCATATAGAGTAATTTTGTGCAAAACTAATCAAGTATAGTAGATGGTTATCTTATGCCTTTGAAACTAATAATGATAAGTGAAAAATATTAAAATTGGAAGAATTAATTTAAATAATACCAGAACCTCGAGGAGAAGAATATTTTTTAATATCCAACATTCTAATTTTTTTGAATCTTTGTAACATATTATTCCAAATTGAACAAAATTTTAAAAATTATATAGTCTTCATAAATCCTCACCTTTTAGGATTTCATTATAAATAATTTAATGTTAACCTTAATTAATTTTTATTTATCTGAAAATTTGATTTAGATATTTTTTGATAGAGTTAGAAATGTGGGTTTGATCTTGTTGGTGAAGGTCTCATATGTATTGAGAGAGATAGCTTTGTCTCATCATTATAATTGAGGGCTTCATAGGCATCAAAGGTAGACATTCTGATAGGTTTATAATTTATGATACCATTAGTCAAGTTAACAGACATAATTATCACTATCATTGAAAATATAAATTTTTATATGGAAATATTCTTCCATTTTATTAAGTAATTTTATAAATGTTTCTAATATGTTGTATTTCATGTTTCAAAAAGTTACTTATTTCAACTATTAATGTTTTAAAAAATTATAGAATTTTGTATAAATTATTTTTGTACTCAAATTATAAAAAGTATATATAAAACACAAATATTATATATATATTTGAAGAAAAACAAGATTTAATTATAAATGAGAATTTAATTTTTATGAACAAAAACTCACCCTAATTTGTAGAATATTGAATACTTGTACACTCAAACATTTGGTATTAGAATACTTCTGTATATATATATTATATTGATCATGTGTATTTATAAGAGTATTGTTTTTCTTGTAATAGTAGACTTTTCGATTAAGAAAATAGATATAGTATATTATTATTGACCCCCAATCATTTATGGTGTTTAATATGAATGATGGAGATACTAAGTGAGAAAAATTGTTATTGACACATGATTTGATAATCTTGTTATGATTACTGGTAAGTATAAAATTTTAGTTATAAAAGATTAAACTATATGTAGAGTTGATAAATAAGAATATCAAATGAACTATCAGGTTAATAATATACAATTATATTCTTTGAGAAGGAATATTTAGAGGCATAATTTTTTAAAAATATTCAAAACAATATTGGGAAAGAATTAAGTGAATCACATTTGAACCTACAAGGATTAATAAAACAAAATAGCTATATTTCATTCATACTATCATGATTTTGGATTCATCATCATCATCATCATTGTTATAAAATTATTCAAGCGGAAATATAGGCATCAGAAATTCCAGCCTAGCCTCATCGGCCTAGGGGGCCTAAAATAATGTAGACCTAGGGCATCGCTTCGAATTAAGTCCTCCCCCTCTGGATTCAAAGAGTTAGCGTTGTTTAGACATGTGAAATCAGGTCTTTGGATGTCAAGGGAGGCCAAATAATCTGCAACTTTGTTCCCCTCTCTCCATGTGTGTGTAACTTGCATGTTACTCTTGAGCAGTTCCTTACATCGCCTAATGGTATAGATTACTGACCATGGAGTGGATCCTTTGTCCAGCAAAGGGTCATGAATGATCATCGAGTATGTTTCCACGTGGGAGATGTCCATATCCTTTTGAACGCACAGGGTGAGCCTCGTAAGGAGAGCCTGGGCCTCCGCTTGAAGGGCACAACCCTTACCAAAGTGTGCTGTGAAAGCAAGGTGAATGCCTCCTTCCGAGTTGCGGACCACTCCTCCTCCGCGCATGATTCCTAAGTTGTAGGATCCATCAGTGTTGAGTTTAAGGCCGTCTGCTGGGGGGTTCCATTTCACCCATTGTCCTCGCAACCCCACCCTAGGGGTAGCCGGACCCCTACCAGCCTACAGATTACAAAGGCAAGGGACTTCCCTCCATCCCTTGATAAGGTGAACCCTGTCCGAAAGCAGGCATTTAGATCGCATAATGATTGACCTCCCTGAGGAGCCCTGCCCCTCGAATCTTTCTTTGTTCCTCACCTGCCACAAACACCAGTAGCCTGCACTGAAAACCGCCGAATGCACCTTCCGTTCTGGTCCTCTGTCCGGGGACCCCTAGAACCATCTCTCAAGGGTCACAAACCCATGGTTATCCAAGGGAAAATCTGTTGTATAAACACCGAAAGACTGCCATACTGCCTTAGCCCAGTCTCCTTCGAAAAATATATGGCTGGTGGTTTCCTCAATTTTCTTCTTACAGCACTGGCACCAAGAGGCGAGGCCGATGCCCATTTTCTTGATGCTCTCATCCGAAGGAATCGCCCGATTCCTCACTCGCCAAACAAGGAAATAATATTTGGAAGGAATTACCTTGCACCACATTTTCTCATACCAGCTATCACGCTGGTCCTGGGGAGTCGACGTCCTTCGGAAGTCCCTTGCGTTGAATATCCCCGTAAAAGAAGGAGTAAACACACATTTGTCTGGCTCAGAATTTATGAGGATAGAATCAAAAATGCCTTTCTGTTCTATATCCAGGACAGTGTTCACAAAACTCGGATATGAGCTCGCCTCCTTGAAGGTGATCGAAGGCATCGGACATCCCGGGAAGCCAAGTTTAGACCCTGCCCAGTTGCTGCTCCAGAAAGATATGTTGTCGTTCCCCACAATCTGACGAGAATGGGCCTGTAAGTTCGAAACCAGGGGCAAATCATTCTCCAGAAGGGTGAACCCTGGATGCTTCCACTTTCTGTACATTTGATGAAGTTGTGCCGCATGGTCCTCCCCCAGAGGGTCTGATTTTCCACAATCTCCCAAGCCATCTTTCCATGCATGCAATGTCACGACCCGTCCTCGGGACCCGTGCCATGACTACCCCAAGCCCGCCTTCCATAGGCCAGGGGATGGCGACTAGAACCAAGGCGTAAATCCCGGTAAAAAGGGAAGGCATTGCCTTTGTAAAGTAAACAATCACAAAGAGTAAAAGTGGAAGAAGTAAACACTAAGTAAAAACTGAGTACAAAAGTAAGTGTGGAAAGTAAAAAGGGGCCGGAAATACAAGCCCAACTGTAAAGTACAACTCGAAAGTGAAAACAGCAACTGAAAAGTAAAGCTGATACGCCGAGCTTTCCACTGGAAATCCCACCTGAAGGGTGGGTACAGATAGCTCCTCTGCTCCTCGGGTCCCGCCGTCCGCTCCGAGTATGTCCCGCCCAGTGGTCCACCTCCGGGTACCGCCTCGTCATCACGTCCACCTCTGGGTACCGTCTCGTCGTGAGGTCCTCCTCCGGGTACCATCTCGTCGTATAGTCCACCTCCAGGTACCGTCCAGTCCTCGAACACTCGGCCTCTGTCAGCATTGCCCGTCATCTGCAACCAACACAACGAGGTGTGGGCATAGCCCGTGCAGGGGTGAGTATAACGATACTCAGTAGGGACCCCGAGACCCTCAAGGTCTCACTAAACCAACAAGGATAACCACAAAGAAGATCTCAACAGATAACCTCTACATAGGTATATGCCCATACATATACCTAAGTTATCAAGTAACCCATCTCAATCATGAGGAAACACAAGGATTGTGAAATCAACGGATAACCACTACCCGGGTATATGCCCATACATATACCTAAGTTATCAAGTGACCCATCTCAATCATGAGGTAAACACAAGGTCAAAAGTCTCAGCTCAAACTAGGATTTTCATTATCGAAACCGTAACTGCTGAAGAGCTCCATCTCTGGAGTGTACAGTGGTCCTGTCACGACTCCGAGGTACTGCTCACTAACCGAAGACTGCTGAAGTTCTCCTCCTGTCGAGTACCGCGGGTCAGCCACCCAGACACAGTAGTGCTTCCCGCCGAGGTATGTCACCCAAACACAGTAGTGTACACCCCCTAGTAGCCTGCTGAGGTACTCTCCGGACGAGTACCGCGGGTCTGCACTGTCACACAGGTAGTGCTCCGTCCCCCATGGGTCTGCACCTCAGAAAGTAGTGCTCCGTCCACTGGGCTAGTCGACTCACTCCAAGTCGAGTCGGTCAAGCAGTCGTCAGGTCTCATCCAGTTACACGGTCTCCGTACTCCGCACGCTCGTCACTAGGAGGGTCCGCTCCACGAGCTACAGGTCGATACTCCAAGTATATCAATGTCCCACGAAGAAGTATCTCAAAGGACCGCCTCGTCATAGGGGTCTCAACACAACAGACGGTGCGTCAATCGGATGCCCGGTCTGTGAGTTATTAGCCTTTTCGTCCCAGGGGCCCGGTTGGTTTCGTGAGCGAACCAAACCCGGCCGTATCTCAACTGTACCCCGAACTCTCATAGGGTATACTCATAGGGACTGTTTCTCAACGAGATCACCAACTCCGCTGACGGTTCGTCAAACGGACGTTCTGTCAGAAAGATATCAACTTTTTCGTTCCAGGGGCCCGGTTGGATTTCGGTGCGATCCAACCCGGCCACTATCCATCTGCATCCAAAACTCGGGTAGAGGATGCCAAAAGTTCCGTATCGTTATCAGGAACTCAACGCAACAGACGGCGCGTCAATCGGACGCCCGGTCTGAGAGTTATTGGCATTTTCGTTCCAGGGGCCCTGTTGGTTTTTAAGGAAAAACCAACCCGACCGTACTCCACCTGCGTCCAAACCTCGGACGGAGTATGCCAAAAGATCCTTCTCACTTAGAGGAATTCAACGAAACAGACGGCGCGTCAATCGGACGCTCGTTCTGTTAGTTATTGGCCTTTCCGTCTCACACCCACCCTGGGAAACTTCCGAGGAGATCACCCATCCTGATCACTACTCTAGGCCAAGCACGCTTAACTATGAAGTTTTAACCACGTAGGCTCCCGAAAAGGAAGGTGCACCTTGAGTATAGTATAACGAAACGATCGTCTCGATCCAAGGATCGCGTTGCCGCTGATGGAGAGTCGTTTGGAGGCCCGTAGCCCAAGATACGGGCATTTGACCGAAAGTGGTCCGAAACTGGGGGTCTGGGCCCGGGCCGACCCCCCCCCCCCCCCCCCCCCCCCTTGGTCGGCCGAACCGGGTCGACCCGCCCCGGGCGACGACCCGGCCCGGCTTGGCGCGGCGGCGCGGGCCGGTGCGGCGGCGCGGTCCGGCGCGGCCTGGGCGCCGTTCGTATGCCACGCGCGGGGGGCAAAGCCCCCGCCTTTCCTCAGCTGGTGGCGCGACAAACTGCCGCACCTAAATAAAAACGGCCCCCTCACGTGGGGGCCTGCCTTCGAGAAAACGGGGGGCCGCCTGCCCCCCCTTTGGAAAACCGGCCCCCCTCATAATGGGGGGGCATTAAGGCTGGCCGGGGGAAATTATTTCCCCCGGTTTTCTCCCTTCCGGCCGGCCCGACCTGGCCAGCCGGTTCTTCCTCAACGGGACCGGCAAGGCCGGTCCCCCTTCCGGCTTCCGACACCGGCGGCCCGGCTGGCCGCCGGTCTTCTCGTTCTGCCGCGGCCCAGAACCAGCCGCGGCCTTCGTTGTCCGGCGTGGTGCGACGGCACCGCGCCCCTCCACCGCGGCCCCGCTTCGGCCGCGGCGCCTTCAACTTTCTTCGACGCGGCGCGACGGCGTCACGTCCTTGCATTATTTAATGACGCGGCGCGACAGCGCCGCACGTTTCTTGCCGCATGATCCTGCGCAGTGCGACGACACCGCGCCACACCCGTTTCAATCCACAACAAAATCAACATGAATAGGAGGAGGGTCGGCCGTGTTCGTGCGGTCCGGCCCCCTCGCGTTATTTGCTAACAATCGGCCTTTAATGAATGATAAACTTTCACAATCTTTTAAATTAAATAAAAAGATTTGGAATCAAGGCCCGACAAATATAAACCTTCAAGTTCGAAGGAGAGATCCACATAAATTTAAAAATTTAAAACCCCTACCTTGATTTAAGAGGTGATGAGATTCGGCGTCGTGAAAAGAGATGTCGCGGAAGAAGACGTCTTCGGTATTGCGGGTATGGCGTCGCGGAAGACGGTTCCCGAGAACGTGGTGTTCTTCGTTGATGTCCGATTGTTCTTCGCGTTCTTTTCCAAGAGGATGAAGAAACCTCAAGACTTCTAAGCCTTCTTTCCAAAATCTCTCAAACAACACAACCCAACCAAAAGAAATAAGTTCTCCACTTATTTAATTAACTTCACATGGCTTTTGAAATTCAAGTGTTTGAAATTCAAAAGACTCGCACAACTCACCACATTAAAATCAACTCATTTAAGACATAAGTTATAACTAAGTTAAAATCATTTAAGTGGGAGTTGAGGGGTTTTAGAGGATATGAAGAGGTGGGGTTCGTGTGGGCCCCACCACCCTCATAACCTCCCAAGGGAGGTTGGGTGGTTACCCAACTTCCACCATGAGCTAACACTTAGAGTAAGTTAATAAAAATTGTAGTGTAGTTATAAAATAAACTTCCACAATTTTTATTATCAACACTCGTGTAAACACAACTCCGGTACAGGAGTTCCTAAGTAATTACCGGCACTGCGGTTCCATCGGTGCCCTCGGAATTCGATTCTGGGCACCGGTTCAAAACATAGAAATTCCCGCTCGCTCATTCACTGAACGTACCCGAGCCAAACTTCGGAAATTAATTTCGGGCACACCGGGCCTCGGAATCAGGCGCCGTCAGAAACTGCTTTCTTTTAAAATTCCAAAGAAAATTAAGAAAAAAATTTCCTTGAAATTTCCAGGTCTTTACATTACTCCCACCTCAGGGATTTACGTCCCCGTAAAGCTTCAACACAAACTAGGGTGACAAAAGCGGTACAGAGCACGCATCTGAGCCTTCCGCTCCTATGTGCTCACCTGGAGGTTTCCGTACTGCCAAAGAAAGTGCACCCGAGGAATCGATCATCCTCGTAGGATCTGCTCCTGTCGATCCTCGATCCCCACTGGAATCTCCGTGAAAGACACCCCATCGCCATCGTCCAGCTCCTCATGGTCGATGGTATGTGAAGGGTCGAGCACGTATCTCCTCAGTTGAGATACGTGGAAGTCGTCGTGCACCTGGTGCAACTGCGGTGAATGGGTCAAGCGGTAAACCACCCCGCCTACCCAGCTAAGGACCTAAGAAGGTCCGCTGAACCTCGGAGATAACTTGCCGCCTTGGCCACATCTCCGTAAACCTCGTCGAGGTGAGACCCATATAAGGACGTGATCATAAACCTCGAACTCCAGAGGTCTCCATTTTCTGTTAGAACTGGAACTCGAAAAGGATGCCACCACGAGGGTAAGGTTGACCGACTCAAGAGTGATCGGTCGCACCCTCCTGTGCAAGAGTTACCCTGCGCTGCCTGGGGTTTCCTTTTCCACCGACCAAGGGAAACCCATCCCGACGTTTGCCTAAAACCGTCAATTTGAGTATGAACAGTTATTGCTCATTCCATACTCAAACTAACGTCGTAAGGCCTCGACGCTGTCACCAAGAGATTCCAACCGGAACTCTCGCCTCGAGGGTCTGACCACACCGTCGGCATAAGTGCGATTATCGAGTCTCCTCCCAAGGTATATCCAGACGTGAGGGTTAAGTCCACGGCTTACCGGAAACTCTAGGTCTGGAACAAGATTTGTGAAAGCGAGAAATGATTCACATCGACGTCCGTTACTACAAAAGCTAGTAGTGGACACAGAATGTCCCATGAATCATTTCTAGATCCATTGGGTCGCACTCCTTGACCGCATGCAGCCGCACTCTTCCTCCGCCCTCCAGCTCCCTGAGCCTGGCAGGAATAACTAAGGCGGGTGGTTGTACATTGTTAGGATGTACACCACCTCATGCTGCTCTCCTAGCTCTGCTTCCACGTCTACTGCTTCGTAGACTCATCTCTATTTAAAGATTCCTCTTCTTGAAACTTTTAACACGCCCGAGTCTCTAAGAATGGCACCAGTTCCCTGTTTCTTATTGCAATGTGCATTCTTTATCCGCTCCTGGATGAACTGCACCTCCTTTAGTCTCACAAGAGCTGCTATGATTTCTTCTTTGCTGATAAGAGAAACCTGGTCTCATCCCCTGGATGAACCACATTCGTTGCCTAATACAGTCAATCCTGACATGAATGATGCATTCATGCCATGGATGACGTCGTAAGGCCTCGACGTAACTACTAAGAGATCCAACTATCACTCTCGCCTCCAAGGGTCGAGTCACACTGTCGTCATCAGTGTGAGGTCACTGGGTCCCCTCCAGTATAAATCTCGAAGGTGAGGGTCAAGTCAACAGTTTAATCGGTACCACTCAGTATCAACCAAACAAAAGGACAGGAAAGAAAACATCTCAAAGATAAGTGTCTTTTTATTATTTCAGATCATATTACAAGACACAAATACAACAGAAAAATGGAACTATAAGTACCAGGAACGTATCCACTAGTTCCTCTCCTGTCTACCTGTTCCCGAAGCTCTACTTCCTTGTCCACTGCTCGGATGTTGCTCAAGCACTAGTCGCTACTTCTATCTCGGTGGCTCCTCCAACACCCGATGATCAACCGTACGAGGATTCGGACAGTCACGTTCCAGGTGACCCTTTCCGCCGCATGAGTAACATTGTCCGTTTCTGGCACACCTGGCTCTGACCGCACCTCGGGTGCCCCGCACCACCGGTCCTAAAACCCGAGATCATCTAACTGCTAGTTTGGTCCTCCTGGACCTCTGCATCATCTGTCTACTGCCCACAGATGACTCGGCTACTGATCGAAAAGCACGCGGCAAAGGCAGAAGCTCCTGTACACGATTGGGGTGTAGAGATACTGGCACAAACTCCACCCTGAAGAAGGTCTCGAAGTCTTCCCATGCGAAGGTCATCCCGTCGCAAAACTGAAACAAGTGGCTCCACCACCTGCATGCTGCTGCCTGAAGGAAGCTGGCAGCAAAGATCACCATGAAGTCTGCCGGCGTCCCCACTAGCCTGAAGACTCTCACCACAGCCTCCAGCCATACCTCAGCCGCCTGCGGGTCGGTCTCTCCCTAGAACCTGGGTGGCCTCTGGCGCTGGAACTCATTTAGCGCGCTCAAGCGTCGTGCATTGCCTACTGCTGGGGCTGGTGGAATCGGTGGCCCAACGGGTAGCAGTACCACTAGTGCCTCCGCTGGTGCCTTAACTGGGATAGGGCCCTGTACTGAGGCCTCGTCACTCGGCGGTCTGTCAGTACGTACCATTCTCGGGGCTCTAGCTGGTCGTCCGTGAAAAGGAATTCTGAAAGAAACATCGTGACACAGTCAAACGTTTATACCTAGTGAGCTGACCTGGTTTGAGCTGTTTCAAGGGAAAACCTTTGAAAACACACACACAATTAGTGTTTTTGTGCACAATGTCGGAAATCAGTTGTCAGGGTCCTGGTGTATGGAGACGCCGGCCGCCCGCACCAACACTGGAATCCCTAAACTGAAATCCACACTCGGCACTCTTAACACTATTGCTTCACAGAAAGAAAAAAGTCAGAGTCATAAGTTTTGCGGTAGAACCGAACTCCTCTGATACCAATTTGTCACGACCCGTCCTCGGGACCCGTGCCGTGACTACCCCAACCCCGCCTTCCATAGGCCAGGGGCTGGCGACTAGCACCAAGGCGTAAATCCCGGTAAAAAGGGAAGGCATTGCCTTTGTAAAGTAAACAATCACAAAGAGTAAAAGTGGAAAGTGTAAACACTAAGTAAAAACTGAGTACAAAAGTAAGTGTGGAAAGTAAAAAGGGGCCGGAAATACAAGCCCAACTGTAAAGTACAACTCGAAAGGGAAAACAGCAACTGAAAAGTAAAGCTGCTACGCCGAGCTGTCCACTGGAAATCCCACCTGAAGGGTGGGTACAGATAGCTCCTCTGCTCCTCGGGTTCCGTCGTCCGCTCCGAGTATGTCCCGCCCAGTGGTCCACCTCCGGGTACCTCCTCGTCATCACGTCCACCTCTGGGTACCGTCTCGTCGTGAGGTCCTCCTCCGGGTAACATCTCGTCGTATAGTCCACCTCCAGGTACCGTCCAGTCCTCGAACACTCGGCCTCTGTCAGCACTACCCGTCGTCTGCAACCAACACAACGAGGTGTGGGCATAGCCCGTACAGGGGTGAGTATAACGATACTCAGTAGGGACCCTGAGACCCTCAAGGTCTCACTAAACCAACAAGGATAACCACAAAGAAGATCTCAACAGATAACCTCTACTTAGGTATATGCCCATACATATACCTAAGTTATCAAGTAACCCATCTCAATCATGAGGAAACACAAGGATTGTGAAATCAAAGGATAACCACTACCCGGGTATATGCCCATACATATACCTAAGTTAGCAAGTGACCCATCTCAATCATGAGGTAAACACAAGGTCAAAAGTCTCAGCTCAAACCAGGATTTTCATTATCGAAACCGTAACTGCTGAAGAGCTCCGTCTCTGGAGTGTACAGTGGTCCTGTCACGACTCCGAGGTACTGCTCACTAACCGAAGACTGCTGAAGTTCTCCTCCTGTCGAGTACCGTGGGTCAGCCACCCAGACACAGTAGTGCTTCCCACCGAGGTATGTCACCCAAACACAGTAGTGCACACCCCCTAGTAGCCTGCTGAGGTACTCTCCGGACGAGTACCGCGGGTCTGCACTGTCACACAGGTAGTGCTCTGTCCGCCATGGGTCTGCACCTCAGAAAGTAGTGCTCTGTCCACTGCGCTAGTCGACTCACTCCAAGTCGAGTCGGTCAAGCAGTCGTCAGGTCTCAGCCAGTTACACGGTCTCCGTACTCCGCACGCTCGTCACTAGGAGGGTCCGCTCCACGAGCTACAGGTCGATACTCCAAGTATCTCAAAGTCCCACGAAGAAGTATCTCAAAGGACCGCCTCGTCATAGGGGTCTCAACACAACAGACGGTGCGTCAATCGGATGCCCGGTCTGTGAGTTATTAGCCTTTTCGTCCCAGGGGCCCGGTTGGTTTCGTGAGCGAACCAAACCTGGTCGTATCTCAACTGTACCCAGAACACTCATAGGGTATACTCATAGGGACCGTTTCTCAACGAGATCACCAACTCCGCTGACGGTTCGTCAAACGGACGTTCTGTTAGAAAGATATCAACTTTTTCGTTCCAGTGGCCCGGTTGGATTTCGGTGCGATCCAACCCGGCCACTCTCCATCTGCATCCAAAACTCGGGCAGAGGATGCCAAAAGTTCCGTATCGTCATCAGGAACTCAACGCAACAGACGGCGCGTCAATCGGACGCCCGGTTTGAGAGTTATTGGCATTTTCGTTCCAGGGGCCCTGTTGGTTTTTAAGGAAAAACCAACCCGACCATACTCCACCTGCGTCCAAACCTCGGGCGGAGTATGCCAAAATATCCTTCTCACATAGAAGAATTCAACGAAACAGACGGCGCGTCAATCGGACGCCCATTCTGTTAGTTATTGGCCTTTCCGTCTCACACCCACCCTGGGAAACTTCCCAGGAGGTCACCCATCCTGATCACTACTCTAGGTCAAGCACGCTTAACTATGAAGTTTTAACCACATAGGCTCCCGAAAAGGAAGGGGCACCTTGAGTATACTATACCGAAACGACCGTCTCGATCCAAGGATCGCATTTCCACTGACGGCGAGTCGTTTGGAGGCCTGTAGCCCAAGATACAGGCATTTGACCGAAAGTGGTCCGAAAGTGGGGGTCTGGGCCCGGGCCGACCCGGCCCAACCCCCCCCCCCCCCCCCCCCGGGTCGGCCGAACCGGGTCGACCCGCCCCGGGCGACGACCCGGCACGGCTCGGCGCGGCGGCGCGGGCCGGTGCGGTGGCGCGGTCCGGCGCGGCTGCGCGGTCCGGCGCGGCGGCGCAGTCCGGCGCGGCCTGGGTGCCATTCGTGTGCCGCGCGCGGGGGGCAAAGCCCCCGCCTTTCCTCAGCTGGTGGCGCGACAACCTGCCGCACCTAAAGAAAAACGGCCCCCTCACGTGGGGGCCTGCCTTCGAGAAAACGGGGGGCCGCCTGCCCCCCCTTTGTGAAACCGGCCCCCTCATAATGGGGGGGGGCATTAAGGCTGGCCGGGGGAAATTATTTCCCCCGGTTTTCTCCCTTCCGGCCGGCCCGACCTGGCCGGCCGGTTCTTCCTCAACGGGACCGGCAAGGCCGGTCCCCCTTCCGGCTTCCGACACCGGCGGCCCGGCTGGTCGCCGGTCTTCTCGTTCGGCCGCGGCCCAGAACCGGCCGCGGCCTTCGTTGTCCGGCGCGGTGCGACGGCACCGTGCCCCTCCACCGCGGCCCCGCTTCGGCCGCGGCGCCTTCAACTTTCTTCGACGCGGCGCGACGGCGTCACGTCCTTGCATTATTTAACGACGCGGCGCGACGGCGCCGCGCTTTTCTTGCTGCATGATCCTGCGCAGTGCGACGACACCGCGCCACACCCGTTTCAATCCAAAAAAAATCAACATGAATAGGAGGAGGGTCGTCCGTGTTCATGCGGTCCGGCCCCCTCGCGTTATTTTCTAACAATCGGCCTTTAATGAATGATACACTTTCATAATCTTTTAAATTAAATAAAAAGATTTGGAATCAAGGCCCGACAAATATAAACCTTCAAGTTCGAAAGAGAGATCCACATAACTTTAAAAAGTTAAAACCCCTACCTTGATTTAAGAGGTGACGAGATTCGGCGTCGTGAAAAGAGATGTCGCGGAAGAAGACGTCGTCGGTATTGCGGGTATGGCGTCGCGGAAGACGGTTCCCGAGAACGTGGTGTTCTTCGTTGATGTCCGATTGTTCTTCGCGTTCTTTTCCAAGAGGATGAAGAAACTTCAAGACTTCTAAGCCTTCTTTCCAAAAGCTCTCAAACAACACAACCCAACCAAAAGAAATAAGTTCTCCACTTATTTAATTAACTTCACATGGCTTTTGAAATTCAAGTGCTTGAAATTCAAAAGACTCGCACAACTCACCACATTAAAATCAACTCATTTAAGGCATAAGTTATAACTAAGTTAAAATAATTTAAGTGGGAGTTGAGGGGTTTTAGAGGATATGAAGAGGTGGGGTTCGTGTGGTCCCTACCACCCTCATAACCTCCCAAGGGAGGTTGGGTGGTTACCCAACTTCCACCATGAGCTAACACTTAGAGTAAGTTAATAAAAATTGTAGTGTAGTTATAAAATAAACTTCCACAATTTTTATTATCAACACTCGTGTAAACAAAACTTCGGTACAGGAGTTCCTAAGTAATTACCGGCGCTGCGGTTCCATCGGTGCCCTCGGAATTCGATTCCGGGCACCGGTTCAAAACATAGAAATTCCCGCTCGCTCGTTCACTGAACGTACCCGATCCAAACTTCGTAAATTAATTCCGGGCACACCGGGCCTTGGAATCAGGCGCCGTCAGAAACTGCGTTCTTGTAAAATTCCAAAGAAAATTAAGAAAAAAATTTCCTTGAAATTTCCAGGTCTTTACATGCAATGCACTGTTCCCTCAACACTCCTGATATTAATACCCCCCTCCTGAATCGGGCGAGCCATTCTCCCCCACGAGACCCAGTGCCTCTTCCCTTCCCCAATTGCATCCCAAAGAAAACCTGCCAGAACACTATCGATGGATCTTAGAACCCCTCTAGGCACTAACGAGGAAGCCAAAGCATGCACTGGAATGGATGACAAAATGCTGTTAATAAGGTCGATCCGTCCCCCAAAAGAGAGGAAGTGACTTTTCCAATTAAGAACCTGATCAGTGATCCTGCTCACCAGCTCATCATACTCCCAGACTCTCAATCGTCCTGAAGAAATTTGTGAACCTAGATACTCCATAGGTAGGGATCCCACCTGCATGTCCATCCTCCAGCACAGTTCCTCAACCCTCCTTGCTGTGCAATTCCGAGAAAGATACTGTTTTCTTTTGTCATGGTTAATCAGTTCCCCACTCCAATGGAAATACTCTTTCAAGATTCCCCCAATGGACTTCACAGATCTCCTCCCCACATATGAAAAGATAATAGTGTCATCCGCGAACATCAGGTGCGAAGTGTGAAACTGTTTCCCCTTCATCCGGAAAGGAGTGATACTTCCGTTGGAAATTCCTTTGTTGAGAATCCTAGTAAGTGTATCCTGCACAAGAATGAAAATACTCAGGGAAATCGGATCACCTTGACGTAAACCTCGGTTGGCCTTGAAGAACCCTAGAGTTTTCCCCATAATGGACATGGACATCCAAGGTGAGCTAAAGCATCTGAAAAGTATATCCGAGGCCTTGGGACATATACCCATGAATGTGAAGACCATGTTGATAAAACCACACACTACTCTGTCGTACGCCTTGCTCATGTCCAGCTTCATGACCATATTGGATCCATTGGTCTTTTTGTTCAGGTCCTTAAACATCTCCGAAGCTAGGGCGATCGCCCAATGGATTTATCTCCCCCTAACAAATCCATGTTGTTCAATGGATACCCACCAGGTCAAACACATGGCCAGTCTCCTGTTGATGATGCTCGCCAGGATCTTATAGGTGAAGTTACACATGCTCACTGGATGATACTGGAGTAAGGAGGTAGGAGCCTTCACCTTCGGGATGAAAACCAAGGTCGTAGCGCTATCCACCCATGGTAGAGCTCCTCCTCTAAAGAAATCCTGGATAGTGGAAACAATATCATCCTTTACAACATCCCACGACGCTCTGAAGAACGATCCCGGGAAGCAATCCGGCCCCAGAGAACTACCCGGGTCAAGACTCAGCATTGCCGCATGGACCTTTGGCTCCTCTAGAAGCTTTTCCAAGCAAGAATTCTCATCACTGAAGACACGTTTGGGAATTGCGTCCCACAGATCAGCTTCCCCGCTCGGGTACCCGCCATCCATCCTTGGGTTTCGGCCAGTGAGAAGTTCTTCAAAGAAAGAGGATTCCATGCCTCCCACTATGTCATTGTCATCCATGTACGTACCATCTTCCATCCTTATGTTAGGAATGATCGACCTTCTTTTCTCCCTGATGCATGCTTGGAAGTATGTCGTGTTCTTGTCTCCCTCGTTTAACCACTTTACCCTCAATCTTTCACGAGCCATTCGTTCCTGCTTAAGCATTAATTCTTCCATGCTTTCCTTCATGGCTGCAAGGTCTTCAAAGACTCGTTCACTCCAAACCTCCTCCAGCTCACCTTCCATGTGCTCGATCGCGCCCTTAAGATCATCCATCTCTTGGTCAATATGGGGTAGGGCTCCTGCCCATGCTTTGAGATCCTGTTTTAGGCGTCTGAGTTTACTGTGAATTCCCACCCTGTGGAGCCCTTTCACTGGTTCCCCCCAGGATTTCCTCACTAGGTTGAGGAACTCGGGGTGCTTTGACCAGTTTCCATAAAATCTGAATCTATCTGGAGGGTCCTTCTTGGGGTTCATAGATAGGAGCAAAGGGGAGTGACCAGAAATACCTCGTACCAGGTGGGTCACCTTGGCATTCAGGTACGCATCAATGGCATGCAGGTTCTCTAGGAATCTATCCAGCCGGCTCCAACACCTTCTATTTCCTTTTTGGTTGTTGCACCACGTGAATGGATCCCTAGAATACCCCATGTCCATAAGACCCTTACTTGCCATAAACTGGACAAAGTCTGTACTAGCATGATGAGGAAACACCCCACGCCCCTTTTTCGCAGCTGGTCCGGTGATGGTATTGAAATCCCCCCCAACTATCCAGGGGTACACTCCCGGATCAAAGCAACTCAACTCTTGCAACAGAGATCCCCTTTTCGAAGAGTCACAACTCTCGTATACAAAGGAAAATAAAATAGAAACCAAGCCTGTCTTCACCATCGCCGTGATAAATTGATCCCCTGCCTATATTAGATCCACCAATACCTCTCTTTTCCAGAATAACCAAATGTTCTGGTTATTTGGAGAAGCTTGCATAAACCCCTGCATTCTGAACAGATTGGCACACTGCTAGATTTTGTTCGAGTTTTGGCACACTACTGGATTTTGTTCGAGTTTTGTTTGTGTTCCAGGACCACTGCAACCAGTGCTTTGTGCTTCTTGACTTCCAAAGATAATAAATCTTTTTTTACTCTTTCCCTGAGCCCCCGAGCATTCCAAATAATAATGGGTAACATTAGTTCCCCTCCTTCCCGGCTTTGGCCCCAGGCGACTTGGTCTTGAGAGTGAAAGAGCAGCATTCCTGCGGTTGAACCCTTTGTAGAGAAGCTTTGGATCTGGTACACACCCCCGAGATTGGACCCTCAGGGATTGGGTAGGGGGCCTTCATGAGAGATTTGATCTTCAAGGTCCTCCCCCTGGTCGCTCTAGGGGGCGGCGACATCATGGGACGTTTCCCTGACGCCCGCAGTGTCTGACTGGACGGCTCTGTTGTCCTAGAAAAGTTTGGCTTAGGCCAAGCACAACCCCGCTGACCAGAATACTCAAGACCTGGGGAGGATACTCGCTTTGGATCAGGAGTACCCAGGAGCTTCTTCCTTTCCGCACTAGGGGAGGACAACAGCAAGGGACAAAGACCAACCACCGACGAAGGCTGGCTGGAAAGAGGTGCAGGCCTGACGTCAAAAACCGCTCCATACTTACAAACCCCTCCCAACACCGGGTGCGAGACCGCCAGCTCAACCCCAACAACCCACACACCTGAAGCATCAGAAACCGACCCTGGAAAAGAGGAGATCGAAGCCGAAGGGGCCAACATGCCTACTGAACCCCGAATAGTGAACTCCAAAAGCCCGACCGACAAGAGCATCTGGAAAGGTCCTAAAAACCTCCCAGCCACTCCTACCAACCAATCTGACAGGCCCCTACGAGATCAGCCCCCCATGACCATGCCCGAAAGGCCATCAACCTCCGAAGGGAGGGGAATAGGGGATCACTGCGACTGATCCGGGGCCAAGGGAAGATTCACAGCCATAGCAAGAGACTGGGAGCCGGGGAGAGGACCTGCCATCCTAAGATCAGGAGCACTGGGCCACTGGAAGGGCCTGACAACATCACTGGGGAACGTTCGGTG
Source organism: Viscum album (assembly GCA_963277665.1). Classification (NCBI taxonomy): domain Eukaryota; kingdom Viridiplantae; phylum Streptophyta; class Magnoliopsida; order Santalales; family Viscaceae; genus Viscum; species Viscum album. The sequence continues at coordinate 31,317,261 of OY728140.1, read as the reverse complement.
CTGAAGTTTGCACGAAGTCAGGGAGTGCCCTTGGATTTGGCAGGAAGAGAAAAACCTAGGGTACACCGGGAAAACCACATCTTGGGACCACACCACCGACCCTTGAAATTTAAGGGAAAGTTTCTCTGGGATGGGCATGGACAGGTCAACCTTAATGCACAAACGGGCGACCGAAAGATCAACCCCACACCATGTTCTCTCGTCCAAGCACATGAAACCACCAAGGGAGACACCAATGGCTTTGAGGAAAGCGTCTTTCTGAAAGGGAAGAGGGATCCCAGGGAGGCTGATCCAAACCGCCGCCTTCGGGCTTTCCTCGCCTTTGTGGGCCTCCAACGACCACCGCGCCAGGCTAAAATTCCACCGACCCACTCGCCGGCGGGAACGACACCACGCATGGACAAAATCCTCCTCCGAAGAGAAAACCAAGAAAAAAGGAGAGACGATGGAAGGTAGAGACCCGTACTAGAGACTTCAACCCCCAGGAGTCCACCCACTGCTTGAAAACCTGAAGAGAAGGTTTGGCGGCACCAAACCTAGCCATGAGCGTCCACATTTATAGATGAATAAGATTTTAAATATTTTTTAGATTATGGGAATGATATTTATCAGTAATCAATGCGGATGAATAATTTATCTTATTAGTTAGATTTATGCAATAAGTATATAAAAAACCAAAAAATATAATTGATTAGAAGGATACTTTTGTGATGATTTTTTATTAGTCTAAAAATTGCATGGAATATTAATTTGGATTATATAGTTTTTCAGAAGATAAAAATGGTCAAATAAATAATATAATTGAAAGGGATATAAATATAAGAAATTACTAGTAATATTATGTGATAGTGGTGGAGATAATTATTCAAAATCAAATTCAGATTATACAATAGATCATCATATGGTTTTGGGATTCAATAGTGGAATACCAAATGAAAGCAATACTACATGGAGAAGGTATCAGCTGAATCCCATTATAATATTACCTTAGAAACTTATAAACCCAGTTCAAATGATGAATATATTTCATTATCTTTGAGGAATTAAATATTAATACAATTTATTATGATGACCGTAAATCTATAATTTGAGAAGTGACGTGATATATATCACTAATCTAAAAAAAGATTAATAATTTTATGATAGAGTATTGTTATGTGTAATTATATATTAATAAATCATATGTTATAGTTTCTAAACATAAATTAGAGATATATAATACTAATTCAGTGTTAGATAATATTTATAATTATATGAGAACTAAAAATGATAAGAATTTGGTTGTAAAAATAAATTTTGAATGAAATATTCTCAAAAACATTTTTAAAAAATTCACTCCTAGTAATAAAAAATTTGATAATCTATATAGGTAGTGGACACCACATATAAAACTTATGGCTTCAATAACTCTTCAAAAAAACCAATTTTTTAGTCTAAATTTTTTTTCCAAAGGGAGTCACTATATATAGATTGTTTCTAAGATGTAGAAATAGGGAAGATAAATTATATAAAATTCAACATCAATCAATGGGTTTTTATAAATATTACATTTCTAAATAATTTGTCACTATTTTGCATACAAATGTTGGATGGATATGGATTAGGAATTTTTTTCTAATACACATGGACTTAACATATTACGGGTAAAAAAATATTAAATCAATATTTCCTTCAGAATAAATGATTTTCAACAGTGAAAATATATTATATGTGGATAAATATTTTTCTAGACCTATGGAAAACAATAACAATTTCTTTTAGATGTTTATTAAAATGGTCAGTTGGAAACTGACTTTGGGATATAATGCTTACAGTGAAAACTATGGTATAAGTAAAAATGAATTCTTAGGTAACGCAATATTTTCTAATAATTTTTATTTTATAGGATGTAATAACAATATCACAAACATAATTCAATTATGTGACGGAAGTTTTCGTGTGAAATTGAGAAATAATAAATATATTCTTAATGCTTATGAATGTAAATTTATTTATTCTTCTGATAAAAATTAGAATATATACAAGTTAAAATTATAATTCAATAGAAACTAGGATATACCTTTACATTGATCGATGGAAATATGTTCTTGGTTATGAAATAGAAGGTCTGGACATTGTAGTTTAAAACACTTTTCAAAATATTGATAAAATATCTTTTATAATATCCAACAATGTAGATGTTTAATTATTCTATAGTATTTCACCCTTATCAATATGGTAATTGACATAATTTAATAAATAAAATTATTTTTCAATCATCACATTCTGATGATTTTCAGTTAGATAAAATGGATTCATTTGGTTCAATACAAAATTTTGTTATTGAAGGCAATGACTATGTATATGTATTAGTTGATGAATACAATAGATATGTTGGGTCCATTTTATATGTAAAATATCAAATGCTCTACATTTTTTTTGGATTTATTTATCCCAAGATAAAATTGAGAAAAAGTACATTTTATTAATATTCATAGCTGAAATGGTACTGAATTTGAAATTTTTTTGAAACATTTATAACATGATGCGAATTAAAAATAAATTTTCAGCTCATAGAAATCCTAAGAAAAACATAGTTGTTGAATGCAGAAATTGAATTATTTATCAAATAACATGTACTATGTTGACAGAATACTCAAATTGAGAATGAAATACATGGTATGAATTTATTAGTTCTACTAGTAGTACTATAAATTCGGTTCACTAAAAAAATTTCATTATAAAAATTCATATGGGTTACATATAGGATGAAATCAAAAAACATATCACTTCAAAAATTTCAAAAGTAAAATGTTCATTTTGAATAATAATATTTATTTAAATTGATTTGATTCAATAATTTATGAAGGAATATTTATTGGACCTTATATATGAATTGATTATTATCGTGGATTTAACAAATGAAAGAAAATTATTGATGAAAAATTCATGTTATGTTTGATGAACGTCATTTTTTTTTTCAAATGTCCAGACACTATCTTCTTGATGGTTTTTTGAAAACAAGTTTCCAACTTGTGTTGGATATTTATTCTGATAGAAGAAAAATTGAAGAGTAAAATTTAGTAGTTGTACATTTATAATAAATTCAACATATGTTTAAAGATATAATTTAAAAAATCTAATAAATCAGATGATATTAAAGAATAATATCAATGGTAACATCATTTGGGATGTAAAACAAACATTCAACCCTAATTGATATTATGGAAACAAATGGGAAAATCTTCTATACTTATCATAGTTCAAATATACAAACTACATATGTGTCTTTATGTGATGATTATTTTATAAGGTATATATAGGATGAAATCAACAAATTTGAGATATTTTTTTTGAGTTTGGTAGAACCACCATAATATGTTCACATTATTACAGTAAAATTATTTTTCGATAAAAAATGTGATGAAGAAGGAATTATCATAATAAATCGGGAAATTATTGTCACTAAGGGATATAATTAACCAAAACACATATATTAGGAAGAAACATATCCATAAGAAACAATACATGAATTGATACATATACATATATCCTACAAAACATAGCTAAAATTTCACTCTTTTTAAAATGTATTTGAAGTGTTATTTTATTAATGGATGTCTACTGGAAAATGATTATGTAGGATAAACACTAATTTTTTAAAATTATAAATCTATAAATCATGTGTATAATCATACTGAGTCACTTTATGGACTTAAATAATATTATATAGGCTATTATGATAGACATTCTATATTTTTACTTCACAATAATTATACAATGTGATATTTGAATTAAACTATTTTTCTTAATTGATTTCATAATGAAACCACCTATAATGGCTTATATTTTCGAGATTTTATTTTTAGAAAATTTGTGGGAAATTTTCAAGACCACGTGCTGAGATGGTCTGCGATTTTGAGGCCCGGTGTTCACGAAATGGTTTGGTGAATTTTTTTATGTTTTTAATAGAACCCAATGTGAAATAACTCTTACACCATTGCCTAGATTAGAAATATGAGGTCACCATTGATCTTAGAGATATGGCTTCACCCAATGCATGACCAAACATTAGTCTGCACTGGTTATCTATATAAAAAGTCACCATGGGTATAACCATAAATTAAATTATTAAAAAAAATATTTTCTTTTGAAATCCTACCAACTCATAAATGGTAACTCCGAATGGGAATATAAGACCAACATTGAGTTCATAAGGAGTTGTTTTATTTATATGAGCCCTAACCTCAATAGAAATGGGTGGACCATGAATTTCTATTTTTTTATGTTTTAAAGGAGAATAATAAAATAAATTTTAAAAATTATTTTCTTGTCATTTCGTAGAAACATAGTGATGATGTCATACCTCAATAGGGAATCCCATTTTCATTAATAAATGAATAAACATTGAGATGATGCAACATAGATACATGGATACATTAAAAAATGTTTTCATCATTTAACATCTTCGTTGTGATATTAGATTAGATTCAAAATCTTGGATAAATTCCCTACAAGCTCTAGAGAAGAAATAATTGGTGAAACCTCTCTTTGGTGAATGATGAATGATGAATTGAAAATAGATCGTGATTCCTAATTAAAATATTTCCAATGACTCCAAACCTTCTTATCCAATCAATCTTAATTATAGGTAGGGTGTTAGTTTTTATTGATTTCTTACCCCATTCTTTAGCCCTGTGATGAATTTTGTTTAATCGATAAATTATTTGATTAATGGGTCGTTTGTATTGCATGTTTTGATTATTCAATTATGGGAATTGTTATTAGGTTGATTCTGGATATAAGTTTTTTATTCTTCCCCTTCTTTCTTCATCTCACATGGGTATATTGTGACTAACATGAACAAGGACAATATCTTTCCATCTTGGGTGTTCGCATCCTTTCCTCCCCTCGTTCATCATTCTTTTTTCTTTATTCCTCATCATTCATGATCCATGATGTATGTTCGATATCCTGTAAATGTAAGGCTCATGGTAGTGCATGATGGTGACCATAGGTGGTGGTTCCAGCCAATTCATGTGTAGAATAGGTAGGTGACCACACTGGTGGTGCGGCAGATGGTGAAGTCGGAAAAATCCTGGTAGGAAGGCTGAGACAGGTAGACACAACATGACGGCCCCCGGCAGGGTGGTCAGCTACTGTAGAAACCCACATTCTAGGAAGGACGGAAGGGACGAGATGGCCTGCCACGTGTAGGATATGGGTGGTGTCTAAATAAGTCCCTTAGTAGGGCAGCCACCGACGGTTGGATGCGGTATAACTAGAAAGTGACATAAGAGGACATAACGCGGCGTGAGCTTCAAGAAGTGATTGAGAGTCCACGAAAGGGGTAGTTATATAGCTAGCGACCCTGAATGAGTTCTATCAGAGGAGGGAGGCCTAGTGGATCTGGTGATGTGTCTCAAGCCGCGTTGGAGAAAGGAGTCGCAGTAGAGCCGTTGGATCCATCTGGTCCTACAAATAGACCACACCACATGGTCCAACCTAATTGACTAAGCAACACATGTGGCTATGTAGTGTGCGGGGGATGTCATGGCTCTTTCAAGCGGGTCGGACTTGACAAACCAGTCTAAGGCCCAGACTATCTGGTTAGGTAGGGTTGGCAAAACCATGTTGGGTCGGGTCAGCTGAACTGATCCGATTTTATAGAATTGACCATATCGTTCAAACATGATGTCTACTTGATGGGATATATATAATTTTGGGACCCTTACAATGAGGAGGGCCTTTTGATATGGCTTGGTGTGTTTTTACTATGGACCAGTATAGTAGGAGAGAAACCCTTGGGGTTTTCCCTTATTGTTTATTATGACATTACGTCGAAATCACTGGATAGTAGTCCCTAATAGAGGCTGAGTCCCATATATATTTTTGGCATCACTGCTTGGGATGAGGGTCATCTCTTTAACCCCTGATGGTGTTTTGTGGTAATTGAGGTGACCTAAAATCATAAGGCATTAATCCTTCAACCAGTGGTCTGTAACAGTTGTGTTGTTTGTATCCTCTGAGAAGGATCCAATACATTATAAGCCCCATCAGTAGGGTTGTCAGTATTCTATGAGAATAATTCCCTATGTTGCAGGATAATACATATTTGGTTGTAAATATTCTCTAGGATAAATTCCCTCTCCGTATATAATGACCTTTGACAAGTGTACTTTAATTCGTTGGGGCCCAAATTAGCGGGACCTCTTTACGTTAGTCTTCGATAACATCATTGAAGGATGGTTATATTCCCCCAAAATAAGAATTCCTTGAGTATATTTCTATGGATAATGATTGGTTTTAATATCGAGACTCCATGCCTTAGGGAGACCAGCTGTCTCCTGAAAATTTTGTGATGTATCGAGTCCATGTGTTTAATCAGATACTTTTGGTAGACATGTTCTATGTGTATTCTATCAAAATATGTGAGGAGTGAGATCTCTCAGAATGAGTGTTATACGAGCAGAACCATATGGTTGGAAGTATAGGAGACCCTGAGTCATGGAATCCATTACATGTACACCTTTATGCTCTTACTATATGTGATGTAATTCATATACCTATGTTGAGATAATTGTATACTCTTAGTGATGATTCCCTTGTGGAATTTTTCTTTAGGTTTTTGGGGGGTTCTACTAATTATTGTTTTATTAACCCCTACATGATATTTTCACACATACATTTTTTCTTGTGCATACGATCGATGCTTTCATGGAATACTTGGTGGACTGGGGCCAGGTGGTTCTTAGAGATACCCAACAGATGAGGTGTTCATCTGCGACATTTGACATCTTCTCTATACATACTCTTCAAGTATGGTTTTCTGTAGAGGAATTATAGGGTTTTTACCTTTATTTTTCCTTTTTTTGGGATTGTATTATGTCCCTGTTTTAATTCTCTTTTCTGTTGTTGTACTCTTTGTTGGTATCTTAGTGGTATTCCTATTTTTTTACTTATTGTTTTCAATTTCACCAATTTTTCCCGGAGACATGTCTGTGTGTACTTGTACGTAGTAAAATGCCATCCTTTTGTGGGATATTCCTATGATGTTCTAGTCTCCATCCCCAGGCCTATGGGTGGCGGGCTTCAGGTAGTCATGAGATGAGACCCACTTGAATAGGTCTTGACAGAGAGGTATTAGAGGAGGTCAATTCCATCTTATGTACCAAGAGTCTAGGTGTTTTGGTTTGGGGAAACAATGTTAAATGTTTCGAGTTCAGCTTTCCAGTTAAGGAATCCAATGTTGGTTTAGTGGCCAACATATGTATACACTAGGACCTTGAATTCTTCTTTTCAACATGATAAATTGAAAACAATAATTTACGGAGAAAATGATAGTTCATCCCTCTTTATGATAATGGCTTTTGTTTTCAATGTCCTTCTTAAGTCGGCTCAAAAGGTATAATCTATTGACCATAGTGCATATTGTTTTACTTCAAGATGATTCCACCTAGACAGCCTTCAAGGATTCCACTGTGTGATCACATGGGAGATCCTCGGGGTAATGAGATATTAGTACATAGATTTATACCTAAGAAAAAACCATCACGTGGTGTAACAACAATACCACCACTTGTACAGTAGCACATGGTACCCATAGTACTAGGGGATGAGATGTACAGGTGGTGTACACATTATGAGTTTCAGTGATAGAGAACCCTTAGATTCAAGGTGATCTAGACTCATAGGTGTTTGGGGACTGTATTGAGATGGTGAAATATTTCTACATCTATTTAGGGAACCATCAGATTACATACTGGTCACAGTGGTGATTCTTCTGCGTGGCATGGTAGGGCGATGATGGGGTTTATATTACCCAATCATAAAATGATGCAAAAATTTTGTGGACAATATTTGGGAACCATTTTCAGAGAAGTAGTCCTCTCCTTATATGATAAGGTCTTTGCGTTCCCATGTGATTATATATATTCTACAAGATGAAATTTTAGTATCTGAGTATTCATTGAGGGATAAAAATTGTTCTAGGTACTCAATGATTATAATACACGACAAGTGCATCAGGGCTCAGACCCATGAAAATGATTTTTTTAGGGACATATGATCCAACGTTATTATTATGTGCATTCTTAATTATGCTATGGTCTAGATAAAACCTTTGGGGAAGAAATTTCCATGGATGGGTGGACAAGACTAGTGAACGACAGTAATGAAAAAGAATGGGAATGGTGGATGGTCCACCGAGGCAGAGAAACTAAGAAGAATGAATAGATCAGTTGGGCGGCATACGTGGCAGATGAGCTAGGAGAGAAGAAAGAGGTGGTGTACATTTCATCATGTTACCACGACCACCCCTATGTTTTTCAAACTAGTTATAAAGAGTTGGAAGACAAGGGAAGGGATGACTATATACAGTCAAGGTGTATGACCCAAGGTGTAAGGACCCGACCCTAGTTTCCTAGAGCCGGTGCCTTATATGATTATGTTTTCATACATACAAGGAATATGAATCCCAAAAGACTGATTAGTTTAGCATTATTGGAAACAATTTATAGACATAAGATTATCATTACAACATGAAGAGAAATAGAACACTATTTTATTCAACTAGAAACATCACATCTCCTAGATTATGCGTGCACTTCATTCATAAATTACTTCTTCATGTCCTGAGAAAATTAAACCTAAGAAATGGGTGAGCTCAAATGCTCATTCAGAGTAAGAAATATTGCGGAAGTTAATATAAACAGTATACATGGTGAATAATTGAAAACTCAAGCCTTTAATAATGAACTTGAACACATTACGATAGAAATATGATATTAATAAATAATTCCATAATAAAAAATAATCATGGATATTCTATAAGTTGAATAGCCACATGAACTTCAAATACTAGCATCATAATGAGGTAAGTACATATACCGTACATTATAACCATATCGTCCATGCCTCATGCTAGGACCATTAAATAATCATTTTGTCAAGGCCTCGTGCCAAGACCATAGTTTGTCTCATTAGACCTACCGATGCATCGAGGAGCTATAATAGGCCCCATCGATCACATAATAAGTCCAATTCATTCCTCATATTATTGTAGATCAACATAAACAACATATACAGTCATATTGAAACTATCATTTTAAATGTAACTAACCATTACAAATTATTGAACATAAACACTAACCATTCAGAATAATATGATGAATGGTAATAGGATAGATCATCCACAATAAATATAGTCATAAACTATTAAATAAAATATGGTATATGGCTTCATAAATTATTAAACCCAATAATACCATGGAATCAATAAGAGCATTGAACGAAAATACTATTATAAAATCATTAAGCAATTTTGAGATAAATACTCTTTTATTTTCAAAAGAGGAGTTCTTTTGTAAAATAATTGTATAAAAATAGAAGTGAAGTGATATAGTATATTCAAAATAAAATGATTATTTTTAGAAAGATAATGGTATCCAAAAACAGATTATAGAGTTCCCTTGTAAATAGATATGAATTGGAGAAATTCCCTTGAATCAGGCTTCTATTTTGGAAACAGTTTTGAAAGTTCCATTTAAAACATGTAACTATCCATAAAATAAGGAAGAGTTATAGTTTTTAAACATATATATGATAATCACATAGAATATATTATGATTACATAACAATACATAAGAATTTCATTGAGGCAATTAGACAATGAAAGTAACCCGAATGAAAATGGAAGTTCGGGTGAAAAACCCTTACCTTAACTCCAAACATGTTCCTATCTTCTACATAAGCTCGTGTAATATGAAATTATACTTGTTAATAACTTATTTAATAACCTATTAGACATTTATTTATTTTACCATAATTATGGTTAGTTCATTTATGTCTTTATTGACGAGTTATTGTATTGAATTTCGTCATTCTAGAGTGTTTGTTTTCTTTATTTTCATATTCGGTTCACTTGTTTTTAAGTAATGATGTTCATGTGGAATTGTTATAAATATCCATGATTGGAATTATATATTATTTATTAACAAAAATAATTGGTAATGTTCATTTATATCATTTGTTAGTATGTAATTAGTATGAATCATTAGATGTGAACCACTTTGATTATTTGGTGGTATTTGGATTATTATGAACTAGTTTTTTCATATAACATAATTATATGTACATATTCTGATTATTTAATATTAATTATGTTATAAAACATATATAATAGTCTTTTGAAACCATAAATATGTTTTCATGACTAGTAATGAAGAATAAATTGAAGAAAGAAACTCCGTCATCCACGAAGGCTATAAATTGGAACCTCATGGATGTTGATTTCGTTTATAAAAATAAAATGGAGGGAGTAAGAATATTTACTATGGTTCTTCATTCACATGATATAAATCCAGTATATATATGTTACTAGTGTAATCATTATCATTTGGACAGAGGAGTTTAGGAGAGAGAAATAAAACAGATGAACATGAAAATAAAATAAAAGTTAAAACATCCCTTATGAAAATTCGGCATCCTAACGACGTCACTTAAAATTTCATTAAATAAAATGATGAGAAAAAAGGGTATCTCATCATATTAAAATTAAAAGTATATTAATAATAATGATTAAAATCAAACATCGTCAAATTAGAAAGGAATTTCAAATAGATAACATAAAATAATTGTCGACTTAATGAAGAGAATGAAGGATTCCCTTACCTTGTAGAATAACTCCTAGATCATGAAGAATGGGACCTTGGGGGACTAGAGACACATTATGAGGACTCCTAGATAGGTAGAACCACCATATATTAGAGGATGAGGGATTTTTAATGAAATAAAATGAATGGATGAGTGGGTATTTATAGAAAAATAGAGGTATTTTTTTAATAATTTCAAAGGGACACCTCATTAGTGGTTTTTCCCAAACCTTGGGCTTGACCACGGTATTATCTCATGGTTTTTTCCACTTGGGACACCTCATGTCATAAGGAACTATACTAAATTATACCATAATTTTATATTTAATTATTACATCATTATGATGTCATTAAACTATCGAATATTCAAAACTGTATTTTTACTATTCATGAATAATTCATGTATTTTTGAAAAATCCAAAAAATTCACCCCTACCAATTTTCGATGTGTCGAATTAAAAAGTGAAATCAATTTTACAAAAATAATCTTCTAAATATTATTAATTTAATTTTGAAATGAAGTCGTAGTTAATTCGAAAAATAACAATCTTGAAGTGCAATTAGTTTTATGTGACATTGAAAAACTAATTAAGATACCATTATAATAATGCCTTATGAAAATAAAATAATATTATTGTTGACTATTCATAATGGTCATATTACTATTCCTACTAATATTCATATTTCTATTCATAAGGGTATGTATCTATTCACCAAAAATCAATTTTGTTCTATCAGACTCCAAATGATATACTGAACACAACTCTAGATGACCATTTCAGGAAATTCAAAACATAGAAGAGGAAAATTTGCGTTTAATGGATAGAATATAAAATTGAATTATATATTTATTTTCAAAACCATGGGGTGTTACATTCTCCCCTCATTACAAAAATTTCATCCTCGAAATTCACAAAATATTACCTAAAAACATTATGGTATGCCTTTAACATAAGCTCCTCAGGCTCCCATGTTGGATCCTCCATCTTGTGGTTCCTCCATAGAAACTTCACTAGAAGGGTCATCCAATTTCTCAATACTTGTTCTCTAGTATCAAGAATCTTGGTAGGCTCTTCACAGTAAGATAAATCGGGCTCAAGTTCCACTTCTTCATAAGTGAGTACATGTGTTGGGTCTGGCATGTAATTTCTTAACTTTGACACATGGAACACATTGTGAACCTTGGAGAGACTTAGTGGCATTGCCAAACGGTAATATACAGCTCCAATTCGGTCCAGAATTTCAAATGTTCATGTGTACCTGGGACTCAATTTACCTTTCTTACCGAAACATATAACACCCTTCCATGGAGATACCTTCAAGAAAACATGATCTCCTACCCGAAATTACAAATCCTTCCTTCCATTGTCAGAATAGCTCTTCTTCCTACTTTGAGCTATTTTGATATGGTTCTGGATGATCTTCACCTTCTCCATTGTTTCTTCATCAATTTCTGGTCCCACGAGCTTTCTTTGACCAACATCGTCCCCACAAGTTGGTGTACGACATCCCCTCTCATATAATGCTTCATAGGGTGCCATCTGAATACTTGAATGGAAGCTATTGTTGTAGTAAAACTTCACGAGAGGTAAATAATGATCCCACATTCTTTTAAAATCAAGTAAAGAAGACCTCAACATGTATTCCAATGTTTGAATAGTCTATTCTGATTGTCTATCAGTTTGTGGGTGGTAGGAAGTGCTCAATGGAAGATCAGTATCGAGGGCCTTCTGAAGACTTTTCTAGAATCTTGATGTAAAACGTGTATCATGATCAAAAACAATCGATAGGGGATCTCCATGTAGTCTCACAACTTCATTAATATATATTCTTTCTATATTTTCAAGTGGTAGATATTCTCTTATAGAATGAGAAGGTTCTGACTTGGGAAGACGGTCAACAATGGCCCATATTGCACTGTTCCTTCTAGGAGTATTTTGTAGTCCCATGAAAAAGTCCATCGTGATATTATCCCATTTCCACTCAGGTATGGGAAGAGGTTGCAATACTCCTCCAGGCTGTTGTCTTCCAACTTTCACTTGTTGACAAACCATACTTCTTGACACAAAATCGGAAATCTCCCACTTCATGTTGTCCCACCAAAAATGTTCTTTCAAATCATTATACATCTTAGTACTTTCAGAGTGTATAGAGAAATTAGAACTATGAGAATCATCCAAAAATTCCCTTCGTAGATCAGGTATATCGAGAACACAAAGTCTCTTCCAAAATTTCAAATTTCCATCTTCATATATGAAGTCACTCAATCTCCCATCATTCATAGATTTAATCTTCCTTTGAAACTCCTCACCATCAGCCTGAGAACTTTTTATCCTTTCAATTAAAGATGGTTTGGAAACCAATTGAAAAATCATTGTTGTTTCACCTTCCATGGATATTCCCATATCCATCTTTACTAGATCCATGAAAATAGGATCCCTTTCAACTCTCATCTTGTTCAAAAATCCGTGATCCTTTCTGCTCAAAGCATCTTCCACCTTATTTTCATTCCCTGGGTGGTAGTTTATCATGCAATAATAATCCTTGATTAGTTCATTCCATATCTTTTACCTCATATTAATTTCTTTCTGTGAGAAAATATACTTCAAACTCTTTTGATCAGTATATATTTCACATTTTTCACCATAGAGATGATGTCTCCATATCTTCAATGAAAATATTACATCAGCTAACTCAATATCATGAGTAGGATAGTTTTTCTCATGAATTTTTGGCTGTCGTGATACATAACCAATAACCCTTTCATTTTTCATAAGACACAACCAAGTTCTTTATTTGATGCATCACTATAGACAACAAACCCATCACTCCCAGGTGGTAGAGTCAATATAAGAGCATTGACTAATATTCCCTTCAGTTCATTGAAACATTCTTCACAATATTTTGTCCAAAAACATTTAACCCCTTTACGTGTGACCTTCGTTTGCGGGTTAGCCATTATAGAAAAATTCTGTAAGAAATGCCTCTAATAACCTGCTAAGCCAATAAAACTGCGTACCTCTGTTATTGTTTTGGCGTGGGTCAATCTTGAATTGCATTTTCCTTTGTAGGATAAACTAGGATTCCATCCTTAGAGACAATATGGCCAAGAAAAAAAATCTCCTGAAGCTAGAAATCACTCTTACAAAACTTCCCTATATAATTCATGTCTTATATGATTTATCAGGATAATGCACAAGTAATTTTCATGATCTTCGTAGCTTTTGTAGTATACCAAGATATCATCCGTAAATACCACTACAATGTCATTGAGGTACTCCTTGAAAACTCTATTCATTATATCCATGAAGACAGAAGGTCCACTAGTCAATCCAAAATGAATAACGGTAAACGCATAATGCCCATACCTAGTTCAAAATGCTGTTTTTCGAATATCTTCCTTATTCACACTCAACTAATGATATCCAGATCGAAGGTCAATATTTGAAAATTATTGAGATCTATGTATTTGGTCAAATAAATCATCAATGCGAGGTAGTGGATACTTGTTCTTTATTGTTATAGCATTGATGTCCCTACAGTCGATACATAACCTCATAGATCCATCTTTCTTCTTAACAAAAAGGACAGGGGCTCCCCATGGAGAAACAATAGGTCGAATAAATCTTTTATTACTCAATTCCACTAGTTTTTTCTTTAGTTACAATAATTCCATTGTGGCCATTCTATAAGGGGTCTTTGATATAGGCTTTGAACCAGGAATTAAATCATTGGAAATCTCAATTTCTCTTTCTGGAGGATGTCCATGTAAATCTTCTGGAAACAAATCGACATAGTCTCTCACAATATGTACATCCTCTATTTGAACATTCATTTCCTCACCCAAAATTATTTCATTCTCTTCTTCCTCAATAATTGAATTTAGTTGAGCTACTGGGGGTGGATCTATATAAGAATCAGGTGGTGATGATTTTGCTCTAAAGATAAGGTGTTATTTATCATCGTCATCAAAAATCGTAACCTCTTTCTTCTTATAATATATTTTTGCATCATGGTCCAAAAGAAAATCCATACCAAGTATTATATAAAATTAAATCATGGGTATGATGATGAGATCAGTACATAAAGAACATTTATATTCACTAATAGGAACCGATTCACAGAACATTGTAGCAATGATACTTCCCTTCAGAGTTTTGACTTACAACTCCCTTTTTAAATCAAATTTGAAATATCAAATTTTCTTAGAAAACTGGGAAGATATGAAACAATGCGATGATCCAGAATCAAATAAATCTTTGGCTAAACGTGAGGAAACAATTAAAGTACCTACAACCACGTCATTAGGAACTTCAACCTCTGCATTTAGGATTGCATCAGCTTGTCCCTGATCCCTTGGCCTTCTCTGTTGCATATTTCCTTGAGCTTTTGGACAATCATTAGCATATTGTCCCATATCCTGACAACTATAGCATTGAACATCATTGGATTCCTTCTTCCCATTGTAGTCACCAGCAAGATGGCCTTTCTGACTACATTTGTAGCATACACCTTTTTCTTTTAAGCATGCACCGGTGTGTTTCTTCCCAGAATTGTCACATGGTGGAAACTCAACTCTCCCCTTCTTCCATGTTTCCTAGAATATTTCCTTAAAATCCACCCATTCAATATCTTCTATCTCTTCCTCCTCCTTTGTGTTTTGGATTAAGGACCACCACTGATCTGCATCTCCCGATAGGCGATAGACTGCCATGAAAACCTTCTCTCTTTCATTACATCCCAATCCAAGAAATATCTTCTCAAGGGAAAATATCCACTGCTCTACTGCAAACAGGTTTGTAGTCCCATTGAATTAAGGAGGTTGTTGTCGCATAAAGTGATCTAGCATGGCTCCTCCATGTGGTGGATCTGGATGCTCCATACGAATAATCTCATTATTCATAACATGAGTTAGTTTTCCCGGTATACTTATTAGTTTCTCAGCACCAGTCACAACACCAGATCCAACATCCTTATCTTACATCAGAGGAAAATACCTACAGGGGACACATGCATTCGTGCGATTTCCATTTCATCAACTAGGAACCATATCTAGATATCGGCATACACTATATTATGTAATGAATCATAATGTATAATCTTAACTTAAAAATACTCAGAAAAATTGAGATCCAACGCATGGATAATCCCATATTAATAAAAATGGTTTCTTTCAGTAATATTTAAAATTTCAATCCTTCATAATGGTTTCTAAAGGAAATGTGAATTATCTTAAGCATATCCCCCAGGACTGTCGTAACCAAGAGTGTAGCAATGCCCATTGCTGTGCACCAGTTCTCGTTCGACTCTAGCCCAAAGAGGTGCTTTCGGGTTTTACCCCTAGATACATCTCTTCTAGAGCCGTCTCTACCCGCTCGTATCTAGATAGGTATGTATTTCTTGATAGATCCACATAATCTATTCCATACCAATATACAAGGATGTTATTGTATGTATTTCATCAAATACTAACATAGGTACTCTTCCCTAATTCTACATTTTCTAAATCTAATTTCTAAGTATTATACTAAAATTCCTCTGATACCAACTGTAAGGACCCGACCCTAGTTGCCCAGAGTCTGTGCATTATTTGATTACATTGGCATACATAAAAGGAATACGAATCTTGAAAGAACGAGTAGTTTAGTATTATTGGAAACAAGTTACATATATAAGTTTATCATTAAAACATGAAGGTAAACAAAACACTATTTTATTCCACCAGAAACATCATGTTTCCTATATTATGCTTCCATGTCATTCATAAATTACTTATTCATGTCCTGATAAAATTAATCATAGTAAAGGGTGAGATCAAACACTCAGTAAGAGTAAGAAATTCATCAGAAGTTAATATAAACATTAGAGATGGTGAATAATTTAAAACACATGCCTTTAATAATGAACTTGAACACATTACGACAGAAATATGAGTTAAAGAAATAATTCCATAATAAAACATAATCATGGGTATTATACTAGTCTAATATCCTCATGAACTTCAAATACTAGCATCATAATGAGGTAATTACATATGCCGAACACCATAAACGTACCATCCAAGCCTCGTGCTAGGACCATTAAATAATCATTTTGTCAAGGCCTTGTGCCAAGACCATAGTTTGTCTCATGAGACCTATCGATGCATCGAGGGGCTATAGAAGGAACCACCCATCACATAATAAGTCCAATTCATTCCTTATATGATTGGGGATCAACATAAACAACATATACATTCATATTGAAACTATCATATGAAATGTAACTAACCTTCTCAAATTATTGAACATAAACACTAACCATTTGGAATAATATGATGAATGGTTTTAGGATAGATCATCCACAATAAAGTCATTCATAAAAAATTAAATATAATTTGGTATATGACTTTATAAATGATTAAACCCTATAATACCATATAATTAATAAGAGCATTGAACGAAAATAATCTTATAAAATCATTAAGCAATTTTGAGATAAATACTCTTTTATTTTAAAAAGAAGAGTTCTATTGGAAAATATTTGTATAAAACAAGAAGTGAAGTGAGATAGTATTTTCATAATAAAATGAGTATTTTTATAAAGATAATGGCTTCCAAAAATAGATTATATAGTGCCCATGTAAATAGATATGAATTGGATAAATTCCCTTGAATCAGACTTCTATTTTGGAAACAATTTTGAAAGTTCCTTTTAAAATGTGTAACTATCCATAAAATGAGGAAGTGTTATGGTTTGTAAACATATATATGATACTCAAACAGAATATATTATGACTACATAACAATAAATAATAATTTCATTGAGGTAATTAGACAATGAATGTAACCGGAATGAAAATGGATGTTCGGGTGAAAAACAATTACCTTAAATCCAAACATGTTCCTCTCTTGTACATAACCTCCTGGAATATGAAATTATAGTTGTTAATAACTTATTTAGAAACCTATTATACATTTATTTATTTTACCATAATTATGGTTAGTTCATTTATGTCATTATTGACAAGTTATTGTATTGAATTTCGTCCTTCTAGAGTGTTCGTTTTCTTTATTTTCATATTCAGTTCACTTGTTTTTAAGTAATGAAATTCATGTGGAATTGTTATAATTCTACATGATTGTAATTATATATTATTTATTAACATAAATAATTTTTAATTTTCATTTCTATCATTTGTTCATATGGAATTAGTATGAATCATTAGATGAGAACCACTTCGATTATTTGGCGGTATTTGAATTATTATGAAGTAGTTTTGTCATAAAACATAATTATATGTACATATTATTTTTAATGAATATTAATTATGTTATAATGAATATATTATAGTCTAGATCAACCATAAATATGGTTTCATGACCAGTAATGAAGAATAAACTGATGAATGAAATTTCGTCGTCCACGAAGGCTACAAATTGGAACCTCATGGATGTTGATTTCGTTTATAAAAATAAAAGGGAGGGAGTAAGAATATTTATGATGGTTATTCAATTAACATGATATAAATCCAGTATATATATGTTACTAGAGTTATCATGATTATTTTTACAGAGGAGGTGAGGAGAGAAAAATAAAAGAAATGAACTTGAAAATAAAAGAAAAGATAAAAGATCCCATATGAAAATTCGGCAGTATAATGGCGTCACTTAAAATTTCATAAAATAAAATGATGAGAACAAAAGGGTATCTAGTCATATTGAAATCAAAATTACAGTAAGAATAATGAAAAAAATCAAACCTCATCATATGGGAAAAAAATTTCAAATAGATAACATAAAATAAGTGTCAACTTATAGAAGAGAATGAAGAATTCTCTTACCTTGTAGAATAACTCCTAGATCTTGAAGGGTGGAATATTGGGGGAATAGGGACACCATAGGAGGACTCATATAGAGGTAAAACCACCAAATATTCGAGGATGATGGATTTAGAATGAAAGAAAACGAATGGATGAGTGGGTATTTATAGAAAAAGAGAGCTAATTTTTTAATAATTTCAAAGGGACACCTCATTAGTTGTTTTTCCCAAACCATTGGCTTGCACATGGTATTGGCCCATGGTTTTAGCCACATGAGACACCTCATGTCATAAGTTACTAAACACAAGTCGACCATACTTTTATATTTAATTATTACATCATTATGATGTCATTAAACTACCGAATATTCAAAACTGTATTTTTACTATTCATGAAGAATTCATATATTTTTGAAAAATCCCAAAAATTCTCCCCTACCATTTTTCAACCTATAGAATTAAAAATTGAAATCAATTCTTCAAAAATAATTTTTTAAATATTATTAATTTAATTTTTAAATAATTTTATAATTAATTCAAAAATTAACAATCTTGAAGTGCAATTAGTTTTATGTGACATTGAAAAATTAATTAAGATCCCATTAGCATATTGACTAAAAAAATGAAATAATATTATTATTTACTATTCATAAGGATTATATTACTAATCATATTACTATTCATATTACTATTCATATGTTTATTTTACTATTCCCCAAAAATCAAGTTTGTTCTATCAGACTCCAAATGACTTACAGAACACAACTATAGATGACCATTTCTTGAAATTAAAAACACAGAAGAGGCAAATTTGTGTTTAATGGATAGATTATAAAATTGAATTCTATATTTATTTTCAAAACCTTGGGTTGTTACACAAGGGATCCAAGAATGATCTGAGGTATGTTTTGAGTCTAATCATCGATATCCTATTGATAAAAATTGTTTCTAATCATTATTTCCATGTGAAAAAATCTTTTTTGAGACCAAGAGTTTCTAGTAAAACCGATGACATGACCATTACTTCTAGAGACACCTAGGGGTGAAGACTCAAAAATTACATTAGTGCTAATACTGTGATATGAACCTTGGGGCAAGAGTTTTGGTTTGAAAATAATGGTGACATTCTTCATTCATTATGAATTCATTCTTGGTATGGGTTGGTTAAGGATAGTCCATCCTCAAATTGACCATTTCAAGAAAAGGGGGTGGTATGTCCACAACAATGGATCATGATTTTCCTTGGATGGTGAAAAAGGAAACCCATGAAGCACATGATACACTCATGCATAGGAGGGCATACCCAATCCCTCATGACTAAACTAGACTTTCTCTCATAGTGGTGGATATTTTGTGTTTTCTATTCTCAGTAGTAGTGGCATAGTATGGGGAGATCATTCCAGAAGATTTTTCTCGGATTACCATTGTACTAAGAGATTCATTTCTATGTTGTTGTAAACCCCAAGATGTCATCGATAACAGTATCAACATATCAGATGGATTTTGAAAATCCTCACAAGATTAGGATGAAGATATAGGACTTTCAATGGAAGGTCTTAGTAAAACCTAGTGTCTGAGGTTATGTGTATATTACTAGCGCTTTAACAAAGTGACCTTGGAGAATGAGTATCCACTACTAAAGGATGGATGACCACATTGATCAATTGAAATGGGATAAGGGGTTCTAAAATGTTTAACATTTATTGGGATATCACTTGTTTAAATTATGGGATGAGGATATACCAAAGATGGATTTCAGATGCCGCTACTATCTCTATGATTAATTGGTTATGACCTTCAAGTCAAAAACACCCTTGCAGTTTTCTAGGACTAATGAACCAAAAATTTCAGCCTTGAATTGATGGGCAATCATTTCATGTTGACAAAAAAGTTTTTGAAATCCTTTCATATGTTTATATAGGGTTCCACGAGTGCCACGATCATGAAATTGTTATAGGAGGGAGTCGAGTAAGTAGTGTTATATGATGCATCAGAGAAAGAATGTGGTTGTGTCCTGATGAAGAGGCAAGAAGTTATTTCCTATGGTTCATGCCAGTTGAGACCAAATGAGCAGAACTAAGTTACCCATGATATTTTTATGGTAATAGTTTTCTTTGAATTGATGATATAGAGAGACTAGCTGATGGGTGAGTGGTTTATAGTCTACCACGAACCCAAGAGTCCCAAGTATATCTTATCTCAGAAGGACCTAAAATTGAGATAAAGGAAATGGATAGAGTTACTATAAAATAATGATTGTGATGGTGTATACTCACATGAAGAGGGATGTGGTGATGGATGCTCTCTGTAATAGATCCAGTTCGTAGTGAAAGAATGAGGAACCAGAGTAATTGGACTCATTATAATTATCCTTCATGGACTGACATGACAAATCATACCTTTAATCGATGGGTTTTGCCCATCAACGATAAATGTGATTCATGGAGTCACAACATGGTTATAATTATATTGAGTCTTTACATGCTCAGATGTCTACAGGGAATATCCTTGATGGATAATCAAAAGTTGGGGAGTACATCATTTTCTTAAAAGTATGTACAGTAGTTGTAGTGACATCATTGGAGGAACTCTTAAGGTAGTTACATACTTCCCATATAGAGGTACATACAAGAGTGGAAAAGTTTTATCGAGACCCCTACTATAGTTCTGGTGGCTGTGGATGATGAAGGTGGTGACAAAGTTCATTTATCTATGCCTCACTTGTCAGGAAGTTAAGGTAGAGCAACGGGTTCTAATGGGTTTGAATCAACCCCATGAGGTGCCTGAGTGGAAGTGGGATGAGATATTGATGGAAGTCATGATGGGTTTACCATGAAAATGCAAGGTGCATGATATCATTTGGCTTATCGTTGACCAAATCACAATGGAAACCCACTTTTAACCGATGTGTGAGAAGAGCTCAGTAGAGACATTGGGAAACATCTACATGAAGGAGGTGTTTGGGACTCAGTTTCACTTGTGCACGATATTTCATCCCAAGATGGATTTCCATAATGAGAATAACAACTAGGTTCTAGAGAACATGCTATGTTATTGCATCCTTTACATTGGTCACAGTTTTCACAATCCGTCCCCCTTGGCCCATATTGTGACATCCTCCAAGCCAGCCTTCTGAAGTCCATGGGATGTCGACTAGCACAGAAGGATTAATCCATTAATTAGGAGGAATTTTCCTAAGTCCATATATGCCCACACACACAACCACATCCCGATTCTATAAAGGTAAACATATAATTCACTAAACAACAACTTAGTAAAAGTACAAACTGTAGGTCAAATTTTCCAGAATTCAATCCTAACAAAAGACAGATGAAAACAAGAAAAAACAAGGACACTCTAAAATCCATCCATTGAAGAAACCACATGTTTTGTAAGTGTAGAGATACTATTGGAGCCTATAGAAATACAACTTACCTTCTTGGTCTCACTAGGAACCACTGAGTCTTAGGCCACCAATTCCTCCATCAAGTCGGCGGTCATATGCACCAGACACAACACATGCGAGTGAATCTCATGCAGGGGTGAGTAATAAGATACTCAGTAGGGTCCCCAATCCAACAAGTTAAAACCACAATGAAAATACAAAAATAAAAACCATGAATCTAGACATCTCACACCAAGTATAATTTTGAGTAGGAAAGCTAGACCATCAGTCATATCATCAAACACCTTGGGATGCTACAGAACTCCTTCTTAATGAGTAAAGTGGGCATTCCGGGTCACACAGAGCTACTTCCCACTAAATTAGGATTGTTGTAGTACTCATCAATGATGAGTACCATTGGTATGATGGGTCAAAAAGAGCCACTCCCTATCATGTCCATGCCAAGTCACACATAGCCACTTTCCAACATCACCATACTATGGTATGCCACCTATCGAGTCCCCTAGGTAAGCGAGGTCACATAGAGATGCTCCCCACTATAGGCTTGCTGGGTCACACAAGGCACTTATGACTAGGCCATCTATCTGATCCACATAGGATATCTTGTTAGGAGTATTCATGTCTTATCCAATCACATGGTTTCCGTATGTAGTGAACTTTATTTCTGGAGAACCACTCCTCAATCCTTTCATTGTATATAAGAATCAATGAAATAATCCATAGTTTATTACAAAATATATTCTTTTTCATAGTGTTCCGACGACACCAATGGCCTGTTAACCGGACAACTGGACTATAAGATATTATCGTTTCTCTAAGAAAGGGCATGTTAGGTCAGGGTTAGGCCCAACATAGTTAGACTGACTCGACCTGGCTTGGGGTCTACAGACTCGACCCTAGTCCCTAGACCAGACCTGGGTCTACCGAACTGACCTGGATCCGGTCCGACCTAGGTTTGGCCCACTACGGCGGCCTGCACCCTACCCAGCCCACCCTGGGTGGCCCACTATTACCTGGACGAGACACAGATGTAAGCCACGTCTTCCTCCCCTTGCCCCGCAGGTTGTCTTCGGGACCACATACTCAAACACGGTCAATTAACTATAGGCTTTTCCACATTCAATGTGTCGCATTGCCACATCTGCGATGCACCAATGTGGCTGAGTGGCCTCATCTTATCGTTGATAGCCACTAACACAGAGGCTGGTGGCTCCTACCGCACTGACATGCAACTTTTTTATCATTCCTCCTCTCTCACCCAATGAAAAATGTAGGCCGCTCCCCTTCCCTCGGTGATTTCTTCCACGTACCACCGGGTCTACTCCGGTGGTCCCTTCTTCCCACTTCTTGCTCCTACGACATTTTAAAGATAACATATTCCCTATGATGGACTCGAATAATCATTGAATCCATTTCAATGATACACCCCTGACGAAAGAAAGAAAATGCACAAGGTGTAGGGGATCAGGCATTGTTCATGCCTAGATGAACCCTCCACATTAGTGGTTTAGAAACATTTGATATAGAAATGTTGTTCTATCAAAATTAATTAAAAAAATCCAGACGTAAAACCCCCTGAAAATTTCCCTCCCACAAGAATGGGAGATCTACGGATCAACATATTTGTGGGTCGATCCATTTTCATCATTAATAATAAAGAACTAGGAAACGTGAAACAAAAATAAACCCCTACCTCAAATTTTTTCTTCATTGAAGCAGCCAATCTGCAGGGGTTAATTTTCTGATGGCATTTTTCACTTTCTGGTTCCATTCTTCATGGTGTTTCTAATTCCCTTGGGATTTTTGGGAGTTTTTCATTCTTCTTTGGAGAGAATTATTATTGTAGGTTCATGAGATGAATTCCACCAATTGATCTTCATTTCTCCCACACATAATCCCTTTTAAAGAAAATTCCTCAAAATGTTTCGGTTACGTTTTGTCCTCACGTTTTTACGTTGTTTCATCTATGAATCATTGTATCTATTATAGTACAATTAATGTCTCATTATTCTGCATGCTTATGAGTAATTAATGAGCTTCATTTTATGATACTCGTCACCACTTTGTCATAGCACCACAGAACCTCCATGTCACCACCCAGCGATTGGAAGAAACAAATAAAATAATTTTTAGGTTATTTAATTTTTTTTGAAAATCATGAAAAATAACTTTTTTGGTCAACCCTTACCGGTCGAAGATAGGTCCATTGAAGGTGAATCCTGTCTTTATGAGTTTAATGGTTCCCTATTATTTTTTATCAGAGCACTTCTTTATATGTTAGAAAACATCACTAGTATGTTTATTAAAATGATCAAAATAAAAGTTCAAATTTTTATTTTGGGATCAAAAACCATTGAAATATAGTTCTGTCAAAGAATATGATATTGAACTAATTATGTATAATTAAAAAAAATTACATTAATTTTCTAGGACATTACATTACTCAAGACTTTTTGGATTCACATCCTCGTTAGCCAAAACAGTTCTAAACAAACAAATTGGGGTACTGAGCAAGAATCAAATCTTACCCCTCCCATGTACTCTCCTATAGATTTACATGATGGAACCGAACATGCACTAGAGGAATCAAAGGTCCATTAAAGTCCCAATACCATCGATCATATATCTCCACTATAAACATGACAAACATTAACCCATTGTAAATATTCAGATCTCCCCAGTCGATGACATGCGATGGATAATGCATTTACCACCTCATCTATGAATCAAGGAAAACATCATGCACCCGGATCATCTGTGGGAAGAGATCAAGGCGGCCAGACACCTCACCAAATCTGCTAATAATATTTAAAGGAATGATGAACTTATAAGATAACATGAAGCCCTAGAAAAATCTTCGGAATCCATCTTAGGGTGAGACCTGAAGGAAAACACGGTGTCCCACCTTAAAATCCAAGGGCCTCTATCTCTGGTAAGCACAAGATTTCTATCTTCTTTGTGTCTTCCCCATCCATTCCTAGATGATCATTACCTTCTCAGTGGTAGCCTGTACCGTCATCAGAACCATGATCGATGACTTCCCTAGGACTTTTGAACATAGATTTGATCTGTAAGGTCACCCATACAAGGCCTCAAATGGTTCCATGAGAATGGTTGAGTGATAGCATTTGTTGTATGCAAACGCCAATAGTGGAAAGTGGTCATCCAAACTACAACAAAAATCATAGACATAACCATGAAGCATGTATTCAAAGGTCTGAATATTCCACTCCATATAACCACCCATCTATTTTTGAATGGTTGTTCTCAAGTACATGTCAGTCTTGAACGCCTCCTGAATTCCCTTCCACAATCGGGATGTAAACTGTGCATCATAGTGTGAGACGATAATTAAAGGAACTCAGTGAATCCGCACACTATCCTATACGTAGAGGTTTCCCAATACCTCTACTAATTCCTACTCCCAAATGGTTAATAAGTAAACTGAATTGGTGGGTCTTGTAATGATCACCCGGATAGAATCGTGGATCCTAGACGTCCGAGGAAATTCTGTCCCGAAGTGCATCAAGAGACCATCCCATTTCCACTCCAGTGCCTCATGTGGATGGGCTAAGCATGATGGAATCTGATTCTCATCCTTCCCTTAATGACAAGTGATGAATCGTTAAAAAAACAATGCCATCACATTCTTTACCCCTGGAGACAAGTACTATCATCAGAAGACCATGTACATCTTCACTACACCAGGATGTATCGCCAAATGGAATTTATGGAACTTCATTAACACCTCCTCTCGTAATGTGGATGGTTCTATAATGTGTCTTCAAAAAAATATGGAGTGCTCCCCACCTATAGAAACATCATAAGAAGCTCGTCCTAGGGATAACCGAGCACATCTCGTCTCACAATCAGCATCCTCATGTTGTGCCTCCTAACTCATTGTAAGATTGTGAGAGTGATAATCATCGATAGAAGGTAAGATTTTCCATTATCATCAATTAAGTATATCTACATCGTGGATAACTACTCTATCACCTCACTCAGTAGTTGTAGACCATACCTTCTACTGAGCGTTTCTGCCACCACGTTCCCCTTCCTAGGAGTATAGACTATCCCAAAGTCATCTTCATGGAGGAACTCTAACCATCAACACTTTCTAAAGTTTAGGTCCTTATATGAGTAGATATACTTAAGAATATATTGGTCAGATTATATGGTAATCAATTCACCTATCAAGAAGTTTCGCCACATATTTAATACAAAGTCCCATGCTTCTAACTCTAGGTCATGGGTCGCATAGTTCTATTCATACTGCCTCAACTGCTGTGAGTCATAAGTGATCAAGGCTCACTTCTACATTAGGACACAACACGTTCCAGTAACTGATGTATCACAGAAGACTAAATATCCAACACAAAAATATAGTAGTCTCAAGATAGGGGCACTTGTTAGTCTCTGCATCATATTCTGGAATCTCTAGTGACAATTCTATGTAAACATGAAGGGTTTTCCTTTCTTTTTCAATACAAATAAGGGTTATACTACTCTTGATAAGTTTAGAACAACACTCTGCTTGTATCCAACCAACCCTAGTAAACTCTGCACCTCAGTCACACCCCTGGGTGGCTCTCAAGCAAGAACTTCCTCTGTCTTCACCAGATCCACTAAAACTCTAGCCTCTGAGATGATGTGTCCTATGAAGTGGAGCTCTCGAATCCATGAATGGAACTTTTAGAGATTACCGAAAAGCCAGTTCTCTCGAAGTGTATCCATGACTATCCATAGGTGTGTAGAATGATCCTCCTCTGATAGGGAGTACACAAATATTCTATCAATAAATACCACTATAAAATGATCAAGGTAAGGCCGGTAGACCTTTTTCATGAGTCCCATGAACACTGCTAGGGAATTGGCCACACCTTAAGGCATCACCAAATACTCGTAGTGACCATATCTTTATAATATGGTTGTCTTTGGAATGTCCTCATATCTTACATGAAGATGATGATAGCCAGATCTAATCTATATCTTCGCAAACCAACCTTCTATATTAAGCTGATCGAAGAGGTCATCAATTCTTGGGAGTAAATATTTTCTCTTCACGATCAACTAGTTCAGGTGCCTGAAGTACATGCATAGCATGAAGATCTCATCTTCCTTATTGAAAAAACACTAGGGATCCCCATGGTTAAAAGATCGTCCTCACAAAGCCGTCCATATGAAATTTATACATATGTACCCTCAATTCAAGAAGCTTTGGGGGAGATATTTGATATGGCGGTGTGGATATTGGTGTCTTCATGGGTACAGGTAGATGCAAATGCCCACATACTTGGGACATGTTTGTCCAAAAAAACCAAATGAAAAACGACCTCATATCCGTCAACCACAATAGGAATGATTGGACTCCTCTCATCCACTTCACCAAGGGTGAGGCTAGCCAATTAGTGAGAGATCAGTTTCACCCTTTTTTGAGAATGTTTGTATTGTGCTGAAAAAGGTCCCTTATCACCGATGAAGGAAACATAGTCACATCCTCATTGACACACCACACTTTGTGCCTAATATAGTTGATCAATGCATGGACTTTAGAAAAGAAGTCCATACTCAAGATGAAAATGTATGGCATCGATGCCTCTACTATGATATCCCAATCGAAGCTCTTTCCTCATAGAGTATGTTCACACATCCAACGCCAGTGTGTAATCATCTAATCCTCTCTTTTAGTTTTCTCTTATCATAAGGATAGTGAAAAAGGTTCTATAGAAATGTCAGAGCCTCAAAGGAGGTCTGTGGAAAGGAAATATTGACTGTCACCTATGTAAATATGAAATTTAGCTATGGTGGTGAAGACATAGATTATACCTCTAATCATATCCATAGCACCATAGTTGTATACCTACATCACCTGAAGTTAGGCTCACCCTTTTCCGCCACCTCCCTAATCCTGTGGTTGACCACCTAGGGTGGTGGTGGTTTTACTTCGAACCATTGTCCACCACCTTCCACTCTTCCTTCTCACCTTCCATTTCCTCTACCCTGTATACCACCTCACTCAAACCTCTACCTTGGCTTTGGAGGTCCCTCAACTGCTTGTTGATCACCTGTGTGGTGGTTCAGGAAGTCACGATCCACGTGTCTTTACCCACAACACGTGAAACATAGCCTGGTCCCCATGTTGACTCCCCCTGCTCTGGGAGACATGCACATCCATCCCCATGTCTCGGGGTGATTCCCTGAAATATCTAACATGCATGGGTCACAATGTCTGCAGCCAGTGGATCACTACCAAAGGCTATACTACCTGAGGTTTGCTGGTGGATCTGGCTAGCAGTGCATGTTTTACTATGAATCTCTCTAGAAGAAGGGATCACTCCATCACCCCATCCTGATTGGGGATGCTGAGAGACACCATAGATTCCTAGATCTCATGTCCGAGTCCCTTATCAAAGTTATATGCCCTAAATAAGTGTCCTAAATCATGTTTTTGGAGTAGAGAGAGAGAGATTTTTAATCCTTGAAGAGTACTCATACACTGACATTCAACCCTTCTATAGGAGAATCAACTCCTATATGTACACTGAGTGTATGGTTGTGCGGAATAACTCTTCCCAAAAATGCCACTCGAAGTCATCCCTGGAGAGGGTTTCCTAGTCATGAGTATGAATCGTTAAGATTCACCATCTCCCTAGAAACCCATGAAAAATGTTCACAAGTATGATATCCATCTGGACGAGTGGTGTCCTCACTATGTTGAAGAACTATGTCACCACGTCCATCCAGTCCGCAGTGGCCTGGGAATACGTCTCTCCACTGAACCTGGGAGGTCTCTGTCTTTGATACTCATTCAAGGAACTGATCATGAGTGAATCCTCTACCGGTTACACTGGTAGTAACTTCCAGTTAATGGGTTGTGGTAATGCTGGTGTACCACCCAGCAGGGCCATCTCTAGAACTGGTTCCTGAACCGAAACCTCATCGCTAGGTGGGCTGTCCTCATGGTCAAGCATCAGAATCCTAGATGGCTGTCTGCATGGAGGCATCTTGATACAAATCAAGATGTGTGATGGCCAGTAGATTATAAATGGAATTCTAACTCTTATTCAAGAATAACAAAAAGAAAAAATTAATTCCAATATGATGCATGCAACCAGTGTTTTTTTGTATAGAGCTGGAAAACAGAGTTCAAAGTCCTAGTGTATGCATACATCGGCCACCACACCAAAACTAGACTCCCCAAATCTAAAATTCAATCTTTAAATATTTAAAATTATTTCCCATAATCAAAACAACAGACTCCGAGTCATTGAAGTATAACCGACCACATCTGATTCCAATTTATCACGACTCGTCCCTTAGGTCCCGTGCTGTGACATCCCCCAAGCCAGCCTCACAAAGAAATGGGTTGGTGTCTAGCGCTGAAGGCATCAACCGACAAGTGGGATTTTTTTACCTGAGTACCTTTACACACCTAAAGAAAACCGCATACAAAATATGGAATGGTAAACATGCATTCCACAAAACAAGCATTGAGTAAAAGTACAAACTATAGGTAAAATGGGCCAGAATGAAAACTCAACAAAAAATAATGTAAAACAAGAAAATAAAATGAAACATCGAATGTATTCTACTAAAATTCCTACCATATGGGTAAGTGTAGAGTACCTTCTAGAAGCCATAGAAGTATTTCACGCTGGCTTAGTCTCACTGGGCACCACCTGGTCCTGCGCCACCGTTTCCTCCATTAATGTGGCGGTCATCTGCACTAAACAAAATTATTGCCCATAATCTAAAATTCAAACTTTAAATGTTGGAGCACCCCCTTAATGTTAGTGGTTTATAAATATTGGATATAGAATTAAAGTTATATCACCATTAATCAGGATAATCCTGGCACAAAGCCCCAAGAAAATTACTCTCCTACAAGAATGAGAGGTTCACGGATCAACCTATTCATGGGTTGATCCACATTCTTAATTTAGAATAAATAACATGAAAACATGAAACAAAAACTGACCCCTGCCTCAATGGTGTTCATCGTTGAAGTGATCTATCCTTGGGGGTTTATGTTCTGATGGCGTTCATTGCTTCTCAGATATATTATTTGAGGTGTGACAAATTCACTGATGATTCACTACAATTCATAGTCATCGTTGGAGAGAATTCTCACCGTAGGTTCATATGAGTAATTCTACCAGTTGACCATCCGTTATTTAATTAATTAACCCATTAAAATAAAATAAATCGATTTTTTTATATTACGTTGCATCGTCACATTGTTATACTACTTTATCTATGAAACATTATATCAATTACATTGTAATTAATGTGTCGTTACACTACATTCTTATGAAAAATTAATGAGGTTAATTTAATGTTACTTATCTCCACATTGTCACCAGACCGTAGTACCGATGTGTCACCACCCAATGGTTATGGAGAAAAAATAAAATAATTTTAAATTATTCTATTTTTTCAAAAAAGTCCTAATATTAACTATTTGAGTCAACCCCTATCGGTCAATGTTAGAACCATTCCAGAAGAATCCTGCCATTTGTAGTTCAATAGTTCCATTGGATTTTTGATCCCAAACCGGTTTATTAGTTTGAATAATTCACTTGCAAATTTATTAAAATGATCAAAAAAATTAAAAATTATATTACAGGTTCCCCGGCCTCGGAATCAGGTTCTGTGAAAGCATATGGTCTCAAAATAATTCAATATAATTAAAAAAACATTTAATTTTTGAGATATTATAGTAGTTTAGATGATCACCTACCTCTGGTGGTTTTTGTGTCAACAGATACATTATACATTTGGTATGACACCATTTGAGGCTCGGTATAAGAGACCAAATAGGTCATCGCTATTCTAGGTAGATCCATGAGAGTTAGTACACTTGGACCAGAGTTGGCATAAAATACCACATAAAAGGATCTAGCTATCTATGATCAGATGAAGACTGCACAAAGACATTATAAATAATACGTCGGCATGTGACAAAGACCTTTGGATTTTGAGGAGGGAGACCATGTGTTCTTTAGGGTATCTCCTCATTGTGGGATATAGATATTTTTCTAGGACGACAAACTATCTCAGAGTTTCATCAAACCTTTCCTAAAAATAATTAGATTTTTTGTGGTGTTATACCACCTGGGACTACACCCGTAGTTGGAACAGGTACACAATTACTTTCATGTATCATAGATGATGATTTATGTGCTTGATCCATCACATGTCATCAACTGGAGAAAGCATGAAATTGATGATTGTGAAACAATTGCAGAATATGCAATAGAGATCTTGGATCAATAGGATATGATCTTTTGTGGGTGGTCGATTCCTCTGCTGTGAATTTGGTGGTGGCATGTGAATCACTGGGAGAACACATGGGAGTAAGTGGCTCAGATTCCTGCTCAGTACCCTCCTCAATTTTGGTATCCATTGGTTTGGATTTCAAGGATGTAAAGCCTTATGGTGGGGATAATATTATGACTTTTATTTTCTAGTTTTTTAGAAACAATTCAAGAAAATTAGGAGACTAGGAACTAAGACGGAGTGTGATTCCATGGGCCAGTGTTCTAGAAACCGTTTGGTAAAAAAAAAATTGTTTCTTATATCGCGTGTGTAAAACTTTTTAGAAAATGTTATATGACTCTTAAAAGAGTTCCTGAATCTAATATCTGAGGGCACTGCTGATCTCAGAGAAGTGGATTTCCCATAGGTATGACCTAAGATTGGTTAGTGTAGGATATCTATTTAAAATTCCACTATGTTAATAACCATAAACAACATAATTAAATAATAATTTTATTATATTGGAATCCAAATAACTCATAAACGGTAACTCAGATGGGAAATCCAAGACCCATGTTGAGTTCATTAAGGGGTGTTTTCATTAGGTGAGGCCTCACCATGATTGGCATGTATTATCCATGAATGTTAATTTTTCGATGTTTTAAAAATAATAAAATAAACATAAAAAATTTTATTTTATTTCTTTTTGATGTTTCTCAGCAATGTAGTTGTGCTGTGACACCATGATGGGATGACCATTCTTCATTTATAAATGAATCAGTGTGGTGATGCTGCAACCCAATGACTCAACTACACTTAAACTCTTTTTAATCATTTAAAAGCTTGGTAGGGATACTGGATTAGATTCAAAATCATGGGGAAATTGCCTAGAAGGGATGAATAAGAGAGGTATTGGAAAAAACTCCTGTTGATGAATGACGAACTATGAAAATATGATGGATCGAGATCACACATGGATGAATCTATGATGATGATGAATGTTCTTTATCAATCGATCCAAAGTCAAGGTAAGGTGTGTGTTTTGTTTGATTTCCTACCCCATTTATTATCCCTATGATGAATGTGGTTTAATCGATGAAAAAATTAATCCACATGTAATTTGTATTGTGTGTTGGTCTTATTCCTTTTTTCATAATTTTTATCATGTTGATTCATAACATGAACAAGGCCACAATCCATCCATTTTTTCCATTCATGTGCTTTCCTCTCTCTCCATTATTCATTCATCATTCTTTATTCCCAATGATTCATGATCGATGATAGCCATTTGATTCCTTGGTGGGGTAAGTCATGTGGCAGTGCAAGGCAGTGACAAGAGGTGGTTGTGCCGACTGTTTCAGGTGAAGTATGGTGAGATGAAGCTGCCGGTGGGGTGGCCATCAGTGAAGGAGGAAGTAGCCCAATAGGAAGGCTGGGCCAAGTGCACCTGGCATGACAACCACCCATAGGGAAGTCGACAGTGGTGGAATCCAATAATCAAGGCGGTACCATAACGGTGAGATGCACCATGGAGAGGACATCGTAAGAGGTGGCCAGATGATGTCAGTGGCCATGGTGCGAAATTGTCAAGCTAAACGATGTAGTTGGAGGGCCCATGGTGTAGTTATCTCTAGGTGTAAAACAGAAGGCTATGAATGAATTATGAAGGAAGTTCAATCCATGTTGGAGGAGGGGGTTGTGGCGGAAGAGTTGGATATGGCAGGTTAGGCAGATCGGGTTCCCCATGTGGTCCGATTGCATTGAACAAGCATTGAACATGAAAGATCCATCTGTGGAAGACAGGATGACCCTATCATGTGGGATGTGATAGAAATATGGGTCCATAACCCAGAATGACTGGGTTGGGTCTAGTCGGCTGGAGGAGGTCAGTATGGACCGAGAATTAACTAGAAACGTTTTACTGAATTGACCATATCTTTCAAACGGGATGTCTGTTTGATATTTCTCCTATGGAGTTGGGACACTTATGATGATTCAGACTTTTTGAGTTGGATTAGTGGGTTTTTTTTGGACCAATATAGGTTGTGATTTTACCATTTTTCATTCCATGCTAGTTTAGTATGACATTATGTGCACATGACTATATAGTAGTCCATTGTTGAGTACAATTCATAGATAGAGTTTTGTTAACTCTCCATGGAACTGGAGTGGCCCTCTATCACCCATGATGGAGTTTTCTGGGAATTAACATGACCTACAAGAACAGGGCGTTAATCCTTTATCCAGTGGTCCATATCAGTAGGGTTGTTGGTAACCTCTGAGAAGGATCCCCTATGTTATGAGCTCCATCGATAGGGTTTTTAGAATTCTTTGAGAAGAATCCATTAAATTGTGGCCTAATACAAATTGGTATTTTTGTATCCTATAAGAAGATTCCCTTCTCTATATATCATGACCTTTTATGAGTGTATTTCTCTTTGGCATGGCACAAATTAGAGAGACCTCTTCACGAGAGTGACCAATGAAAACATAGAAAAAGTATTACATTCCCCAAAAATGAGTGTTCTTTGAGAAGAATCATAGGTATAATTATTGGTTGTAATATCAAGACTATGTGTCTTAGAGAGAATGGATGTCTCAGGGAAACATCATGATGTATCTAGGCCATTTGTTCTCTCAGATACATATGGTATATCTGTTCTATATGATTTCTATCACAAGGCTTGAGGAATGAGGTCTCCTAAAACAAGCATGATGTGAGAATAACTATTTTTTTGTTAGTGGATGAGACCATGAGTCTTGGAATCCCTTACGTGTATACCTAGATGTTATTTTTATATCTATTATAAGACATATACCTGTGGTGAACTGATTTTATCCTCTTAAGGATGTTTTTATTTAGGTCCTTTACATTGTTTTTTGGGTGTACTATTGATTTTTATTTTACTCACACCTTCATGGGTGGTGTGCCAGCTTTACCACCACCTATAGAGTATCACTTGGTACCCATAGTACCAGTGGATGAGATGAAAAGATTGATCATGCTTCATGAGTTTCAACTACAGAGACCCCTCATATTATGAGGTGATCCAAACTCCCAGGTGGTAGAGGACTATATTGATGTTGTGAAAAAAAATTCTATCTAGTCTGGGCACTAGCAGATCAAATGGCGGTACTGGCAGTGATCCATCTATGTAGATTAGGAAAAATATGGTGTGGTTTAGATTACCTGATAGTATGTAGATGTGAATCTTGAATGGGTGTAGTTTAAGAAACTTTTTTAGGGAAAGATTATCAACTAAGAAGCTAAGGGATATCTGTTCCAAAGATATTCTATAGCTCTGGTAGGACGAAATTTCAGAATCTTTGTATTCATTGAGGCATACCGATCTTTGTATGTACTCTATGAATATGATACATGACTAGTGATTTAGGGATCATACCTTTGACTGTGATATGTTTATGGACATATGATACAACATTATTAATATGTGCATTAATACTTATGATAGGGTCTATAGTAAATCATTGCAGTTGAAATTCCTTTGGATGACCAGATACGATCAGTGAATGTCAGATGTGTGAAAGAAGGGGAGTGGGATATGTGAAACCTAGGCAGAGACAGTGACAAGAATAAATGGATCTACATGAAAAAAATGTGGTAAAGGTGTTGGGAGAGGAAAAGGAGGTGGCATACATTTCGAACTGTTACCACCACCACCCCCAGTGGTCCACAACAGAATTTGGGACCTAGTGGACAAGGGAGGGGACAACTTCATGTAGTTGAGGCGTATGACCAAAGGGCTCTAAGAATTATTCGAGGTATGGTATGTTTCTACTTTGAGAAACTGTATTGATAGACAAAGGTTCTAATGTTTCTTTCCACATCCCAAATTTTGTTTTCAACCTACAGATATTTCTCAAACCGTTAACATGACCCCTACCTCTAGAGATACCTATGAGGGGAGACTCGATAATCACACTAATGCCAATAGTGTGGTCTAAACCTTGAAGAGATGTTTTCTATTGGAACACCGTGTTGATGGTGTCGAGACCTTATGAAATCATTCTTGGTATGGATTGGTTATGTAAATTCCATGGTTGGATTGACTGTATTAAGGAATGGGTGCGGTATGTCTGCAGTAATGGAACATAGTTTTCCTTGTTCGGTGAAAAAGAAACACATGCAGCAGATAATAGACTCATGTATATGAGGGTACTGTTGACAACTCATGAGTTAGCTATCCTTTCCCTCAGATTAGTAGATGTTGTTATTTCTTTAGATTCGAGTAGTAATGGAAGTGTATGAGGTCGTCCTTCTAGAATATGTTTCTTGGATTACCTTTCCACAAAAATATTAATTTTTACATTTTTTAACATCTTAATATGGAATCAATATCGACATCATCATATCATATGTCTTTCACAGAGCTTTTAAATAAGAGGATAGGGTTGGAGGTCTTTTAGTGTAAGGGCTTAGTAAGACCCAATGTTTGAGGTTATGTGTAGTTTACCAGAGCTTTCACCAAGTGACCGTGGAGATTGAGTATTCACTACCAAAGGATCAATGACCACTTTGATCAGTTGAATGGGGTGTAGTGGTTTTTGATGGTTGAAAATTGATCAGTACTGAACCATTTGATATTGTAGGATGGGGATAAAAAAATATATTCTTTTAGATGCTCCTATGGTAACTGTAAGTACATGGTAATTTTCTTGAATGTGACTAACACCCCAATAGTGTTCATGGGACTCATGAACTAGATTGTTCAACCATGACTGACAGGGTCAATTTTTTTTATGGATAGAGAGGTGCTAGAAATCTATTTAGTAGTTGAGAGAGAGTTTTATGAGAACCCCAATCTTGATTTTTCCAATGGAGGGAGTCGGATACATAGAGTTATGTGATGCATTTGGGAACAAATGTGGTTGTGTCCTGATGAGGATGGAAGTGGTGATTGCATATGGTTTACTCCAGTTGAGAACAATTCAGTAGAATTAAGAAACATATAATCATCATATGGAAACTATATTTTTCATAATGAAGATGTTGGGACACTACCTGATGGGCGAGCGGTTTATCATCTACCATGACCATAGGAGTCTCAAGTACATTTCAACCCAAATAGACATGAACATGAGACAGAGGTGATGGATAGAGTTCCTCTAGGACCATGAATTGGGATAGTTTATGTAACACCCCAGGTAAATAAAGAATATGACATTTTCACATTTATCCATATTTGTGAATAAAATATTAATATAACTTTAAAGGGGACTCTATGCTCAATGGCATACCTAATACGAAATAACGAGTTTCATGGGAATCTTACGTTGCACTCTAGTAATAAAATAATATTATTTTAAATTGTAGTTAACGCCTAGACGTTGTAATGGCGGGAATGAACAAAACTAACTAAAAAATAATTATATATGTTTTTCAAATATTTTTACTTTTTACAATAAATGTTAGAGGATTAAAAATGCGAATGAATCCAATTTTAAGTATAAACATTCTAATATTCTTTAAAAGGTCGATTAACCGCCATTTGATGATGAACCTCTTTTAAATCCATGTTTTGACAATTTTATGTATTTTATTTTACAAAATAAAATTCCTCTTTTGAATCATGACATCAAAATTTACTTTGTGCAAATTTTTGGTATTTTCCAGATAAAGTTCATTTTGTTAATGAATAGTGAAAAATGCTGTATTTTAATTCAAAACCTCCTTTTAATATAATTTATTTATATGATTAGATTATCTTTTGAATTTTTTTTAAAGTGAAATTAGAATATATTTTTACCATTTAATCCAACAGTGGTCGTTGTAATTAATTTCATCTTGAAATTGGACTTAAACTATTGTCAATATTTTGATACTTATTGTTTCATAAAAACACGCTATTTTCTCTGACAGTGGGAATTAATTATTAAATTAATTAATGTAACTTATATTTTTTGAATTTTGTAAAATAGAAATCATTTTTGAATTTGGAATATCAAATATAGCTTAGGGTGAGTTTTTGGTATTTTTCTGGAAAACTTCAATTTTTGATGAATAGTGAAACCACTAAGTGGTACTTCAAAAACTGATTTCTCGTTTAAATGAAATTTTACCACCTCTGTATTTTGAATTTCAAAAATCCAACATAAATGTTTTTCATTAAAAAGTAAAATGTTGTTCAATGGGATTAAAATAATTATTTGGTGAATAGTAACTTTTAAGTTTTAATCGCAATTAGAGGTAATTAGTGTAGTTTAAGGTAAAAATAATGTTTTAATAATATGAAATGACCTATACACATGTCCTACCCTCATTTGATGAGTCATTGCCGACCAAGACAATCCATGGGTCAACTTGGGGACCCCATGGAGCCACTTTGGTCGGAAAATGAAATTAATACCTTTTTTTAAAAGTTAAAATAAAAATGTCAGAAACATGTGTTGTTTTACTAAAACAATTTTTATGTGGGTATACAAGTAATATTTTTTACTATAAATATTAATTAGAAAGATAAAAATATTTCGTAAATCATGATAATTTTTTTATAATTTTTAGATATTAAATAAAGTAATTTATTTATGACACTGTGATGATGTCGTGATTACCTCATAAATGAACGATTTAAATAAAATGAGACGATATAGTGAAATATAAGTCTTATACTTGTCACAAACCTATTGGATGGGTGGATTTAGAACCCTTATCACCTTATACTAGAAATATATCCTTTTGGGACCTTTTAAATCCGAAAATCATTTTATAATAAAGTCATATTTTATAACATTCCAAGAGTTCCCCTCCTCTCCTCTTATAAAAGGCCCCCACCTCTACCACCTTACACACACCTCTCAAGACATTGGATCGGCCAACACCTGCCCATTTAATCTCTCCACATCCCTATATTCATCATTGAAGCCTCACTTTGGGAGGAATCCTTTCCAAGGAAGCCTTTGTGCTCAAATCAAAGAGAGTTACCCGATTTAAAGGTAATGTATTCCCTTGTGTTATTTTGTTTTATTTTTCTTCTCCAAACCTCTAAACTATTTTTATTACTATTTTTTGTAACAAAAACAGTATCTTAAATATACTGGGATGTTGTTATAAGAATTATTCTAGCTACA
This sequence comes from Viscum album, assembly GCA_963277665.1. Classification (NCBI taxonomy): domain Eukaryota; kingdom Viridiplantae; phylum Streptophyta; class Magnoliopsida; order Santalales; family Viscaceae; genus Viscum; species Viscum album. The sequence continues at coordinate 31,279,077 of OY728140.1, read as the reverse complement.
CTTTCACACACCTCCGTCTAATGGTTAAAGAACATATTGTTTCTGTGGATGGCGAATTACTGCCTCACCAAACGATGATTGTTCAATATTATTTTAAAACCTTCAAAGGTGGCCATTAAGAAGCCACTATATTTATATATAATATATCATATGTTTATTTTTTCCTTAAGATTCAGTATTTTTCATTTATGGCATACCTTTATGGTTTCCATTATTGGTAAACGCGATGTCTTCATTTTAGGAAGTACGGACTACCGCCCCCTCAAATTGATTTGATTCGTTAATGCCATATGTGGGACGTATAAAGGATGGAATTAATGGTATTACATATGATATCCTACTGGAATTATAATATACCTTTATATCATTATTATTTAATCTCATTTATTACAAAAAAAAAAGAAATGAAAGTAGCGTTCATGCGTACGTACGACTTACCGTCTCCATGAACGGTACATTTCATTTCTTATCTCCAAATGTTATATACTATTATAAGTACATATATATAATGGATATATATGTAATATATTACATCTAAATGATGTATATAATCATGTAATTATAATATATATATATCTCATTTTGTTTTAATTCAATTAATTTGACAAAAAAATGAAAGTAGCATTCATGCGTACGTACGACCTACCGTCTCCATGAACGGTGGTTTTAATTTTTTATCTCCAAATGATATGGAATAGTATAAAATGAATATATACTGGATATATAAGATATTTAAAACATCAATAATATTATGGATATTATTTACCTATAACTACATGGAAAATTCTTTTCCAACAAGTTTGATTTTTACTCATATACCGAACATCGACAAAAAATGTCTGATATGAACTCACTTTATTAACCAATTATTATAACATTATAATATGTGATATTAAATGAATAATAATATTTAAATTAGGTCCTTATGAAATTATAAATTGACCAAATTTTATTATTCAGGAGATTAAAGAACGATCGAGTCATGTCGGACACAAGTTAAGGGATCCTACCTCTTTCTTTCTTTTTAAGCACACTCTTTTATGTCATTCCATTTAAGCTCATATTTCATATGATTGGGATGTTATTTTATATTAATCATACTGTAATTTTTTATGTTCATATGATGAGAGACACTGTTTTCTCTAATCAATCCATTTTGGATGTTTTGAGTGGTGTTGTTAGGCTGCCGAATTTTCGTAAGAGATCTAACCTCTCTCATTCTTTTTAAGTACTCTCCTTTATGTCACTTCGTTTAAGCTCCTCTTTGTTATGATGGGGGATGTTATTTTATATTACTATTTCTGTAAATTTTATTTTAATATGATGAGAGACCCTAATTGATCTCATCAATCAATTTTTGGAAGTTTTAAGTGGCGCCGTTAGGCTTCTGAGTTTCCGTAATGGATTTTTCATCTCACTTTCAGTCCCTTGAGATTTATGCTACATTTTCCACCATTTCCTTTGAGTGGTGTATGCACTTCCCATTATTATACTCTTTTTGTAATATAATTTCATTTATGGGTATTTACATATTCATTGTATGACCCTTCTTCAATGGGTTGTACGTTTCAAAAGTTACCCAAGTCAGTAAGGGAACATTTCACCCTCCTCTTTTTAAAAGACTTCTTTTGTTATGTCTTTTAATTCACATACTATTATGTTGGTATATGTTCTTCTATATACACATTGATTTAAATTTTATGTCCAAGTTATGAGACACCCTTTTTATCTTTCATCAACTCTTTTTCTGAATTTTGAAGTGACGTCGTTAGGCTGTCGAATTTTTGCAAGGGAACTTCTTAACCCAATTTTGATTCTTTGGGATAAACTTATACTCCTTGAATATGTCGTTCTATGAATATGTTTTAATGTCCTCTGATTGTTTTAAACTTAATATCCACTTATATTTGGTGTATTTATTTGTCACACATAATTATTTAATTGATTTATCCTTAATCCAAGGATACCGTCTTTGTAAGGGACATCGTCTCAATCTCCTTTCATTGAGGCATATTTTGTTTTATACAAAAATTGATTTTATACGGTGTATAAACCCCTTGGACTTTTCGTTAATTCAAAAGGAATCTTTTTATACGAATCTTTTTACTAAACTACAAAAAGGAATGTTTTTCTTGTCGTACGTATGCGGAGACAACAACTTCTCCACTACCGTGACCATTATTTGAGTTTTGAATTCCTTTAAAAGCCATAACATTTTTTTGAATGAAAAATAAATACCATTTTTAATCTTCTTTTATTTTGGTATTGAAAATGGTTTTCATAATGTTTTTATATCAATGTGTTTTATTTATATCTTGTGATTGAAAAGTGGAAATATTATGTTTCATTTATACATGTTTTATGTGATACGATTATGTTATGGTTCTTGGGAATTATTATGAAGATGGGTGGTTCTGTGATAAACTATGGGCGGGTGATCCCGATATAGCTCTCTAATGCACTGGGTAACACGAAGGGGTTAAAAATTAAGGTTTCTCCGAAGAGATTTAGGGAATATACTTGATGGGTATTCCAAACGTAACCAAGAGGGTTACTCCCTACGTAAGAATGTTATGAATGCCTCAAGTTACCTTTATGCCTAATGATTTCTATGATTTGATGAGGTATGTTAAAATTCTTATGTTTTATGAGTAAATTATGATTTCATACATGGACTAATGTTTTCTTTTCATACTTTTATATCCCTTACTGAGCTTTTTATGCTCATCCCATGTTTTTGAAATGATTTTCACAGTTCAAGGGAAAGGTGCATGATATGATGATAGTGTCAAGGAAGTGTCCAAAAAGAATCCATGTTTTATTTTAAATATGTTTCCGTTGATGGGAAAAAAATGAATACTATCTTTTATGTAACCAGTTTGTTTAAATTTTGAATGTAATTCATGATTTATGATCTAATTCTCTAAAACTCTGAACCTAAAAAGATCCTCAATGTGAATTATTCATTTAATTCAATATTAAGTAAGGTTTATGGTCGGGGCCTTATAGTTGGTATCAGAGGTCGGTTTAGATAACTATAGAGGTTAGGTTATTCTCTAGGCATAAGTGACATTACCATAATGGTTAGGATTTCAGAAAGATTCCTAGATTTAGATAAAGTGAATGAGTAATTATATCTTAGTGTTTATCTTCCTCATTAGTACATGATGGTTTTGTTGATATACTCACACTGACATTTGTGTTTTTAAAGAATTGATGGATCTAGCAGGCACCAAAGGGACAATAGGTTTTAAGGAAACTATGGTGGTTCTCTGATTAAGAGACTGGATTAAATGGGTGATTCAATGAGGAAACTTGTGGTTGTTCTAAACCAATTATCAAGGAGTCATGATCAACCACTTTTACCTTGGTATGTTCTATAATGCATCATGTACGAGATGACCAATCGATGTAGAAGTTCAGGTATTAATTACAAAGGTAACCATTAGGGTTTATATGATCCTTACTTTTGAGGTAATTATGGGTTATTATATATTATGATGGAAAATGAAAGGAATGAGATAAACTTGATGTTAAAATATGTTATGATTATTTTTGAAGATTTTACCTCATTTTGGGGAATTTTTTATGAATTATATAGTTTTCGAAAAAGGAAAACACGCGGACCGTGTGACAACCCGTCGCGTCGGACAAAGATGCGCGAATCGAACCCACAACCAATGTGCGATTGGTATTTATCGCCTACTACTGGACTACGTGAAGTCCCTAGTTAGTTTGACTAATTATTTTTAGTTAGATGATTTTAGTAATCAAGAGTATGTTTATTTTGGGTTATCTATGGAAATTATTAACCTCTCATCGAGGATATGTGATTAGGTTAATTACATTTCAATATGAGAATTTAAGAGAAACTGATGTTATTTAGAGATAAAAGTTAATTTGTACCTTGGAAAACTATGTGATTAAATCCTTCAAATATTTGGGTTTCAATCTTACTTTGGTTTACTTTGAATAATTTTATGGACAATTGTTTATCGAATGGTCTTCGTTGAACTTTGGGTTTATTTTGACAAATTTTGGAGATTATGAATAGATTTTCTTTTTATAAAGGATTATACTTTTGTGGATTATCTGATCTCATACTAACAATTTTGGTTTTGGATTTTGTCTAAAGACATGGGAAATATCTAGTTATATTTATTGGATTAGGTGATTCTCAATAAGATTATTATAGTACTCTTAATGCGAACAAGTCTTCCTAAATACTCGTCTTTTGGAGAAAATATGAGTTTGATTAAGGAATCTAGTAAAATTTGAAAGTCTATATGACAAGTAAGTATGTTTAATTATGATTTAGTTGAGCTCAAAAATAAACTCCTCAATTAAGAGTAACCTAAAACAAAAATTTCGTATGATAAATTTTCCTACTAGGGAATCGAATACCGTTTAACCAATCACAAGTTTGTGATTTTCTTATGATTAACTTTCTCCTAGACATGTTTACTATCACTCTCCCTCAGAACATGACCCCTTATTTTTTCCTCCATATCCATGTTTTCTTACATGGAATCCTACTATGGGTTAACTCGGGTGACCTTTGTACTTCTCTTTCTTTATTTTAAAGTGATTGTTTTACTGACTCTTGTTCCGATGTGGGATTTTCAATGAAGTTTCCAAGCCCAATTTTAAAATTTCGAGGACGCAATTCCCAAAAAGGGGGGAAGCATATAACACCCCAGGTAAATAAAGAATATGACATTTTCACATTTATCCATATTTGTGAATAAAATATTAATATAACGTTAAATGGGATGCTATGCTCAATGGCGTACCCAATACGGAACAACGAGTTTCTTGGGAATCTTATGTTGCACTCTAATAATAAAATAATATTATTTTAAATTGTAGTTAATGCTTATCCGTTGTAATGGCGGGAATGAATAGAACTAACTACAAAATGATTATATATGTTTGTAAAATAGTTTTACTTTTTACAATAAATTTTAGAGGATTAAAAATGGGAATGAATCCAATTTTAAGCGTAAACATTCTAATATTCTTTAAAAGGTCGATTAACCGCCTTTTGATGACGAACCTCTTTTAAATACACTTTTTTACAATTTTATGTGTTATATTTGACAAAATAAAATTCTTCTTTAGAATCAGGACATCAAAATTTACTTTGTGTAATGTTTTGGTATTTTTTCGATAAAGTTCATTTTTTAATGAATAGTGAAAAATGTTGGATTTTAATTCAAAACCTCTTTTTAATCTAAATTATTTATATGATTAGATTATCTTTTGAATTGGTATTAAAGTGAAATTAGAATATATTTTTACCATTTAATCCAATATTGGTCGTTGTAATTAATTTCATCTTGAAATTGGACTTACACTAGTGTCAATCTTTTGATACTTATTGTTTCATAAAAACACGCTATTTGCTCTGACAGTGGGAATTAATTATTAAATTAATTAATATAACTTATATGTTTTTAATTTTTTAAAACATACATAATTTTTGAATTCAGAATATCAAATATAGATTAGGGTGAATTTTTGGAATTTTTCTAGAAAACTTCAATTTTTGATGAATAGTGAAACCACTAAGTGGTACTTAAAAAACTGATTTTTCGTTTAAATGAAATTTTACCACCTATGTGTTTTGAATTTCACAAATCCGACGTACATGGTTTTCATTAAGAAATAAATGTGGTTCAATGGGATTAAAATAAGTTTTTGGTGAATAGTAACTTTTAAGTTTTCATCGCGATTAGAGGTAATTAGTGTAGTTTAAGGTAAAAATAATGTTTTAATAATATGAAATGACCTAGACACATGTCCTACCATCATTTTATGAGTCATGGACGACCAAGAAAATCAATGGGTAAACTCGGGGACCCCATGGAGCCACTGTGGTTGGAAAATGATATTAATACCTTTTTATTTAAAGTTAAAATTAAAATGTCACAATCATGTGTTGTTTCACTAAAACAATTTTTATATAGGGTTATGCAAGTCATATTTTTGACTATAAATATTAATTATAAATTTAAAAAGATATTCTACATCATGATGATTTTTTTATAATTTTTAGATATTAAATAAATTAAATTATTTATGACACCGTGATGATGCAGTGATTACCTCATAAATGAACGATTTAAATAAAATGAGAAGATATGGTGAAATCTTAGTCATACACTTGTCACAAACCTATTGGATGGGTGGATTTCAAAACCTTATCACCTTATCCTAGACATATATCCTTTAGGGGCCTTTTAAATCCGAAAATCATTTTATAATAAAGTAATATTTTATAACTTTCCAAGAGTGCCCCTCCTCTCCTCTTATAAAAGGCCACCACCTCTACCACCTTACACACACCTCTAAAGCCTTTGGCTCGGCCATCCCCTGCCCATTTCATCTCTCCAAATCCTTCTATTCATCATTGAAGCCTCACTTTGGGCAGAATCTCTTCCAAGGATTCCATTGAGCTCAAATCAATGAGCATTACCCGATTTAAAGGTAATGTCTTCCCTTTTGTTCTTTTGTTTTATTTTTCTTCTCCAAATCCCTAAACTCTTTTTATAACTTTTTTTTTGTAACAAAACCATTATCTTAAATATACTAGGATGTTTTTATAAGAAGTATTAGAGCTACACTTTCACACACCTCCATCTAATGGTTAAAAACATATTGTTTTTGTGGACGGTGAATTACTACCTCACGAAACGATGATTGTTCAATATTATTTTAACACCTTAAAAGGTGGACATTAAGATGTAAATATATTTATATATGATATATAATATGTTTATGTTTTCCTTAAGCTTATGTATTTTTAATTTACGATGTACCTTTATGGTTTCCATTATGGGTAAATGCGATATCTTAATTTTAGGAAGTGTGGACTACTGCCCCCTCAAAGTGATTTGATTTGTTAATGCCATATATGGGACGTATAAAGGATGGAATTAATGGTATTAAATATTATATAATACTGGAATTATAATGATCCTTTATATAATTATTATTTAATTACATTTATTACCAAAAAAAGAAATGAAAGTAGCGTTCAAGCGTACGTGCGGCTTACCGTCTCCATGAACGGTACTTTCATTTCTTATCTCCAAATGTTATGTACTATTATAAGTACATATATATAATGGATATATATGTAATATATTACATCTAAATTATGGATATCATTATGGAATTATAATATATATCTCTCTCATTTTGTTTCAATTCCATTAATATGACAAAAAAATGAAAGTAGCGTTCATTGTGTACGTACGGCCTACCGTCTCCATGAACAGTGCTTTTAATTTTTTTATCTCCAAATGCTATGAAATAGTATAAAATTAATATATACTAGATATATATGACATTTAAAACATAAATACTATTATTTATTTCATTTACCTATAACTACATGGAAAATTATTTTCCAACAAGTTCGATTTTTACTCTTGTACCGAACACCGACAAAGACGTCTGATATGGACTCACTTTATTAACCAATTATTATAACATTATAATATGTGATATTAACTGAATAATAATATTTAAATTAGTTACTTAATAAATTATAAATTGACCAAATTTTATTATTCAGGTGATTAAAGAATGATCGAGGCATGTCGGACACGAGGTAAGGGATCCTACCTCTCTCTTTCTTTTTAAGTACAATCTTTTATGTCATTCCTTTTAAGATCATATTTCTTATGATTGGGATGATATTTTATATTAATCCTACTATAAATTTTATTTTCATATGATGAGAGACCGTATGTTCTCTCATCAATCCATTTTGGAAGTTTTGAGGGGCGCTGTTAGGCTGCCGAAATTTCGTAAGAGATCCAACGTCTCTCTTTCTTTTTAAGTACTCTCCTTTATGTCACTTATTTTAAGATCCTATTTTTTATGATGGGGGATGTTGTTTTATATTCTTATTTCTGTAAATTTTAATTTAATATTATGAAAGACCCTATTTGATCTCATCAATCCATTTATGGAAGTTTTAAGTGGCGTCGTTAGGCTACCGATTTTCCGTAATGGATTTTTCATCTCACTTTTTGTCCCGTGGGATTTATGCTACATTTTCCACCATTTTTATTGAGTGGTGTATGTACTTACCATTATTATACTCTTTTTGTAATATAATTTCATTTATGGGTATTTACATATTCATTGTATGACCCTTCTTCAATGGGGTGTACGTTTCGAAAGTTACCCAAGTCGGTAAGGGAACCTTTCACCCTCCTCTTTTTAAAAGACTTCTTTTGTTATGTATTTTAATTCACATACTATTATGTTGGGATATGTTCTTCTATATCCTTATTGATGTAAATTTTATGTCCTAGTGATGATATACCATTTTTATCTCTCATCAACTCTTTTTCTGAATTTTGAAGTGACGTCGTTAGGCTGTCGAATTTTTGCAAGGGAACTTCTTAACCTAATTTTGATTCTTTGGGATAAACTTGTACTCCTTGAATATGTCGTTATATGAATATGTGTGAATGTCCTATGATTTTTTTACTCTTAGTATCCAATTATATTTGGTGTATTCGTTTGTCACACATAATTATGTAATTGATTTATCCTTAATCCAAGGATACCATCTTTGTAAGGGACATCATCTCAATCTCCTTTCATTGAGGCATATTTTGTTTTATAAACAAATTTCTTTTATACGGTGTATAAAACCCTTTTAATTTTCGTTTATTCAAAAGGAATCTTTTTATACGAATCGTTTTACTAAACTACAAAAAGGAATGTTTTTCTTGTCATACGTATGCGGCGACAACGACTTCTCCGCTGCCGTGACCATTATTTGAGTTTCGGCTTCCTCTACAAGCGTTAACTTTTTTTTGAATGAAAAATAAATACCATGTTTTACTCTTCTTTTATTTTGGAATTGAAAATGGTTTTCATAATGTTTTTATATCAATGTGTCTTATTTATATCTTGTGATTGAAAAGTGGAAATGTTATGTTTCCTTTATACATGTTTTATGTGATACGATTATGTTATGGTTCTTGGGCATTATTATGAAGATGAGTGGTTACGTGATAAACTAAGGGCGGGTGAGCCCGATATAGCTCTCCAATGCATTGGGTAACGTGAAGGGGTTAAATGTTACGGTTTCTCCGAAGAGATTTAGGGAATATATTATGATGGGTATTCCAAACGTAACCAAGAGGGTTACTCCCTACGTAAGAATGTTATGGATGCCTGAAGTTACCTTTATGCCTTATGATTTCTATAATTTGATGAGGTATGTTAAAATGCTTCTGTTTTATGAGTAAAGTATGATTTCATACGTGGACTAATGTTTTATTTTCATACTTTTATATCCCTTACTGAGCTTTTTATGCTCATCCCATGTTTTTGATATGTTTTTCAAATGTCAAGGGAATGGTGCATGATATGATGATAGTGTCAAGGAAGTGTCAAGAAAGAATCCATGTTTTATTTTAAATATGTTTCCGTTGATGGGAAAAATGAATACTATCTTTTATATAACCACTTTGTTTAAATGTGGAATGTAATTCATGATTTATGATCTAATTTCTAAAACTCTAAACCTGAAAAGATCCTCAATGTGAATTATTCATTTAATTCAATATTAAGTAAGGTTTAAGGTTGGGGCATTATAGATTATACTATTGTGAATTAGGATGTGGTGGCATATGGTCTTAGTAGGTGATCCATTTGTAGATACTGAGTGAGGCGCCAGAGTAATTGGCCTCATTACAGTTATCCTTTGTGGACGATGATAATGCATCTTACCTCTATTCAATGGTTGTTACCCCTCCAATATTACGGTTTATGGGTCATAACTCAAAAATACTAAAATTTATTCTTTATGTGCTCACACGTCTATAGGTAATACCACTGATGTATATTTGAATGGTGGGGAGCACATCGTTCTACTGAGACGGTTCATAGTAGTACCAGTGATGTTGTTGGACGAAATAATGAGGGAGTTCCATAATTCCACATTAGAGGTACATCTAAGAGAGTTAAGGATGTATCAGGACCTCTGACATTTTTTCTAGGGGCCGGGCAAGAAGAAGGCGGTGGCAGAGCTCATTCCCAATGCCTCACTTTTTATCAAGTGAAGGCAGAGTACTAGGTTCCAATGTGTTTGAGTCATCCCAATGAGGTTTCGAATTAGAAATTGGATGGGATATCAATGTACATAAGGATGGGTTTACCATGCACATCTAGGGGACATGATACTATTTGGGTGATTGTTGACTAACTCAACATGTTGGCCCCCTTCCTACCATTTCATGGGTAGAGATCAGTAGAGATCATGGGATGCCTCTACACGTAGGAGGAGATTGGGACTTAGTTTAACTTATGCACAATGTTTGATACCGAGAAAATTTTCCAGAAATAGAGAACCATAAAGGTTCTAGAGGACATTATACATGATTGCATCCTGGTCATCAGTCGCAGTTAGGAGGATCACCTACCACTAGTGGAGTTTGCGTCAACATAAACAAATCTACTATTGGTATGGCACCATTCATGGGCCTATGTATGATTCCATGCAGTCCATAAATATACTAAAAGATCTATGGTATTTAGAACTCATGGGCCTGGATTTGGTGTGGGCTACCACAAAGAAGGTGCTGGTAAATTAGGATCAGATAAAGACTACACATACCCATTAGAAATCTTATGCTGATTGGAATAGGTGGCCATTGGAGTTTGAGGAGGGATACCATGTGTTCCTTTAAGTATCTCCTTTGATGTTGGATATAGAGATTTGGCTAGTACGGAATTATATATCTGAGGTTCATCATCCCTTTCTTGACATTGTGTAGATTTGGCGAGGTGGTGTATCACTTGGATCAACCCCTGCAATTGGACTAAAGACACAATGTCTTTCACATTTCTCTTCTTAGGAGTTATGTGCATGATCCATCACATGCCATCAACTAGGTAGATATGGAAATTAAATATGGGTAGACCATTATAGAATAACCAGCAGAGATCAAGTATTGATAGAACATGATCCTTCATGATTGGTTGATTTATCTTGTGCCGGTCCGGTAGCAAAAAAGAAAATATTCAGGAGAGCACATGGGAGAGGGAGGCTCAGATTTGTTCTTGGTACCCTCATAGATTTGGGTATCATTTTGTTTGGATTTAAAGGATGAAAATCATTATGGTGGGGAAAATGTAATGAATCATATTTTATGAATTTTAGTTTTAAAAAAATCTTGTGAAAATTTCAAGACCAGGCGCTATGGCGTCGTGCGATTTCGAGGCACGGTGTGCTCGAAACTATTCTATGAAAAATGTTATGTTTTTAATATCATGCGTGCATAAAATTTAGAAAAATGTTAATGAAATCTTCTATGTGTTCTGAGATAATAAATCTATGGGCACTGTTGCGCTTAGATTATGGATTTACTACAGGTGTGACCTAACATTATTCAGCATGGTTATTCTGTAGAAAAATTCACCAGGAGTGTAACTATAAATAAAATAATAAAATAATTTTTGTTATTTTGAAATCATAAAAACTAATTTGAATTAACTCATATTGTAAATACAAGACCACCATTTAGTTCAGATGGTTGTGTTTTCCTTAGGTGAGGCATGTCCTCAACCTGCACAGGTCGACTATGAATGTTATTTTTTGGACATTGTAAAGGAGAATAAAATTAACATTAAAAAGTTTTTTTTTATTTTTTTCTATGTTCCTTCGCAACACATATATGTTGTGACACCATGATGGGGCAACCCAATTTCATTTATAAATGAAATATCATGGAAATACTACAACACAATGATGGGGATTTGCTGAAACACGTTTTATTTATTTAATAGCTTGGCTGGGATATGAGATTATTTTCACTATCTTAGAGAAATTACATTGATGCTCTTGAGAATAAAAGGGTTGGAAAAACCACTCATTGATGAATGAGGAATGTTGATGAGATAATGGATTGAGATCAATAGTGGATGGATCAACAACAATGAAGATCGAATTTGACTGATTAATCCAATATCCAGGTAGAGTGTGAGATTTATTTATTTCCTTCCCCATTCCTTATACCTAGGTTGAATGTGGTTTAGTCGATGAATGGATTAATCTACTAGTCATGAAAAATGAAGGATGGGATTATTACATTGTGGGAATTGTTATTTGGTTTATTCATAATTGAAATTGTTTGTTCTTCCACATGGTTCTTCATCTAACATGGACAGATCGAGGCTGACACGAAAAAGGACAATATCCATCCATTTTGGGCGTTCATGTTATTACATACCCCCCCCCCCATTATTCGTTATTCGTTCTTCGTTCATCAAGATTGAAAATCCTTGACTGAAATTGGAAATAGTGACAGTGTGAGGCTCGCGGCAGGACAAGGCAGTGATCAGAGGTGGTGGGTCCATCAATTTCAATTGGAACATGGTGAGGTGAAGTTGCTAGTCAGGAGGCCGGTGGCGAAGGTGGAACCGACCCGATAGGAAGGCGACCCATGAATTATTGGTAAGACATCCTCTAGATGGGTGAATGGAATTAGTGGAAACCCACAGTCCAAGAAAGACATCTCGCGGTGCAGAGGTTCCACCGGTAGTTCAGTCGATGGAGGAGGAACACAGTCCAGGAGGATTGTGTTGGAGGAGGGCCTACGGGGGCATGAGCCATGGTTGGAAACTAGGAGGTCATGCCAGAGGATGGTGGTAGATATTAAGATGGGTCTTAAGGAATTTCGGAGAAGGGAGTCATGGAAGAGTTGTGTGATCTTGAGGGTCACACTAAACAATTGTTCCATGGGGTCTGACCACATTGACTGAGAAGCGCTTGTGGTTGAGCCACATGATGGAGAAGGGCCGACCCACTCATGGGATTTGGGTTGAACCACGGTTCAGCGGCCCAATGGTCATGGTCTTTGGGTCGAGAAGGTCGGAACATACCTAGAAAAGACCCAACAATTTTTACTAAATTGTCCGTATCATTCAAATGATTAGTCTATTTGATGAGCCTTCAATGCTATTGGGACCCATATGATAAGGAAATATGTTTTATATGGCTTGGTGGGTTTTTTGTATAGAGCAGTATTGGTGATTAATTTCCCTTGGTTCTTTCCCTGTGGGTTTAGTACGACATTATATCCATGTCAATGGATAGTAGTCCCCTCTAGAGGATGTGTCCCGAATAGAGTTGTGGCATCCCTCTTTGTTACTGTAGTGGTCCCCTATTACCCCTGATGGATTTTTGTGGGAATTGATGTGACCTCCAAGCATAGGGTGTTAATACATACCATGTTGGCCATATCAGTAGGGTTTTCGGTATCCTCCAATAAGAATCCCCTATGTTATGAGCCGCCTGGGTAAGGTTGTCAATATATTTGGACAAGAATCCACTAAATTTCAATTGTAATATAGATTGGGTTATTGATATTCAATGGGAAGAACCCCCTCTTTGTATATCATGACCATTGACCAGCGTATTTATCTTTAGTGGGGCCCATATTAGTTGAACCTCAATAAAAGTGTCTTAAATGTCATCATATAACAGGTTGTACGTTCTCCTGGAGTGAGCGTACTTCGACCAGAATCATGTGGCTAATTATTAGTTGTAATATCGTGACTCCGTGTCTTAGAGAGACCAAATTTCTCATAGAAACTTTATGATGTATCAAGACCATGGGTTCTCTCAGATACTTTTGGTATACCTATTCTATTTTATTTTTATAAGAAGGCTCGAGGATTGAGATATCCTTGAACGAAAGTGCTTTGAGTAGAAGCATATAATGGAATTGGTGTAGACCTTCGGTCTTGAAATCCTTTATGAGTGTACCTAGATGTTCCTCTTATACATGATGTAAGATATATACACATTTTGAGTTGAATATATTCTTTTAGTGAGGTTTTCCTTGTGGTCTTTTGATTTATTTTTTTGGTTGTCATACTAATTATTGTTTTACTCACCCCCCTACACCAGATTTACCACATGTGTTGTGTATTATGCAGATGATAAATGCTTTGAAAGAGTCCTTCGTAGACCGGGTCCTGGTGGTACTTAGAGAGACCAGGCAGACAAGGTGTGCTTCTCTGGATTTAGACAACTACTTTGTACTACACATCAGCTAGGGGTTTTTGTGGATGCGTTCTAGGGAATGTTTCCTTTTTGTGTTTCCATTTTTTCGGGATTATGTAATTGACCCATTTGTATTCAATTTTCTATTTGTGTACTTTATAATGGTATCTAATTGGTATTCCTATTTTTTTAGTAATTGTTTTCTGTTTCATCAGTTTTTCTTGGAGACATGTACGTGTGTACAGTTACTTAGGGAAATGCCTCCCATTTGGGGTACATTCCTACTTACTTCTAGTCTTCAGCCCCCTTCCTAGGGGATGTGAGGTTGGGGTAGTCGTAGTACAAGCCCCACTAGGATGATCCATTACACTATCACTGATTAAATTTTTTATTAATCATATATTATTTGGAACTATAATAAAATATAATTCAGATTCACTAATTTAGCTTTTGGAATTCATGTATGAAATGATCATGATGATGAAATAAATTTTTCAAAGTTTTAAAATTTCTAAATGATCAAATAGAATAAATGTATATGAACATTAATATAAAATAAATTTAATTATGATATTATCTTTTGAAAATCTTAAATGTATATGCACCCCAATAATAACATTTAAAACTATAGATTTTTATTATTATAGGATTCCAATGGATAAACGAAAAATTTGGATGAGTCATTGAGGATTATTATTTGTTATAGAAATAGAATAGAATTATTGTTTTATGTGTTAGTATGTGAGACATTTTAGGAAAATGTAAAACCATCTCATATTATAATTTTAATTTTAATTTTAAATTACCATAAAGAAACCTTAGATCTTCTAATAGTTTATTGCTCTCAAAATTATTTTTGAACAATTTAGTTTCCCATATGTTTGGATTCATGGATGTAAAATGTATAGGAAAATATATGTAGAACTTGTTATTTTGTAGGAATAGATTTAGTTTATTATTAGTGAAGGAATAATAAATTTTTAGTGCTTTAAATAATTGAAGATGAATCTATAGTTTCTTGATGTTATATTGATCAATGTTGTTGATGAGACACACACACACAATGATTTTGTAATGATTTAAGTATCAATACTATTTTTTATGATATCAATAATGTTATAACCTTTTATATGAACCCATAAAAGCACCCATGAATAATGTACATAGATATAACACACTATAATCATCATTATCACAAAAAATGATACTATTAAACAGTTTATTGAATGATAGGGTCAAGTATCATATAATTAATGAAAACAACATCTTAATTATGATATATTTGAATATATTAACTAAAAATATATTTTTGCAATATAATATAGTCATTTATTTATAACTATTCAACTACCTCTTTATAGTGAAAAATTCCCATTGAATGGCGAAATACTTTTTAATCTTTTTTTACATAAATTAAATTTATTTTTAATATTTCCTTGATAGATATTTTTTAAAAAATATTATCGATTAACCTGAATAATGTTTTTCTAAACACTCAGAATGCTGAAATTGATTTTCTAACATTTTTTATTCTTATAGGTTTTAACATCACCAGACTAAAATTCATAAATTTTTTAAAAATATAATTTCTAGGGGGTAAACGTTTTATATTTTCATGTATCTGTTTTCAATGAAATTTTTAAATGGATTTGTTAAAAACCATGAAATAATTGTAAATGATTTTTTCTGATTAAACATAAAATATTTATATAAAAAATTACTAATGTTCAAGAGTTAAAAAACTATAAATTTTAATCCTTTTACACCATCGTCTATCAAGAGAAAATTG
This sequence comes from Viscum album, assembly GCA_963277665.1. Taxonomy (NCBI): domain Eukaryota; kingdom Viridiplantae; phylum Streptophyta; class Magnoliopsida; order Santalales; family Viscaceae; genus Viscum; species Viscum album. The sequence continues at coordinate 31,263,247 of OY728140.1, read as the reverse complement.
TAGTCATTTAATCTATTGGAAATCAAATCATATTTGTCCTTGCTTGTATATAGAAGGAGAGTCAATGGTTTTTTTCACATCGAGTGATTCTAGAGATTTATCATTCTTGTCGATTTCTCATTTATCCTTAATTATCAATGGATTTTCTGTTTCATCATAAATTAATCAATTCAATCTTTATGGAAACATATTGTTATTTATTCACTCACAAATAAATTTGGGAGTGATTGATCAACAAAATTTAGATTGAATATTCTGATTCTATTTTAAAATTAATAATTATAATTCAATGTTTGTAAAAGACTTTCATAACAATGGTTTACACTTATTTACAATACCGATGTGTAGTGTGAGAAATTTGAATCATCATGCAGTTTAAAAAATATTCTGTGTTAAAAAATATTCAATTACATAATTCTATAAATGCTTATAGATTTGATATTAATGATATTATTGAGCTTAAGGAAATACTTTTTCTAGGTGAAACATAATTTATATTTCTTAGGATACCAAATAGGTTTGTTTAGTTGAAATATTCCCATCTCAGAAATACCAATTTCCTTTGAATGAGAGGTTAGTAAATTTATGTTATCCCCATCACATGGAATAATAATATATTTTTATATTAAAAAATAAATTTTATAAATGAAATTATATATAGATAAATTTTTTTCACGAGATAGTTTTTTGGATTTCCATTTCTATATGAAAAATTTAATTATTTTTATTTTTATTTTGAACTATATATAATATTTAAAAACTAGAACAATGAAGTATAAAATTATATTATTTCTAATGTTCGTCAATAATATTCCTTCTAGGTTTATTTATGATCAAAATATAATGAATAACAGTTCTAATATTATAGAAATGATATTTTATTTTTCTGTTGAAACAATTTCAGATATGGAGATAATTTATTTTTCTGCGGGGAAAATGAATTTAGTTATGTTCAAAAAAGAACCTTTTGTAATGAATTTGAGGTTCTAAAGAAGTATGTTCTTAAAAATAAGAAGGAGAATACACTAAAACATCCCATGAGATACTTAGAGAGGGAGAAAATCTATATAATATTATAAATGTTTTGAAGTTATATTTATAAAGAAGGAGAAAAAAGATAGAGATCATTATTTTAGATATTATGTCGCACTATAAAATCCTTGAAAATTAATCTTTTGCTTACATTAATGAAATAAGACAGGAAATAGAGTGAATAATTCAAATAAAATAACTCTTTTATAGCCCAACAATTTTGATGTGAAATAAGGGGATCTCAAAAATAGTTGTAGAAAAATGAGGAAGTAGTTATTTCATTCCTTGATGTTGAGAAGGATTAAATATTTATTTATTACATTTCTCTATTCCTATTCATTAGATTAGTCATTTTTTTATTCATGCCAATGCCATCCCTAGTGAATTTTATTACTTTTTATGTTGCAAAGGGAAAGGGAAAATAAGTAGTGGAAGATATTAATTATAATATTGATCATGTTTTTGATAAATATGTAAAATAGGTACTTTACAATGTTCCTGATAAATATTCTCATCTTATATAATTATCTCATGTACTATAGATGACAAATACATTATAAATGTCATAGGGAGTAGTTAATAATCTAAAAATATCCATAGTTGTTTTACAATCATTAAAACGTTCATATAATTTGTTACCTTATCAATTTTTATGGGAATAATCTCCTATAATTCTACAATAAGAAAAATATTTAGAGAATTAAAATAAACCATCAACGACTAAATCATCCAAACATCCATGATATGCAAAAGGTGAGGATGTTGAATAAATTTCACAGTCTCAATTTTTGAAAGAGAATGATTTTCACTTAAAAAGATTTAGAAAATATCCTTTCATAGAGGTTTATAATGAATCTATAAAATATTATTTATAAATATGATCTAAGTAGACTATATTTAATATGAATTAACTCAATTATGTAATCATGTGTATTTATGTGATAATAGACTTCTTCTAAGATATATATGATAGATGTTTGTAAAAACGATAGATGTGGATGCCACTAAATTTTTGGTCTCCCTCAATCAAATATCTAATTCCATTAATTAGAATGAATTAGATAATAATCATAATAAAATAAAATATTTATTGGTGTTTAGAAGGATAAAAAACATCATGAATTAGATTAATCATAACAAAGTGGATGTTAGTTTTTTGTATTAAATGATCACAAGATTCAATAGGGAAACCAAATCAGTAACAAACATTTTCATCATATACTCTAAATGTAAAAATTATTCAAGAGTGATTGAAGATTTAAAATACTTACCCATTCAATAACGTAGAACTATATCTCAATAGTATAATAATATAGGGTGTCTAGATGAAATATTATAAAATATTTAATCGAAATAAGAAGACATGGTGAAAAAATTGATCTATGGAAGATGATAGAAAAATAAAAATATAATTATAAATGAATTATTATTATGAAAATAGAGATTCTTAATAAACTTTTAGCCTTAAACACTTTATATTAACGTTTTTACTCTCATATATATATTTTAAATAAAATTATATTTTAATAAAATCTTTTTTACTCAATAAAATTGTCTTAAAGAGTGTATTTATAACATTTAAGAGAATGCAATATACTAAATATCTGTTAGTAAAAATTTATTTCAAAAATCAGAAAGTGGGGTAAAATAGATCAATGGAATTTTATTTAAGTAATGGGGATTTTGTTTTTAAATGTATTAATCAAATATTTTTATCATAAGTGTTGTGTATTGATCATTTTAAAAAGGGGAAGATTGGTGTTCTGAATGATAAATTTCATCATTTAGTTTTTAAAAAGGTAAAATTAGTTGTGATATTTTATCAAACTAACATTAATGAAGTATATTGGATGTAAGTGTCTCAATTACATTCAATAGACATGTATGAAGTTAAATGGGTACATTTATATTATATATAATGGGTGGAAGTATTATAATGTTAATCAAATGGAGTTATAAAAAGTCAATTGGAATGTCTTCATTGGATAGAGACATACAAATATTAAATGGTGAAAATTTACTAAGGTTATCAGAAACAAGCATACACAATACAACTAATGAGGATTTTTCTTTTCTACCAGATGGGGCATTCAAAGTGTTCTACTTATTCCTTATAAAATGATCTTCAAAAAACTGTGATTATATGAAAAAATCATTGATGAAAGAAAATGTTTGTATGATGCCATTTTAACTGATCTTAATAAGTGTACAATCATATTTTTGGAAGAATTCCTATGAATAATACTAAATCCTCAAAGAGAATAATATCATTAAAAATTCATTGTTCAAAATTATCTATTGATGTTTTGTAACACCTTATTATTGAGGTCTCTTAAATTGTAATCAATAATGATATTTCATCATGAATTGTTTTTGTCAATGTCATTTTAAATGCTTTATGGTTTTTCTAATACAATTTTTGTTTATCTAATCCAGTTAATTTGGAATATCCATGATGGAGAGACAAAAATTTGTGAAAAATTGTTGACCAAAGCTCACAGTGATATCATGATAGATAATTTTCTGATTGTTCTGATCAAGGGATTTTTTTTGCTTTAATTTCAAAGATTTTGAAAATATTTAATCGAGGATACCATAATTCAGGATAAAAATATTATTAAAACTACAGGTTAATGTTTAGATAATTCATAGGAATGATTATATAAGTTCATTATAATCATTTATAAATATTTGGTATAACATATTTTTTTATAACATTAACTGAGTCCTATTTTGTAGGTTTTATAATTTTTATATAATTTTTTATAAACTAGTTTCTTACTTATATTATATTAATTAATTTGGAATAAATTCTTTTGATTGAATATCTTACGAAACAAAGTAGAGTGAAAATTAATTTTCTAATATTTATAAAATACAATTCACCCCACTTGTAGTACTTTGAATAATATTATGATCTAATAGTTAATGTTGTCCTTATCAATCATCTCATACCTCAGCCCAACCAGTGCCTATAACCAATTAAGAGCTTGCTCAAGTGCCCAAGGGTCATGACTGCTCATATAGGCTATGAGTAGAAGACTCTTTTTGGAACCACCAATTATGTCTTGTACCTACATGATATTCAAGGACATGTGTATTTGATAAGATCAGTGGGAGATAATAAATAAATTTTTCTAAAAAATAAATAAACAACTATTGTTCAATATATCCGAGTCCATGATTTTATATAGATGCTTCTACCAGTGTCAGGGTTTCATTGAGGTTTTCCTAATGAAAATTCTTCACATTGTAATAGACATGAGTATCCTAGTTATAAATCCCATATATCATAGACCACTACTATTGGAGTTTTCTAAGCCATGGTATATTCCCAATCATAATATAGACTACCATAGACAATGTTACCCCAACCATATATATCATAGATCTATCCTACGAGGGTTTTTATATAATTAGAAATGGAATAACCCAAGGTATAGTTATCATCTATTTATCAAAATCCATCACATGTGGGTATGTTCTCATCACATAACACAAAATACACCTTAGGGGACTTTTCACATCAAACATCAAAGAGCACCCCAACAGGTGGTTACACATCTTGTTTCATAAAACTATTATTATGGGTTCATTATAATCATGTATCACAAAAAACCCATCAAAAAAATTCTATCAATATAAATTAAGAAATCTCCCAAATAAAATTTTCCTTTAAAAATATGTAATCATCCCAAAGGAAATTTACGAAACCAAAAAAACAAAACTGTCAACCTGAGAAAAATAAAGAGGGTTGGCTAAAATCAAAAATCAAAAAATCACAATCTGGTTCTATATATTCCCAAAATGTTCTAATTATACATGGGGAATCCATTAGAGTCCTATGGGTCAACATAAAGGAAGAGACACTAAACTGTGAGTTCTCCATCACATGTAGGCCACTCGAATTACAACATGTCACCTATAAGACACCGCACTTCTTGGCTATTTCAAAGAATTGAACGACCCCATGGGACCCTAAGTGGTTTTCATATGGGAAACCAAAACAATATATATAACATCGAACATATCCTTGTATAGGTTGCAACCATAGATATCGAATAAACTGACCATTCTACATCTGTAATATGATTTTCCACCCAGGCTTGGCATATATAAATGATCCTCACGCAATATAAAATTTTCTTCCGAGACAAGTCATTCTATCTCAAATCATAGAGGTATTAAGGGGACCTCTAGGAAATGATAGTAAGTGTAATTTAAATCTTGGAACACCCCTATATAGGGTCTATATGTAAATATTGAACCATAAGAATCATGACCACTACCATTAATGGTCGAGGTCAATAAGCTAGTGCATAAGAAATAATCAGCCTATGATCCTTTTTTAGTTCACTATGGATGAACACAAAACATTAAACATTTAGTTTACATCAAAAAATCAAATAATTTATAAAAATGGCCCATTAAATTGCTCTAAGGAACAATAATACAATGTTTCGGAGACAATTTTCATTAAACCATAGGGACATAATGTTGACCACTTAACTAAAATTAATATTTATTATTTATTATTTTCTAAAGGCCAGTAATTGTTAAAAGGATTATCCCGGACTCACTGAACATTCCAGCCCAGGAAATCGAATGATAACCTATATATACAACAAAAAATTAAATTAAATTATTTATTTATTAAAATTAATTTCCCCCAATGTATCAACCAGTGTTAAACTCACTAAGGTAGTCCGAAAATGTTTTAATTACTATCAAATGGGAGGGTTATAATCTAGAGACACCCATGATCCTACAAAACCTAAAATACAGAAAATCAAAAAAATGAATTAATGGATGATTTCTAAAACATGTAAATATAACACTCTATTAAACCCATGTAAATATGTAACTTTCATCAAATAATGAACATATGATTAGTCTATGGACTCATAGGATACCCTATTTGAGCCATATATGAATCACCATAAGACATAATAATTTTACCATGTTCTAATGAAATCAGTTATCATAAATACAATATATTCAACTCATAATCAAATGAGACAGAAATAATGAGATGTGGGTAGGAAACACTATATTGAGTTGGTGCGATGTGCCCCATAGAACATACCTATATCAAAGGAGTAGAAGGAAGTGGCAGAGGTTCAGACTCCCCCTGTGCACACAACTTATGAACAAAAAACATGATGGGGATTCAATTTCAAAAAACACTCAACTTATTAATAAAACCAGATAAACTGTTGTAATGATGTTAACTATGTGGTCATGACATGATTATTCGTTATATCACTATAGTTTTCCATATCTCACCACTATTGGTCTGAAACACCACAATTCACCCCTTGAAACCTATTGATGGTTTTAATGACCTAAAAATAGTGTATTGGCAGTAGTTTCAACTTTAAGTTTCACGGTCCCCCAAAAACTCCTCGAACACCCTCCTAAAACCCTGAAAATATTACTATCCCTTGAAACCCATCCCAAAATACCATATTGGGACACAAAATTCTTATGATCATCAGCTCGAGCATTAGTTCCAAATATTAAAAATCTGAAAAATGAAAATTTAAAATTCCCACAGTGAATTTATAACCTATATGGACACGTGGTAAAAAAATATCTCCACTATAATATAAATTATCCTGAATATTTCTTATTGTTAAATAAAACCACAAACCCAACATACATGAGTTAGAAATGCATTCTCAATTCATCACATTCAACTTCAAAGAGTCAAATATGATACTTTTATGAAACACCAAACAAGTGAAAATTATTTATATAAAATGAATTTATCAATCATAAACACCACTAAAACAACATGACGCTGCTGACTCACACCCATGTAACCATGAGAGTATCAAATCATAAAATAATATATTATTCGACTAATAGTACACCCCAACATGTGGAAAAACTGATCAGGAAAAATTTAGACCTGGCATGCTCTACACATTGATAATTTCTTCGATAATCACAATATGATCCAAAAACATCACACATGGAATAGTTACTGAAAAAACACACCCTAAAATTAGAAAAAGTGATGACTATAAACTTCTACCAACTCTCGATTCCAATTTCATATCCAAAATTGATGATCTAGCATAGTCCATTCCTAAAAAAATCATCCAACATTATTTTTAATTTAATTTAAAAAATATTCTCATCAAATCCAAAATAAATTTCCTGATGTGGTTCCATCCTAATATTTCCAATTACATTCTTAAACCCATGAAACCATCCTCTAGATGAAAAATCTCGTAATTGTTGAGCCACCACCACCAATGTCGACTAGAATATTTTATCATGATGCCCCTTATCTTATAGAAACCTTATGATCATTCGAATACACCCACAAAAGTCTATTATCAACATCTAATGAAACTCCAAGGTTGGATCCAAAAAAAATAAATACTAGTTTTCATTCATTTATTCTATAATTAATGTATCTTTGAGGTGAAGTAACCTCATATAAACTACAAATAATCCCAATCCCAAGGTATTTACATAAAATCCATCCTATACCATATCAAAATTTATACTCTATTTTCACATAGAATTATATATGTACATAAATCTATTTACTTAATGGAATCAAAATAACAAAATGATAAACCAATAACTGATACTATACTAAATAAGCATTTTAATATGATTTTCATTTCACACTCCTCTCCATGGAAATATCGTTTTTAGCTCATTACTGAACAAAAAATTTAATATTTTCTTCTACCACAATGACTGTCACCAAACATGATATATAGACATCGATAAGTCATCTCACTACATAGCTCTATCAAGAAAAATAACATATAATCTATTTTCAATCCATAATAATGTCATCCATGGTATTTGTTGAAATTTAATTCATAATGAGATTCATCGCCCATAGTAAGCACCCTATGCCCTCCATACCATTTTGATTTGCGTATATAGATCCTATAGGTAAACCTCATCAGGTATATCCATAATTCAATTGGTTTTAGTACCTTAAATCTACTATTTTCACTTCCCAATGACACTATTATTACATCAAAACCACTTATCGATGTCTTTATTTGAACCACTTACAACCATAAAAGATTCATAATTAAACTAGTTTTATATGTTATCTATGTGTGTCACCTCAATCTCATATGAAAATTGTTGTGATTATACTCTTGTACTACCATATGTTTAAGCACAACTCTTTATACAATGTGTTTTATATCACTAAAAATATTTTCAAATGATTATCTACAAATCATTACCCTCATCCATTATACACTAACCATACTTGGATCGCCCATGGAAATCCTCTACAAAACTGAGCACCTCAGCTATGCTAAGCTTATTAAAAATCATAGCTAACATTTGGTTCAATAAAAAACAAGAAATTTCTTAACCATTCTTGAAGCATTCGTCCAAATATAATCTAGAATCAATAGGGGAAAATCCATGTGGTCCTACCCTTTGATGTTGATCTCAGTACCATGAAGGCAAAAATCGAGGTACAGTTCTCAGGAAACCCCATGACATAACGATGAACTTTCAAAACACTAATTTAAACCTCTCATGAATGAATATAAACTCTTGGTAAAAATCCATGAATTTATACTCAAAGTATATAAGAAGAATAAGTTAAATCCTTTCACCGGTTTCCCTCAATTGAAAAAAAACATTGAACCACCATAGTCAGAATAAACAAATGGCCTTATGGTCCTCCCACTTAGCCTAAAGGTGACTTATCATATATGTCACAAACTATAAGGCACTAATAATACACCCATATAAAAGGTCAAATTATAACTTAGGTAAAAAAATATTATTTATAGGATATTATATATATGACTAAAACATATTCCAAAACCATATGACAACACAAAACCTATCCTCACTAGAACACTCTTGATAAAAAATAAAAAATATAAATTTTAGTAATATATAATTCCATTCAAAGATATACGGGAAAACACCTTATAGGTTTTCATTAACACATTATGTAACCAAAAATAGATATTATCACCCCAAAGTGGGATAGAACTAATGTATTGTCTGTGTGTGTGTTTACTTACTAGGGTAATTGAACAACCTGTAGACTAAGGAATTGTAAAATCACACTCCTTATAATGCTTATCACAATAGAACCACAAAAAAACAATCATAATGAAAAAAACTGATAGCCAAGCTATGTATAATTCCACTAAGTACATACATTGGAAAATTATGTACCTAAAATTATTGAGTCATTAAAAAACTGAGCCTATCAATATTGATAACATTATACACGTATAAGAATTTATGGTCGGTCGATACTACATACCTAATCATGATCAATTGGATGCATCTTTCCTTTTCAGGACATGATCCAAATCCAATATAACTAGTTTTTTGAAAATGAGCAAGAGCATAGAATCTAGCAAAAATAAAAAATCTAAAAAATCATTGTGACACAAAAAGTGAAGGTCGGATCAATCATGAAAACCAAAAACAAGAGCTAAAATCTAATCCCTTTTAATATAGACTTCATACCATCAACACTATTTATGACACACTAACCGAGTATTATTCAATGTCACTGACACTTCCCTAAAAATCATGGATTCTATATGAACAATAATAATATAAAATATTGGATTTGATACTATATTATACCATCCCATATATGTTCACTATGAATGTAACCGAACTAGATATCCATGTGACCTCAAACATGCCTCCCCAAATTCCAGAGGAGGAGGATCAATAGTAAGTTTATAAAGAGGTAATGGAGGGAGGCTTTAAAACCTATATTATCGTGCACAATCCTACATAATCATCCAAGGATCGTACATATTAGAATATAAATCGATGAAAAATAATTAAACCATGTTATAAAAATATGAAATTATTCATACTTGAATACTAGACTGATAACCAATTAGGATGATCATATATATAAGGTAATAAATAAATAATAGAAAAGAAATGGATATTCTATAAATCCAATACCCAAAACATCCCCTCCAAATGTACTAAATGAAGTTATATCACTCAATTATAACCTAGACATTTCCCAAAATATTCCCAAAATCAAGTGATAGCATTCATGCCCTGCACAATCTGGAAAGGCATCATAATAAGATAGCTAGAGCCTTCAACAAGAATGTTCGCCTCTGCTATTTCCTGCAATGAGACTTCGTATTGGGCCTCAGACACCAATGATCCCTTGCAGGACACCACCCATGTTGGAGCCCAAATGGGAAGGACCTTACACAGTTCATAGGGTTTACCCCAATGGTGCATACTCCCTGGTGACCATGGATGGTGCGCATATAAATCCTCCCACCAATGCCAAGTTCCTCAAGCAATACATTTCCTGAGCCTAATGGTCTTTCGCAACCATAAACAGGATGGTATTACATGTCCTTAAACTGGATGGTCCTGCGTGACCTTAAACTAGATGGTCCTGCATGACCTTAAACTGGACGGTCCCGCATGACCATAAACTGATTGGTCCAGCATGGCCTTAAACTGTTCAGTCCTACATGACATTAAACTGTGCATCATCCCTCAAGAAGTTAAAATGCGCCCTTAGTAGTAAGTGTGGCTTGATTCCCATATGCATTGGATACATAGGAACACTCAATCATTTCATATAGATCCTAGCCCCAAACTCTTCTCTTTGACTACACCCTGGGTATAGTTCTCTCGGAGGATCCTTGCATGATATGGTGTAGGCTTCCTTATCCCAACTCATGCTGGTATTATAATGGTCGAACCATGTTCCTGGTCCCCATTCTTTTATCATCCCACATCCTCACCATGTGACGTTAATAATCATGGCCTTCATTATCTACGTACGGCTTGATTCCCAACCTTATGGGATATGTAGGAACGCTCGGACATTTCGTCTGTTGGCCCAACCCAAATGCCAGAATCTTCCACTCAGGTCAAGACATATAGTTGGGTGTAGACTTTTTCCCCAATTCAATTCGAGATAATCTCGATCCGTCCATACATAGAACACCCTGGAAACGTTCGCCTCTTTCAGAGATGGGTACTTCTATGCTTCACCCACTCCATTAATTGATTCTCCATCATCTTTCCCATCCAGAAGGCCCCCCGAATGGCATGGATTCTAGGCACATGGGCTCTACTACCACTTCGGGCCAATTCCCTCGAGGATGTTGAGAAACAAGCGGATACAAGTCCCATGTTGCGAATATGTTCAGCGTTTGATGCTCATTTGTTGTTCCCATTCCAGCTCACTATAAGGATGCTGTGTTTCGAAGATGGTCAACAGCTACCCATTGTCATTAGAGCCACCCCATGATGTCCTGAACATTGAGTGTAGTGGTCATTCTGTCCTGTTTATCTCAAAGTGACGAACTCCCTTCAGGAGATGCCAGTTAAGGGATTGTACGGTGTGGTATGGGATTACGTCCTCATTCATGCCGGGTTACTCACTGTGCCATACACATCCCCAGATGAGATACCTTACCCCTTTCTTTATCCTCAATTCAAGACGTTAAACTGAAAACTGGCAGGCACTTACCATCTAAGGCCTAGCCTGAGACCCCTTGGCCTTTTGGGGCCCCCGACTGTGGTTCACACTTACGGGATTGTACGGTGTGGTATGGGATTACATCCTCATTCACGTCGGGTTACTCACTGTGTTGTATTCCTCCCTTGTTTGGTGTATCTTACCCCTTTATTGATCCTCACTACAAGACATTAAACTACGAATTGACCGGGCCTTCCCATCTGAGGCCCAGCCTCCAGCCCCTTGGCCTTTTTGGGCCCCCAGTCGAAGTTCCCATTTATGGTTGTATGGTGTGTTATGGGATTCTGTAATCATTCACGTCGGGTTACTCAACGTGCCGTACACCCCCCTAGTTAGGGTATCTTACCCCTATGTGCGATTCCAGAACTACGTATGGATTGATTTCCATCCTCGTGGGATACGTAGGACTACCTGAGCATAACGTCTTCGGGTCCATAACCATCTTGGTCCCTTATCTTACATTCCCACAGAGAAAGGAATTTGTGGTGTGGTATGGGATTATATTCTCACTCACGTTGGGTGTTGTGACAACCATTCCATTTATCTTCTCCTTATGAGAGTTTTTCATCCCCTTGTTCTATCTGCATATTTTCAAATCGGCCACTCTCAAGATGAGTCACTTGGCCCTCTTTGGTGATTCACCAATGTGCCTAAGGGTACTCTGGTTTGTTACCTATATTGTCAGACTCTACTCGGACATGCTTTCACCTATTTCTCAGGCATCCATCCCCCTTCATTAGGGATTCCATCACCTTTCACACCTGATGGGACCCCCAGATGGCATAAATACTAGGCCTAAGGGCTCTCCAATCATTTAAGGCCAATATCCTAAAGGGTCTCAGACAAAAATTGATACAAGTACCACATTTAGAATATATTCAATGGCTGACACTCATTTGATTGTCCCCATTTCAGGCTAACACGATTTTGATGTTGTGTTTTGAACATGGTCAATAGTCATCCCACATCATCATGCTAACCCCATTAAGCCAAAAATGTTAGTTAAATGATTCACATCATTCCCCACCTCATCATGTCAAATTAGAACTTTGAAACTCTTGGTACTATTCCTCAGTGCGCATCCGCATGTTGGGAGGAAAGAGATGTGATAAGGCGATGATTCGGGGCTCCACTGGTTTCCCCTTTGCATGTATTTCAAATATTGAGATACAATTTCTTCCCTTGTTTAATAAACATAGTTCAACTTATGTAGGATTTGGGATTGGGTTATGGTCTGCCATTACATGGGATAGTCCTGCTTCTCCATGGTCTCAGTTCTAAGAACATAAACTAAGGTCATTTCATATTTCACCTTTGTGAGAACTATGTATAGCTTGATTCTCATCCTTATGGGATATGTAGGAACACCCGGAAATCTCATATTCGGGTACATCTTAGATGAGAGCTAGTCTCTCATACTTCCTTCCCTCTTACATCATTTTGGCCCCTTGGCCCGAGGTTTCTTTCTCGGAATCGTGCACGGTGTGGTATGGGATTATGTCCTAATATGAGTCAGGTATGCATTGTTTCACCGTGCACATCCACCTTTCATCCTCTTCTCTACAACGTATGTTCTGTGAGATATTAAAATGAATGGTTGGTCCCATCACCAGACCCCAAACTGTGACATTATTGTCCTGGCCGCACGATGAAATACGACACTGCATCATGATTTCCTCACTCAAGGGGACACCATTTTTTGTACCAGTTACACGACATACTATTTTTCAAGACCTGCATATGGCTAGAATCTTGTGGCGTTGTCAGGACTTACTATCTTAGGCCTTTCTCTTCACAAAAAAACCATTCTCCTTAAAGTACAAACAAGATTTATCAAATACTTCTTATTTTGTTGCAAGGGCCACAACCGCACACCCCTTTTATCTTTGGCACTGGTACCTTACTGTGACACCCCTTAGAACGATGCACGGCTTGATTCTAATTCTAATGAGAAAGGTAGGGGTGCCCAAGAACATCCCCATGGGCCCAACCTAACTTTCGTGTTCGGTCCCTTGACCTAAAGAATCCCCCAAGGAACACATGGTAATATGGACTTATGTCTTCATTCATGTTGGGATTCATAATCACCTTAACATGTGTCTCATGCATCCCTTACCAATCCTTGGTCAGAGTTCAAAGACCTTAAACTAAGTCCCATATTCCAGAACTACATATGGCTTGATTCCCATCCTCATGGGATACATAGAGATAGCCAGACATTTCACCTTGGGTCCAACCCCAAGAATCATAAATCATATTCCTCCCCATTTCCGACCACCTGGCCTGACCCCTTGTGGGGAACCATGTAACTGCAACATTGCCCAAAAAAACATCAGGATTCCCCATGATGACATCAGGAAGTAACATCTTCCTCGCCATAGAGGTCATGTCTTAAAGTAGGAATGATCCATGATCAGACTGATGCAACCATCTAATATTCTTCCACCATGGTGGCGAAATTTTGATAGTGTTGGATTCTGTTTGAACAAACCTTCCCTCCACATTCCACAGTTTGTGTGCCCCTTATTCGGACCCTCTTCCTCTTTCATGGGCCAACATTCTAAAAGGATAATGGATGGGATTTTGAGACAAGCCCCGTGTTTCGAACATGGTCTGCGGTCGGCCCTCATTTTCAATCCCCATTCATGCTTACAGAAAAATGATATTTTGATTCAAATGTAGTCAACAGTTATTCTTTATTGTCATGCCACCCCCGTAGTGTTCCGAATCCTAGGTATTGTGATTCACACCTTCCATTCCCATTAGTTTGGATAGAATCTAGCACCCATGGCATTACCTCATTCATACAAAAGGGCACACTGGGAAAATGGTAATTTGGTTGTTCTGAGAGCTTCATTATCTAGTCAGGTCTCTCTCATTTCCTCGCAGAAATCCATGTCGTTTCTTCAAAAGCCATATACTCGAAGCTGGGTTTTCACTCCTGCATTTGGATGGGTTGATAAGGTGGATATCCCCTATTTCCCACATTGGGACCAGCCCACGTGAGCTTATGAAATGATCGCTGGATGCTCCACGAATGTCACCAGAATGCACTAAACCAGTAAAAATAATAGAACTCATGTAGGCTATGACATCAAATGATCAAATCATGAAAGTATTTTTGAGGGTTTTTAATTATTACAGTACCTGAGGGTCATTTCCCCCCATTGACGTGTTAACCTTATCAAAAGAGTGTAGCATCTTTGCTACCCTTTGTCCGGTGGCATCCCGGAGTGGCTGCCACCTATTAATCTTTAGCTCCTCCTCAGTAGTGATCGAGAGAAATTCAACAAAATAAATATGGGCTCAATCTTTGTCAGACCCAATTACGGTCATCTTTCTAGAGGCTCGCTTTATCCCTCTTCATCCTATACCAGCTGGGATTTTAGTGGTGACACGAGCTCTGATTGTGTGTCAAGGGAAGCAGAATGCTCATCCACCCAAGCCTGCAGCCGTTGAACCTCCTCTTCCTCCTCCGGGATCCCATTGATGTTCTCTGATTTCCTCCGCAACCATCCCACACCGAGGCCCCGATCAAACTCTTGAATATTTTCCACCATAAGATCTCTGACGATCATGTGGGGACACTGGGAATCCTCTCCCATAACACACAATTTCAGTAGTTGTGAGAAAAGTATATATATCTCATCCAACAATAGTGCTTGGGGGTGTCATCAATGAAGCTCTTGATCAGATTCCATGATTGGTGATATAATGTCTTGATATCAACTTCATCAGAGGTTGTCATGTCCCAGTCGGCGCAATTGGCAGGCTCATACGCGGGGAATTCCCCCAAGAACTCTTCAGTAGGATCCACGTCTGGGGTTTGATCGTGCATGGTGGGACCTGTACTATCTGATCAATCCTTATCATTGGATCCTCCCTCAATGATCAGGGGTTCAGCCACACTGACGGTCCCACCAGTGATCGAAAGCGCACCCACTTGGTCGGTTTGGTGCTCCGCCTCCACGATCATCGACACTCCCCTGGGAAAGACACCGTAAGAATCCCCGAACAAACTCGCCAAGGAAAACCACACCATTTGAAAAATTATATGTGCAAAAATAGGACATGGACATTAGTAGAAATTGTTAGGGGATGACAGTAATAAAATTGGTAGAGGGGACCTATAGAGATCGAATTCCTGCACACATTCTTGGATTGATGTTGTCGGGACCCCGAAGCATGCCCCCCTGTATATGGTTGGAAGGTCTAAAAACTCTTGAGGGGTCGACTCAGGTATCCAACCCCCGATCGACACAGAAATAGATTCGGCGACAGGCGTAGATCCCAATGGTCCTGCATCTGCATCCACCGAATGAAGAGAACGAGTTTTGTATATAAGACTCTCCTACATGGTTCAGAAGTTAACAAGACATCCAAAATAACCTCAATGCACGTCTCGGATAAGGGGGTTTCTTTTTTTTGTTTAACTCAAGGGCCTATGTAAACTCTTCAAGATCCGAGTATTGATCTCCAACATCACCATCATCCAACGGGCTCCCTCTTTTGGCCTCATCTCCCTTGGAGGACTCTTCAGATTCTTCCGGCAGAGGGAACCGCTCTCTAAAATTATAATATGAAAACTATGGGGGAGTAGTGCGGTATAGCAGCACCTAGACACGATCCGTCATTGGATGAGTGACACCCCGAAAATGCATAAATTCCTCCAACTCTGCTAGGTACCGCTCCACCTCCACCTGGGGAACCGCAAAGTTGGCCCGGATGGGGCCTATACCCGGTAAATCCATACCGACACTATTTAGGTGCTGCCACAACTTTTATGGGCCGAGGAATTTCTTATTGACATCCCAGATGTCCCAGGCCTCCGAGAAGACAATATTCTCTGGAATGTTGATATGGCGAAGCCGCTTCTCTGGAGCCTGGGTGCGTATCCCAAGGAATCCTCTCGACGACCTCCCCTCTAGATGGATCTATTATTCTGGAACTGCTAGGTCTGCTACCACCGCTGAATCTATGGTTCCACCTCACCCTCAACGGGTGCGGGCCTCGCCGCCACGACAGCCCCGCCACCGCAGGATGCCCTTACTTCCTTTCGGCCCCAACATCGAGGTCGGGAAGGTTCTACATCACCGAAAATAACGATTCGTTTCTTCATCATCTCCCTTGGATAAGCCGACTTCTAGCTTATGGCACATTCCTTCACCATCCCAAAGACGACGATAGGTAGAGGCTGTTCATTCTGCATCTTCCTGTCTTCCTGTGTGAACATGATCCACATCTGCCTCATCACACATGGGTGTTCCTCGTGGATCATATCCAAATAGACCTATGGGGTCAATTGATTCATGCACCAGAATTTCCTTGAAAACCGACGTGGGGTGTATGGCTCGTAGAGGGGATCTTGGTCCACCTTTTTCACCAAGACTTTTCCTCGAAAGGCCAGGAGATATGAACAGTTATCTTTTGTTCCCTGGACATTATCAGTGAATACCCCCGTCTGTAATTGAAATGGGTGAAAATTGAACTCTTCCACCTTCCACACCAGGTTCAAATTGAATGGTGTGGTAAACATGGATGGAGATATCCCTGTGGAATTCAGGATTTATGGACGGAAATTCGAGCCCAGAAGATTGATAGGGTTCGGGTATTCGTAAACCCCCTTGATATGTGCCGCTATCCACCCAAATAAGAGGTGGAATGACCCACATACTCTCTATGGCATCTTCCCCTCGTTGATATGCCATAGAATATTATACAATTTGTGAGCATCATGATTCCTAGGTTGACACGCCCTCTTGTTTCCAACAAGGAAGCCATGATAAATGTGCTTGGGCGTACTCCCTTGTTGGTATCCCTCATTTGCAGGATCCAACCATAGATAAGAGCCACGATAAATGTCGCCAGACTAACTATTGGATGCTGGTAAGTTCTGATGCTAAACCCCTAGGTCTTCCACGGGTTGTCCTTAAAAAGCCGCTAGTATGAGTGCTCCTTTCCCCATTGATCCCCCTTCGGGAAAGTCTGAGGCCTCATCGGAAACTGTCAGTATACCGTGAAATTTTGGAACTAATTGAACAACTGCTTAAACTGGACATCTATCACTGTTTCATTGTCCTATCTTGGCACCAGATCTATCAATTTCATTGCCAGCTGCGGCATCTACTCTGTATCCTCCCACACACTCCTGATAGGGAGGAATTCATTATACATAGCCCCCAGTATTGGGATCCCAAAAATCTGGTGGGCATCCCACTAGCTAATTCCCACCTCCCTGTGGTGTAAAAGGAAGGTATTGGTCCTCAACAACCACCTACTCAACAACTCTGACATTAGCGTTTCCAGTTGATAGATGTGGAATTGGGATGCCGATTCTGCCACGTACAAACCCACTCACTTCATCTTGGCCCAAAACTCCAAACACAAGGTGCCTACCCAGTAGGTCGAGGACCAATCGTCTGTGAATTTTCCACACTGGCTTAGGTCTCACTCATCATACCACCCCGTCCTTGAGTTCCTTTGTTTCCCTCGGAATTCGGGGATGACCTCCTAGATGGGAGATTCAAAAGTTCTGATTGGTTTCTAATGGGTTTGTTCGTATAACTGGAAACATCCAATGATTCCACATCCATTTGGACCTACTTTCCAAAGGTAGGCGCTCATTAGCTTGTGAACTGATGAGGCTTAGGAATTTTCATTGGTCGAGAGGATGGGAGGTCGGACTCATCACACCTTTTTTAGTGGAATTATTGTCTATTCCGGGGCTCGCTTTATAGTTTTAAGTTATGTTCGTGAATCCTTATTACATTACCCAGTATAAAATGATATTTCCTTCAGTTTTGACAATCAATGATTAAACATGTAAGAAATTTAGAGAATCTTTTATATGTATTTGAGGTTCTTCATCAATAAAGAATCATCTATATCTATTTAGATATTCTTGGTCAATGGTATCCTTCAAAACATTTGTATAAAAGTCTCTTGGTCATTATGATGACCAGGATGGTTTTAAAGCCACTCAGTGGGGCACTTGAAGTTTATTGTAATTCAGAAGGACATGAATTATTTCAGAGTTGGGATCGAACCCATAGATGGGCTACCTACGTATCCTTTGTCTTGGAAAAGTAATCAGAACCCACGTAGTTCGAATAAGGGAGTATGATGTTTATGATTGATGGCTCAAAGTAGGATGTCATAATTACTTTTACCCTCTAAGCTCATGTGAGTCAGGCTCGGTGTGAGAAACAAGAGGTATTGGTAATAAAATATACAATTGGGACATGAAAGATGTAATCATAAGAAATGGTTTGGGGATTATGTATGTATGACTGCCCAAATAAATGAAGGTTAGGATTTACTTTAGGGAGAAAATCCAGGAACAGGGTCCATAAAGGTATATGTGCTTCATGGATATTTGAATACTCTAACTTGGGACTTATTCCTGAAAAGGAAACTCAAATTAAGAGAGGATTGATAACTGGGTTTTACTCCTGAGAAGGAATCCCAGATCAAACGTAAATTAGGACTGGTTAAAGATAAATTAAGGGACTTGGGGCTTACTCCTGAAAAGGAAGCCCAAAATTTATGACTGGGACTTGTTCCTAAAAAGGAGGCCCAGGTTAGGGGACTTGGGGCTTACTCCTGAAAAAAAGACCCAGATTAAGGGATTATGACTAGGACTTATTCCTGAAAAGGAGGCCCAGGTTAAGGATTATGGTTTGGGGATTACTCCTAAGAAGGATTCCCAAATTAGAGGACTTATGACTGGGGATTATTCCTGAAAAGGAGACCCATGTTGAGGATTCTCTCATATTAAAGGATGTGGTCGAATGAATGAACTCTCCATATTTAGTGACATAAGGATATTTAAATCACTTGGTTTTGAGAGATATTCCACATAATTCCTTTCAGATAAGGATGTCAAATCAAGAAATCATTCCATAAATGGTTTTGAAGAGTGTCTTGAAGACTGAATCTTATATAGGAAAGGAGTAATGGCTTAAGAGGGGTAAAATGGGCAAGATGGGCACCCAAAAAGGAAGGGTCCTGCATGTATTGGAAGACGCGCAAGTACTGCATAGACACGCAAGTATTGGTCGCGCAGGTATACCTGCGCGACAGATGGTGTACTTGCGCGATGGTCAACCAGCATTGAAATACTTGAGAGACTCTTTATTAATGCCTTTAGAATCCTCTTGAGGTTCTTCCAGAAAAGGGATGCGCAAGTTCTATCGAAGGAGTAAGGCAGCGCGCAAGTGTGACAACTTCCCTTAAGGGTTGGCCATTCAGGCGCGCAAGTGTTGATGAGTTTCAACACTTAGGCCTTCCTCCCTCTCTTTAGATCTTCTGTTATAGGTAAGAAATTACCTTAGAAGTGTTCCGGAAGCTTTGAGAAGAGACTTGGGCGTCGGGAGCTTCAATCTGAGTTTCTGGAAAAAAAAGATCCTCTGAATGCAGGGCCCACAGGGTCTATTTTAGGCAGGAGAAAACCCCAGGCGGTTACCGGGAGGTTATCAATTAGGTCGCGCAACTCACTTGGGCACCAAGGTGCGTCACGCAAGTCCACTTGCGCGACCAGGAGGAAACATGCACGGCCTATGGGAAAATTTTCTTTGTTCATCCCTTTGTCTATTTTTGATGTTTTCTTCAAAGGTCGAACCATTTTGAGCTCAGATATTCCCCTTTTCCAATCTTTAGATTCTGTGATGAAAGGAGCATCAACATCCTTAAAGATGCATTTAGTATCTTGTGGTATAGAGGACGAGACTTATACGACTGCAACACCATCTCGTCGATGTTATTCAAGTGGTTTCATAGGTAGTTAAAAATGATGGGTCTGAAGTCTTTCCGGGCATGGCTATCAGCCGCTCTGAACCATTGGAACTGGCATGACGTACTCCTAAACTAGTAATCTGGTTCATCCCTACTTGCATCAAGGATGAAGTCTTTATCCCTCAGCCCAAATCCATACAAGGGCAGCCTATTACACAGTAGGTAGTTCTTTTGGCTCTCCGACAGTAGCGCCACAAACGATTCATGGTTAGAGTGGCTCCGGACTAACTCTCATAGACCCAAATTGTTCTCCATCTCATCACTCTGTGCGACATCCGTATGAACCCCCTCAGTAGCTTCTTGATGAGTCATTCTGTTTTTGAACTTGGACGATTCATGAGTTGGTTCGCGAAGCTCATTCTCGGAGAGTGTTCATGAAGAATGTTCACGGAGTCCAACCTATGACTTCATGCACAAGATCACATATCACTGTCGTGGAGTCAAAAACTCATTGTGCTCCACGATGAGAAGACCTGATTTGTGGATAGAAAACACAGAGTATGTGGAGCTTCATGAATCTAGAGTAGAAGAATTAAATTTTTAGTTGAGGGGAAAGGAAAAAAGAGAGGTTAGCTCCCCTTTATATAGGCGATGACATTCGGTGATTTTCGGCACGACCATTTCACGTCGAGCTTCCTGGCGCGCTCGGCTTACGCGTCACCTATCCACCTCGCGAGCCCTGTTCATGATACAGCTTCGCAAATGACCAACGATTTTGGCAATTGACCCTCAAACTTCAACCCTCTATTTCTCTATGGCTCCATGTCTGAGGGGGGGGCATTTGTTGGTGCCAAAATGGAAGAAGTAGATGAAGAAAAGGAAAGCCTCATGGGGATGCATTGCGTAGACCTTTCACGGTGCAACAATCTCACAATGCGCACCGTGAAGCAAGGAGGTGGTAACGCTCTGTGACTACATTTGAAGTTCGCGAGGCCACTGCAAAGCAATGAGGTGTTAACGCTCCGAGACAGCATTTGATGTTTGCAAGGCCGCTGCGGGGCAATGAGATGGTAATGCTCCGTGACTTTATTTAATGTTCCCAAGGCCTCCATTGAGCAAAGAGGCGGTAGCGCTCTGCGATCTCATTTGACGTTCGTGAGCTACTGCGGAGTAAGGAGGCAGTACCGCTCTGTGGGCGCCTTTGACATTCACGAGCCGCATTAGACCAAGGAGGCGGTAATGCTCCGCGAGCGCATTTGACGTTCACAAGCCCGCCACGGAGAAAGCTCCTTCTTCGCGAAAAGTGATCTTTTCTTCGCGGTGCCATTCCCTTATAAATAACGGCCTCCCCCCAAGTCCTGGGCATGAATCATATGACCTTTCAACTTCCTAGCTCTTGAATCATGAAGAGAATTATGCTATGTGGACCATGAGATGTGCGTGGTACTTCTGCTCTATGAAGTGCCTCCTATTTTCCTTGTTTTAAACCCCTATTTTGAGTGGGATGCCTTTCATGGAGCCTAAGGTCCTCTGCGAAGGAAGAGGAACCCCAAGGGGTCCTGGGTCATCACAAAGCGTTTATTATTTTCCAAAACACCCTTCATGTACATGTGATCCACATGATAAGGTGGGGTTCACTATACTTCACGAAGCACATTGCTTCATGATACCTTACTTCGTGAGGCACCTTTTCTCCAAGAGGCAGTGCTCCACAAATTCCTTTCCACTTCGCGAAGAACCTCCTATATGCACCTATTCATTATGGTTAGGCTGAGGCACCCTAATTTGTGAAGCACGCCCCATCACAAGTACCCTCCACCACGCGGAGCAACATAGCTTCACAAGGCCACTACCCATGAACCCAACTACTTTGAAATTCTTTTCCCATGTGACCCTCCATATTTTCACGATGTGATTTCAATATCCCTTGGAAGATACTGCCCGTTGCGTTGCTTCACATCATGCTTCTTCACATAGAAATGCTAACGACTATTGCTTCATTACATAGCCATGCTAATGTGGACCCCCCAATGGTTGGCTCTATAACACCCCATAGCCATGGAGTTTCATGTTCCCTCTCTAAACCAAGGAGCAGAGGGTACCGGTTATGTAAGTCCAAGGGGGGAAGTGTGAACCCACCTTGTCCAAGAAACAAGACGTTAAATTTCCAAACACCATCATCCTCAGCACATGATGTTAAAATGTGGCCTCGCCCCATGCCTCGCACGTGGGGTGCCGCCACCCTATACATTCTCCATGCCCACGAGTCTCCACAAGGATTGTATATTCCCACAAAGGGGATGATATACTCTTTATCGGAGTGGCGTTTGTCAGTGGGGAAAAGGGAACCTCCCTGGTGTAAGCCCCTAGATTTTCTTGTAGTAGGAAGAATCTCTGCCCCTCCTTCCTTCGGTTCCAGATCCCTCTCCCGCTGGGCTTTGTCACCACTGGGCCTCCATCCTAGAGTAATCCCCATCCACTTCATGTCGCTAACCATGCATAAGACATTGTTTCCTCTTTGGGCCATGATCACGTGTAAGCCTCACTCCACTTCTCTCAGACACAACTTTCGCGATGTCATTGTTAGGTCTCTACTATCTCTTATTTCTCACCCAAAGCATTATTCACACAGGCTTAGAGTGAGCACCGACCATGACATCTTACATGGGCCGCCTGATAGCTTAAGCCCTAAATACCACCCCATGAACTACATGGTCTTTGATCCTTTCAAAGGCAGGGTATATAGGAAGCCTCCATGAGGTTCAAGCCCAACACCCAGTCGTTCTGACCCCCTTCACGCCAGTTCACCAAACACCAGCTGAACTACATGTTCTTTGATCCATGCCAAGCCAGGGTATGTAGGATGCCTCCCAGAGGTTCAAGGCTACCAACTATTGGTCATTACGACCATCATCATGTTGGTTCACCAACACCTTGGTAAGCCTAGACTATAATCCCCACATAATCTAAACTAAGTGGCCTTTGATCCTTGCTATGGAATGGTATGTAGAAAGCCTCCCTGAGGTTCAAGCCCACCAACCATTGGACCACAGGTCCTCCTTCACATCGGTTCACTGACCCATCTGAACTATGTGGTCTTTAATCCTTGATAAGGAATGGTACGTAGGAAGCCTCCATGAGGTTCATGCCCAACAACCATTGGACCTTAGGTCCTCCTTCATATTAGTTCCCCACTATCCCGAACTATGAGGACTTTGATCCTTGCTAAGGCAACGTACGTAGGAAGCCTCTATGAGGTTCAATCCCACCACCGTCCATTGGTCCTAACCATCTTCACGTCGGTGCACCAAGCCACCCATAACCAGGAACAACATGGACATTTATCCTTACTAAGGCAGGGTGCGTAGGAAGCCCCCCATGAGGATCGAGCACAACACCCAGTAGTTCCGAGCCCCTTTCATGTTGGTTCTCCCCCGTCCTGAATGAAGTTAAACTGTGGGCCTCAGTCAGCGGTAAGCCATTGCGACCCCATCCATTAGTAAGTAATTGTGACCCTATCGTGTGGTAAGCTGTTTACAACCCCTATACAGTGGAAGGCCATTTAAATCCCATCCAGTGGTAAGCCATTGCGACCCCATCCATCGGTAAGCCGTTGCGACCCTATCCAGCGGTAAGCCGTTGCGACCCCATCCAGTGGTAAGCTGTTGAAAACCCCAATCGGTGGTAAGTTGTCATAAGAAGAACTATGTGGACATTGATTACCTTCCATGGGGATACATAAGAATCCTATTCTAGGCTCAGGCCCAAAACCATCGTCTTCCTCATGACGATTCCATCTCATTCACCATCCCCTTCACTGAACCTTCCATCATCAATCTTGATTCTTACCCAGGCCGCCACATCATGGTGGGATTATGACACCCCATTCTATATTCCATTTAACAGTATTTAGGAATCCACCCATATATCGGCCCCAATATCGGTGTTCCCTCGAGGAGTTACAATCATCTGATCCACTCTAGTCAGTGTTCTGATCTGTGTGATCTGTCTCTACTGGACGTTAAACTTGTGGAATACCCTGTTTTAAACATGGGAAGATGAGGAAAACCTCAGATACATGACCATGGAATATTATTCCCCACATTCGATGTGGGATTCCATGGGCTTCTGCAACCTTGAGAAGCCATATAATAGGGGATAGAAGATAGAAACGCCAATCCCCCAACGTCCAGACACGCCAGTGATGCCCAACATGACTACTCGCCTGACTGAAGGTTGCTGCCCAGACTGGACCCATTGGAATGTCCTGATAGAAGAAGTGTAATTAAATGGTTTCCATGAAGATACAACACTAGGAAGATTTTCATGAAAAACATATTTAATATATTATGGAGACCCGGACTAGGTGATGAGTTCTGAGGAGGAATCCACAGAAGGAAGAACCGACATCCCATCATCCCATTTCGATCAAGGAGTAAACGTCCCTGAACAAGGTGAAAATGCCGCCTACCTTTGGAAAGAGGGAATGAGGGGAAAAGAAGATGCATCCTTCTGTACAAAAGCAGACTGACACCCCCCAGCGAGAGCGTTGAAAACAACATTTTCTTTCTGAAACTTTCTTTCTCGTCTTGTCTATGGGGTTAATTTTAAATTAATATTTCCAATTGTGTGAATTGAATTTTGAAAAATTTACTAAATATTTGGAATATGGATATTTTCTTATATCAAAATATTTCACTTAAATTTTTAACCATATCAAATAGTGAAAAATGAAAAAATTAGTTTTCATGGTTATGCTTAAAATGGTTTTACCTATGGGTTTAACAAATAAAAAAAGTAATCAAATTTAATAAAAAAATATTTAGAATATTTTTTGGTACATATATAGTCCTTATAATTTATAATACTTTGGAATACTCTATAATGGACCCTTTTTAAATTTGAAAAAGTTGGTTACATCTTTTTCTTCTTAAAAAATACAAGTGTGTAACTCACCTGACTTATAAAAGTTCACATCCTCTCCAATCTTCTTCACACCTTAAAAAACAATTGGTATGTAAAATAACTATCAATATACCATCCAAAATTTTATTATGTAATCATGTAATCCTTTTTTATGAAGTGCATCATTGGATAGATTTTGGTGAAAACTCAATGAAGATACCTAATGAAGTGGTTACATTTTTCAATATGAGTTTGTATTTTATTCCTTCCTCCACCACCATATATTTTTACTAAACCATTATGATATAATTAAAAAACAATCATTAATATAATAAGATTATATTATTTATTGTTCATGACCTACAACTATCTCAGTTTCTATCAAATGGGTCACAAAATTGTCATCAGAATCTACAATAGACAACAAACCTTGTAAACCAGTGCCATTTATTTTCCCATTACAACTTCTCACAGTTGGGTATCAAGACATATATAAAGTATATTTATTAAAATTTTATCATAGTTATTTATTTATACTCATTTTTTCATATATAAATACATTTTAACATTCCATTTCATAGGAAATATGATAATGTTGCATCAGTGTACAATGATTACCACCTCACAAAGTGATGTGATTCGTTTTCACTAATTCATTAAATGGAAGGTAATAAGGATTAATTTAATGAATACATGTCACAAACATGATATAATTATCATTAAAATGACTGGTTTATCATTATAAAAATATAATATATCATCTTTATTCTTACACTGAAAAATGATAACATCGATCTTGTACATGTGGACTGCTTCCTTCACAGTGAGATGTGACTCTCTTTTCATCACCAAACCAAATGGGAGATTTATATGAGTATAGTTTGGGAAATAATATTATAGTATGACTTTTATATAAAGGAAAAATAATTCTTACCTCCTTTCTATAATGATTATTGACAAATATAAATGTCACATATGTGTACGTTCGACCTACCATTTCCATGACTGTAACGTAATTCAATTCTCAAAACCAACATTCATGACTGTTCTAAAAATTATAATATATAACTAAAAATTATGTCATTGTTTTTTAAATGATATAACTATATTTTATTCGCAATAAACGGATCATTCGGGATGAAATAGGTATGAGAAAAATGGTAATTAATACCCAAAACAACGAAAATGCTTAAATAACGGATGATAATATGATATAAAAGGATCTTATATGTTATTATAAACATTAATATTTTTTTGGTTTGATTTTATAACATGTTTTAAACCACTATACCTGATGTTAAATCATGTTTCTTTTAAAGAAAGGATGAGGTAAGAGACTTCTTCTTAATTTCTATTTATTCAGGATTATTTAATTTTCAGGCACCTAATATCATTTATATGTGGCATATATTGTTCCTTTTACTTGTAATATCCTGATTCATTAATAATTATTGATATTTTATGTTTTGATTTGAATTATTTAATTAAATAGTATTTTAATGGAAAATTAAAAAGTGGTGTACTATTTCAATACTGAATTTCTTTTCATTGTGTTATATTAATTCATCGTTTACCAATGATATTCTAGGATTAGTTGTATAATGCCTTTGGATTATATTATATTTTATTTTCATTATTTATATACTTTTTACATTTGATACATAAAAACTATACAGTGATTAATAATAACATAAAAATTATGATACTTTCGAAGGTTTATTTCTCAATTTCATTTTATTTAGGATTGTTTATATTTGAATTTCCATTGAAGAAAATTATTTGATCACTCTATAATAATCCCATTTAATTTTCATATAATTTTATTATTCATGAAAATTTTAATTTAACAGTACCAATTTCATTCTCTTTGGTATTGAAATGATGTATAATGTTTTTAAAAAAAATTTACTTTAATTCCCTCTTTGATCTAAAAACAACTTTCATCAAAAGACATGTTTTCTAAATATTATTTATAATTTTTTTATACATTTTGAAATAGATTCATTAAATGCATTATTACCAATTTTTACTTTTTAATATATTACGTCAATAGATTATTCAATACCTTTTCAAGGAAATTCCCATTTTAATATTACCAAAATTTTGAAGTGGATATTCGCATTAAGGTACCCCGTAGTATGGAATTTACTATTTTAATGAACACAAAAATTTTTAAAGATACCTTTAAAATTTTAAAAGATTGTTTTCATATAAAATTGTTCCAAAAAATTTATGTGATCTTTTACTTTCAAAAATATATTTCCAAAATGGAAATTATATTTTCCACAAGAATGATTTTTATGACAGCCTTGTGGTATTTATATTTAACAACAACAACTAACATTTATTCACACTCCACTCTGAATAGGGTATGTTGATAAAATAAAATTCATTCATCTATTAATATTTCCATTTTTTGGTACTAGATCAAATTATAAGAGAATTTTAATTTTGACATTTAAGGGATGGCCCATTTTTAAATCAAGTTTTGGAACCTAATTCTATGAGTTGTAAAACTTCCT
Source organism: Viscum album (assembly GCA_963277665.1). Classification (NCBI taxonomy): domain Eukaryota; kingdom Viridiplantae; phylum Streptophyta; class Magnoliopsida; order Santalales; family Viscaceae; genus Viscum; species Viscum album. The sequence goes on along the minus strand of OY728140.1, from coordinate 31,235,551 downwards.
CGTGTTGTTTTTGGAGTTTGGAAATGGCCCGAGGGGTTCATTAAGTGACTTTTCATGCATTATAATAATCAAGGACCAAAAAAACTTGTTTTTAGGGACATCATGGGGTGTACAGTTAGACTAATACCATGCAAACCATATCCTAAAATGATGTGGTTACAGAGGGGGACCATATGTTCCCCACATAGGTTGTGCATGTTTTTTTCAAGACATGCACCTAGAATACATGATTAGTGACATATTGGGTGTAACAAGACACTATACATCATATGGGTTGATAATTTTAAGGATAACCATGAAGGAAAAACCAATAAATGTGGATTATTAAGTAATGGGTGCACATAGTTACTGCAGGGTTTTGCCAAACTATTCCTCCGAACTGTGTGACCCAAATATTTCGTGTAAAATGAATGAAGTTACTACAACTAGAATTATATAAAAAAATACATAAATAATTATCCCACATAGTATTAGGAAAAGTTTTCAACCCTCTTATTTCCTAATCTATGATTTTGTACTGCGCCTCTGTTTAAACTCTATTTCAAGCATCACTCATCTCATTAAATACTCATCAATTAGTAATTAATTAATTTTTTTGTCCCTTGTTTTGTTTTTTATTGATTTCCATATATTAGTAAATGTTTATTAACACCAGTTTGAAATAAACTTTCAATTTTTTAGATTTCTTCCAAACCGGATCAAATCAGGAGTTGATACATGACGAGCTGTCCTCTACAAGCCTATGGTAGGCAGTATACTGTCTCTCACATGTATTCAAGATTTATATATATTATTTCCTATATCATTCCAAATACTAGAGAATCGACTGGAAATTAAATTTAATCCTATAATTTTTATTCATGTACTTGGAATTTAAATTGGCTTGTTTTTGTTTGTTATAGATTGAATACCATGTAAATGGAACCACCCATTTGGGTGTGTTGTTTAATTTAACTAGAACATGATGAATGGATCATGAAAATGGATACCTTAGGGTGTACCATTTTTTTCCTTTCATTGGGATTTTATTTTTAAGTGGAATTTTTAATCAAATTGATAAATTCATTAATTACCTAGATAATGAAATTAATCTCAATGTGAATTTGGAATTTCATATTAAATGTTTATATGAGAAGGGATATATGACCCTGGCCTTTAGGCAAAGCTATATAAATGATTTAGTGAGAATAAATTTCTATTTTATTGATATTATAATTATATGTAAATGGTGAAATTTCCTTTTAATAGGTTTCAATCATGTAGTTATTTTTGTAATGATTTTTCTATGTGACTATCTAAGAGGGATTCCTTCTTATTATGGTGTGTGTCTCTAGACACCTTATGAGGTGAGGATTGAATTGAATGTTCTTGGTGTTGACCCTATAATGTAAAATGATTTTTTATTAAATTATTTGGTTGAATTTTATTTCATTGTGGAAGTATAGTTTAAATGAATTCTATATGTGATTTTTTATATCAATTTTGAATTTAGATTCAAATAAATGTTATGCATTACAATTAAGTATTGATTCTATATCAATATATAATAAATTTTTTAAATGGAATTGATATGGGGGTGGATTTAATACCCCTATATTTTTTGATTTTAATGGATTATTGATCTTTATATGCTTATTTAAATGGAACTCACATGTGATTAATTGAACAGAAGAACTTTTATGCTTTCCCAATGACTTGTCTTAACATTTGAGGTGACTTTGAATTGAACTTTTTAGGGAAACGATTCTTGGATTAATTGATTTTATTTAATGATATTGAATTATATATACTTTTGGTGATACATGTTATTAAATTATGAATCCCATGGATAGAAACCTCTAACATTTATTATGCATATTCCCAAGTAATACTTGGACTCCATATATGGATTGCTAATGACAAACTCATTATGGGTTTGACTATTACATGTCGAGTGGTAAATTGATTTATATGAGAATGGGAGAGTATAATGAAAATTGAATATAACATATTTCCATGGGTGATACTTGGGATACCAGGTGGACCACTCTTGATGGACTCTATTGAAAGGGATGTTATACCTCTCAAAGAAAAACACCTAGGTTCTTCAGAGGTTCACCATGGACAAGCATGTAAGGTGTTGGTTCATATATTATATGGAGTGATACATGGATTCCAACATATGAATTCCAATGATGGGCTCATTTTTTAAATTAATTAATAAATGAAATGAATTATTATTATTTTTTTCAATCCAAAGCACTTACTTGGAGTTGGTAATTTACTTATACTATTTTTGATGATCTGCTTAGGCATCTGTTTTACTTATAATTAAAAGGGGGCCACCTGGCTCTTTTGTGTCTCAAAAGTTATAAATTAATTGTGATTTAAGTTTTAAATTATCATTATTAAATTACACATACCTAACTATTAAATTAGGGATATACCTTTCTAATTCCATTTTTTAAATTGAATAGATTATAAATGAGAAACTAGTTTTCTGGATGTTTACATTTGAGTAAATATTTATATATTATACAATTTCATGAACACTATTTGTTATATTTATTCATTGACTGATTTGAAAAAATATTTGGTGGTTTACTAATATGATTATATATCAAACCATTTTTTGGGATTCCTATAGGTACTAAAAAAACTATATAGTTGTAGTTGTTGATAAGGGAGCCACCCTTCTAAATGTTCATGATTGCATCATAGGGGAAGGATCATGAGATATACTTGAGGCTCGCGATGCCAAGAAGACAAAATTTTAACTTGTTATACTTTTTTTACATGCATTATATATTCACATTGTATATTTGTTTTGAATCCTAATTAGATAAATATGACATGCATAATCATTTTATCTATAGTTGGTTTCCCATATTAAATATATCACAGTCTTTAACTATAACCCTATTATCTGTATGATTTACAACATTAGATATCTATATTCTATTGATATTCATCAATGCTACACTCTGGTGATGAGTTCATATTCTACCCATAGACACATCTAGGGCATCCCTGCTCTTTGGAAGCCCCTAGTATATGGGGATATGTACTTGAGGCAATGTGCCCATCCGGGCTCATGGCCACTTTTAGTGGAATCCATTTATGAGGCTTTACAAAGTGGTATCAGGGAATTAATTTCTAGTTTATATTACTGTTTGGAGATAATATCATTGGATATGAAGAAAATTTAATTTGGTAATGTGTTGTGATCGGGCGTAGCTAACCCACGTATAAGAAAAATATATGTTTCCACGAATGAAATTTATGTTTGATGGATTTAAAACATATAGTTGATTTGATTCATTCGTTTGAGGATGAACATTAATGTTGATGTTATAATTTATATTATTATAGTTATATTGTGTTGTAAACTAATAAGAGGAATTTTTTCCATATCATGTATCATATAGGCACTTATTAGGATGGCATACCATTTAAGATTCCTTAAATATTTCATGTTGTTTTGATATGTTAAGTGATAGCTATACATGATGTTCCAAATAAATTTTTTTTGTGGATATCAGAACGTGATGTTATCTTTTAGTTAAAATGGTGTATGTTCCCTTAGGTATTGGAGATTTATTAACCCTTTTAATAAGTTATTTAAAGTGAATGTGATATGAAATGAATTTTATGGGTGGTACACATTCACTCACGAAGTGTATGAGCCCTCATTGATCAGAATTTGGAAAACCATTTTGTTCTACCTTTTATAAAACTGAATTGATTCATAAATGTGAAATTGGTATATTAATTCAAATTAAATGAATATTAATTGAAATGGTAATGTTGAATTGGAAATGAAGACTTGACCTATAAAATAGTTTTTAGTGGGGAAGAGTTAATAACTTAACTATTTTTTGTTCTTTATTCCATTAATAGCCCTATATTTAGGAGTAGGCTTTGTGGTGTGAAATTGGTTTTGGAAAGATTTGACTCATCCTAAAAATTTGAGCTGAGAAATTTGTATTTGTTTTTTTAGGAATATTATTGGATTAAAAATATGCACAAATGGATCTAGTGGGTTGTTTGGGGCTTGTTTAATTTAGGACAACATGTTAGGGGTTCATATAACATTGATAATAAAAAAAACTGTTGTTAGGTATTTTTCTAAAGGACCCATGCTGGTTTGACGGGACCCTCACTGGTCACCTTAACTTAAATATTTTTAATTTTTTTATTCATTTACTAATTATGACTATATGTTTGAATGTTTAATTTTAAATTTTTAAAGAAGAAATTTATTTATGTCTTTCTTATTATTCCTTGGGTTGTTTGTAAAATCATGTTCTAAATTCATCTGTTTTAAAATGGGTAATTGGTTTTTGGTTTTGAGACTTTATCTCTATAATGATTTATTGATAATACATGTAATGACCATTAAAATGGAATCTGAAGTGTTTTTTATAGATTGAATTCTTGAATAAGGGTAATTTTACTTTCCTTTGATTTTCCTCCAAGAAAAAATATGAGTGATTTCAAAAGCCTTTATCATTTTTTGAAATGGCTGAAATGATAGTCTCTTGAGCCTAGTGACTTCCAAGTTCAGCATGACCAAGTGAAAAGACTAATGATTATGCTTTATTAGGCGATATCACAATGTATGTACCACCCTTATAACTAAATCCCATTCTATGGGTGTGAGCATTTTGACTCTTGGTGTCGTTTTAGTGTCGTTTCCCCTGGTAGTAAATTTTGTTTTTCAGTGACACCCTTGTTTTGATGGGCGGTAAAGGTATCCTTAGAACTTTTTATGGGAGTGACCTTTTATTAATTCTCATATTCATAAGTATAGAAATTAAAAGGTATTTTTAGGAAACTTTTGAGGTCTCTCGGCAATATTTATTTTTCATGGATGACTAAGTAGGTCGCCAGTCTGTTTTATGGTCTTATGAAATAATGTTCTTTTGATATAGCTTCTACATGATCTATATGATACTTGTTTACACGGGTCTAATAACCTATTTATAGTATTTATGATGTTCCATTTTCTTGTATAAACATAAGTAAGAATGTGTTATTATGTGTGTTACCCATCGAGTGTTAAATGAGGTAACCAACCTATTGATTTCAATGAATGCGTTAAGCCTTGTGCTATTAAGTATATTCTTCAGTAATATATAGAGTAGAGTAATAGATACATTATAGGAATAAATTTTTTTCCAATTGTAAGGATAACATCTAAGAGTTCTTGTAGTCTTGATATGCTAATCAGGTTGGATCTGAATTTATTTTCCAAAACCATTACATACGTGGTTGTGGCTCAGAGATGTGTCGCATGTGTGTCTAAGGTGAATATAACATAGTATGAAAAATGTGTATCTGGTATATCTCTAATTTTTATGACTAGGGAACTCCAAAGTAGGGTATCATTTCAATTGTCATAGATTATGTGTTAGTGATTGGTTGGTAGCATGACTCAGTTGGAGGTTGGTATGGTGTGCAACCTCTGAGAAACAACACAGGTCTGGAATGTACTTCGATGATATTGATTTGATGATCATTGGATGAATTGGATGGTAATGTATTATAGACTTGTTAATTATGAATCGGTAGTATAATTTTATCTTTTAGAAAATAATGTTGACCATTAATGGATTCACTGATCTTATTGATATGTTTTTAATCCTCTTAGTGCATTCTTCTTCAAGATGATCATGTCCCCATATTGAAGTCTCCATTGACTAATTAAATGATCATTTTATATATACCATGCTAATATTTTAAAAGTCATTGGGAAGGGTGTGATCTATATAAGAGTTTAAAATTGGATGTGTGGTTTTTATTGATGCATGACTAGTCCTTAGTGATACTTATTTTCCCTTATAGAAATTCCTTGTATAGTATCTTATACACCATCCATTTCTTCCGATGTGACTGCAAAGAGGATTCTACGCTGGGTATTTTAAATATTAAAATATTGGTATCATGGATTTTTAACAACATCACATTTTATCAATATGGAGTGTGAACCACCTTAGGATAGTTCCATGGCCTCTAGCTAAATGAAACTGAAGTTACCCCAGACTTGTAGTTAGACTCATAGGTGTGATTACTGGTGATGAATCCAATGGGTTGAATCTAGGTTAATATTTTGTTCATTTTTAGGCATTAATGTTTAATTAGATTGGTGATGGTTTGATATGGGAGAATCATGAGAAGATAGTTATAGAATTCAGTGAACGTAATTATGGAAAACATGTGATTCCTTGAAATAACATGTTCCAGTTATCATTGAATAACACTGATCATTTTAGTAGGGTAGCATAAAGATAAGTAAAAAAAGTGGATTGACTTTTTATCAACCTCATTCTATGTTTATGGTTGGTGAATGGATGTTTTGGGTACATCTTCGGGTGGAGGCGAGTGTCGTTTATGTCAGCCATGGAATTTCATGGTGGTCTGTCCCAACATGGTCTAGATGTTAATGGGGAATTTTCCATTTAACAATTTCGAAATAACATGAGAATAGTCTATACAGTTCTTATGGAGTTCCATTTAGGAAATTCATATGGTGTAAGAATCATGGTTTGTAATGTTTGGGTATCATTGATTTTTGGAAGTTCTAGGTCCCAAAAACACCATGTTTGGAGGGTCTGCGTAGGGTAGAAAAATAGTAATAAACCATACACCCCCAGTAGGAAACTGTATAGCTAATTAAGGGGAGAATATGTGCCCCAAACCATCTATGCATTCTTTGTAAAAACTGTTCACCTAGCTTGCATAGTTAGGACCACTTATGAAGAACCCTTTCTCAATTCATCACATATTTTGTGCACGGTTTGGCTAACCATGTGAGAAAAACTATGTGGGGCAGTTTCTTACGTAATCATGGTCCCAGGTTTGGCAAACATTTTGGGTTCAACTCAGATATTTTAGTTTAAATACCCAAAAAATCATTAATTAAAATTGTATCAATACAATTCCTCAATTATACTCCCACACAGTAGTGGGTATCATTTTGAAGCACTCATGGTGCCCAATCTAGAACCTCTTATCGAACCTCTATCTGAAATCTAATTCAAGAACTGCTAGTCTCATTGTATATGCATCAGTTGGTACTTTATTCCTTGTGTGTCATTCCTCATTTATTTTTGTATCGGCTATGCTATCTTGGTGTAAGGTCATTTTCTCCATTTTCACTGTATATGTATATTCCATACTAGATCGAATCAGAAGATAATACATGATGTGTTATCCATTATGTACCTATGGTAGGTGGTCACACAACTCTCGCTTATAGTCAATATGTGTATATATATCATCGTTCCATTCTCCCAATACCCAAGATTATCCTTGAATAGAATCTTAATCGTAAAATTACTATTAATATACATGTAAATTAAATAGTCTTCTTGTAGGATGTTATATGTTGAATAACAAGAAAATAGAACAACCCCTTTGGTTATATTGTTTTATTGAATTAGACAACCATGGGTGGCTCTTGGAAATGGATACCCTTGCGTGTTACCTTATTCCCCTTTCCTTTGTATATGATTCATAAATGGAATTATGAATCAATTTGATGAATTTATTAATGACATAGATTTTGAACTAAATTCCAATATGAATTTTTAAATACATATTGAGTTATTTATTTGGTAGGTTTAAATTCCTATGGCCCTTGTACAACGATATTTAAAAGATTGATTTTGAATTAATTGATCATTTGTTTATACTCCCAAGATAGTTAAATGGATAAAATTCCTAGTAATAGGTTTTAATCAGGTAGTGCTTGTAATAATTATTTTTCCCATTTAAGAATTTGAGGGGAAATACTTTTATTCATAGACGGTGTCTTTAGCCACCTTTTGAGTTGAGGTATGAGTTGAATGTTCTTGGTGTTGACCTTGGCGTGTTAAACGATTTTTGATTAATTTTTTTAACATTAATTGTTTTTTTAAGAATAATTGAAATGAATTATATATGGTAGTGTTATATCAATTTTGAATTGAGTTGTAAATCAATTTGATGTTTTTGAATTATGGAATGATATATACGTAGAAATTTGATATCATTTTTAAATTCAATTGATAAAGAAGAAGGGATGGATTCTATATCCATAGACACATGCCTCGTAATGGATTAATGATCATGATATGATTATTTAAAAGAAACTCCCATGAGTGTAATTGAAGGAAAAGACTTCCATGTTTGTACAATGACACAAGTCACCTTTTTAGGTGAGTTTGAATCGAATTGGTTAATTTTTTTAAACTTTTTTTAATTTAATTTATTAAGTGATATTGAGTGTTATATCACATGGGTGATAGATGGATTAAAATGTGGAAATAAATTGGCACCGTCTTTTGGCATTTATCTTGCTTATCCTCAAGTGATATTTGTAATTCTGATATTTATTATCAAGGACATACTCATGAGGGGCCTGACTATTACATGCATTGTGATACATGGATTCATATGAGAATTACATGGATGAACTCCAATGGGATTGAACATATTTCCTGGAGTGATACTTGGACTCCATTTGTGGACCACCAATGATGGAATTGATTGGTATGGAAGTTATACCTTTCCAAGAGATATTCTTGGGTTCACGAGAAGTTCTCAGTGGGCAGTCATGTATGGTGTCAGTTGATATTTTACCTATAGTGATAATTGGATTACAACATAGGAATTCCATGTAATATCTCATTTTCAAAAAGTATTAATGAATGAAATGAAATATGATGTTTCTACTAATAAAAAGCACAATCTTGGAGTCATTATTTGACTTATACCTCTGAGATTTCCATCTTAGGAATCCACTATGATTACGAATATTGCAGCGATACTTGGCCAGTGCTGAGTCTTGAGAATTATAATTTAAATGAGGTATAATTGTTAATTGAACTTGATTTAATGGGAAATGAATGAATGATAAATCAAATACATACCTTTTAGATGAAATTGTTCAAAATGAATGGATTATAATTGAGAACTTGTTTTTATAAGATGTTTGCATTGGAGTACTTCTTTACATAATATATTGTTTCATACACACTATTTCTAATATAAATTCACTATTTCATTAGCACAAAACATTGGTGGTTTCCTACTAGGATTATATTTTACACCATCTTTGGGCTGCTTTTGGGTAACCAAACAGACTATGATTATAGGGGTTGATAAGGTAAATCTCCCATCTAATAGATCACAATTTCTTTTTAGGAGTAATATTATGGGATCGAGTTAAGGGTTTTTATGCAAGTTGGATAGATTATTTCCTTTATGTACATATTTTACATGTATTATATACATGCCTTTTACACATGTTATGGCTACATTATTATAGACATATGATATGTGTCATCATTTATATATTAGGTGGTTTATAGAATTGTATATATCATAGTCTTCCATTTTTACCTTGTTATAAGTATGATTTATTGAATCCACTATATATTAGTTATTGATATTACACTATGCTAAACTCTTGTGATGTGGGTGTAGTCTCCCCACAGACACACCTATTCCCTCTCTTCTAGTCGTAAACCTCTAGAATTTAGAGAGATTGTCTTGATTTCTTGTGGGCAACTAATATTAGGGAACCTTTTAGTGGAATTTGGGTCTAGGATGTTATAATAAGGATATTTTATGGTCATTTTGTCCAAGTAAAATATTTAGATTCACATTATTGATTCATTTTTTAGTCATTAACATTCAATTTAAATATTCACTTTCCTATGATAACTAGACATTAAATTTCTCCTAAATATCCGAATTGATTTTCTTGTATTTGATTATTTGATAAACAATATATCATTTCAATATATGGTGTTTACTTTTAATATTATTTCATTGACTGGGAAAATCTAGATAATCCATATTTTTTATTTAATATAGACATTTAATGGTAATAACCATTTTTCATGAATTAAATAAATTATTAAATATATTAATCACAGTTTAGACATGTATATATAGGTGGGAACTAGTTATATATTTCCACTCAATGCATAAATTATCTCATGATGCAAATTAGTGAGATAGCATAAAATATATTACCCAAAAAATATTAGAATGTACGCAGTAGTTTGAAAATATCTTGTGAATGGTCTTGATGGTATACTTATCAGGTTCTAGAGACATAAAATTTAATAATTTTTTGTTTAATTCATTAAGAATTAAATTATTATTATCCATTAGATTTTAAAAATGAAGTTATATGAAGATGCATTTCATTATCAGTTTATAGGTCAAATTGAATGATTTTTTTCTATTATTTACTTTGACATGTTCATTATGATTTATCCAATTATGATAGTCATGTTACTGATTATATTCATGTGTTTTTAGTAGCACACCTTTTAATATTTATTATGCATTATCTTATTATCCATGATAATTTTACCTGATATTATCTCTTGATGAAACTAATTCACAACATATTTATTAAATGGAATGTGTGTTCCAATATATACCAAGAAATATTGATTTTTTTTGTTAATGAAATATTTTATTGTAAAAAACCTTTAGAGATAATTTTAGGAAATCCTTATTTATTTCATTCCTTAGGATTATGTGATGTCCACTATGAGTTATGTGAAAGAATATGAATTGGTTAATAATATTAATATAAAAAATATTTGATTTAACTTTTCTATTGAAAAGTAATGAAAAATCAAGTATTCATATAGTTTATCAATACTAAAAAACTATTATTTATTGTGTGATGTGATTTCATTTTTATTATTCCAATTTAATAAAAATTGCATTAAATGTAGGAAACTAGGGTTAGGGTAACTACAATTATTATGAAATGAGGTTTTGTAGAAACCTTTTCCCCATTATTTATGAAAATATAAATTAGGCATCATTACACTATTATATAATTTTAGGATAAGATTAAAATAAAATCCTAAAGTTTTTGTTAGGATTATATGGGGTTTCCTAGAAATATGACCCTATATAGATACTACAACATGACATCATTCTAGAATGGATTCTAAAACTAATAATAACTCTAAAATGAGTGCATTGGGAATTATTCGATCATCAGTAAATGAATGAAAAATTTACATAATGCTCACATATTTTAACACTCCGGTGGAATATTATTAGGATAATAAAAAATTTAATTACAAAACATTACGGATGATTATAATATGTGATGAAAATGAATGACATAGGTTATACAATTGGTGTCTTATATTGAATATAAGGTGTATCAATAAAATGAGAAAATATTTTTTTAGCGAAAAAGAACTTCATGAGGCAATAAATTTCCCACGAAAGATGATAATTATGATGGAAGAAATTAAATCTCATACTAGGGATCAATTTATACTTTGGTGTCTTAAATGTGAATATCCTAGGTATTATGAATGTCAATTACCTATTATAATGGTTAGATCCTAGACTATGGATGGGCCTACATGAACATACAATAGATGATGTATTTAGGTGTTGTGATTCAAGGGTTAAATTTTAGAAGCATTTACTAGAGGTGTTTTGGTTATATGAATCAAGAAACATATAAGGATTATGGAAAATTTTATAACAATTTTTGTTTACTTTAATTTAAGAGTTGTGGATACAATCATGGTTGTATGAGTTTGTGACTCATCAAATGATCAAAATCATAAACACCTCTTTTAGGTTTTATGTGAGGGGTGTTTCCAAAAATTAAATATATTTGGGGAGAAATTTATAAAAATCATGTCTTTAAGTGGAAAATGTATTTAAGGAATAATGTATTTAGTTTTATAGACACTATTTTTAAGGTATTCATAACATTTTGGTAAAATATGATTATTAATACCATTTTTATAATATTCAAATAAGTTGATTAGAGTTTTTTAAAAAGTTTTTTATTGAAACACGTAGTAAAAATGTTTTCTAATAATTAATTTTATTTTAGGGATGTAAATGATATTTTTTTGAACATTATACGAATTATATTAATATAGTTTAAAAAAGTACAACCTGAATGATGGGAGACAAACTATCAAATCTAAAAAGGTTAGGAGGCTTGAACCCATGATCGAAGGGTGATAAGGGTTTGGTTTTTATCACCAGCTAACGTGATTTTATGATTTATTTTTAATTTTATAAAGTTAGAAGATTCGAAATATAAATATAAATTATGAACATGTGTTGCTGCAATTGAGGGTTAGGGATTAATTTATTACATTGAATAACTTTTCCTAACCATATTGGGTTTATAAAATAGTTTTGGATAGATTGAATGAATATTCACTATTTTATAGATCATGAAATCTATTAAAAGTGAATTTTATTTATTCGTTCCTAAAAAAAATAATTTATGGATATTTATTTATTAAACTAAGGTTTGAATTATAAATTAATCAAATTACAACCAAATGATGAAATTGTTCTTGTGAAATAGAATCATATTAAGTAATTATATTTATTGATATTCATAGAAAGTGAAATATTTACTCAGTATTTGGGAAAGTATTTTGAAACAATAATTGTTTACTAATACATTAGTGTTATTAGAATCATATTATCTTTAAAATAATCAAATACGTAAGGTTTTTATGAACCTAAATTTTTGTAGATCATTGAATTTCTTATGATAAATGACTTTATTCAATCATTAATTTTTTTATGTTTTTCTTCAATTACCTTATCATCAATTACGTATAAGTTTCTTCTTCTTGGAAATCTATTGACATGTTAATCTATAAGTCCTTAGTAATTCTCTTTCTCTCTTATTAAGAGTATATATACTAACTATTTTTATGTTGTGGATTTTTAAAAAATGAATTTCAAATTTTCAATTAATTGATTACAATGAACAAGTATAAATTACATTGAAAAAATATAATTATTTTGGGGAGAATATAAAATGTAGAAATATTAACCTAAATACATTATATTTGGTAGCATACAGAACATGATATACAAAACTTTAACAACCCATGAAATATATTTCATTAACTTTAACCACTTTAATAACATGCATGATACGAAACCCCGAGTCGATGTGAACAATAATATAGCATAAATACTTATTAAATACATGGGTATTAATAATAATATTTATTTAATGAAAAATACGATTATCAATTAATTATAAATAAAAAAAATCATTAAAAACAAAAAAATATATTTTATAATAAAAAATATTTTTATAAAAGGAAATTTAGTCACACTTTGAGAACATAAATTAAAATTTATTAATAACACATTCAGAGAATTTATTTGATTATATTAAATTAATTTTTCAAATCATAATAAAAAAATTATAGTATGGTGATTTTTGGGGATTTTTTCAAAACAATTCATTTTTCATTGAATAATGAAAAATAGTGATTTAATTGATAATTGAATTTTATTTTAAAATGTTTATAAAGTTATATTAATGTATAAATTAGTTTAATAGATAAATTAATTTAAATATTTATTTATTTTTACAATTTGTTTTTTCATTTCAGTCATTTTCATATTGAATTCGGATATAAAAATATTCTACACTTTGGAACATTTTTTCTTGTAAAACTCACTTTCTCATATAATCTTCTTGATTAATTTTTAATTAAAATTTTACACATATCTGATTTAATTTTTGAAAAATGGATTAAATTTTTGGATTCTAAATAATTTATATATTCTATTAAGGTGAAATTAAATTCTATAAAAAAATGAATACTCAAACTAAAAATAATAATTTTACATGTTTATGGTAAAAATTAATTTCCAAGGTTTAAACTAAAATTATACAACTTAAAATTACCTAAAAACCATTAAATATAAATTTTATTCTATATTTAGTCACTATAACTTCTAAATAAAAAAATACATTTTGGACCCTTATGGATGGTAAGAAACGTGGGTACACCATTTTCTTTTCCAAAATTTCTATTCTTACACTAAAATCACATAAAAATAAACTACCCCTATCCTATAACATAAATTATATATAAAACCCATTGGTTTAGCCAATACATACGAAAATTATTAATAAATTGTCTACAGTCATCCTAGAAGACTTATATTTGGTGTAAATCCAACATAGGATTGATTTTGGTGAAAACCTACAAAGGATACCCGAAAATGAGGTAACATTTTTCAAAGACATTTTCTATTTTTTCTTCCTATACCTAATTTATATATTATTAAACCATGATAATATAATTACCATAGTATATTATATATAATTATTTATTTTTATGTTAATTTAAATACTTAAAACCATCTTAATAACAATCAAATTGCCAACAATATCATCATTTGTGTGTACAACAGATTGCCTCCTTCAGAGATGGTGTTTTCATTTTTCCTTTTCAATATATAATGGATGGGATTGATGATGGATATAAATAATAGATATTATATTTTTAACATAATTATAAATTTTTTTCATTAAATCATATATATAAATTTATACATTCCATTCTTCAGGGTATAGAATAACATAGCTTATACGTAGGGATGAATACCACCTCACGAAGTGATGTGCTTTGTTTTTCACAAACACATTACATGGAAGATAATAATGATAAATATAATGAATAAATGTTATATAAAATAACTAATTAAATAATTCATTAAATATTTATTGTTATTAAAATAGAATATATCATTTTCATACATACAAATAGAAATGATAATGCAGCATGTTTACTTTTGTACTACTTTTTTCACGAAACAATGTGACTCCCTATTAATCACCACAACACATGGATGATTTATATAAGTATATTTATGTGAATAATATTTAATTATTATCATTTTTATATTTTTGAAATATTTTTCTCACTTCACATAATGATGATTTTAAAATTGAAATGTTACCCATGTGTACGAATGCCCTTCCGTCTCTATAGTCATAAAATACATCCTTTATCAAAACTAACATTCAAAATTGTTTTTAAAATTATAACTGATATATAAAGAATATACTTATGTTATTATTAATTTTCTATAGTCGATTTAACTATATTATATATAAAACAACTAGAAATTTCCTGATGAATCACAAATTAGAAAACAAGGCAATTAACACCCAAAAATGGAAGTAATTAATAGAAGTGTATTAAGTTATTATAAAATGATAATATATTATATCATAAATATTAATATATTTCTCTTATAATTTAATAACATGTTTAAAAATACAATATTACAGTTTAAAGGATGTCCAACCCAAAAAAAATGTGAGGTAAGGGACTTCATCTCAATTTTCATTCATTGGGGATTATTTTATTATTTTCCCCATATTTTAATTTATATGATGTATATACTACCCCTTTGAAATAAAATACCATGATTCAATAACAATTTATAGTGTTTTAAGTTTGAATTAGAGTTATTTCATCAAACGTGATTTCATTTTAAAATTGCATTGTGGTAAACAATTCCATAACTCATTTTCCTTTCATTAGGTTTTATTAACTCTTCATATATGCTTTATATACAAAGGATATGTGTATAATGATTTTTTTATGATATTTTATTTCCACTTGATATATTCGGATTTTCATTTTATACACATATTCTATTCATTTATTAATTTCGACTTTAATGTCATGATCATTTTAGGGGTTTATTTCACAATCTCAAGTTTATTCAAGATTTTTTGTTATTGGATTTCCATTAAAGAAACATATTGGATAATTATATAGTAAAACAATTTAATTTTCCTATACATTAGTTTTTTAATGAAGTTTTTTAAATATTAATACACTTTTATGCATGTTGGTTCTTATATTGAATGCGATTTTTATAATAAATTTTGAGATTATCTATCTCTTCAATTAGAAAAAATATTTCATCATATCCTATATTTTATAAAAGTATTTTTGAAATTTCATTATAAAATTTATAAAATGATTCATTAGAGAAATATTTCCCACCTTATCTTTTTTAACAAAATTAATGTAATCAACATGTCATTTTCAAAATAGTTCTTTTTTGGATAATACCAAAGGTGTCAGTGGAATATTTAGTTTAATTCACTAATATTGTATTTAATTTCATACCATCATGTCCATTAAATGTTTTATATACTATTTTATAAAAATAAATGATTATTTTCTACAAAAAGTAATTCCCAAATTTTTTGTGAAATATTATTTCTCAAAACTATTTTTTTAAATGAAATGGTTTTGTTCCCCATAAATATTTTTAATATTATTTTTATGTTATTTCAATTCTTGAATGTTGATATCAGTTTATTCATACTCCAATGGGGATATTTTAGATTGATAATATCCTTAATATTCCTTTCAATGGTCTGTGATCATTTATAATAAGTAATATAATGACATTGAATTTTTTTATTTTAATTTCATTAACTTTTCCCAAAAATATTCAATTTTATTTGGTTATTATAATGTTAATTTCTTTAAAATAACTATTTTTTTAATCATATATATACATAATTATTAAATCATACCTCATTTCTACATGTGGTATTTTTTTCATAAATTATTTTATTGATTGTGAGAATATTGAAAATCTATATTCTTCTTCAATATAGATATGTATTGGTAAGGAATATTATTCATGAATTAAATAAACTATTTCAACTATAAATAATGATATGGACATGTAGATTTTTGTGGGGATCAGTTATAGATGGCCCCTCGATGCATTGGTAGTCCCCACAAGTGAATCATTATGCTAGAATAAAATCAGTTGGAAAAAAGATAATGAGTTTTTACCCAATATTCATTAACTCACATTTTAAATTACTTGATGGAATATGTATCATTTTACAAAGACATTATTTCTAATAATTAATAATTTCATTAATTAATTTTTTAGTTCTTATTATCAATGATATATTCACAATGATATTATATCTAGATTTATTTCATTCTCAATATATTGGTCTGATAATATGTGGTTTTAGTTATGTAGCATGGAATATTTATTATGACATATCCACCTATGATTATAATGTTATTGTTTAAATTGAAATTATTTCAAGTTATTTACACTTTAATAATGAGTATAAATTATTTATTATCCACTATATTTTCTCTATGATATTTTATCTTGATGCACTTTATTCTCAGATTATTAATGAAATGGTATGTTCTTTCAGATAATTAATTTTTCTAATTTATTTCCCTTTATTAATTAAAGATATATTATTTTGTTCTTAACCCATACAAATAATTTTAAATTGCCTTTATTATGATTAATTTTCCTATGATTCTAGGAAGTTTATTACTGTTGATGTGAAAGGATAATATAGATGGAATAATGTTATTTTAAAAAAAAGTGTTATAATTTATATATTTAAATGTAATGCGTGACTCAAGTATATTTAAAATTTACCAAGAATATTAAACAATTTGGTTCTTTGGGGTGAAATTTCTTATAACTTATACTAGTTTCCTAAAGCCGACATCAGTTTCAAGCTATTAGGTTCATGGTTTTTGAAATGTGATTCTACTCCCTAGGGAATATATACTATAATATAATGGAAATTAATTACCTATATGAATATATTCCATGAAACAAGTCTCTATTACCAAAATAAAAATAGTCCCAGTTTTTTTAAAAAAATAGGCTTTGAACCGGACATTAAAATAAGTTTAACTCTTTACATTATCACCATACAAACAAATCCAAAAATCTATTAAAATAAATTGATATCCACTTCGTTATGGTAACTAATATAAAAAATTACATTTCTCATTACAACCATATCGTAAACACTATTAAGATACCTAGAAATGGAGTTTGTGTATAGGATGGTATTATGCTATCAAAATATTACCCATTATGTTTTCCTTTACAATCACCTATACTAAATGTATTTATGAAATTAAATAATAAACAACTCCAAATAAAATTGGAAAAAAATTAGATTTTGAATATCACTAAGTCTAAACATATTCTCACTGGCCTCTTAGTCATGATAATATATATTTAACATCATTAAAAGATGTGATATAAAAAATAATATGATTTAGTAAGTGAAATTTATTTTATTTTAATATGAATATCTAATAAATAAACTATTGTTTTCATATCATATATATAATTTTATCTATTTATATTAAATATTGATAAACACTACATCATATAAAAAATAATGTTTATCCATATGATCATATAGATATAGAATTTTTGGGAATATACTGTTTATTAATAAAAAATATCTTTTATTTAAATCAACCCATTTTTCACAATATTAAATAAGAAAAAATCTCCATCATTAAAATTTCACCTCTATATTAAGGCCATACTTTATGCAACTACATTCCCCGTCACATTATGATCCATCCTTAAATTCACCACTTCAGCTTCTGATATCCTATATATTTCAATAATTTAGAAAATATAAAAGTGGAATCATATGCCCATAAGAATCAATTAATAGAATATTATTATATTCTTACATGGTGTAGATTCACTGCTACATTTCCAATGAAATTTTTAGTATTCATTACATTTTCTCCTCCAATGGACACGCTTTCAATAATGGTAGAATTTTTTTTCCATTTAGTCTTTTAATTGATTAGTGATGTGAAATCTTCATGAAATATTTTCATTCCATTATTTATAGAAAATTTTCCCTTACCATTATATACAATCATAACGGTATGTGATTTACTAGCACCCATATAACTATTAGCGATCATTAACTTGCTAAGAATATTGGGAAATAGATTTCATAACTCATTAACATTATAGTTAACTAAAGGTTGTTATAATGATTCTAGCAGTGATTTATTAATCATGTCTTTAGTAAGATCAAACATAAGTGGTTTTACTGGCCTTTAAAATCATTAACATACCCTATAATATCCAGTACATTTTGAGAAATGGACATTCCTTCCAATTTTTAGTATAAAAAATTATATTTTTAAACATCATGTCATTCATTTATTTCTTGTTCATGGTATAGATTCACTAAATTTATTATAATTTTTCGGAAAATAATAACAGTTGTTTTTTTTATCTTGGTTTCTATGTAAAAGCAGTAATAATTTAAATCTCTATAGTTTCATTTAGATACTAATTATAGACACATAATAAAATTTTTAAAATAGACTTACATGTGAGCTTGTCTATAAGTGGCTAATCATGTACAAAGAATTTCACCTCTTCCTGATAATGACTATCACGTTTTTTAAACAAATAAAGAAAATTTCATCCATTCAAATTTTCTTTATTCATGAAATATCATAAGTTTAATTTGGAGAATGATTCGATTGGGTAAAATTTAATTTTTTATCAGATGAATATAATGTCTTTTATATATCGATTATGGACTTTTAATGACTATTATTTGACTAAAAATAATTGTTCTTTACATCAAATAAATTTAGTTACCCAAGATCTATATTTCAATAATAAATAACCACACATATGTGTGAAACACATTACACAAGTTATTTAGGTATGGATTCATCCCAATCAGGAAAAAAATTGTTCCATGATGGTTTAGGGGATAAACCTTTATCCATTTCCATTATATGGATTCACTAAACTATATTACATTAGTTTTCCATCACAAAGGGTTTCCCTTCTTGGTGTGACAAAATGAAACTGTAAAAACATTATAAGATAAGAAAATATATAGGAACACAACTTTGGAATAGAAAAACCCATTGAATAATCCTTGATCTTTCATTACATTCAATCCAAACACAATATAGTCACGTGGAACACCAATTTATCATGAGACTTCCTAGTTTTTTGATCGATTCTTCACATGTTTTTTTGGAATAAATCACACACTAAGTATTTTTTATGTTTTATTTGAAGTTATATCCCATTTAATGTACATATGTGATGACCCACCTTTACAAAGATGAGGAAAGGGACAACAAACTATAAGACCCTTCCATCATCATGTTAAAAAAGAGATAATGACCCCCCGAGTCCCGCCTTCAATATCCATTAGAGTGGTTACTAGAACCAAGGGAATTTAATCTCACGTTGTTTGGGGGTAATTACCCTTTTTGTAGATCAAGATAGAGAGACATGATTATAAATCCCGAAAAACATAAAGATACTATAATTAAAAGTAAATGCAAAACCCCTTTTTCCACATGCATGTTCAAAAACAATTCCTACAAAGTACAGGAAAACTCTGAAGGAAAGTACCAAAAGAAAACAAAAGTAGAAATGAATATTGTCCCTGTTCCGATCTAGTAGAGTCTGGAATGGTCCCCAAAGTCCTTCTAAAAACATGAAAACAGATTTATATATGTATGGTCAGTATATAGGTATACTCCTTAGGAAAAACCAAAATTTTGCGTGCTAAAGTGGAGAGACATTATTACACCCTGTGAGAAATAGAGATAACCAAAACACCTGGTAGGGAAACCATCCACCAAGCATCACCATGGACCACACCCCAAATAATGAATGTCTGGTAATGTAACAGTAATAACACATCAATATTTGTGTACCCTGTACTACTTTCCCACTTGTTATTTAGGATATCAAACCCATAAAGCCTACCCCACATAAGCCATAGAAGTCCCACTACTGCCCCAAAAAACAACCATATGGGACATCCCAACCACACATCCATCCCACCCATAGACACCTAAGTGACCACAACCACACATAACGAGACACACAAACACCTAGGACCCGAAAACCACTTACACACTCAAACACACCTCTCCCAGAACAACCACTTCTGCACCTGAAGATAACTAAGCCTCGTCACAATGACACTTAGGAAAAAAATATACCTGCACACACCTGTGAAATACCTTACAACGCACCCTTCCCAAGGGGTCTATAGCGACCCAGCATTTTCTTACTTTACTATTACATCATTTCAAAGAAAAACAACATAATAGTATTACACATGGAGGATCCAAAGGTTTAGTGTCTTGGGAAAACTAGTACAATACATAACAAATACAACATCAAGCATAAACATTTATTTAATTTCTTCTTCACTAGCTTCTATGTGGAACTTTTCCTCTCCTTAGTACATGTATCCACATGAGGATATACACTAAGAGGGGTGAGCTAAAAGCCCAGTAAGAGGATATATAAGAACAATATATCATGGGGTGAGCATAATCATGACATAGGAAAAAGATCATGAACATGAGAGGAGCATTAATAATAAACTTGAAATGTGGAAATGCATAAAAATGAAACATCATGTCTTAGTGGTTAACTACCACACATACTTGTGAACAAAGATAGAATCATGTTCACACATCATTTCACATTTACTCATGAGATTCATCACTTTAGACAATGCATTGGAGCTCTATATAATTTCGGGCGCACCCGTCACATTTAATCATTCATATTGCGCTATATAATTCTGGGCGCACCCGTCACATCATAACATTATCATTATCATGCTTGCCACATAGAACACATATCAAACATGTACATAAATAACCCATGGAAAGGAATGGGTTTCATCTCATAATAACACATTCATGAGCTTGGGTTCCCAAAAGAAAAAGGGAACAATATACTTGATACAAGAACCATCAACCTTGAATGAGAGGTAAAAGGTGAGATCCTGAAAGAAGAGTTCTTTTGGAAAACATTTTGATGGACATAAAAACTAGTGACAAACATGTATATCCCCGAAAAGTAAAGGAAATGATGAACAAATGATCTTTGAGAAGTAACCATATCAAAAATGGAGTGAAAGAGGGAGAACCCGAAGGAAGAAAATTGGGTTCGAGATTTCCCCTTACGTTGTACTCGAATGCCTAGTTCTCTTTAATGTCCTGTATAATGACATTATATTCATTAATTAGAAATTATAGAACCTTTTAAACATTAATAGGGTTCATTATGGTTTCATTATGTTATATTTTGTTCGTTTGGATGACATATAGAGTTTAAAAACATTGTTCGAGGATGTTCGTTTTTATTGTTTTCTTGAGCGGTCCTCTTGTATTCTTAAATTGATGTTTGGGTAGATCATGGGTAAAAATCCATAACTGATATTACATGTAATTAATGATATTAAAGAAGCTTTAATGATTTTATAATGAGTTATATTAGATCCATGTGGACGAATCATTAGATAAGAATTAAATGTAGATTATTTGGGTTAATTTGAGCGGTTTTTGGATCACAACGAACTCATTTTAACTTTTCACTTAGTAATATGGCCATAGGTTATTTCCAGAACATAAAATAGAACATATTACATATAAAATATTCTGGTTCAACCATAAAAATGGTTTCATGACCAGATTGAAGGTAGAAATGGAAGAAGAGAACATGTCGTTTTTGAAGGTGATAAATTATCACCACATGAACAACGTTCTCTTTAATAAAATAAAAGGAAGAGGGAAGGGTGTGGGGTGATATAATATACCATTATAATCATAAGATTACAGTATATTTATAATACTGGAGTTATAAAACAGTTTGAATGAATATATGTAGGGAGAGATCATGAAAGGAACTTGAACTTGAAAGGAAATTAAAGGAGAAGAGATAGAAATTACCTCTAGAATCTTCCTCTTGAGATCCTCCATAAGGAAGATAGGATTGGTCTTTTGATGAGACCAGAAGATTTTGGACGTGGGGGAGGTTCTAGGGAAGATGTTTGGGAAGAGTTTAAGGAAGGATTGGATCTTGAGAGGTGTGAGGAATAGAGGGAGTGAAGGGTGGCTTTTATAGTGGAGGGGAGAGGGGTTTCCTTAATATAAAATTGATTAGTTTATTAATTTCACCAAAGACAAGGAATATTTAGTCTTGGATGACCAATAATAGTAATTTTATAATGTAATCCCGAACCAAGTGGTCTTACATCAGCAGAAAATCATCGATGACTCAATTAATACATTATTTAGCTTTTATTGTGAATTATCGGATTCCACTATTCATCAAAAATTCATGTATCTCAGAAAATTCCCAAAATTTTACCCCAACCATTTTTCAACGTGTAGAATCCAAAAATGATGTCCATTTTTCAAAAATAATTATTTAAATATTTAATATTTAATTAAAATCATAATTTACTTAAAAAAACAGTTTTTAAAATTAAAACAGATTTTGTAGTTCTTTCAAAAATTACATAGGGTCTTATAAAATTATCTAAAAACTATTTGACATTGATTCAATAATTTATGAATATATTTCAGGAAAATAAATATTCTTTTAAATTAATTAATTAATTATAATTAATTATTTATGACTTATAAAATACAAAAAGCATTTACTAAGGTCAAATTGTCACATTCTAAGATGTCTAAATTTTATTTTATTATTCATAGGTAATGTTACTTTTATTTACTATTCATAAGGATCGTATTACTATTCATAAGGTTTGGTTACTATTCAAAATGGTAGGTTACTATACACCAAAAATTATTTTTGTTTCATTAGACTCCAAAAACTATCTTGAACACAACCGTGTATGCCGGATTTTTAAAATTCCAAACATAGGGGTGACAAAATTTTGTTTAAAGGTAACTTATCACTTAGTAGTTCATTATTTTTTGTTTTTATGACATAGATATAAGAAGGGAATTTTCCATTGAAAAACTTTGGGTCGTTACATTCTTCCCCCCTTAAGAAATTTCGCCCCTGAAATTTCACTTTACACAAACAGGTGAGGGTACTTCTCCCTCATTGCCTCTTCCGGTTCCCAGGTTGCTTCCTCAAACTTTTGGTTCCTCCACAACACTTTGACAAGGCGGGTTGTCTTGTTGCATAGAACCTTATCAATTCAGTCCAAAAGTTTTACCGGCTGCTCCTCATATGAGAGATCATCTTCCAACTGTACCACCTCTGAGTTTAGTACATGTGAGGGGTCTGTAATGCACTTCCTCAGTAGTGATACGTGAAACACATCATGAACTTGAGCCATATTCGGTGGATGTTCCAGACGATAGGCCACGGCTCCTATATGATCAAGGATCTCAAAGGGGCTAATGTAACTTGGGCTTAGCTTCCCTTTCTTCCCGAATCTCATGACTCTCTTCCATGGAGATATTCGAAGGAAGACTTTTTCTCCAATGTCAAACTATAAGTCCCTTCGACTGTTGTCAGCATAGCTCTTTTTCTGAATTTGAGTAGCTTTGATGTGTTTCTGGATGACTTGAACCTTCTCTGTCATCTCTTGAACAAGATCGAGAACATGTAGCTTTCGTTCTCCAACTTCATCCCAACAGGTTGGAGTTCTACATCGCTTCCCATAAAGAGTTTCATACGGAGCCATCTGAATACTCGAGTGGAAGCTATTGTTGCATGAGAACTCAACCAATGGAAGGTGCTGATCCCAACCACCTTTTAATTCAAGGGAGCATGCTCTTAGCATATCTTCAAGCATCTGAATAGTCCTTTCAGACTGGCCATCAGTTTGGGGGTGATAGGTCGTGCTGAAATTTAATTCAGTACTCAAATCATGTTGAAGGCTCCTCCAGAATTTAGATGTGAACCTTGGATCATGGTCAGAGACAATTGAGAGTGGAACACCGTGCAATCTCACTACTTCCTTCACATATATCCTTGCAAGTTGTTCAAGTGAGAGGTCTTCCCGAATAGCGATAAAATGGGCAGTCTTGGTGAGTCGGTCAACCACAACCCATATCGCATTATTTCCTCTTGACGTTTTCGGGAGACCCATGACAAAGTCCATAGTAACATATTCCCATTTCCACATGGGTATAGGCAATGGTTGCATCATACCTTTGGACTTTTTCCGCTCAGCTTTAACTTGCTAACATACCAAGAACCTTGATATATATTCTGCAATCTCCTTCTTCATGTTATCCCACCAGAAGTGTTCTCGGAGATCACGATACATCTTGGTACTTCCAGGATGAATAGAGAAAGTTGAGCTATGTGCATTATCAAATAGCTCCTTCTATATCCTGGGTGATGAATGCACACAAAGCCGCATTCCAAACTGAATCACACCATCATCATCGATATGGAACACTTGCAGCTTCCCTTCCTTTACTGCATTCACCCTCTTTTGTATCTCCACATCATCCCTTTGTGCTTCCTTAATCTTATTTTGGATGGATGGTTGCGCAATCATTTGGGAAAGGTAGGATGTATCCCCTGCCCTTATGATTCCCAAATCCATCCTTTGCATATCCAAGAAGATAGGGTCTTTCTCAATCCTCAACATGGATAGAGTAGCAGGTTCTTTCCAGCTTAGAGCATCAGTTACCTTGTTCGCCTTTCCAGCATGATAGTGAATAGAGCAATCGTAATCCTTGATTAGATCTAACCTTATCCTTTGACGCATGTTGAGCTCCTTTTGTGTGAATAAATACTTTAGGCTCTTGTTGTCGGTGTATATGTCACACTTCTCACCATAAAGGTAGTGCCGCCAGATTTTCAAGGAAAAAATCACGGCTGCCAGCTCTTGATCATGCGTCGGGTAGTTCTGCTCATGAATCTTCAACTGTCGTGAGGCGTAGGCTATCACATTATCATTTTTCATGAGTACACAACCCAAGCCTTTATTTGAAGCATCACTGTATATCACAAAACATTCTCCACTTTTCGGTAGTGTGAGTACAGGTGCAGTGATCAGCCTTCTCTTTAGCTCCTTGACGCTACCCTCACATTCTTCCGTCCATACATACTTTACCCCTTTCCTTGTTAACTTAGTTAGCGGGCTTGACAATCGTGAGATGTTTCTCACAAAACGTCGATAGTACCCACCTAATCCAAGAAAACTAAGGATTTCTGTGACACTAGAGGGCCTGGGCCATTCTTCAATCACCTTTTTCTTTGAAGGGTCCACAGAAATTCCCTCTCTTGTGATCACATGTCCCAAGAACATGACTTGATTCATCCAAAAGAAACACTTGCTGAACTTGGCATACAACTTCTCCTTTCTCAATGTCACCAACACAAGTCTTAGATGTTCTTCATGTTCCTCCTTGCTCTTGGAGTAGATGAGAATATCATCGATAAACACTACCACAAATTTGTCGAGGTAATGTCTAAAGACTCTATTCATCAAATCCATTAAGATTGCAGGGGCATTATTAAGTCCGAAGGGCATCACCAAAAACTCATAGTGCCCATACCTTGTACGGAAGGCAGTCTTCTGAATATCTTCCTTCTTCACCTTTACTTGATGATATCCAGAACGAAGATCCACCTTTGAGAATTATTGAGCTCCTCTTAACTGATCGAACAAGTCATCAATCCTTGGGAGAGGATACTTGTTCTTTATGGTGACCTTGTTGAGTTCCCGATAATCAATACACAGCCACATGGTTCCATCCTTCTTCCTCACAAAGAGCACTGGCGCACCCCATGGTGATGCACTAGGGCGTATGAACCCTTTGTCCAGATGCTCTTGCAGCTGCTTCTTTAACTCCTCTAGTTCGATTGGATCCATCCTATAGGGGCACTTCGAGACAGGAGTAGCTCCGGGTATGAGTTCAATTGAGAACGCTACCTCACGATCCGGGGGAATTCCATGTAACTCTTCGTGAAATACATCACTATATTCCCTCATGATGGGCATTTCCTCAAGTTTGGCACTTTCCTTCGACTCAACCATTTGGGCGAGGTATGCTTCTTCATAGGTAATCAACACCCACACAATTGAAGGATCTTTCAATGGATATTCATGATCTTCCATGCATTTGTAGAGGAGAATGGGATGGTTTGGAATATGAAAATATATTTCCTTTTCCTGACAGTTGATATGTGCTCTATATAATGAGAGCCAATCCATTCCCATTATAGCGTTGAATTCCACCAAGGGAAGTATAACAAGATTTTTCGGAAGAATCTTCCCACATACGTCAACAGGAGAAGAGTCAAACACTTGGGTTTCAATGATTGCACCACTTGGTATTTTTACAGATATCTCTACTTCAAGGTTTCGGGGCTTTGATTCTATAGTTCTAGCAAACATGCAAGATATAAAGGAATGCATAGAACCAGAATCAAATAAGACATTTTCCATTCTTGAGTGAATAGGAAGTGTACCTTGTACGACTTCATTATCATGTTCCACCTCCGCAATAGTGATGGCATAATCCTTCCCTTGTTCCTTTGGCTTTGGTGGTTGTCGGCGCTGATTACCCTCGAAAGCTCGAGGTTTAGTGCACTGGTTTGAATAGTGCCCTAGCTCCTTACAGTTGTAGCATTGAACCAAGAGTGGTTCTATCCTTTCATCAGCTACATTATCCTTCCTTTTCATGTCCCTTCGACACTCTTGAGGTAGGTGTATTTCTTTCCCACACTTGAAGCATTTACCCGTCCCTTTGAGGTAGTTCCCATTGTGCAACTTCCCACAGTTTGGGCATGTGGGTCGTTGTGTTTTCTTCCCAACTTTGTCATTAGATCCACCGGCTTGTAACTCCATATTTATTTTCTTATCACTATAGCCATGGGACCATTCTCCAAACTTCATCTCCACTTTGAGAGCACTCCGAACAACTTCTTCATAACTCGCAAAGTCTCGAATTGCAAGAGCCTTTCGAAGATGTGGTTTTAATCCACTAAAGAATCTACCAATTTTGCTATCATTTTTGATAAAAAAACCCGAAGCATACCTTGCGAGCCTTGTCAAATTTCCTTCATAGGTTGTGACAGATTCTCCTTCTTTTTTCTTGATCTCTATGAATTATCTCTCCATCTTCGTGCGAAGAGTTCTTGGGAAGTACTTATTAAGAAACATTATCTTAAAGTCTTCACATTCCATCTCTTCAATTTCATCCCTTGGATTGGTGTTCTTAATCAAATCCCACCGTTGATCAGCTTCTCCATCTAGACGATAAATGGCTAGAGTCACCTTCTCTGTTTCAGAACAGTGAAGAACAGAAAAGATCTTCTCCATGGAGTTGACCCACTGTTCCCCAACTAGTGGATCGGAAGATCCACAAAACGTCTATGGTCGTTTCCGCATAAAACATTCGATAGCTAGCTGCTCCCTCTTTGGTTAAGGAAGACGTTCCCCATTATTATGGTTATTATTCATAACCCGAGATAATTGGGTAAGCATCACCATGAAGTTTTGAACTCCACCTCCAAAATCATTGGTGATTTCGTTCGGGCAATCGCTGCATTGGCCTTCGTAAGGGTTGTTGGCCTGATTTCTCCTAGTTCCCACCATTTTCTAAGATATAAAAGGTTAGAAAAAAACATAAGTAAACAAGTCATGAATAACTTATTCATTTAAACAATTATACCAAAAAAATAATGTATGGTATCCCTAGGTAAATATTCTTGTGCATGTGTTTGTACTTATTCTTATGCTAGAGGTTTTCTCTAGGGTACACTAATCCTAATTCCCAAATTAACTAAACCTTTCCTTTGATACCAACTATAGCGACCCGGACTTTTCTTACTTCACTATTACATCATTTCAAATATAAACAACATAATAGTATTACACATGGAGGATCCAGAGGTTTAGTGTCTTGGGAAAACTAGGACAATACATAACAAATACAACATCAAGAATAAACATTTATTTAATTTCTTCTTCACTAGCTTCTTAGTGTCACTTGTCCTCTCCTTAGTACATGTAGCCAACTGAGGATATACATCAAAAGGGGTGAGCTAAAATACCAATAAGAGGATATATAAGAACAATATATCATGGGGTGAGCATAATCATGACATAGGAAAAATTTCATGAACATGAGAGGAGCATAAATAATAAACTTGAAATGTGGCAATGCATAAAAATGAAACATCACGTCTTAGTGGTAAACTACCACAAATAATTGTGAACAATGCTAGAATCATGTTCACACATAATTTCACATTTACTCATGAGATTCATCACTTTACCCAATGCATTGGAGCACTATATAATTCCGGGTGCACCCGTCACATTTAAACATTCATATTGCGCTACATAATTCCGTGCGCACACGTCACATCATAACATTATCATTATCAAGATTTCCACATAGAAAAAAAATCAAAAATGTACATAAATAACCCATGTAAAGGAATGGGTTTCATCTCATAATAACACATTCATGAGCTTTGGTTCCCAAAAGAAAAAGGGAACAACATACTTGATACAAGAACCATCAACCTTGAATGAGAGGTAAAAGGTGAGATCTTGAAAGAAGAGTTCTTTTGGAAAACATTTTGATGGACATAAAAACCAGTGACAAACATGTATATCCCAGAAAAGTAAAGGAATTGATGAAAAAATGATCTTTGAGGAGTAACCATATCAAAAATGGAGTGAAAGAGGGAGAACCAGAAGGAAGAAAATTGGGTTCGAGATTTCCCCTTACTTTGTACACGAATGCCTCCTTCTCTTTAATGTCCTGTATAATGACATTATATTCATTAATTAGAAATTATATAACCTTTTAAACATTAATAGGGTTCATTCTGGTTTCATTATGTTATATTTTGTTCCTTTTGATGACTTATAGAGTTTAAAAACATT
This sequence comes from Viscum album, assembly GCA_963277665.1. NCBI lineage: Eukaryota > Viridiplantae > Streptophyta > Magnoliopsida > Santalales > Viscaceae > Viscum > Viscum album. The sequence continues at coordinate 31,206,270 of OY728140.1, read as the reverse complement.
GTTTGGGGATGTTCGTTTTTATGGTTTTCTTGAGCGGTCCACTTGTATTCTTAAATTGATGTTTGGGTAGATCATGGGTAAACATCCAGAACTGATATTACATGTAATTAATGATATTACAGAAGCTTTAATGATTTAATAATGAGTTATATTAGATCCATGTGGACGAATCATTAGATAAGAATTAAATGAAGATTATTTGGGTTAATTTGAGCGGTTTTTGGATCACAACGAACTAATTTTAACTTTTCACTTAGTAATATGGCCATAGGTTATTTCCAGAACTTAAAATAGAACATAATACATATAAAATATTCTGGTTAAACCATAAAAATGGTTTCATGACCAGATTGAAGGTAGAAATGGAAGAAGAGAACATGTCCTTTTTGAAGGTGATAAATTATAACCACAAGAACAACATTCTCTTTAATAAAATAAAAGGAAGAGGGAAGGGTGTGGGGTGATATAATATACAATTATAATCATAATATTACATTATATGTATAATACTGGAGTTACAAAACAGTTTGAATGAAGATAGGTAGGGAGAGATCAAGAAAGGAACTTGAACTTGAAAAGAAATTAAAGGAGAAGAGAGAGAAATTACCTCTAGAATCTTCCTCTTGAGATCCTCCTTAAGGAAGATAGGATTGGTCTTTTGATTAGACCAGAAGCTTTTGGACGTGGGGGAGGTGCTAGGGAAGATGTTTGGGCAGAGTTTAGAGAAGGATTGAAGCTTGAGAGGTGTGAGTAAAAGAGGGAGTGAATGGTGGCTTTTATAGTGGAGGGGAGAGGGGTTTCCTTAATATAAAATTGGTTAGTTTATTAATTTCACCAAAGACAATGAATAGTGAGTCTTGGATGACCAATAATAGTGGATTTTATAATGTAATACTGAACCAAGTGGGCTTACATCAGCAGAACATCATTGATGACTCAATTAATACATTATTTATCTTTTATTGTGAATTATTAGATTCCACTATTCATCAAAAATTCAAGTATCTCAGAAAATTCCCAAAAATTTTCCCCAACCATTTTTCGACATGTAGAATCCAAAAATGAAGTCCATTTCTCAAAAATAATTTTTTAAATATTTAATATTTAATTAAAATCATAATTTACTTAAAAACAGTTTTTAAAATTAAAACTGATTTTGCAGTTCTTTCAAAAATTACTTAGGGTCCTATAAAATTATCTAAAAACTATTATACATTGATTCAATAATTTATGAATATATTTCAGGAAAATAAATATTCTTTTAAATTAATCAATTAATTATAATTAATTATTTATGACTTATAAAATACCAAAAACGTTTACTAAGGTCAAATTGTCACTTTCTAAGATGTCTAAATTTTATTTTATTATTCATATGTAATGTTACTCTTATTTACTATTCATAAGGGTAATATTACTATTCATAAGGGTAGGTTACTATTCACCAAAAATTATTTTTGTTTCATTAGACTCCAAAAACTATCTTGAACACAACCGTGTATGTCGGATTTTTAAAATTCCAAACATAGGGGTGACAAAATTATGTTTAAAGGTCACTTATCACTTAGTAGTTCATTATTTTGTGTTTTTATGACATAGATATAATAAGGGAATTTTCCATTGAAAAACGTTGGGTCGTTATAGGGTCTATGGCCATAATTATTATCATGGCGTCACAACCATCCTGAAGAGTCTTGGCCTATATGAAAGTGGGATCAAGTAGGATCTAATAACCATCCACTCATAGGAATGTTGGAAAGATACCCTCCGCCTAGAAATGGGGGTGTCTAGTACGAAGTGATCAACATAGTTGGGTTACATATAAGAATCAAAAGAAATAATTTTTTACATATAGTTATTCAAGAACTCATCCCAACCTAGGGATTCCGAAACCAACAACCATCACATACACAACCACTCTTGCTACTATCCGTACATGAACAAATTTACAACATCCATAACCAAAGATTGACCTATTTATAGATAAAACTTCTCCATTGTATCTATTCTTGTTATCATGTTATAATGATTTCGTTTCAATATTCCTCCACTACAGGGAAACTAACATACACAACCACAATCCAAAACAACTAATTAAAGAAAAAATCCAAGAAAACGTGTAAGCATTCACACCCAATTCTCTTATAAGTAACAACATCAAAAGGGATCAATGATATCCATAAATGTAGTATAACCAATCCAAGCCCCAACATACCAAGTCTATAACATTTACCCCAAGCTCCACACAGCCACAGATTCACAATCCAACAACCTCTCTGCCAAAGATTCCATTCCCATTCACACATAACCTCACAAATGTTAAATAGAACAACAATGAATATCACTAGAACAAGGCAAGGGAGTTTTCAAATATATCCAACACCATGTTACTTCTTTCTATTAGGTTAACTAGGGTGATAACACAAGAATTTATATTCATCGAGAATCCATTTAATCAACCATGTTTATATGATTAACCAGCTTCCATGTTACAGTCATCGAATCACAAGATTATCTAGAAAAAAGAGCTACATTACTCTGCAGGAATGCACCACCAACGACCATGATTTTCAGTGGACATAATCACATACAATTCACAACATAAAAACATAGGTAAAACAAAGAAACATCACTATAATTCCCACCCCCTTAATTTTTTAAAATTCATATTATTATTTTAATTATAGTTGGTTCCATCTACATCCCCATGGAGCATCATCACACCCACCCAGCATGATGTTTCAAATGAAAGGAAACTCCAAGAAGAACCAAACATGATGGATCATGTAGGCAATAATCTTCTAGAGGAGAGGGAATCCAAGCATACTATGGAAAATAAAGAGACCTAGTAATAAGTAGATCATGGTGTGATAAATGGCCAAATCCTGGATTTACAAGATGTGCAATCTCGAAGTGCGTAAAAAGTAGATATTGGTAAAACTACAAGGCTGGGTGGTTTCACATGTTATAATTAAAAGAAATATAATAATTATCCAAATATATGGTGGATATAATAGAAGTGAGTTAATAAATAATATTTAAACAGAGAAAACATGTAATAGGGGAAAAACTAGAAACACGACAATAGTGTGACTGGGAATAGAAGCCACATGTTTTGGTAAATAATGGGTAACCCCACTTTTATGGGATTTAGGATACTTTTATGGTCTTTTAAATGAACATAATCCACATTAAAAGGTGCATTAAAACATCAAAGAGATGTTATGTGAAAAAAGGGGGAAAACCCTTCCACACCACTATGGGACCAATCCGTGATACACCAATCGATGAGACCCCAATCGGTGAGACCGATGGGAGAGACTGATCGAAAAAACCCTTCCACCAACAACAATGCTTTCCTGACACACAGATGGTGTCCAAGACACCCCAAAAACTATAATTCAGCAAATTAATGTTCCAGTAGTGTTTGAGCCATTACATCAAATACCTTTGAAACTATTCTAGCCCTAAAGAATTTATAAGTAAACCCGACGAAAAGAGAGGGATCTGAACAACCCCCTGTTATGATAACTCTTGGGGAAAAACCACCCTATATTTTTCCAAAATATGGAATACAACCTCAACCAATAGGGACACCTCTATCATATATATCTCTTGAACAAGTTTAGAAACACTAGATCATATCTCTTAAGTAACCACACAAACATAGAAAGGTTACAACATCCAAAATTATGGATTAGAGAGTCCATCTCTCCATGTTAATATACTATCCAATTTGGGGGTACTGACTTTCCTACACAGTTTTAATTGCATCAACCTTAATACGTCTTGATTAGGGATGAGGTTCTCCCTTCCCCATAGTCTGGTCTTTTCACACACATTCAGAGAACAAGGGACACATCCCATCTTATAGAAAAAAGGTCAAGCATTACATCAAATAAAAGAACAAAGCAATCTTATGATCACAAATTAGAAAATATTAGAGTACTGGGCGTGTATCTGTGCCATCCAATCCTAGGTACTCTCCTTGAGGGCATCATTCATCCAAAACACAAGAACCATGGGAATGGTCTGTCCACGAAGCACCTTCTCCACAAGATTCTGGTTTCTCACTGGTCACTCCACAAACATTGCATCACCCTTGATATCTAAATCTCACAAGTTGAGGATGTGGGATCCATCATGTAGATTTATAAGGAGATACAATATGTGGAATAAATTTTGGATCCCCTCCAATGGTAGTGGTAATGCCACCAGATAGGCCACGTTCCCGACATGTCCAAACACCTCAAAGTGTCTGATGATCCTTGAAGAAAGCTTACTCCCATGCCAATCCTCTGTTTCCCACAATGAGGGGAGACCTCTAATAACACATGGTGTCCATCCATGAACTCGAAGGGTCCCCTGCTATGATCATCATACAAATTCTGCCGGTCTAGAGCTAACTTCATCCTTTCATGCACAAGATGAACCTTTTCTGTCATTCTATCGACCACCTCTGGGTCGAGAACACCTTCCTCCCTAACCTCTATCAAGAACACATGTGAATGACATGGTCTCCCATACAAGGCTTCGAACTATACCATTCCATTGGTATATTTATAGGTAATTTTTTAGGAAAACTCTACTAGGGGAAAGTATCGTACCCACAATCTTCTGATTTTCATAACACATTCTAAGAGCATATCCTCCAAAGTCTTGATGCTCCACTACATCTACCCATCTGTGTGAGGGTGGAATGAAGTTTTAAGACATAAGTGGGTGTCAAAAGTACACTTTAACCCTTTCCATACTTGTGATGTAAATTGGGTATCCTAATCCAAAATAATGGTACTGGTAACTCTATGTAGCCACACAACTTCACCCACATACATCTGGTCTATGGAATCCACTATGCTCGAATCCTTAATCACTAAGAAGTGAGTTGATTTCATCAAAAGATCCACCACTTTCCAGAAGAAATCATAGACTCCTTCATAATTGGGAATTTCTATGAATAAATCAATCTATACATCATCTGAATTCCTATTGGGAATATCTAAGGGTTGCAAGAGACCATTGGGCACATGGTGTTCAACCTTAACCTACCGATACATGAGGAACTTTTCCACAAATTCTACCATAGCCAGCTTCACTATGAGCCACCAAAACTGACACCTCAATCCAAAATACACCATGGGGACTCCTAGATGTACCACCAGGTCCATGATATAGAACTCATAGAGAACTCCCTTGTGCAACATCTCGAGGAAAAACAACATCTCTTGGAAAAGAATCTGATTCTGATCATTCTTTGTCCATCCTTCAGGAGCATCACCCTAGCTAACATGATCACACATCACTTCATCCTCTATGTCACTCCACTGAGACTCCTACACTTTTCATACCATGGAATACTACACTGTTATCTGAAATAGACTGCCTATTCTATCCTCCAATCTCATGCTCAAATGCATAGAATCCAACTCCCCAATCACCTTCCATATGACTATTGACTACCAAAACACATCCTTCTATGACTTCATTATCAATGAACTATCCAACACATTACACTATTCTAAAGTGTAGGAGATATCTATGTTTTAGTCATAGAGGACCTCTATCAACCTCTGTTTCCACATGTTTAAGTTTCACTGGGAGAATATATACCTTATGCTATTGTGATATGTGAAGTCCAAGAAGCATTCCCCAATGAGATAATGACACCACAGCTTTAGCGTGAACACTACCGATTCAAGATCTTGTTCGTGGGTGGAAAAGCTACAGTCATGAGGGAATAACTACCTAGACCCATAGCATATCACATCTTACTACTGAATCAACACACACCCCAATCCTAGACCGGAAGAATCACAGAACAATTGAAACGTTTTTTCTTCCTCTAGAATCCTATGCACTAGGTTACTGAACATCGTCCCTTTCAAATAACTGAATGCTTCCTGGAACTGTTCACTCCATTCAAAATCCTAGTTTATTTTGTTCAAGGCCATGAAAGGTGCAATATCTTGAGATAATTCGACCAAGAACCTTTAGGAGTAACCTGCCTGTCCAAGGAAACTATAAACATTTTCCGAATTCTTGGGTGATTCCCTACAAACAACCTCTTCGAACTTCAATGAGTCCACTAAAATTACCTACTGGGAAACCATGTGTCCGATAAAGGGCACCACTTGTGTCCAGATCGTGCACTAGGAAAACTTCCCATAGAGAAAGTGGAATCGTAGGATCTCCAAAACAATACTTAAATGCTCATCATGATCCTTATCTGTCCATGGGTAGATCCGGATATCATTGATGAACATAACCATGAACCAGTACAGATACTCGCAAAAAATAGATTTCATGAATCCCATGAACATAGTTTGTGTGTTATTACTACCGAATGAATTGACATCAAACTCAAGGGGCCCATATCTACACATGAAAGTAGTCTTCAAGATATCACCATTCTTCACCCTCATATGGTGATATCCAGAACTCAGGTATATCTTATAGAACCAACCTACTACATTCAACTAGTCAAAAAAAAGGTCATCGATCCTTAGAAGGGTGTAACAGTTCCTAAATGTCACTAGATTCAGCCATCGTTATTCTATGAATTTCCTGTGACCACCATCTTAATTAATTGTGAACAATATTGTACCACCAAATGGTGACACGACTGGTCAGATAAAAACCTTATTATCTATGTCATCAACCTGAATCCGAAACTCTCAAAACTTAGAAGGCAACTTCTGATAGGGATCTATTGAAATTAGATAGGAACCACGTTGTAGGTCTACCACAAACTCAAAATCACCTCAATGGGGTAGTGTCACAACCTATTTGAAAATGAAATGTATGAACTCAATGATAATACCTAGAACATCCACCATATTTGTGTCTATAGAATCCATAGAAATCTCAGCTGACAAGCAAGAAGGGACTCCACTCACCTGCTGTCCTCCTGGAAACCCCTCTCGCCAATGAAAGTTTCACGCTGGCTGCACATATATGAGAAAATGAGCCATCCCCGGATGCAGTCGATAATAGAATGCACAAAAAATATCTAGTCGATGCCTAGGAAGATATTGTATGTATGCATTTGTAGTAGAAATAGATCCCCAATGGACTGATGTGTCCCCAACATCAGTCTGCGTCCTCGATAAACATCAAACTGGCTAGTCTTAATTCCAATTGGAGCACTCACCTCTAGGGGTGTGGAATGATTAGATATGTCTAGACCCAATTCTTGGTCTATTTTAGGTGAAAAAAGTAGTGATAATATCCATAATCAAATATGGGACATGAAAGATTACTAAAAAGACTCATTGTACCATGAACAGCTTATGTTCAAACTGGAACTGCTTTCTCTGTGGTGTGTAACTACCGACACCCAACTCCTCTTCCCATAGGAAATTATATGCCTCCCCAACCATGCCATGGTACTTTTACATATGGATAATGATGAGTTTATCCTTTTTTTCACCATCCGACCTTAGTGGAGTGGGAGCACGCTGCTCGTGCAACTGCGGCTGAAAAGGTCTGGCTGGCAATAACTATTGTTGTGGTGGGGGCTGAACCTGACCACCCCCATTGTATTGAGCCTGAACTAGGGGCTGAATCTGGATGTTACCAAAACTTCCACAATAAAATAACCTCAGTCCTGGGCCCATAGTAAAAGAACGAGGATAGGGAGATCGAAACTGGAACTATTGAGGCCAGCTCCCCATAGATCGAAACCTAGCAGGCCCTGATGCTGGAGTTCTAGTGTTGAAGGCCTTACCCTTTGTTGAGCTCAACTAGTTCCTTTATCACAACACACCTCACAATTTGGGAATCCTCTACAATAACGCATCCTTCTTATAAACCTCAATGTATGTTAGTAGAGTGAAGGGGGTGACAACATACTGAAGAGAAGGTCGGAGTGCCTCATCTAAACATCTCTCACGTGAATCATCATCTCGGAAGAGGTTTTGGAGAGTAATGAAGGAGATCCTTTAAACTGATCCATATCTCCCTTACGAACATAATCCCTTGATGTAGGGAGAGATTCTCTTGCCTCTTTTTATACTTCATCATGAAAGAAGGGAATTCCGACTGAAACTCCTTCTCAATGTCTGCCCACAAAACCCTAGTCTCTATCCTTTATCCAAGGATGATCTTCCACCACTTAAACACTTCTCTCATCACCTGACTAACTTCCAATGAATCAAAATACTCCCTCAGAGAAAAAATAAATGTAATGGGTACTTCTAGCTCCTCAATCCAACCCACTGTCTCCAAGTCAAAAACATTTCCCTAATACTACCAGAGGGTTTGCTTCTGGATGGAAAGTAGACTCTTCTGCCACATTTCATCCTCTTCCTCTCAATCAATCATCCGTTGATTGAAATGATCAACCTGATGGTGCTTGAAAACATTTACTACTCATGGACGCCATCTGGGTACCATTTCTGAAAAATAAAACAAGGAATCCCTAATCCCGAGTAGTGTAGAATATTTCATTCCAATTTTATTTATACATTTTAATTTATTTTATGTTCCCAAAACACCCAAGATGCACAAGAACACAATTAATTATGATTCATAAACCTTTCCTATGGTATATACCCTACAATATGTGTATCCCCACTTGGTTGTTCAATAGGTCCTTAGTCCTTGCATCAGATCATGGGGGGGGGACCTAAAATCTCTTGTCCTAACTGGTCTTCATTGGCCTATTTCACGTACCAAGATTACCCTACACTATTCCTCTACCCTAAAAGGTAATCCTAAATGTATTTAACCTTTAAATCCATCCAATGTTTCAACCACCACCTTTGTTACCATTTTATTCATGACCCACCTTTACTAAGATGAGGTGAGGAACAACAAATTGCAGACCCTTAATTATTCTTGTTGAAGGAGAGATAATGACCTACAAGTCCTGCCTTCAATAGGCTCCAGAGTGGTGACTAGAACAAAGGGTGTAGAATAACATGTAGTATGGAAGTAATTACACTATTTTTAGAACAATATTGGGTGATCAGATGGAAAATAAAAAAAACACCAAAGTGACTGGGAGTAAACGTAAAGAAAAAACCCTTTTTCCACATGGTTTTTCAAAATAAAGTGCTACAAAGTACATGAAAACTCAGAAATAAAGTACCAAAAGATATAAAAACAGGAAAGAAAACAGTCATGGCGCTGAGTTAGTAAGGGTTGGCATGGTCCTCAATGTTCTCATTGAAATCTAAAAGTATTTTTATATATATAGGGTGAATACATAGGTACACTCCGTAGGGAAAACCAAAAGATATCGTGCACAAGTGTGGATACATTGAAATGCCCCATGAGAAATAGAGATAACAAAAACAAATACTAATGAAACTATACAACCATACTCACTAAGGCACAATCCACAAATAATAAAATTTTGGTAAAGTAATAGTATTAGATCATTCATATTTTCGAACCCCACACCACTTTTCCACTTGTTATTTAGGACATCCTACACATCATAACTCCCCTATACATCCCACTGTAGTCCCACTACCACCTCCAACAGACACTATATAGGTCATCCCAACCTCACGTTCATCTCGCCTCACAGACACTTGGGTGACCACAACCACACACAACCACACCCACAGACACTTGAACCACAACAACAACCACCACACCCGAAGACGCCTAGGCAAGACCAACAACTTCAATAACCAAAGTCACCTGGGCCTCATCCCTAATCCACATGGTATTCAAACCTACCCCACACACCTACACAAACTACCCCAACCCACCCTGGCCAAAGAGTATAGGTCTATAATGAACCTCTGGTCATCATAGCATGCCCGAAGAGTCTTGGGCTACCTAAGAGAGGGTGAAAAAAGGAGCTAATAACCCGCAACACATAGAAATTTTGGAAAAACAACCCCCAACCCATGAAATGGGGGAGTTCAACACGGTTTCTCAACATGGGTGGGGTGTGTATGAGAAACACATGAACTAAATTTTATACATATAAGTAATCAAGAACTCATCCCATCCTAGGGGTCCCTATTGGCACCGGAAAACGCATCCCCAAAAATTTTTCAAATGCTTCCATACATGATCCAAGGTCGTGGTCCATTTTGCAAGATTCGATTTGGTAGGCCGTAGGGCCCGAACGGAGTTACAGATTAGGAGTTATGGACATTTGAAGTTTGGATGGAAAACTGGTTCGCAAAGCCCATTCACGAAGCCACCTCCACGATTGCGGAGCGCCGCCGTGAAGTAATGAGGCGAGAGGCTCCGCGAACCCATATAACGTTCGTTGCGTGCTGCGAAGACCCACCGTGAAGTAGAGGAGGTGGTAAAGCTCTGCGAATGCCCTGACGTTCGTGAACCCGCCGCGAAGCTCCGGAGGCAGTACCTCTCTGCGAACGAATTTGACGTTCGCGAGCCCGCCGCGAAGCTCCGGAGGCGGTACCTCTCCGCGAACGAATTTGAAGTTTGCGAGCGCGCCGTGAAGCACTGGAGGTGGTGCGGGAGTTCTGCTTCATGGAGCCCCTTGCCTATAAATACCCAGCTCACCCCCTTTCTCCGGACGGATGGCCACGGCCACTTCTCCCCTTGGGCGGCCGAGCGGAGCTCCGCATTGCGGCTCCACAAAGCCATGCTCCGCGAGCAGCTTCATTTGCGTTGCTGCTCCACGAGCCGAGGCTCCGTGATTCCATGCTCTTCAATCCAATGCTCAGTGATGCTACTCCAAGAGACCATCCTCTGTGAGTCGATGCTCCGTGAGCCCATGCTCCGCGATGCTGCTCCGCGATGCTGCTCCGCGAGACCAAGCTCTGCGAGACCCCTTTGCTCCACGAGACCCCTTTGCTCCGTGAGACCCCTTTTCTCCGTGAGACCCCTTTTCTCTGCGATACCCCTTTGCTCCGTGAGACCCCTTTGCTCTGCGAGACCCATTTTCTCCGCGAGATACCATTACTCTGTGAGGCCATGCTCTGCAAAGCTACTTCGCGAAGACCTATCCTTCGCGACGATCCTACCTTCGTTCCCACCAGTCCATACCGCGGCGGCTGCTCCCCCGCACCCCTGCTCAGGGTCACTTCCTAGCTGCGGTCCTGGCCCTCCGGGCTGGTCCCTATGCTACCGTCACAGACCCCCATAAAAAATGGAGACTCGCAATACAAACTTTTCGAGCCGGGACGTCGGGATTTCCATTGTGCCCTCATGCACACCCACCTTCAACCTATGGAATACCATGATTTGAGACACTCCTCCACACACCATGAAACTCCTTGAGTTGATGCATTCCTCTTGGTTTGTTTCCAATGTCGTGAGTTGAGGTTCTCATCATCAATTCCCTGAGTACCTTGAGTCGAACCATTCCTCAGGAAACTCCTCCTAACCCTATCACTTGGATCCTATACTAGGTTGAACCATAAAGGGCCGTCCTTGTGTAAGTCCCAACACCAACCATTTCTAGGAATCTTCTGTCTAATAGTCCTATCTACATGACTATAAACTGTAGTACTCCCTATCTATCAAATGATAGGATGCTTATTTTACTATAAGATAGATGCCTCATGCTCCAAGCGTAAGATGACTAATAGTCCTACCTCTATGACTCTAAGCTGTAGTATTCTCCCTATCTAACAAATGATGGGATGCCTCTTGCTCCAAGAAAGAGATTCCTTATGCTCCTAGCATGAGATGCCAATAGTCCTACCTGCATGATTCTAAACTGTAGTATTCTCCCTATCTAACAAATGATAGGATTCCCCTTGCTCTAAGCAAGAGATGCCTTATGCTCCTAGCATGAGATGTCAATAGTCCTACATACAAGACTATAAACTGTAGTATTCTCCCTATGTTCCAAATATAGGATGCCTCTTGCTCCAAATAAGAGATTCCTTATGCCCCTAGCATGATATGCTAATAGTCCTACCTACAAGACTCTAAATTGTAGTACACCCTATGTTCTTAACATAGGATTCCTCTTGTTCCAAACAAGAGATGCCTTATGCTCCAAGCGTAAGATGCCCAATGCCATGACTACAGTGGCATGATTCCAACGCCCCTTAGTATTATCCCTCTTGTGCACCAGTGCATAGGTTAAGGCCTCAATTCATCAGTGAGTTGGGATGACCTCATGGCCATACATGAGGAATACATTACGGGCAGCTTCCTGTCGTAAGCCCCATTCACCATTTTCGCTCCATAGCGGCACCCGGGCAGCTTCCCAGGGTAAGCCCCATTCACCATTGCTGATCCTTATCGGCAATCGGGCAGCTTCCCAGCATAAACCCCATTCACCATTCCCACTACTTATCGGCACCCGGGCAGCTTCCCAGCGTAAGCCCTATTCACCATTGTCGCTCCATAGCGGCACCCAGGCAGCTTCCTAGCGTAAGCCCCATCAACCAGTGTCGCTCCATAGCATCACCCGGGTAGCTTCCTAGTGTAAGCCCCATTCACCATTGTCGCTCCTTAGCGGCACCGGGGCAAATTCCTAGCGTAAGCCCCATTCACCATTGCCGCTCCATAGCGGCACCCAGGCAGCTTCCTAGAGTAAGCCCGATCCACCATTGTCACTCCATAGCAGCACCCGGGCAGCTTCCTAGCGATAGCCGCATCCACCAGTGCCACTCCATAGCAGCACCCGGGTAACTTCCTAGCGTAAGCCCCATCCACCATTGCCGCTCCCTAGCGGCACCCGGGCAGCTTCCTCGCGTAATCCCCATCCACTGTTGTGATCCCAATCAGCGGTAAGCCGTTTTGATCCTTATCCAGCGGTAAGTCGTTGTGATCTCATCCAGCGGTAAGCCGTTGTGACCCCATTCAGTGGCAAGCCATTGACATCCTCATCAAGCGGTAAGCTGTTGTGATCCTTATCCAGCGGTAAGCCGTTGTGATCCTTATTCAGCGGTAAGCCGTTGCGACCTTATTCAGCGGTAAGCCGTTGCGACCTTATTTAGCGGTAAGCCGTTGCGACCTTATTCAGCGGTAAGCCGTTGACATCCTTATCCAGCAGTAAGCTGTTGTGATCCTATCCAGTGGTAAGACGTTATGACCCATTCTAGCGATAAGCCGTTGAAACCCCTAATCAGCGGTAAGCCATCACCAGGAGAACTACGCGGACTTTGATTCCTTTCCACAGGGATACGTAGGAAGCCTCTTCAAGGCTCAATCCTGAAACCATCATCATCCTTTTCTTCGGGCCTCCATCCTAGATTATGTCCCAGCACCATGGGCCACCTAACGCGTAAGCCCCTCTTCGCTTCCCACGGACGCACCCTTCGTGGCGTGATCGTCAGGTCCTTGCCATCTTTTATTTCTCACACCGTGCATGAATCACGTGGGCTTAGAGTTGGCATTGTCCATGAAAATGCCCTCTTCCAGCATGACATTAAACTGCATGCCCTCGTCCAGTATGACATTAAACTGTATTCCCTTGTCCCGCATGACATCAAACTGCACACCCATTTGAACTACGAGGTCTTTGATCCATGTCAAGGCACGGTACGTAGGAAGCCTCCATGAGGTTCAATCCCACCCATCATTTATTCACATCAAGTTCATCCTCATCCAACATGACGTTAAACTGTATTCTAGTCCGACGGCAAGCCATTGTGACCAACCCGAACTACGAGGACATTGATCCATGTCAAGGCATGGTATGTAGGAAGCCTCCCAAAGGTTGAATCCCATCTCCTTTCGGACCAAGGTCCCTCATTTACGTCGGTTCGCTGACACCAACCACCATTACGAACTACGGGGACTTTGATCCATGTCAAGGCATGGTACGTAGGAAGCCTCCACAATGTTCAAGCCCACCGCCCGTCGTTCATTCACGTCAGGGTTCACTCTCATCCAGCGTGACGTTAAACTGTATTCTAGTCCGACGGAAAGCCGTTGTGACCATCCTTTGAACTATGAGGACATTGATCCATGTCAAGGCATGGTACGTAGGAAACCTTCCCATGGTTCATGCCCACCACTAGTGGACCCCCGGGTCTACTTTCACTTCGGTTCACCGATAAAACCCTTTGAACTACGAGGTCTTTGATCCATGTCAATGCATGTTACGTAGGAAGCCTACACGAGGTTCAAGCCCACCGCTCGTTGTTTATTCATGTCAGGGTTCACTCTCGTCCAGCATGACGTTAAACTGCAATTCCAGTCCGACGGCAAGTCGTTGTGACCATCCTGAACTACAAGGACTTTGATCCATGTCAAGGCATGGTACGTAGGAAGCCTCCCAGAGGTTCAAGCCCATCTCCCATCGGACCAATGTCCCTCATTTACGTCGGTTCGCTAACACCCACCGCCATCCTGAACTATGGGGACTTTGATCCATGTCAAGGCATGGTACGTAGGAAGCCTCCATGAGGTTCAAGCCCATCGCCCGTCGTTTATTCACGTCAGGGTTCACTCTTGTCCAGCATGACGTTAAACTGCAATTCCAGTCCGACGGAAAGCCGTTGTGACTATCCCGAACTATGGGGACTTTGATCCATGTCAAGGCATGGTACGTAGGAAGCCTCCCAGAGGTTCAAGCCCATCTCCCATCGGACCAACGTCCCTCATTTACGTCGGTTCTCCGGAACCCACCGCCATCCTGAACTACGGGGAATTTGATCCATGTCAAGGCATGGTACGTAGGAAGCCTCCACAAGGTTCAAGCCCACCACCCATCGTTTATTCACGTCAGGGTTCACTCTCGTCAAACATGATGTTAAACTGTATTCCAGTTTGATGGCAAGCCGGTGTGACCAATCCGAACTACGGGGACTTTGATCCATGTCAAGGCATGGTATGTTGGAATCCTTCACGAGGTTCAAGCCCACCACTAGTGGACCCCTAGGTCTACTTTCACGTCGGTTCGCCGATGAAACCCTTTGAACTATGAGGTCTTTGATCCATGTCAAGGCATGGTACGTAGGAAGCCTTCCAGAGGTTCAAGACCACAACCCATCGGACCAAGGTCCACCTTCATGTTGGTTCGCTGACGACATCCATTGGACTAAGGTCCACCTTCACGTCGGTTCGCTGACGCATCAGACCAAGGTCCACCTTTACGTTGGTTCGCTGACGACATCCATCGGGCCAAGGTCCACCTTCACGTCGGTTCACCGGCACCATCCTGAATTACGCGGACTTTGATTCCCTACCATGGGGATACGTAGGAAGCCTCTTTAGGGCTCAAGCCCAACTTCACTGTCGCCCCTACGATGGTCCCATTCCATTCCCCCTCCACTTCATTCATCCATCCATTACCCATCCTGATTCTCACCCGGGCCGCCACATCCCAGTGGGATCATTCCATCCACCTCCTCGCTCATCCTAGTGGCGCATGGGCCGCTTTCCACGTGTAAGCCCCAACATACCTCCGGGTCGTTGTCCTCTGTGTACACCTCGATTCATCACCCCTTCAAACTACGTGGGTTTTGATCCCTGTCCTCTACACAGTGTACGTAGGAAACCTCCAAGACGTTCAATCCCAACCAATGCTAATGTACCCCATCCTGGGGTGCACTTCCCCTGATCCGCCCTCAGTGGTGTTCATATCAGCCATTACGGTGTGACATCTCCCCTCTACGGGGCACACCACCATCGATCCGTCTCTACGGGATGTTCTGATCACCCTTATTTTGTCTCCACAAGACGTTAAACTCGCGGCCTACCTCGTGATAAACATGAGATTCCTGAGGAAAACCTCGGATGACACACCTTTGGCGTAACTGTCTCCGTAAGACGTTAAACTCATGGCCTACCTCGTGATAAACATGAGATGCCTGAGGAAAACCTCAGATGACACGCCTTTGGCGTAACCATCTTCGCAAGACGTTAAACATGCTGTATATCCTGTGTTAAACACGGGAAGCTGAGGAAAACCTCAGATACATGCCTTGGGTTATGCACCATTGAGATGCCCTCTCATGAGGAAGAATACAAGTTCCCTTATGTCCGTGCACCCAGAGATTCCCTGACATGCCTAATGTTGCCGTCTACTCCGACCGAAGGTCGCTACCATGTCAAGACCCTATGGAAAGTCTTGACAGAAGTAGTGTAATTCACCGGCGTCCATGAGGATATGGCACTGGGAATGACATTCACGAACAATGTATTAAATCTATGAGGGAGACCCGGACTAGGAGACGAGTTCCAAGGAGGAATCCATGGAAGGAAGAACCGACATCCCATCATCCCATTTCGATCAAGGAGCAGACGTCCCTAAATAAGGAGCGAATGCCGCCCGCCTTTGGAAAGTGGGAATGCGGGGAAATAGTTGTGCGTCCTCCACAGATAGATGCGCTCACCCCGGCGAAAGCATCAGAAACAGTCTCGAAACCAACAACCAGCTCGTACACAACCACTTTGTGTGTAATCCCTACATGCACAAGTATACCACAACAACAACTAGAGAAAAACCCCTTTTCTGGAAAATATTTTCCCATTTGTATTTGTTCTCATTATCATGTTAAAAATATTTCCATTAAATATTCCCCCACTATTGGGAAACTATTATGCACAACTACAATCCAAAACAACAACTGAAAGAAAAAAACCAAGAAAACATTTAATAATTCACACCTGGTTCTCTTGTATGTAACAATGTCAAAAGGGTTCGGTGAGATCCCTCAAAGTACTAGAACCAAATCAAGATCTGATATATCAGGTTCGGAACATTTATCCCATGTTCTACATTGCCTCAGATTCAAAATCCAAAAACCTCTCAGCCAAAGAATCATTTCCCAACCACACGTACCCTCACAAACATTAAACAAATAAACCATGCATATTAACAGATCAAGGAATGGGGGTTATCAGATTTAGCCAAAATAGAGTTATTTATTTCTATTTGGTTTACCAGGGTGATCACGAAAGGAATATTATTCATGGGGAATCAATTTAGTCAACCAATTTACCTGTTTAACCAGTTTCTATGTTAAAGTCATTCAATCACAAGATTATCTCGAAAATAGAGCTTAATTATTTGCAAGGAAAGGTACACCGACGACCATGATTTTAAGTGGATATAAGACCACATAATTTGCATCATAAAAACAAAGTTAAAACACAAACTCATGATCATAATTCCCACCCCTTCATTCATTTATATTTTGTATATTATCTTTGTTAAAGTTGGTTTCATCCATGTCCTAATAGAAAATCATCATACCCACCCCACATGATGCACAATAAAGAGAGACAAAGGGAAAATCTCTACCTATATGATCAAGGATCTATGTTTTTCTCCTTGCGCCATGATCTTGGGTTGCGTGATAGGAAACTCCCTGAAGAACCACATAGGAGGGCTCACATTGGCACAAATTATCTATGGAAGAGGGACTCTATGAAAACCAAGGAAAATAAAGATCCCAAGGAAGAATAAGATCTCAGTGTAAAATAAGTCCCGATTATAGTTTTATAGGATGTGCAATCATGATGTTATTAAAAAGTATTGTGGTCAAAACATGCAGTTGGGCAATTTCACGCATTATAATTAAATGAGATTTAATAATTATCTATATATTATGGAGATTACGGTTGTGAGTAGATACATCAGCTTTAAAAAGAGAAAAAACATAACATGGTAAAAACTGGAAACATGAAAAAGGTGTGACATGGATAAAAACCACACGTTTTGGTAAATCAAAGGTCAACCCACTCTCAGGGGATTTAAGATACCATTAATTGTCTTAAAAACAGCTTCAAACCACTTTAAAATATGTATTAAAATGTAAAACAAGCATTATGGGAAAACAAGGGAATAATCTTAAACACCCATTTGTGAGACCAATCGGTTGCACCGATAGATGATACCGATCAGTGGTACCAATAGGTGACTCCACATTGACACCCTACCACTAACACAGACGCCCTCCTGACTCACAAATGGTGTCTAGGGAATAAAAAAAACTATAATTAGGCAAAGTAATGGACCAGGATAGTCCTGGACATTATAATATAATATTGATATTGCATTGATAAGTATTACATCTTATGTAATAATTAACTTATAAGGATACATTATGATTTTTTATTGTCGTTTTCTATTTTTTTATTTTTTGAATCCATAATCCAACCACCAAACTAATACATTCAATCAAAATTAACATGTAAATATTTATAAATCCAATATTTATTTTTTAGTCACCCAATAATATATGTCAAGTGTATTCATAAATATCTAAATACATCATATGATTAATTTAAATGAATGATTCATATAAATGAAAAGAGTTATAAGAAATTGAATAACTCCACATGAGTAAGCTCTAAGCGACATATAGCCCACACCAATCAATAGTTTAGTAATAGAAAGCCTCCATAAAAGTAAGTGGTCTAACATTACATCCCTTTACATGTTTAGTATTTACTTGAGAGATAATTATATTAATGAAAAATATAACACATAATAGAAAAAAACTATGCCCAAGGAAAAGTGTCAGGCCCAAAAAAAATTAAAAGTTGTGGTCAAGATTGATTAGATCTATGTTTTATTATTCCAAACCTCACATAATATAAAATTCTCTATACTAAAAGTAATTTATAACATATATAGGCATAAATCAACTCATATTTAATTAAAAATTTACTAACCATTAGTATAAAATAAATTTAACTAATATATAAACAACATATTTATTTTCCAAAATTCTCTATATTTATAACATATTCATAAATAATTACTAATTATAAAAATTTTACAATTTATCAAGAATTTAGAAATTTGATATTAATTTTATTAATAAAAAAATCATATATTATATTAAATTCCTTTTTATAACATTTCATGAAATATATACATATCTTAATTAGATATAAATTTTATAATAATTTCATATAATTAAAATATTATTCGTTAAAATTTATACTCATTTTTAAAATCACCTATAATTATTTATAAATAAACACTTTATTTTTAGATCGTATAGTTTACCATTTAAAAAGGCCATGATTACTCACACATGATATCAAACTAATAGAATAACTTACTAATATAAATATTGAAAATAATTCTGATTGATGTTTATAAAGGGAGATACATATTAATAATGAGCATATATAGGTGGTTAGGATAACTATTAATATTATTCGAGAGTGTCAAGCACTTTAGAGGAATCTTGGGATTTATTTTAGTGGAACTTTGTCTTAAATTAAATTTCATTAGATGTATTTCTTACTATGAGCGATGATAAAATTTAAATGGTGTAATTAATACCTAGTAAGTTTATTTTAATTTATTTATTTAATAAAATGTATTTTATTATCCATATAATGTTCTCTCTTAAAAATAGAATTTGTTTTAAATGATGCTACATGGGTTATTAGAATTTATTTTTAATTCCACAATAAACATTTGATATATCACATCATCATTTATTTTATATAGTTTAGTGTCTACCATATTTTATTCAAATATAATTAATATCATACATTTCAATATATTTAAGTGTCTATTTCTAGGTAACCCTCAAATGTTTTTTTGATTATTTCATTACCATTACCATAAGTGATTCTTCTTCAATCTCAATTTCAATTAAATATTTTTATAATGGTAAACCATCTAGGGACTTTTAACTATATAATTATAAACCTACCTTACTTTTCTGATCATATTATAATTTTTCTACGATTTTAATTTCCATATCACTATTTCATTTTCCACAATGTGTTATTATTTACTTTATTTAAGGAGATATTCTTGAGCTCTAAATTTTAATTGATATTCATTTTCTTTTATGAATTGAATTTTTTGTTTATTTTATCAGTGATGTTATAGATTACCTAATAATCAATTAAGGTCATATTCTTAAACTTTTATATTTATTCATAGTTTTAATTAAATTTTAATGGTTTTCATATTGTTATTGTTTATCAAATTTTGAAAGGATCATGTTTTAAAATTTTCCATGTGAAAAAATCATTTCCAATTTCTTCAATTTTTAATAATCATCCTTGATACTCTTTCTTGGATTATAAAATAACACATAATCATCTATGTTTTATAAAATATTTATTTTTAAATATACATATTAAAAAGATCATGGATATTTCTGATTTCAAACATGATTCTTAAAAAACACATAAATAGGAATTTTCTCATAAGTTATTATCCTTTGACTTATATTATTCTAGAACATAGATATTATTAAAATATAAACATAGAAATTATTTGTTCCATTGCTTTCACTGGGGAGTGTGCATGTGACTCTTGGGGGGGAGTCTCTATTTGTTACCCCGCATTCCCGCTTTCCAGAGGTGGGTGACATCTGTTCCTTGTTCAGGGACGTTTGCTCCTTGATCGAAATGGGATGATGGGATGTCGGTTCTCCCTTTCATGGATTACTCTTTGAAACTCCTCACCTAGTCCAGGTCTCCCTCATAGAATTCAGATGTTGTTCATGAAACTCTTCCTAGAGCCATATCTTCATTGACACCAGTTAATTACACTGCTTCTATCTAGACATTCCACGGGGTCCGGTCTAGGTAGCAGCCTTCAGTTAGTGCAGTAGTCACATTGGGAATCACTGGCATGTCTGGACGCTGTGACATTGGAACTTCTATATTAAGTGCCTTATTATAGTGCTTCTCGAGGGTGCGGAAGCCCGAGGCATCCCACATTGAATGCGGGGAATAATATGTCATGGGAATGTATCTAAGGTTTTCCTCAGCTTCCCATGTTTAACATAGGGTATTCCACAAGTTTAATGTCTATCAGAGATGGATTGGACTGATCAGAGCACACTCTAGAGTGGATCAGATGTGTGCAACACCTAGAGGGAACACCGATTCTCGAGTCAATGTCTGGTTGGCTTCCCGATTGTTTTTAAATGGAGTGGGCAATGGGGTGGCATGATCCCACCGGGATGTGGCTGCACGGGTAAGAATCTGGATGGATGATGGAAGGTTATAGATTAGATGGGGTCATTGTGAGGATGGCAATGATGTTGGCATTGAGTCTCAAAGTGGCTCCCTACGTATCCCCGTGGTATGGAATCAAAGTCCACATAGTTCATCTGACAACGTCTTACCACTGATTGAGGGTTTCAATGACTTTTCGTTGAATGGGGTTTTCAATGGATTACCGCTAGATAGGTATGTCAATGGCTTAC
Organism: Viscum album; assembly: GCA_963277665.1. Lineage (NCBI taxonomy): Eukaryota > Viridiplantae > Streptophyta > Magnoliopsida > Santalales > Viscaceae > Viscum > Viscum album. The sequence goes on along the minus strand of OY728140.1, from coordinate 31,185,232 downwards.
CATTGGATGGGGTGACAATGGCTTACTACAGGATGGTGTCACTACGGCTTACCGATGGATAGGGATGTCAATGGTTTACCGTTGGATGGGGTCACAACAACTTACCACTTATTGGGATGACAATGGATTACCACTGATTGGGGTGACAACAGCTTTCCTCTGATTGGGGGTTGACCCTCATAAACACTTCCTATGTACCATGTCAAGTAGATAAGGATAAAAGCACACGCAGTTCACTGGGTGTTTGGTGAACCGCTGTGAAGGGGGGGGGTCAGATCCAATGGTTGTTGGGCTTGAACCTCAGGGAGGCTTCCTTCGTACCTTTCCATGGAATGGATCAAAGTCCAAGTAGTTCGGAATGTGTGGGAACTGACATAAAGGGGGGTCAGAATAAATGTGTGGTGGGATTGAACCTTGTGTTGTCTATCTACGTACCTTTCTTTTGAAAGTATAAAAGACCACGTAGTTCAGGTTGGGTGTGGGTCTTACCCACTAGGATACCTGGGGTGTTGGTGAACTAACATGAATGGGGTTGGAGAGACCAATTGTGTGGTGGGCTTGAACCTCATAGAGGATTCCTATGTACCTTGCTATGGAAATTATCGAAGACCACGTAGTTCATGTTGTGGTGGGCTTGAACCTCATGGAGGCTTTTTATGTACCTTGCCTTGGAAACGATCAAAGACCACGTAGTTCAGGTTGTGGGTGTGGGGCTTACACTCTAGGAATGACCTGGGAGGATTTCATGGTTGGTGCTTGTACTAAGCCCACGTGATTCATGCTCGGTGTGAGAAACAAGAGATAGTAAGGACCTGATGAACACGTCGCAAAAGTTGTGTCTGTGGGAAGTGAATTGGAGATCACGCATGGTTAGTGGACCAAAGAGGAAACATGGTCTTACACATGTTTAGCATCCTAGAAAAGGTAACATGTTCTTACATATGATTAGCAGCCCAAAATATGTCGGGACTTACTCAAGGATAGAGGCCCAGTGGCGAAAAATCCCAGCGGGAGAGGGATTTGGCACCAAATAAAGGATCGGTAGGGTTGATGCCTCCAGCATTAAAATCTAGGGGCTTACACCAGGGTGGTTTCCCTTTCCCCACATGAGAGGAACAAGTCGAAGTCATAGTTTAATGTCATGTGTTGAGGATGAAGGTTCTTGGCTGTTTAACGTCCTATGGCTCGGACGAGGTGGGATCACTCTGCACCCCGAGGACTTACATAACTGGTACCCTCTTCACCTTGGTGAAGATAAGGGATAGGGAATGTCATGTATAGGAGTGTTATGGAGCGAACCATTGGGGGGTCCACATTATCATGTCTATGCAAAGAAGCAGTAGCTGTTAGCGTGTTGATGTAGATAGTCATGAGGCAAAGCAACATAATGGGTAGTATCATCCATGAGACTTTGATGTAACATCATGAGAACCTAGTAGGTTGCATGGGAGAGGGAGTTGTAGAGAAAATGGGATTATGAATAGAGGCCTCGTAGAGATATGGTGCTCCATATAATGGAAGTCTTCGTGAAGGTGCGGGCTTCACGAAGTGAAGTGGCCTGGGCTAGGCATAAGGCATAGGTGCATACCAAATGTGCTTCATGAAGTGGAAGGGAATTAATGAAGCAAAGACCTACAATACATCGGTGCCTCACGACGAAAGATTCTATGAAGCAATATGCTTCGTGAGGCACAGTGGCTCTACCTTAGCATTTCAGTCACGTATTCTTGCGGGATGCTTCGCATAGTATAAATGCCCCGCGATGTTTCGAGTCCCCATGATTATATCCTTCCTTCGCGAAGGCCCATTGGATTCACGAAAGACATCTCTCTCAGAAGAGGGGGTGAAAATAAGGCAAAGAGAAGGCTCTTTGCAGAGACAAAGTACCCTGAGTATCTCATGGTTTACATAGAATAAATTGATTCATAACTTGGGAGTTTAGAAGGGGAATGGTCGGATGATTCGTCTATTGGTCCTGGGGGAGGTCGATATGTATAGGCAAGAGGTGTCGTGAAGCAGCACCCACTTGGCGTGAAGATGGATTTCACTCGGCATCGGGCTTGAGAATGTCAAATAATCTCTCAAAGCATCCCACCTCCTTACTTCATGTCGGGATTGAGAACTTCAAAATCATCTTACGGAGCATCCCACATCCTTACTTCGTGGAGAGATCAAGGAAATCAACTTTTCTTGCGAAGCATCCCGCCTCCATGCTTCGTGGTGGGCGTGGGACCCTGGCACTCTGCAAAAGGTCTTTGTGAGGCAGCTTAGGACACTTTCTTATTATCCTTCTCCCTTCCAATTTTTGGTGCCAAAAAATGTGTCCCCTTAGACTTTGAGTCGAGGATAACTCAAGGGTCAAATAATGAGGGTCAATCACAAAAATTACTCATCCGTTCACGAAGCTGGGTCATGAAGGAGGATCGCCGAGCAGGAAAGCAATGGGTAGGTTGGGCGCACCGTAGAGCTCACCATGGTCGAGACACGCTGCGATGTTGTGAAGGTCGTCGCCTATAAATTGATGGGATGGCTTCTATTTTCCCCATTATATCCTTCGCATTTTTTGCTTTTATATCTCTTGATTCGCGAAGCTCCGTGTAATCAGCGATTTCCCTCCACGAATCGGTATTTTTGCTTCATGATGCACAACAAGTCTTTGACATAGCGTTTGTGTACTTTGAGACACCACATTCGGAGGTCGAAGCCGGTCTCTGTGAACAGACTCTGCGAACGTGCTCTGTGAACGTGCTCCACGAAAGAGCTTCACTAAGAATCCCAAAAACACCCCAACCTAAAATACTGAATGGCTCATCAAGTAGCTGCCCAGGGGGTCATTGGAGATGCTTCTCAAATGGACGATATGGTGAACAGTCTGGGTTTATGAGAGCTTATTTAGAGCCACTCTGACCATGGATCTATGGTGAATCTGCTATTGGAGAGCTAGAGGAAGTAACCATTATGAAAGAGGTTGCCTTTGTATGGCTTCAGGATGAGGGATAATGTCTGCATCCCAGAAGGAATTCATGACAAACCTGCTTACTAGTTCAGGAGCACGTCGTGCCAGTGCCGATGGTTCAGGGTAGCTGACGACAATGCCCAAAATAACTTCACAACCGTTATCGCTGACTACTTATACAACAACCTGAATAATGTTGACGGGAAGGAGTTACTGCTGGAGATGTCTCCCCCCATGCATCAGACGATATTGAAGGCGTATCTAGAGAACCCATAGAAGGTGTGGTATGAGGAGTGGGACCTTTGCCAGGGTGGAAACTTCACAAATGATTGGGCCTGGGCCTACTAGGTAGGTGAATCATGTGAGGAGTTTGGGGCAGAGCTGAGAAGAGTGGGCTTGTATGAGGCATATTGGGCTTCCCAGTTTCACATTTACATGCCGAAGCAGCTAATGCTGGTGTTTTTGAGCAGGTGGTCATCGAGGACCAACACATTCCATTGTTACCCTGGGGAAGTGGGCATCAGCTTGTGGGACTTCCACCAGATCTCAGGGTCCCGACACAGGGGGATATGTTTGAGGAATTACTCCCCATCATGAGTGCGTGGGAGGACCTAGAGAAAATGCCACTGTTGGAAATGGCTTTGATGAAGCTCATTCAGGGAGAGGACAAGGAGGCGGTGATGGAAGTCCATTTCTGGTGGTGGTTCAACCAGTTCCTGAACATCCCCGAAGGACAGACATTTTCCAGCGAGGCCTTAGACTAGACAAAAGGGGGCCCAGAGTAAGGAGCACTCATACTAGAAACTTTTGGAGGATAGCCAGTGGATGAAGTGGGGAATTAGTGCCATCACCGAACAAAAACTGATAGTTTGGCTGGTATAATTCATCGCGACTCTCATCTGTGGTTGGATCCTACCAGTGAGGACACCAACAGGGGGTGCAACCATGCACATTCATTATGGTGTCCGTGTTGGCGACAGGAAGGTGGGTCAACCTCAGGATCCCGATTCTCACCAAGAGGTATAAGATGATGCACATATCAACGATGGGAAGAGGCCGTAGAGAATATGAGGGCCATTCCACCTCCTGTATTGGTGGATAGTGGCACACATCAGTGGGTTTATGAATACTGGAACCCCATTTCCCTTCTGTAATTGAACTTATGCCCATCCATACTGAACGCTTCTAGGACCTTTCGAGCCAAACAGGCCGCACCATCGATTATGAACCAAGTGGGGAAGGTGGAGGAGTTCATTTTCCACTTGTTCCCATTGTCGATGAGGTAATTTACTGATGATGGTCAGGGAATGGAAGATCACTGTTCCTATCTCCTGGTCATTCAAGGTGAAGTCTTGTTGGGAAGGGTGGATCATGAGACTCTCTGTGAGCCGTACACCCCACACCGATTTGCTCGGCTATTCCGGTGCATGCAGCGACTAACCCCATAGGTGTATCTGGGGATGCGCTACGAGGAACATCTATGTGTGATGAGGAAAATGTGGATCATGTTCACACGAGAATAAGGGAATATGTGGAACCAACTTCCTTCACTGACCGCTGTCATCAGGTTAGTGAAGTAGTTTTCTCAGAGTTGGGTGGTAGCCTATCCGGGGGAAATTCTGAAGCACCTGACCATTAAAGTTAAGGATGGTGTGCCTCCCAAAGCTCGAGGCCAAGGTTGGAAGGCGGCAGGGGTATCTCATGGTGGAGGGCTTCCGTAATAGCGAGGCCTACACCAGTTGATGGAGGTGCTGCAGTGGCAATAGAACTGATGGTCCCAGAAGAGAAAATCTATCCTGAGGGTAGGCCACCTAGAGGGTTCCATAGAATATCCACATATTCTACAGGGATGTGGCTATGCCAAATTGATATTCTATAGAATGTTTTCTTCCCAGAGGCCTCAGATATTTGGGATGTTAAGTTAAAATTCCTCGACCTGTCGATGATGTGGTAACATCTGCACAATTTCGGGATAAATTTACTTCGGATATGCCCTATTAGGGCTGGATTTGTAGTATCCCAGGTGGAGGTGGAGTAATACCTAATAGATTTGGAGGAAATTTTCACTCTCGAGGTACCCCGTGTCTGATGAGGGGTCGAGTCAAGGTGTTTCTTGATTGCACCACTTCCTCGTAGTTTTTGGCTGCTGACATAAGGGAACGGTTCCCCCTGTCGGAAGAATCAGATGAATCCTCATGGGGAGACAAGGCCAGGAGAGGGAGCCTATTGGAGGAGGGTGAGGTCGGCGATCAAGACTCGGATCTTGAAGAGTTCGTAGAGGCCCTTGAGGTAAAGATTCCAAACCCCTTCTTCAGGGCCCATCTTTAGGCCATTCTGGACACCTTGCAGACATCTAAATAGTGTAAGAGGACCTTGTTCACCAAGCTCATTCTCTCCCTTCATGATATATAGATGCGGGGATTTCAGACACCATGCCTACTGATAGGGATATCTGCATGTCTGGTGGGGCCGGAATACCCAAACTCACTCCCGAATCATTAGACCTTCCTACAATATATAGATGGCCACACATTGGGGTCACGACGACATCAACACAAGAATGTGGAGGAGAATTCGATGTCTGTGAGTCTCTTATACCATGTTAATTACTATCATCCATCGAACATGTTGACAAACATTCATGCTCCCTTTTTGGTATGCACATACCTTCAAATGGGGTTGGTCGCATTGGTGAGGTCGTTCGGTACCCCTGACAGCGCCATTCACTGGGTGATGCTGGTGACTCTGGAGGTGGATGTCCAGATTGATTAAAAAGTGACAATCCCGGTCACCAATGGGACCATTAGGGAGGCTGATCTGGAGATCATCGTGATGGGGTCCGATGATGAGGATCGGTCGGATGGACCAAGTCCTGCCATTCCTGAGAAAACACTCGATGCAGACCCGGTTGATGGGTTCCTAGGGGAATTCCCTGCATATGAGCCTTCCAACCACACTAATTAGAACGAGACGACCTATGATGAAGAGGAAAACAGAATAGTCTATCACCGATCATGGAAGCAAATCAGGCGCTTAATTGATAAAACCCCCAACAACTATGGCTGGATGAGATGGACAGACTTTACTCCCAACTGTGCAAACTATCTGTTGGGGGAGAAGATGCCCAACGACCTCACATACTCATCCGAGATCTTATGTTTGAAAATATTTGAGGGAAAGGCCATGACCTCAGTGTGGGCTGGCAGCAGAAGAAAGTGGTGAACATAAAGAGTCTCTAGGAGGCTTATGAAGAGGTCTAGTGGCTGCAGAGTCAGGTGGAAGAGCACTCGTCCTCCCTCAACATGCAATCTGATCTAGTATTCCAATTGAAGGCCCAACTGGCAGAGGCAGAAGAGGGAATGATGTGAGCCTCCGATGAAATGATCATCATCCGAACCGGCATGGAGAGGGCTCAAGTTGTGGCTGATGAATTGTGCCCCATCACTACTGAGGAGGTGTGGGAACTAAACAGGAGACATCAAATCCTAGATGCCACCAACCAGAGGGTGGCAGAGCTGCTTTGCTCTTTTGACGAGGATAACCCTTCCATGGGGGAAATCGACACTCGTGTACTGTAATGATTACAAACCCTCAAATGTACATTGATGCTTAGATTATTTGATGTCAGTAGCATGCATGAGTTTCATTATTTGTATGGGTTTATTGCACACCTGTGATATTCATGGAACCTCCAGCGTTCAATCCCTAATCTCACATGGGATAGGCCTGATGTGAGAAACAAGGGATGACCATCATATTACTCCATTCAAATGTGGGAGTGTAGACCAAGCTCCTGGCATCTGGGGTCTTGAACATCTAATCCGGATTTCTAAGAAGAGAAGGTAGGGTCCCGATCATAGGATGAGTAGTTCAGAACAATCAACGTGTCGTGTTTCCAATGTGCTCTACTACACGATTGGGGTAACACTAGGGGCGTTGGAATCCAATCCAAATATAGGGGAATGGAAATTGTGTATTATAATAACCCAAATTTAAAACACTGTGGGGATGGCGTGACAATAAAAGATAACCATTGACTGCATTCGAAACACCACATCTATATTGTGTTAGCCAGAAATGGGGATGAGAAATGAGGGATGACCTCTGACCATGTTCAAAACACAAGTCCTGACTCAAAGTGTCATCGAATAGCCTTCCAAGACATTGTCTTGGGAACGTAGGACATCCATAGGCCGAGCATCCATAATTTTAAGGGGTACCTTTAGAAGTGAGAGAAGATGAGGGTCTAAATATAGTTCACACACGACGTGGAATATGGAGTGGTGTTTTGTTCGAACAAAATCTTACACTCTTGTAATTACATCACCCTAGTGGAAACACGTTAGGTGGACTCATCGATTTGATCATGGATCTTGCCCACTCTTAAGTAGGATTTCTAGGGCTCTGAAACTATTTCTTCCAAAAATTACCATGGGGAATCCCAAACTGTTTTAAGGTTAGACTACAATGACATGGTTCCCCCAAAAAGGGTTCAGGCTAGGGGCCAAAAACGAAGAGGAACATGACTTCTGATTCCTGGGCCTGGACCCTAGGAGAAATGCATGGGCATCCCTATGTATCCCATTAGGGTGAGAATCAAGCCTATTGTAGTTCTATGAGGTGGCACGGTAAGGTACCAGTTCCATTGATAAAAGGGATGTGCGGATCTGGCCCTCTCACCAAAAGATACTGAATTTGATAGGTCTTCTTTGTCCTTTAGGGAGAATGGATGTATTTTTTTTTTTGAGTCTATGGGCCTATAATATAGAATCCACACATCATAATAATAATTAATCCATATGAAGGCATTGAAGAATTGTATGGTTTTTAACCGATACCAAACATGATGTCCCTTGAGCAAGGGCACCACAATGTAGCGGTGTTTTTTGTCATGCGTCCAGGACAATATTGTCACAGATTAAGGTCATGTGATGGCACTAGTCATGTATTTTAACGCCGTGCAACATATACATAGTAGAGATGAGGCTAATAGGGGAATGTGCATGTTAAAATAAAGCATACCCGACCTAAATTATGAAATAATCCCATACCACATCATGCGCAATTTTGAGAAAGAAACCTCAGGCCAACGGAAAAAAAATAGGAAAGAGGGTCGAAAGTAGGAGAGGATGGCTCTCAGATAAGCTAGACCCAAATATGAGATGCCCAGAAGTTCCTAATTATCCCTTAATGATGGGACTCTAGTCATCGTAGTTCTCACAAAGAGGAAATACAAAAATATCTGGGTTTAGGGTCTTCTAACATGGACCATGGATAAGTGGGACTATCCCATGTAAGTTCATACCGTACCCCGATTCCTATGCCTACATGAGACAAACTATGTGTAGCAAACAACGGTGCGTATGGTATTTTCAATACGTGGAATACATGGAAAGGGGAAATCAGCGTGCAGCCCTGAATGATTGCCTTATCACGGCTTTATCCTCCCAACGTGCTGATGCGCACAGAGGAATAATACCAAGATTTTTGAAATTCTACCTGGACATGATGAAGTGGACAAGGGTGTGAATCATGTAACCAACATTTTGGGATTAATGGGGTTGGTGTTATGATGGGGGATAAATTTTGACAGTGTTCAAAACACAACATCCATATCATGTGACCTGAAGTGGGAATAATGAACGAGTGTCGACCACTGACCGTATTCAAAATGCGGGACTTGTATCAATTCATTACTCAAATCCCTCGAGGACGTTGGCACATAATGGTAGGAGGCGCCTTGGGTCAGGAATCCATGCCACCTAGGGGTCCTTTCAGGTGTGAAAGGTGATGGAATACCAAACTAATGGGAACACGGTGCCTGAAAAAATTGGTAAAAGCATGTCCAGGCAGAATCTGACACTCTATGTGCTGAACTAGAGTACTCCCAGGAACATTGGTGAATTTCCGAAGAGGGTCAGGGGGTCCAACTAGAGGGTGGCTTATTTGAATATGATAATTATTGAACAAGGTGATGTAGAACTCTTAGGAGAAGGAGGTACATGGAGGGGTCGTTACAACACCCGACGTGAGTGAGAACATATTCCCATACAACACCATATATTCCTCTCTCTAGGGGAATACAGGACAAGGGGCCAAGATGAGGCTATAACTAAAGATGAGATGCTCATGTTGTCCTATGTATCCCATGAGGATTAGAATCAAGCCACATGTAGTTCTAGAAATGACACACATAGGGGTAAGATACCCCAATGAAGGGAGTGTACGACACGATGAGTAACCCGAAATGAATGAGGAAATAATCCCATACCATACCACACAACCCTATATGAGAACTTGGTCCGGGGGCCTGGAAAGGCCACAGGGCCTGAGGCTGGGCCTTGGGTGAAAAGGTCCATCCAATTCAAAATTTAATGTCTTGTAGTGAGGATAAAGAAAGGGGTAAGATGCCCCGATAAAGGGAGGTGTATGGCGTGGTGAGTAACCCGATATGAATGAGGACATAATCCCATACCACACCGTACAATCCCATAAGAGTTAAAAATTGGGACGGGGCCTGAAACTAAGCACACGAAGCGCGACTGGGCTTGTGCTAACGGTACGGAAGATCGATTAATGGAGGGATGTCTTAAGGGGATATGTGTGGCATGGTGAAATAGCCTGACGTGAATAATTATGTGAGTCCCTACCACACAACATAATACTGAATGAGAACTAGAGAAAAGGAGATGAAAGGATCGGGGTACCCGAGAGTGGGAGTCCAGGCTAACTATTGTCAAAGGACCTCTCATGTGGTTGTTGCCTCATCATAGCTCTTAAGTTCACATGAGAAATGTTCGGAATGGGAAACAAGGAGTATGACTTGGATCTCCCCATTAGATGAGGGTCGAATAGTTGGCATCACCTGAAGGAAACCATGATATGATGGAAAGAGGGGCAGAATTAACCATTACACTTAATACATGGGACTTACGGTGTGGAGATAACGACAATATATAGTTGTTGCCCATTTTTGAAACACAGAGTCCATATCAAGTGACCTAGAATGGGAACAACCAACGAGCGTCGCCATTGACCGTATTGAAAACGTGGGACTTGTATCAATTCAATTCTCGAAACCCTCGAGGACTTTGGATCGTAATGGTAGGAGGGCCCTTGGGCTGATTGCCCATTCCATTTGGGGGTCCTGTTGGACATGAAAGATGATGGAGTTCCAAATAAGGGGCTTGAGTGAGGAATAAGTGTGCCTGTTCATTTCAATGTCAAGTATGACGGTGAAAGAGGTGTAATTCTCCGGGGAATGGGGCACATGGCGGTATTATGATGAACTAAACGCGAATTGAGGCAAGATCCTGTACAACACCATATGTATTGACCCAAGGGGAGATTCTATAGTTTTGGGCTGGGCCAATAGAAAAAATGTCCGCGCGTTCCTACATATCCCATCATGATGGGAATCAAGCCACATGTAGTTCTAGAAGGCCATGGGGGAATTGAATAATGAGGAGGGAGCACATGGTGCGATTATAGTAATTCTGCCACGAGCAGGGCCAAGGAGGCATGCACTATGTCGTGCAAGGATCCTCCAAGAGAGTTATAACCAGGGGGGATATTCAAAAGGAAGGGTTTGGGGGCTGGAATGAAATGAGGCATTTGAGTGTTCCTACCTATCCCATAATGATGGGAATCAAGCCCTACGTAGTTCTAATTATGATGTACAATTTAACATCATGTGACCAAGACAATGGGCATTTATGGTCATGTGGTACACAACAGTTTAGATTCATGCATGACCTAGTTGTTTAAGGTCATGCATGACTAGATATAGATGAAGGTTGTGTGGGACAAGTATACAGTTTATGGTCATGTGGGACTATCCAGTTTAAGGTGGTGAAGGACCATCATGCTGTTTAGGATCATGCAGGACCATCCAATTTAAGGTCGTGAAGGACCAGTAGTCTCAGAAAAGGTATTTCCTAAGAAACATGGAATTAGCAGGAGGATTTTTATGCTCACCATTTATGGTTACCAAGGAGTATGCACAATTGGAATAGACCTTGTGGACTACATAATGTCCTTACCATTTCGGTTCCAAATTTGGAGGTTTCATGCCAGGTATCATTGGTGTCCAGAGGGCCAACACCATGTCACCTTTCAAGGAGCGGAGGTGAGCCTTCTTGTTTAAAGCCTTGGATATCTTGTTTTCATGCCTTTATTGATTGTACAAGGAAAGAATCTTATTCTCATTAAGTCGTCCAAATTCAGACAGACGAATTTCAGCTACTTCATCTGGCACCTGCTGGTCATGGACCGCTATTCATAATGATGGAAACTGAATCTCAATAGTTAAGACAGCCTCTACCCCATACACCAAGGAGTATGGAGTCACTTGGTTGGAATTATGAGTTGTCATCTGATAACCCCAAAGGGTGTTGGGGAGCTTGTCCGGCCAACTCTTCATGTCATGACCAACCATTTTCTGCAAAATGATAGATAGTGTGTTGTTGAATGCCTCAATCTGTCCATTTCCCTGCGCGTGATAGCGGGAGGTATGGTTCAAACAGATGTTGTACTTGGCATACAACTTCTTCAACTAGGCTGCCCGGAAGTTGGAACTGTTATCACTGAATATGGTGTGATGGAATCCAAACCAATAGATGATACTGGAGCTCACAAAGTCGATGATAGAATGGGCCTTGACCTCTTTGAGTGGGACTACCTCTATCCACTTCGAAAATAATTCTATAGCTGTCAGGAAGAAATGAAATTGGAGGGCTGTCTCCGGTGGATATGGTCCCATGACATAAAGTCCCCACACCGAAAATGGACAAGAGTACTTGGTGGAGTAGATAAGTTCTTCTGGCTGATGTATAATGTTAACACGAATTTGGCATGCATGAAACCATTTCGTGAACTCAATTCAGTTTTGGATCATAGAGGTCTAGGAGTACCCTAGTCTACGGATCTGATGGGATAGCTTCAGCTCAGTCTGGTGGGTGTCGCAGGAACCAAAATGAACCTCATGTATGACCTAAGAAATCTCGATTACATGGATGCAATGTAGGAGAACACCATAAACCACATGCTTATAGAGGATCTGCTCAAGAATGGGAATACTATAGAGGGTGAACTACAGTGCACGATGTCATATTCGCTCGCCCTCGGCCCAATCTTCTAGAGGGGTAACCATTTTTTAAATACTCGAAAAAGGGGGATCTCTTGTTGGGAGTCAGTTCAACCAATGCATCTGGGGGGCTTGATGTGGGGGCTCCAGCAGTAAGATGGCTTACCTGCATGTCATCATCATCATCTAGATGGACGGGGGCATTGAATCTCTGATGTGACATGTGTATAATCAGATCATCCTGCACAGGTTCTGCAAGTGATGTATCCAGGTCAGCCAGGGCATCATCTCGACCGTTTTGGGATCGAGGGACATGAGTATCTTATGGCCGAGATGGGAACTGGGCCATTAGCTGGAGAGTGCGCTACAACAATGGTATAATCTCTGGACTTCTAATAATGTAGTCACCGTTGATCTGCCTAATGACTAGTTTGGAATCCCCTTTCACATTCAAATGGTGCACATCGATCTCGAGGGCCAACTCGATGCCAGTGATAAGACCCTGATATTCTACCTCATTGTTGGTGTAGCCTTTTGATAGCAGGAATGATTACGACAAAATGGCTTGATCTGAGGTAATGAAGGTGATACCCAAGCCGACCCTGTTGAGTCTAGGATCGTTGATCCCTCTGCTTGTGGGGCTTCGGGAAGCACCATCGAAGTGAATCTACCAGTACAATGTGGCTTGTTCCACCAAGAGGATTTCCTCATTGGGGAAATCGAGATCCAAGGACTAGTCAGTAGGAGTCGTGTGGGCAGCAAGGAAGTATGCTAATGCTTTCCCCTTAATATCTTTCTGAGGGAAGAACCTGATGTCGAACTACTAGAGGATTAATTCCCACCATGCTAGGTGGCCTGTCAACATGGGGTAGTTCAGATTGTACTTCAGTGGGACTACCTGAGATACCAGATGTACCTCATTGTGCTGAAATTAATTCCACAATTCATGTACTGCGAATACTAATGCAAGGAAGCTCTATTCGATGGTGGAGTATCTGGTCTCTGTATAGATTAGCGTACGACTGAGGTAGTAGAGGTTGTTCTCCATCCCCTCATTGTTCTTCTAGATGAGAAGGGCACCGAGAGATCGTTCTATGATTTCCACACAAAGGATCAGTGGCTTTCCTGAGACACGTGGAATCAAGACCAAAGGATGGAGAAGATACTGTTTGATTTCCTAGAACGCGGTCTGGCACTCTTCGTCCCATTCATAGGTGGTGCCTCTCTTCATGAGACAGGAAAAGGGAATACACTTGCTGGCCAGATTCGCAATGTATCGGCATATATAGGCTAAGTGGCCTAGGAAACCTCGAATATCCTAAATATTTTCGAGGGAGGCATCTGGCTGATGGCCTTTATCATCTCTGGATCAATCTCGATACCCTGGGACCAGACAACAAAGCCAAAAAACTTCCCTAAAATGACCCTGAAGGCACATTTTAACAGGTACATCTTCAGGTGGCAGGAAAAGAGGATGCCGAACAATTTCTCATGGTCCTTGAGATGGTCCTGGTTCTGGGGATATTTGACCACTATATCATCCAAATAACATTCCACCAATGTCCTAAGTACTGGCTTCAATATGCGATGCATGGCCTGCAGATAGGTGGAACATGCATTTTTCAGGCCTAATGGAATAACCTAGGAACAAAAAGTACCTTATGGTGCCCTGAAGGTTATGGAATCCTTGTCCTCAGGGGCCATTTGGATCTGGTTGTATCCAGAGTAACCGTCCGTGAAGGAGAGGGCTTGGAACTAAGCCGTAGCATAAATCAACAACTCTATCACAGGAAGGGGAAACTCAACCTTCACCAGTGGTGGTTGAGATCCCAAAAGATAATGTCCACCCTGATCTATCTGTTCTTCTTCCTAACTGGCACAATATTGGGAATCCATTTGGGGTACTGGACCTCCTTTACAATGTTGGCCCTGATGATATTTTCAACTTTAGCCTCGTCCATGGAACCATTAGAAGGGTACATCTTTCTACGTGGCTGCTTAAACCCACAATGATTTGTCGAAAGACTGAGGCAGTGGACAGCTAACTGAGGATCTAGTCCTGTCATCTCATCATAGCTCCAGGTAAATACACCAGGATGTTGCTACAGGAAGTCTATGTACTGTTGTTGCTCTTCTATGGACATGGCGGCAAAGGCCAATGTGGATCTTGGATCTGCCTCACAACTGAGGTTCACCTGTACCAGTTCATCCACCATGCCAGAGATTCCTTCTTCAATGTCTGGGGGAGCATCCCCCAAATCCCCTTCTTATCTTTCAGAGGAGGGATACCCAGCAGGAGAAGCTTATTTTGGGTTGGAAGTCCCCTGTGAGAGGCTGGTGCCAGCCTGGGTGGCAGAGGAAAACATATCGGGAGATTTACATGCTTCTGAAACCATATCAACGAAGGCTGTTGATTTGATCCCATCTGGTAATAGGCCAAAGGGGCCACCCTTGATGACATCAAATTCATAGTGATGCGTTGTCTTAAGAAATTTTATTCCAGACCGACAAAACAGACACGTATGACGTACTGCCGTTATCATGGGGTAGACATTCCAATACCGTATGGGGGTAGGAGGCTCTGGGAAACATGAGCCTTATTTTTGTAGGAGTATGAGGTGATCTTCCTCCGTTTCTTATACATGGGAATATGCTTCCCTATTGTAATAGAGACAACAAAACATTGCCCCATGTCGGGGGTCCTGACCTCCAATCGATCGATCTAGAAGACGTAGGCATCATCCAGACCTGCCCAGGGGTCAGTTGCAACTACAACGGGCTCAACCTCACTAGACTAAATCTGCTTTTACTTTCTCTTGTAATAGTCAGCTTCTATATAGTGGGCATCATAAGAGGTGAAATGAGATTAATCGCCTTCTATTATGCCTACTTGACCATTAAGGGAGTACATGAGACACTGGTGATATGATAAGGGAACCACCATGTGCAGGTAGATCCATGGTCTTCCCATCAATGCATTGTACCCGGTGTCCTGGGAGACAACCATAAACTCATTACTGGAAACTATGCCACCAAAATGGGTCTTCAAATGGATCTTGCTGATTGGAGACTACTCAGGCATTTTGTATCCGAGGATCATTTAGTTGGATAGATTTAGGTCATCTTTGGATAACCCCAGCTTCCAAAGAGTCCGTGTTGGGATACGGTTGATATCAGAGTCGGTTTCAACAAGACTGCAGTGATCCTCCACACCATTAGATTGGCCAGTGATGTACAGTGGGTGAATTTTCCCCTATATGGGAGAGCCTAAATCATCTCTATATAATGAAATGAAAAACTGGCATTCAGCATTCTCGACCACTTTAGCATGAAAGGGTTATGCCACTGCTACCTTCGTCTCAAATAGAAGGGTGCTTCTTAAAGCCTCAGCGAGCGCTTCACACATATCTGATGACAAGAGAACGGCTTCAAGGATGGAAAGCCTCACTGGGATGTAGACAAGGTGCTTGAAGAAATCATATTTCTGTTCCAAGTGCGAACATATTCTTGCATGAGGCTGCTCTATGATGGGAGGCATGGTGGGCCCCGCCGGCTGGGCCGATATCTGACTAGTGTTGGGCATATACTGCTTCTCACTAGTCTAGGATTGTAGAGTTGTTAATGGATGAGGTCTGAATGACTGTGATTAGCCTGTAGAAGTTCGGGGCTGGTCATGGTAAGGTCGAGGTGGCTTTGCCTGATCCAATAGCACAAACGACAGTGGAGGTGGGCCTGACGACATTGGATGGAGATGCTATGTGTGTTGAGCTCTACGCAGGACTTATTATCTACTCTCAGTGGAGTGCACATCCCAGCTGGATGTTCCAAATCATGTGCCTCAACAACCCATATGGTTGCGAATCCACTAACGTTGGCGTCAGCTGTGGATGTTGGGGAGGTTCACCTGGAGATCCACGTCGCCATGAGTCATGTAGGGGTTTACCAACTCCACGGTGTTAACCGAAGTGTAACCTTGACTATCACTTGAAGATTCATCCACTACTGGGTGTATTTTGGGAGGAATCCCCATCTCATGGGGCATGAAGTCTTCAAGAGTGCCAGATGACAATAGCATAGGCGGGGCACATTATTTATCCTTGCGCTGCCTATGCTTGCTCTTCTGGGAAGAGGTCGGCTGAGATGATGATGCAGAAGTGGTTTTTGTGGCTTCTGAAGGATCTAGATAATTTAGGCATGCACGAGTGATCCAATGTGCATAGGAAACCATTTTTCAAGCCATCTATTCATCGTACTATTGGGACTTGTGGTTCTAAACCTACTTCCACTCGCCTTCATCGTCGCCGACGCTATCTGGCCTTACGAAGACACCCACCACTTCTTCCGGGGCCAGGCCCAGCTTGACTATGTTGTTATCGACATGGTCTTATAGCCTTTAATTGAACACATAGTAGTACTTGATGGTGTACCCCAAGATCCGATGATAGGGGAAGTAGTTTGGGAGATCAGTGAGGTTCGCCTCCTTTGGCCTTCTGTAATTAGGCAAATGCATGATACCTTGTACCAAGGAACATCAGAAATAGCCAGGAACCTGATTAGCGTTGAAGTAGTAGGTCCAGTTTCTTCTGTCCAGAATGGAGGCCCTTGGAACCTAGCCCTAATGATGAGTTGGAGGAGCCTGTCGAGGAGGTAGAGCCTAATTGTCCCTCCTAGGAGGTGTCAGAGCATTACACGGCGGCACCTGTGGATTCTGAGGCAGATGCTACTGGGCTGGAGGATATTCCTATGGTGGTGGGCCTCTGTGAGGTTGTAGAGGTAGCTCCCCTGGAAATAACTCCAGATCTCTGGGGGCCTCTATTTGCGGCACTACGGGGGTCTCAGCTCTGAGATCCCTTCTCATGGGAATTGCGTGAGGGAACGAACGTACCTGGATGGCATGTTGCAGAGCTTCTTCTAGGCGTTGGTCCTTATCGGAGAAGTCTCAAAATCCTCTAGGGATGTACTGGGTGATCAGAGAGGGAACTGGTTCCATCATGGCGTTCCCTATGCACATTGTCAGTAATTTCTCCTGAGTCAATGGCATGTAAAGGGAATATGTAAGCCCTTTCCACCAGGAAATATTGTCCGCAACTTGCTCATCAGGCTTTTGTTTTCACTTGAAAACGTCTCCGATACTCGTTTTCCTTGTGGTGGAGCTGAACTGGTAGAGGAATTGCCTATGAAGGCCCCCCCAACTGGTTACAGATCTGATGGGGAGCTGGATGTACCAGACGAATATTGTCCTCTCCAACATCTGAACAAAACAGTGGATCTTGGCAGCCTCCTGATGCTCTAGAGTTCCTAACATGGTCCCACACCTTGAGTTGATGTGGTCCAGGTGTTGTGGTGGGTCCCCCGTCTTGTTAAATGGAGAAAGGTGGAATTTTTGAAACCCAGAGTTGTCGGCATATCAACCACCCTTACTGGGTATGGCTTGCCATCAGGTGGGATCTCCACCTGTCGCGTTTCCAACGCCTTAAGGAAAGAAATGAGTGATGCCATAGGATCATCTGGGCAGGTGTACCTATTGTTATGGGGATCCCTAACCACGAGCCCATTGGCAGGTTCTTCAACGTGGTAAGGCGGCTCAGCGGCCCGTGGAGCGGCTAGTGGGGTGACCTGCGGGGCAACTGGGGGAACCCGATCTAGTTTTCATTGATTTCCGTGATGTTCCAAAGGGTTTGGGGAGACATACTGTGCCCTCTTGACATAAGTTTCGTCTTTATCCCTGTCTGCAGGAGTAGTGTGATCAGGGTTGCTTGGAGGTAGCTCACCGAGGGGACCTTGTTCCTGCCCCTTCTATACTGGTCTAGGATTTTCGTAGTCGTGTTGTCTCTCTACAGTGCGTTCATCCAGGAGTTCATCAACCAAATTGTTCTGTTCAGCATGTTTTTGGTGAAATGTGGCCTTCTCAGGGCCATCCTTCATCTTCTGCACTGAGTTGTATGCGTCAGAGTGATTTGAAGCTCCGACGTTCTCTTTACCCATTCCGGAATTCCGGCTGATTACCAATGCCTCGTTGGGCACAGGGGGACCAAGTAGGTTCTCCTGCTAGAGAGTAATTCTTCCCGATAGGTCCAATAGTAGTGTCACGCCATTAGGGGAAATTATCCATCGAGATGATCAAGCTCATCATCCTCATCCACTGTATCATCCATGTTGACCGTGACCATTCCTAGGGGACTGTCATGGATATCACCTAGTGAGTCGGGCTACCGTCGGATAAGACTGAAGAGGAGGGAAAAATACTTCCCCCAACCACGGATTTTCACGTGGGGGAAGACTCCTTGATAATCTTGTGGAGTACCTTGATACTCTGAATGTATTGTTGTTGGAGGTCCTTATGGTAACCTAGTGACTCAGGGCGCTGGGCCACAGGGAGTGATATTAAATCGACCAGAGGGAATTTCTCACCGATCTCTTTGAAATGTGCTTGGATCTTGGGATAAACAACCTGCTAATGAATATCGATAAAGTGCATTTCTCAGAGGGTGTGGTGAAAACATTCAACTTCCTCTAGGGTGAGGGATTCTGGTACGTAGAAATTCGGCCCCACCACGGTCCAGAACATCACCGGGAAGTGGTCCGCTGCGAGGATGTTCTATAATCTCCTTGGATCAAAATCAGGGTTTTGACCATGATTTCTCCATTATTCAATAGGGGGTGGCTTAGGTACTGGAAACGGTAATGATGAAGACTACTGGGATGGCAGGATGGCCAGTGGAGAGTACGGCGAACGGGCTGACTGGCCGTCGAATCTCAGGATGTCCTCCGAAGAGTGTAGCGACCTGGCAGTTATGTCACGATAGGATGGGCTGACGGATAGAGTTCATGTCTCAAGGTATGGGGATACTAGCAATAGGTCGTTCTACTGCTCAACCTCCATATGTCCCCATAATAGTTCTCTATGATCTCTTGTCGTGGTAGAGAGTGCTTCTAGTGATGACAGTGGTGATTGCACGACCGTAACTAGCGGGGTTTCCATATTTTCATGCACATAGATATAACTGTGGGGGAGGTGGAAATCCTATGGACCTCAAATTCCGGGAGTACCTGAATGATTCCCCTTGTCCATGCCCCTGCCCTTAACTCAGATGATCGAGAGGAGGGTTCCCACGCTGAGTCATACTACACCTCAGAGTCTGAGAAGCAGACTAGTTTGATCTCAGACTGTACCTTCCCAGAATTCTTCTTATGGTAGCGACAACCAGCCTTCTTGCCACTGGATGTCTCTTTAGGATAAGGTAGATTTCTGATATGAGGTCCTTCAGCCACACTGGTGCTGGGGCGAAGAGTGTTTCCACCCGAGAAAGCCGCGGTGTGAGGAGCAACAGGGCAGATGTCAAAGGGGACATGTGGATGACCTCCATGGTTAGAACTAGAGAAGGAAAGTCCTCCGCCGAAATATGCAGGAGCATGGAGAGGACCTCCATGCTTTTTTCCCCTGGCAACCTTAGTAGGAGGAGGGTCCTTGTACTGGGATAGCTACACATGGGTAGGATATCCATGATGGGTGCGGGTGGAGCGAGCCTGGCCTCCACCCCTATAGTTTCTGAGGTGAGGAAGACCTTCACCAGCTACTGAGAGGACATGGGGAGGGTCCCCACATTGATGGGAGACCATATGTGCAACCTCCCTACACCGGCAGTCGGGGGAAAGAGGAATGACTCCACACACAGTGTAATGGGAACGAGAAAGACATCCATACTAAGAGTCCCCGCTGTGGGTAAGACCTTCATTTAAATTGAAGGTGGTATGGGGTGGACCTCCATGTCGAGCCTCAAAGTGGGGAATGACCATGTTTTTCATGGTAGTGTTACAAGGAGGATCTTCGTACTGGGTGGCATCACAGCGGGTTGGTTCGCGGCAGCCACTACTTGTGCCTACGACCAAGAGAGTCGATCCAGCCTGCCCGTGGGTTGGTTGGGGCCTCGATCCTAGTCAGTCATTTAAGTTCCCTTTATCAATGTATATAGGGAAAAGATGATATGCATCGGCAATGGCTCCAGCCACAGTAGCCGTTGACGTGGATGCCCCTTGGCAGGCATCCTCTTCAGCTTGCGCCCGACGATGGAATCGGGTCAGACGAACAGGAGTCGGTGGCGCATGAATGTGGCTTAACTACTCCTCATCCAGCATGACTGGGTGGCGACGGTAATGCAGCCATGTGGGGGCCCTCGCTATGAGTTCCTAGAATGGGACTCTAACTGGGCTGGCCTGGACATCTCCTACCTCATCAGCATAGGGTAGGTAGTCGTCAAAGGGTTCTGGGGACAGGCTCCTGAAATGATTGTATGTCGGGGTAGGGAGCAATGGCTCCCTACGCATCCATCAGGGAAGGCGTTGGCGATGAGGCGAAGACACCTCCAAATCCAAGCAGGCCATATCCCACGTTGGGATGGCCCCTATTCTTCATAACGACACACAAGGTTGTAGATCACCCTTCATTGGATGACCTCGGACGGGGTGATGGGGCATGGACCCCCATGGTCATAGATGTAAAGGTCATCATAGAAGAGGTTAAGCCAGGTGGGATGGTCGTGTTGGCACCGCCCCTACCCCTGTGCTTGTGGGCATGCAATGATCGTGTCCCTAGTGCAACAACTTGATTCCAGAAAGCAGGGAGATTAACTCATCAGTAATGAAAGAAAAAGGAATCGATGACCAATTCCCCAGTGCCATTCCATCTTCCATGACCGGTAAGAGGGATCCATGCTGACAACATTGTATAATTGGATGCCCAACGTTCTACTTCCCTAACATCTTGTGAGTTTCATGCCAGGCCCACTATTTTCTTGGTGGGAACCAATACCAGATAACTTGATCCGGTACACATCAATCCATTGATTCTTGGAATGCTACTAATCTCTATATTGAGGAGAAGAGATTCATGTCGGGTTCAACATTTATCTTTCCGATGATTTCGCTAGGGCACGTGCATATGTCTCTATTTTTGGGGTGGGGGGGATGGTGGCACTGTTTGTTACCCCATATTTCCACTTTCCAAAGGTGGGAGGCATCCATTCCTTGTTCAGGGACATTTTTTCCTTGATTGAAATGGGATGATGAGATGTCGGTTCTTCCTTCTGTGGATTCATCCTAAGAACTCATCACCTAGTCCGGGTCTCCCTCATATACTTATGAATTTGTTCTTGAAACACTATAATGCACCATATCTTCATGGACACCATTTAATTACACATCTTCTATCGATACATTCCAAGGGGTCTAGTTTGGGAAGAAACCTTCAGTTAAGGGAGTAGTCACATTGGGCATCACTAGCATGTCTGGGCACCGGGACACTGGCATGTCTGTCTTCTATCCCTTATTATAGGTCTTATTGAGGGCATGGAATCCCAAGGAATCCCATATCTAAAATGGGGAATCATATGCCATGTGCATGTATGTGAGGTTTTCCTCAGCTTTCCAGGTCTAACACAAGGTACGCCGCCATTTTAACGTCCATTGGAGATGGATTGGACTGATCAGAACACTGACTAGAGTGGATCAGATGGGTGAAACCCATAAAGGGAACACTGATTCACAGGTCAACATGTGGTTGGATTCCCGATTGATGTTAAATGGTGTGGGGAATGGGGTGGTATGATCCCACAGGGATGTGGCGGCTCGAGGAAGAATCAAGATGGATGATGGTAGGTTCTAGATGAGATGGGGTCGTTGTGAGGACGAATGTGATGTTGGGATTGAGTCTCAAAGGTGCTTCCTACAAATCCCCATGGAAGGGAATCAAATTCCACATAGTTCATCAGACGATGGCTTACCAACTATTGGGGGTTTCAACAACTTATCGATGAATGGGGTTGTCAACTACTTACCGCTATATAGGAATGTCAACAGTTTAGCACTTGATGGGGTGACAATGGTTTACCACTGAATGGGGTCACAACGGCTTACCGATGGATAGTGATGTCGATGGTTTACCACTGGATTGGGTCACAATGGCTTACCACTAATTGGGGTGACAATGACTTACCGATGATTGGGGCATCAACGGATTACCACTAATTGGGATTGAACCTCATAGAGGCTTCCAACGTACCATATCTAAGAGATAAGGATCAAATCCCACGTAGTTCGGTGGGTGGCTGGTGAACTGCCATGAAGGGAGGGTCAGAGCCAATGGTTATTGGGCTCGAACATTAGGAAGGATTTATACATACCGTACCTTAGCAAGGATCAAAGTCTACGTAGTTCTGAATGTGTGGTAATCGATGTGAAGGGGGTTCGGGACCAATGGGTGGTGGGATTTAACCTCATGGAGGCTTCCTATGTACCTTTCCTTGACAAGGATCAAAGATCACATTGTTCTGGTTGGGTGTGGGGCTTACACTCTAGGATGCCCGGGCTGTTGGTGAACTGATGTGAATGGGGTTGGAGCAACAAATTGGGTGGTGGGATTGAACCTCATGGAGTACTTCTACGTACCTTCCTTGGCAAGGATCAAAGACCACATAGTTCAGGTTGTGGTGGGCTTGAACATTGTGGAGAATTCCTACCTACCCTGCCTTGGAAAGGATCAAATACCATGTAGTTCAGGTTAAGGGTGTGAGTCTTACACTCTAGGATACCTGGGGAGGATGTCATGGTTGGTGCTTTCTCTAAGACCACGTGAGTCATGCTCAGTGTGAGAAACAAGAGATAGCAAGGACCTGACGACCACGTTGTGAAAGGTGCGTTCGTGGAAAGTGAAGTGGAACACACATGTGGTTAGAATCCCAAAGAGTAAAAAGGGGTTTACGCGTGGTTAACAGTCCAGAAAATTTAACAGGGGCTTACACATGATTAGAAACCAAGAAAAGGAGGGGACTTACTCTAGGATGGATGCCTAGTGGTAACAAATCCCACTGGGAGAGGGATTTGGCACAGAAGAAAGGATGGTCAGGGATGCTGCCTCCTGTAAGAAAAGATAGGTGCTTACAACTGGGTGGTTGCTCTTTCCCCACGTGCGAGGAATGAGGAAAGGTCACAGTTTAACGTAATGTGTTGAGGATGAAGGTTCATGGAAGTTCAACGTCATCGAGCTCGAACAAGGTGGGTTCTCTACTTACCCCAATGAATTACATAACTGGTACCTTATAGAGACCCAATGCTTGATGTACATGGACGTTACATTATTTTTGTGGAGTACTTACCACATTACAAAAACAGACACCCAAGGACCGTAATAGTTTAGTGTCTTTGGAATCTCAGAACATAATCATATAATCATGGTGAGAGATCTTCAACATCTCCCATAAAGATCTTCCCCTTTTTGTTTTCATACCAAAAACCTTTCTTTATATCCTGGGGAAAAGAAAACATAAAAAGGCTGATCTCAAATTCTCAGTAAGGGTATTCATGGATAAAATAAAACAAACTATATACATTGGAACTTAAAAACAACATGAACATAAAGTTGAAACATCTAAATCATGAGTTGTGAAATAAATATTGACAGTACGTAAGGCATAGATCATAGTGGAACATTAATCATGAAAAATAACATGGGAACAAGACATGTAATTGTTGAATCCATTAATCACATGATTTGATTTCTATAGTAGCCAAGGAATTTCTACCAAGACCATCATAGTGGACAAAGTCCATTACTGAACCAGGTTTACATGTTGTTTGAGTCCTATATTACTGAACCAGATTCCCTTACCATTCCATCCATGTATATCACATGAGATATAAATCTATACCCAATGCATTGGAGGGAGATATAGGTCCCACCCTTCTCATAATGAAATTATTCTTCTGTGTGCCACAAAATAAACATACATAATTCATAATAACCCAACGAATAAAATGGGTTCATAAACATCATCCCATCATAAAATAATCCATATAATAGAAATGGATATCATTTAATCATAATAAAAATAAAACCATGTAAATAATAAAGACATTATACATGAAACATAAACATACTAAATAATGGTATCTTAGAAGGAAAATAGTTTTGATAAAACACTTGAAATGAATTCTAGGGGAAAATATCCTCTCTTCTTCAAAATCATTTTATTTTCAAAAAATGCCATGCAATTATAAAAGAAAGGTATTTTGTTGAAAATAATCATGAAATCTGGTAGAGTAAGTTTCATGAAAATAAGGCATTATGAAACCATAAAAATCTGTTCATTCTATATAAGATAACAATAAACATTCTCCTCGTACATTTAACGAAAAAGTCAAAAAGTACCATGTATGGTAAACAAAAGAAAGATTCCTTCCATAACAAAAATTAAAAGTCAAAGAGGGGTAAACATGAATTTAAACATACATGGAAGAATTTTAAAAACATTATGAAAATCATTTTTATGGACATGGATGAAAAATATAACCCCAGTAAATACTTACATATAAGTAATCTCGAAAAAAATGAGATTTGAAAAATTATCCCTTACCTTAGGTATGATATGATTTGTATGTATTATAACCTATTGTATAATGATTTAAATAATGTCATTGACTTATTAAGGAATCATAGTCATTCTTATGATATCATATATTATTCACTTAAGTCTTTATATTACCCGTTCATTTGTTAATTCCATGTTAAAGAAATGTTTTGGGTAATATTCATTTCATTTATCGTACTTGTTTGGACTTGTTGTTCATGATATTATTATTACTTTATATCATGATTTAATTAATTCTATAATGTAAAACATGATTTATATATCATTTATATTCATTATATATATATATATAAGATAGATAAATGAAATGAAACACACCTTTCATGGGGACGGTAGGCCGTACGTAGGCATGAACATTGTTTTCCTTTCCTTATTGAAATGAATAGAAGTAAGTAGATGAAATATATATATATAATCCTGTAGGATTATTATGTCATATATATCATTATTATTCATTATATATACTTTATAATCATTCTTGAATGGTTAACATGAATAATGAATCTCATCGCGTCGTGGAGAAGGTAATCTGTACGTACGCACGAGCGATGATATCGTTCCCGTAATTATTGAATGGAATTGGAGTGGGTGATATAATATCCTAGAATCAGTATGATGTTATAATAACCATATATATTTATTATTTACACCATTATACACATCCATGTAAGGTGGTGGTGGAAAAATAGATTACACCACGGTATGGAGACGGTATCCTGTATGTATGCACGGGCGGTGATTTTGTTTTCCGTAGGATGGATAGATGGTGAAATGGGGTTGTTTCATATTTATAATAACATATCAGTGTATTAGTGATACTGATGTAATTAATTTGTAATGAAGAAAATAAATAATAGGAAGTAGAAGAAGAAATAAACTTGAAAGAATCAGTAGAAGAGATTAACTCTTCCTCGACGTGCCTCTTTTAAACATCCTCTTAGGGCACTATAGTTGGGATTCTGAGAAGACCAGAACCTCTATGATATAACTAGAGATGTTTAGAAGTTAAATGTGTAGGGGTGGACGTTCTTTAAGGCTAAAAATTGTGTGAAGAGGAGTGGGAGGAGGTGGCCTTTTATTAGGGAGGAGAGGGGCACCTTTGGAAACATAAGAAATATTAATTTATAATAAATTCCATCCCAACATAAAAACCTCCAAAAATGACTCAATTAGAAGATTATATGAGATAGGTTTGTAATCTCATGATCCAATAATATTTAGACCTGCTGTAAATTTATTTTATACCTTATCAAATTAATTTATTCTTATTTAATCTATTTAATTTTTTTTGTGGTAAAAATATTATAAATTTTAAATTGTTATAAATAATTACTTATGTGTTGTGAATTATCCATAATTGGATTATTTATGACATTTTAGACCATATAAATGTAAATTTATAATTTTTAAATATTTTTGGGATTTTTAAACAAATTTAAAATATGTTATTTTTATAAAATAACAATAGTGTCAGTTTTGACACTATTCATTTATTTGAATTTAAATAAAATTTACAAAGAGGATATATTTGAACCAAAATATTTACTAGATTAATAATATGTCATATTCATCTAGAAAATTCTTGAATCACATTAAATAGTTCATATAATATTTATTTTAATATTTGTAACACTATTTATTTGATATTTCAATCAATAAAATAATTTCAACATCACTATTGTGTTCTCATTAATAATAATTATTTAATACATAAAAATTTTAAAATAAATTAACATGATGTAGATAATTGTATTATATTTCTGGATACTATTCATGATCTATGTTTTATAATGTTTATAACTAAATAAAAATATTACACTTATGAGATATAAGAGAGTGAATTGTTGTCACTTTCTTTGGTTTCAATTATAAATATATCATTTTCATGGTCAATATTCTATGAAACGAATCTATTCTGACCCTTAGGTGATATGGGTTGACTTTTATTCATCCATTAAATTTTTTTCAGGTGTTAGGCTAATTTTATAATCCTATTTTTACCCTTAATTACCCGATTTACCTTTAACTGTAGTAAATAAAAATTACCGTAGTTACTATTCGTAATGTCAAAAATAAAATTAACCTATTCATATAATTTTTACCCACATAATTGAAATATGGAATCAATTTTTCAAAATTCAAAACACAGAAGTTGCGGTAATTAATTTAAAATTAATCTCGTTGTTAAGAAAACGAGTTTTAAAAGTTAAAACATTGTCAAAGACTGAAATATTTTTACCTATGAATTCAATATAAAATTAATGGTAATGACATTCATTATATTAAATGGTAAAAAAATATTTTATTTATACTTTAAAACTATTCAATATTATAATTTAACCATATAAATTATCTTGATGAAAAAAGTTGTTTTTAATTAAAATTTAGCGTATTTTTACTATTCATCAAAATATGAAACTTATCAGAAAAATATAAAACATTTATCCAAAGTAAATTTTTATGACTTGATTCCAATTAAAAATTTTATATTGTCAAATTGAACTTATAAACTTGTCAAAAAAATATATTTAAAATTGGTATGCCATCAAAAGGTGACAAAACTGCAATTTAAAAAAATACTCATTTTACCCAAAAAAATTATTTTTTTCTCATACCATGTTTTATAAAATGTGTAAGATGAATTATAATGTCATAAAATTAAAATTATAGTTACCACTATTCATAACCGCTAGTTCATAATATTATTATAACAATATATCATTGTTTAGTGAAACTCAGTTTTGTGTACAACACATGCTATTGAGGAAGGTTTCTCTTGCGTGCAACACAATCCAAGAATAGTTTTTGCGTATAATATAAGATAATAAAGTGTTTCGTATAGCACATGATAATTTTGGTTTGGTGTACAACACAAGACATGAATGAAATTAAAAGAATATTTTTCATAAAATCTCCGTGTATTACATTCTACCTCCTTAAAATGAATTTCCCCCTCAAAATTTGTTGGGGTTTTAAATGGTTTACTACATGAAAGTTTCTTTCATATAATCCCACATCATAAAAAGGTTTTATAAATAATAATTTTAACAAGGAACATTATAAACATAATGGATACCCAAAGTATCTCATCACTGGGTTTCCACATAAGAGAATATAGGTGAAAATATGGATATGGAAGAGAAATCTAACCATCATGTTTGGATGAAGAGTGGTAGAGAACATGGCTATGAAAAAGCAAAAAATCAAAAATCCATACATTTGTGATGATCAGAAGTACCATCTGATTCATTGGATATGAGGGTACTAGGAAAAAGTTTTTGGTTTTCAATATCATTTCCCTAAAGTTGAAAATTTTGAATTAGAAGAAATACATACTTGATTTTGGTACACTCTCTCCATTGGTCATTCCATGCACAATTTGCACTTCATATCATAATGAAATAAAGTTGAATTTGTCATTCGTAAAGTGTTATCAGATCATGTGATAGAATGATGGGTCATTCCATCTATGTCAAACAAAAGGATAACAAAAGTTATCAAATAAACATAAGTCCATCTATAGTGAGGTTAATCGTATATGATTCCAAAAATGGACTTATACTTCAACTATTATACTGATTAATAAAATAAAACTAATTTATACTAACCAGGAACTTCCTGTAGGCCAGTGGTATGCGATAATGGACTGTCACACTTCGGTTGTGGGTTCGATTTCCACAGCCTTGTCTGACGTGACGAGTTGTCGCTTGTCCTGCAGGCTGTTCTTTTTCTAAAACTACACTATTATAACATTACAAAAATAATATCGAGAAAAAAAATGTATATACATAAACAATACTATTTAATTTCCAACTTAATCCATTCTAATCTTTAGGATTATCCAAAATACTTCTATCCAATCTCATATTATAAAGTAAATGATTACTAGAAATGTCACCTACCGAGCATGCGAATACAATCATTTATCATAAGGTATATCTTGTTGGTCGTATTCCAAACATGTGAATACCTTAAAAATGCATTCCCTTGAAAAAAGAATACCCATTGAACCTTCGTGAAAACATGAATATTTTTAAAAGTTAACTCTTTCCCCATACCAAAATCCCAAAAAAATCTATTTACTCAAATCATGATATCACATTGTCCTTTTATCATTCATGAGCTCATGAATACTATAAAACATATTATTTTCTCCATATACCTTCATTAAACGCATATCATCTTCTGTCCAACAAATTTTCAATCACTTTTCATGGTTACCAGTACCGTAATATTATTGAAAACCACAAGAAACAAATACATAGATATTCCAATATTCCACGATACTATAAATGAGACACCACAACATTATTTTGGAATCCAATTACATAAACACTTAATCATTCCACCACATCGTTGTCATAATCAAAATTGGCAATAGTGATCGCATGTGACTTCCCTATTTCGTTTGCCTTAAGTGGATGTTGATGTCGATCATCATTAACCCCTGGGTTAGGGCATTGGTTAGCATAATGCCCCATTTCCATGTACTTATGGCATTGATGTGTTGGTGGTGCGTTCTCTGTAGTATTTTCTTTATTCCCATCATCAGCTACACTTTTTCCATTACTTCGACACTCAGATGCTCGATGACCTTCCTTTACACACATAATGAATTTTCTAGTCCCTTTAAGACAATCTCCACCGTCCTTCTTTCCACACATTGAGAATAAAGAAACATTTACCTTCTTTTCACCATTGTTTTATGATTTTTCCTTGAACTCTATCTTTCATTTCTTATTAAAACCGTGAGATGGATATGTAACACCAACTTCCAGTTCTACCTTGATAGCACAATGCAAAATTTCATCATAGGTACTGAAGTATCTTGTAGCTAATTCTCTTCAAAGACTTGGTTTTACGCCACTGAAGAATTGATCAACAATACTTTTAGGTTGGATGATAAAGCCAGATGCATACCTTTCACACCATGTAAAATTCGCTTTGTATATACCAACATATTCATTATCCTTCTTCTTAATCTCAAGGAACTCCTTTTCCATCTCTTTTTTGAATAATATGAGGGATGTAATTACTGAAAATCAAGTTTGTGAAATCATCCCTTTCCATGGATTCAATTTCATCTTGGGGCCTTGTATTCTTAATTAGAGCCCACCACTTTTCTACTTCACCTTCTAACCGGTAAACAACCCAAATGACATTTTCATGCTTTGTACAACGAAGTATGGAAAATATGCTTTCAATTGCACTGATCCATTTTTCAGCAACAAGTGGATCAGAAGACCCAATGAAAGAAGGTGGGTGTTGCCTCATGAAGGAATCAACATAATATTGTTTCTTTCTCTGCTCATTTGGACGTCCAGAATGATTCATAGCTGTGTACGTATGGGAATAATATTTTTCACTCCATCTCCCATCACATTTGGTTGTTCGGGAGGAAAATTATTTCATTGCCCATTACATTGATCAACATGGTTCCTTCGGGCTCCAGCCATCGTCTAAAACCCAAAAAGAACAGTGTGATAGGAAAAAATCATGATAGGAAAACAACATAATAAAGGGGGAGAACCTTCAATATATAACATCTTAATTTTAATTCTAAGATCATTACCCTAACTCTAGGACTATAACCTATATGTATACTTATCCTTAGAGACATCCCTAGACATACCTTAGAAATATCTCGAGGGATCTCACTAAATTTTATCATCCTAGTTTCCAAAGGATAACTAAACCTTTCCTCTGATACCAAATGTAGATAACCAAAGCTTGACGTACATAGAAATTACATAACTTTTGTGGATTACATAATACATAACATAAAATAGACACCCAAGTACTTTAGTATTTTATTGTCTTTGGAAACTCGGAACATAATCTTATAATCATGGTGAAAGATCTTCAACAACTCCCATAAAGATCTTTCCCTTTTTTTCTTACCTAAAACCTTTCTTTATATCCTGAGAAAAAACATTAAAAGGGTGATCTAAAATGCTCAGTAAGGGTATTTATGGATAAAATAAAACAAACCATATACATTTGAGCTTAAAAAACGTGATCATAATGTTTAAACATCAAAATATTGAGTTGGGAAATAAATCTTGGTAGTACGTAAGGAATAGATCATAGTGGAACATCAATCATGATAAAATAGAATGGGAATAAGAAATTTAATTTTGGAATCCATTAAGAACATGATATGATTTCCATAGTATCCACGACATTGCTACCAAGATCATCATAGTGGACAAAGTCCATTACTGAATCGGGTTTACTTGCCTTTCCAGCCCAGTATTACTGAACCAGATTCACTTACCATTCCATCCATGTCTATCTTATGAGATATAAATCATTTCCCAACTAATTTGAGGGAGATATATGTCCCACCCATCTCATAAAGAAATAATTATTTTGTGAGCCACAAAATAAACATACATCATTCATAATAACCCAACGAATAAAATGGGTTTCATAGACATCATACCATCATAACATAATCCGTATAATAGAATTGGATATCATTTCATCATAAGAAAAATCTAACCATGTAAATAATAGATACATTATACTTGAATCATAAACATACTAAATAATTTCATCTTATATGGAAAATAGTTTTGATAAAACACTTGAAATGAATTCCTGAGGAAAATATCCTTTCTTCTTCAATACCATTTTTTTTCACAAAATGCCATGCAATTTTAGAAGAAAGTTATTTTGTTTAAAATAATCATGAAATATTTTAGAGTAAGATTCATCAAAATAATGCAATATGAAACCATAAAAATTCATTCATTCCATATAGGTTAACAAAAAACATTCTCTTCGTACATTTAACAGAAAAGTCAAAAAAGTACCACGTATGGTAAACAAAAGAAAGATTCCTTCCATAACACAAAGTAAAAGTCAAAGAGGGGTAAACATGACTTTAAACATACATGGAAGAATATTAAACTCTTTATCAAAAACATTTTTATCGACATGGATGAAAAATATAACCCCAGTAAATACTTACGTATAAGCAATCCCAGATAAAAATGAGATTTGCAAAATTATCCCTTACTATAGGTCCGATAGGCATTGTATGTATCCAAACCTCCTGTATAATGATTTAAATAATGTCATTGACTTATTCCTATATCATATCCATTATTATTATATCATATATGATTCACATAGGTCTTCAAATTACCCATTCATTTATCAATTCAATTTTAAAAGCAATGTTTTGGGTAATATTCGTTTCATTTATCAAATGTGTATAGACTTATTGTTCTTGATATTATTATTAATTATATCATGATTTACATAATTCTAGAATGTAAAAAATGATTTATATGTCATTAATATTCAGTATATATATATATATAATAGATAGATAAATGAAATGAAATAAACCGTTCATGGAGATGGTAGGTCGTACGTACGCATGAATGATGTTTTCCTTTCCTTATTGACTTCAATGGAAGTAAGTACATGACACACACACATATATATATATATACATAAAACCAGTAGCATTATTATTTCATATATATCATTATTATTAATTATAAATAATTTATAATCATTCTCTAATGATTAACAGGGAGAATGAATCTCATCGCGTCGTGGAGACGGTAATCCGTACGTACACACGAGTGATGATATCTTTCCCATAATTATTGAATGGAATTGGAATGGATGATATAATATCTCAGAATCAGTATGATATTATAATAACCATATATAGTTACTATTTACACCATTATACTCATCCATGTAATGTGATGGTGGAAAAACATATTACACCATGGTGTGGAGACGGTATTCTGTATGTACACACGGGCGGAGATTTCGTTTTCCGTAGGATGGATAGAAGGTGAAATAGGGGTTTCTATTTTTATAATAAAATATCAGTATATGAGTGATACTGATTTTATTTCTTTATAATGAAACAAATAAATAAGAGTAAGTAGAAGAAGAAAGAAACTTGAATGAATCGGTAGAAGAGATTACCTCTTCCTCGACATGCCTCTTTTAAACATCCTCTTAGGGAACTCGATATGGTCTTTTTAGAAGACCATAACCTCTATGATATAACTTGAGATGTTGAGAAGATAAATGGTCATGTGTTGGAAGATCTTGAAGCCAAAAAATTGTGTGAGGAGGAGAGGGAATATGTTCCCATTTATAAGGGAGGAGAGGGGAACCTTTGGAACCATAAGAAATATTAATTTATATAATTTTCCAACCCCACATAAAAACCTACAAAAATGCCTCCATTCGAAGATGATATGAGATAGGGTTTTAATATCATCAACCAATAAAATTTAGACATGGGGTGAAATTATTTTAATCCTTATCAAATTTATTTATCCTTATTTAATCTATTTAATTTTATTTATGGTAATAATATTATTAATTTTAAATTATTATAAATACTTACTTATCTATTGGGAAATGACCATAATTGGATAATTTATGAACTTTAAAACCATATAAATTTAATTTTATAATTTTTTAAAATTTTTGTGATTTTAAAAAAAATTTAAATATGTTTTTTTTATAAAATAACAATAGTGTCAATTTTGACACTATTCATTTTTTTGAATTTAAATAAAATCTACACGGAGGATATATTCGAACCAAAATATTTAATCCATTACTAATATGTCATATTCATCTAGAAAATTCTTGGATTACATTTAAAAGTTTATATAATATTTATTTTAATATTTTTAAAACCATTTATTTGATATTTCAATCAATAAAATAATTTCAACATCACTATTGTGTCATCATTAATGATAATTATTTAACCCCTAAAAATTATAAATAAAGTCACATGATGTAGATAATTTTATTATATTTTTTTAGTCTATTCAAGATATATGTTTTATAATTTTTATCATTAAATTAAAATTATTACACTTATAAGATATAAGAGAGTGACATGTTGTCACTTTATTTAGTTTTAATTATAATTAAATAATTTTTAGTGTCAATTGTCCATGAAAAAAATCTATTCTGGCCCTTAGGTGATATGGGTTGTCTTTTATTCATCCAATTGAATTTTGGCAGGTGTTAGGGTAATTATATAATCTTATTTGTACCCTTAATTACCAGATTTACCTTTAACCATAGTAAATAAAAATTACCATAGTTACTATTCATAATGTCAAAAAAATAAAAGTAACCTATTAACCTAATTTGGACATACTGAATATAAATATGGAATCCATTTATCAAAATTCATAACACAGAAGTTGTAGTAATTAATTTAAAATTAATCTCGTTATTAAGAAAACGGGTTTTAAAATTTAAAACATTGTCAAAGATTGAAATGTTTTTTCCTATGAATTCAATAATAAAATTAATGGTAATGACATGAATTATATTAAATGGTAAACATATATTCTATCTATACATTAAAACGATTAAATATTATAATTTAACCATATAAATTATCTCAATGAAGAAAGTTTTTTTTAATAAAAATTTAGCGTATTTTCACTATTCATCAACATAGGGAATTTATCCGAAAAATATCAAAAATTTACCCAAAGTAAATTTGTATATAATGATACCAAATAAGAATTTTATATTTTCAAATTGAACTATAAACCTTTCAAAAACTAGATTTAAAGTGGGTGCGCCATCAAAAGGCGGAAAAACTGCATTTTTTAAAAAATAATAATTTTACCCAAAATATTATTTTGTTCTCATACCATGTTCAATAAAATGCGTAAGATGAATTATAATGTAATATTATTAAAATTTTAGTTACTACTATTCATAACTGCTAGTTCATTATAATATTATAATATTATATCTTTGTTTAGTGAAACTCAGTATTGCGTACAAAACACGCTATTGAGGAAGGATTCTATTATGTGCAACAGAAGCCTAGAATAGTGTTTTCCTATAATACAAGATAGTATGGTGTTGTGTATAGCACAAGATAATTTTGGTGTGGAGTAAAACACAAGACATAAATGAAATTAAAATAATATTTTTCATAAAATCTCGGGGTGTTACATCCCCTCTACACCTTGGTGAAGAAAATGGACAGGCAACACCGTGAATAGTGGGTGTTATGGAGATAACCATTTAGGGGTCCACGTTAGTGTGTCTATTCGAAGAAGCAATAACCATTAGAGTGCCTATGGATATAAGCATGAAGAGAAGCAATGCAATGGGAAGTATCATCTATGGGACTTTGAGGTTACTTCGTGCGAACCTAGGATGTTGTAAGGGAAGGGAGTTGCAGAGAAAAGGGGTTTATGATTAGAGGCCTTGTAGATCTCTGGTGCTCCATGCAATGGAAGGGATTCATGAATGTGTGGGCTTCGCAAAGTGAAGTGTACATGCTTGGGCATAGGGAATAGGTCCATACAAGAGGTTATTTGTCAAGTGGAAGTGAATTCATGAAGTAAATACCTATAAAGCATGGGTGCCTCGTGAAGCAAAGTCCTGTGAAGAAATATGCTTCGTAAGGCACAATGACTATGCCTTATAAATTGAGGGACATGTGTATGGGTGGTGATTTGAGAAGCATAAACGTTCCTCAATGTCCCAAGTCCCCATTAGGATCTCCTTCCTTTGCGAAGGCCCATGGGCTTCATGAATAGTATCCATCTCGGAAGAGGGGGTGAAAAAAAAAAGAAAAGGGGAGGCACGTCACAGAGAAAAAGTACCTTGAGCAGCACATGGTTCGAAAAGAAGAAAGTGCATCAAAATTTGGGAGCTGAGAAGGGGAATGGTCAGATGATCCATCCGTTGGACTTGGGGGAGGCCAGTACTTATTGTCAAGAGGCGCTGCGAAGCAGCACCCTCTCAGTGCGAAAATGGATTTCACTCCTTGGAGGGCTCGCGAATGTAAAATCGGGTCATGGATCATCCCGCATCCTTGCTTTGCGGAGGGATCTTGAAGGTTGAATTTGATCACGGAGAATCTCGTCTCTTTGCTTCGTGGAGGGCTCATGAATGTCAAAATCGGCTCGTAGAGGATCCCTCCTCCTTGCTTCGCGGCAAGCCCGCGAACATCAAATAGGCTCATGGAGCATCTCGCCTCTTTGCTTAGTGGCGGGCGCAGGGCCCTAGAGCTCTGTGATAGGTCTTCACAAGGCAGCTTTGGGGAATTTTATATTATCCTTCTCCCATCTGATTTTTGGCACCAACATTATTCAACTGGATGGATTATATAATGCACACATCAATCAAATAAATAATATTTCACTACACATGACTTGTTAAACAATTTAGTGCTTATATTCATGATTTTTCTTCCATTTTTCATTAAGAATACCCTATATCCATTCCATGATTTTGGGAATTTACTTTATTCTCCAAATATTTATTGATTATGGAAATTATTAACTAACCAGTTGTATATTTTTAAAAAATGGTGTAAATACCTTATAATTCATCCCCTCAATTTAATGTTATTTACGAAGAATGCTACTTGATGACATTGAATAAAAATCTATTTTGACGGTTTTATCATGTAATAATATTTGACATATTTTTTAATGGTACCTTATGTGAATATATTTTTGAAAATAAAAGGAAACCCATTTTCATTCCATGGTTTCTTTTTGATATGATGAATGTGTTTGACCAAATTGAACTCATATGAATTCCAAAAAAGTCCTTTTTGGATATTTTAATAAAAAGACTTATGGGATAAGTATAAACCCTAAAAAAACAATATCCTCCATTCATACTAATTGAAACCCTATTGAAAACAACCATAAAACAAAAAAATATATAATTTATATTTCATATATGATGTTGATGAAAATAAAATAACAATTCTTCTCACTAGTTATATTAACAAAGAGGAGATCTAGATTGAAAGATTATACATCATGATTCTTGTCATCACTGTGTGTGAGTTTAAGTTGATAAAACAAATCATTATATTCAAAACTTACCTTTTCCATCATTACTTAATTGTGTTATCAACTTCATTATCATAAAAATATCCTATACATAATTCCACAAAAACATTCTATATCGTCAATGTAGTTATCAAACGTGAAAAGAAAACAATAGAAAACCATCATGCTCATCATAATGCAAATCAGAAAATGAAAATCCTCATTGAGAAATAGTAATGTAAAGATAAAAAAAATTAAATCCCAAAACAAACTATAACTAGATTTTCCCAGGAACTTACATCATCATGGGACCCCCATCATCACTATTCCATCATTGTCAACTTCATGCATATAAACCCAAAACCACCATATAAATACCATCTAAAAAATCATATAATCCTAAATGACTTGAATCATATATAGCCAAATTAATTAAAAAATAATATCAGGCACCCTTATGCCATTGTATAGAGAGTGTGAGATCTCCAAAGATCCTGGTTCTTACTAGTTCTTGGGTGATAGTCCATCACCACTATGGTCTGAGAGGACATGAAGTTGAACTGAAGGGAAACTATGGGTAGACACAAAAGAATAAGTATTATTAAGGCCAAAACTATGTAAAATCATAATAACTAGGAATTTAATTAGAAAATTAAAAATATTTAAGGAAATAAAAGATGATGAACCTAATAGAGTAGTGAGAAAGAGAAAAAAATCCAAAAGGGAAGATAATTTCCATGGTGAACTCAGATAAAATAGATTCTGAAATGAAATAATGAGTAATAAATTATTCATATAAGATAAAATCTAGGTATAGGAAAATCTAGGAATAAAATTGTGATCTCTAACCCTAAAAGGGAAAAAATAGAGCCTGAGATAGAAACTTTTGGGGAAACGGAGCTATTCCTTCCCTATGAACATAGAAGATGAATAGAGGGGTCCTATATTTCGCACTAATTCATTAGATATGGTTTTAAATCTCCATAAATAACTATGAACTAGAATTCATGAATTTTTTTAACAAATTATAGGTAAAAATAATTTTAGTTTTTCACAATTTAATGGGTGAATATACAAGGATTTGTTTCATATTTTTTCTATTCTGATGATTATTTTATGATTATATGTTGATTTTATTTTTTTAGGTTATGTTATGTTCCATGTATATGATTATTTTCTATGATACTCTACAGTTTTATGTTATTCCATGCCTTATTCTATAATTTATTATAATTGATTTATTGTGTATACCATTCTTATATATCTTGATTATAACCATGTTATCATGTTATACTAACTAGTAATATTTTATTATTATGTTTTATACTTACACTTTATGATAATATGAGTATCCCCTTTTTATGATTCCATTATAAGGATTTTATGAATGTTAATATGTTTGATGTGTCATGAAGAGAGTCATGTGTGGATATGTAATGGGTGATTGAGATGATTTTTTATTGATTATGAAACTACATATATAGTAATAAAATTACATTTATTTTTAGAGTTTTAGTTAATTATGAAAAAAAATTAACACAAATTTTTATTACTATATATATAGTTTCATAATCAATAACAAATCATCCCAATCACCCAATATATATCCACACATGAATCTCTTCATGAAGCATCACAAATATTAACATTCATAAAATCCTAATAATGGAAACATAGGAAATGGGAGACTAATATTATGTGTAATTGTAAGTATAAAACATCCCAATCAAATATTTCTAGTTAGTATTACATGAGAACATTGGTATAATCAAGATATATAACAGTGTTATTCCCAGTAAATCAATATAAAGAGATCAAAAATTTTATAAGTGGGATGTTTCATACATTTCTTACCATTGGAATCATACAAGCATTCATAGAAATATTGGTAAATATATTTTAAATAATCAGAGAAAACAAGTGAATTATGATAATCACATATGGTATATGAAATATATTACCACTAAAAGGGTTTTTATTTTGGTTTAGTAATCATAATGATTGTGATATGTGTTAACTCAATTTTTTTCATTACATTGTGATGGTTCACAATAGAAGAAATATAATCAATTCACATTGTAATTATCGGGATTAACACACTAATAAACCTAGTATAGTTAGTGTTGGATATTAAAATATCTTGACCATATTTGTGATTATGAGCCCTGTTATGTCTAACAACCTTTCACATATGATGTAACATTATGATTTATGTAATGATAAATATATATTAGATTTTTTTGTGAGACACATTCATCTATATTTTAGTAGAACTACTAATCTAGTGTTTGTTCAGCAGTGAATCACAAAAATTGAAATTCTTTTTCTCAACATTAGTTGTAATTAAATAGAAAAGGTCATATTGTCAATTAATTTCTTAGAGCTGATACTAATCAATTTTGGTCATTATTCCATAATTATTTATAGGAAGAAGAAATATAAAATTTTTAGGGGATATAATTTAATGTAATAATATTTATTAAAAATTTCCCACTAGATAAATGAATTGAACATAAGAAAAATTTCATTAGGTTAAAACAAATAGCGGATAAAAGAGTTATAGATTATGAGACTACCTTTAGAATAATATCAATTCATGATATTGATTATATAAATATTTAAGAGGCAAAAATTGACCATTTATTTTATTTCATTAATACAAACCACATTAGGGAACTATTTTACCAAAAAAATCAACAAATGATGAAATAATATTATGTTCTATCAAAAAAGATAAATAATTTTCTTAATAATTAGTCTTCAACGGAAAACATTTGAATAATAGGTATAATGAGAACCATGAAAAAGGTAAAGTACCAATGCATAATAGGTGAAAAAAATAAATTCTCATCTTTTAAAAATTATAGAATGAAACATCCTAGAAATATATGAAGGGAAAGGGAGTTTGTTACAAGTTTAGATTTAAGGGTCATAGAGCTACAAAATTCAAGGGGAAGAAATAAATAATTATTTTCTAGTTTATAAACTATAATGAAATTGGTCCTCATTGACCTAAATTCCCCAAGATTCACTTGAATACACAAAAAGGTAGTTGAAGGTCGAGGCAGATATTATGGAATCCCTATAACTATGGTTTGAGTTTACAGTGATATGATAGAAGGTTATTTCATTATTGAATCATTTAATAATTATTTCATTAATTAAATATCTTCATAATGTATTATAACATCCATGTTTTTCATGAAAATTATTCATTTCCCTAGAACCTTAAGAAAGGAGTTTTCAATGAGAACTGCTAGTGGAAATCTCCCCATAATAACTATTTGTTAGTTAGTCCCAATTATAAACCAAAAACTTTCCATATTCATAGAATATACTGTTATACCTATATTTAACTTTAAAATAATCCTTAAGATGGATTGGATTTTAAAATATATTTACATAATTTATTCAAAGAGAAGAAAATTATAATATTTGATGAAGCAATATAATTCCTCATATTTAAAAGGGATACTTCATCATTTGAGTCATGTATAGAACCACGTAACATATCTCTCCTATTATGAATTATTAGATATGATTTTTAGAAAACAATTTATAGATGAAAAATTTAATCATCAATTATATTATTTAATCATTGTAAATCAATAAGTAGTTATTTTTCTTGTTTAATTACATATAAATCCACTAGAAAATGATGTTGATTTTTTATTGATTTAATCACTAATTCAAAACCAATATTTATAATATTGGTGGTATCCATGGATCCCCAATTTATGGTTATTCTAGAGAGTTATAATCACATGTCACCTTCCCCTCCTTCAACTTTTAAGGCATTCGGAGGGCTAATCAGTGGAGAAGTCATCTCCAGTAGTTCTAGGATATGTGGTCCTTCCGCACAACCATGGTCTGATGAAGGTGGTCAACCATGAAGGGATGGATACATTGGAGTAAATTTGATCAAGGAGGTTCTTCTGGTCCAACAAACACCATATCTAAAGGATAGTTTTCCTAGTATCTTTTCAATTATGATCCTTCCAAAATAAGTGGATTGGGGAGATTATATCCCCACAACAGACCATTCAATGGAGTATCTCAATGAAGCTTTGGAATATGACAACCTATTGATGGTAGTTTGACATTGATATGAGAGGACATATCTTTATTTTAATCAGTTTTTGTGGGTTTTTGTTGGCTAAATCAAATGGTATTGGTATCCGCTATTTGTAAATCTTCCTTTTTATTCCACTTTTTTTCTAGGGAGTACTTTGTGAGGGAATGGTCCAAGAAGGCATAATGTTACAAAGAATGGTATTTCTCACTCTCTCTATAGTCATAGAATGGGTGATAAGGGAAGGATTTTAGTTTAGACATTTTGTGGGTAAGGCTTCTAGGACTACCATTTTTTTGATGACCCTTATATTATAAAATCAGTGGGTATGTCCTAAGGGAGTTATATGTGCTTTGAGGAGGATACTAAAATCATTAAAACTACATCATGCCCATAAAATTGTTTGTAAAAGATTTGGGAATGAATATTTTCCCTAATGTTATAATTAGGGCAGGTGAGGGATTCTCCTGGTGCTAATGTTTTTTGTGCCTTCTACTACCAAGGTTTTGTGTGGAGTTTCACCTCTAGGGACATCCGGTGGATTTGTGTATGAGAAAATGATATTCCATCATGGTGGAAAAACTGGTGGGTGTCTTGTATAAGAAAAATATTTTTCATGATAATCAATCATGGATGAAAGAGACTATTGGTATGAAGTTAATAATAGTGTCTTTTGTGACGAAACTAACATCATAATTGGGAATTAGTTTTGTATTGAAGTATGGGGAGAGATTTTCAAATTTTAAAGATGAGCCCCATGCACCTGATATTCTTTCTGCTCTCCTGCCTAGGGATATTTCTATCACCCCTATAATATTATATAATCCAATTTATTCATGTTATTATATTATCAATTATTGCAAAATTTGTGATCCTTCTCCCTTTCCCCATATGATTATCCCATCATATTCTTCAAAAAAAATGAAAAATAGATCTCTTAATTTTGTTCCATGGCTACCATTATCTATTTTTTAGAAAATGTAACTCAGTAAATTAGTATCATAGTGATTGGAAGAGGAGATACAAGTGTCTCAAAAAAATTTAGATATAATTAAAATGGACTCTATTTCTATAGAGTGTAATTTTTTACACTTAAAAATCTAGTGACATGTGCACATAGGAGGACATTGGTTCATGGGTAGCTAGATTGGGAAGTGGATGTACATAATACACATTTTTATAGGACTGGTTATAATATAATTACTGACCCTCCCTTGGTATATAGTGGTTTTATACCTACTATAGAGTTTGAGATGCTTATTTCAACAACTTATAGTCTAAAGAATGTCCATTAGACTACAAGGCCGTGTCGCCTAATTAAATGATCGCTCTAATTATTCGGAATTATTGGTGAATTTTTGGATCTAGTGAATTACACCTTTAACACTGGAGAATCTCGATGAAAATGAGAATCCATAACTATTGTTTTTGAGTACAAACATGTGGTGGGCCATATATCCTCTACCAAAAAATGGGTATTTTCAATTTTATGAACGAAAGTCAACGAAGAATCTTTTTGTGGTCCATTGAAAATTATGATTTTCAATAGAGTTAATGATTGTGTCTCCAGAGCATGTAACTAAATTTTTTTTCATGGGTTTAAGTGACATTTTCTTCTCCTTTATGTGTGATAAATATGAAGCTTTATGTAGAATGGTTTCATGGAATCACATAATATTGTTCCAGTTACGAATTTTTTTTTGGTTCTTCATGAATCATTTCAAAAATATTTTCAACACCTTAGAGAAAAATATTGCTCCAAATTCTCCAGAAAATCCATTTAATAGATAAAAGGTTTTATAGTGGATAATGAGCTAATGGATATAGGGTTTTTAGAAATATGTTTTGAGGTGCATCACCTGAAATGTGAATAGGACAATATAGAGAATGTTATATCAGTTCCTCTACAACCTTCAAGGAATGTATTCTTTTTATCTAGACCTCCATCACCCACCACCTCATATAACTCATGGAATATTCACACATTTTTGTTTCACAAAATTTTATGGACTATTTAGTAGAGGGATTCTTTTATTTAAATAATTTTCTTTAGTTTGGTAGTTTTTTATAGATGGTATGATGGACGTGGGAGTTGTCGGAACGAGGTACTATTCATGGTGTACTGGATCATCAGATTCATATGCCAGAAGGGATGTTTAGAACTGAAATTATAACATAATGGAAAGAGATATCTTCATGTATAAGATTATAGATTACAATAAAATATTAGAGGATTGTATAAAAAAATAATTGGGATAATGACCAATTAGCTATTTTGGATGATATATAAAGTAACTTGTTGGATAATTTCTTATAAATAGAGGGGGTATATAGGTGGGGTATTGGAACATTTATTTACTTCCATAAATTTATTAATGATAAAGAAAGTTATTCATATGATCTAAATAAAACTGGAGGATGGATATTATATAGTGAATGTTCAAATATATGGATGATGGAATTAAAATGATTCAAGGGCATAATGGATGGACAAAATAACTTCATTGAATAAAGGCAAAATAGGGTGGACCGAGGTGATAAACTAATGAAATGTATATAAAAACTTGTGGAGGGAAGGGAAAATTGACTTTTAGAATCCATTCTTTAGGAAGGGTAAATCAAATAATTTGTGTTCAGCATGAAGCTGAAATTTACCCATATCCTTGATTAATTTCTGAAAATATTTTTTGTGGAAACATGTGATATCATTAAGTACTAATTTGAGAAAATGGTGAGGGACTAAATCATATGTAAAAAAATAAATATGGATGTGATTTACTTTAATATGTTCCTCATTTGAAATTTGAAGTGATAGAAAACTATCATTAATTACAGACTAATTTGACTTAGAAACATCACAAAAAAATTATCCCATGACTAATTAATTGGAGAATTATTCTGGTTATTACATAATTCTTATTAGAAGAACATCATAGAATTTTTCAAATGATATGTATACATGGGTTAATTGGAACTGGAAAAATAAATGGTTGATGATAAAAACAAATATAAATTACATTTTAATTTTATGATCAAAGTGGTCATGGATAAGGATTATGATTAGTTAGAATGGATTTTCAACATCAGAGGCATAATGGAATTTAGGTTCCTATAATTTTTCTATGATATTCTCTTTAGATGTTATGCTTACACATTTATTACCATTTCATTAATGGGGAAGGGAATTATATGCCTAAAATCAATCCATGGTGTCAGTAATGGAGTCCCCTTGTCTCCTACCCTTTTTATCTAGGATTTGGATGATCTTATATGCAATATTAAAAACATATTATAGGAGGATAAGATAATATAATTTTCATAATATATTATTAATTTAATTGTGTTTTCACTTTTTTTGATGAAGATATATTTTTATTCATTAATGGAATGAGAAGTTCAATTAATGGGTCAATAAAATCATGAAAACATATTATAATTTGATTGACCACAAGATCATCCAATTGAAAAAAAGTTTGTTCATCTCCAATAAATGATAAGGTGTGCATAATAAGATAATTTAAAATATACAAAGAACTCAGATGTAGAAACATCCACTTTTATATCTCGGTGCTCCTATATCAAATAGCGAAAGTATTTATTTTAAGATATCATTAGTAGTATCTCGGGTATTATCTATAATTATTTGATTAAATTTCTATTAATTAAAGGATATATCTCCTTGATAAATTTTGTTATAAGGCCCCAGCCTTAAAACTTACTTAATATTGAATTAAATGAATAATTCACATTGAGGATCTTTTCAGGTTTAGAGTTTTAGAGAATTAGATCATAAATCATGAATTACATTCCACATTTAAACAAAGTGGTTACATAAAAGATAGTATTCATTTTTTTCCCATCAACGGAAACATATTTAAAATAAAACATGGATTCTTTCTTGACACTTCCTTGACACTATCATCATATCATTCACC
Source organism: Viscum album (assembly GCA_963277665.1). NCBI lineage: Eukaryota > Viridiplantae > Streptophyta > Magnoliopsida > Santalales > Viscaceae > Viscum > Viscum album. Next base: position 31,140,937 of record OY728140.1, on the reverse strand, counting down.
TTTCCCTTGACCTGTGAAAAACATTTCAAAAACATGGGATGAGCACAAAAAGCTCAGTAAGGGATATAAAAGTATGAAAATAAACCATTATTCCATGTATAAAATCATACTTTACTCATAAAACATAAGCATTTTAACATACCTCATCAAATCATAGAAATCATAAGGCATAAAGGTAACTTGAGGCATTCATAACATTCTTACGTAGAGAGTAACCCTTTTGGTTACGTTTGGAATACCCATCACAGTATATTATCGAAATCTCTTCGGAGAAACCTTAACATTTAGCCCCATTGCATTACCCAATGCATTGGAGAGCTATATCGGGCTCACCCACCCTTAGTTTATTTTGGAACCACCCGTCTTCATAATAAAGCCCAAGAACCATAACATAATCGTATCACATAAAACATGTATAAAAGAAAACATAACATTTCTTCTTTTCAATCACAAGATATCAATAAAACACATTGATATAAAAACATTATGAAAACCATTTTCAATACCAAAATAAAAGAAGATTAAAACATGGTATTTAATTTTCATTCAAAAAAAAGTTGTGGCTTGTAGAGGAAACCGAAACTCAAATAACGGTCACAGTGGTGGAGAAGTCATTGTCGCCGCATACGTACGACAAAAAAAACATTCCTTTTTGTAGTTTAGTAAAACGATTCATATAAAAAGATTCCTATTGAATAAATAAAAATTAAAAGGGTTTTATACACCATATAAAATAAATTTGTGTATAAAATAAAATATGCCTCAATGAAAGAGGATTGAGACGATGTCCCTTACAAAGACGGTATCCTTGGATTAAGGATAAATC